>OX463755.1:24032437-26494440 GCA_949824845.1 Rhingia rostrata | reverse complement strand
GGTTCTTTTCCTGGATAGCCTGTAGTACTTTCTGTCACAATACCAGTTGACGGTTTGTAAGTTGTCACAGGAACTTGTGGACCTTCGGGCATAATGGTACCCATTGAGCCCGGATAGATAGTCGTACCTTCTGTTGGAACTCCTGTTGTCGGTTCTCTACCTGGGTAGGCTGTAGTACTTTCTGTCACGATACCAGTTGACGGTTTGTAAGTTGACACAGGAACTTGTGGACCTTCGGGCGTTATGGTACCCATTGAGCCTGGATAGATAGTCGTGCCTTCAGTTGGAACTCCTGTTGTCGGTTCTCTACCAGGGAAGGCTGTAGTACTTTCTGTCACAATACCAGTTGACGGTTTGTAAGTTGTCACAGGAACTTGTGGACCTTCGGGTGTTATGGTACCCATTGAGCCTGGATAGATAGTCGTGCCGTCAGTTGGAACTCCTGTTGTCGGTTCTCTACCAGGGAAGGCTGTAGTAATTTCTGTCACAATACCAGTTGACGGTTTGTAAGTTGTCACAGGAACTTCTGGACCTTCAGGCGTAATGGTAAACTTTGGTCCTGGATAGATAGTCGTACCTTCTGTTGGAACTCCTGTTGTCGGTTCTCTACCTGGGTAGGCTGTAGTACTTTCTGTCACGATACCAGTTGACGGTTTGTAAGTTGACACAGGAACTTGTGGACCTTCGGGCGTTATGGTACCCATTGAGCCTGGATAGATAGTCGTGCCTTCAGTTGGAACTCCTGTTGTCGGTTCTCTACCAGGGAAGGCTGTAGTACTTTCTGTCACAATACCAGTTGACGGTTTGTAAGTTGTCACAGGAACTTGTGGACCTTCGGGTGTTATGGTACCCATTGAGCCTGGATAGATAGTCGTGCCGTCAGTTGGAACTCCTGTTGTCGGTTCTCTACCAGGGAAGGCTGTAGTAATTTCTGTCACAATACCAGTTGACGGTTTGTAAGTTGTCACAGGAACTTCTGGACCTTCAGGCGTAATGGTAAACTTTGGTCCTGGATAGATAGTCGTACCATCAGTTGAAACTCTTGTTGTCGGTTCTTTTCCTGGATAGCCTGTAGTACTTTCTGTCACAATACCAGTTGACGGTTTGTAAGTTGTCACTGGAACTTGTGGACCTTCGGGCATAATGGTACCCATTGAGCCTGGATAGATAGTCGTACCTTCAGTTGGAGCTCCTGTTGTCGGTTCTCTACCTGTAAAGGCTGTAGTACTTTCTGTCACAATACCAGTTGACGGTTTGTAAGTTGTCACAGGAACTTGTGGACCTTCGGGCGTAATGGTACCCATTGAGTCTGGATAGAAAGTCGTACCTTCAGTTGGAACTCCTGTTGTCGGTTTTCTTCCTGTGTAGTCTGTAGTACTTTCCGTCACACTACCAGTTGACGGTTTATAAGTTGTCACAGGAACTTGTTGACCTTCGGGCGTAATGGTACCCATTGAGCTTGGATATATAGTCGTACCTTCAGTTGGAACTCCTGATGTCGGTTCTCTACCTGGGTAGGTTGTAGTACTTTCTGTCACAATACCAGTCGACGGTTTGTAAGTTGTCACAGGAACTTGCGGACCTTCGGTCATTTTGGTAACCATTTGTCCTGGATAGATAGTCGTTTCTTCAGCCGGAACTCCTGTTGTCGGTTCTTTTCCTGGATAGCCTGTAGTACTTTCTGTCACAATACCAGTTGACGGTTTGTAAGTTGTCACAGGAACTTGTGGACCTTCGGGCACAATGGTACCCATTGAGCCTGGATAGATAGTCGTACCTTCAGTTGGAGCTCCTGTTGTCGGTTCTCTACCTGGGTAGGCTGTAGTACTTTCTGTCACAATACCAGTTGACGGTTTGTAAGTTGTCACAGGAACTTGTGTACCTTCGGGCGTAATGGTACCCATTGAGTCTGGATAGATAGTCGTACCTTCAGTTGGAACTCCTGTTGTCGGTTTTCTTCCTGTGTAGTCTGTAGTACTTTCCGTCACACTACCAGTTGACGGTTTATAAGTTGTCACAGGAACTTGTTGACCTTCGGGCGTAATGGTACCCATTGAGCCTGGATAGACAGTCGTACCTTCAGTTGAAACTCCTGTTGTCGGTTCTTTTCCTGGATAGCCTGTAGTACTTTCTGTCACAATACCAGTTGACGGTTTGTAAGTTGTCACAGGAACTTGTGGACCTTCGGGCGTAATGGTACCCATTGAGCCTGCGTAGGTTGTCGTACCTTCAGTTGGAACTCCTGTTGTCGGTTCTCTACCTGGGTAGCCTGTAGTACTTTCTGTCACAATACCAGTTGACGGTTTGTAAGTTGTCACAGGAACTTGTGTACCTTCGGGCGTATTGGTACCCATTGAGCCTGGATAGATAGTCGTACCTTCAGTTGGAACTCCTGTTGTCGATTCTTTTCCCGGATAGGCTGTAGTACTTTCTGTCACAATACCAGTTGACGGTTTGTAAGTTGTCACAGGAACTTGTGGACCTTCGGGCATAATGGTACCCATTGAGCCTGAATAGATAGTCGTACCATCAGTTGGAACTCCTGATGTCGGTTCTTTTCCTGGATAGCCTGTAGTACTTTCTGTCACAATACCAGTTGACGGTTTGTAAGTTGTCACAGGAACTTTTGGACCTTCGCGCGTAATGGTAACCATTGAGCCTGGATAGTTAGTCGTACCTTCAGTTGGAACTCCTGTTGTCGGCTCTCTACCTGGGTAGGCTGTAGTACCTTCTGTCACAATACCAGTTGACGGTTTGTAAGTTGTCACAGGAACTTGCGGACCTTCGGTCATTTTGGTAACCATTTGTCCTGGATAGATAGTCGTATCTTCAGCCGGAACTCCTGTTGTCGGTTCTTTTCCTGGAAAGCCTGTAGTACTTTCTGTCACAATACCAGTTGACGGTTTGTAAGTTGTCACAGGAACTTGTGGACCTTCGGGCGTAATGGTACCCATTGAGCCTGCGTAGGTAGTCGTACCTTCAGTTGGAACTCCTGTTGTCGGTTCTTTTCCTGGATAGCCTGTAGTACTTTCTGTCACAATACCAGTTGACGGTTTGTAAGTTGTCACAGGAACTTGTGGACCTTCGGGCGTAATGGTACCCATTGAGCCTGCGTAGGTTGTCGTATCTTCAGTTGGAACTCCTGTTGTCGGTTCTCTACCTGGGTAGGCTGTAGTACTTTCTGTCACAATACCAGTCGACGGTTTGTAAGTTGTCACAGGAACTTGTGGACCTTCGGGCGTATTGGTACCCATTGAGCCTGGATAGATAGTCGTACCTTCAGTTGGAACTCCTGTTGTCGATTCTTTTCCCGGATAGGCTGTAGTACTTTCTGTCACAATACCAGTTGACGGTTTGTAAGTTGTCACAGGAACTTGTGGACCTTCGGGCATTTTGGTAACCATTTGTCCTGGATAGATAGTCGTATCTTCAGCCGGAACTCCTGTTGTCGGTTCTTTACCTGCGTAGGCTGTAGTACTTTCTGTCACATGACCAGTTGACGGTTTGTTAGTTGTCACAGGAACTTGTGGACCTTTAGTCATTTCTGTAACCATTTGTCCTGGATATATAGTCGCATCTTCAGCCGGAACTCCTGTTATCGGTTCTCTACCCGGGTAGGCTGAAGTATTTTCTGTCACAATACCAGTTGACGGTTTGTAAGTTGTCACAGGAACTTGTGGACCTTCGGACGTAATGGTACCCATTGAGCCTGGATAGATAGTCGTACCTTCAGCCGGAACTCCTCTTGTCGGTTCTTTTCCTGGATAGCCTGTAGTACTTTCTGTCACAATACCAGTTGACGGTTTGTAAGTTGTCACAGGAACTTGTGGACCTTCGGGCGTAATGGTACCCATTGAGCCTGGATAGATAGTCGTACCTTCAGTTGGACCTCCTGTTGTCGGTTCTCTACCTGGGTAGGCTGTAGTACTTTCTGTCACATGACCAGTTGACGGTTTGTAAGTTGTCACAGGAACTTGTGGACCTTCGGTCATTTTGGTAACCATTTGTCCTGGATAGATAGTCGTATCTTCAGCCGGAACTCCTGTTGTCGGTTCTTTACCTGCGTAGGCTGTAGTACTTTCTGTCACATGACCTGTTGACGGTTTGTTAGTTGTCACAGGAACTTGTGGACCTTCGGGCGTAATGGTACCCATTGAGCCTGGATAGATAGTTGTACCTTCAGTTGGACCTCCTTTTGTCGGTTCTCTACCTGGGTAGGCTGTAGTACTTTCTGTCACAAAACCAGTTGAGTAAGTTGTCACAGGAACTTGTGGAAATTCGGACGTAATGGTAACCATTGAGCCTGGATAGATAATCGTACCTTCAGACGGAACTCCTGTTGTCGATTCTTTTCCTGGATAGCCTGTAGTACTTTCTGTCGCAATACCAGTTGACGGTTTGTAAGTTGTCACAGGAACTTGTGGACCTTCGGGCGTAATGGTACCCATTGAGCCTGGATAGATAGTTGTACCTTCAGTTGGACCTCCTGTTGTCGGTTCTCTAACTGGGTAGGCTGTAGTACTTTCTGTCACAATACCAGTTGACGGTTTGTAAGTTGTCACAGGAACTTGTGGACCTTCGGGCGTAATGGTACCCATTGAGCCTGGATAGATAGTTGTACCTTCAGTTGGACCTCCTGTTGTCGGTTCTCTACCTGGGTAGGCTGTAGTACTTTCTGTCACAATACCAGTTGACGGTTTGTAAGTTGTC
Organism: Rhingia rostrata; assembly: GCA_949824845.1. NCBI lineage: Eukaryota > Metazoa > Arthropoda > Insecta > Diptera > Syrphidae > Rhingia > Rhingia rostrata. The sequence goes on along the minus strand of OX463755.1, from coordinate 26,489,730 downwards.
ACAGGAACTTGTGGACCTTCGGGCGTAATGGTACCCATTGAGCCTGTATAGATAGTTGTACCTTCAGTTGGACCTCCTGTTGTCGGTTCTCTACCTGGGTAGGCTGTAGTACTTTCTGTCACAATACCAGTTGACGGTTTGTAAGTTGTCACAGGAACTTGTGGACCTTCGGGCGTAATGGTACCCATTGAGCCTGGATAGATAGTTGTACCTTCAGTTGGACCTCCTGTTGTCGGTTCTCTACCTGGGTAGGCTGTAGTACTTTCTGTCACATGACCAGTTGACGGTTTGTTAGTTGTCACAGGAACTTGTGGACCTTTAGTCATTTCTGTAACCATTTGTCCTGGATATATAGTCGCATCTTCAGCCGGAACTCCTGTTATCGGTTCTCTACCTGGGTAGGCTGTAGTACTTTCTGTCAAAATACCAGTTGACGGTTTGTAAGTTGTCACAGGAACTTGTGGACCTTCGGGCGTAATGGTACCCATTGAGCCTGGATAAATAGTTGTACCTTCAGTTGGACCTCCTGTTGTCGGTTCTCTACCTGGGTAGGCTGTAGTACTTTCTGTCACAATACCAGTTGACGGTTTGTAAGTTGTCACAGGAACTTGTGGACCTTCGGGCGTAATGGTACCCATTGAGCCTGGATAGATAGTTGTACCTTCAGTTGGACCTCCTGTTGTCGGTTCTCTACCTGGGTAGGCTGTAGTACTTTCTGTCACAATACCAGTTGACGGTTTGTAAGTTGTCACAGGAACTTGTGGACCTTCGGGCGTAATGGTACCCATTGAGCCTGGATAGATAGTTGTACCTTCAGTTGGACCTCCTGTTGTCGGTTCTCTACCTGGGTAGGCTGTAGTACTTTCTGTCACAATACCAGTTGACGGTTTGTAAGTTGTCACAGGAACTTGTGGACCTTCGGGCGTAATGGTACCCATTGAGCCTGGATAGATAGTTGTACCTTCAGTTGGACCTCCTGTTGTCGGTTCTCTACCTGGGTAGGCTGTAGTACTTTCTGTCACAATACCAGTTGACGGTTTGTAAGTTGTCACAGGAACTTGTGGACCTTCGGGCGTAATGGTACCCATTGAGCCTGGATAGATAGTTGTACCTTCAGTTGGACCTCCTGTTGTCGGTTCTCTACCTGGATAGGCTGTAGTACTTTCTGTCACATGACCAGTTGACGGTTTGTTAGTTGTCACAGGAACTTGTGGACCTTTAGTCATTTCTGTAACCATTTGTCCTGGATATATAGTCGCATCTTCAGCCGGAACTCCTGTTGTCGGTTCTCTACCTGGGTAGGCTGTAGTACTTTCTGTCACAATACCAGTTGACGGCTTGTAAGTTGTCACAGGAACTTGTGGACCTTCGGACGTAATGGTACCCATTGAGCCTGGATAGATAATCGTACCTTCAGACGGAACTCCTGTTGTCGATTCTTTTCCTGGATAGCCTGTAGTACTTTCTGTCGCAATACCAGTTGACGGTTTGTAAGTTGTCACCGGAACTTGTGGACCTTCGGGCGTAATGGTAGCCATTGAGCCTGGATAGATAGTTGTACCTTCAGTTGGACCTCCTGTTGTCGGTTCTCTACCTGGGTAGGCTGTAGTACTTTCTGTCACAATACCAGTTGACGGTTTGTAAGTTGTCACAGGAACTTGTGGACCTTCGGGCGTAATGGTACCCATTGAGCCTGGATAGATAGTTGTACCTTCAGTTGGACCTCCTGTTGTCGGTTCTCTACCTGGGTAGGCTGTAGTACTTTCTGTCACAATACCAGTTGACGGTTTGTAAGTTGTCACAGGAACTTGTGGACCTTCGGGCGTAATGGTACCCATTGAGCCTGGATAAATAGTTGTACCTTCAGTTGGACCTCCTGTTGTCGGTTCTCTACCTGGGTAGGCTGTAGTACTTTCTGTCACATGACCAGTTGACGGTTTGTTAGTTGTCACAGGAACTTGTGGACCTTTAGTCATTTCTGTAACCATTTGTCCTGGATATATAGTCGCATCTTCAGCCGGAACTCCTGTTGTCGGTTCTCTACCTGGGTAGGCTGTAGTACTTTCTGTCACAATACCAGTTGACGGTTTGTTAGTTGTTACAGGAACTTGTGGACCTTTAGTCATTTCTGTAACCATTTGTCCTGGATATATAGTCGCATCTTCAGCCGGAACTCCTGTTGTCGGTTCTCTACCTGGGTAGGCTGTAGTACTTTCTGTCACATGACCAGTTGACGGTTTGTTAGTTGTCACAGGAACTTGTGGACCTTTAGTCATTTCTGTAACCATTTGTCCTGGATATATAGTCGCATCTTCAGCCGGAACTCCTGTTGTCGGTTCTCTACCTGGGTAGGCTGTAGTACTTTCTGTCACAATACCAGTTGACGGCTTGTAAGTTGTCACAGGAACTTGTGGACCTTCGGACGTAATGGTACCCATTGAGCCTGGATAGATAATCGTACCTTCAGACGGAACTCCTGTTGTCGATTCTTTTCCTGGATAGCCTGTAGTACTTTCTGTCGCAATACCAGTTGACGGTTTGTAAGTTGTCACCGGAACTTGTGGACCTTCGGGCGTAATGGTAGCCATTGAGCCTGGATAGATAGTTGTACCTTCAGTTGGACCTCCTGTTGTCGGTTCTCTGCCTGGGTAGCCTGTAGTACTTTCTGTCACAATACCAGTTGACGGTTTGTTAGTTGTTACAGGAACTTGTGGACCTTTAGTCATTTCTGTAACCATTTGTCCTGGATATATAGTCGCATCTTCAGCCGGAACTCCTGTTATCGGTTCTCTACCTGGGTAGGCTGTAGTACTTTCTGTCACAATACCAGTTGACGGTTTGTAAGTTGTCACAGGAACTTGTGGACCTTCGGACGTAATGGTACCCATTGAGCCTGGATAGATAGTCGTACCTTCAGTCGGAACTGCTGTTGTTGGTTCTCTTCCTGTGTAGGCTGTAGTACCTTCCGTCACAATACCAGTTGACGGTTTGTAAGTTGTCACAGGAACTTGAGGACCTTCGGGCGTAATGGTACCTATTGAGCCTGGATAGATAGTCGTACCTTCAGTTGGAACTCCTGTTGTCGGTTCTCTTCCTGGATAGGCTGTAGTACCTTCCGTCACAATACCAGTTGACGGTTTGGAAGTTGTCACAGGAACTTGTGGACCTTCGGGCGTTATGGTAACCGTTGAACCTGGATAGATAGTCGTACCTTCATTTGGAACTCCTGTTGTCGATTCTTTTCCTAGATACGCTGTAGTACTTTCTGTCACAATTCCAGTTGACGGTTTGTAAGTTCTCACCGGAACTTGTGGACCTTCGGTCGTAATGGTAAACTTTTGGCCTGGATAGATGGTCGTACCTTCAGTCGGAACTGCTGTTGTTGGTTCTCTTCCTGGGTAGGCTGTAGTACCTTCCGTCACAATACCAGTTGAAGGTTTGTAAGTTGTCACAGGAACTTGAGGACCTTCGGGCGTAATGGTACCCATTGAGCCTGGATAGATAGTCGTACCTTCAGTTGGAACTCCTGTTGTCGGTTCTCTTCCTGGATAGGCTGTAGTACCTTCCGTCACAATACCAGTTGAAGGTTTGTAAGTTGTCACAGGAACTTGAGGACCTTCGGGCGTAATGGTACCCATTGAGCCTGGATAGATAGTCGTACCTTCAGTTGGAACTCCTGTTGTCGGTTCTCTTCCTGGATAGGCTGTAGTACCTTCCGTCACAATACCAGTTGACGGTTTGTAAGTTGTCACAGGAACTTGAGGACCTTCGGGCGTAATGGTACCCATTGAGCCTGGATAGATAGTCGTACCTTCAGTTGGAACTCCTGTTGTCGGTTCTCTTCCTGGATAGGCTGTAGTACCTTCCGTCACAATACCAGTTGACGGTTTGTAAGTTGTCACAGGAACTTGAGGACCTTCGGGCGTAATGGTACCTATTGAGCCTGGATAGATAGTCGTACCTTCAGTTGGAACTCCTGTTGTCGGTTCTCTTCCTGGATAGGCTGTAGTACCTTCCGTCACAATACCAGTTGAAGGTTTGTAAGTTGTCACAGGAACTTGAGGACCTTCGGGCGTAATGGTACCCATTGAGCCTGGATAGATAGTCGTACCTTCAGTAGGAACTCCTGTTGTCGGTTCTCTACCTGGATAGGCTGTAGTACCTTCCGTCACAATACCAGTTGACGGTTTGTAAGTTGTCACAGGAACTTGAGGACCTTCGGGCGTAATGGTAACCATTGAGCCTGGATAGATAGTTGTACCTTCAGTTGGAACTGCTGTTGTTGGTTCTCTTCCTGGGTAGGCCGTAGTACTTTCTGTCACAATACCAGTTGACGGTTTGTAAGTTGTCACAGGAACTTGTGGACCTTCGGGGGTAATGGTACCCATTGAGCCTGGATAGATAGTTGTACCTTCAGTTGGAACTGCTGTTGTTGGTTCTCTTCCTGGGTAGGCCGTAGTACTTTCTGTCACAATACCAGTTGACGGTTTGTAAGTTGTCACCGGAACTTGTGGACCTTCGGGCGTAATGGTAACCATTGAATCTGTTTGGATATTGGTAACTTCAAATGGAACTCCTGTTGTCGGTTCTCTACCTGGGTAGGCAGTAGTACTTTCTGTCACAATACCAGTTGACGGTTTGTAAGTTGTCACCGGAACTACTTGTGGACCTTCGGTCGTTATGGTAACCTTTTGGCCTGGATAGATGGTCGTACCTTCAGTCGGAACTGCTGTTGTTGGTTCTCTTCCTGGGTAGGCTGTAGTACCTTCGGTCACAATACCAGTTGACGGTTTGTAAGTTGTCACAGGAACTTGTGGACCTTCGGTCATTTTGGTAACCAGTTGTCCTGGATAGATAGTCGTACCATCAACCGAAAATCCTGTTGTCGGTTCTTTTCCTGGATAGCCTGTAGTACTTTCCGTCACAATACCAGTTGACGGTTTGGAAGTTGTCACAGGAACTTGTGGCCCTTCGGTCATTTTTTTAACCATTAGTCCTGGATAGAGAGTCGTACCTTCAGACGGAACTCCTGTTGTCGGTTCTGTTCCTGGATAGGCTGTAGTACTTTCCGTCACAATACCAGTTGACGGTTTGTAAGTTGTCACAGGAACTTGTGGACCTTCGGGAGTAATGGTAACCATTGAATCTGGATGGATAGTGGTACCTTCAATTGGAACTCCTCTTGTCGGTTCTCTACCTGGGTAGGTTGTTGTACTTTCTGTCACAATGCCAGTTGACGGCTTGTAAGTTGTCACAGAAACTTGTGGACCTTCGGGCGTAATGGTACCCATTGAGCCTGGATAGATAGTTGTACCTTCAGTTGGAACTCCTCTTGTCGGTTCTCTACCTGGGTAGGTTGTTGTACTTTCTGTCACAATGCCAGTTGACGGTTTGTAAGTTGTCACAGGAACTTGTGGTTTTTCGGTCGTAATGGTAACCATTGAGCCTGGATAGATAGTCGTACCTTCAGCCGGAACTCCTGTTGTCGGTTCTTTTCCTCGATAGCCTATAGTACTTTCTGTCGCAATACCAGTTGACGGTTTATGAGTTGTCACAGGAACTTGTGGACCTTCGGGCATAATGGTACCCATTGAGCCTGGATAGATAGTCGTACCTTCAGTTGGAACTCCTGTTGTCGGTTCTCTACCTTGGTAGGCTGTTGTACTTTCTGTCACAATACCAGTTGACGGTTTGTAAGTTGTCACAGGAACTTGTGGACCTTCGGCCGTAATGGTAACCATTGAACCTGGATAGATAGTCGTACCTTCAGTTGGAACTCCTTTTGTCGGTTCTCTACCTGGGTAGGCTGTAGCACTTTCCGTCAAAATACCAGTTGACGGTTTGTATGTTGTCACAGGGACTTGTGGACCTTCGGTCATAATGGTAACCCTTTGACCTGGGTAGATAGTCGTACCTTCAATCCGTACTCCTGTCACTGTTTCTCTACTAGTATCGACTGTTGTATCTATGGAAGGTGTCGTTACAGAAAATCCAAATTCTGTAGTTGTTAGACCCTTATCAGTTGTTTCTTTATCAACCTCCGTAGTATCGTTTATTCTTCTTGTTGTTGCCGGCTTAGGAGTACTTTGAGATATTTGGGTAGTACTCTCTGTCACTGTGTCTTCCGATTTGATTGTTGATCTTTCATGTGCAACCTCAGGTGTAGTTCCTGTTGGAAATGCCTCAGATGTACCAACTCCTGTAGTTTTACCTTTTATTTCAAACTCTGTAGATACCGGGGAACTACTCGTAGTCCCCTGAGATTTGATCGTTGGACTGGCAACACCAGAAGGTGTTGTCACCTCTATCTCACCCTCTCTTAGTGTCGTATAACCCTCTGTTGTTGCCTTAAAATACACTTCCGTTGTTGTTGCCCCCTCCCCACTTGGCGTTTCTTCAGCCAATATATCTGTCACTTTTGTACGCATTTCTGTTTCATTTACCACACCGGCTGTGGTGTATTTAACTGTCGTCGTCTTAATTCCACCACCAATACCTACCGTTGACCCTGTCTGTTCGTCACCCTCACTAATACTACTAAAGCTAACTGTTGTTGTCTCTGACATTTCTATACACTTGACATGTGCATCACCAGTAGAATTAGGTGCGCATTCACATGAATAAGCCCTATGTGCTTTCACCACACAGATTGCAGATTCACCACACCCAGTTGCACAGGGGTCGCCACAGACGCCCTTGATGCACTGGAGCGTTTCACTGCATTCCGAGTCTTGTGTACAGTTGCGGGTTGCTGCGGATTTGATTATTATTTTATATTATTGGTTGATAAGACTAGTTACTCGTTGTTTTTTTTTTGTTTTTTAGGTTATGTTAATATTTTTTTGTTAAAAATGTAAAGTTATTAATTTAAGTAAAAGTTTATATATACATATGCTTAAGTTAATGGGTTTACTTTTGTTTCTGTACAAGGAAGAAGCTTACTTTCTATTTAAATCATTTCCACTCAATATTGGGTTCTATCTACTGAAGAGGTGTTACTATATACAAATTAACAACTAAAAGATTTTTTTGATTTAGAAAAATCCCAAAATTTGCTAAGTTACGAAATATTTAAAAAAAAAATTTACAATTAGGGGTTTAAATCGTTTGAAGCAAGGGATTATGCAGTCTTGTTGTAGTGTTAGTTTTTTTTTATTGCGCGGATTTTTTCAAGAATTTAGTGGTAGGTTTTGTTTTGTTGTATGTCTGAGAAGAAGGTATCAATATATTGTCTTAAGTAGTGTTGGGGAATACTTATCAATTTATTGCAGTCTGTTAGGGGTTTTTTTTTCAATGGTGAACAAAATGACAGATAACTGACGTTAAGTAGGTAGATAACTGACGTATAGTTGGCCGTCTTCCGGGTTTTAGGTTTCCCAAGTTATCTTTGCCGAGGCACTGTTAACTTTGGTCAATCGACCATGGCATGTGACTTAAAATGGTCGATTGACCAATGATATTATCATGACCAATGATATTCTCATCGGCAAAGCTAAATTCGTAAAACTAAAATCCGGAACACGGCCGTTGACAGATAACTGATAACTGATGTCATCTTAAAGGCGTGTAACGAACAGATAACTGATGTAAAACTGACGGATACTTGACAGATAATTGACATTAAGTTGACAGTTTATTTGCAAGACTGTTTATATTTATTCTGTGTGCTTTTGAGATCAGGGCTTGTAAAAATTTATTCGGAAGTTATCATTTCTGAGATGGACTCCTTTTACGGTGGTATTGCCAATATGTAGACCATTTGAATTATCTTAAGGGTCGACTACATTAAACATTATTTGTAACGAGCTTTCAGAAATGTGTATATTTCTACATTATGGTTGCTTGTTTAGTATTGAATTTGAAAGAATTACAGCCGATGGCCTCAGTCGCCAGTGCTGTTATGTATCTGTAGTTCGTTGCTTTCATGTGCGAAGTACTGTGATGTCAATGTCAATGTCAATGAAAGAATTAGATGCGCACTTAAATGAATAAACACTTTGTGTATTCACCACACTGATTGCAGATTCACCACACGCAGTTGCAAAGGGTTCAACCTTCACGTATTATGTACCAAAATGTCAGGCCAACAGATGGTTTAAAATTGGACGGCTTAACATGTCATCAAAAAATGACAACAAAGAAACAATATTAACAACACATGTCTTCAAAAGTGTTTCAATGATCATAAATATGTATAAGGTCGTACTGAATTTTGAAAGATTCACACAAGAATGACATTGACAGTGCTGCCAATAATATCGTCAAAATAAAACTATAAACTGTGGTTTCCAACGACCCAAACGTCGTGACATTAGGTGAAAGGAAGTATATTTTCTGTGTCGTAATGGCGGATCTATTTTGAACAAATAACGGAAGTATATTTACTGTGGCAAAATGACGGATTTATTTTGCATAAATCTTGGATTTTTATTGTGCGTTTAGTCAGTGCTTTGAAAAAGAACATAAAAACTAAACGATGGTGATCCATAAGTCTTGGTTAGAATTAGCCGATGGTTAACTGGCTTTCTGAACTTCAAACCAGAGCGAAAAATATTGGTCCTAAATCAATTTATGTTCAACATTTTTTGACAGGCGTACCTTAAATATGAATAACTCCAAAAATAATTCGTTATTCTAATTCAAAAGCAACAATAAGCTAAATTTGACAATGAGATTGATAACTATTACCATGGTGCTATCTGTCAAAAACGGGGTTATATCAGAAAACGAATGAAATAAAATAACGAAATAAAAATTCAATGTGTTCCGTCCTATTTGTTCTCCCTTCATATTGAATTTTAACCCCTGACCACATTATTAAATCTGTTTTTACAATCACAACAAAACTGTTTGTCACAAAAGTGCTGCCAAATTGTGTTTTTTTTATATGACATAGCTGTCAAATTAATTTTAAAATGTCAATAATATCTTGTACCTACGTTCTAAATTCTTGAAACCCGCCTAATACTTCTTGAAAAGCCTTTATTTCATTTCAGCTCCTTGAGTGATTATGTTCTTTGTCGTGGACAAAAAGTTAAAAAGATTTTTCTATTATTTTAGGTTAGAAGACTCAATGATTCATTAAGTGAGCTTGTTCTTTGGTATTATTTAGAAATAAAAGTAGCAGATAGGTTACTTATTTTTGTTTTAATATTTGTTTGGTAGTTCTTGTTTTATTTTGTGAGCATGAGCGTGTGTGAATGTTTTTTTAAAGATTTTTTTTTGTTTGTTTGGTTTTTGGGTATATTTATAAATTGTTTAGTGTTTTTCATTTTTTTTTATTTTTATTTAAAAAATTAAAAAGCTAAAGCGGTGGTGCTTGTTTTTTTTTCAGTTGGTGGGGTTTAGTTTCTCTCATTTCTTATAACGAATTTTTTTTTTGCTGTTGTTTTGTGTGTGTTTATAAGGGGTCACAGAGAGAGAAGATAGTAAGTTCTTTTTGTTTTAGTTTTTCTTAAATTTTTTTAAGAGCAGAATAAGCTTGGTTTTTACATTGGAGAGTTTTGAAGTGAGGGGTTAAATTTGTATATATGTTGTAATTTGTTTGATTTATACTTTTTCGGGATGCAATTATGTAGGTTTCTAGATTTAAAAAAAGATTGCATTCTTTGAGGAGAGTTGGATTTCATTATTTTTTTTTTTTTTCATATTGATTTGACAGTTGAGGTTCTGGTGGGTTTAGAGATCATGATCATGATGCGACTAAGCACAAAAATGGTTACAATATTACGATTTTATTATGCTGGAATTTGTTAAGCTTGAATCTTAAATGAAATCAAATGACAGATCTTTCAGGCTAGCCTGTTAGACTATAGAATATTTTGGCAGTTCGAGATCCCATGATCTAAGATACTGAGTTAACTCTTAGGTCTGATTTGTTAATCAGACCTAATTGATCTTAAATACGAAATTAACGCTTAGGTATGATTTGTTGATTGCAAATCCATTAGTAATTTTTATTTTTTTACAAATATAAAACAGCTTGACCAAGAGTACATTTTAGTGAGTTAACTTTCGCTTAAGTCCTTCAAAAAATTTCTGTCAAATATAAAGAGAGAGGGTTTTCAACAAATTTAGTCAGTTAACTCTGGATGTATAGTTCCAAAAATTATCAATTGGAGAGGAAGGCAAATGTAAACAAATCAGATATATTGAAACGAGATTAACGAAAAGTGCAACCAATTGCCAAAAAATGCGCAAAAGTTCGAAAATGAGCGGATTTTTGAAAAAAGAATCTTCAAACAAATAAATTTAAGTCAATTTTGGTAAGCAGATTCATCTCAATCCAGTACTGATAAATTAGTTCATGAGTTGATAAAATGTATTTCTCAGCTAGATAACTTAAGACAAACGTTAAGACAAAAGTCAACTCAGCATCGAAAAACTAGGCCCAAGGTAGCAAAAGATCGGTGAACAAAGCTGAATATAGGTTTCCTTCAGTCAAAAAATCTTGAAAATTAAGTTCCAAATATTTGTCCTTACTCTTGCTTTTTACCATCTAACATGTAAACAGCTTGATCATCCATAGTCTGACATCAAGTCATAGAAGTGGCTGAAAATAGGGTTGAACAAATTTGCGCAAAGTATTCAGAATATGCTCAGACAATCGAATACCCGTGTATTCCTTCTATGTAAAGAAGGATCTAGGCAAACAAAATTCATCGACTGCATACGTTAAAAGAATCAGAAATGGTCCAGGAGTTATACAACACGAACAAGTTTTTGTCATCAAAAAACTTCGCACTTTTTTGATTTTCTTAATTCCAGACAACTTTGCGTATGCAGCGGTCTTCTTGAGCTTACTTAAAGAAAACCTAGGGTTATGCACCCAAACTTCATTGGCATTAATTTGAAAATGAATCAGAAACCGTCTATGAATAAAACGGCCCTGATGTCATAAAAAAATTGCATTTCGGTTTACCATGGCTGTAAAATTTTATTGGAAAACCATAGCATCAACATTTTATTGGAATGATCTTACAATGGAATCAGAGACGTTCTAATAGTAAGATGTCACTGACAATTTACAATTCCTTCCACTTGCAACATAGGGTGAGAAGACGGAATGTCTAAATTCTTAAAACACTTAGATATGACTGTAAGGTTTGAGCTATAAAGAAAGCCATGGGTCGGGCACTTTATTACTTTACAAAGGAATCAGAACCGTTCTCTTAGTAAAATGTCACTGACAAGTTTAAGTAATCGAAGGGATTTGCAATTCTTTTCACTTAAGACATAGACAAGGAGAACGGAATGTCTGGATTCATAAAATTTTAAGATATGCTTGTAAATTCTGATCTAAATATAAGAAAACCTTGAATAAGGAACCGAAATTTCATTGGCATTTCTGTATGAAAGAAATCTACTTCTTGTTGCAAGGTTTGGTCTTACTTTCAGAAAAAAACGGAAACTTTTTGTTGAACAAAAGCCTTAAAAATGATTTAGAAATTGAGCGGCTAGAATTTCAAATAAGTTAACATTTTACTTGTGTCAAAATTTATCTTAAATACGATCGTAGTGACAATTGATAAAAAAAAATTCACAAGCAAAATGAATTTCCCACCTCAGTTTTCAAGAAAGTATTCATGTACCTTGTTAGATGTCGTAAGAGGTTTTCATGAGGCAAGAAACTCGAAGAATTTGGAGATAGTTATCATCGTAACAAAAGTTTAGTACGAAAGTATTCTCGTTTCTTCTTGGGACATGGACTTAATATCAATCAGAGAAAAACTGCCGCCATTTTAAGTCTTGGTCACACATTATTGAAAGTTCGTTTATTTTGAAATCGTCAATAATTCCTTATGCTACTCTGGGTTTGATGGGCCAACGACAAAATGCAATCATTTATTAGCGCCATCTATTGAGAATTGCCGGTGTGTTTTGAGAATGGGCTCTATTATGTGATGACATGTACTGCATTTGTTTTCTGTCTTATTTTCGAATCAATTTTTTTTACAATTTTAGTTCGAATATTTCAACCTTGACATACGTCAACTTAGAAACGTCATTTGTATTTGATGGCTGCATCCCTTTAGATTGATGTTTGGTAGGTGCCTGTAAAGGAACTAATTTCACCGAATTGATTACAGAAACGATAAAAACTATTTGACAGCTCTACCCATTCAACAAATTTTAATTATTTTATGCTACACAATTTTTACAAATATGACAAAAGCATGAATTGAAAAATGAGCCACAAAATTCATTATCTTGTTAAAAAAATTTATTCTCGCAAGTAGTGTGTTATGTCAATCGAACTTTGACATTTGCCTCTATTTATTCAAATTGAGGCAAGAATTGTCAATCTGTCTGATGTTTCTCTTATGCTTGTAAGATAAGCATATTACGTCATCGCGTATTTTGACATTTCAATGGCTACTACATGTAGGTAATGGAGGCAAGAATTGTCAATCTGTCTGATGTTTCTCTTATGCTTGTAAGATAAGCATATTACGTCATCGCGTATTTTGACATTTCAATGGCTACTACATGTAGGTAATGGAGGCAAGAATTGTCAATCTGTCTGATGTTTCTCTTATGCTTGTAAGATAAGCATATTACGTCATCGCGTATTTTGACATTTCAATGGCTACTACATGTAGGTAATGGAGGCAAGAATTGTCAATCTGTGTGACGTTTCTCTTATGCTTTTAAGATAGGCATATTATGTCATCGCTTCTTTTGGCATTTAAAAGGCTACTACATGTAGGTAATGAAGTGGAGACTTTTTTTGTATGGAATGGTAATACAAATTTATATCCTTGACACTCTGGTGCTATCTGTCTGATGTTTCTCTTATGCTTGTAAGATAAGCATATTACGTCATCGCGTATTTTGACATTTCAATGGCTACTACATGTAGGTAATGGAGGCAAGAATTGTCAATCTGTGTGACGTTTCTCTTATGCTTTTAAGATAGGCATATTATGTCATCGCTTCTTTTGGCATTTAAAAGGCTACTATATGTAGGTAATGAAGTGGAGACTTTTTTTGTATGGAATGGTAATACAAATTTATATCCTTGACACTCTGGTGCTATCAATACAATTGCAATGACACCATTGCATTGCAATACCTTGGGTGGTGACACAAGCTTCATGTAGCATGAGTCAACAACAAAATTCTATCAGGAATGCCTTGGGTGGTAACACACGCTTCATTTGGTATAAGTCGACATATAATAATTGAAAACAATGGTTCTTAAAGGTACCACTTAGGAAGAATGGCGTTACGGTCAGTAGAGTTATATGTATACCACTGCAAATGTGCTATTTTAATGGCACGCAAATAGCATGCGGCTAACTTGGCATTACCGTGGTATTTCCTGACACATAGGTGGTACACCCGCACACCATAGTATTAACACCACCAGTTTGTAAAAATATAACCAGTACAACATCCCTGCAACCAAGTGTCAAAAAAAAAACAATTATGAATTCCAAACTCTCCCTAACAATATCTACCCAGAAAATTGTACACTCAAAAAAAAGACATACACTGTTTCCTTGCAAACATTTTATAAAAAAAAATATAAATTATGGTTTTGAAAAAAAAAACTCTTACTCCTGTAAACCCAAAAAAAAGTTTATAAACTTTCTACAGAAAAAAAAACAAAAAAGTGATAGAGATCCTACACAAAATCATGTCCTATTCACTTTTACATATATGTAACTTAAATTTGTTTGTGTTTATCTGTCAAAATGTATTTTTTTTTTTGGTTTTCATGTGTCAGTGTGAGTTTTTTTTTTGTGTTTACCTTTTTGACATCCATTCCGTGCGTCCGCAATAAATCCAGGTGGGCAGAATTTACAGATCGGCTTGTGATCCTCTACAATGCATGGCGAATTGGCGGCGCACTGTGCAAAATCACACGGATTAACACACTGATAGTTTCTACAAGCCAGACCCGTTGGGCAGCCGGTATCTCGCAAACAAATCGATATCGATGGTTGGCAGTCCTTCATACAGATGCACACAGGCCGGTGATCTTGTACCTGGCAAGATTTATTTTCCGGACAAACGGGCTGTCGTCCGACTGGAACAATGCAGGGGTTTCGGCATTTACCCTCGGTACACGCCATATTGGAAGCGCACTCATCGTCACGGTAGCATTCTCGCTTTTCAGGAGCGCAAGTCAACTCTCCGTATTCGTTGACAATGAAGCCGGACTTGCAGACGCAAACCGGTCGATGGCGACGGGTTTCACACTTTTTGTTACCCTCACAGGTGAATGACGGACTCTGACAGGGGTCGATACATTGACCGTACGTGCTGCACTGAAGATTCTCCTGGCAGTCTTGATCGTTTATACAGGCCACTTGTAGGGTCGGGTCTCTTGGTGATATTGTCGTGTCATCAGCGCACTTTGGATCTGGCTTGCATTGAACTTCTGGTCGACCGATAAAGCAATTCGGGCATGAGCAACGCGGTCGATGGAGGACGGTTTTGCAGAGAGCGTTGGCACCACATGCACCACGCATTGCACAAGGATCGTCGCAATGTCCCTGTAGGCATGCCTTCTCGCTTGGGCAATCCTTGTCGGAGTAGCATTGTTCGGTGTCTATAAATCACGAGGAATGTAGGAGATTTGTTTTTTTTTGCTGGTAACTTTGTTTTTTTTTTTGTACTTAATTCGATAAAATTGTAAAGTTTTTTTTTTTGTTTAAAGGGGCGTGGTAAGTGGGAGTAGTATATGTATATTTATTTTTTTCAGTGTAAATTTGTTTGTGTTTAAATAGATAGAAAGTGAAAAAGTGTGTGACAAGATTTGAGAGAGAAATCGGAAGGTCGTAGAGAAAAAAAAAAACCGACCGAGGAGATTAGAAAACACATTTATTTTTTGGGATTTTTTGAGGTTGGAAACGGGGGTTTTTTAGGAGTTTCTTTTTGTTTTCATTTTCTTCGGAAAGGTTATGTCTGGTGCTTAAATAATTTTAAAATAAATGGTGGTTTTGCAAAAAAAATCAGAGGTTAGTGTATGTACAGGAATTCGTTATTAGTTAAAAAAAAAAAACAAAACAAAATGTTGTAAAACTATTTTTCTTATAGAGAACTGTGAAGGGAGACTTTTCTCACAAATATTTGATGAGGTTTTGTTCTGAAGAAGTCACGTGGTATATCTGCTTATAGATTTTTGCTCAGATTTTTTGTTTTATTTTATTATTTTTATACATCCAACACATGCGCTCTGCCCGCTAGAGACACGGTATTGGAACGATTTTTTTTATATATAAATATATATATATACCGAAGAACCGAACGAACTTTTTTTTTTGTAAATTTATCTCTTATCTCAGAGAATTTGTATTTTTTTTTTGAGAAAAAAAATAAGTAGTATCGAAGAATGTGATTATGACTGCGATTTAATTGATTTTTTTTACTACAATAAGTTTTTTTTTATACAGTATATGTACAACTTAAGCACTAAGTTAATTATTTATTTTCCAAAAAAAAATAACAAGAATACTTTAGGAAAAAAATAAATAAATACTTTTTTTTGTAGGAAAAAGTGTTAGTTCCCAAAAGGAGAGAGGGAAGGATAGAGTTAGAAGCACCAATTTAAGAGTAGATAGCAAAAATAAGTAAAAAAAAAAATAATTTTATATGAAAAAATATTAACAAAAGGTTTTTTCTTTATATGTAAAAAAAAGCTGTACAAGAGAAGGCCTAGATGAAAGTCGAAAATATAATATTTAAAAAAAAAAGGATCAATTTTATGTTTATGTATATCAAAAAGCAATTTTTTATAGGAGGATGTACATATACAATGAGGTTTTATCGATTTTTTGTTTGGTTGTTTTGTGTTTTTTTTTTTTTTTTACAGGATGGCGATCAAATCTAAATATAGTTCCGTTTTTATTTTGCAAGCATATGTGAACTATGTGAGAATTGTCCCGTCCACAGTTCCCAATCTGACATACCTTTCTCTCACAATTTGTATTAAAAGTTTTGTT
This sequence comes from Rhingia rostrata, assembly GCA_949824845.1. Taxonomy (NCBI): domain Eukaryota; kingdom Metazoa; phylum Arthropoda; class Insecta; order Diptera; family Syrphidae; genus Rhingia; species Rhingia rostrata. The sequence goes on along the minus strand of OX463755.1, from coordinate 26,473,777 downwards.
TAGGAGTGTTTTTTTTTGTTTTAGAGGATATGTAATCATTTATTTTAAAATTATTTAAACGTAGACTTTAGAGGAAGGGGTTTTTGTTTGGTATAGGCTATAGACTACTAATAGAGATTTAATATCTAAAACACTTGTCTTTAATTCCTAGAGTTTATTTTTTTTTTTTTGAGAATAAGTGACCAAAATTTAGCATGGATACGTATCGCTATCGCGGCTTTTTTTTTGTTGTTAAAAAAATTTTTTTTTGATAAAAAAGGTCACTTTTTAGAAAGGTTTTTATTAGTTTTTTATTTTATTTATTATCTTGGTTTTATTTTTATTTTTTATTATTATTTGTGCGCTTGATGAATGCTGGTGCATGTCCATCAATGTTCAAACGTTAATTTTTAGAAGCCGCTTTTCGTTTTGGAATTTAAAAAAAAAAATTGATTTTGGTTTAAAAACTTTAAATTTTGCCAAATATTTTGTAAGCCAGGTTTTGGCGTGCTTTTTATGATCATGTAGTGCAATTTGACTATAGCTGATGTGCAGACGATATTTAATTTTGAAATTAAATATTTTGTTGTAAATTTAACAGCAAAAATGATGTTTTGAAGTACTAAATATAAATTGAGGGAGTTTTCAGTGCTGCGCTTTTTTTGTGCGTGTTGCAAAAAATTGGAAGACTGACCTTTTTTGATGAAATCAAATTAGAATCCTGTATAAGATCGGATAATGGAATTTTTTCTTAAGACTAACTTAATAGGGAGAGGGTTTTTTTTTCCTATGAGCCTAACGCAATCTTACCTAATTCACACAGAAAGTAGCTAATGTCCTATAGGTATATCTCGCTTGTAGATAGTGTTCGGTTAGTAAATCTGTCGAAGGTCTGATTAGGCAATTTCTCGTTCCTGATGGTAATTGTTCTTGATTATCATTGATCACCAATAACGCATACTACTGAAAAAAGTAATTAGCGTCGATACGATATATACTAAACGCCGATTTTTTTTGAAATAAGGTGGACAAGCAAAATCTTTTCCTAATCAAAAATATACGAAAGTAAACTGTCCACCCAGGACAACAACCGCGTACCGATCACCTTTTAACGAGTGGTTAGTTTTTAAGGGCCGATGTTGAATGCGAATCAGACCCAAACTTCAAGTTTTTTTCTGTATTTCATTTGACATTTCTCAACTCAGACTAACTCAATTTAAACCATGGAAAGATACACAATCGAGCAAGGCGTTAAACTCATTCAGGCTTATTATGAAAATGGGGTTTCAGATCAATTTAATCGTCCAAATGTGCGTACAATCGGAAAAATCGTGCAAAAATTTGAGCCAACCGGGTTTGTAGGAGATGTGCATCCTCTTACAGCTCGTAGTGCTGAAAATATTGCTGCTGTTCGCGATAGTGTGGCTGAAGAGTCGAGCACCTTAACTCGTCGTCGTTTCCCAACAATTGCACCTTTCTCGCTCGTCGTTGATGAACATTATGTAAAAAGACTAGCACTTACAAGCTTACAAGGTGCAATTGATTCAAGAACTAAAACCCCTTGACCGTTTTAAGCGTCGTCAATGGTCAGAATGGCAACAGCGAAATGGCAACAGCGGATGATCAATTTATGAAGAAAATCATCGTCAGTGATGAGACACATTTTCACCTCAGTGGATTCGTCAATAAGCAGAATTTCCGCATTTGGGCGAATAATAATCCAAGAGTGATTGTCGAAAAACCCCCAAAGAGTGACTGTTTGGTGCGGTTTATGGGCTGGCGGCATCATCGGGCCGAATTTTTTTCCAAAATGAGGCTGGTCAGACAGTTACTGTGAATGGTGTTCGCTATTGTGAGATGATAACGAACTTTTTATGGTCCGAATTGGAAGATATGGATGTGGACGATACGTGGTTTCAACAGAACGGTGCCACTGGCTACACAGCTAACGAAACAGTGGCTCTTTTGCGCGACAAATTCAATTTCAGTTTTATCTCACGTTGTGGCGATGTCAATTGGCGGCTAAGATCATGTGATTTGACACCGTTGGACTTCTTTCTTTGTGGTTATTTGAAAGAAAAGGTGTACGTCGATAAGCCAGCAACAAGTCAAGAGCTAAAGGATGAATTAATTCGGCACATTAACGGCATAGAACCTCAACTATGCCTCAGCGTCATAGAAAATTTGGACCATCGGATGGAGGTTTGCCGCCGAGGTGGCGGTGGCCATTTGGCCGATATTTTGTTCCATGCAAAATTGAGCTATACCAATATTATCATAATAAAAAGGTATGACAGTAGTTTTGTTAAATAATTTATACAAAATCAGCATCGGCCCTTAAAATTTAACCACCCTTACATTCATCGGCTCAGGCTTCTTACTGCTACCATATCCCCTAATATGAGACACGAAGTTGAAATATGTGAATTGGGCCTGGTGGCTCATCGCATTCTAGATTTAAGAAAGTTTGACTAATTGGTTTGTGTCTTGGATGAGACCATAGGTCTACACTTCATTTGCTGCAAATGGACTTAATTTGTCTGCTATAAAAAAATCGATTAAGCTCACCAATCAATTTATCGATCCATTTATTGATCCGATCGAGGCTGATAATTGAATTTTCAGTTGAGACCTTCAATAGTTGAGATGGCACAGAGAACATCTATTTCCGAACTCAGCATTGTTACAGAATGCTTCTCGATGAACCTTCTCTCGTCAAAATCAGACTAGTCCTCTATCAGTTCTTCTGAATGAATTAATCTGAGCTTAGCACACTGTGGTACACTATGGCACACCTGATCTTAGAATCTGGGCTAAATTAAAAAAAAAAACGAGGGTTGCCAGATTTTCATCATGTAACCGATAGAAATCTCTATAATCAGAGTTAAATATTGGTGAGTTAAGTTAAGTTGGCTTGATCGGTTGATGAAGGTCACATGAGGCGATTCCGTTAATTGGAGAAATCCTCAAATTGATACAAATGTGTAATTATTTTTGAATTGTCAGACGCCATCTATTGGGATTAGGAACACTACTCCCAAGACTTGTTGCAAACTCTCATTTTTCTTCGTTGTAAAACTTTTATACATTCGCTTGCTATGGGAAAATCCTCAAATTTTTGCAAATCTGTGGATTATTAGCGAATGTAAAAACGATATAAGACGCCATCTATTGGGAATAAAACCACTACGCCCAAAACTTTTTGCAAACTCTCTTTTTCTTAGTTGCAAAACTTTTATACATTCGCTTGCTATGGAAAAATCCTCAAAATTTTGCAAATCTGTTAATTGTTAGTGCATGCAAAAACACCATCAGACGTCATCTATTGGGTATAAAACCACCTACGCCCAAAACTTGTTGCAAACTCTCTTTTTCTTAGTTGCACAACTTTTAAACATGCGCAAACCATGGAAAACTCCACAAATTGTTGCAAATCTGTCAATTATTAGCGAATGCAAAAACGCCATCAGACGCCATCTATTGGGAATAAAACCACTACGCCCAAAACTTGTTGCAAACTCTCCTTTTCTTAGTTGCACAACTTTTATACATGTGCTAACAATTGCCAGTAACATTAGGCTGCCAAAAATAGGACAATGGACTAAAGCGAGTTCGAACCGATCTCATTCTTACGTCAAATCCTTATACAACCTTACAATTTATTGCTAAGAAAACACGAGCCGGTTTTCAGCATACGAATTCTCTTAACATAAAATCAAGTTCGTACAAGGTTTGCAATGAAAACAGCCAAACAAAAGTTCTGAAAGTTGTTTTGCTGAAGGATCAAAAGAGTTTATCAAAGTTCCACTTACGGATCTTTGGGAGATCTTCGATAAATCCGTAACTGGAACAAGATTTCTCACTTTGGAGGGTTTTACAACATGCTGAGAGTAAAATTTGTTGCATTAGTCTAGTTTCTGTTAAGAGAGTACAGCTGCTTATATTGTAGGTGTCGTAAATGGAACTCATCATGATCATAAGCTGCGAAGTAAGGAAACCGTTCTTAACAGAAAAGTGTCCGCTTTGCTGAAAATGTTGTTCCAATGAATTCAAAAATCTCAGCAAAGGCAGAGGAGAAACATTTCTGAGGGATTCGTTTATAGCGTACGTCCATTTTGTGTAAACGTCATAAATAAAGTCTTCGACTAGTTTCTAAGCGGTCCAGATTCAGATACATATTTGACCCGATTGTTCTCATTTGCTAATTTACTTGTTCAGCCGAATATCGTATGGGTATGTACGTTTTACTTTATTATTTTGCGTTTGAAAGTTTAATCGTTTGAGTGTTTTTAAATTTTACTCGTTATAGTGGGTTCAGCCTAATAACGCATGTGTAGATACATTATATTGCGTACAGCCTAATATCGCATGTGTAGGTACATTTTACTCTATTTTTTCAGATTTCACTCCTTATAGTGGGTTCAGCCTAATATCGCATGTGTAGGTACATTTTACTCTATTTTTTCAGATTTTACTCGTTATAGTGGGTTCAGCCTAATATCGCATGTGTAGGTACATTTTACTCAATTTTTTCAGATTTTACTCGTTATAGTGCGTTCAGTCTGATATCGCATGTGGAGGTACATTTTACTTGTTTTTTTTTTCAAATTTTACTCGTTATACTGCGCTTAGCCTAATATCGCATGTGAAGGTACATTTTACTCGATTTTTATTCAAACTTTACTCGTTATAGTGCGTTCAGTCTGATATCGCATGTGGAGGTACATTTTACTATATTTTTTCAAATTTTACTTGTTATAGTGCTTTCAGCTTAATATCGCATGTGAAGGTACATTCTCCTCGATTTTTTTTTTCAAATTTGACTCACCAATATATTTACAAGAAGACCTTATTTAGTCCAGAAATATTTGCAGAAGCTCACGACATGTACAAATAGCGAGTGACATTAATTGTCAAAAAATCTGCAAGTAGCGAGTAGTAGCTTCTCTAAATCTACAGCCTAAGTCTTGGTTCTCTAAGGGCGTTTATAGCAGAGGTGGCTCATGAAAGCGGTCAGCGGATTTTACTTGAACAATAATATAAAATTATCGGACTCATGGTAAGAGTCCGTAATCAACGAGTTGCATGACGTTTCTTTACATTTCACATCGAGAAACGTATTTAGAAACATTAGCATGTTGCAAGCCTATAATTTGAAAGCAGCTTAGCAGAATGCATTTGAATCAAAAGAAGCTTGTTGTAGGGACATAATGTATTTGAAGGATTTATATAGCGGGACTGTCATTTGAAAGTTGCTAGTGGTTTTGACCAGCACATTAATTGGCAGTCTTAACCTTACCGGGATGTAAGCTACTTTAATCAGCGAGTTGATAGCGGGATTTTTTTTTGAAGTTTTAACATAGAGAAATTTATTTCATTAAGCCTTACAGGCTTTAGACTGAAAGCATGTCAGCAGAAGGCATTTGATAGAATAATCACACCGGCATGGAGACAGAGATTTCAAGATTTATAAAATATTCAAGTAACGATGGAATTTACAGATCGAGAAGTGAAGCCTGTAGAGACCAGATTGACTTAAACAAATGAGCTATAGACCTGGCTTTTAGGAGTTGCAAATTGATACCATATTCGATGACGCAACTGGAGTGAAAAAATAGCTGAAACGATGGTTTTCAGGTATGGTTTTCATTGCTCTAAAAGTAACGAGTAAATTGAATTTATGGGCTGTCAATGCCAGATATTTCTTTTCATATATTTGCGTCAGAGGATCTGACTTTTAAATAATTCATAAATTATTCAATAAGGACGCATGTGCCTTGTTCGTATGTATAAAATTAGAATACCATGGCATTCGAAATTACCAAGTAGGAATATTTTTGAACGAGTTGGAAATGATTAAAAAAAGATCAAGTGACGAGTGAATATATAAATCGTGCTGAGAAGCCTGTAGAGACCAGATTTAAACTCGCAACATTGCATATGGTATACAGGTGAGCTGAACGTGCTACATAAAGAAGGTGGATATGTACCGTTAATGAATTGCATAAGCACCGAGTGACATACGAGCTACTTAGACCTGGCTTTTTGGAGTTCAAATTGATACCATATTGGATGACGCAACTGAAGAGTAAAAGTTGCTGAAGCAATGTATTGTACATAAGGGTATGGTTTTCATTGCTCTAAAAGTAACGAGTTGGCTTTCATTTTCAGATTTTTCATTTCATAAATTTGGATGAGAGGATCACTCTTAAATTATTCAATAGGGCGCGTGAGCCTCATTCGTATGTATAAAATTAGAATACCATGCCATTCGCAATTCCCAAGTAGGAATCTTTTTGAACGAGTTGGAAATATTTATAAAAAGATCAAGTAACGAGTGAATATACAAATCGTGACGAGAAGCCTGTAGAGACCAGATTTAAATCCGCAATATTTACTACATGTGAGCTTAATGCGCTGCATACAGAAGGTGCCATGAGTTTACGTAATTTGCTCTAAAAGTAACGAGTGATTTGTACGAATGGAATTTCAATTCCAGATATTTCTTTTCATAATTTTTTTTTGTAAGAGGATCTGACTTATAAGTTATTCACTAAGGACGCATGGGCTTCGTTCGTATGTATAAAATTAGAATACCTAAGCATTCGGAATTACCAAGGAGGAAACTTTTTAAACGAGTTGGAAATATTTAAAAATATAATGTAACGAGTGAACATATAAATCGTGAGGAGATGCCTGTAGAGACAAGATTTAAACTCGCAATATTTACTACAGGTAAGCTAAATGCACATAGAAGGTGCAAATGTACCGTCCATGAGTTAGCGAAATTTGCTATAAAAGTAACGAGTGATTTTTACGTATGGACTGTCAATGCCAGATATTTCTTTTCATAAATTAAGGTAAGGTGATCTGACATTAAAAAGATTCAGCTAGGACGCATTAGCATCGTTGTATGAATACCGAGTAAGAATCCTTTTGACCGAATTGGGAAGAACAAACGAATTAGCAAACTCGCTGCTGTGACACGTCTATCTAGCGTTGCATTAGGATTTCTTCCTAGCCTCTTAACTTTCGATTGAATAACTTAAATTAAATAAAAAATTGATTAAAACAATAAACTGCCTCCACGAATTTTTGTTTTTAATTTTAACTATAAAAATGCTTATAGGTACTTTTGGTTTCTATAAAATGAAAAAAAAACCTATTTCCTCTTCGAGTTATGATTTTTTTTGAATATCTACTCTAAAGGATTTCATTTATTTAATTCGATATAAAGGTTCACTGTCAGACGGAATTGTTGGTTTTTCTGTTAAATTTTTGTTTTGTATATGAAATTATTTAGCATTGTTAAATATAAATATTTAATTTTTATGTTTAGTATAAAATGCCAAACTGATAATGAGTTATGATACTAGTTTCGGTGTTGTGTGCGGAAAGCATTATTTGGTTTCTTGATTTTTAATGATTTATTGTTTAATGCTTATAGAAGAAATTAGATTTCTTGAATGATCATGATGGATCAACGGCTTTGTGATTTAAAAAATGGTATCGAGTTAAAATGTGTGTTGTTTTTATATTATATAGAATTTTAATATTTTTTTTTGTTTATTTATGTATGTAATTTATTATTATTTGTTTAGGATTGTTTTTTTATTTTTTAAATGGTCGAAGGGTCGATATATATAATTTTTTTTTGTTTTAATCTGTATGAAAAATGTGTTTATTCATAAAAATTAATTAAAAAAAAAACAAATAAAAATTGTTAGGATTTGTTAAAAAAAAAATTATATAAATTATATATTTAGGCAAGAGAAAATAGGCACAGATTGGGAGACCGCGATAGCGACAGCGACATCCCACGGATTTCCATATGCGAATTTGTTTTTTTTTCTTTTTTTAGTTTTGTATATAATTTTGTTTTTTTTAAATGGAAAAAAATCGTAATAACTAAAAAAAATGTAAGGTGCAAAAATTGATATATAAATAAATAAAATAAGGATTGTGTGTGTGTTTGGTGTGTGTTTTATATTTTTTTGTTTTAAGAAATTGTTTCTCAAAAAGGATGTGTATTTTAAAAAAAAATATTTAAATGGTTTAAAACATGTGTATATGTTTTTTTTTCTATTTATACACACACTAAACTATCTTCTGTCTTTGTTGTTGCTTTAGCTGTATTTGCGACTAAGTTAATATTTTAATTTTATTTAAAAAATCAGTTACGTTAAACTAACAAATAAAATTATTTATTTTTTACGGGTTAAACGGCTAATTACGAAATAAAAATGTTTAGAAAAAATTGTTTTAATTTTGTTACTAACACAAATTGCATTTTTAATAAATTTTTTTTGTTTAATTATCAACAACAAAGTTAATTTAATTAAAAAAACGATTGAAAATAAAATTACTCATCAATCCTTACTCGATTAAAAATCAGTTACTATATGAAAAAATATTTTAAATACTGGCTGAGACTTGCTAATTTTTTGTTTATAAATTATTAAAATATCTGTAATATTGGATTAAGTTTTTTTTTTCGGTGGGTTTTGGTAAAGAAATGACAAGTAACAAGAATAAAACTAAGGACTTACCTTGCTTGCAGATATAATCGTATCCTTGGCGGACACATTCGCCGACATTGCAACCATTGGTGCGACAGTCTTCTTTTGGTGGGGTTAGGTAGCCTGGGGTTGGGAAAAAATTTCAAAAAAAGTCCTTTTACAAAACTTCTATTATCCTACTTACATTGAACATAAGCATCTCCGTTGGGGAAGTCTTCCGGACAATAGCACTGCGGCTCATTGTGCTCTGCAACTCTGCAGGCAGCATTTAATCCGCAAGGTTGGTCATGGCATACATTTACTTGGTGCTCACCGCAAACACATCCCTTTGTTGCATCTCCCATGCATCCATCCATGCATGAGCACTCAAATCCTCCGGGTACATCGTGACACTTGGAGTTAGCTCCACAAGGATTTGTGGCACAGCCCACTCCAGTCAGGGATTGGCATTCGACGGCGGGATTTCCAAAGAAGTCCGGTGGGCATGAGCATTGTGGACGACGGTCTACAACCCTGCACTGAGCGTTGAGACCACAAGATCCATATTCCAAGCATGGGTTGCGGCATTTTCCTCCATCGCAGCGCTTGTTGGATTCGCAATCATCGTCAACGTGGCACTCGAATTGAACGCATTTCTTGCTTGGTTCACCCTCATATCCATCGGGGCAGTAACAGAGCACATGATGGTCTGAAACAGTGCATAAGGCGTTTTCTCCACAAGCCCTTGGTTTTGAGCATGGATCTACACACTTGTTCTTTGTGCAGACCTGATCGGTGGTACAGTCAGTGTTGACTTTGCATCCCGCCAAGCATGATCCTCTCTCACACAATTGTCCGAGTGCGCATGGCTTTCCGGGACCGCACTTTTGGCGACAGCGGCCACGGGAGCACATCTGCCCACAGGCGCAGTCATCATTGCGAATACACGTTGGCGCACAGTATGCGTTCGATTCGTCACATTCACAACCAGGGTTGCAGCGTTGTGGTGGCATTTGACAGCCGGTAAGACCGTCTCCAATGAATCCATTCGGACAGCTACACTGAACTCCATGATTGACGACAAGGCAGTTCGAACAATGTCCACACTGTCCAGCAGTTTCACAGGGATTCTTACATTTCTTGTTGACACAGGATTGATCGCTGGGGCAGGTGAGATCGTTGCGACAGCCGATTTGACAAACACGGTTCTCGCAAATCTGTCCCAACGAACAGGCTGAGTCTGTGTTGCAAACGGTGCGGCAAGTTCCACGCATACACCGTTCGTCACTAAGGCAATTTTGGTCATTACGGCACTTGCGTTGGCACATACCTCCATAGCAGAGGTGTGACACTGGGCAGTTGTCATTCGTCGAGCAGGCAGTTTCTGGGGCCTTGCAGGAAATATCAGCATTACCGACAAGCTCGTCAGGACAGGTACATAGCTTTCTATGATTTTCAACAGAACACTGAGCATTGGTTCCGCAGGCGGTGGGATTGGCACATGGGTCGGCGCATTGTTGTCCCACGCAGACCATGTTATCGGGACATCCCTGATCTGCACGGCATCCAGCAACACACATTTGTCCCAGGCATACTTCGCTGTTTCGGCAATCGTCGTCGCGTCGGCAGAGTGGCTTGCACACGCCATTGGAACATCTTTCGTGGGCTAAACAGCCGCCATCATCGGCACAAAGAGGTCGGCAGAGGGACTCGAAGCAGGCCAAGCCTGAAGCACAGTCCCGATTTTCAGTACATCCTACAGCTGGGGTTCGGACACAGCCAACCTTGGGCGTTGGGTTGGGTACCATTCCTTCGATGCAGCTACATGAGGCACGATGATTTGACACAGTACACACCGCATTGGGGCCGCATGGGTTCTCGTGGCATGGGTTGATACATTTGTCGTTTCTACATGACTCAGAGGCACTGCAATCATCATGCACATGGCATCCAAAGACACACTTGTTGTGCAGGCAGACATGCCCGAGGAAGCAGTCATTATCGACACGGCAAGTCACTGAAAATTTGGAAAATTTTTGTCGATCATAAGCCTTTGGAAAGCAAAGTTTGAAACTTACGCATGCAGTTTCCTCTAAGGCACTTCTCGTTCAGAGCACAATCCTGGTCTGCGACACAAGCTGGCAGGCACATTGAATCCCTGCAGGTATAGTTTGGTCCACACTCTTCGTCATTTGTGCACGCAACTGGAACTGAAAAACAATCACAAAAAGGTTAGAATCCACATGGTTCCACAAGGGCTTTCCCAACTTACTTCTGACACATTCGACATCTGGATTTCCGGTGAATCCGGCTGGACACGAGCACTGTTTAAGGTGCACTCCCATTCGGCATTCAGCGTTCATTCCGCAAGCCTGCGGCTGGTCACATGGATTCAAACATTGTCCGCCTTGACAGATCTCAACGGCTCCACATTCGGTATCCAAAATACATGCAGCTGTAACGAGTCCAAAAATACCGTTAATACGCCAGTCAATTACTGAGGCCTGGTCGATCCTCAAAAAAAACCTTCTGGAATACCTTCTCCTCTACCACTGTTTCAGCTAATTCGGTTAAACTTTAAGGTTATGTCACATCATACCTTTATTGTAAGTATATATAGATTTGTAGGTCTTGAGCTATGTAGACCGTACTTAATTTTTCTCTACAAACTAAATATGATATTAAAAAAAAATTTCAAACAAAAACATGCTTTCGATGAACCTTTACCGTTTAACAGACTCCGCAGTAGTATAGGAGTTACTTGTATTCGCAAGATTAGTTTTAATTTTGGGGGCGGCTTTATGGGGATGAACTATACTTTGTTGATGGTTAGTACTTACGTTTACAGATACTCTCCGAGCAGTAGGTATTAGCGGGACAGTCAGTAGTTACTTGACAGGGTGTTGGCAGGGGCTGACAACCTACAGACAGATCAGATGGTTGACCATCGTAGCCATTGCGACATAGACAGTTTGCAACATGACCTTTAGGGACGCATTCGGCATTAGGGCCACACCTGGCATTTTCACATACATCACGGCATTTGGGAACTCCATTAATGGAGCCACATTCAGCCGCAAGGGGACAGTCGTCATTGGATTGACACTCAACTGCGGTGCGACAGCCTTCGTTGTAGGGATCACCGACAAGCCCAATTGGGCAGGTACACTTGAAAGTTCCGCGGGAATTGCGACACCTAGCTCCGGGGCCACATGGAGCGTCTTTACAATAGTCCACGACTTCACAACGAACTGTGGGATCACCGGTGAAGCCCGGTTGGCAGTGGCATACTTGTTTGTGATTTTCAGTCGTACAGAGGGCGTTATCGCCGCAGGGCTTTCCGATAAGACAGGCGATCTTGCACATGTGATTGTCGCAAGTTTTGTCATTGGAGCAGTCATTGTCGGAACTGCATTCGATCTTTCTGCATCCTGATTTTGGATCTCCAAAGAAGCCATCCTTACACTCACAATCCGGGTTGTGTTGGCGGGCAGTACATTCGGCGTTTCGGCCACAAATGGCACGACCTAAGCAAACATCTTGACAGTTGGCACGTCCAAAGTTATCCAGGACGCAGTTTTCATTAATTGCGCAGTCTTCGTCCACGCGACAGAGTACCTCCTTGGTGCATATGTTGTTGCTACAGAACTGGAATTCTGGGCAGCTTGAGTTGGATTTGCAGGTCGGTTGGCAGACGCCTTGGATGCAAAGCTGATCAGAGATACAGTCGCGTTTGCTGGTACATAGCGAGTTACAGATTCCGTTGTTGCAGATGGTACCCGAAGGGCACTGAGAGTCGGCGCTACAATACTGTAAAGGAACACATCCCAGTTGAGGATTGCCGGTGCGACCAATGTCACAGGTGCACACTCCAACGTGGTTTTGGGCCACACAGAGGGCCTGAAGTCCGCAAGCATTTGGCAGTGAGCATGGATCGACACATTTCGCATCCAGACAGGACTTTTCGCTGGGGCAGTCGTCACTGTCCGAGCACTCAACTCGATTGCACTCGGTGCTAGGATCTCCTTGATAGTTCGGTGGGCAGAAGCATTCGGCTATATGTGATACAGCAAGGCAGTTGGCGTTTCTGCCGCAGGCATTTTCTCGTTCGCAGGGGTTCTTGCATCGTTGATTTTGACAGCTGGCCGTCGGTGGGCAGTCCGGATCAGTCATACATTCATTTGGATCGCGACATCCCATTTGGATGGGGTCTCCAATTAATCCCTCTGGACATGAGCAGCTAAAGCTTCCTGGGTTATTCTGACACAAAGCAGTCTTATGGCACGGATTGGTTAAACATTCGTCGATATCCTCACAGATTGAGCCTACGCTGAGTATTTGGTATCCATCGTAGCAAGTGCAAGTAGCGCTATGGTTTACAACATGACACTGACCCTTACCGCAGCTTGTCAGGTCGCAAGGGTTCACACAAAGGTTGGTTTCGGAGTCGCAGCTACGCTCATGAGCACAGTCATCGCTAGTAACACATTCTACCTTGAAACATCCAACAGTGGTGTCGAATGGATCTCCAAGGTATCCAACGGGACACTGGCAGTTTGCGATTTGGTGAACACTATGGCATACGGCTTTGTGTCCGCAGGTAGTTGATAAGCATGGATCGGCGCATTTACCATCGACACATGCAAGGCTCTCTGCACAATCAGCGTTTTTGTAGCATTCCTTGGGCTTAGCGCAACCATCCTTGCCGTAACCGTCACCAACAGTGCCAGTTGGGCATATGCAACGGAACGATCCGGGAAGGTTTTCACAGCGAGCAGATTTGTGGCATGGGTTGTCCGTACATTCGTCGATATCAGCGCACCCAAAGGGTGTTCCAATGAATCCGGTGGCGCACTTGCATTTACCAGTGAGGCAGAGTTCGGTTGGTGGACAATCTGCATCGGAATCGCATCCTGGCTGGCAGGTTCCGTCGTTGTTGCAAATTTCTCCTGGCAGGCAGTTGTTGCTGGTGTAGCAGACCTTGGAGCAGACGTTGTTGTAGCATCGTTCTCCAATCGCACAGGCCGATGTCTTCTGACACGGAAGGTTACATTGGTTTCCGATGCACATATGTCCCGTGGGACATTGGTTACTGGCTTGACAAGGTGACGGTACACGAACACATCCTTGATCTGGTGTAGGGTTTCCTTCGAAGCCCTCTGGGCATTTGCAGGCGCTTCGATGATCGTGCATGTTGCAGAGGGCATTTGGTCCACAAACTCCTCCAGTTTGACAGGGATTGGCGCATTTATTGTTGATGCAGGATTGTTCATTACCACAGTCCTTATTGCTTCGGCAACCGATGGAGCAAATACCATCGAGGCATGCCAATCCGCTTGCGCATTGGCTGTGATCTAGACAAGGTACGACGCAAGTGCTCTGTAGACATTTTTCTCCAACTGAACAGTCATTGGAGTTGCGACAAGCAATGCGACACTGGCCATTGTAGCATACAGCGCCACCACAGTCGACGTCGCTTTGACATTTGGATACAGAGCGAGTGCATCCATCTCTGGCGGCCTCCCCAATTGGTTGGAAGCGTAATGGGCATGAACATACCGCCTTACGGTTGACCACTTTGCAGTCGGCATTGACTCCACAGGCATTTTCACATGGATCCAAGCATCGTCCTCCGGCACATACTGAGTTGACAGGGCAGTCGACATCTCCATTGGGACATTGTCCCTCTGGTCGGCATCCAGTTGTTGTTGGTTCGCCGACAAAGTTCGCTGGACAGCGACATACAGGTCCGGTTGGGGACACCTCGCAAATAGCAGTGGAGTGACATGTTCCTGGAGTGCATCCACCCACTGAAACACATTCGACCTCAGGCAGAGGGTTTCCTTTGTATCCAGGTGGACATTGGCATATGGCACGGTGCTCATCGGCAATACAGATGGCGTTCTCCCCACACGATTCTTCGTCACAGACATCATAGCAAGTATGGGTCATGCGGTTGCAGAGTTGTGTAGCGGGACAGTCGTTGTTGTAAACGCATGGAACACTTCGACAGCCTTGATATGGGTCATATGGATCACCGGCAAATGGTCCTGGTGGGCATTGACACTGAGCCAAGTGATTGTTGGTGATGCAAATAGCTCTGGGTCCACATTGGACACTGTCGCAAGCCGGTCGGCAGGATAAGCTACCCGAAGGACCTGACTTGACACAAGCATCAGATTCCGAGCACTCGGCGTTTGTCCTACATTGGTTCTTCTGAACGGCCTGGCAGCCATTGCGGTCATTTGGATTTCCAACGAAGCCTGGAAGACAGTCACATCTTCCTTGATGGTCTCTGGCTACGCAAACTGAGTTGGCTGGACAGGTAAACTCGGAGCAAATGGACACACACTTGAGCACTCCCAAGACATCGGGCTTACAAGCGGCATCTGCCTGACAGTCATTGTCCTGTGTGCAGTCGGGGATTGATGGTTTTTCACACGATGATGTTACAGGATTCCATGTGAAGCTATCCTGACAGTTGCACACTGGGTGTCCATTACTATCGATTTGACACAATTCGTTGGTTCCGCAAATAACCGTGGAGCATAGGTGGATGCACGATTTGACCCCAGTTGGGGCTGAATTGCAGATAAATCCACTTTCACAGTCATTGTCTGTCTTACATTGGTCTTCGTCCTTTGAAGGGATACTGCGCTCTGGTTGACATCCAACTTGTAGATTGCTTGGGTTTCCAAAATATCCATCGGAGCAGATGCAAGTTGATCTATGGTCATCGGACACACAGAGAGCGTTTGGCCCGCATTGAATTTTACTGCAGCCATCCACACATTTGCGAAGTCCTCGTCCAAGTTGGAAGCAAATCTCGGAATGCTTACAGTCCTCATCGTTGCTACATTGTCCTCGGATTGTACATCCTTTTCCAATATCATATGGATCTCCTTGATAGCCCAGTGGGCAGAGACAGCGACCTTCGTCGCATGCCGCTCTTGGACCACATGCTGCCTTGGCGCATAGATCTTTGCATTTGCCTTGATCGCAGCTGAAGCCATCTGGACATTCAACATTAGGTCCACATTTGCAGTTGTTAGCATCCGCGCAGAAACTAGTGTCGACGATCTGGCAACTACTGAACGGATTTCCGGCAAACCCGGACTTGCAGAGACAGTCAAAGCTTCCCATTGAGTTCAAGCAAACTGCGTTTTGTCCGCAAGGTTTGTTTAAACATTCATCCACATCATGGCAGCCTACATATCCGTTTCCAGTGAGTCCTGGCGGACATTCACATACGACTCTGTTTCCATCTGAGCGACATTCAGCGTTCGGTCCACAGCTATCGGGGCTGCAAGTGTTCTTCTTTTGAGCCCCACAGCCTTCGTATGGGTTGCCACTGGTTCCAGGATTGCAAGCGCAGTAGCTAGTTCCATATCCGTACTCGCAGTGAGCATTTTCTCCGCAGTCGGGTTCACATTTGGCATATGCTACTGGTGGCATGCAGACAAGGTCTGGGTTACCTACAAAGTTTGCTTCACAGACACACCTTCCACTTGCCTTGTCACAGGTAGCTCCGATCCCACAGACAACTCCATCGCAACGTTCTTTACACCTTCCGTTGATACACACCTGAGGTCCGTTGCAGGGTCGTGTTGCCGAACACTGATCAGTGTAACAGTTACCTCCAGGGAATGGATTTCCAAGATACCCTTGAGGGCACTTACAAGTTGGTCCATCGGTGGTTGGTATACACAGAGCTCCGTCACCACAAATGACACCCTTGCACTGGGATACACACTCCTTGTTGGAATTCTCAGCATATCCCACTCTACAGCGGCACCATCCCGCATGGTTTTCAGGTTCACAGAATGCATTCGCTCCGCAAAGCAGGCTCGTGCAGGGACTTATACAAGTTCCCTGGGAGCAAGCAAGATTATCAGCACAGTCTTCGTTCACGATACATTGGCTCTTGACAGAGCCCTCCTCAAGAATACATCCACTCTTGTAAGGATCTCCGGTTAATCCCTTTGGACACACGCACTGGTAGCCTCCCTTTCTGTTGACGCAGTAGGCTCCATAGGCACATGGGGTAGTGGCACACTCGTCTTCATCCACACATCCTAACAACGGATCTCCCTTGTATCCCACTTCGCACATGCACTGTGGTGGATCAGTTGGAGTACATTTGGCATTGATTCCACATGGGAATCGTTCACAGGGACTCTTGCATTTGTTCTCGTCCGAAGGGTCCAAGAAGAACGGTGGTGGGCATACACATTCTCCCGGCTGAACACATTTCTCGTTGGAACCACATTCCTTATCGCCAGAGCATTTCCTTTGCGCTGGAGAGCAGAGTCCATGATAAGGATCACCTTGGTAGCCCTCAGGGCATATACATGTATAGCTTCCTTCATTGTTGATGCATTCAGCTCCGTAGCCACAGATTTGTTGACGCTCTGTGCACTCATTGACATCGATACAGCTTCCATCGTCAAGTGTTTTGTAGCCCTTGGGACAGGCGCAGTAACTCACACCACCGGCAATGCTGATGCATTCGGAGCCCTTTGGGCACTTTTCTCCATTTGAACAACCCGACAGAACACAACTGTTTCCAACCAGTTTGTACGGTGCTTGACATTGGCACTCGGCGGTGTGGCATTCATCGCATACTTGGAACGGATTTCCATTAAAGCCATGTGGGCAACGGCATTCGTAGCTTCCAGGCAGATTTTTGCAAAGAGCATTCAAACCACAAGCTGGCTTACCTCTGGACGGCGAACATTCATCGATATCGCGACACTGACTAGTCTGTTCATCTCTTTCATAGCCTTGGCGACATATGCAAACTCCATTTCCAGTGTAGCTATCCAAAACACAACTCTCTCCTGGAGCGCATGGATTTGCATCCGAGCAGCTGAGTGGAACCTTAGACACGGCACACCCATCACGATATGGATCTCCAGTAGATCCTCCCGGACATTGACAGAGATACCCTCCGGCTGTGTTTGTACATACAGCTCCTGCTTGACAAGGATTTCCTTTGCATTCGTCAATGTCATTGCAGCCTGCCTTAGTACCTGGAGTTCCAGTATAACCTTCAGCGCACAGACACTGAGCATTTCCATTGACCAGCATACAGTGAGCATGAGATCCGCAGTTCAAAGCCTCACACGGATGCCTACAATCGTTGCCAACATTTGGCTCCGGACATAGACATCTCTGTTCGTCATCACATACACCATTACCGGGACAGTCGTCGTTGCTCTTACACGTGACGATATTTACACATCTCACCGTCGGATCTGGATCTGGAATTGAGCCCTCGGGGCACTTGCAAGAGTATCCACCCTGCATGTTCACACAAATTGCTCCCTCTCCGCATGTGTTTCCCTTCGAGCACTCATCAACATCGACACACTTGGTGTTTGGATCTCCTGAAAATCCAGGAGGACACGCACAGCTGTACGTACCAGCGGTATTCGTACAAGTGGCATTCACTCCGCACAATCCAGACGGTCCATTTACCGTGTCACATTCATTTATATCCACGCAACCCGCTGTGATGTCTTGTGGGTTCACGGTCCAGCCATCCTCACAGATGCAATACGCTTCCGATCCATCTGGCTTGCAATACGAATGCTCACCGCATCGCACCGATTCGCAGGGTTCCTTGCATTCTATTTTCGGTGGCACGCCAACATAGCCCGCATCACATTCGCATCGATACGAGCCGACTGTGTTGACGCATTGTGCATGCTGGCCACATGCATCCGTATGCGCACGGCACTCATCGACATCCACACAACTGGATCCTTTCGCGTCGAAGCCATCCAAACAGAAGCATTGATTCTCGATACATTCGGCATTGTTGGTGCAGTCAAAGTTCGTCCGGCAAAGGATATTAACGTCGACTTGTTCGCAGGCGATTTTCGGATCAGGTTTACCATCAAAGCCCTGAGGGCAACGACAATTATACCCTGGCGAGGCATTCTCACAAATAGCATGGTCACCACATGGTTTCTCAAGCGCAGTACACTCGTCGATGTCCGCACATCCGCGGAACGGATCGCCGGTATACTCTGGCTTACATGTGCACACAAAGCTTCCAATTGTGTCCGTACAGATGGCGTTCTCACCGCAAGGATTATCCTGGCATTCGTTAATATCTATGAATGGACGGGCATGGTTTTGTATTTTTCAAAATTACGGGTCACATTGTTGATAAAAAAGGGGTTGGACTTATTTACAGGGGATTTTTAAATTTTCTTTAAAAACAGTGGTGAGAAAAAGTAATGCGACGGGTTTTTTTTTCAAAAAATTTCAGTGTCCATTTTAACGTTTGGTTATAGTATTCGTCCTAAGGTGGAATTTTTTTTTTTAATTTTGAAAATGTCGGTTTACTTTCGCCCACCACTGTCATTCGAAAAATAGTTTTGGAAAGAAAAACAGTTTAAAGAGCAAGTAAACTTAAAGAAAAATAGCGTGAGAAGCATTTGGGAATAGATTGGGTTTGCACAGCGAGTAAAGGACTAGGGCAAAGAAAGGCTTAGAGATGCCAATGAAAGAGAAAGAGATAAGCAGCAGCAGCAGCATAGACTAATACTAACTTTCACAGTACAAATGTCCTTGACCGCGGTATCCCGTCGGACATAAGCACTTAAAGGCACCGGGAAAGTTAATGCACTTAGCATTGTGTCCACACGCAGTCGGTACCGCACACTCGTCCACATCAACGCAGTCCACATTGTCCTCGAGTGTGAAGCCCTCGGGGCAGTGACACTCAAAGCCACCCGCATAATTAACGCACTCAGCGCCCAAGCCACAAGGATTGTTAGAGCATTCATCGACATCTTTTAAGTCGATGGAGTTTTTTTTTTTTTTTGTGATTGGTTAAGTAAGGCGTTATGTTATATTTTTTTTTAGATGTCCACCATCATGTTTATTTTTTGTTGTAATTTTTTATGAGTGTGAGAGTGATTGAATGTTTTTTCGCCGAATTTTGTGTTTTTTTTTGTGTGTGTGCAATAAGTTAGGCGCAATGTTATGAAATTAGATAGCAAAAATATAAAAAAAAATCAATTATACCATGCAATGAGGCAAAACTTAAAAAAAATGAGAGAAAAGGACTTACCTTCACAGCTTACAGCTGGATCACCTTGGTATCCTTCGGGACAGGAACACTTAAAGCTACCGTCGACATTCAAACATTGTGCATTGTGCCCGCATGGCGATTGGGCACATTCGTCTGTATCAATACAACCCGTTTCGGAACGGCCGTCACCTTCATAGCCTGGCGGACAGTCGCAGCGATAACTGCCCTCCAGATTAGTACAGATGGACCGGGGTCCGCAAGTCTTCGGGTATGTACATTCGTCCACATCGACACAACCGTCGAATGGATTGCCTAAGAAACCGTCGGGACACTCACACGTGAAGTTTCCGGGCGTATTGATACACTGGGCGTTCTTACCACATGCGTTCGGATTTCGACATTCGTCGATATCTGTAATAGAGAGAGAGAGAGAGAGAGATGGATATTTATTTTGAACTTGATTGACAAAATGTATTAAGATGTATGATTTTTTGAGCATACAAAACGAGCATACGTGTGTTCAAACATGTATGCCCGTATATATGGGACTAATGAACTCGGATCCAAGCATCGAAGACCTCCGAGTGGGCTGATGCATGATCAAATATTTGAACATACAAAACGACCATACATGGTTCAAAAAAAATGCCTCAAAAGGACTAATGCAAACTTCAGAGACCTACAGCATGTCCAATTTTTTAAGCATACAAAACGAGCATACATCGTTAAATTAAATGTCCTTAGAGCATCTATGTCGTGAGCAATGTGCATAAGTCGATTACTTAGATCCAAGCATTGGAGACCTGCTTTCCGACTGATGGAATTACTAAACTTATTTTGGAGACGGATTTTTATTGACATACAAAACTAGCATACACTTGAATTTTATGTAGAACTCAGAGGTTTTAAGTATCTATTGAGACTTTTCGTTTCAAAAAAATGAGACAATAGCATTGCTAAAAACTTTTGGAATGTCATCTAAGCCGAGCCTTAGTAATGCTAAGCTTTCATTTTCAAAACTTATCACGTGAGCCATAATCTGACAATAATGTGGCAGCTCTGTTGTATCTTACTTACTTACTTAAGTGGCGCGACAGTGCAGAATGAACCTGGTCCTCAACCAACAAGCCACTCCAATTTACCCGGTCCTTAGCTAACTGCCTCCAGTTGCGCCCTACAAGTTGGTTGAGGTGGGTTTCTACTTGTGCGCGCCACTTAAGACGAGGTCTTCCTCTACTGCGTCCGACGTCTGGCTGGGAATCAAATACTCTGCTAGCCGAGGTATTGGTGTCCATTCGTTCTACATGTACTAGCAGGGCAGCGACATGCCCCTACAGCTAGTATAGTTATAGCTTCTCCATTGCCCCTCAACGCAAACGGGACCGAAGATTTTTCGAAGAACTTTTCTCTCAAATCGACCAAGAATTTCTTCATCCGCTTTTGAGACGGTCCATACTTCAGCGCCGTAGAGCAGGACTGAGATGATCAGAATCGTATAAACGATCTCCTTAGTAGTTCAAGTGAGGGCTTTACTATTGAATTGCCTTCTAAGCCCAAAGAAACATCGGTTGGCAAGAGCAGTTCTTCGTTTAATTTCTGACGAGATGGTGTTGTCAGAGTTAATAGCGGAGCCGAGGTAGACAAAGTCTTGTACTTCCTCAAAGTTATATCTGGCAATGGTGACATTCTATCCAATTCGTCGATGTTGTGTGTCCTTTCCTGCTGACCACATATACTTCGTCTTGCCCTCATTTACTGCTAAACTCATTTTTGCTGCTTCTTTCTCTATACTAGCAAGCATGGCTATGACATCACGCTGAGTCCTAAAAAAAAATATGGCGCAACAAGCTCGTTAGTACCCAGGGCCTAGCTTTTTTCTCACAACCATTCATGTGTGCGTGTGTACTTCTTTGCACGATGGTGGGACCTCCTGTTTTATGCCGAATCCGAAAGGCTTAGTAATAAGCTTTTCATGACAATTGATACTACTCGGATGATTTGTCAGATCATCACGAGAGGAGGGCCAGTGAAAAATCATTTGGTGTTTCTACGGCTGGGAATCGAACCCAGACCTTCTGCGCGGCAGTTCATCGCACTAACCGTCGCACCATTGAGCCCGTCGTTGAGTCCTACCAATGATGTCAATATCGTCGGGTAGTTGCACCGATATTTGGAAAAAATGTGCCTCTGGTGTTGGCTCTGGAGTTTTGCACAGTCCTCTCAAGAATCAAATTAAAGAAGTCACACAACAGCGTATCGCCTTGCCTAAATCCTTTTTTGGTATCGAATGTGTCGACGAAGTCGTTTCCGACCATGAAGGAGCACCGAGAATTCTCCATCGTCATACTGCAGATACGGACGAGTTAGGCCGGTATACCAAAACTAGGCATGGCTCTGTATTGTTCGTCTCTATAAATGCTGTCGTATGCGGCTTTGAAATCGATGAACAGGTGGTGGGTATCGATTTGGACTTCTCTGTTTGTTTTCTCCCGAAATGTGAATATTTTATCGGTGGTGGACTTTCCTGGTCTAAAACCACACTGATCAGGTTGTTGGTAATCGGTTTCAGGCAAATAGGATCTTGTAGGCGATGTTGAGGTTACTAATGCCTCTGCAGTTGGCGCAGCTTAGAGAGCTCCCTTTTTTGTAGATCGGGCAAACGATGATGATGTTCTATTCTTCAGGCATACTACCTTTGGACCAGATTTGGCTTATGAGTTGGAAGATGTAACTTACCAAGTCATCTCCGCCGGCTTTATAAAGATCAGTAGAAAGGCCGTTATTTCCGGCAGCCTTGTTAAGCTTGTCACTTCACTCAGTTCCGTTGGTTGGCAGGTTTTGCTGTCGTTGCCATTATTGAATGGTTTGTCCTGCCTGACAGCGGAATGTTGTTGGTCATCGCCATTTAACCGTCTGCAGTTGTTGAGACACAGTCGATGCTGGGGATATGGAAGAACTATCCTCATCGATAGTTTCTCAACTACGACATTGCCTTGATCATTTCGATAGGATTCAGTTCGAGCCTTGTATCCCTGGCTTTGACGTTTTACACAATGGTAAGACTTGCGTACATCGTTCCTAGAATGGCACCTCCCTATATCCTCGATCGCTCGCTTTTCTTGCTCTTTTTTTTCTTTCTGAAAAGCCGGTGTTTTTTCTTTCTTCTTTGCATATAGGGCTCAATCGCAGTCCTCGTCTTGTAGGCCTCGTTCTTGGCTGCGAGCATATGTCGACATTCCTCATCAAACCAGGGGTTTCTTGTTGGTGTCCGCGAGAAAGTCCGCACATCAGTTGCGGCTGATCTAATGGCCTTTCGTTGCCTTTGCTCTTCGATATTCGATGCTGGTGGTATGGTGTTAATCGCGAGGTTAGGGGATACGCGTTGCGCGAAGGTCTTGGCGGTCTCTTGCAATTGTCTCTTTCGACATTAAACATTTTCACAGTATTTCTGGATTGTTGTGGCATAGTAGACATCCACATTCTTGCCTTGGCTGCAACAAGGTAGTGGTCCGAGTCATTGTTAGCTCCTCGGAATGTTCGGACATCCAAAATACTGGATTCGTGCTTCTTGTCTATCGCAATGTGATCAATTTGGTTGACCGTTCGTTGATCTGGAGACCGCCATGTGCCCTTTTATATATCGTGGATATAGGTGAGGAAACCATGTGCTGGCTATAGTGGCATTTCGTTCCCTAGATAAGTCAATTGGCCAAAGTCCGTTAACAGACGTGTTAACGTGTAGCCTATGTTTTCCGACAATACTGCTAAGGATGGCTTCTCTTCCAAACTTTTCGTAAAGATCTCCCAGCACGATTTTTACATCGGACTTCGGTAGTCGCTCATTGGTTTTGTCAAGGAGCTCATAGAAGCAATCCTTAGCTACATCATCTTTTTCTTCCGTTTGGGCCGGGCGTGAACGCATATAAGGCTTATGTTGGTGAATTTGTCCTTGATGCGGATTGGTACAATGCGTTCGCTAATGTCTTGGAAACATAAGACTTTTTGCTTAAATCTGGCACTTATAACAAATCCGCACAAATAGTCGCTGTTTCTGCCCACCACAACACGGTCCGTAGTAGATGTCACAGATTTTCATCCTCTTTTTGCCCGACCCATCCCATCGTATTTCCTTGATGGCAGTAATGTCTGCTTTGTATCAGTTAAGGGGTTCCGCTAGTTGTTTGCTTGTACCTTTCCTGGTTTAATGTTCTCACATTCCAGGTGCAGATACGATCGTCGTTGTCCTTTTTTCGTTTTGCAGGGTCGTCAACAATAAAATCAGTCCTTTCCAAGGATATTGGTTGCTTCGTAACAGTTAGTTTTTTTTTATGGTTGGGTAGTTATCCCAAAGCAAGACCCCCAACCTGAAGGTGCAGTTCCAATTTAGTATATACCCCTAGGACACGAGGCCATCAGTATCCACTAAGGGACTGAGAGCAGCCGTTGGCCTTTAGGTTCATCCCCCACCATCTTTGTTCCTAGACAACCTGTTGTCCGAATATGTTGAAGCACGTTTCCTAAGTTCGCCTGGGATAGCAGGTCGGTCATTCACTCCTTGCCATTCTGTCCTGGCTGTTTATAGTGTTGCTGTTTTTCGTCGTGTTATCAGCACTCGCGCTTATCATTTAGCAAGTCAAATCCGGTTGGATGAGGTTATTACCCGATGGTTACCACTTGGGGGATTAAAATAAGCACATGACGTGTAGTCAGAGTTACAACCACTGGGCATTGCCAAGTAAAAGCCAATCAGAGTCTGCCCTCGTCCTACAACACCCAACCATCTCGACATATAATCCGATAGTCCGATCTAAAATCATGAGTCCGAATATGTTTTGTCATTTTTCTGACACCAAGGTTGTATGTAAGAGCGAATGGTTTCCAAAACATGAAATTTGAGAATGAATCCGGCTTATTGTTGAACGTATGACTGAACGTATGACTGAACCCCTTAAGAGGTTCTATGTACAGAACAGCTTTTCCCACTTCTGACATCAATCTGGCATGAACGTAGGAGAAAAAGACAATCGGGTCTTATTTCTTGAGCCCAAAGAGGTTATGTCCCACTTCTGACATCAATGTAGAATGAACCTGCGATAAAGGATTCCCTGGTCACTGCTGTATGGAGCACAAGTTAAGTCAAGTCCTTCGATTGATACATTCATTTACACAGCAGTCCGTAGTTACCTTCAAAGAACGGATGATGTCAGCATATGGATGTTTAACACTTAACAAAATCTGCACACAAATCAATCAAAAGACGTGATAATGGCTGGACATTCCTCAATCTAAATGAGCAAAAACTAATATCCATGCTACTCAAAGTGGTAAAAATGTGTTCATGATCCTCACCTCATGAATCTCTAATTTCAGTTCGTGCATAACAAGAATCTGCCGCTTCCAACAAAAAATTACCACAAATGGCCTTGCATCCGAAAACCTTTAGCCAAACATACCATCAAAGTCGATCTGCACAAATGAAATATACCCCCACAAAAAAACCTCAGAATCTAACAAGGTTTTGATTTTATCAGCGAAAAAAAAAAGATAAAAAATCAAACCTGCACCAGATTTCCCTCAAGGGCAGTTCCTCACGCAGGTCTTCTTTTAAACACAAGAGCCCCAAAAACCAGAGCCTCCTACCAATCTTTTTTTTCGTCGATGGTTTGTGGTATTTTACTATCCCGTCTTCTGGAAAAGAGGAACAGCCTACCGAAAAAAAATGAAAGAAAGAGTGATCATGTTACGAGTCAAGGTCAGTCTTAAGTGGAGCCTGCATGCATGCTCTGGTGTTTCAACTTTGGTTCGATTTTTTTTGGAGATTCTTAAGAAGTTTTGGTTTTTTTTTTGTCAGATACACGTGTGTTGCATTAACGAAGGTAGATGAAGAGGATGAGCATTTTCAAGGAAAAAAGGTGGTGGTCAAACTTGAAACCATCCCAACGTTGCTGACGTATGATGTCATGCGATATCAGATAACAAAGGTTAACATGACAGCAGTTTTTTGTCTTTGTTTCTGAATTTTTTTTTGTTGATTTTTGGATGGATGAAAAGATTCACATTAAGATTGGCAAAGACGTAAATCACTTTTTTTTTTTGCAAAAAAAAATATGCTAATGAATTTTAAACTCAGACTAAGGGGTCATAGAAATGCTCATGAGTGCGGTTGGTTTGACCAAGGAACATGTGTTTTAGAGTGGACATGACATCAACAATGGGACACCCACAGGTGCATAGAAGCATAGCGAATCTATCTAGGGGCATGTGATGACTGAAGAACAAAGTCTTTCGCTTATTTTATCAATTATATGAGCGGAGAGTATAATTAGACCGATGTTGGGCGGATTGTAAACATTTTTGGTTTTAATTGTTTCACGATAGCCTTCAGGCTACATTTGCATATGCTTATGAATTCAAGTTCAAAGCAATCTTGTGAACAATAGTTGGAGGGTTAGACTTTTTTTGAGGACATATACGAAATAGATCTGCGCTTTTTGGAAAATAGAAGTTTTGGGGATTTCCATCTGTTAATCATACTTCCGAGAATTTTTACTGTAAGAAGTAAGCAAGTTGAATCGATCGTTGATGATTCATGCAGCAAAAACCAATCGTGTGCAAAATCATATCTGTGATCTGCGTTAATGCCCTAGCAATGCCTACACTAAACTTTCCGGAGGTACGTAGCTTATTTAGAAACTATCAGTACTAAGCTTGGGCTTACCTACTTAAAAAAAAATTTGGCGCAACAGTCTGCTTAGAACCGAGAACCAAGCTTTCGGATAACCATTCATGTGTGCATGTGCACTTCTTGCACTATGGCGGGAGCTCTTGTTGTATGCCGACTTCGACCGCCAAATTGAGATAAGCATTGCTTGACAATTGATACTACTCGGATGATTTGTCAGATCATCATGAGAGGAGGACCAGTGAAAAATCATTCAGGTGTTGCTACAGCTGGGAGTCGAACCCAGACCTTCTGCGCGGCAGTTCATAGGACCAACCATCGTGACACTGCGCCCGTCAGGGCTTAAAGACTGCAATCGCAAGAGACCACCAAGACCTTCACGCAGCGCGTATCCCATAACCTCTCGATTAACACCATAACACCCGCATCGAATGTCGAAGAACAATGGCAACGATGCCAACAAGGCATTAGATCAGCCGCAACTTATTGTTGATCGGTTTGTCGAGCCCACCAGCTTGAAACCCCTGGTTTTATGAGGAAAGCCGACAAATGCTCGCAGCCAAGAACGAGGCCTACAGGTCAAAACTGCAGGTGAAGACGAGAGCTGCCATTAAGCTCTTTAGGCAGCGAAGAAGGGAAGAACATCGGCTTTTCAGAAAGACGAAAAAAGAACAAGAAAAGCGCGCAATCGAGGATATAGAGAGGTGACACTTCAGGAACTATGTTCGCAAGTTTTACCAAAGCTTAAAATGTCAAAGCCAAGGATACAATGCTCGAACAGAATCCTGTCGAAATGAACAAGGAAATATCGTCGTTGAGACACAGTCGATGCTGAGGATATGGAAGAACCACTTATGCAGACGCCGATGACGACCAAAATTCCGCTGTCAGGCAGAACGAACCAATATTGGCAACAACAGCGGAAACTACCAATCACGCCACTTGAATGAAGTGAGGACAGCAATATCTAAACTCAAGCTTAACAAGGCTGCCGGATGTGACGGCCTTCCAGCTGAGCTTTATAAAGCCAGCGGAGATGACTTGGTACGTAACATCCACCAACTCATAAGCCAAATCTGGTCGGATGAAAGTATGCCTATAGAATGGAATCTTAGCATCGTTTGGCGATCCACAAAAAAGGAGTCTCTCTCAACTGCGCCAACCACAGAGGCATAAGTCACCTCAACATCGCCTACAGGATCCTATTTGCCGTAATATGTGAACGCCTGAAACCTGATCGGTCCTTATCAGTGTGGTTTTAGGCCAGGAAAGTCGACAACCGATCGAATTTGCTCACTTCGGCAGACCCTGGAAAAAAAGCCAAGAAGTCCAAATCGATACCCACCACCTATAAATCGATTTCAAAGACGCAAACGACAGCATCTATAGAGACGAACTATACAGAGCCATGTCTAGTTTTGGTATACCGCCCAAATTCGTCCGTTTGTGTAGGAGATGATTGAGAAATCTCGTAGTTCCTCACCGACATACTCGATATCAATAAAGGATTTAGGCAAGGCGATGCGCTGTCATGTGACTTCTTGAAATTGATTCTTGGAGGATTGTGCAAGACTCCCGATGAAACACCAGAGGCACGATTTTCAAAAAAATCGGCGCAACTACTATCTTACGCCGACGATATTGCCATCATTGATAGGACCCTACATGTTGGCATAGCCACGTCTGCTAGTATAGAGAAGGAAGCTGCAACAATGGGTTTAGCGGTAAATGAGCGCAAGACTAAGGATTTGCTATCAACACGAAAGGACACATAACATCGACGAATTGGACAGAACTCCGCCATTGGTGTACTGGCGTAAATCCCTCACTCGAACTACTAAGGGCATCCTATATAAGACTCTTATTATTCCAGTCCTACTCTACGGCGCTGAAGCATGAACCGTCTCAAAAGTGGATGAAGAAATCCTTGATAAATTCGAGAGGAAAATTCTTCGAAACATATTTGGTCCCGCTTGCGTTGGTGGGCTATGGAGACGAAGATTCAAACAAGAACTATACGGCTGTACAGCGACAAGCCCCTGGTCAAAAAACTCCGCATTTGACTTTTAAGATTGCAAGGACATTTAGAACGAATGGACGTCAATACTCCGGCTCGCAGAGTCTTCAATTCCCGGCCAGACGTCGGACGCAGTAGAGGAAGACCTCGCATTAAGTGGTAGAAAACGACCTCAACCACTTGGAGTGCGCAACTGGAGGAAGTTAGCTAAGGACCGTTTATCTCAGCCAGACGTCGGACGCATTAGAGGAAGACCTTGCCTTAAGTGGTAGAAAACGACCTCAACCACTTGGAGTGCGCAACTGGAGGAAGTTAGCTAAAGACCGGCCTCATTGGAGAGGTATGTTGGTTTATGCCCGGGTTCGTTCCGGACTGTAGCGCCACTTAAGTAAGTTAGTGAGTGTTACTACGGCTGGGAATCGAACCCAGACTTTCTGCACGGCAGTTCATCTCACCTACTATCACTCCACTGCCCCAGCTGACCTTTTGTTAGTTAATACTCAGCAGATTGGATTTTATTCTGTCAAAAACGGGTTTCCTTACTCCACAGCTTATATTAACGACGCATTCCCTTCATGATACATACAAAACGAGTACCTGTAGTCCTTTAGCAAAATGAGTGAGAAAATAAAATGAGTCTGAGCAGAAAATATCAGCCTTGGCAGGTGAGGAATTATGTTTGGCTTTCGAAGATCTAGGTTATATCGGATGGATCCGTAGGCGTAAAACCCCCATTAGGTATGAGGGTTATGCTACTTCAATCAAAATCATAAGCGTACTTCTCTCGATAAGAAGTGGAGCTTTTGGATACATTCCCTCAATATGTATATAAAATCAACCTTACGGCACATAAAATACGCTTACCTGTACATAGAACTTCCCCATCGCCTTCGTAACCATCCTTACACTTGCACAAAAAGTGTGCTGGTAAATTACAACAATCGGCATTTTCTACACAGCGTGCGGCTATCGCTGGATCTTGGCATTCATCAATATCTGGAAAATAACAAAAAAAAACAAAATTAATTCCAGAAAATAAAATCCATCACATGGTGATGGATCTTCACCTAACAGATAAATTCGAACCACATAACACTGGAACCTCTACCTCTAAGATTGGAGCTTCTTCCTCTAAGATTATCTATCTCTGAGCAATTAATTAAAACCAAGGAGAAGTGGATTTTCCATTAAAAAAAAAGCAGATAAAGTTGGACCTTTCGAATGGGAAACAATAAAATTACCGACACAGGGACACACAATTGATAGATGTACACACGCACCAAACGAATGCGTGTGTAGATACTTTTGTACTTCGATTGATTTCTGTTGAGTTTTCCCCTACTCTTTCATGCAGTAAAAACTTTTTGCCAATAAATTACTAGGTGTGCATCTGGTTACGCACAATTTGCATGCAAAAACGCCTACCTCCAGCGCAAAAGGTCAACGCAACGCCGCCGATGAGCAATGTCAACGTTTTGATGGCCAGGATGTCCCAGATACAGTCGGTAACATGACTGATTTACATAATCAACCAACGACGCACAGATAGTCGCGAATGCATAAGTGCGACGCGCATGTCTCTATGAAAATTCATGGGATTCTGTGTCATAAAACTGCACTCTCCGTCGCACAGTTATGCAACATGATCTCAACATCATCATCATGATCATCCAACAACAGCATTGGTGTCGTTACTACCTTGACTTAGTCTCTCAATTTAATAACATGACAACAGAGCAGAGCAGAGCAGAGAGCAAATCATGTTGTATCTCAAAAGTGCATGTGCATCTAGAGATGGAGATACCAAAGCTATGTCATGACTGGCTAATGTTTATATAATGAGAAGCAGTCACCTCGACTTTGGTTCAGATATTTGAAAGAGAAACACATCATCAAACAGATAAAAAAAACTGCATTTGGACGCATTTAGATACGCTTTGACTTGGAGTTGGATTGAGTGACCTCTGGAAGGAGAGATACCGCAATGGTCGTACTGTTTTTATAAGTACCTAAGTCCAAGTGTCTTGAAAGGTGTTGTGCATAGAATTTCAATGAGATACGTAGATACAGGTTTTCCGATTACGTGACTAGTCTTGCTCTATAGATGTGATGTGACCAACGACTATGATGGCGGCTGATGATGTTTGTCGGGGGATTAGTAAGTGACGCTGTCGGATCAGAAATGTCAGACATTTAATTGCGATTAAATGGGTGGACGGGGCTTTAAACAAATCGGATAATTGCTGGTGAACGGATTTGAGCTTTGAACCAAAACGGCATCATCTTCTTGGGCAGAGTTAACAGCTTGGCTTAGTGATTTTGATTTGCAGGATAGCGGATTATGTCAATGGTGGAGATGGGGAGATCGGTAAATCTAGCTGTTAAGGTGGTGGAGCTGAAGTGTACCTCTAGCCATGACTGATAAGAACCAGTAACAACTTTTTTGACTCGTTTAATTCAGCCTTATATGCTCACACACCCCTACAGATGAGATTAAAGACCCAATTAAGGAGGAATTTCCCGACCTCCTGGATAGAGCCTGTCAGGAATATGATGTGGCGTCTTGAATGCTGAAATCGGTAAGGAAACATTTTCAACGGGTTAGTTGGAATGGATAGGCTTCACGAAATTACATCGACTCCTAGAATTTCAGGGCATGTAATATCGGATTGGGTTTTGATGACCCAGAAATAACAAAGCTACCTAGCGATCTCCGGATGGTTGAACCGCCAACCAAATCGACCATGTTCTCCGACTTACAGGTAGTTCTGTGATCAGAAGCATTAAGCCGGCTACGTACACGCAGTTTTAACTGCACGGTATGCCTGTTCAGGACGCCTGTTTAGTTTTACCGGACCGCCACTGCGTATTCACACGCTCCGGTAAATATGTGAGGCCAGTCAGTTTGTGTGTTTTTGTCGTTCGATAAACATGGAATCTACCGTCTCAGCACATGTAAATTTCACTTTACACTGAGGGGCTAAATGCCTGATGCTACACACGCTCCGGTTTTTCTAATAACAGGCGGACTGAACAGGCAAAACGATTGAATTTTAGGTTTTTCTCCAACCGCCTGCTCAGGCCAAAAAAAACTGACAACTTTATCATACACACGATCAGTTATAACTGCGCATGCGGCCTGAACAATCAAACCGGACAGCCAAGACTGCATGTGTATAGCCGGCTTTAGGTTCTTACGATCCCGAAACCACAAAGCAACCTAGCGATCTCTGGATGGTTGAACCGCCAACCAAATCGACCATGTTCTCCTAGTTACAGACTTTGCAGGAGCAGGTAATACTGTGATCAGAGCACTACGATTTGACGACTCCGAAACCACGATGCAACCTAGCGATCTCCGGATGGATGAAACGCCAATGAATTGAACCATGTGGTCTAACTAACAAACTGTGCAGGAGCGGGTAATACTGTGATTAGGAACACTAGGTTTTGACGATATTGAATCCAAAAATCAACTAGCAATCTCCAGATTGTCAAACTGCCAAGCAAATTGACCATGTGCTCATAGATAAGAGGCATATTGCACTCATAGGCGTAAACGTTGACTCTGACCATTTCCTCGTCATAGTAAAACTCAGAGCTCGACTGTCCAACAAGAAAAATCGACGAAAAATCAAGTTGGTTGCCCTTAAGGCCGGAGATTCTCAGAGTCTACCAGGAACAATTGAGTGAGAGACTCGCCGCAGTGCCCTGATTCTCCAGCAATATAAACACTCCGTCGATACAGTATCGGAATAACACTAAAAAGGAGCTGAATCCACTATAAGCGTTGATGTATGACAAAAGACAGGTCCATATAACAACGACACGAACAACTTAATACCAAAACTATTTTCGTTACAGAACAAGCAAACATTGAGAAAAACTTTCAGAAGACGTAGTTCCGCCAATATATTTACAATACAGATTTAAAAAACACCTGCAACTGCAAGGATCATCTCAAGGAGAACATTCTATAAACTAGGCGTAAGCAATCAAAAATGTGTCGCGGAGGAAGATTAACGCGCCAGACGAAGGAAATAGAAAAAATCCTAAATATGATGGAAAGAGATCATGCAGCCTCCTAGCTAAGGAAAGAAGGAAACAGAAAAAAATCCTGAATATGATGGAAAGAGATCATGCAGCCTCCTAGCTAAGGAAAGAAGGAAACAGAAAAAAATCCTGAATATGATGGAAAGAGATCATGCAGCCTCCTAGCTCAGGGAAACCCGAGAAGAACTGGCAGCAAGTGGGAACAATGGTGGCCTAGTCACTGACGAGTAGAGAATGGTAGATGCACTTCCTACTTCCGGCAGCTGCTTTGTGGCCAAAGCGTCCAAAGATAGGGCAAGAAACCGACCCATCTCTAGTCAACGAAGAGGTAACTCTCCCTCAAAGTATTGAAGAGATTAGTGCGGCTCGAAAAAAACTGAAGAGCAACAGCTCCTCTGGTTATTGTGGATTACCAAGGGTCTCACTCAAAGTGTTTAAAAGGTTAGTGCAGCCATAAAAAGAACTGAACAGCAACAGCTCCTTCGATTATTATGGATTACCAGGAGAACTCTTCAAAATACGGAGGTCTTACTATAGAACTTTATATGCATCAAACCATCATTTCAAATCGAAATTATCCCACGAATGCCGATTGTCTCTTAACGAGATGGCGGAGCACTTTACCATTCACCTCTCTTGGTGCCGGGCCACAGAGACATACCAGAAAATTACAAGGCAGATGAGCTTGCCATATAGCGCCCAATCCTTGATATTCTACCGTCAGTAGACATGAAAGGTATGATAGGATGATAGGATGCGATCGAGAATGCAAACCGCGGGTAGATAAACGGCACAACGTGTCAAATATCCGGCC
Source organism: Rhingia rostrata (assembly GCA_949824845.1). Taxonomy (NCBI): domain Eukaryota; kingdom Metazoa; phylum Arthropoda; class Insecta; order Diptera; family Syrphidae; genus Rhingia; species Rhingia rostrata. The sequence goes on along the minus strand of OX463755.1, from coordinate 26,440,687 downwards.
ATCTCTGGCCTAACTTTTACCAGAAGTGCTCCATCTGCTTGACAATGTTGAACAGAAAAACATCAGCAGCATTATAGGTGTCCTTACAGAACACTGTCTGACAGGCCTACGTGCAAGAAGACTAGGCCTCTTCAGCAATGTCTTCTGCAGAAGCTGCTTAGATGAAGAAGAGTAGGAAAGTATTATTCACCTTCTATGCTCTTGTCCTGCACTCTCAGTAAAAAGGAAACTTCATCTGGGAGAGTACTCCTTCGACATCGATATCAGAAACCTCCTTCGCTACATAGTTAGCTCTGAATGGTTCGATTAGGCAAACGAAAAAAGGAAAGTCGACAGATCCACGTGGTACCACAATGGAACTTTATGGTCTAAGTGTGCACGCGCATCGCAACCTAACCTTAGCTAACCTTACCATCATCAAAGCCTTGATGTGTGAGAGCTTTCCTAATGACTGGAATATCAGCTTCATATGTAAAACCTACACGAAAGCTCCATGTGTCTCATCTGCAAAATGGCGATCATATATCTTGGCCTAACTGCCGGGACATATCTCTGCTAAAGTTCGCATATAAGATCCAAGCTAGTGAAATGTGAGAACTCCTTAAGCCTTTCTGCTAAACTTTTCCAAACTTGTACCTAAATTTTGCACAAACTGCAGAGGCATAGTCGCATGTAAGATCAATCCAACGTAGTGTGTGGACGTCTTAAGCCCATGTGCAACATAATAATTGGCACGAGTGTTGCTTCCGGCCTGAGAGCAAACGCTAGAAAAGATCAACGAATTTCAAGTCGAGACACATTTGCCTTTTCATCGACAGTATTTCGACAGCAAACACCGCCTTGAGCTTCATCGAGCGATGACGGAACTCGGAGTACCATCAAAACTGAGGACACATGATGCATCGTTAAGTTTGGAAACAGCTCATCTGAACTTGTCCAAACTTTTCTTACACTACCTGCTAGAGGATATCCCTGCTAAAGGTCGCATTTGAAATGCAAACCAACGTACTCCGAGAAAGTCTTAAGCTTTTCTGCAACACACTCATCTGCAAGTATGAGTTTGGCTGCAAACGGTGGAAGAATTAACGAACTCCAAGTCGAGAAACATCACCATTGCCTCGATCTGTGCAGAGCGATGGCGGGATTAGGGATTCCATCAAATCCGAAGACACGTAGTTTGTAGACATCTCCAAATATGTGCCGGATTCCGACAAGAAGACGCTCTAACGTACAAAGTCTTCAATGTCGTGCTTGAATAGACAATGCGAAGGGTAGGTGTCAATACGGAAGGCAAATGCTTTAATAAATCCGTCCAGCTACTGGGAAGCAAAGTGATGTCAACGCACAAGGTTGGACAAAGTCTCTCTTTTCATAGCAACAACTTTGAGGAATCTAAAGGAATCTATCTCGAAATGACACCTTAGTGAAGATCCGACGATGACTGACCCTAGAAAACCGGCGCTTCTTCGGTTAAGCATATGAAATGAGATCAAAACGCTTAACCCGATAATAAAAATGTTTGCTCTACCGGATCATAATCCCACCAGTGATGTGAGCCTAGTGCTGGATAACAACCAAAAAGCGGCGCAAAACTGAAGGGACAATTCCTTTATGCGATGAAGGCTTATGAGCTGTGCCAACATGTCGAAGTAGTACAAAAGGTTAAAAAAAAACGTTGACGAGAAATAATGCTCCAGTCAAGATAATGTTCGAAGCCCAGGCTTCAGGTTAAATGCGACAAGGAAGACTAACCTTCACTTAAGGATCAAGCCATCACGGATGCCAGAGCGCTTGGAATGAATAACTGAAAGCAAAGTGCGCATGATCGAAGAGGATGGAAGGTGAGCCCCACAACGGGAGCCTGTTAGGAATGTACGTAAGTATTATAACCTCTCATTCTCACGACATTTGCCCATCAAATGCAGCATGCCAACATGCAGCGCAATAAAATCACTTAAAGCCTGATAATTTCCCAACAAGCAATAAACATCGGTGCATCTAATGAAATGCATCCAATAAATCCCAAAACCCAAAGACCACCGCTTCAAAGAGGCCAACACGGTATTACTTATCCCGTATTACCCATGTCATGGAATCAATTTACATATCCCCTGTGTCGTATTGCCGCCGTGCCTTCCCCACCACCTTGGGCATCCTCAAAACCTACAAAAAAAAAAAAAAAAACACCAAAAAGCCTCTCATCCATCCAGATAGAGGTTGAAATCCGTCTTTTAACGATTAGCTTCACTCTTGTAACCGATCGACCGACGACGACGACGACGACGGACAAAAACATAAACACTCTCCTAGGGTTCCTCAGAGTCTTGTGTTGGCTACAAGTGTGCGCATTCGTAATCCATTAAACCGTATTTACAATCCAATTTGATGGATTCGATGCGCACTGTGCACACACCTCTTCAAGATCCACCACGTGAATGCAATCGAATATCGACAACGAAGATGCCAAGTGACCTATATCACATGGGGATAATCCGCGCATCATTCATCTAGGAGGCGAACAACACACTCGAGACCTGACACGACCGAGATATATCGGTGTAGGGTAACCTTCAAGTCTCGAATGGTCATTTTGAGAAGTCACGCTACCATCTGGTGTGTTGCTTCACTATAACCACCACGAAAACGGTCCTTCTTGCTCGGTGTGTATGTATATCTTCATCATAACTGCTCGTAGATACAAAATTCCCGTTGGCTTTTGATTGAAGGAGTAGCTTCTTCACCTCGATGGGGTGTCGTATCTGTCCATTTGAATTACTTTTCTCTTTTGTTTCGTTTTTACCGTGTTTACATGTGCGAGTGTGCATTGTTCGCTTTTCCTTGTTTTTTTTTTTTTTGTATCTGTAAAAGACGATAAACGGTTCTTCATCTATCTACAAGAAGAAGATCATGCCAGCGAGTAGATGAAGAGGTGCATAAAAATATCCGACATTATTATTTTGACAGTTGTACATCAGTTATTCGGACTCAAAAATGGATGCCAACGATGACGGGGGTAACCATCTTCGATGATTGTTTCATGTCGACAATGTGTTGCATGTTTATTGTGATGAAGATATTCTGAGAACAGAATGAAAAAAAACAAAAAACAAACAATTGATGATAAAATAAAAGAATGACGACAATGAAGACGAATCATCATTAGGCGAAGATGTGATGTGATCTTGAATTGTTTTCTTCATTTTCTTCGTTTTTTTTTATTTATTGCATCCACTCAGATGCATTAATGTCATGCAATCTCGTAATACCGTTGGATTGGACCGTGGGGATAGATTGAGTCCAATGAGCAGTTATCGTGTATGTCTGTTGGCAAGTGTCATAATGACACTATTCTGAGAATTGCTTGGCTCATCTTTTTGATGCGTGCTTACGGATTTGCGTGAGTTTGACGTATTAAGCTGGTGATGTGATGAGAGAGTTATTCTCTCATCATAGGGCTAGCTGTGATCATCGGGCTGATCTTAGGTACTAAGTTTTGTATTTTTAGTTGTGTACGAGTGTTTTTTTGCCGGTGGAATTTCACTGAGCAACAGAAAATCGTTTGATGGTTGAAGATTTTTTCTATTTTATGGTGATCTTGGTACTGAAGTGATCGTTTTATGGATGTGAACGCTAGTGAAAGGACGTCGTGCATACTGCCAGCAAGTTGAGTGACAAGCTAATGTGTTACACAGAGTTCTAAACAAGAATTCGTTTTTTTTTTAGATGCACTTCCTACTTCTGGCAGCTGCTTTGTGGCCAAAGTGTCCAAAGATAGGCCAAGATACCGACCCATCTCTAGTCAACGAAGAGGTAACTCTCCCTCAAAGTATTGAAGAGATTAGTGCGGCCAGAAAAAAACTCAAGAGAAACAGCTCCTCTGGTTATTGTGGATTACCTAGGTCTCACTCAAAGTATTTAAAAGGTTAGTGCAGCCATAAAAATAACTGAAGAGCAACAGCTTCTTCGATTATTAAGGATTACCAGGAGAACTCTTCAAAATGCACCAAACCATCATTTCAAATCGAAATCAGCCCACGAATGCCGATTGTCTCTTAACGAGATGGCGGAGCACTTTACCATGCACCTCTCATGGTGCCGGGCCACAGAGACATGCCAGGAAATTACAAGGCATATGAGCTTGCCAGATAGCGCCCAATCCTTGATATTCTACCGTCAGTAGACATGAAAGGTATGACAGGATGATAGGATGCGATCGAGAAAGTCAACCGCGGGTAGATAAACGGCACAACTTGTCAAATATCCGGCCAACTCTGGCCTAACTTTTACCAGAAGTGCTCCATCTGCTTGACAATGTTGAACAGATCAAACATCAGCAGCAATATAGGTGACAGGACACTGTCCGACAGGCCTGCACGCAAGAAGACTAGGCCTCTTCAGCAATGACTTCTGCAGAAGGTGCTTAGATGAAGAAGAGTAGGAAAGTATTATTCACCTTCTATGCTCTTGTCCTGCACTCTCAGTAAAAAGGAAACTTCATCTGGGAGAGTACTCCTTCGACATTAATATCAGAAACCTCCTTCGCTACACAGTTAGCTCTGAATGGTTCAATTAGGCAAACGAATATAGGAAAGTCGACAGATCCACGTAGTACCACAATGCAACTTTATGGTCTAAGTGTGCACGCGCATCGCAACCTAACCTTAGCTAACCTTACCATCATCAAAGCCTTGATGTGTGAGAGCTTTCCTAATGACTGGAATATCAGCTTCATATGTAAAACCTGCACGAAAGCTCCATGTGTCCCATCTGCAAAATGGCGATCATATATCTTGGCCTAACTGCCGGGACATATCTCTGCTAAAGTTCGCATATAAGATCCAAGCTAGTGAAATGTGAGAACTCCTTAAGTCCCCTCCATGATCGTGTTATTTGACATTTGAATCACAATGAGAATATATCTCGGAACCACAGATTAAGGTTGGTATGATGAGAGCTTTCGCCAGTAAGGCCCGCACTTCTATGGGAATGAAAGATTGTATCGACCATATACACGAAGGAAACCATATGTTTTCCCCACTACAGTGTTTGAATAAATGTTTCATGTACATGTACCGTTAAACACGATTCCAAGATTTTTAGCGGTTTTAACATATGCCAATGTCCATGGAACAATGTTTAGAAACAGTCGAAAGTTCATTCCCATAGAGAGAGAACAATGAAGGACCCATGATTGAGCCTTGTGGAACTCCCCATGAGGTTGGAAGGAGATCTGAACTGACTGTATGCGATCTAAGAACTTCACTGCGCTTATGAAATCTAGGGAACATTCCATTTGATTTAATCGAAAGTAGACTTGCAACAACTTCGGTGCAATCAACTGCAGTGTTTGCGATGTATAATGGAGGTGACGGTAGAGACACAAATTTACATTTAGTTCATTCCAAACCATACCGTCAGCATGACTATTTCTGGCCCTGGAAACTTATAGCGGTCAAAGATTTTTCCACTGAGCGATTTAGTCGAATGGAATACATTTGACGTTCTGCGGAGCGTGTAGCCATTGCGACTTTGTTCCGAAGTATCGTCTCCACCGATTATATCTGAGTGGTGGTACGTGCTACCAAAGATTATAAGGCCACACGGATGACGCGTTGAGTACAAAACACAGAAACTTTTGCTCACCAACTTTTTGGTAAAAGCGGGAGGTTTGCAAGTGCAGACTTGAGAAATGAGATCCAAATATATGACGGCCTGTGCCAGAATTCAACCATTGACGGGCTCAGTGGCGCTATGGTTAGTGCGATGAACTGCCGCGCAGAAGGTTTGGGTTCGATTCCCAGCCTTAGCAACACCTAAATAATTTTTCACTGGCCCTCCTCTCGTGATGATCTGACAAATCATCCGAGTAGTATCAATTATCAAGAAATGCTTGTCTCAAATTCGCCGTTCGGAGTCGACATAAAACAGGAGGTCCCGCCATCGTGCAAGAAGTACACACGCACACATGAATGGATGTGAGAACTTTAACTCTTGTACAGAAGACTGACAAACGCTTGATATCTTCTTTCAAAGAGAACACATTACTGATCACAAAAAAACTTTAAGAGTACCTTTGCATGGCCTACAACCTGTACAATGTATCTAAATACAAATTTTGAAGAAAAAAAAATATTTAGTTCGACAGAATGTTTGACCACTTGAAGCGGCTTTCCCGTATCATCCACATTCAAGAATTCGATTTTATCACAAACACAATTCTATTGTCTTCATAGTTGGCCCCCCATCTAAGACTCCCTATAGCGTCTCACAATCCAATTGTTCACCTCGATGAAAATCTCTAAACAGAAACATAAAAAAAAAAAACAGAAAAAGAAAAAAATGCTGAAGAATTCAACAATGTCTGCGTTGAAAGGCCAGAAAGATAGATAAATACCCAAACTACTGCTTCTTCTTCTTCTTGTTCTACCAACACCATCATCATCATCATCAACATCAACAATGGTGTGTACAGTGCAACCAACAACAGCAGGAGCATGCTTCACTTAAGGGCAATGATCTCCCTTTCTATGCATTTTCCACATTACTGACGTTGTTTCTGTCGCTGCTGTTGCTGCTGCAGTTGCAGTTGCTGTAGCCGATGCTTCTGCTTATTTTTGCTCGGTTTCTATTTTTGTTGTAGTTGTTGTCCACTCGTTGTGTTATGTTCTTAGTATTTTTCTATACCCAGCAAAGCCATCATCATCCTAGTCCCCATCATCATTGCAGTCATCATCATCTCCATAGACGAGGTAGATATTCCTCTAAGCTGGCCGCGAGAAAGAGTCAGATACTCCTCTATGACCATACATACCGCGTAACTCTGGTGTGTGCTGGGGACGACTCGACTTAGCGTTCGGGCTTACGAGGTTAATGGAATGGGAATTCCATGGCTTTACAATGCCGATGATGGCATAACACAAAGCTGGTGTGTGTACCCAGTGTAAAAAAGAAACCAAACCAAAACTAAACCATTGCACTCTTTAGTTTTATATGTGAATGTATCTATAGGTTGAGTTTGCATGTATATTTGTATCTATTGGAGCAGAATTAATATTTTCTTCTTCCGTGATGTCTATCGCGAGAGAGAGAGCACAGTACGCAGATACTCTGGCTAGATGCAGAACTCAATCTACCACTTCTTGAACTTGCACCAAAGTCGTTGTCGTCATCATTATCATCATCATCATCGTCTTCGTCGTCGTCGTCGTCGTCTCTCTATGGGAGAGATGATGATAGCGAAAGGTCGACTCGAGGTCTTCCCTCGAAGTTGTGCTGAGAGTCTGCAGCACGACGATAAGCACACACGACGACGACGACGATGAACAGCAACCAAGACGATGATGATGATAATGACGATGGCGATGGGCGATGATTGAAAAAGGATTTCAATTTGAACTTGTGAACATGGAATTCCAATGCATCGAAGGGTTCTCTCTGCCAGCCTGGCTCTTCTCAAAGGAAAGTGAGTTTCCCTTCGGTCTCACCACAGAACTTGGCAGGAAAATTTGTTAATGATGATGAAAATGATGATGGGGTACACTCGTTAGATCGGGTCAATGTACCGAATACCTACCCCATGATGATGGTTCGAATAGATCCCTCTAACAACATACCGAACACAAGAAACGTTTTTCTTCCTTTTTTTGTTATCGAAGTTGCCATTGTTCCATGGGTTGTTGGTGTATTTCTTCGGATGGTCAGATTGGAAGGTTGAAGATCATGCGATTTTTTCTCCATTTTTTTTTGTTTTATTTTTTCGTTTGCATGCGAAATTAGAATCTCATGTGAAGAATAGCAAGAATCGAAGGAATGGTAAGATTGGTGGTTTTGGTACAAAAGTCTTGTGGGTTTCCAATGGATGTAATCAGATTTTCTACTCGTTTCTATCGTTTCGAAAGCGAGCACACTAATTGGATGAATTTTATTTTTTTTTTTTGCATTTGCCGTTGTAATCGGAAGATAGATCGGTATTTTGTTGTGTTATTTAACTGTGATTGAGAGGGCAATAAGCCGATTACAGAAAGTGATTGACATTATGGATGTATCTTGATGGATGAGGTAATCATTTGGTTTTACGATTGCGGTGTGAAAGGAAAAGTTTGATGGCACTTAATGTGAGTTGGAATTTGTGGATGCTTACTTTGAATCGAATGGAAATCATTTGAAAACTTTTCAGATGCTACATAGAAGGGAGTTTTGCTACTGATGTGAGTCTATATCCGGCTCGAAGGACCAAACGTGTAATATTCTGGTTGGCAATACAAATGTGAAAGAATGCTAATTTACTTTTAAACATTGAAAATTCAAAGTATGATGTAAAAAAAAAAAATCGAAAAATAAGATATCAACCTACATCCGGCTCGAAGAAGCAACCGAATTGTAATTTACTCTTGGCGTCACATTAATCACCACAGTAAATTAATTCAGCTTCGGTTTCAACCATCTTATAGCAACCGGAACAAAATAAAATACAAAAACAAATGATTGGCGCATCAGACTCGTTAGTAGACAGGGACGAGCTTTCTCACAATCATTCATGTGTGTACTTCTTGCACGATGGCGGGACCTCCTGTTTTATGCTAACTCCGAACGGAAAATTTGAGATAAGCTTCTCTTGACAATTGATACTACTCGGATGATTTGTCAGATCATCACGAGAGGAGAGCAAGTGAAAAATTATTAAGGTATTGGTACTGCTGGGAATCGAACCCAAACCTTCTGCGCGGCAGTTCATCACACAAACCATCGAGCCACTGAGGCCACCTGCTACATATTTGTTGTTTAAATAAAAGCGATAAACAATGTATCTACATGCCTCCGGTTCGAAGGACAAACAAATTTGGAACATCCTCTTGAGGTCACATCAGCCAATAATATTGACAATGAGTTCATTAATCTTAAAGGTATCTAAACACTTGCGAAATTTTAAAGTGATGAATAAAGTATCTACACATATCCGGCTAGAAGAACCAACTAAACTGAAACAGGCTTTTGTCGATACATTAGTCAAAAGAACTGCAAATCTGTGAAGCTTCTCTTGCCATATTAAGCTCACAAAAAGAATTACAAGATGTTTATTAAAAATGAAAGCAACGAAACACATCCGGCTCGATGGACCAGGCAAACATTCTCTTGGCGATTGCAACTGTGAATGCACACATCCGGCTCGAAGGACCAGGCAAACTGTTACATGCTCTTGGCAACTAAAACTTTGAATGCATTCAACTGCACTGTCAACCGTCTTAAGGTCATCAAAAATCTTCCTAATTGTGTGTTGTAAATTGAGGGACGAACAAAATATCTGCACACATCTGGCTCGAAGGACCAGCCAAATTTTTACATGCTCATGGTGACTTAAGCTTTAAATGCATTCAACTGCACTGTCAACCGTCTTAAGGTCATCAAAAATCTTCCTAATTGTGTGTTGTAAATGGAAGGACGAACAAAATATCTGCACACATCTGGCTCGAAGGACCCGCCAAAATTTTACATGCTCTTGGCGACTTAAACTTTAAATGCATTCAACTGCACTGTCAACCGTCTTAAGGTCATCAAAAATCTTCCTAATTGTGTATTGTAAATGGAAGGACGAACAAAATATCTGCACACATCTGGCTCGAAGGACCAGCCAAAATTTTACATGCTCTTGGCGACTTAAACTTTAAATGCATTCAACTGCACTGTCAACCGTCTTAAGGTCATCAAAAATCTTCCTAATTGTGTATTGTAAATGGAAGGACGAACAAAATATCTGCACACATCTGGCTCGAAGGACCAGCCAAAATTTTAGATGCTCTTGGCGAGTTATACTTTAAATGCATTCAACTGCACTGTCAACCGTCTTAAGGTCATAAAAAATCATCCTAATTGTGTGTTGTAAATTGAAGGACGAACAAAATATCTGCACACATCTGGCTCGAAGGACCAGCCAAAATTTTACATGCTCTTGGCGACTTTAACCCTTAATGCATCCAACTACACTGTCAACCGTCTTAAGGTCATCAAAAATCTTCCTGATTGTGTGTTGTTAATGGAGGCACTAACAAAATACCTACACACATCCGGCTCTAAGGATCAGCTAACTTGTTACATGCTCTTGGCGACAAAAACTTTGATTACATTCAACAGCACTGTCAACCGTTTTTAGGTCTTCCGAAAATCTTCCCCAAAATGTTTAGTAAATTGCGGGATAAACATAATATCTATGAACATCCGGCTCGAGGGACCACTAAGCTTGCTTTTGGGGATGCATTAGTAAATACAATTCCAAATTTTAGCCAAAAATGATATAATTGCTAAATTCATCGTAAAACGAAACTATCGCCAACCAAATCCACGTTTCATGCCAAGCTCACCAACAAAAATCTCATCTTCTCCATATAAATGACTAATCATCCACTCTACTGTGTATTTCCTAGAGCCACGATCATAACTTATCGATGATTTACGCCTGAAAATTATAAAGTAAACATCTTCCAATAAATTCCCATTTCATAACTCAATTAATTGGCTGCGACAACAACCTGTTTCATGCAAAAGATACTTCACGAGTTCGATGTCCTTTTGCGTAAGACGTATTCCCTCCGCAAAACAGACGTATCCGAATTCATATTCTGAAAATATCTTACGCTAATTAAATATCAACCTATTAACGAAATACTTTGATGCTATGGTCAGATACACACGCACCAACTAAGATAAGATATATTAGGGAAGTATCTCAGGGAGGGCATCTTTTAGTTGAATGGTGGTTTGGGTTACCTTTCAACAGCATACAACCTCTATATATGTACTGTTAATATTGACGTTGATAATTTTTCATTTTAATGGACTTTTGAGCAAAAATTAAGACGGTCACCCTCTCATAAGAATTGCTGTCGTTTGTATTTTTTTTTGCTGCTCGTTGTATCATAATTTATTAACAGGTTGAATGAAAGGTAGATACAAAATGAATATCAACATATAGATAGATTGGTAGGAGCACTACAACACAGTAGCACTTTACCAGTTTTGGTATCCCCATGTTGGTGGCGTTAAAAATTTTTTTTAATGAAAAATGATCAACGAAACAATGTCATCATCATCGTCAACGACTTTTGCATTTTACCGTTTCGACCATTAAAAAGTAAAAAAAATAATCAACGATTATTTTTTGCATCAAAGTTGGATGTATTGCATATTAATTATAAATATGGAGGGTTATGCAATCACTGTTGATCGTTAAGAGGTAGAAGGAATTTATGTTTAGGTACGGTCTTACCAGATTTTTCATTAAAACAATTTTGAAGATCGATAGATACAAGAGTTAAGAGGCTTCACTGGGAAAGAATCGAGATATTCTATATGCATAATCGACATACTCCTCACGGATCAGTTGCTAGTCCCACGTGCGTACAAACCCATTTCTTTCCTGAACTTACCCAAGCGAGTCGATATAAATGAATGCCTCTGGTGGAATAAGACCTGAAAGGGCCATGTGGTCTAAATGTATCTAGCATTGGGGTGATGAGGATTTCAACATCCACGCAAAAGTTACGCAAACGTTTTCCTGCGTAGGTGTCAAAATACCATACTCTTGGCGTCCTGCAGAAGTGTGTTCAACTTCAGTTTTAACCATTTGAAGGTCAGCAAAACGCGTGCTAAATATTTGTTGTAAGTGGAAGCAAAACTTACAGGGTAGTGATGCGATTACATTAGAACACAAGCGTTCTCACTCTAGCCCCTCATTATCAACTCCAACTCTAACCTCCACGCTGGTGACTGGTGGGTGCCTAGTACCTCGACTGGAGATGGGGTATCAAACCCTTGTGGAATGTCGTTGGTGGCAGCGAACTTGAGAGGGGAGAACGAGTGTCTTCTCTCTCAGATACTCACTCTCAGGCCAGAGAATTTCCTAGATGGAGTCAATGCTGTCGCCTACAGCTCCAGTTAGATCAAACTGCTAAGTGTAATCCCTATAGAGCCGCTTCGACCTATTTGAACACCAGGTCGATAGGGATTTTCAATACCGATCCAGGCTGTTCCAAAAGAGTTGATGTGCGGAGGAGCCTTCAATGGGTCAACGGCAGCGCTTATATCCCAAAATAGGTCACTGATATCGGTATTTCCGACCCGCTGTTCTAGGGTCAAAACAACGATCTGGCCCTCCAGGTTGGGGATTGTGCCGTCGGGGTAACTTCCCGAAAATGAACCAAAAACAATAGTTATGTGAGAGACGCAACCAGCCTCGGATAATGAAACTCCTCACATGGTAACAAGATCTGGAACGTCAATGGACTATGACATGAGAGTGTGTAGCTGGAATTTACGAACACTCTACAACCCGGGTTCTACAAAACTTGAATCAATCCTTCTGCGGTACAAGGCAGTTATAACCGCAATCCAGGAGATACGATGGATAGGATTAGGTATAATGAAGAAAGAAATTGCGACATTTATTACAGCTGCAACAAAAGATTGCATGTATTGGGATGGCGATTCATCGTGGGAAATCGGCTTAGGACAAAGTCATTGACTTCCAGCCGATGAGTTATCGCCTTTATGTGATCCGCATCAAAGCAACGTTCCAAAACGTAAGCCTAATAGGTGCACACCCCCCTACCGACGAGGCTGAAGATCCCATCAAGGAGGAGTTTTATGAATTCCTCGATGGAGCCTACGTAGCCTGGATTTCAATGCTAAAGTGGGAAAGGAAAACATCTTTGATGGTTAAGTTTGTAAGCACAGAATCAACGAAACGACAACAGGCAACGGCTACCGACTAACCGATTTTGCATCTCGTAATACGGTGATAAGTAGCACTAGGTTCACAAGGCTAAGGATCCACACAGCAACCTGGCGCTTTCCAGACGGTCGAACCGCTAACCAAATCGACCATGTGCTAATCGATGGGAGGCACGCATCCAACATCCTCGACGTGCAAACATTCCGAGGAGCAAATGTCGACTCTGACCATTTTCTTGTCGCGGCTAAATTCAGAGCCCAACTGTCCAACGAGAAGAAGCTGCGCGCTGCCCAGAAGAAGAAATTCGACGTTGGACGCCGTAGCACACCTGAGGTAGCCAGAGCCTACAGCGAGCGCCTGAGTATGAAACTCTCCTCTATGCACTCAGCTACCACAGGCGCCAACAATCAGTGGTGCCAGTATCGCGACATCATCAAGGAGGTTGCGGAAACCACTGTAGGGTACCAGCCACCCCCGAGAAGGAGTCCGTGGTATGATGATGAATGCGTATTCAGAAAAAAAGGTAACAGAAGATGCAAACAATAATGCAATCCAGCGCAAATCAAAGGCAGCGAGAGAAGAGTCTCGAGCCAAGAGAAGGGAGCAAAAGAAGACCCTGCGTAGAAAGAAGAGGGCTTATGAAGCTTCCCAGCTCAAGGAGATCGAAGAATCGCGTGATCGTAACAACATCCGGAGGTTTTATAAAAAAAGCCAAGCAACTGGCTGCTGGCTACAAAACCGGAACGCAGGATCTTCGACACAGCGAAGGAAACCTAGTCACCGAAGCACAGGGAATAGTAGATGTTTTCAGCAGCTGCTTAATGGGCATCATGTAGAGAGAGTGATAAGGCAAGAAGAGAACCCACGTCCAGTCAATGAAGAACTAGTTCCACCACCTAGTATAGAAGAAGTTGGCCTAGCTATGAAAAAGCTTAAGAACAACAAGGCCACAGGCTCTGATGGCTTTTGAATGTTTTGGTAGGGGGCATGCACTAAATCATCAACCAAGTATGGATGGAAGAAAACATGCCCGATGACTGGACTATAAGCTCCAAATGCCCTATCTACCAAACAGGCGATCCTATGTCTTGTAACAACCATCGAGACATATCCCTGCTAAATTTCGCATACAAGATTCTATCCAAAGTCCGTTCTGCAACATACTTATCGGCAAGACCAGTGCGGATTCCGGCCCGGCAGATCGACTATAGAATAAATTTTCACACTGAGGCAAATCCTAAAAAGACCAACGAATTTGAAGTCGAAACTCACCACCTATTCATCGACTTCAAAGCCGCGTATGATACCATACATCGTCAGCAGTTATATACGGCGATGGTCGGATTCGGAATCCCGGCAAAACTGATTGAGCTGTATCACGTGACGCTGGAAAACACGCGCTGCAACGTGCAGTTTGGAAGAAGCTTCCCCGAACTATTCCAAACATGTACCGGATTTCGGCAAGGATACGCGCTATCATGTGACCTCTTGAATCTCGTACTGCATTAGATAGTACGAAGTGCCGGTGTTAACACTGAAGGCACTATTTTCAACAGGTCCGTCCAGCTGCTAGGCTATGCGGATGATATTGACATCATACATAGTCAGGAGCTCTATATTGCGATGGCCGGATTCGGAATCCCGGCAAAACTGATTCATCTGTTGCGTGACGCTTGAAATAATGCTCTGCAACGCGTAGTTTGGATGTAGCTCTTCCGAACTATTCCAAACATGCACCGGATTTCGGCAAGGAGACGCGCTATCATGTGAGCTCTTCAATCTCGTACTATACCAGATAGTACGAAGGGCAGGTGCCAACACTGAAGGCACTATTTTCAACAGGTCCGTCCAGCTGTTAGGCTATGCGGACGATATTGACATCATAGGTCGCTCGTCTCTATTGATAGCAGCAATTTCGAGGTAGTTGACATAGACTCCACGAATGACACCCTTGTGGAGATCCGCCGAAGAATTACCCTAGGAAACCGTTGCTACTTTGGTTTGGCTAAACATGGGTTCAAAACTCCTTACTCGAAGGATGAAATGTGTCTCTACAAAACCTTTCTCCTGCCAGTTCTGCTTTATGCCGCCGAGTGCTGTACGATGAGCTCCGGGCTCCTTCGAGAGAAAAATACATCGGCGGATTATGGGTCCCGTGTGCGAGGAGGGCGAATGTGATAGAAGATACAACAGTGAGGTCTATGAGCTTTACCAAGATGCGGATGTAGTTTAAAAAGCCAAAACACCTCGACTTCATTGGCTCGGTCACATCAAGCGAATGGACAGTATTGCTACAGCTAAGACGATCTTTGAATCCGAGCCACCAGGTTTGAAAAGACAAGGATGACCGAACCTCCATCGAGAGAATGGACAGGTTCGAGAAGGCAAGGAATACCGAACCTCCGTTTCAAAACCAAGCCATCATGGATTCCAGAGCGCTTGGTTTAGACAACTGGAAGCAGTGAGCTCGGGATCGTGGAGAATGGATGGCAGCAGTATCTCAGGCAGAGACTTTTCACGGGTCAGGAGCCCGATAAGTAAGTAAGGAAGCGACAAAAAAAAGAATCATTGAATCCGGCTCCAACGACTAGTCAAAATGTGTTGGAAGTTGCTTGCTGACTCGCGGAGAATTTGTTAAGATTTGCACCGGTATCTGTTTCAATGTTGAAAACGTTTTACATGTTAAACTTAGAGTATCAATCTGCTTCATAGGTTATGTGCTACTCTTTTTCAAAACTTTAAGTTGTAAGAAAAATTGGAAGAAAATACGCGAACCCGTCCTTTTATATCATAGCTACCCAAGAAAGAGCAACAAACTCAATCCCACTGAACGAGGACTTTTAAAAATAGTGCGCTCTCAAAATCGGGTTCTTCAACGATTGCTTCAACAAACCACAAAGAATTATTTATCTACCATTAGTTCGATGTTTTCTAATCAAACTGAATAAACCATTTCCAAGGCCTTCGAAATCCCTTTTCTCCCTATCCAAGTCATCCATTTCCATTTCGAGACCAAATTTGCATATCTCCCCATCATTATCCTAATCTATCTCGATATTCCAATCAAGCGGATAACACAACTCTTATGCCATCTCCCAGTGCGTACACGTAAAAAAATTTGCATACGCACACGTTTCTTTAATTACTCGCATCGCGGTGCGTTCTAAATATAAGCAGTCCATGCCCGGCCACATCGTCCTTTATCAATATCCACTTCAGACATTAAGAATCGATGATTCTGCGATCATGAAAACCCTGTAGATCCGCACTATCCATACGTATGGACATGCGCACAATTTGAACGCATACGCGGTGACCTTTATCGTTCCATAAAAAGGCGCGCACTTTTTAGGTGAGCACCCTCCTCTATCCTAGTCGCTATAGGTATAATTAAATCCTGCAACGTTATCTTGTTTGCAATTAACAAATATCAACAACAAAAGCAAACGATGCAAGGCTAACCAAAGCCAACAAAAGGAAGCCTTCCCCACCTAGAGCTTGGCTAGAAGCGCAAATAGCTTGATTAATTTTTATGCAAAATTTATGCAAAGACATGCACTTCGTGAAGGTGGAGGTTATCTCAATCAATGGAGATTCCTTAGCAAGGAACATGGTTGTAGGGAAACACAAAAAAAAAATCGAACGAAGCCTATATGTGCTGAGAGTGGAATTCTTAAGGCATCTTCACAGCAAGGATAAAGGGGAAGAACTAGCCCATCCATGGTAGTTGGAATTAATTTGTTCGCCTTTTTTGGGGGAAACGAATTAGTCTTGGCATCCAATAGATGACTATATTGTCTGGGCAGAAAAAAAAACAACAGAATCGAGGAAAGAGGTGGCTCGGAGGAGTTATCCCAGACTGAAATACTCAATTTGCTATGACAGGATGGATGTCTATTTTAAGGGTGCCCATTGTTGATTTTATTGGCGGCAAGGAAAGTATTTCAAGAATTCTCTTCGCAAAGTACTGATCGTAGACATATATGGACTTGGCTATGAACTGACGCATGACAATGGTCTGTGCATAGTTCGATTTGTCTATGAGTTCTCATATGGCTCGTAGATACAATGACTTCCTAATATCTACAACTACATGGATATCGTCTTCAGATTTTAATTTCTGTCTCGTTCTATATATATATATACATCATCGACGCTCATTGCAAAAACCCAGCAAACCAAAGCCATATCTGTTGTGGTTATTTCATGAACGATTTCTACTATACCCTGGCGAGCATCTCGATGTCGAGCTTAGTGGTGCTGTTCACATGGCAATAAACGAAAAAGTAGTCAATACCCAGTCAACACTAAACTTAGCAGACCTTAGGCTCCTCTCGCGATGATTTGACAAACCACCGGAGTATTATCATATTTTTCATAAAACGCTTATCTCAAGCCAGGCTTTTGGATTCGGCATAGAACGAAAGGTTCCACATGCTGTAAGAATGGTTTTGGGAAAAATATTAGACCCTGGCTTCTAAGGAGTCTTATCCGACAAGAATTTAAATATTTTTTGTACCTCGCAGTCCTTGAGTTAAGACTTTAAAAACGCGTGTATGTTTGGATAAGCCATGTATTTGTTGACAAAAATAGTCCAAGACGTATTTCTTAAGAAAGAAGCCATCACGTTTCTAGTGTGTACCTACTCTTACACCAAATTTTGGATTCTAATATTCGACATTTCGGGCATTTACAACAAGTTTTCGACATCCAAGAAAAGGAAACCCTCGTACATTAAAAAAAGTACACACCTTCGAAAAGTAGTCGAATACTAAAAAAAAAATTCTGCACAACCTTACTTAGTTATCCTTACACTTAGTAGCATTACAAATAAAAAAAGCGGTTTTAGTGAGTAAAAATCTCACGCTACCTTGGGCACGTGCTCATCGGGTCTATGAAAATTTCCACCAGCCCACGCAACAAAAAACATCCGGTTACGGCGCAATTTTTTTGAGACTTTTTAGGACCCATCTTCCTTATGACCCAATTTTAGGCTTTCCATTTGCCCTTGCTTGATGATTGCTTTAATATTTCAAAGAGGGTGATGTGTAGTCCAAGAGTAGAAAACTGTCATGATAAGCTTATCAAATTTGCCGTTCTAGTGTGTTGGTAATGAATAATATAACGGTGTTACTAATTTTTGAAATGACCTCAACCTATAAGCCTGGAAAGTATATGCCATATTGAAAAGTTTGGACCCATACGAAAACAGTTCCGAGTCTAGGTTTCCTTGATCAGTGACCAAAATATTTCAACCCTTCTGGTCTGGGCTTAAAATTTAAGGCGTATATACGCCTCAAATTAAGTTCCAACGTCAAAATTAGTCGGGTGCATCACCAACATAATTGCGCTGACTAGAACAAAAACACGTGACGTAAAACTGGGAGACACAACCGTAACGAACTCTATAGTCTCGCTCGAACATTGTTAGAATTTCTCCATAAAAGAAAACAAATGTTTGATCGGTCCAAGTTAAGTCAAAAAGCCTTATATGAGTTACATTTTGTAATTAAGAAACATCGAGCCGGTTTTCAGCTCAATGGGTCGCCGTTTACGTCTTGTAAGTTCATATAGGTTTGAGGTGATATTGGCTTGGGTCAAAAGTTTGTCCACCAAGGGAAATGATGATATTTTCAAATATCTTTAAATAAAAAGGACTGAACAGTGTCCATCATGTCCATCGCGCCCGCCAGCAAGAAACGCCTGGTTTGATGACGAACGCCGGTACATGCTCGCAGCCAAGAACGAGGCCTATAAAGCTAAGCTGCAGGTGAAGACGAGATCTGCCATTGAGCTCTATAGGCAGAGAAGAAGGGAAGAACACCAGCTTTTCAGAAAGAAGAAAAAAGAGCAAGAAAAGCGCCCGATCGAGGACATATAGAGGTGCCATTCCAGAAACGATGTTCGCAAGTTTTACCAAAGTGTAAAGCTTCAAAGCTTAGGATACAAGGCTCGAAAAGAATCGTGTCGAGATGAACAAGGAAATATCGTCGTTGAGACACAGTTGATGCTAAGGATATGGAAGAACCACTTCTGCAGACTGTTAAACGGCGATGACGAACAACATTCCGGTGACAGGCAGAACGAAGCCAACCACCCGACCTAAGTGAAGTGAGGATAGCAATATCTAAACTCGAGCTTAATAAGGCTGGCGGAAACGACGGCTTCCCGCTGAACTTCATAAAGCCAGCGGAGATGATTTGATAAGTAACATTCCCCAACACATAAGATAAATCTGGTCGGAAGAAAGTTTGCCTGAAGAATGGAACTTCAGCATCGTTTGCCTGATCCACAAAAAAGGGAGCTCTCTAAGCTGCACCAGCTACAGAAGCATTAGTCTCCACAACATTGCCTACAAGAACCTTTTTGCCGTAATATGCGAACGCCTGAAACCTGATCGGCCCTTATGAGTGTGGTTAAGGCCAGGAAAGTCCACAACCGATCAAATTTGCACACTTCGGCAGATCCTGAAAAAAACATAAGAAGTCCAAATCGATACCCACCACCTATTCATCGATTTCTAAGTCGCATACGACAGCATTTACAGAGACGAACTATACAGAGCCATACCTAGTTTTGGTATACCGCCAAAACTCGTCCGTTTGTGTAGGATGGCGATGGAGAATTTTCGCTGCTCCATCAGTGTCCATCAAAAAAGGATTTAGGCAGGGCGATGCGCTGTCATGTGAATTCTTGAATTTAATTCTTGATTATGCAAGACTCCTGAGCCAACACCAGTGGCACAATTTTCCAAAAATCGGTACAACTACTAGCATACGCCGACGGTACTGACATCATTGGTAGGACTCAACGTGGTGTCATAGCCACGTTTGCTAATATTGACAAGGAAGCGGCAAAAATGGATTTAGCAGTAAATGAGGGGAAGACTAAGTATATGCTGTCAACACGAAAGGGCACACAACATCGACGAATGGGACAGAACGTCACCATTGACAGATAGAACATTGAGGTAGTACGGGACTTTCTCTATCTCGACTCTGACAACAACATCTCGTCAGAAATTAAACGAAGAATTGCTCTTGCTCTTCGTGCTAAGAAGGCAAGTCAGTAGTAAAGCCTTCACTCGAACTGCTAAGGAGATCCTATATAAGACCCTGATCATCCCAGTCCTGCTCTACGGCGCTGAAGCATGGACCATCTCAAAAGTGGATGAAGACATCCTTGGTCGATTCGAGAGGAAAATTAATTGAAAAATCTTCAGTCCCGTTTGCGTTGATGGGCTATGGAGACGAAAATTCAACCAAGAACTATGCGAGCTATACAGCGACATGCCCCTGATCTAAAAACTCCGCATTGGACGTTTAAGATGGCTATGACATATAGAACGAATGGACACCAATACTCCGGCTCGCAGAGTGTCAGATTCCCAGCCAGACTTCGGACGCAGTATAGGGAGACCTCGTCTTAAGTGGCGCGCACATTTAAAAATCGACCTCTACCAACTTGGAGTGCGCAACTGGAGGCGGTTAGCTAAGGACCGGGCTAATTGTAGAGGAATGTTGGTAGAGTTCCAGATTGATTCCAGACTGTAGCGCTACTTAAGGAGGTAATTAAGTTAGTAGGCTTTCCAAGTAACAAGTTATTATATGAAGACTTCTTAGTTGTTGGCAAGTCAAAGTAACGAGTAACCTTCTTGGCAGGTCAAAGTAACGAGCACACTAGTCATTAAAATGAAAGTAACTAGTTGCAGCAACTGTTTGGCTATGCTCATGTCTGAAAAAGTGGGATCACCAGGGGCTAAACAAATTATAGATACTTCCATGGCTGGTGTAGTTATTGTTTGAGAAGTTCTTAATCGAGTCCGGAAGCTTACGATCGACAGTTATACACTATGAATCATCTTCGATCACATTCTTACGACCATGATTCGATCATTGCCCTACGAGATGGTCCATTCATTGCCATTTCATGGCAAACTCTTCTTGAGTAATGAACGTACGACCTTCTTGGTATTATTTGGTAATCAATGGAGGCCTACATGTAAAGCCCAATAATAAAATAAATTCTAACCGGTAATCAAAATATGCACGCATGATGAGAAGAGGATACAAAATGTAATACCATGCCACACAAATTATAATCGCAATCATTCGGGCAAAGAACGCAGGAAAAAGCAAAAAAAAAAAACTCCTAAGGCGATTATTATAATCCCATTTCGGAGTAATGATGAATCGGCCTTTCGTCTCGTATTTGTGTCTTTTTTTTGTCCATTCTTATCATTCCCCTCGGGCTAATGAAGCCAAATCCGATTTCGCAATTATCTCTGACTTTTTGGCACAAGTAGTGGTCGAAGAGTGGCCTTTTTGAGCTTTTCTATCTGAAGCTACTTAATTACTCATTCAAGAGTCTCTGGTGAACATTGTCAAGAGAGGAGACTTTTTCAGATCACGTCAAGTCTTAAGCGAAAAAGTCACGAACGTCTTTCTAGAGAAATTCCCTAAAAAAAGGCCTTAAGTGATTGCCACATTACGACAAATTACTGTCAATTAATACGTGACTTGGAAAAAAAAAAAAACCTCTCGGGAAAAAAGATTTTTTATTAGAATTGAAACAAAGGCATGCTATACCAGAGGCATCTTAAAAATATGTATCTCATGTACGTCAGGCAACGATCTGCCCTACTTACCACCATCTCAACGGCAGCCATCAGCCTCATCATCATCATCCCACAATATTTGTGCATGTCTTGTGAGAATCTTTTCACATTATGCCGCCATACCGCCATGCCACCGCCGCCGCCGCGCCGTCGCACTGTCAGACAGTTGGCAATTTGATACGGTACATTGGAAGAATGGTTGGCGATTTTTTTTTTTTTTTGGCGCATCTCAGTTAAATAAATCAAAAGAATGCTAGAAGACCGTCCTACCAAGAGAGTACTGGTGCGGCGTGATGTGGGTTTGCAAAAAGCCAAGTCTTTACAAGCCCGGGTGTCAAAGAGCAAGCAAATAAAACCAACTCGAGTGGATGGTTAAAAGGAGGACAGATTGGTATTTTATGAGTTTTTTTGTTGTCCGTAGACTGGATAAGATGAATGGCGATGATGATGGATTGGATTAGATTTCAGATAATCAACTTGTGGTTAGGAGTTTTCTAGGTCAGTAATTGAAATGTGAGGGGGAGGTGAATTTGGTTATTTTCCATTGAATTGCAAGTCATCCATTCAAATTGATGAAAAGGGTTCCTTAAGATGGCTTTGAATGGTTTTTGAAAAGTTGAAATACAGTGATTTCACAAATGTGTATCTTTATTAATTGACACAGATAAAGCCGTAAATGACAGCAAATTGACGGACGGGAGTTAAGATTAAGTTACGCACGTGCTATTCTATCAAACTAAATCCCGGACTTGGATTTCCATGTATGATGTAGTTTGTGGGTTGGTTGAAGGTGACTTATTTGGTATGAGGTTGAATAGTTGCATCATTAGTTTTCACATGTCTAACCATCAAAGTGTTCTCATTCAGGATGGAGTTTCATGGAGTTAATCAGTCAGAATACCAAACAATTGCATAAGAACTTTTAAGTCAGGCTTAGATTTCGAAAGTGACAGCACTCTGAATGATTGAAAAGTGAAGTCAGATTGCATAACTATTGAATGTAATCGTTTAGTCACGTTCTGAATACGCTTTTAACAGACAACAAGAGAGAGAAAAACCACAACCACATACTCATATCATCAATTCACGCAATCATAAACAATCTAATTGAATTAATAGTGTAGCTACCAGTTGAAGATACAATCGTCATCACATGTATCCATACATTTATCTTGACAGAGAAGAGCTTATTTGAGCGCCTATTACTCTTCACATCGCTTTGTGTGATTGCACAATATTTGACAGAAATTTGTGTTTTGCTATCAACAAAAATATTAGGTCGCGCGACATTACCATCTTATGTCATCGCATCACAATGTCAGGCGGTATGTGACCTTAAAAATTGTAAATTTTTGTTTGTATCTCAAACTCATTTGAAAGAGGTTAGGGGAGCAAGTATACACCGAGATTGTTGTAGGTTCGAGGGAAATGGGTAAATTATTAGTTGGCTGAGATTGGGTTAATGTGAGGTTAGGATTGAGATATGTAGTTTCTGTTAAACAGTTTTACCAACATCACTTGTGCAATGAGGCCACTTAGGAGCACTTTGATGATAATGTTGATGCTTAGTGAGATTGTTACAGTGAGACTATTTTTTTGGATTTAATGACACGTTAGGAGTACCTATAATTTTATTCGGTGGTGATGGTTGCATAAGATGACGGCATATGTTGAAAAATGACACTTGGTTCGTTAGACAAAGAAAAATTAAAAATAAATGATGATTATCCATTGAAATTCAGCTTCAATTCAATTTAAACGAGTGGTGGGTGCACGACTGGGTCGTACGCAACTTTCTCTCTCACAGATAGTTGGGCGTTAGATCAAATCCCAAGCATGAGAGAATTTGGGGATATTCATAGTTTGGGTAAAATACAAAAAAGACACATTTTTGGGTTCCGCTATCATCGCAATGTTAGAATCAATCAAAATCTCGAGGTCGAAAATTTGCAGGACAACAATGTATTTCTCTTTGTAAGAGAAAATTAAAAATATTGCCCCTTGCAATACCCCACCTCGAAGCAACCATAATTGGAAAATACAAAGCAGTAGTAAATTGCTTCTTACTTAATTTTGCCCTATAGAGCATTCCTCTGGCATGTCTCAGGGATGAGATATCATCGTTTCGAACATTCGTCCGAAAATTCGAAATCAGTTTAATCAGTGAAAAGGTTGTAGAGAATTTTTTTGAATGTATTTAGTATATCGTATGATTTTTAGAACTATTTCCATTTCAGTTATTCTGTCTTCGAAAATTCGAAATTCGAAAATTCGAAAGTTTATTATCAAAGAAATACTTTATTTCTAAAATGATTCCCAGATGAGATATTTTACTTTCGAAGTTAATTACGAAATAAATTATGGTCACTCAATTCTTGTGTTTTCGAAGAAATGGAATAATTTTTGATGATTCAATTAATTCACTCTAAACTCCATAGTAAGACTAAGTTGCTATGTACATACATGGCGCCGATTTCTATCATTACATGGCTGAAAATCGTTTTTTCCTTTTCTACATCGAAACTGCTCCTATTTAACATTTATAGCTAACAACGAGCTTTCTGCACAAAATGTCGAGTTTCTAAGGTCAGCTATTTCGGAGAAAAACTGGTTCAAAGATTACATTTGATTGTACAGAGATATCTGGGCTCAGCTGTATCCTCTGACTACATGCTGCCTCACCATGTCTTTCAAATACCATTCTCTGTGCACCGAATCCATATCCATCTACACGGCTTTTAGAGACGCTAAAGCTAAACAGAACTTTTCATCTCCCTAAGCACAGCAGTGTCTTCCAGAAATTGTCAGTACCAGAGGCAGCCAAAGCGACCTAAATGCTGGCGATAACACCAGATGATATCACCATCCTTATTGACAATCAGGCTACAATAAAGGCCATCTCTGCTGTCGAAATAAAATCTGAACTTGTGAAGCGTTGTCGTGAAGAACTAAAGGTTCTTATAGTCCAACATAATGTTAAGCTCTGCTGGGTCCGAGGACACAGAGGTATACAAAAAAAAAAAAAAGTATGGCGCAACAGGCTCGTTAGTACCCAGGGCCTAGCTTTTTTCTCACAACCATTCATGTGTGCGTGTGTACTTCTTAGCACGATGGCGGGACCTCCTGTTTTATGCCGACTCCGAACGGCTAAGTTGAGATAAGATTTTCATGACAATTGATACTAATCGGATGATTTGTCAGATCATCACAAGAAAAGGGCCAGTGAAAATCATTTAGGTGTTGCTAAGGCTGGGAATCGAACTCAGACCGTCTGGGCGGCAGTTCATCGCACTAACCATCGCGCCACTGAGCCTGTCAGAGGCATACAGGGCAATGAAAATGATCTGCCTCCAGCATTGACCAGGCAGTCTAGTCTGTCAAAAAACCACCATGTGATATGAAATCACGGGTGGGACAGAAAACACTGAATATTGGCAAAAACAGGTGGTACTCCCTACCCACCTGTGAAACTTTCAAACGAATGTGGCCTGAGTATGACAAAGCCAGAACCCATAAGCTACTTCGAAGAAACAGGAAATCTGTCTCGATTCAAGTGGGGATTCTAACTGGGCAGAACTTACTAAAAAGCCACAAACTGAAAATGCATCTTATAGATGATGAAATCCTTCTCTCTAATATCAGGTTTGCAAAAACTTTTGGATATCTGGAAAGGGACTAACAAAAATGGACGGTAATGGGATAATGAATGAACCAACCACACAGGTGGACCCCCAACAGTCATCACAATGGGGCTATGTTGACCTGAGTGTGACGAGGATGACGCACATCGACTACCTCATAAGCGCACCACCCTTACCTAACCTTGTATAGCACTTTAAGTGTTGATTTCGAAAAAAATAAGAGCGAGGCTATTTAATTTTTTTTTGGCACGACAAACTTGTTAGCACCCTGGGATTCGATTTTTCTGAAAACCATTCATGTGTGCATTTTAATTTTTTGGATGAATCCGAACGGCTGGGTTAAGAAAAGAAAGAAAGAAAGAAAGGAGGACCAGTGACATGACATTTTGGGTAATGCAGTGGCTGGGTATCGAACCAAGACCTTGTACGTTCTCAGCTAACGACCTTACAAGATCCCGCTTGTGCAAGAATTAAAGCCGCGACACCATGCAATGCGTCGTGATTTTGGTGTATGGGCTGAGAATGAGATTGATATCGATGCTGGTTTTCATCGCAAAATTTTGTTCAGTGATGAGGCTCATTTTTGGTTGAATGCACACGCCAACAAGCAAAATTGACGAATTTGGAGTGAAGAGAATCCACATGAGACCCTTAAGACGCCATTATATCCACAAAAACTGACTGTTTGGTGTGCTCTATGGGCTATTGGAGTCATTGGGCCATACTTCTTCCACAATGATGCTGGAGTGTCAGTTACCGTTAATGGAGACCGGTATAGAGCCATGATAACCGACTATTTTGTTCCAGGATTGATGGCATGAATGTGGATGAGATGTGGTTTCAACAAGACGGCGCTACATGCCGCACTGCGCACGTCACAATCGATTTATTGAAACGTTCGATGAGCGTATAAATTCGCGGAAAGGACCTGTCAATTGTCTACCAAGATCGTGTGATTAGACACCATTGGATTATTTTCTTTGGATATGTGAAGTCGCTCGTCTACGCCAACAAACTAGAAACGTTAGGGGACTTGGAAGCCAACATTCGTGGCGTTATTGCCGAAAAAGTAGTTGAAAATTGGACCTCTAGACTTGACCTTATTCGAACCAGCTGTGGCGGCCACATGCCCAAAGTTATATTAAAACATTAATGGCATAAAATTTTCTTCCAAAAAAAAATTGATGGACACTTAAACGACTTTTTTGGGTTTTATTTCAATGTGGGATTCTATAGCTCTTAAAAAAACACCCTAGTACGATATTTTTGTTTTTTTTTGATACTACGATCTAAACCCGAAA
Organism: Rhingia rostrata; assembly: GCA_949824845.1. Classification (NCBI taxonomy): domain Eukaryota; kingdom Metazoa; phylum Arthropoda; class Insecta; order Diptera; family Syrphidae; genus Rhingia; species Rhingia rostrata. The sequence goes on along the minus strand of OX463755.1, from coordinate 26,414,404 downwards.
TAAAGAATAAACGTGAATGTAAAGGAAACGTTTGGCTGTTGACATATTAATACATAAAAAAAATCAGAGATTGCCATAAACTGTTATTCCATTTAAAAATAATTTGCACCATAACTCCAGTAATAACAGGAAGTTTACCCAACGACTCCAATACGAAGTCAAACCAATTGTCCAATTAATTGACCTACCGACTGTCTAACGCATCACCATCAGGAAGTAATGCATATGACAGTGATCTACATTCTCATGATCTTCACAACGGTTAAAAAAAAACACCAACTCTGTCAGTAACTATTGAACCTATTCCCCATTAAATCATCAAGAAAATCTCATTCCAATATGAAAAAAAAAATCTCCCATCCCATCGATTCAAACTCAACAAGAACTAAACTTCCACTAACATTTAACATTTAACTCATACCAGATGCCATCTCTATCACTGTCCAGACATCATCGTATCGTAACTTCCTCTCTCATTGTTCCCGCCACCCACCACCAACATCACCACCACGATTCGACAAAGAACCATCTCTCAGACGATGGCCTTCCGCCTCTTACCCAGGTGAGGTATGTATCTTTTGTACCATGGCTTCCTCATGTCGTTTTGTATTTACCCGCATTTTATTGTTACTACTTCTTGGATAAAACCATAAAAACGAAACACTGACATTAGATACAAAATATCACTCCATGATAGTGCAAAGGGCTACTACATCTTGGGGGTACTCTTTGAACAGCACCTGTTGGACCAACAGTATCTAAGACAGCGCACGAGTGTTCTAGAGCATACAAATAGTTTGTTTTGTATTCTTATGTAATCGGATACGTTAAGAACCACCGATACACTAAGTCGAGTCTACTGCAATGATATCGTTGTGGTTTTCGGATAGAATGGCGTAAAACCATTGAGAGCGACAGAGGTGATTCTTTGGTTACGCAGTGCAGCAATCATTGTCGGTGTCTCTTCCTGATCTCGTTTAAATGGTATCTTTATTACACAACACTGCCTGATCATGTACGGGTAGTTATGATGATATAGATACATTTTTTTTTTTTAGAAGGTTGTTCATCGATAGGCTGGATTTAGATGGTTAGAGATAGAAATACACTGGCGTATGTTGTAAACAATAAATAGACACTTGGGAGGTGTTGTTGTTGTTGTGTTATTCGAGGTGGGGGAGTCCCATTTTGTGGTTCCGTGTTGAAGTGTGAATTAAGTGGTACTTACCTTCACAATGAAGACCATCGCCTCGATAGCCAGGAAAGCAGGTACATGTAAAACTGCCGAGTGTGTTCGTGCAGTGAGCAAAGACATCACATGGCCGATATTTGCATTCGTTTTCATCTAAAAAATAAGAAAATGTTTGTATAGTTTTAGTCGGAAGTAGATAGCGGATACATATGTCATCTTTTCGATATGAAATCGAATTATTGTAACAAATATATCATCTGAGCAATGATTCACACTCGGATAAAGTGTCAAATTTATTTGATATAATCAACAACAATTTGACTGAAGAGGGAAAAATTTATTTAAATGATTTATTGACACACTTACCTTGAACGTTGCAATTACAACCCCCGTATCCGTCATTGCAATGGCAGACGCCATTCAAGCAAACACCATTCGTGCACTGTGTGCCGTCTTTATCACAGTCATCTGGAAAGGAAATGAACAAAAAAAATTTGAGAAAAAATATTTGATAACGTTTGACGTAGCTACGTGGTTAATTTGTTTTTTTTAAATTTAAATTAGGTATCTAAAGTAACCCAACAAAATACAGCGAAGGGGGTATTTGTAGTAATAGTTACCCTCGGCATGAGCTTAAGCCATCTGATACAATGTAGGTATACATGCTAAGTGAGAATTTATGATTTTGACTAAAATTGAATAACCCTGCTTATATTCAATTATGATTTTCTTATTATTATTTTTCATTTACGCTGTCAATGTGTGTTTTAATTTTAGTTGCGTGGTATTTGCTTTCCAGTTCGCATGTTAACTCTTTTGAATGAGAATGGAAATTACTAAAAATGAGTGTTAATCCTCGGTTTTGACGTAACAAAATGATTCCTTATTTTGATTTAAGCATATGCTAAATATGGCTTTAAAGTGCAAATACCATAAGACGGTGCCAAGATCACCGATGGCAACTTTAACGAAAAAAAACAGAAATCAGAATATCTCTGGTTTCATTGCAGTATGTCTTGGGAGCAAGCCACGTGACGAAATGTCATCATTACTGGACGAAACTCTTTACTTAATATTTTATGAAGGCATTTGCGTCTCCAGATTACCTAGCAAAAAAAAGCACGAAGACACATACCTCCAGAACCTTGTTCTGTAACCGCTGCACATAGCGACAGTCATGATTAAACATGGCGTGTAGCCAAAAAAAGGGACTCAAAAGATGAAACTGCTTGCTATTCAATTGCGGTGTTCTTTCTGTAATGATTTTTGTTGACACTGTTAATGTGTTGCTTGTAATTGAAAATACATTGCATTTAGTTCCCCTTCCCAGTTCGCATGACAACTCTTTCGTTTGAAAAGGTCTAAGCAAATATGGATTGAGTTACTTTTCTAACAAAATAAGTCAGAAATGCCAGTGAACTATACTACATAAAAAAAGCTTTGAGAACTCCTTAGATAGGGGGATTATGAGAAATGGTGAAATTAAGGGCTCTTTAAAAATTGGTTTTAAAATTCCTTCATTCCCTAACTAAAGGATACCTTTATGGCTTCCTGACAAAAAAATGTCAAACATTTTAAATACGATGACAAGATCAGCATTATCGGCTTTGTCGTTAGTATGATACCAATATCAACTTTAGAAAAAAAAAAACACAGCATGAAACATCTCAAGAAAATCATTTCTCTTCTGCAAGAGTTATCCTTGAAGTGGCTAACCAGGAGAAAAATAAGCACTATTCAACTAGCAACTCAATATGTAGACCATTGTGTTACTAGATCATCAAATATTTATTATTTATCGATCATTAAATTATCGACGCAAGACATACACCTCTGAATTTGGGCTGTAGATAACTGTAGATAACACCAATCGGCCAACACAGGCTAGGATTATATCATTCATAGCTAAGCTGCAGATGAAAATGGTATGTAGAATGACTTCCAACGGAGTGTTCGAAAATAATTAGTATGCTGGCGCCCCCAACGAAACACTGGGTTCTATGAAGGTACATAACTTGTGTAGTCAAGAATGTGGCTATACGATGGAGACGAAACCGAAGTTAGCTCGTAGAGTTTTCTATGAGCAGACCGAGTTATTTGGAGAAGAAGAAGCATAGAAAGCATTTCGAAAATTCATAAAGACGCTTAGACTAGGGTCTTATTTTTCATTTATCGAAGTTGATGTGGATGAGGACGATCTGAACTAAGTCTAAAAATTGAGTTTAATTAAGCCATCCCACCTGGACAAAGACATTCGATCATAGCGTAATACGTCATAGCCAAGGATACAAGGCTCGAACAGAATTCTTAAGATATGGACTTGGAAATATCGTAGTTGAGACACAGTCGATGCTGGCGATATTGAAGAACTACTTTTGCAGACTGTTAAACGGCGATGATGAACAATATTCCGCTGTCAGGCAGGACGAAGCATTCAATATTGGCAACGACAGCGAAAACTGCCAACCACTCGATCTGATTGAGCGAGGATAGCATAATCTAAACTCAAGCTTAACAAGGCTAACGGATATAAAGGCCTTCCCGCTGAGCTTTATAAAGCCGGCGGAGATGACTTGGTAAGTAGCATCAACCAACTCATAAGCCAAATCTGGTCCGAAGAAAGTATGCCTGAAAAACGGAACCACAGCATTGTTTGCTCGACCCACAAGAAAAGGAAACCCTCAAAAGTGAACGAACTACAGAGGCATAAGTCTCCTAAATATCGCTTAGAAGATCCTATCTGCCATAATGTCTGAACAACTGAAACCGTTTACAAATACCTGATCGGCTCTTATCAAAAAGTCAAAATAAATACCCACCACCTATTCATCGATTTCAAAGCAGCATACGACAGCATTTATAGAGACGATCTATACAGAGCAATGTCTCGTTTTGGTATACCACCTAAGCTTGTCCGTTTGTGTAGGATGACGATGGAGAATTTAGGCTGTTCCATCATAGTCGGAAACTACCTCATACATTCGATGCCGAAAAAGGATTTAGGCAAGGAGATGCGCCGTCATGTGATTTCTTTAATTTGATTCTTGAGGGGATTGTGCAAAACTCCCGAGTCAACACTGCAGGAACGATTTTCCAAAAGTCGGTACAATTACCAGTATACACCGACGATATTGACATCATTGGTAGGCCTCTACGTGATGTCACCGCCACGTTTGCTTACTATAGAGAAGGAAGCGGCAAAAATGGGTTCTGCAGTGAATTTTGCCATTATATACTTCTAACTCTATTTTTGCCGCTTCCTCTGGTATACTAAATATATGCTGCCAACACGAAAGGACACACAACATCGAAAAATTGGACAGAACGTCGCCATTGAGAGGTATAACTTTGAAGTAGTGCGAAACGAAATTAAACGACGAATTACTCTTTCCAAACGCTGTTTCTTCGGGGTAAGAAGACAATTCAGTTGTTAAGCCCTCACTCGAACTACTAAGGAGATCCTATACAAGACCCTGATCATCCAAGTTTTACTCTATGGCACTGAAACATGGACCGTCTCAAAAGTGGATGAAGAAATCCTCTGTCGATTCTTCAAAAAATCTTCGGTCCTGTTCGCGTTGACGGACTATAGAGACGAAGATTTAACCAAGAACTATACGATCTATACAGCGACATGCCCCTGGTCAAAAAAAACTCTGCATTGGACTTTTAAGGTGGCTAGGACATGTAAAACGAATGAATACCACTTATCCCGATCGCAGAGTATTTGATTCCCAGCCAGAGTGTGTACAACTGGAGACAGTTAGCTTAGGACTGCGGAAATGAGGACGGGCATGTTTGTTGATTCCCAGGCTCATTTCGAGCTGTAGCGCCACTTAAGTAAGTAAGTAAGAGAATCTTAACTTGCTGTGTACATTTAGTGGCACCTTTTTAGTACTGCAGACCTTTCGAGACTGTAATCCAACCCAGATTGCTGGGGTCTACAAAAGTACAGTTAAAATACTACCCGCAATCATGCCTTACTATATTTTGTCATTGTGATCCTATTTTAGTTCTGACTTTGGAATGTAATATTAGGAAAGTTTAACCGATTAAAGTTCCGATTATCATTTGGTCTTGGATGCCTAGTTGCAGACTGTATATTGTGCATTAACGACGTACACAGGTGCTCGAACTAAACTTTTGTGAGATGTTATTTTTTTCCACAAAAAAAAAATGGTCCAACACAATTCTCATAACAGTTTTATAGTCTTGAAATGCCGAAATACACCATCCTTTGGCATTTATCATACAATTGGTCTGAATGCTTTGATTAGAGCGTGCGAATATTTTGTCTCACCATCTAGACGATTCTTTTCTTAATTCAAATATGAGATGGGATATACAATGATTGGCACAACAACTGCCGAACTAATTTCCAAGGGGCTGCAAAAAGCATGAATTTCGAAGCAAAACAACTATCAATATAGTTTACGGTTAAATCGCTTTTCGTTTGCAGGCAATTGGAATTAGCAGGCGATTCCATTCACTAGCTGCTCCTCATTTTGGTAGAATTTGAGAAGCAGGCGTGAAGTCGATGAAGCGAAGAATTATTGCTCACCTTGTCCGATAACAGAAAAACCTAAAGATTTGACCATCCGGCGCCAGGATACATTCTCATAGGTGGTGCGTTAAACACAGCTCCTGAAAAGTATCTAACCGACCTTTACTAACTGGCAATCATCAACAAAAAATTATTTCGCAACAAACATGTTAAAAAACAGATGATCTGTTGAGGACCTTTTGAAAATGTCTTCTAATGTCATTTCTTGTGGCCCGAAAACTCAATTTTAATAGAAAACCATTCGAGTTGCATTCAAATGGTGAAAATTCACCTCTTTTCCTCTTAAAAAGCTACCAACAACAACCAAAACATCAGTGCACCCAAGTCTTGAACAGCGAGGTGTAGTCAACGACGAAAATCTGTGTAAAAAATTGCCTACGTGTACATGAGTTGTTATTGGTATATGATAAGGAACCAGCGGATTTCCGCAACACAAGAAGAACAAAGTGGTGATGATCATTTGCTGCAGTAAAATTGACTCGGAATTAAAAATTCAACAAACAGGTTGCGGACGAATTGGGTCAGCTGAAGAGATGTTTTCTTTTGGGTCATGAACTATATTGAGAGAGCATTCTGATTTACACCAATAAAATTGTCGGTTTTAATAAAGTTTACCCATGTGTAATAGTAATAGTACATTTGACTTTTTTATCAAATCTTCAGAAATGACAACCCTGAGTACTCATGCCGTAACTTTTGAAATGATTATCGTTGACTAAAAGGTAGGAGACTTGGAATACTATGCAGTGGCAATAAATCATGGACAAAATATGCTCCATGCAAGGTTCTCAAAGGACCTCCCTTGCACACCCATCTTATCACACCTCACTTCAACAAATTTTTACCACAAACTTTTCCTTTTCCTCCCTTAAACCCTGAAAAATCCCTCCCCTTACAATATTTACCTGCTTCCAGTTCGCAATACAACTCTTTTGTCTAGCATAACTTACTAAATGTTAAAAAAAAAGTACTTACTTGTGCATTTGAGCTCTTTACTCAGCTCATCGGAACCAAGAAAACAATCTTGCTTTCCGTCGCATAATTTCGATAATTCGTATAATTGTAAATAATCTGTGGACTCATTAACTTGGCAGCCAAAGTAGCCATCTTCGAGATTCAGAAAAAACACTTCACCTCTAAATCGACTATGTTTTGTTTTATATGATAATTGTTGTGAATATGCCTGCAATGAAAAGAAAAAAAAAGTTGTTAAACAAATTATTAAAAGCACTATTGAAACAATTAAAAGTAAATTAGCATTGGCATGATGACGTGCCTATGACTGTGTGTGTGTTTGTTTTTTTTTTTGTTCAAATTGGTTTTTGGAATGATATTGATTTTAGTTGACATTGGCTTCCCCCATATCTATCTCCACCACTCGAATGGGTAATTGCCGTAATTACCATTTCGTAGTTTGGAATTTCCTTGGTTCCCATTGTGAGCAGGGAGTTGCAACTCTCCCATGTCAAGCTCGACTGGGTCCGCGTATCAATCTTCGTCTTCATTGTCGTCGTCATTTTGCGATTTGTTACAAATTCTCGACAAACACCATATTGGGGACGATCGGAGATCCAATTAGAGATGTCCTTTCATAGAAGCATACACCACGGACAGAAACACTGATTCGAAAGGATGATTCCATGATTCCCTGATCAGAATCGAATAGTCGCATCATTATTGTGTGTGCTGTTGGGCTATTTTGTGTGTGATCTTCGCGTTGTGGCGCATGGTCTATTTTTATCTCGGGAAATTGGAGAAATGCACGCGATCTACACCCCGAGCTGGGGGGAGGATAAACATGCATGCTGTCGAGTCGAATAGAGATGAGTGTGCAATGGAAGCCACGCTTTGTGTTGATTCAAGAGCAAAGGTAGGAGCGCGCGCGCGCTCATGCTCGCTTGGCGGCATTGAGATCTTTATTGTGTTAGTGTTGTGGGTACTTTTTTCAAATAATTGTCTGATGCCCATATGTTAAGGTTAACAAGATGAATGAGCCGGTGCGGTGGGAATTTCGTGTTGACGCGATACTAATGCGGAGAGGAAGAAACACGGAATGCGCTGAAGCTATTGTCTGGATATGACTTTGAAAAGGTCACGTAAAGAGTGATTATGCGATGGTGTGGGATCTGGTTAATTGTGGATGTGGTTATCTTAATTGGCGTTGGTCGTGAACTTTGTATTAAGGGCAGGTAGATGGAGGGGGTTCTATTGATTAATCCGTGATGGGTATATCAATAGTTTGTGTGGTCATTGTCATGGCTGATGAGGGTGAGGTCTTTGAAAAAAGTCAATTATTGGTAATCAGCTGTCATAACATTGAAGCTGATAAGTTGTTCACCGAAGGTAAGGCGGGAAAATTGGTTTCGATTTGAGTTTCATAATTGAAGTCTTAATGGGGCAGATTAGGAAACACCTTGTGAATTGTCTTGATTGGTCTGGAGATGGAAGGAAGTACAATACAAATCATTACGAGTGATGATGACCAACGGTTTCTTAGCCAACATTTTAATGTCACTCTGTGAGAATTCGTACAGCCCAATAGACTGAGACTGAAAAGCTACACAAACTGGAAAATCACTTCGTCGATGTGGCCATGTGAAAGGTTACATAAGCCGAAGAATTTTTGAATGTGCCCAACATATGGCTAGACTGAGGCTGAAAGCTTACATAGACGAGTGAATTTTTGAATCACTTTGTCACTGTGGCCAATCTAAAGCAAGACTGAAGCTGAAAGGTTACACAAACCGGAGAATTATCGAATTACTTTGCCACTGTGACCAATCTAAAGCTAAACTGAAACTGAAAGATTATACAAACCGGAGAATCACTTCGTCAATGTGGCCAATCTAAAGCTAGACTGAAGCTGAAAGGTTACCTAGGCCGAAGAATTTTTGAATCACTTTGCCACTGTGGCCAATATAAGGCTAGATTGAGGCTGAAAGGTTACATAGACCGGAGCATTTTTGAATCACTTTGTCAATGTGGCCAATCTAAAGCTAGACTGAAGCTAAAAGGTTACATAGGCCGAAGAATTTTTGAATCACTTTGCCACTGTGGCCAATCTTAAGCTAGATTGAGGCTGAAAGGATTCATAGATCGGAATATTTTTGAATCACTTTGTCACTGTAGCCAATCTAAGGCTAGATTGAGGCTGAAAGGATTCATAGACCGGAGTATTTTCGAATCACTTTGTCAATGTGGCCAATCTAAAGCTAGACTGAAGCTAAAAGGTTACATAGGCCGAAGAATTTTTGAATCACTTTGCCACTGTGGCCAATCTTAAGCTAGATTGAGGCTGAAAGGATTCATAGACCGGAATATTTTTTAATCACTTTGTCACTGTGGCCAATTTAAGGCTAGACTGAGGCTGAAAGGTTGCATAAACCGGAGTATTTTTGAATCACTTTGTCACTGTGGCCAATCTAAGGCTAGACTGAGGCTGAAAGGATTCATAGACCGGAGTATTTTCGAATCACTTTGTCACTGTGGCCAACATAAGGCTAGATCTGAGCATTTTCAAATCACTTCGCCACTGTGGCTAATCTAAAGGTGGACTGAGGCTGAAGGTTTACATAGACCAGAGAATTTTCGATTCACTGAGGCCAATCTTAAGCTTCATACATTTTTTAATGATGACCAAGATAAATAAAGTCATCCTAGCAAACATTTTAATGTTACTGCGTGAAAATTCGAAATGTTCAATACACTGAAGATGAATAGTCAAAGACGTCTCTGTGGGCAATCTTAAGCTAGACAACCTTTTACATTTGCGTAATCCGAGTTTAAGGTCTGTCGGTCTGACATTACCTAATTGGAATTTTCGAAGGAAAAAGCTCTGATATTCCTTCCTATTGTTGTGCGAAAAAAAACTTCTTTAGCTCAGCTGCTTAAGTAGGCTTCATAATTTTTGTAAACGTTTCGGCTAAAGTTGTTAAACAGAGCTCCATCGAGACACTTAACCACGGTGTTGTGGCTTCGAAAAAATAGTGTAGTGGCTTCTAGAACATCAGGAATTTCTCTATTCAATTACACGCTTGAAATAGGTCGAATGACTTTTTTTTTATCTGTGAAGTTATTATGTTGACAAGAGGGACCATATCTCTTCTACTTGTCGACTTGTAAATAGTACGATAGCCTATTCCCAGCATTAGTGGCTCTATCCCCAGAGAAGATGATAAGCATTGAGATCTGCGTATTTTCCCTCAAGCAAAACAGTAAGCGCTGAAATAAACAGCCGAGGAATAAAGATTGGTGTCCAACAATTTGGAACTTTTCTTTGATTTCAGCTAAGCATCTAGCTCTTGTCTTTTCCGTACTCATGGATTGACAGTCATTTTTCTTTGCTTCTCCTCATTAATTGCAGGACCAACGTGCTTCCACAAATTGCCTTAAAAGCATCTGCAATGTCACAATGAAAACGGAAATGGGTCTGAAATTTGTTTGTCTTTTCCAGGGTTTGCCTTTGTTTGGGAATTTGGTCTATGGTCGGTCACTGGAACAGAACGAAATTACCTATTGCAGGAAAGCTTCGAACCTCGGACAAGATCATGTATTCTATTTTTGATAGGATAATACATCGGGGTCAGTGGCGCTAGGGTTATTGCGATGAACTGCCTCGCAGAAGGTCTGCGTTCGATTCGATTTTTCACTGACGCTCTCTCGATGATCTGACAAATCACCGAGTAATACCAATTTTCACGAAAAGCTTATCTCAACTTAGCCGTTCGGAGTCGGCATAAAACAGGGGTCCTGCCATCATGCAAGAAGTATCCACGCACACATGAATGGTTGTGAGAAAGCTTGGCCCTGGGTACTAACGAGCCTGGTGCGCCAAAAAATTGTGTTTTTTTAAATTTCGGTATTTGATGAAAACATAGGATCCCATGTCTTGAAGATGAGAAATATGGTGTCCATATACCCTATATACGGCGTGTTTTTGTCCATTCCGGCTTGGTTGCTGTTTTCTATTTTAAAACTATAACCCTGGTTGTTCATCAGTACCAAAAGCCTTGTAGCCTTCAGCTTGTTGATGACTGCGGTAACTTCTTCGTTGATAGTAGGTAGGTGTGTTGAAATCCCTATCAGTCTTCTGACTTTCATTAAGCTGCTGCTGTAAGTACTGACTGAATAAATATAGAATTCCCTAGACGTCTAGGACTAGGTTGCCACTATTTCTTAGATCCTTCCAAATTTGAAGCCCGCTCGAGTTGCTAGGCATTTTTTTTTAGAATGAACGGATGATTTTCTTTTCGCTAGACTCTTGAATTTCCAAAAGCTGGGAGGCTGTGTGATTTCCCTTAGTCTCACACAGCGTCTGGATCGAAAGTCTTACAGCCCGGTAGGGCATTTGAATCTTAGCGCTTTGATATGTGTGCCTGTTCTGTCAGTTTTTGTTTGGTTGATAAGCCACTTAAAAAATTAAGAACCGATCTGAAGTTGAAGCTGTGTTTTGAATACTTCCTAAAGCGTCGTGCTAATAGCAACGGACTAGCAAAAGCAAGAGAAGAGTGATTTGTTGGCACTGATGAAGGCTTTGGTCTGATCCAACTTTGAAGTAATGTAGGTGTAACCTAGGCTCACTAGGAATCGTGATTTTGCCTAAAAAGTAGGCTACTGATGGTGAAGTGCGGTGTTCTTAGTTCCTGCTAAACACTCTTTCCAGCTGTAGCAGTGATGTCATCGTCATTTACAAGAACTTTGCCTTTAACTTTGTATAAAAATTTTTTTAGGTCACATTTCTCATGCTTTAGCGGATATTTTGATGATGATAGTGGGCTTGTTTACGTCTGTATCAGCCGCCGAACTTAAGGTTTACCTTAACCACCAATAATGATTTACTTGCATTTATATACTTTTTCTCTGGTAGATGTTTTCAACGTCTGGATTCCAAAATGTGCTGATCTTATAATGAAAATCTCTTAGACGAAGCTAATCTTTGATTATAAAACTGATGTGATAAGAAGACGTATGGATTGCTTACGTTAGACAGTGTGTTGAATAATTTGTTACCTATCAAGGAATATTCACCAGCAAACTAGTCCTTTTTATCATATATAAGAGGCAGAGGCTTTTTTTTATAAAGCTTCTACTAGCCACTACCGTAGTTTTCAGTTATTGCATTGTCAGGGACCAAAATTGGAAAGCGTTGATTTAATCAAATATGTTCAACCGAAATTAGATTGTTCGCTATGCATATGTCTCCTATAAGTTTTGTTTTTGCTTTTTGTTTTGTTGAATCTGTAAGGTGAAACGTAATTTTCGGTGAAACCGACGAGATGTGGCCCATAAAGACGCTTGAAAAATTAGCAAAGCGTTCATTTAATCGAACATGTTCAACCCAAACAATGGTATTCGGTATATATGTGTCTCCTAAATATTTTGGTTTCGCTTTTCAATTTATCGAATTTGTAAGGTGAAATGGTACTTTAGGTGGACCCGACGAGGTGTCGGCCATAGTGGCCCATAAAGGCGTTTGAAAAATTTGCAAAGCGTTCATATAATCAAACTATCAAATATGTTTAACCGAAACGAGAGTGTTCGCTATGCACATCTCTCCTATAAGTTTTGTTTTCGCTTTTCGTTTTGTCGAATTTGCAAGGTGAAACGTTATTTAAGGTGGATCTGATGAGATGTGGCCCCTAAAGACGAGTGGAAAATTTGCAAAGCGTTCATACAATCAAACTTTCAAATATGTTTAACCGAAACAAGAGTGTTCGCAATGTATATGTCGCCTAAATGTTTTGTTTTTGCTTTTCGTTTTTTTTTTCGAATTTGTAAGCGGGTGTGTTATTTTAGGTGGACCCGATGAGATGTGGTCCATAAAGTCGCTTGAAAAAATTGTAAAGTGTCTTTATAATCAAACCATCCAATATGTTCAACCGAAACAAGGGTGTTCGCTATGCATATGTCTCCTTAATATTCGGATTTTGTTTTTTTTTATTTTTGTCCACGTTAATGTGAGATAGAAAACGAATGTCCGAAGTCAAGAATAATGTCGTTAACGAAGGAATAACAATGAAATACCTAGGATTAACATGTATATACCATGTGCGCGAAGTTACATTCCTGCCACAAAGAATGCCAGTTTAACGCCGATTTCAAAGGTCGAGTTTGAAAAAGTTTTCATAAGCGTATTAGACTCTTGGAGATTTGTCAGTTTGTCAGACGTGTAGTTACTTTCCTGATTGGAACCATGAAATTCAGACTTAGTAGTCCAGCGCACTTATAATAAATCCTTTACACTCTCAACGAAGGCTTGAATTGCATTCAAAGTTGTAGACAAAAATGCATTTACAAGCTTGAGAAAGAGATTCGGAAACAGTAGAAAGCCTAGGAAAACGTCATTCGGTGAGTTGCAAACCATTCGAGTCATCTTTACGTAGGCTTTCCGAGGAATAATTTGTAATCCATAGAAAAACTTTATCATCAATTCTGTATGCACGCATTTTCGACATAAGAGTTTGATGACATATGGCTTTGCATTATCAATCCAAACAATCTTGCCCAAAGCGGAGTGATACGATAATAGCCTCTAACCTCACTTATGTAGATGATATTTCAGGGATGCTTTCATATATTCGTAATAAATGGTTATTTGTACAGATTGTATCAAAAGTCTTTCAGTAACGGACACCATTCACTCACTTCAGAATTCGGTTAAATGGTCTCGAAGTTGTCACTAACGTGCGACTTTCGATGTCAATTGATTTTCATATATCAAAAAACATCATCTTAACAAGAACCCCCTTAAATTAGGACATTGCCCCTTTGCGGTCATACATTTTATTCCATCATTAGATCACGCAAAAACAACATCCTGTTGACGTCTTTATTGAAATACATCACCGATCTGCCAAAATAAGTTGTTTGCATAAATTAGACATCCCCAACACACTTCCACTTAGTCAAAGTCAAAGCTATCTGAAACCTCCTTCATCATAAAAATCGTTTCTTAGTCCATTCTTTGGCCGGCCTTTCACCTCTAATCGTTCAAAATTCCCACCAACTAGAACCATCCAGCTCTAGCTGTATATCATTTGACAAACGAAAATAGAACCCATAAACTGTTCGCATGATAATAATCGAAAATATCACTGATCCGTCGAAAGTCGACTGTCCATCGGCCGAGATGTCAATGACCCGGGCATGGGTATGTTTACAATTCTCAAGCTCATTTTAGCGCCTTTCGGTCGTCATAAAAAAAAACGATTGGCAACTCCAAATACGACAAAAACGATTTTTTTTATCGTTTGCGTAAAACTGTCAAAGCGTACGCGCACTTACCAGAACATCAAGTGCGTACAGACCAAACATACAGAGACGCTCCTTGCAAATGATACCAATTACGTGCGCCATTCCTACCGCCGCCATTTGAATATTACTAGCACTATACTCTGGTAAATGAATAATTTATGGTCCAACACGATTAACCGTTAGATTTTATGTAAATACCCATGATAATGCTATGCGCAAGAAGCTATAGGAAGGGTATACCTATGACAAGGGGGTAGAAGTAGTACACTGACTAAGACGAGCGGTGATACGGACAAAGAAGAAGAAGAAGAAGAAGAAGAAGAAAAAAAAACCAAGTAGCAGAAGAACTAGAGGATGCGGCGCTTTTTAATGACCCCAAACGGTGATGATGTGATTTTAGACGAAGAAGATTATAAAACATTGGTATGGTCGTGTAGATACAAGACTTCTAAGAAGAGAGGTTAAACGGGACCAGTATGCTAATTTTAATTTTTTTTTTTTATAAAAAGAATGCAAAATTTTAAAGAAAGGCAAAGGTTTGACCGATGATGATATGATCGCTTAAATTAGCACGTTGGTCAGAAAAATTCATCAAAAAGAATGGATTTTGGGTATTAGCATGTCGCGAGGGGTTAAAGCACTTTTTTAACCTTTAAGGAATGGCGGTAATAATCGGGGGTTGCGAAATTAATTCCAACGAAATGATTTATTGATTTCCACACCTAGAAGATACTCATTGCGTACATTTAGATGGAATTTAGTTTTGGGATAGAGTCTTGACCCCATGACCAATATGGAGGTCTGTTTGGGCATCTAGTAGTTAGGAGATAATATAGGGAGCGGGATAGTATTTTTTTCTATTTTCCAGGGATGAGATGGGAATAGACAATATCTTGTCGAAAAAGAAAATGGAGGGGTCATGTAAATCGTAGGTGAATCTTCATTCAATTGAATTTTTGTTTCGTAGTTGGGTGATTGGGCATTTACATGTCAAGCGGGTTCGATTTGGGGGTCAGTTAGGCTTTTTAATCGATAATTGATGAATTTCAGCTTGAATGTTCGAACTCAGATTCAATTTGGTTAGGTTTACATTACTAAAGATACTCATCATAAAAGTCAGTGGCAATTTACAAAATTCCATTGGTTTTTTGAGATTTGACGGTGAATGGAATGAAATGGAAGAACAAGGCCTACAAGGCTAAGCTACAGGTGAAGACGAGAGCTGCTATTGAGCTCTATAGGCAGAAGAGGGAAAAAACACCGGCATTTTAGAAAGAAGAAAAAAGAGCAAGAAAAGTGTGGGACCGAGGATATAGAGAGGTGCCACTCCACGAATGATGTTCGCAAGTTTTACCACAGTGTAAAATGTTGAAGCCAAAGATACAAGGCTCGAATAGAATCCTGTCGAGATGAACAAGGAAATATCGTACTTGAGACACAGGTGATGCTGAAGATTTGGAAGAACCACTTCTGCAGACTGTTAAACGGCGATGACGAACAATATTCCACTGTCAGGCAGAATGAACCAATGTTGGCAACGGCAGGGAAAACTGCCAACCACCCGACCTGAGTGAAGTGAGGATAGTAATATATAACCTCAAGCTTAATAAGGCTGCGGAAATGACGGCCATCCTGCTGAGTTTTATAAAGCCGGCGGAGATGACTTGGTATGTCACAACCACCAACTCATAGCGAAATCCTGTCTGAAGTATGCCTGAAGAATGGAACCTAAGCATCGTTGGCTTGATCCTCTAAACTGCACCAACTACAGAGACATAAGTCTCCTCAACATCACCTACAAGATCTTATCTGCCATAATATGTGAACGCCTGCAACCGTTTACCAACAGCCTGATCGGCCCTTATCAGCGTGGTTTTAGGCCAGAAAAGTCCACAACCCGTCAAATTTTCACACTTCGGCTACGTCAACAAGCAAAATTGCTGCATTTGGACTGAAGAGAATTCACATGAGACCCTTGAGGCGCCATTACATCCACAAAAACTGACTGTTTGGTGTGCTCTATGGGCTGGTCATTGTGCAATAGTTCTTCCGAAATGATGCTGGAGGGGCAGTTACCGATAATAGAGACCGGTACAGAGCCATGATAACCGACTATTTTATTCCCGAATTGGATGGCATGAATGTGAATGAGATGTGGTTCCAACAAGACGGCCCTACATGCCGCACAGCGCACGTCACAATCGATGTATTGAAGGAAACATTCGATGAGCGCATAATTTCGCGGATTGGACCTGTCAATTGGCCACCAAGATCGTGTGATTTGACACCGTTGAATTATTTTCTTTGGGGATATGTGAAATCGCTCGTCTACAGCAACAAACCGGAAACTTTATGGGACTTGCAAGCCAACATTCGTGGCGTTATTGCCGACATACGGTCCCAAATGCTTGAAAAAGTGGTTAAAAATTAGACCTGTAGACTTGGCTTTATACAAACTAGCCGTGGCAGCCACATGCCCAAAATCATATTCAATCATTAATGGCATAAAACTATCCTTCCAACAAAGCCAGAATGATGGACATTAAAACGATTTTCTTGTATTTTATTTCAGTTCGAAATTCTATTTCTCTAAAAAAAAACACCCGATATTACTCACCACCTATGATCTTTTCCTGCCCTCTCAGCGAAAAGGAAACTTCATCTGGGAGAGCACTCCTTCGACAATCTAGGTGAGCTAGCTAACATAAATGTCAGAAACTTCCAACGCTACATAGTTAGCTCTGAATGGTTCAATTAGGCAAACGAACATAGGAAAGTCAACATAACAAAGCCACATGGTACCACAACGGATCTTTATGGTCTAAGTATTCATGCGAATCGCGTGCATCTAATCTAGCCTATAGAATTTAAGAATGCCAGCCACCAATGAAGAATAACCTGTGGAGAAACTATTAGTGGACTCGTGAAAAGTTTGCTTAGTTTGAATCTGTTTGAGGGGCATGAATGAGCAGAGCCTTGAAAATAAAATAAACGTTGTCTGATGTCTAGACATTTTATACTATCATACGATTAGGGAAGAGATGAAGGGAATCACATTTTACACGTATGCTGAATGAAGTTAAGAGAAGCTACGTCTTAGGATTTCTAATCTTCGCTATGCCCAGAGTTTTTTTTAAATTCATTAACGAGGTTAATGAATGGACAAAATCCTGGCGGATTGCACTTAGCGATAAAATCGATTTATGTGGATTTTTCGTATAAACGGACAAACCATTTGCCAGTATTTCTCAATACGGTTCGAGTCCCTTTTGCAAATGAAGCGAAATATCACGGGATGACAATCGATGCAAAATTAAAATGGAAGTCGCATGTAAAAAAGAAATTCCAAGAACTTAAAAATAAATACAGAGAACTGTACTGGTTACTCGGAAAATATTCGAAGCTTAACCTTGATACCAAGCTGCGATTATACAAGCAAGTGCTAAAGCCGGTCTGAACATATGGTATACAACTATGGGGTTGTACCAGTGAAACAAATCTAAGCACTCTACAAACTTTTGAAAACAAAATGTTAAGATCATTCGTCAATGCGCCGTGGTACATAAGGAAGGTAGGAGGCATTGACAATTTAAAAAACATTTATATAAAACAACTTCCTAAAGCAGGTATCAAATACTTAACGTTTATAATGAACTCTTGCATTAAATTTCAATGTTTTCCTTATGCTTGAAAAAGGCTAAAGTGGTACCAACACTCATAGCTGGTACGCAACCAGATAGTCCAGAAAGCTATAGGCCTATAAGTTTGTTGAGCCATTTAAGTAAAATATACGAAAAGATCATAAAGGAAAATATTTTAAAGTTCATAAACGAACACAATATTTATCAAAAGGAGCAGTTTGGCTTCAGGCGATACCATAGTACTTCCCATCAGGTACTCCGAATTTGCAATTACGTCAAAAGTAATCGGTCTCAAGGCAAATCAACTGGGATGATACTATTAGACATTGAAAAGGCTTTTGATTCAGTTTGGCGCGAGGGTCTTATTTATAAAATGATCCACTTGAACTTCCCTCCATATATATGCAAAGTAGTAATGTCTTTCTTGTCCGATCGTTCTTTTAATGTTCATATAAATGGTAGCATTCCAAACTTAATGGATTTTAGTGCAGGTGTACCACAAGGCTCAGTTCTTGGACCTGTCCTCTATAATATTTTCACATCCGATTTGCCACATTTACCAAACTGTGAGGTTGCTATTTTTGCAGATAACACTGCTATGTATTCATCCATCAATTCGCTCTCAACATTCAGATGAATTTAAAAGAAGGAATGGATATACTAGAAAAGTATTATAGCAGATGGAAAATCAAACTCAATGAAGGAAAAACTCAAGCGATTTTTTTCACGCGAAAAAGAAAAGCTTGCGCTCTTCCCAGCAGACATATTCGGTTAAATGGAACCAATATTAATTGGGAGCCATCGGTTAGGTATTTGGGTGTTTATTTGGATACAAGACTTACTTTTAAAGAGCACGTTAGTAAAATAATAAACAAAATCGGCATTGCGATTAAAATGTTCTATCCATCCATTAATCGTAAATCGTTACTCTCTATAGACAATAAAATAATTCTCCACAAACTAGTTTTTCAGGCAATATGGCCAAGTATGGGGCGACTCCGCTGTCTGCCATATTAAAAAATTGCAAGTTTCTCAAAAAAAAAATTTTAAAAATGATGCTCAATTTACCATGGAGGTATTCAACTATTGACCTACATGAAAAGGCTAATGTTGAGCTGATTTCTAATAGGAACGACCGACTTAAAAGTACGTTTTCAACAAGATGCAGCTTTGCTGATAATCACTTTGTCAATCAATTAAATACTTAATGTATCTAGTTTATTTGTTTAAAAATAAAAAACAGTTAAATAACCACCACTTTTCTTAATTAATTATATTAAATATTTATGTTAATCTGTTGTCTTATTGCAATGTTTTGTTAAATACTTATTGTTCATCTATTTATTTATTAATATATTTGTTAATATTTGTTATTTATTAGTTATTATATGAAACCGTATTTTTTAAACGTTTGTTATTTATTTATTTATTTATTTATTTATATATTTATTTATTTATTTATATATATATATGTATATGGATTTACGTATGTAGATATATTTATGTATATGCATATAAATATTTATATATCTATATGTTTATATATACATATGAATATGTTATATATGTTATATATTCTTATTGTCATGGTTATGGTTTTTTTTTCATTAATTTCATTTTTTTTTGTATTCTTTTTTTTTTCTTCTTATTGTATTGGGGTTTTATGGTATTTTTGCCTCAAAGCTTATTCGTTTAATAAAATTTCTTAATAATTAAAAAAAACTATTTTGTATTGTAAAATGTGCGGTTACCAACTTCCTATGTAAAACTTTTAATATTAAATAAATTATCTATCTATCTATCTAAGATGAAACGAAAAATTTTGTACGCAAAAATAAAAAACGTCCATTGCGACACTTTAAAGCAAAGGTTATCCAAATTTTTGAAGAAACAAATTTATTGCGGCGTCTGCAAGGAACTAAGCCTTTCGATTTGGCCCAATAATAATCTAAAGGCTTAGATTAGCTACAAATTGCGGAAAAATCAGGAACTCTCAATGGAAAGCTACCTGCCAAACATTCATTACTCGTGATAAAAAAATTTCTCGATAAGCCGCATGCTAAGTTGCAATACAATTACAAAAAGGGTGGCGGTTTTAGTGGGTTAAAGGCCCACACTACTTTGGGCACGTGCTCATCATGTCTATTAAGATTTCCAACAGCCCACGGCAAAAAAAATACAGGGTGTCCGCCGGGAAGGTGGCGGTTTTAGTGGGTTAAAGGCCCACACTACTTTGGGCACGTGCTCATCATGTCTATTAAGATTTCCAACAGCCCACGGCAAACGAAAAAAAAAACAGGGTGTCCGCCGGGAAGGTATACCACTCTGTTTGTTTATAATTTTTGATTCAATGAAAGAGAATGAATCTTATATTGATTAATTTTTTATTTAATGTCAGCAATTATGTATGGAATACAATATCAGGCAAATGCACGCCTCTGTTAGTCTCACAAACACGAGTCCTGTTGAGCACATTTTCATGACTTTCTCAAACATTTCACGCGGTATTTCATTAATTTCATCGAATATTTTGTTTGAGTTGCTCAAGCGTTTCTGGTTTCTTTGCAAAAACCTTGCTTTTCAGATATCCCCACAAAAAGAAGTCCGGAGCAGTCAAATCAGGCGACCGTGGAGGCCAATCAACATCACCATTTCTTGAAATAACTTGTTGTGGAAAGAGGATTCGCAGTAATTCCATTGTAATTCTGGCTGTATGCGATGTGGCACCAACTTGTTGATACCACATATTAATCAAGCCCAAACCATGCAGCTGTGACGTTAAAAAAATTTTAAACATATCACGATATCGCTCCCCGTTCATAGCTACCGTTACGCTGGATTCATTTTCAAAGAAATAAGGTCCAATGATTCCTCCTGACCAAATTACACACCAGATTGTAACTTTTAATGGATGCGAAGGTGAATGATATATAATTTGAGGGTTTTCCATTGCGCAGAACCGACTACTCTGTTCATTCACATATCCATTCAACTTAAAATGTGCCTCGTCACTTTTTTTTTATGAAAATTGGGGTTGTCATGGGCTCGCTGTAACATCCTATTAACATATGTACGGCGGCGTAAATGGTCTTGTGGACGAAGCTCTTGTGTCAACTGAATCTTAAACGGAAACAAATGCAAATCCCTGTGCAAAATTGTGGGCAAAGTTGTTCTTTGAAAACCAAGCTCCTAAGCACAGCGTCGCATTGAGGTTGATGGATTGTTTTGAACACTTCCTTGAGCAGCAGTAATTTTTTCAGCCGAAATAGCAGTACGTTGTGGTCCATGCTTGGGCCGATCACCTAGAGATCCTCTTTCTTTGAAATCATCCACTACACGATTATTAGTGCGTTTTGTTGGCACGTTGTTTCTCCCAAAAATTTCACGTTACTTTCTCATCGTCACAGTAAGCGATGAGTGATTACGTTTTTTAACGATTAAACCACGTTGGCTTGTCGAATATTTCTCCATAACAAATTTTTGCCACATGTTTACTTCACGACTGCCAAATACGAACTGCCAAGAATATTGTTTACCAAAATGGCGGCAAAACAAAGTAGTATACCTTCCCAGCTGACACCCTGTGTTTTTATCACATATCCACATAATCGCCACGATTTCCAGGTCCGCCCAAAAACCAATTTACACTTACAATTTACACAACTATTTCATAAATAATTAAAAAAAAAAAAATTCCAAATCGTGTTACTTACCGTACTCGAAAGTAGCACTATCCACGTGACTAGTGGCAAAAATATTTTCATTTTTGCTAAAAAGAAAAATAGACAAAAAAATTCATCATTAGTTAACAGTTCTTGGCAAAAGGAAAAAATTTAAAATTACATCAAGTTAATGCAAGTAAGGCATGCATTCTCGCATGTCGCATGGTCACATTAGCAAGCCTTCACTTCCTCGAACTCATACGGGAAGACAAACAGCCAAAGAGTGTGACAACGACAAAAAAAAAATAAAAAAAAAACTTGAAGAACTTAACGCCATAAACACTTTACACTTGCTGTGCATAGTGCGAAATAAAATAATTAAAACTCATCACACACTCATTACCTTACCACGGTTTAACATTCTTAAAGCAAATAAAAAAAAAACAAAAAAAAAAAGATTTCCTAGTACCTAGTACATACTTTGTGTTCGAAAGGTAAATGACATTTTTGTACACACCCGTATCCGTGCTCAGTTGAGTTGAAGATCAAGGAGAAAACGTTGAAAATTGGCGGGAATATACGTTCCGTACATTGTCAGTGTTGGTCTTTTGTCAGGCGGGATAAACGCACACAAAAATCTGATCGTGGGCAATCCCTTTTTCTCACGCATTGCATCGCATAGCATCAGGTGTAAATGAATGGAGAAAACAACAAACAGCAGATAAGTGAAAACCCTAACATTAATCAGTGTCTCGTCAGAAAATGGTGAGGCACCAATATGTCCTACCCATACCCCTCAGAGGTTGCTGACACCAGTATATACATCTAGGGGTTACAGAATTCATTCATAAAATGGTCTATCTATGACCGAACATAACAAAAAAAAAAATGTAAAATCACGTTCGCACATCAACTCTTTTATATTTCCGTCTACTGTCACTTTTTTTTTCTTGCTGTTAATTTTCTTTTTTCCTATTTCACTTCATGCAATCAAACTGTCATCGAACGAAAGTAACATACAGCTACAGCGAAGGTTCTTCGAACTCGCAACGGGGCAGAAGGATTATCCATCCGTCTTTGTAATTGAACGTAAAATCTCACAAAACTGTCATTCGATTGCACTGACGGCCGATGTGGAAATGTGGAAATGTTTCGTGCTTCCCTTGGCTCAAGCCGGTTAATTAATTACCAGCTGCAATCATCCTATCAATTAACCGATACTCGATAACGTGTGGTAAGTTATTTTCTGGTTTTCAATCGTAGTCGCCGCGCATGCGCAACTATACTCGCACCATACGGAGTGCGATAGTTTTTGAGATACACTTTGAAAATCACTCGTGGAAGCTTTTGAATTCTTCTAAAGTAGAAAATCACTTGGATTGGTGTGTACAGGAATATCCCAGGGGATGGGAGAGGGGAGGATAAAATCCATCCCGTCTCTATTCTATGCCGGTTTAGCAGGAACGTAATATTTCCTGTATGCCAAGTTGGAAGTGTGTGCGATTTTTTTTTGTTCTGTGGCAGTTGTTGTAGTTTTCTCACTTGCATGGGTTGTGCGTATTTGAGTGGAAGATACGTACGTATCGTGGTTACCAATGCGGGTAGGCGCACATTTCTTTTGATCCCAGTTGAACTACATATTTCTATGAGCGGCTTGGATGGGAGAGAGAGAGAGAGACCAGAATTAGCGGAAAATATGAGACCATGTTTTCAACTTGGTTTTTCTTTTTTTTTTATTCATTTGATGGAGATTGTCGTGTGCGATTGGGGAACTGGATTGTGATTGATCAGGGCAGTTATGATGGATCTAAGCAGGCTCACGAGGGGTTACGATGGATGTAATTTATTGCTTGCATTAGCCTAGTTTAATCCTTGGGAGGGAATTATTAGATTGATCATCATCATCATGGCTACAAGGGCATTGTAATTCTTAAAACAGAGGCTGGTCATGACTGTATTCATGCCGCCTAAAAACTCGTCTCTGATATACAAAAAACAGTGCACGGGTGCATGCCTGGCTTAGAGAAGGCTTTCGACACCGTATGGTTAGAGGGCCTCTATCTAAAGCTGACCAGACTTGGCATAAGTAAACCACCGCTATAAATGCTTCATGACATGTTGACTGGTAGAACGTTTGTTGTCAAAAGTGGCAATGTAACTTCTACCACCCGATTTTTCATTAAAAATGGTCTGCAACAGGGAGCGGTTAAATCGCCGAATATCTGCAGCACTTACCCAAGTGATAGGATAGCAAGGCTTACTCAGGCAACTACGTATGCAGACGGTCTTATCGCGTACAAAACAGCCCCTACCGTCGAAGTCATTCGAACTCTTTTGCAGCGGGACTTCGACAAGATCCAGAGAAGTTGAAAATCAACTTTCAGAAATCGGAAACTACCCTGTTTAAGACACCCTTGTCTAAGGCCTCTAGGGATACGAGAAAGAAAGCTGGTGATTGTTGTACCAAACGGACAACCACTGGCGAGTAGTAAAGTACCTTGGCATCTGGTTAGATCAGTATCGATATTTCGGAAGACGTGTAGATGCTGCTCCGGATACCGTGATGACTGGAAGTTGAAAATCAACTTTCAGAAATCGGAAACTATCCCGTTTAGGATACCATTGTCTAAGGCCTCTAGGGATACGAGAAAGAACTGTCGAAAGCTGGCGATCGTTGTACCAAACGGACATCCACTGGCGAGTTAAAGTGTAGGAAAGTATCTTGGCATCTGGTTAGATCAGTATCGATATTTCGGAAGACATGTAGATGATGCTCTGGCGAGAGCTAGGGGAGCATTTGCCCTGACAAGACGATTGTTCTATAGCAGTCGTATTGACAGCAGGGTGAAGGTGATTTGCTACATGCCCCTCATTAGGCCGATAATCCCCTATGGATGCCCAGTGTGGTTCAACGTTGCCCCATCTGAAATGGAAGAGATACAAGTGTTTGAGAGGCAGTGTTTAAGAAGCTGTCTTGCACTTCACAGAACAGCATTACCTGACTACATAAAATATTATTCCAACCAGGTACTATACAACGGGGCCAACATAAACAGAATAGAAATTTTTTTGCGGACTTTCCTGTCATAAAACCACACTGATAAGGGTCGATCAGGTTGTTGGTAAAGGGTTTCAGGCGCTCACATATTATGGCGGATAGGATCTTGTAGGTGATGTTGAGGAGACTTATGTCTCTGGCGTAGTCTAGAGGGTGGGCATTACATAAAGCTAGAAGTTTGTCAAAATCCTTTAAAAATAAATTTTTTTTTAAAACGTAATACTTTTACCCTGTTTACGTTACGTAACAACAAAAATATCCAAGATTTGTGCCCACTTCCCTTAAACAAAACAAACCAACTATACCCTACTGCAAACAACAAATATCTCTCCCAACTATGGTCAATACCATAACCAACCCAGAAATGCAAACCCTCCTTAGCTACCAGTTTCCTCATAACGAGATATGTGCCACATTCAGCATTCATCATCATCATCATCCTCATCACCCGTCTATTGGCACATCTCCCTACTCCTACGTTTGACTTTCCCAAGTAGTCGATGCTGGTCGAGTGCATCTATGCCATCGTTCGCTACGAAATCCACCAAGTATGGCAAAATTGCAGAGAAAAAAAAATCGAGTGCACTTCCGAGGGTCAGGGAGGTTTGCGTGATTATTATTGTACCAGTCGTCGTGTGGTAGGCCCGGCCTAACCTAGCCTAGCCTAGGCTGACCACTACCACTCTTCTCGAATGTGTTATGATAGAAAGGAATTTTGCGCGTGGGGATGTTGTTAACTTATTTCAGACTTTGGGTAGAAAACTCATCAAGCATGGATTACATACTACGAGTGCACTTACTATGAGATACATTTGTATCTGCGCTCGTTTCGGTTTCAGTGAAACTGGTTTATTTTGCATGCGGTTATGGGAATTCATATTACGCGCTGGTACTGGAACAACTTTTACGTTTTATGGCTAAACACTTGGACTTAGTTGTCTGTGGAGAGTTTTACTTTTCGCCTTGGCGTGGTATTGCTCTTATTTTACATAATAAAGTTGAGGAACATTTTTTTGAGTTGGTAGAGAATGGGTGCACCCGTGTCAGTTGTGGGGGCTTTGATGGAGCGAACCGTTGCTTGAAGTGAATGTTGTTGAGGAATTGGAGTTTAGCTAGGCTTCTATGATTTTGTAGAATGTTTTTGGTCTTGTGGTCAATATGGTGAAGTGGAAAGTATGAGTAGTTCCGGGAAGCAGATTTGTTTAAGTAAAAGGCGGAACAAATGGAATTTTTTTAAGAAAAAGGAGAGGAGATGAGTGGAACTTTTGTTCAACTGGAACACAAGGTAGGAATCCGACTTTGAGTTGGCTAGAAAGCTAGAGAAATATTGAACAACAACTAAGGAGACATCAACAGCACAACAATCTTTCACATCAAGAACAGCAGCAAGTGTAAGACTATTCTCGATGACAAGTTGCACGTTCTTGTGTTGATGGATTTCCAGCATAAAAAGTATTAGATTTCAACTGAATGGGTGGCATAAATCAGAGGAGGTAGTTGGAGGCAGTTATTTTGGAAGTTACAATTTTTGTAGGCATGTGATAGCAAACGAGTGCAACAAAATACTGATACACTGAAGCCCTTATATGTACGCTCCTAACAAATAGCGCTTATCTCAAAAACAGGCTTAAGGTGGATAAGGTCCGGAATGAACTTGGGCCTCAATCAACATGCCTCTCCAATTAGCCCGGTCCTTAGCTAACTGACTTCGCTTGCACACTCCAAGTTGGTCGATGTCGGTTTCTACTTGTGCACGCCACTTAAAGCGAAGTCTTCCTCTATTGCGTCCTACGTCTGGCTGGTAAGCGACGAATCTGCGAGCCGGAGAATCGGTGTCCATTCGTTCTACATATCATAGCCATCTTAAACGTCCAACGCAGAGTCTTTTGCCCAGAAGCATGTCGTTGTAAAGCAGGTATAGTTCTTGGTTGAATCTTCGTCTCAATAGCCCATCAACTCAAACGGGACAGAAGATTTTTCGAAGAACTTTCCTCTCGAATCGACCAAGGATTTCTTCATCCGCTTTTGAAATGATCCATGATTCAGCGCCGTAGTGCATGACTGGGATGATCAGGGTCTTATATAGGACCTCCTTAATAGTTCGAGTGAGGTTTTTACTACTAAATTGCTTTCTTAGCCTAAAGAAACAGCAAAACAGCGTTTGACAAGAGTAATGCTTCGTTTAATTTCTGACGATATGTTGTTCTCAGAGTTAATACTGGAGTCGAGATAGACAAAGTCTCGAACTACCTCAAAGTTATATCTATCAATGGGGACGTTCTGTCCAACTTGTATCAAATGTGTCGGTGCGGATGTTTAAAACTCTGATAGAGCAGCGAGAATTCTAATTCGTCATCCACAGACGGACGGGTTTGGGCGCAATATTAAAACTAGACATGTCTCTGAATAGCTCATCTCTATAGATGCTGTCGTATGTGACTTTGAAATCGATAAAATCGTTCGATGCTGGTGGGTATCGATTTGGACTTCTTGGGTTTTTTTTCCGGAATCTGCTGAAGTGTGGAGATTAGATCAGCTGTGGATTTTTCAAGCCCAAAATCATAGTGATAAGTGCCGATCAGGTTATTGGTTTGCGGTTATTTCAGGGGTCTCCTTCTTTGTGAATCGGAAAAACATGCTGAGATTCTATTTTTCAGGCATACTTTCATCCAACCAGTTTTGGCTTATTAGTTGGTGGATGTTACTTACCGAGTCATCCGCCGGCTTTATAAAGATCGGTGAGAGGACCGTCATTTCTGAGAGCCTTTTTAAGCTTGAGTTTAGATATTCCTATCCCCACTTCACTTGGGTTTGATGGTTGGTAGTTTTTGCTATCGTCGCCAATATTGAATTGATCGCTATGCCTGACAGCGAAAAGTTGTTCGTCATCGCCGTTTAACAGTCTGCGGAAGTGGTTCTCCATATCCCCACGTTCCGTTGTAGATGTCACAGTATTCATCCTCTTTTTGCCCGGCAGATCCCATCGTATTTCCTGTACAGCAGTAATGCTTGCTTTGTAGCAGTTTAGGGCTTCCGCTAGTTACTCTCATGCACCTCTCTTGTTTAATGTTCTCACATTCCACATGCAGATACGAAATTCGTTGTCCTTGTTACGTGAAGCAGGACAATTAAAATAATAATCCTTTCCGAGGCTTTTGGTTGCTTCCATGAGGGAATTAGATACCTTTGCACAACCCCCAACCTGGAGGGCTAATTCCAATTTATTAGATACCCCTAGGATATGGTGCTATCAGTATCCACAAAGGAATTGACCGCTGCTGTTGCTCTTTCGGTTCATACGCCACTATCTCTGTTCTATAAGTCTGACTTAACCTTGAAATTCCTAGACAACATGTTATCCGAATATTTGGAAACAGCTTGGCTAAGTTCGCCTGGGCCAGCAGGCCGGGTATTCATTCCGTGCCGTTCTAACCTGGCTGCTTATAGCGTTGCGGTTTTTCGTCGGGTTATCAACACTCGCGCTTATCGTCTCACAAGGCAGATCCGGTTGGATGTGACCAGTACCCGATTGTTACCACTTGGAGGGTAAAAATAAGCACTTGATGTGTAATCAGAGTTAAAACCACTGGGCATTGTCAAGTTAAAGCCAATCAGAGTCTACCCTCATTCTATTACACCAAACCTTTCGAGTCGTCCAGTTTTCTATTTCACGGATAAATCTATGTGTCGTCCATTTTCCTGTGGTAGCGTTGTTGTAGGGATTTGCCAGCTCTCCATGGAAACTGCGGCTTTCTCTTTATGAATTACACAACTTGCTGTGAGTCGGCTGGAAACGCTGTAGTCCTTGTTAGACTCTACTCATTTCTTCGAAAAGGATGTCAATGGGCATTATTCCCGCTACGAGCAGTGCCGTTTTCTGATTTTACCAGCGGAAATCGTTCTCAAAGCATCAAGTCTCCTGCATTCGTTTCTTACCATTGCGTCACCCCAGACTGGTGCATACAATAAGGCTGATCTTGTTAATCTAGACAAAAGTTATCTGCGACTGCCTCTTGGTGTACTGATATTTGGCAGATTTCTTGGCAGATGTGGAGACGATTACAAATTGCAAGTTGAATCACGTACTCACGTGTAATCTTCTTGTTTCTATGGGTCCTTGCGATTGCTATTTAAATTAGCATGCTTCTCTCATTTCTTTCTATTTGATCCCTCTATACACACTTGTGTTACGTTAATTTATATGTAAACTAGGTACTAGGATCACCCGATTGTTAAGATTGCGTTTTGCAAGTCCTTTTTGTCGAGGGCTATGCTGTGATTTGCCCCACATTGCAAAGTTTACCTTAAGTGAAAAGATAGGGCCAAACAGAACTTTGCAGAACTACGCTGAATTAATGCCGAAGAGTCCCAGCTACTCGTCATATTTTGTCTGCCCTCTCATTTAACAGTAACCGACAAACAGCTATTTGTTACCTAAATCTCTACAATCTAAGGCCAGCGAATTCGCTTCCGTACTTTCACAAGCCCAGCTAATTTGCATTTTCTGTCTAATAACCTCTGCGTAAACGGTGAAGACCGACATTAACAACGAGGCACTGAAATAAAAAACAAAGCTACTGCCTACATAGAGACTTGTGCCAACAGTCGTGTATTCATGGAACATCACGGCCACAATAGAGGAAGACACGCACCTGTGAGCCTAGAATAAATCCTCCACTACTATGCATCGGTGCGTTCCCTTCAAGATCAACAACGTAACACTCAGCTAAACTCCAGAGCGATATGAATTCAAACGAAATAAGCCTCCAGAGCAAACTTTCTTTGTAAACATGGGCGTTCCACTTAGCTGGAACTTTTGCCATATCTTCCTCAACAACAAACAACAAAACGATTAAAATCTGTTTCTTGTTGTTTTAAGCAACATAAAGCAAATACCACGACGACCGACGATGGGACGGTGGAGAGACCTACACCGTGTAGAGTTGTGTGTTTTGCGCCCTTAGCTGGAGCTACCTTACCATGGTAAGATGATGGTTATCGAATTGAGTTGAATGTTATGGTTGTGCAACTTTAAGGTGCGTTTCGGTTGTATCCCTCAAGCCGATTGTTTTCTACTTTATACGCACATTGAATGCAAGAGAAGCACCAACAACAACATGTCTTATCGTTGGTTATCAACAAATCCATTATTGCTATTGTTGTTGTTTCTTTGTTTTTGCTACTCTAGTCACAGTGCAAATGGATGCTCATAGCGAAAAGGATGCACGTGGATTGCTCATGTTTTGCGAGGATCATCTAACATCTCATGATCACTTAATTAACTATTTAACATGAAAATACGACGGTCATCCTTGAAGTATTAAACTGGAGGAAGGCTTACAGAATAGCCACACCTTTTAACATTAGATGGTTGGCTGGTGATAACTGCCACTAAGAGCAAGGTGTGTGAGAGATTTTGATGATGCGATTCGAATGATGGTTCTCTGTGTTAGCCACGGTTCATGAGGTAATCGAATTATTTTTTTGTTGCCGTTAAGTGTTAAGTTTGCATATTTTAGCGGACAATATCTAACCGAGAGGACAGATGGAGAAACATGGTTAGATGATGATATGGAGGAAATTTCGTCAATTTCGTCAAAATTTCAAATATAGTCCACTAAAATACTGGGCTCTCCTCAAAAAATTTCTTAATCAAAAGAGTTCACTACCAAACTGGGTTTTCCTTTAAGACATAATCAGCCCTAGCGAGGTATCCGTCGGAGCAGAAAATTCTCCGATTTTGTACGATTAGGAGGATTTTAGTTTCGAGGTATTCTTCTGAAAAGCTTTTCGGAATATTTCTCCGACATTTTGTAACACATCCCTGCGAATTGCGTTCAAGTGAGTTCAGGTGCATTTTTCGTAAAATTTTTGAGAGCTGAGTGTAATTCTCTTTCCGATTTCCTCCGACATAAATTCTTCGGGAAAATTATTTATGAATTGTAGTGACGTGATTTTTGTTCCGATGACACATACCTCGAATGGAATTTTAACCTCCGACGAAGTATGCGTTGCGGAGAACTGTCCGCTCCGACGGTTACCTCGCTAGGGCAGAATATTGCAGTTTGGTGTCTGACTCTCTTGTTTAAAGAATTATTAGAGCCACTCGTTTAATTTTTTCATTTTTCATATATTGAACTAAACAGTGGTTTCTGAAATGGACTAGAAAATGCTTAGATAACTGAGATAACCACTGGAGAGTTAAACAAATGCGTTTCTATTGATGGCCCTAATCAGTGGTGTCTGAAATCAACCGGGAATGATTGGATAGATGAGATTATCACTGGATGGTTCAATAAATGGGTAGCTGCAGATGGTTTTATGAATTTCTGAAACAAAAGAGTAGTATCTAACATGATTCAACATCATACTACAACAACATACTGATGAACAACACATACACTGTCATGCACTTGAATAGGGACAAAAACTAAAAATTGGAGTTCAACTAATTATATATATATTTTCAGTAATTTTAAGGCTTAATTATAATTAATTTGTATAACTAAATTATTTCAATAATGTGTATGGCCACCATTTGTTGAAATAACTTCATAAATCCTGTCAGGAAGAGTGTCATATAGTGCCTTTATGTAATTCAAGGATATTTCGTTCCAGGCACTGTTGATGGCATCTGTTGTTACCTGTATGTCTTCATATTGTCTCCCATATTCATACACTTTCCTTGTCATCAATCCCCATACATTCTCAATTTTATTGAGATTCGGAAAATATGGAGGCCACTCCATAAGAGACACGTTTCGCTGCTGAATTCCAGCTTTTACCACTCGAGCTGTATGGATTGGGGCATTGTCCTATTGGAAAGTCCCCAATAATGTTCCAAAGATGTCGTTTAGTTCAGGAAATGCTTTTTCGAGCAAGCAATTGTAATGCGTTGCATTCATTCTAGAGGACACAACTTCCATAATATGAGATGGCACCCCATACCATA
This sequence comes from Rhingia rostrata, assembly GCA_949824845.1. NCBI lineage: Eukaryota > Metazoa > Arthropoda > Insecta > Diptera > Syrphidae > Rhingia > Rhingia rostrata. The sequence goes on along the minus strand of OX463755.1, from coordinate 26,383,082 downwards.
AATTCTTTCTCTCGGCTATGGTGACGGTACAAAAAGTTTTCTTCTTTTCGAATGTCATGGAAGTAATTGCTAAAACCATCAGGTCCATCCAAGTTGAAGCGTTTTTCAACCGAAAAGAGAACGTAATGCCATTCGTTCAGCCAAATCATATGATTTCCAGCAAAGACTTGACGAGAATCCTTACGTTGGTCATTGATTGGTGGTTTTTATACCCTATCCCATATAAGCTTTAATACAAGGTTTGTAAGATAGTGAAATAATTTAGCTAGGTACGCATCAAAGTATATGGATCGACTCAGAATCGTTAGCTGAGTCCATTAAGCCATGTCTGTCTGTCCGTCCGTCCGTCCGTTTGTCCGTCCGTCTGTAGGTAACCGGTTTTTGGGCCTTACATTTCGAGCTTGGATAGCGAAATTTGGTAAATTTGGTTCGAAAAAGTGTAAACATTTTTGAAATCCGCCCACTACCACGCCCCCTCTTTAGAAAAACGTGATTTATAGTCAAGCAGTTCAACATTTTGAAGAAGTGTCTGAGATAAATATCTAGACCATCTTAATGTCTATATTTCGTCTGTACAAAGTTTTTTCCACGCCCACTTTTTTGGGGTGTTTTCAGTAAAAAAATTTTTTTGGTAAATTTCAAACATTTCGAAAAACAAAATTAATGCAAAATAATTGGTTCTTGTAATGTTAACATTTCTTTCATATATCAATTTTACTCACGCCTACTATTTGGAGGCGTGTTCATACAAAAACCATTTGTATACCCTACTCCATACCATATGCAGGAGAAAAACGTTGTTTTTGGTCGAACCATACAAGATTTTGGTAAACTCTCTGAACAATATGTTGCGGTAATTTAAATTTCAATATTTCTTTGCCATAAAACCCACATTTAAAGGATATTAATTTAAAGGATGGGATAGGGTATAAAACAATCCACACAGTGGATTGTAGCCTTCTCATCTGCTTTCGTTTTGAATTATTTATTGAATTGTTATGTTTTTTTTTTAATTTCAATCTTTTTAAATTTTTAGCTTTACGTAAAAACCTCCGTACAGTATTGACACTTGCTTTTAATTTTAATTTTGAATGTATTTCGGAAGCAGAACAGTGTGAATTTGAAGCTTCCCGAACAATTCGGCGCTCCGCAGTACGTGATAGTGCTTTTTTGGTACGGCCTATCATGTTATTCCCATAATTTGATGGGTTTTTAAGAAAATTGCATGTAACACTTTTGCTTATTTCAATTTTTTTCAGCAATTTGCCTGTATGTAATGTGACACTCCCTATACGCAATTATTTTGTTTTTTCGACAGCAGTTAGTGCTTTTCCGCGGCCCATAGTACTCTATATTTAAATCTTTCATATATTGACAAAATATAAACTGTATCGCGTGGAGCTTTGTTCAGAACGATGAAATCACGTCTGTCCCCATTCAAGTGCGCGCGACAAAAAAACAACATTCTAAGAATGCTTAAAGCAAAATTGGAAATAAATGATAACGGTAAATTGTCGAGGTTTCTCGTTTATCTTCATAGTTTGCCTATTCTCCATTCGTCAGAAAACATCAAGCCACACGAAAGTAGCACCAGTAGATTAAGAAAAAAATAAAACGAATCCTATAACAATTATTGTCCCTACTCAAGTGCATGGCAGTGTATAACTGCAGTCCTACCTAGTTGATGCCGACCGATTTATCAACGCTGTGCCGCGCACATCACTTGTAGTCACATATCTCTTATTCTAAGTAAATACATTTGTTACCGACATTACAAAAAGGGTTTGCAACGAATCTTGGCTTCTCCTTACGGGGCACTTGCAACAAAGTGTTTGTTCAATTACCTATTGGTACCTTCCCCTAATCAAGTAAGAAATCAAATAAATGTGTTCGTCCAAGTGGTTCTAAGAATTTCTGATAAAAAGAGTTCACTAACAATCTGGGCTTCCGTTCTTTTAAAAAAAAATAGAATGAAAGTTTTTGGCTGAGCTCTTTTGTTTTAAAGATTCATGAGGCCACTTGCATTAACGCATTTAGTCAGCTAGCCAGAGGTTACCGAAAACTAACGGAAAATGCCTTAGTTGGGCTCGTACAAACAGCCCTTTGAATTTCAAAAACAAAAGAGTTCACCAGCAAACTGTCATATTATAATTTTGTTCCCCTCTATACCACAAATACCCTATCACTAGAAGATAGACCACCTAAAAATACAATAAAATCATCAAACATTTGACTGACACAGTTTTTTTTTCGGTGGCACATGAAAACACCGCTGTCGACCTTGTGATCTTAAAACTGCCTGTCAAGGATGAATCGTTTGTACTTAGGTGACTACCGATTCCGCTTCTGATATTTCTTGTTTTGTTGGGGGTAAATTTAATTGTTTCTTGGTTTTTGTTGAACAATTGAAATAATGTCCGTATAAAACATCATAAAACCGCTCGCTAAAGAGGTCGTAAATCAACGTAAACAGGGTTTGCGCTCATTTTGGCCTCTGGGGAAGTTTATGAGCACTTATTCTTGATTTGGTAAATACGTTTATGTGGTCACTTTTGTCCTTGTAGCAGTTCTTTCGTTATATTCTAATGGGTATAACAATTTTATGGACCTACTGATGTAGAGATAAAACGTTTTGTGGCAAATGATGTCCATTATGAGGTTTTGTGATTTTTTTTTGGACGTGCTGCTGATGAGCAGAATTTAATTCGGAAATGATGGTGTAAACTGTGAGATCTTGGGTGGTTCGAAATACTGAAGAAATTCTCAGATATTTGTCATAGTGGTATGCGAAAGGGGTCTGGAGGAAATGATTGTGAGGATTCAATTTAGCAAGTGCTATTGGTGTCTATGTCTACATAATCAAAGCCCCAATTTTTTCTCAATAGAGCTGAAACCATGTGGAGGGCATTGACTTTGTAGCTCTTGGTGACAGTCGGTCATCGTCTTATTAAAAGGATATAAAACGATACTTTGACTATACCATCATTTTCAGATGACATGAATGCTTGAACCATTCCAAGGTACAAAATCTTCCGCTAGTTGTTCGCTTGCACCTCTCCTGTTTAATATTCTCACATTCTCGCACTCGCAGATACGAATGTCGTTTTCTCGGTTAGCAGGGTCGTCAACAGTAAAATCCGTCCTTTCCGAGGCTATTGGTTGCATCGCAACTAGTAGAATTTTATCATTGGTGGGTAGTTTACCCATAGTTAAACCCCTAACCTGGAGGGCCAGTTCCAATTTTTAGATACATCAGTATATACTAAGGGATTGAGCGCTGCCGTTGGCCTTTCGGTTCTATTGAAATTCCTAGACAACCTGTTACCCGAATATGTCGAAGCAGCATGTCTGTGTTCGCCTGGGACAGCAGGCCGGGTATTCATTTCATGCCATTCTGACTGCCTGCAGTGTTGCTGTCTTTCCTCATGTTGTGAACACTCGAGCTTATCGTTTAGGAAGTCAAATCCGGTTGGATGAGACCAGTACCTGGTGGTTACCACTTGGAGATTAAAAATAAGCACTTGATGTGAAGTCAAAGTTAAAACCACTGAGCATTTCTAAGTTTAAGCCAATCAATCGGCACTGCCAAGTTGAAGCCAATCAGAGTCTACACTCGTTCTACAACACCCAACCGTCATCCTTGGTCAATTTGGGAGGAGTTTGCCTAAACGGCTAGTACATGTAGAACGAATGAACACCAACAATGCGGCCCGCGGCCAATGTTCTTTTGGACTGTAGTACCACTTTATTAAGTACGTAAGCACTTAACGGACTTTTAGTTCGAAAAGTTATAACAGTTCGACCTTATTGGGTTTTTGTCATTGAAAGATTGAATAAGGACTTGAAAGAAGGAACTTTCAACTTTGGTGGGGTCCTTACAACCTAGGATTAAGCCACATTATCGTTTAGACTGATCAATTATTCGGATCGGGAACCCATTGAGTAAGTTATTGATGCTAAAGTACATGAAGGCTAATGGGGTATTTAGTAATCAAATTGAAATCCAAAATGTAGGTCCCGATATTGCATTCAGCTCACAATTATCCATGTGTGGGTATGTACTTTCTGCACGTTGGTGAGAAGTTCCATTTTATGCTGAATTTGAGCTAATATAGGGTTCTCCTGACAATTGGCACTACCATGTCAACAAAGAGAATAGAACTAAATAGAGTACGCATCACAGCTAAAAATCTGGTAGCCATTTCTGACGCGGTCGGTAAGTACAAAGGGGAAAGTTCGTCAAACGTATGCGTTGGCTATGCTGTTGTTTAATGCTGTGGTAGCAATGTGAATACTAGGGAATCAATATCAGTACCGCACATAGAAAATTTTCGTTGTATGAGATGCGCACTCTATGTAGTTATTTACTCTTTGCTTGGCAGACATTCCAAGAGAAGGCTAAAATAATTTTGAGCAGCAATTCCTTGCAACACCAGTGAGGCGCAACTCATAAACATTTTCCACGCTGCGAAATCCAAATTCCCATGTGGTGACCTTGAGTTTTATTTTGTGTTGTTCCATAATTTACTGAGCATTAAATTGTTGTTCGTGGTTTTAATGACAACGTGAATATTTCACATGGCTTTACAGCAAAATATCTAGCAACCAATAAATACCACATATTGACCTTTTACCATTCACAATACATGCGAAATAAATCAAAAAATTAACGCCAAACAAGTGTTTTTATAACATTCACGTGCCACTAAAAATACAAAGCTTTCACAAACTTCCATATGTTTGAGATCTTATCCACATCTCCAAGGATGATACTACTGATCTGTTTCAACTCATTTATTTCATTTAATAAATGCTAATTTATTGTCCATTAAGTCGCAGAAAAGCCAATTGCGAACTACTCTCCATGCAATTTCAGCCCATAGCCACCAGCATTCATTAAGCGAGTTTATACTCCGCATCTCATCTTCGCAGTAAAATGCCCCATTAATCTTCAACACGGTTCTGTTATATCACCAAGTTTCCATACTCCACTATGTAATTAAATTAAAAACAAGAACCATCAAAGGCAACAAGAAAACCCAGCTCTTCCACGAGGAAGTGTGCGGCACACAGAACAGCGTTCTTCACCATTTCATCGGCGAACATCAAAGAAATGCCGTCCAACGCGCGCGCAACCGGATTAAAGACATATTTTCCTTCTAACTAATATATCATAATTCCATATCTACTGTGCCCATGTATCCATTTTTATTTTAATTAAGCAACCAACCCCACAGGAAGACACCAAAGAAATGATTGCTTGTATCAAATTTCCGGTGACCAGTTCGTACATCAACTCTTTCATATAGAATGCTTGTGTTTATCGATAAATATCACCGAATACGTTTGTACACCGCCAAATTACTGATTCCAAAGGCATAAAGGACGTCTAAGGGAATCGGAGTTTCTAAGGAATCTCTGTTAGGTGCATGAATAACAGCCAATTTCCGTTAGAGAATAACTCATCGAATTCCTATCAGGTATGCCTATTCCTATCATAGTAACCGTAAAATTAAAAACAAACATTGAAAAATAAATTATGCGACAACAACGCGCCAGGATATCAACTACACGAAGGTGAAAAAAGATACGCACAACAACAGAAAAAGGCGTCATCAATATTGACCTCTCTGTTTGCAGGTTGTATACCTGACTAACTGCTTGACGCACTCCTTTAAGGTGGCACACGCATAACTGCCACCTCCTGCTATGGTTGGACTTGTAAAAAAGGTCACGAGTTACTTGTAACTCAATTGAGAGGTGACACACAAAACTGGCGATAACGTCAATCGGACATTATCCTCTAGACAAAAGAAAAAAAAACTTAAAATCACGTCAAAATCTTTATTAACAACTTGGCCATCAATAAAAATTGACAAAGACACATATACGTTTTTTGTTTGCCTATTTTTTGTCTGTCCGTTAAAACATCAGAAGCTGTAAGGGCCATAAATAAGCGATGATCGTTGGGTAGCATCAACAAGATAAAAAAAAAATGAAATACAACTGTGAGCGGCATTTTATTGATAAATCGATTGAACGTGAAAGATTTTAATTCCTTCCCATATACAGGGAAATACCAACACAACTCTCATCACAAAGACTACCCCAACTAGAATTCAGACTGAATAAAAGATTTGTCTGGTAAGTGCATACCTAGTCGTTGTTGTCGGTCGCACCCAGAAAACAAACAACAACGAAAAAAAATTTTATAAGAAATCCTCGCAAAGACGAGCCCTGGATTCTTGTCAACCGAGTTGTCAAGCTACTTGTTTGACATTGCTTGCACTTCTTGCGTATGTTTTTTTTCACGTGCAATTTTACCTTTGATTTTGCGCACAGCATAATCCCTTTTGTGTATGTGTTCATGAGAGTCCAGTAGGCATCCCAAAGGGATTTAACGATTTTATTTTTAGCCACTATATGGCATGCAACATTCTATCCCACGGTAATAAAAATAGATTCACCACCCCGGCTGTAGGCATGTGCTGAAGATGCCCATTAAACATCAAACTCATCAGCGATTTCAGTCAATTTGAAAGCAATCACAATAGCATTCCATCTGTAAACAGTATATTTCCCTTGAATTCATCTTGTTACCCCCGAAAAAAAAAACCTACATCGATGACCATCAAACAAGTACCACTGTGCGACTGCGACTGCACGAAGACTCAAACAACCTACAAAGAAGTTGAAATACATGAAACGTTTTGCCGTCTCTCCCCGGAACGGTCGGTGTAAGAGACTACTCTTTTCGCCGTTGGCATTAAATTCTAACTGTTAAACGAAGTTAGTTAGCACCCACGGCGAAGAGTTCAGCCATTTTGACTGTGTTGTTGTTGTGCTCAGTTGTTGTTCATCGTACCACTTTGCGCACACCAAGAACCATTTGAAGAGCTAACTAACTTGCACTAACCATTTGGTAGGAAAAAAAAAGATTCAAAACCGATCTGTAAGGAAGATATTGGCACCCCCAAGGCAATGTAGTGTAATTCTGTTGTGGATAGTTGGGTGCGCGCATAAAGGAGAGGAGCTACTAACTTTCCAAACCGGCAGCAGTTATCTTTGCACTTATAGACTTTACCAGTTGAATAGAACTGTTTTTTTTCAGGTCTTTTGCTGTTGCGCCTTTATCTTGTTTGTGGTTCTAGTACTTTTGGAACATATTTAGGAAAGTCATTTGGGAATGGAAATGCCTTCACACTGTGGGGTCTGTCAGGTAATTCGTGTTCGATTGGATGATTGGTGGCCTCGTTGGGTGGTAATTTGATTGGAAACCTATTTAGCATAAATTCTTGACTCGGGGATATCACAGGCAGTAGTCAATCACTGTTGCAATCGAATCCAATTAAAAGAAATTCTCAAATGGAAATAATTCTACAGATACATCGATTTTTGATGCTTTAGACGATTGGAATGAAATTTTCGTATTCATTAATGCAACTGGAATTTTATCGAACAAGGAAGTAGGAAGCTACTTAAATCGGTTTGTTGTAAAATCGAACCCTTTCAGGTGGTCTTCAAATATTATTGTTGGCGCGTTATTCAAGGTTTCACGATCATTAGTCCAACGCATAACTCAGCCGTTGCCATCAATTACTTGTCAATGATCACGGTAATTCAGGGTTCCACCAATTAGTTTTAAGGTCAAACAGGAGAACCCTGTCAGGTGGTCTTAGGATATTACTGGAGGCCGTAATTCAGGGTTTCATGGTCAGCTGTCCAAAGCATCACTAATCCTTTCCGATCAATTACTTGCCAATGATCAACCACCACCATTTGTAATGTTTGAATTAAAGATTCGATGAAATTCTTTATAAAGTCGGTTTGTGGTTCAAGCGAATCGTAAAGATCTTCTACACATTTGAACATTTAAATATCATCAATATTTTGTTTTCTCATATATAAGCTATTACACCATACATTTTTAGGTATACATAATATAGTGCCTTAATGACTTCCTTGAGGTACTCCAGATTGGGCAACAAAAGGGTTTTGTTTGGAACCTCAAATTTTTACCTGATTAGTTCTCAATGAGATAACTGATTAAACTCTGTAGTTGTGCTTATTATCTACAGTTTTGGCAATAATCGAGCACATAGAACATGCCTTGTAAGATGTGTCCTGTCCTCTGAAATCTAGTATTAAACGACTTACTTACTAAATATAGAGGATATAGGATATGGCGTGGATGGATATAAAGACAACGTCTCTTTCTGCACTTCTGGTAGACACTCAAAGACGGTTTAAATAATATAGGGCCTAAATATCTTTCTTGAGGTTCTCCCAGATTGGGTTACAAATAGGTTGGAGAAAGAACAAAGAGCTATGGCCTGGTTGTGTATCAGGTAAAACTGAAATTCTCCGTCTATTTACAAAAAAAGTGTTGAAGAGGACCCGAATGAATCGATTCGCCACCGTGCACAGCAATTGGAGCTTCGTTCATCAACTTTATGGCGCAAAAATCTTGACTAACGGCCTTACAAGATCCAGCTTGTGCAAGAATTAAAGCCGCGAGACCATGCAATGCGTCGTTATATTGGTGTTTGGGCCGAAGACGAGATTGATCTCGATGCTGATTTTAGTCGCCAAATTTTGTTCAGTGATGAGGCTCATTTTTGGTTGAATGGCTACGTCAACAAGCAAAATTTCCACATTTGGAGTGAAGAAAATCCACATGAAACCCTTAAGGCGCCATTACAACTGACTGTTTGGTGTGCTCTATGGGCTGTTGGAGTCATTGGGCCATACTTCTTCCGAAATGATGCTGGAGAGTCGGTTACCGTTAATGGAGACCGGTATAGAGTCATGATAACCGACTATTTTGTTCCCAAACTGAATGGCATGAATGTGGATGAGATGTGGTTTCAACAAGATGGCGCTACATGCCACACAGCGCACGTCACAATCGATTTATTGAAGAAAACATTCGATGAATTCATAATTTTGAAATGGACCTGTCAATTTTCCATCAATATCGTGTGATTTGACACCGCTGGATTATTTTCTTTGGGAATATGTTAAGTCGCTCATCTACGCCAAATGACCAGAAACGTTAGGGGACTTGGTAGGCAACATTCTTGGCACTATTGTCCTCATACAGCCCCAAATGCTAAAAAAAGTGAATGAAAATTGGACCTGTATACTAGGCTTTATTTGACCCAGCCGCGGTGGCCACATGCCCGAAATCATATAATACCATTAATGATATAAAATTATCCTTCCAATAAAGCCAAATTGATGGAAATTAAAATGAGTTTCTTCTGTTTTATTTCAAGTTGAAGCTCTGTACCTCTAAAAACAGCCTCTATAAAAAAAAAAAAAAAAAATGTCGTGGCAAGTTAATACTTTGCAGGTTACAATGTTGCACTCAAAACCATACTTGCTACTGATTGACATCTACTGCAAATAGTGACAAACTCTATCGTAGACTAATAGCGTCAATACACCACACATGCATGAACGTGAAATCACAAGCATGCGCAATCCCGCATCGTTCACACATTATTCATGCAAACTGCGCTGTAATCATTCGTGTGATTATCTCTGATTAAAAAAAAATCGTCATTGCTAATTTTGACAGTAACTGCGAAATTTCAAACACACACGCAAATTATAAAAAAAGCTTCAATTCCTTCATCTTTTTCAATTTTTGTATTTCAGGTTCACGTCAGTTTTAGTCGAAGCCGGAAGTTGTTTTTGAAAAAATTACATTGTACTGGTAACATTTTGGCGTGTCCTATATTATACGCTTTTGCATTTTAAACTGTTTCTTATAGCGTCCGTACATTACACATGCATGCACGAAACATGAAGACACTAAAGAAATTATGGCTTGTATCAAATTTCTGGAGACCAGTTCGTACATCAACTCTTTCATTTAGAATGTTTGTGTTTGTCTATAGATATCAACGAATACGTCTGTTCACAGCCGAATTACTAATTTAAAAGGCATTAAGGACATATAAAGAAATTGGATTTTCTAATGAATATCTATTAGGCGCATGCAAACAATCAGAGAATAAGCCACCAAATGGACGATTCATATTATTCGGATGATGAGGTAGATCGTCGCGAGAAAAGGGACCGACAGAAAGGAAATATGTTTTTGGAGGTACTACAGAGGGGAGTCGAATCTGCTGCATGAAAGCTCAGCCTGCAAGAGTCTTAAGTAATTGATAAGCAGCTTCTACTTCGACAACTTGTGGGAAAATGTCACAGGTTTTAGCGACTCTGATGCCGAAGAAGACGTATTACATCTTATGTGTCAATGTGCTTGCCATTGCAGGTATAATCTAAAGTAATTGCTATGGAACTTCTATTTCGAGCGCCTTATTTATATGACAAGTATCCATCCCAATGGCGCTGGTTGTATCGACTCTGACGTTGAAGAAAACGTCTTAAATCTAGCAACTCAGTGCCCCTTTATCTGCAATAGTCGTATGCGATTAATAAGCAGCTTCCACTTCAAGGAGTTAATGGACATGGCTGGTATCAATGTCCCTTTATCTGAAACAGTAGTAAGATTTTACTAAGCAGCTTCCACTTCAAAGAGCTAATTGGCATGGCTGGTATCAGGATGGCACAAATAGTTCGGATCAAATAACCGCTTCGAATCAGAGGTAACAGTATAAACCAGTGTGTCAGAAAGAGTGGAAATGGGGATCCCACCGATTAATTTTCTTGTCAAAGTGGAGAACCCTTTCAGGTGGTCTTCAAATATTACTGGAGGCCGTTAGTCAAGGTTCCACGATTATAAGTCCAACGCATAACTGACCCGTTGCCATCAATTAGTTGTCAATCATCTCGGTAATTCAGGATTCCACCAATTCATTCTGAAGTCAAACTGGAGAACCCTTTCAGATTGTGTTAGGATATTACTGGAGGCCGTAGTTGAGGATTGCACGGTCAGTTGTCCAACGCAGGACTAACCCGTTGCCATCAATTACTTGTCAATGATCACGGTAGTTCGGGGTTACACCAAAACATTTTGAGGTCAAACCGGAGAACCCTATCTTATGGTCTTCGGGTATTACTGGAGGCCGTAATTCAGGGTTCCAAGGTCAGCTGTCCAAAGCATCACTAACCCGTTGCCATCATTGAAGTATAGATTCGATGAAATTCTTTAGAAAGTCGATATCCACATCAAATCCGCAGGGAACTACGTAAACCTAAAATATTTCGGATCACACAAACCCAACAACACTAGCTTTTAATTGACCTTGGTGCTGTAGGAAACCGAAAGCGGGATGTTCACCGATTTTATCAAAAGTTGAACAAAGGTGAAGCAGTCAGTTGACTGAGAAATTTTGTAACCTATAAAGAAGAAGGACAGGAAGACTGCAATGAGAGGATACTTTACAAACCTGTCTAGGAACTTGATAATATGTTATCGGAGAAAAGTTGTGTAGATGCAGAGGCCTTGTGGTTAACGCGTTGAAGTACAAATCATGTCTCTAAAGCCTTTAAGGTACCCAAGCTCTTGCGAAAGTTTTGCAACATGGATTATAGAATTCTTATTAGAGGCTCGTCAAACTTGGCATTCGAAATCGAGGTTAAACAGTAGGTTCTGTGGGTCTTGCATAATAGACCAACAAATGTATGCAGTGTTAGGCCACGAGTTTATTAATCACTTTGCAGAGTTTTCCGCGGTTTCTTCTGGGGCCTTTTAAAACACACAAATAAACATATTCGTAGGCTTCTTGCTAGGATCATTTGTTTTCCAGTGTTTTAAGTGTTTAGCAATCAAAACATTGTGAGACATTATCTTCCACTTCTTCTCCAGAAAGGAATTTTAAAGACGTAAAAGCCCATTGTTTCTGACTTTTATGTGAAAGATTTTAAGTGTTCAGAACTAGCTAGCTTACAAAATCTTGTGAGAGGGAACCATTTATTGTTTCATTTGGAGCCATGGATGGTGGTTGGGTGTATTGAGTGAACCATGGATAGCTTTCCTTAATAAGATTCCACGCCACTGACCATTTACCACACCACCATCCATCTGCAAAAAATTTGCAAACATTTTCCACTTTACTTGTAGGAAAAAATATTTAACGATCGATTGGCGATTTGTAGCTCTTTATCATCCCTCTCCTCTCTTTGGCAAATGAACGCCAGTGCGGGAGATCTGCGCGAGATGCAAGTACCGTGCGCGGCGGGATAATGACACTGCGATTAGTGTTAAATAACAGGATCTGCACGAAGAACATTTTGTGCAAACGATTTCCTTTCCCGCCACAGCTCGATAAAATAGCATGACATAGTGCTGTCTGGTATAGGCTTGGATAGTATCCCCCCCCCCCTCGATGATCATATAGTGTGGCAAATCGTTAGCCACACATTTTTGTTCTTCTAGAACGCACGAAACTCGTTCCAGATACAGCCGTACATTATATCATAACACAAGCCAAGAGTGTTGTGGACATCAGTCATTTGAATGTTGAAACATTACAGCGCCTGGATAGATATTCAATTTAATTAGCCATGGATATCCTATATCCTATCCACTCTAATAATGCGAATGGATGGTGGTACATGTAAGCCCTTGTATCGTCTTAAGCAGGTGGACCACATATCATGAAAGTAGTGATTATATTTTGCAGTTCGCTATTTTTTTTTTTTTGCAATAAAATGTTGTTGAACCTGTGCAACAGAGAGACGCATCGAGGACCTAGCTGGAGATGAAACATCTGTGGCTTGAGTTGGCTGGAAAACTGGTTGCTTGTAAACAATTTTATTGCTATTTAATTGCCTTACTTAAAAGAGTGCTTGCTCCGCGTGAGAAAGAGATATAATGTCATGGCCATAGTGTGTGTCTGCAAGAGTGTGTGCGAGACGTACTTGTAAGGTGTTTCTTTTATTTGTGACTGAGGACTGAACAAAGATTCCAAATATTTGCAGGTGATATGCGCCCCTTTGATGTGTAACCGCACGCCTATTGCCAGCGAAGATGGGTTAATAGGCTAAAAGGTTACTACTTGGTTTACCACTTGAATTGTTGGTACTTAAATGACCACTCAAGTGCGAATGGTCGGTTGGAGTGCTTTACCGATGGAAAACGAAATTTAAAAGTAAATATTCGTACGGATAAATGTACATTCGAATTCTTGGGATTTTTTTTTTCATTCCGTGTTTTTGTTTTATTTTTACGCTTTGAATTGAAAAGTAAATGTTGTCATACGGGCATAATGTCACTCACTGGTTGAACGGAATGCCATTTTGTAGAAGAGTCTGGTCGGGATTGAGGTGAATGAAGTCACTTTGAGATTGTTTTTCGAGTTGAAGAGGGTAATAAAAATCTACTTATGCATGCTTAAGATGGTGTAAAGTAAATATGTGAATTCAATGTATTCTGGCTTACCATGCGGTTTACTTGTTTCTAACATTCATACAGTATATCACGGATCGTTGTTGGCTTACCTGGAAATAAAAAAAAAAGATGAAAAGTTAATTTTGATGCTGAGAATGAAGCTTTACAGTGCAATTGAAAGTCGAAAATTCAGCGGAAAAATAGATGCTGTAGACCTCACTTCCAATACTTTATATGACAAGCAATGTAGTTACAAATTCAAAGGATGCGGTAACCAAGTTATATCGTCACCTGTAACAAACTATTTTAGTGGTTATTTGCAAGCAAACATTACCCAAATAATAGCCCTTCACATTGGATGGGGAACTTATATGAGGACCATCATTTTACTCAGGCAAGTAAGTTTTTGAAAAGTCACCTTGTTATTCCGGGTTAGGTGTGATTACTTCAAAAATTAATTCTCAAACTAAAATCCATAAATCGGAAATCCCTAAGTCCATTGTCATCAATACCAAATGGGTGGTTGGGATTTCCGATTTGCTAATTTAAGTGAAGTTCTTAGGATTCTGGTATATCTTGGTTTGGTATATGTGGGTATTCCTTAAAATCAATCTTTACGTCGATTTTTTCCCTATCTGATTCTACTTGCTGAAGGCTCAGCGGTGCGGTGGTTATTGCAATGAACTGCCGCGCAGAAGGTTAGTGTTCGACTCCCAGCCATAGCAACACCTAAAATGATTTTTCTCTGGCCCTCCTCTGGTGATGATCTGACAAATCATCCGAGTAGAATCCATTGCTTCAATTGTGTTGTCTCAACTGAGCCAATCGGAGTCGGCATAAATCAGGAGGTCCCGCCATAGTACAAGAACTACACACGCACACATGAATGGTTATGAGGAAGCTAGGCGCTTGGTACTAAGGAGCCTATTGCACGAAAATTTTTGATTGTATTGTGATTCTACTTGCTCTTCCTAAAAGCAGTATTTCACAGAAAATCACTACAAAGGGCATCATGAGGATATCGGTTGCGATTTGCATTCTGGTGAATATATTTCCAACCATCGTCCCCTGTATGAGTGGTGATGAATTAAGCCAACTCCCAAATGATTTATTGTTTCTAGTCTTTGGCCAGTGCCGACCTGCTTGTGCTTTAATGCATCAGCATCGTGCATTTCCATTTCGTGTTTTGTTGTAATAAACTTTATATATCTCAACCAGCCTTTATTTTGCGTTTTTTAACGACAGCTGCTGTTCATTTATGAATCTTTTAATATTTCTCACTCGATGTTGAATGATTCCTTAACACTCCTTCCCTCCTGACATGATAAAATCGGCTAGGCGAGCTTGTCGACTCAATCCAAAAATCCTAAGCCGTATCTATGGCATGATGAATTAAATCGCGGCTGAAAACTTTCGAAATAAAATTTATTTGCAGTATTGCTGATGTAATTTGCAGTGACTTGCTGAACAGCACCAGATTGTGCGAAAAGATCAATACTAAGGAGCTACTTCTCCATGCAGGAGCTTCATTCATCCTTTTCTACAAACAGAAGTTTCATTCTTTTATTATGAGGTCATGAAGTCATGTACTTGATCATGAAGTCAGTCCTTGATCCCATAAAGCTTTATAAGCCTCGTATAAGACGTTCACCTGACATCGATCAGTCTCTCAGTTTTTTTAGGAGTAATTCCTTAAGACTTATGGTTCTGAAGCTCCGTACCATGATGAGTTTTTGCTTTCCCCACTCTGTGAATGACGATGAAATTGGCATTCCTCTTCGAAAAACTAGAAGATATTTTGGTCTTAAGGAGTTCATACTAAGGGATTTTTAGGAGCTATCCATACCATGATTGTCAGTATACCACGCAGACTTAAGGGTTTGAAAACAAAGCAAGCATTATGCTACGTTAGTTACTGACTTCCGTGGCTGAAAAAAACTTCTCAAATACGCTTTGACAATACGCTTTGACAGTTATTGCGTACCGTATTTTACTGCAGAAGCATCACAAAAAAAAAATCTTGCAAGCGCACAGTAGCAAAAATACTCTACACAGATGAAGAATTGGAACGACCATTAACGGATTTTTAAACGCGTGCAAATTGATTTGAGGAGAATCGGCAAAAATAAGTCGAAGGTATACCCATATTGCGAATTGATTTGCGGAGAATCAACAAAAATAAGTCGAAGGTAAGCCCATATTGCCTTTTTCTTCGTGGGGTTAGTTAGCGTTTTATGCTATCATCTGCTGTTTCTGCATGCCATATATTTTTGATTTTCATCAGCTCAAGTTGGACATTATTTGCAAACATCGACTGACTTTTAAGGGGTACCAAGGTACCAACATATACCGAACCAAATTATACCAGCATTCTAAGAACCTCACTAAAACTAGCAACCCCAAACACACATTTGCTATTGATTACAATGGATTTAGGGATTTCCGTTTTATGGATTTTGGTTTGGGGATAGAGAAAGGTGCCACACCAGGAACGATGTTCGAAAGTTTTGCCAAAGTGTAAAGCCAAGAATACTAGACTCCAAGAGAATCCTGTCGAGATGAAAATATCGTAGTTGAGACACAGTCGATGCTAAGGATATAAAAGAACCACTTCTGCAGACTGTTAAGCGGCGATGACGAAAAACAGTCCGCTGCGCTGTCAGTCAGAGCGAACCATTCAACATTGGCAATGACAGCGAAAACTGCCAACCACCAGACTTGAGTGAAGTGGGGATAGCAATATCTAAACTCAAGTTTAATAAGGCTGCCGGAAATGACGGCCTTCCTTTCCTCTTGAGCTTTATAAAGCCGGCGGAGATGATCTAGTAAATAAGATCCACCAACTCATAAGCCAAATCTGGTCGGAAGAAAGTATGCCTAAAGAATGGAACCTTAGTATCGTTTGCCCGATCCATAAAAAAGGAGACCGTCTAAACTGCGCCAACTACAGAGGCTTAAGTCTTCTCAACATCGCCTGCAAGATCCTATCTGCAGTAGTATGTGAACGCCTGAAATCGTTTACCAACAGCTTGATTGGCCCTTATCAGTGTGGTTTCAGGCCAGGAAAGCCCAAACCCGATCAAATTTGCAAACTTCGGCAGATCCTAAAAAAAAACCCAAGAGGTCCAAATCTATTCCCAAAACCTATTCATCGATTTCAAAGCCATGTCTAGTTTTGGAATACCATCCGTTTTTGTAGGATAATGATAGAGAATTATCGCTGCTCCATCAGGGTCGGAAACGACCTCATGGATGCCTTCTATACCAACAAAGAATTAAGGCAAGGCGATGGGCTGTCATGTGACTTCTTCAACTTGATTCTTGAGAGGATTATAAAAAAAACTCCAAAATCCAACACCAGAGGCACAACTTTCCAAAATTCGGTACAACTGTACGCTGAGGCCGTCGATTCGAGAGCAAAATTCTTCGAAAAATATTTGGTCACCTTTGCGTTGACGGGCTATGTAGAAGAAGATTCGATCAACAAATATACAAGCTGCACAGCGACATGCCCCTGTTTGAAAAACTCTGAATTGTGCGTTTAAGATGGCTAGGACATGCAGAACTAATGGACACCAATACTCTGGCTCGCAGAATCATCGATTCCCAGCCAGACGGCGGACGCAGTAGAGGAAGACCTCGCCTTAAGTGGCTTAGATACCGACCTCTAGTGCGCAACTAGAGGCAGTTTGCTAAGGACCGGGCTAATTGGAGAGGCATGCTGGTTAAGGCCCAGGTTCATTCCGGACTGTAGCGCCACTTAAGTAAGTAAGTAAGATACCGTTGATATGTTTGTTCATGTTCAACTCAATCTGCAGTCTCTTCTCCCCCTTAGCTCATAAGTTATCGTTTTTTGAAACATTTTATGGTTCATCCTTTTTTTTTTAAATCCTGTTACATAAAATATAAATTTTTAGCCTTATGTCACTATTCCCACTATTATGTGGGAATCTCGGGAATCACACTAAAGTGTTTCTTGACACTGTACGAGGAAGATCCTGATTTTTTTTTTTCCAAACTGTTTGAAACTGCATAGATTCTCTTGGTTATTCAAGTTTTGATCGGAGCTAGAGGTCAAACCTGCATACAATCGAATTCGTTAAGGCAGTTTGGATTTTTTTTTTTCGAGTTTAGTAATTTTGATCTCCTGATCCTCATAACAACAACATTCGTACAATCGTACACCAGATTTACCATCGAACATTCTGATCAGGATTCTGTTTTTACATTGGATGAAGCCGTTTAAGTTTAAATTGGTTTTTGGTTTTAGTTAGTGGGTAAGAATAGTTTATCCCTGGTGTAGATTAAACCTCGATACATTCAGTTAAAGTTTCACTTTGTTCAAGTCGGTCTACAGTCTCGAGTTGACTTGGGTTTAGCTTATTAGTTTGATACGTTGAACTTTTTTTAAATCCACCAAGTGACTAAATTAATTGAACTATATAATCAATACCAACGTATTTGTCTTTTAAAAACAAATGACGATCACTTGGCTATATGGTCTTAATTCTAACGTGGATTTCTTCAAGAGCCAACCAATTGTAATTGTAAATCCCCTTTGTCTAACAAAGCCATACAAAGAGCTTTGAGAATGACTAAATAAATAAATTGATTCACATATATTCGCATATAGCCATGCGAAAAAAAGTTATATGCTAACATCTCGAATCCCTTCACTAAAAAATTAATCAATCCAATCGTTGAGTCAACAAAAAATGATGATGAAGATTCGATTCTAGAAAATTCTACATATGGAGGCTGACCATATTTCCCAACACCCCCACATGGTGTAAATATATCAAAAAAATCCCACACTACTTAGCACACCCCGTATTTTACACAAGTCAACCATGAAAACACCAAATTTATGGAAATCTACCAAAGTGACATAAATCCAAACAAACCTTCATACAAAAGAGTTCATCAGCAAACTGTTGTATATGTCTAACCACGTAGGCGAACGCTTTTCAATAAGTTCCATTAGTCACACTCCAAGTCTACTTCAAACTCCCGAGGAGGAAGAAAAAAAGAAACAATCGGTGGGTGTAACCTTTTACACGGGGAAATAAGTCACGAGCAGCACTTTTACATAAAGGTCACCAGCCCAGTCCATTCGCTGACCAAACACGACCGCCTTGATGCAAGTGGTAGACACCGCATCGACAATGTACCACAAGCATACACAAGCATCAGACAAATGTCATTGAATGCAAACGACAAGAGATTGTAATGAACGAACACAACAGAGACCAGTAACAGGAACTTTGTTGCCAATTTGTTCGTTCACTCTTAGTCTGGTTTAGTCCGCTAATTAAAAAAAAAACAATTGTAGCATAACTTCGACGTGGACACGTATGGAAAAATACGGTGTACAATAAAGTCGAATCGGACTTCATCTTCTCCATCAGCTTGACCGCAATAAAAAAAAAACTCTTACTTAACGGTGTTAATGGTGCACAATAACAACAGCAACATGCAAATCTGGCATGACATGTGTAAGGAAATACATGCCGATCCTGATGATCTGCATCGCATCTTGTTGAAGCTTAATGATAATGATGATGACATTATGACATTGACGAGTATCTGTGATTAAGTAATTCTTGCGGTTGATCTTCTCGATTTAATTGTATCTACAGCGATACCTGTATCGAGAGGTGACAAGTAAGTTACCATATACTCCGCCACCAATTGGTAGATCAAACGAGATTTTTTTTTTATTTTCTTTATAAGACGTGAAGGACGACCAGTTATTATTGGATTGGATAAATGTGGTGGCTTGACATATGAATATACACACTCAACTTGGTGACTTTTTGAGTTCAGTTCATTTGAGTAAAGTTTGTGGTAATCTCAAGTTGAAATCTGCACGTAGGTGGAGTACACACTACAAGCGGACAGTACTATCCAATGTGTGCTGCTCAAGTGTATGTGTTCGATGTGGTTACGTAAAAGAAGGTCACACACAAAGTAGAGGAGCTACTTGCGTGGAGAATGAATTGAATGTGAGTGGGTTTTGCTGCATGGAAAAAAGGCGGATTTTGTATTTCTCTTCTATTGATGAAATAGTGTGTGGCTGGGTCTCTGTGTTGATAAGATATGGTGTGGCATGGTAGGCGGAAAGTGGTTTTATGGTTAATATTTCAATACCGGCAAATGAATGGTGTTTTGCGGCGGAATAGTTGTTTCAGGTTTTGGATTTTTCTTCTCTTGGGTATCTTTCTGTTGCCAATGGCGAAATGAAAGAAGTTATGAGTCATAAAATGTTAAGACATATTATGGTTTAAAGCGTCTTGGGTATAGCACAGGAGAAGTGAATGGAAATACGGTACGGGGGCAGAAAAGGGATGAACTAATGAAATTAATAAGAAAAAATGTTATTAATGCAGCAGTTAAGCTAATAAAGTCGTTTTATGGTACACATAATGACTAAGATCGCCATCTCATGTTTATGCGGGTACATGGCAATTTCGAGGAGGCTTTATTATTTTTTTCACGGATATTAAAACTGATATCATCTGTGATATGGTATGGTACATCTAATTATGATGTTTTGGAGTATGGTTTTTATTACACACATTTGAACAACATCAGGCTATAATTTTGGCGTGTAAGTACGTTTTCACAGTAAGTGGGTACCATGACAAATTGGTTTAGCCGGGAATTATGTCTATAAAAGGGTAGCAGACAAACTGTTTTCATTATTTTGATAGAAGTGGGAATATAAAAACCTTTTGGAGCTACTGAAATATTTGTTAGCCATTAAAGGATATCTTTCAAAAATTCAGCGGTGACTGTAATAACGATTGAATTGATCCTTTAATTGGCAGCATAATTCGTCACGAGTAAATTACACTCCAGGCTTGAAATTTATCACAAAAAGGTGATCAAGACTTTTAGATAACTGAAAGGATCCCCTCGATGATATGAAATTAGAGAGAGAGATGTAGAACTACTGAAACAAGCTGATATACGCATCAACATTTAAAAAAAAGGCTTCATAAAACAGCCATTCAAAGTTTCGGAGTCTCAATTTTTTTTCAATATTGTGCAGCTAAGTTGTGTCATGTCTAAGTACAGGGTGTACGCCGCGAAGGTATACTACTTTGTTTGTTTATAATGTTTGATAAATGTTTTATTAAATGTCGGTATTTATGTTTGGAATGAAATACCAGGCAAATGCACGCCTCTGTTAGTCTCACAAACACGAGCCCTTTTGAGCACATTTTCATGACTTGCTCACACACTTCACTCGGCATTTCATTAATTTCTCCAGGAATATTTTGTTTGAGTTGCTCAAGCGTTTCTAGTTTGTTTGTATAAACCTTGCTTTTCATATATCCTCACAAAAAAAAAGTCCGGAGCAGTCAAATCAGGCGACCGTATGCGATGTGACAGCGTCTTGTTGATACCACATGTTAATCAAGCCCAAAGTATGCAGTTGTAGCGTTAAGAAGTGTTCAATCATATCACGATATCGCTCCCCATTCACAGTTACCGTTACGCCGTTTTCATTTTCAAACAAGTAAGGTCCAATGATTCCTCCTGACCAAATTGCACACCAGAATGTAACTTTTACAATTTACAATAACATTGTAAAAATTTGAGGGTTTTCCATCAAGGGTGCCTCAAGGGTAAATGGAAAAAAATGCAAATCCTTGTGCAAATTTCTGGCCAAAAGTGTTCTTTGAAGACCAAGCTCCTGATCACGACGTCGAATTGAGGTTGATGGATTGTATTGAAAGCTTCCTTGAGCAGCAGTAAAGATTTCAGCTGATCTTGCAGTACGTTGTGGTCCATGCTTGAGCCTATTACCTACATACCCTCTTTCTTTGAAATCATTCACTACACGATAAACAGTGCGTTTTTTGGCACATTGTTTCTCCCAAAATTTTCACATAACTTTCCGATCGTCACAGTAATCGATTATTGATTTTGATAAAATGTTTTAACGATTCAAACACGTTGGTTTATCGAATATTTTTTTCCATAATAAATTTGCCACGTGTCTACTCCATGACTGCCAAATATGAACTGTCAAGACTATTGTTTACCAAAATGGCGGCAAAACAAAGTAGTATACCTTCCCGGCGGACACCCTGTACTTAAAATGTACAGTTGACACATCAATACATGCAAATAAACATATTCCGGAATAATTCTAATGATTTCAATTTTTAAAATCGCAATTTGTGGATTCTTAACATTTTTTTTATTTTTTCCTTACCAGAATATGAAAGAGTTCACCTACAAACTGGTAAGTCAGGGTGCAGGGAAATGTCTTATTATTTCTGGAACAATGTAATTTTCAAGTCAGACGTACTGGCAGAATAGATTGTTAATATCATTGAAGTCGTGTGGACTGTCTGGGCTTACAGGGAGCATGGTATATAAGACTACAGCGCCCAAATAATGAGAATATAAGTGAATACTGCACCCGATACAATCATTGTAACTCGAATTGAAGTTCATTGTGTATGCCTACATTCTGGCATTTTAGATGAAATCATCGCAATTAAAGTCTGTCGTCCGAATTTTCATTGCATGAATATAACTGTTCAAACTTAGACTTTGTTAGTTCGTTCCGAGCCACTTATAGAAATGCACGGTTTGAATTTGTATTCATTTGGTTTTTTTTACTTATATCAACATACCCACGCTGTTCTCAAACACCATAAAGGTATTCATAAACCCTTTAGGGCGTGCTAATTACAAAAAAACAACCTGCCAAATTCTTTGCGTCATAAGAATTGGCATGATATCTAAGATTGTTGTATCAATAAGATACTGGAGTAACTTCTCTATACTCAATGTGGCTGTGATTTAATTTCATTTGGAGCCTTAGAATTGGCCGTCTTCCGAGACACTTCTCTTCGATATTAATTTTTATTTTTGTTTCTGCTTTAAATAAGATGCTGTGCGGTATCCTTTTATTCAGACCCCTTAAATTGCTTCTTAAAAATCTTGTTGGATGGTATAAGTTATCTGTCTTAACTTATTCTTAGCGAATTTTCAATTCGATTGGTCAAACAGAAGCCCGATACCCTCTTTTATATACCAATTCAGTTTGTATTATACGAATATATCTGTCTGAGCTGATTCTGAGTTATAACTGTGATGGTTAAAGCGGGAGCAAAATTCTGGTTCAATTGCGGAAAGTAACAACACCTAAATTTTGTTCGCTACACCACCTCTTGCGAAGGTCTGAGAAACACCTGAGAGTATAAGACTTTTATGACTAGCTTCTCAAATTCGCGTTGTAGTCGCAGTAAATTATAAGACCACATTATTTGTGACGAAAATATAACTGCGCAGGCAAAAAACTAGCTTTGAGGCACTTTATGGTTCGTAAATGCCAGATATTTCGTTACAAAATGGTGCTTTGGTTTGTTGTTACTCTAATTGTAGGTACAGAATGCGAGGGCTCACAAGTATTGCCATTATTGAGATCACCATAACAAATTCTTCGTGATTCGTTTCGATATTAACCTCCCAATCACAGATTACAAACCAAACCACTCGCCTATCATAATACCTCACCTCCACTGAACAATTGGCAAAATGGAAAGTTCCCTGTCTGACTAACCGATCGTGACACTTACACTACTTCTTTGCCAGCCGACAATAAGTTACCTAACATTACTTTCACGCTTTTCACTGTCAATTCTCATCATCGGTTACGTTATATTTCGCCTACGAAATGGGAAATCAAAACAACCAAAACAACTACAACAACTGTCAACTTTATGGCTATACCCGATGAATCTTCTTCATTTTTATCGTCATTTAGTTGTTCCCTTTTTGTAGCACGCCTGTAAACTCTTGTGGTCACTTTGTTAATTTACAATTGTGGTTTTGGCTTACACTGTGCATCTGTCTCTTACATATGTATGGTGCGATGTTAATTTGTGGTTATCTACATTATGAGAAACCCATAATCGATTACCTGCCAGACTAAGGGGAGGAAAATATTTTTTCTTCTTCACATTTTATGATGACACACACCCACAGGAAATTCCAATTCTTTGTCTATTTTAAGGACATTCCTTGCAAATTGACCAAATAAATTCCTGCATATACAAATTTTAGTCCACCCTACCATGCACCGCAAGCGAACAAATCTATTTTTAAATTTCATAGTTCTGGTTTTTTGTATCTATAGCGCATGCAGTTTGTGTATCATATCATTTCGGAATCATTTAAAGGGCATACACCGGCATATTGAAGAAATCATGACCATAACGATGATGATGATGATGGTCAGACGCTTTGTGTGTTATGTGTCCAAATCTAGATTGGACTTAGGCTGGTGTATAACAAGCGCGCGAATATTACCAGTGCAAGGAACCCGTGTTGTCTACTTCTTCGGTGTATATCTGAAGCACTTAACATTTTCTTTTATCACCCCATTACACTCATTATGGTTTGTTCGTTTCTCATTTTGATGGGTACAATGTATATGACGAAGAAGCAACAAAATAAAAAGAAGTAAGGAATATAATTACGGCGTGGTGATGCTCTTTCAACTGTGAGGTATCTCGATTTATATAGATTTCGCAGATTTTCGCATTAAAAAAAAAATCATAAATTGGCGCCTTTTGGTTTTTTTTGCGTTGCCATTGGATTGAAATCTTGAATATTGACGTGCGAGCACGCGTTCAACTTGAACATTAATTGCCTTGAAAGAGATATCGCCACAGGAGTGCGACAGTGTCTGGATATGAATGCATTTTTTCAGTTCAGCAAGCGATGTGTATATACATAAATTTTTTTTTCCATTCAGACTTTAATGCTGTGTGACAATCGTTTTAATTGGTGTTTAAGTGGCTGCTATTTTTGAGGAGGAGAACTGGTTCATTGAGTGTTGGCCAGTAATTGGTTCAAGTGGGCGCATTAACCTGATTTTGTTTACAACGTTGTTATGCTGTTTGCATATCCGGATTTTGAATGAGACTTGGGGTATGTAAATCATATATAGGCGCCTGAATTCTTGAAGCTAGATAAGCCATAGAAGAATTTTTTTGTAAATTGTAAATTATCTTAAAATATTTTGTTAATATTTGATGCTGATAGAGGATCGAACTCTTTAATAAATACCATAACTTGCTGAAGGGAATTTTTTAACAACGCAAAACCACATTGAGGCAAATCTTTAATGTCTTTTTAAACATTTTCAGACGAATTGCAGATTTCTTCATTATCGTACAATACAAAGTTTTCGATGGTATTGTGTTTGCTAAACAAAACATTGAAATCACAAACAAGAATTAATGAGTTCCATGATGATAATTTAATAATAATAAGCCTCTTAAGAATTTCAATGCCACAGTTTCCAGTAAATGTTGATTTCAACACGATTTCATTCTATACTTCCATTTTTTCATAATGAAAATTTGACGAAGATGAACGCAATCAACTAAGACGAGAGCTTTACATATTTCCAACAGTTTGCACCACAACTCTTTTATATGAAAATTAATTTTCAATTTAAATGAGAGAAATCGAATGTAATAGGAACTCTGACTATTGACATCACCTCGTTGTCCGATTTCAATTTGTACTACATCGGTATAAACTACTAATCAAGAGCTCTGACAGACCATCGACGACCATTACACAAGAGCTTGAACTAAACGCAACAGTTTTCAATAAAACTCGTCCATACAAAATCTTAATCTCAACTTAAATGAACAGAATTAACTTATCTAAGTATGAAGTATCAACAAAGAGGTTTGGCTGACCATCATCAATACTTCGTACTACAGCGCTTTCATATGAAATAGTAGTTCCAAATGAAATTGGCGACTCATCCAAAAGCTGTGGGCATCGACAACAGTGAGTACTTTAGTTCTTACATATGAAATCTTAAATGAACGAAATCTAGTGAACTAAGAGCTTGTTGCCCGATTGGTTCACAACGTCGGTAGGAAATACTAACGAGGATGAACATCAAACAAAGGCGTTAGCTACACCCGACAGTTCGTACTAAAACTTTTTTACGACGAATAAACAATTTATCTTGAATGGATAAATCATAAATTAATTAGGTCTTCTGACCCTTGAAAGACCTCTGACTGACAGTCAACAATGCTTTCATATAAGATCTTGATCCAACATTAAATGGCTCAACCAAGTGTGGTGCTGATCATCTAAGATGTTTCCTTCCACAGCGCTTTTATATGAAATGCTTGTTCCAAATGAAATGAACGACTTATCCCAAAGCCGTACACAAAGACAACAGCGAGTACATTGCAAAACATATATTTCAACTTAAGCGACCATAATCGACTTAACCAAGAGCTCCAACAATCGACAACACAAAGTTTTTCGATTCCCGTAAGACCACAGTTCGTAATACAACTCTTTTATATAAAAATTAAAATTCAAAATAAAATATCATATCTAACTACACCAAGAGCACCAATCACGAACCTCAACTAGTGTTTTAAATTACCCAATCCGCTAGTCCCAAGACTCGACTTATCTAAGAGCTCTCACCATCGGCAATCAATCATAACTTTTACCGGAAGCATTTCATACCTATATACACGCACTTGCACACGCCGAATTATGAAATATAAAGTACGCACTTCACGACATGGTTTTATCCGGCGGAAATAATCCATTGTTGGCTTTACAATATCGCCATTGCTCATTGTTCGCATAGGCCGTCTACGACTTTTGTCTTTTATTTTACCACACAAGTGAGAACAAGTGAATCATCGTCCAACACGAAAAAGGGTTCGACTTAATCGATTGGGAAATGCCTTCTTAACCGTTGGTTTCTCAGTTCTATGAACTGACTCCCCCCCTTTGCAATCATCGTCGACGACAGTCGTCAACCGAAAGAAACACCGACATGATATGAATTCTTGAAGAGTTCATTCAGAGAATTCTATTACCTCATGGTTACTTTGTATGTTAAGTCGTACGGGATATGTTAATTTTGTCACTCGGATTTTTTTTATGTGTATCCCAGTACTGCAGCCTGGTAATGGTTAGGTTATAGTTAGCGACTGGTGTTCACTTGTCACAAGCCATCAATGTCAATGGACTTTCCATAACGAATAAGAAAAATTCTTCTTCAGCAAACGATTCGATTCAGTGCGTTTCTTTTATTTTTGCACAACTTATGCTATTCCCTGAGACCATAAAGGGTTTTCGAACAACGATTTGAATAGGATCGGATGCAACGTCATGAATAAATTCACCTGTTTTAAGGGAGACCATCCGCGGGCTATTTCTACGCCATAAAATAATCTATATCTTGAAATAGTCCCACTCGCTTTTGGTTTCTATCGACCAAAAGAGGGACAGAGAAAGAAGTAGATGATAGCCGACTGATAGTCCGAACCTGTTGGCAATAATGGTTATAAATATTAACAAAGAACGACCAAGTAATATTGTTATTATAGAACCCAGGGGATAGGGTTGAAACAAAATCACAAAAAAAAAAAGGAGAACAGAAATTTATTCAATATTCCTCTGTGCGAACGTGTCTCTTCTTCTTCTCCTACTTCTTCGGTTATGAATAACAATGAATGTCAGAGAAGAGACAGAAAACACACAAACACACACACACCATGGTTAGGGCTAAAGAGAAATGAAACATAAAAATTGTTTTGCAATGCGCTTGAATGAGTTTTGGTTCAATATTTGCTAGTCCAAGTTGAGCCTGTAAAAGAAAGAAACACACATTTCTTCTACTTCTTGTAACCGATGATTTGGTTGTCTGTATGAGTGGAATGTTTATGCAAATCGTTAGCGAATTATCGTGATATTTATAAATAATGTAAGTGCATTGTCTTGCGAATGCAAAATGCGAAATGCCATTGCGATGCGGCGATTGATGTAATTGACAGTCCTTCCTTGAACAGAAAGGGGCGACTTGATGGTTCTGGTTTTTTTATTTTTTGCATTTTAAGATATTCAGCAGAACTGTGGGTACAACAAATTGGTACCGAATAAATATTTGTCTAGCGAATGAGGAATGTCGAGGATATATGTCGATGCATTTCAATGCAAGTATGTTTGGGAATTAGTTTTGTCTTCTGTGAACAAACAGGGATGCTGAGCAAACACGAATGCGATGGGTTTGTTTACACCAAGGAGACTGAGGAAATATTGTTTTTGGGTTCCTTTGTAACTGAATAATTATTCAGTATCAACAGTAAAAAGGGAGTGAATTATTTCGTAAAGAATTGGTGGATGTCTCAAACAAGTAACAACATCAAGCGGAAACCATGAAGGGGTTGTACACCTTACAAGAATTCATTAAGAAAAAAGTAAGAAAAATATCAAACAAATGCTTACAAATTAAAGAAATGATTAACTTGAGGATTTCTTAAACACCATCAGCCCTATCGAGGTATCCGTTCAAACAATTTCCGAAACGAAAATCAGTTCCGATCGGAACTCAGTTTACCATCCAAGTATTCGTTGCGGAACAAAATAAACGAAGCATACATTCGTACACGTTTGACAATCTGTCAGCTACGTAATATTCAGCCCTAGCGATGTATCCGTCGGAGCGGAAAATTCTCCGATTTTTTACGATTCGGAGGAGTTTAGCTTCGAGGTATTCTTCCAAATAGCTGTTCGGAACATTTCTCCGACATTTTGTAACGCATCCCTGAGAATTGCGTTGAAGTGCGTTCAGGTTCATTTTTCGCCAAATTTTTGACAGCTAAGTGCAATTCTTTTCCCGATTTCCTCCGACAGAAATTCTTCACGGAATTTATTTACGAATTGTAGTGAAGTGATTTTTGTTCCGATGACACATACCTCGAATGAAATATTAATCTCCGACGAAGTATGCGTGGCGGAAAATTGTCCTCTGGGACGGATACCTCGCTACGGCAGATTATAAATGTGAACGGAAGTGACTGAAAACAAATATGCAGCCAAATATTCCTTGTTGCGCTCTTGCTGTTTTTTTTCTAGAGCACGATTTGGTAGTAATACACAAAATAATTTGTTTTATTATTTTACTCACAATTTTGGAGTATTTTCCATTTGCGTAAGAATTCCGCAATAATTTTTCATCGGAGAACTTCCGAAAAAATTCAACGCATAGTTGTCAAAAATTGTTGACTTAACGCATTAAGCCGTCGAAATCTCCGATTTCGAACAAATCGGAGAAAATTTGATTCTGAAGAGATACCTCGATAGAGGTGAATATCATCCACATGTAAACCCTTACATTCACAGCACTCATTTTGTTCAGATTTAAAATTCCTTATGGCTTTTGGCGGCTCTTCAAGTAACTCCATGATGGCAGCCATTATGTGATGAATATTTTCTTTCAAATGTGCAAGGGAGGTCTGTATATTTGGATGAATTTTAGATTTAGGATAACCCTACAGATGTGGGAGCAAAAGGTTAAATCAGGAGGATTGCATCGATGCCAATTTATCACCTCTCCTGAGGATCAATTCGCCAGGAAAAGTTTTATGTTCTCGTGGAATTAAAGTATTTGAAGTGTGAGACGTTAATGCCTCTTTCTTTTCTTCTTTGGTTATAGCCATATAAGTTTTGTTATTCAGTCACCAAGAAGTCGTCTAACTTCCCCACATTATGCTCTGAATTCATGATAACCTCACGTCCCCCTTCATTTTCTAAAGAGTGAGGGCTGACATCCCAGCGCATACAGTCACTTAAGGTGAATGAAGGCGTGATTACTTCAGTCGAGGCGTGCTGCTTATTCACGTGTCTATTAAGATCAATATGAGCTTCATCAGAAATTTGAAAAGCACATGATAGCCTGGATAACGAAGTCAAGCCCCTGACTGGGGCCTCTAAATTCATGCACCGATTGAATCTTATAGGGGTGCAGCTGTACAAATATAGAAATACTTTTCAGACACCTTGCATAATTATTTGAAGCTCTTGGACACATCCATGCCAAATACTCTCGATCCTGCATGTCCATAAAGGATAAAATAGACAAGCTGGTCTCAAGTTAAGCGTTTCTTTTGGAATCCATTTACGAATTGAAAGATTCGGATCCTCAGAAATGGACTGATTAACAGATACAAATTTTTGGCGCAACAGGCTCGTTAGTTACGTGTGTACTTCTTGCATGATTGCAGAACCTCCTGTTTAATGCCGACTCCGAACGAATAAGTTAAGATAAGCTTTTCATGACAATTGATACTACTCGGATGATTTGTCAGATCATCACGAGAGGAGGGCCAGTCAAGAATCATTTAGGTGTTGCTACGGCTGGGTATCGAACCCAGACCTTCAGCGGGGCAGTTCATCGCACTAACCATCGAACCACTGTGCCCGACTGATTAACAATCTCCACATTTTCTACTGTTCTTGTTGGGCATGGTCTCTGTGATTATGATTCCAGTGTTATATCGCTCTCTTCAAACTTTATTTTACCAATTTTTGAGTCAGTGGTAGCTTGGCGCATTATTTCAGAGGCGAAAACTTTGTTTGCTGTAGAATCTTCTACGCGCTGCAGGCCCTTAATCTCAGTTTTTGTAAGTCTCGTATGCACAACGCGGAGTTCGATTCGATAGGCTAATTGACCTTGAGGTAGGCTAAGTGACTTTCATTAGTCACTTCTTTTTGCGCTGATGTCCAACTGAATGTTTAAAGGCAACCTTTAGCCTTAAGCCAATTGGTCTTCTTATCAGTGATATAGTAGGAAAAGACGCCGCCCAACTCAGAGAAGGTGGGAACCTGTGAATTGAATCTTTTGGAAGCAGAACCATATTGGAAGAAATATCAGGTAGCCAGTGCAGTGGCATAGTGACGGCGTCCCTGATTCAAACGTCGAAAGTACCAACAGCTACTTACATTTCGCTGCCCCGCTGGCGATTTTTTGTAGAAAAAGAATGCTGCCGAAGCCGAAGGGGCTTGAACCCGCAGCGGTTGGCTTAGCTGTCATCTATTATAAAATCAAACATTCGATTAGAATTTCATTCCAAGTGTGAAATATTGTTTGGTCAACAATGCCAGGTTGGAAAAATCGATCTAAACTTATGGATTAAACATGAAAATCGGAGTAGGCTGTGCGTTTTACTTTGAAAAGATTTGGCTAACAACATCCACAAGTCTAGAATACTCGTGCAGTGTTTTTCAAGCAGAGATTCATGCTTGATCCATGGGCTATGGTACTGGACATATAACAAGGGGATTTCAAGGGGATATGAAGTTGATGGTCAAGGGCTATGAAAGCTCTGACATCAAATATATTTAAATCCCGTGTTGTAGGACGCTGCCGCAAGGACTCCATGCAATCAAAATAAGATCCAATTGATCTGAGTGTTAGTACGTAATGGTATAACAGGATGGCGAACTAGCTAAACAAGGATCGATACACGGGGAACTTCATACAATCAAAATAAAGTCGAAATAATCTGAGTGTTAGTACGTAATGGCATAATAGGAAGACGATCTATGCAGTCAAAATAAGATCCAAATTCAAAGAGTTAGTTCGTAATGGCATAATAGGATGACGAAATAGAAAGACAAGGATCGAAAGAGTGCCCTTCCTAATCCAATAGTGGGGAACATAATGAATGAACACAAAAATACACAAAGGGAAGAACTCTCAAGACTGATACTTGTAAGCACACAAAAGATATCTGAGCTAAAATTAACGGCACCAAAAATGGCCTAAAAATAATTTCAATTTCAATAGCAGTGAGAGTGAAAACCTGTCACAACCTGTTGGGTTAGAGCTCCAGTTCAATGACGCTGAGCAGCATGGATCACTTATGCTAGAAATGTGGCGACTTTGAGGTAGAAGATGATATCACACACCGGTTGTGTAACTGCCCAGTGAATCGCAATATCAGCGGCATATCCTTGGACATAAAAACCATCTTTTGTGAGTATGTTAAGCAAAAGTTAAGCCAAATGTTGATAATTTGCTGTCAATCCATCAAGTAATCCATCCTATTGAGTGGAAGTTAGAATGCTTAATTTTAGTGCTATGAAGTCTTTGATTGAATTATTTAAAAAAAAATATCCTCAGCCGCGACGCAAATTTCTTTCGTTAGATCTAATCCTCACATTTTTTTACTTGTCTGGGGAATATGGTAAAAATCTAGCAGCAAGGAGTCCACCAAAATCAGGTTAACTTTCAAAGTGGTCAACGAGAAAAATAGGTTTGGGAAACGCTGCTTTGAGTCATCAAACAATTTCGATAGAAACCATTGAATTTCAAGGGCTTATATCAAAAAAAACATGGGATTCTGCTGACATGATAGTTTCAAGTTGTATGTTAAGCTGATCAAAAACTATATCGACATACCCAATTCCCTATCGACGTGATGATTTCCCTTTTCAATACTGACTTCATTGTCGACCTAATGCGAAATTCCCATTCTCCCAAGACACCATTGACCTGCTAGTTTCCCCATTCATTATTCTCTCCCATTCTAACCCCCTACACTTTGGCTTTTAACACCAAAAGGTCTATTTCCATCATAATAACCACTCCACCTCGCCCTCTTGACTCTTGACGAAAACTTTCGCTTTTTCAACCTTCGCACACACCAAACCATCTCTTTAACTTTGGAGAAAAAAAAGTAAACAAAAAAAAGTCTACTTTCTCACACAACCAAACAATTTCAGTCTATCCCATGTTACAATGCCAACAAAAGGAAGATGATAGAAAAAAAAAACTTCACTTTTTAACTCCATAACACTATGGTACAGTTACATACTTATTATAGCACTCTTCGACACCGACCCACTTCATGTGACATCTGAGTAGGTGCCATTGTCTTCCCTCCACAGATCAGTCTTTGTGTTGCATGCCAAAACAGCAAAAAACCACCAACAAAATAGAAATTGTTACTCTCTATTCATTTATTCCCCTCAACCTGGATCTTTCATGGCGTTGCTGCGCATCTATACCATCGTTTGTTATTTGCGGAGATGTTTTAGTTTTTTTTTTTTAATAGAATTCAAGTATGGAAAGTGATTCAAGAGATGCTTTATGGTATCGAGAAACAATAGAACCACAGCAATGCAAACAAAGTGGTTCAGAGTGGCTTGTGCTTTGTTGCTTCTCCGTCTCTGCGGATGGTATTTTTTGTGTTGTATCCATCTCTCTTAAAGACTTTTGCTCTGTTTTTGGGTGGGTGAGAAACAGAAAGAGAAAAAAAAATGCTAACTTTCACTTTGCAAAAGTAAATGCCTTGCAAAGCAGTTAACCCAAGACGCCAAGCAAAACGAATGAAAACAAAGTCTGTGCCTACCAAAACAGCGAGGAAGCAAACATTATTTAACCGTGTCTCGGATATAATATAACGGTTAGGTGATAACCAGTTAAACAGGAATCAGAAATCAGTTTCTTTCCTTTCAAGGCTAATCAACGTCGCATTCATCCAAAATTGGGGGATTGATCTTTTAATGAATCATTTTGGCAATTTTTTGTGGAAATATCAGACCAATATACCGCATTGGTATGACATCATAAGCAATGCAGAATCATTTTCTTTGATTTGCCGTTGATTTTTTTGTTTCTTTGTTCATATGGCATCATATGCTATTTGTTATTCAGTAGGCGTTTGATTGGTAACACAATCAATGACAAGTAATACTGTGGGCGACGAATAAATTTACTCGACGCATTTCTTTTTATTTATTTTTTACATTTTTCTGAATTAACTCATGAGGTTTGTAAAATCGAAAACATGCACGACAGACGAAAAACCTCAGAAGTACTTTCACTATTGACCCACAAAAACGTGCTCTGGAAAAAGACGAACAGCAAATAAAACTGACGCGATTCTGTAACCCCGATTCGACTCCTGGTGGAATTATTTTTATTTCTTTCGTAAGGACATTGAAAAAAAATGTTGAAGGCAAAATGGGCAGTAAAAAAAAATTCGCTTGAATTAAAAGCGAAAGTAAAATATCAGGTATTGCAAGTTCTGGTTAAATGCAGCAGTTACCCAAAATAGAGCGAATAAAAATGATGTCACGATGTTAGGGGAACTGTGATTTAAATTGTTGGCTTTAGTTGATTTTTTAACTGATATCCCAGAATGATTTAGTGGTGAATTAATCAGGTTATCTGTGAGAAGTAAGATATACCATGATTCTCATTTTTATTTGATTAACATTTGAAAATGACGGAGAAATAAATTTAATAAACAAAAGAGTTGTTGTACGAACTGGTTCAAGTGGTTCAAATAAAAGTCGATAATGACGTTATTTGTCTTTTAGTGGGTAGTAAGTGGCAATTATGCATCAATAAAAAACACTTTTACGCAGCCTATAAAAAAATTGTAAGCTCTACAATAATTTTAGGCTCTTATGGGCGAGTTTATTCAAACAACATGTATAAGCTACATCGCGGGTTAGAGTTTCTCGATTTATGACCCGTGTTTGTGATTATTTGACGCTCAATTTCCAAAAACGGTGGTTCGACATTTGCTTAAGTCACCATAACGGTAGAAACTTGAAGTTCTCTTAAGTTGGTTGCGCTCCTAGAATGGTGGTGTAGAAAATTGTTTCATGAACTAAAATAGGTTATGATGGAATTTATTGTTCACGACAACGTCATGCCTGTAGATACGAATTCCTATTGCAATATTCATCTAACTCGAAGCAATACCTAGTAGCGTATTTTGCAAGCATGCTGTCATATGTGGGAACAACATTTTGTGTTGATTCGGACCATTTTTTAGTTTTCACCAGACATATGCTAATATATGTTAAAATAAATGAATTTGTGTTAAATTGGAACACTTAACAGTTTTTGAGAAATTTCTTGATTTTCAAAGCTTTTTAATTCAATAAGGACTGGTAGTTTTACATTGAATATGTATAGCAATAATACAATTTTCTGCGATTTTATGAAACTTTCAGAACATTGCAAATGTTTCATTCGATGTCTCTAATTTATGCCGAAATTTAAAGTTACACCTGCAAGTGAAGATATTAATTCTTGTTTCCTGTTGCCATTATCGTAGAACAATCGAACACTACTACTAAAGTGCTACTAAAGGTGCTACTGACAAACATGATCAGATTTTTGTATTGATTCGTAGATTTGTAGGTGCAGTGGCCGAGTGGAAAGTGCGTCGTCCCTACATCAAATCCGGAGAGTGACAAAACCCACGTTTTTTCCACTGTCCAACACCAAAGTCTAACCAAAATCCAAGAGTATAAACCTGCCAAAGAAGTTTCTCAAATTTACCGCTCGGAATCGGCGATATCGGCGTTATACAGGAGTTCCCATTCCTTGTAGCAAAATTATAACTTCGCAAAAAAAATGAATTGAGCAGCTAGGTTTGAGGACCTGTATGGGTCGTTCTTTTTTAAATTGACACATGCAAGTGAAGCGCCCTTAACATTTTTATTAAGCTAAAGCGAATGTTGCCATTTTTGGTGTTTAGGCCCTGTATAGGTTTGAGGCCCAGTATGGGTCGTTAGCTTTTTATTTTTTTAAATTGACACATGCAAGTGAAGCTCCCTTTACGTTTTTATTTAGCTAAAGCGAATGTAGCCATTTACTGGGGACAGTCAAGCACATATATTCCTGCTAAAAATAATACTACAGGTACTTTGGACCACCATATCAAGAAATTTGTCTTGCTTCGTAGACTCTATTCACAAATTTCGGTGCCCCAAAGTTATATGCTTGTTTTTTCCCGATTCTTAGTCAGATTACCATCAAGTAACAAGCCAACTACCAAGGTTAAGCAAGCATTACACAAGATTGTCGGAAAAAATTGGATCAGCAACATGAAGAGTGTTAAAAGGGCATTAGCATTCCAAAGCTTCATGCATAATGTATGCAGTGACTTTTCTGTCAACTATTCATTCAGATATCGCAGTGAAACACGAGTTATTGACACTCTGGCGTATCGTCGGTAAGCCTTTCGAGCAAACTATAGCTGAATTCTTAATTAAGCAAACACCAATGTTAATCTAAATAATAAAAGCTGTTTGTTATCTTTGTATGCTTTCCGTCAGACGGGAGTAAGCTTGTGACAACAGTGTCTGGATGGTTTGGGTTGATTTTAAAGTTGAAATTCAGGGTTGGATTGAATCAGAAAAATAAAGTGTTGACTGAAAGTTATCATGTATATGTCTCTGTGATATTTCAGGTAGATAGAGAAACTACTTGAAAAATCATTGAGACCATGACACCTGAGTTGAAATCTTTACATGCCATGTCGATGACTTGTCCAAAATCTTGATAATCAAAGACATCATCGAACTGTGAAATAAATCCAAATTATCCCAGGATTCATAGAATATTTTAATCAATGTTGACAATGTGCTTCTTGAAGAGGAACATAGAAGACGTTTCAGAATGCTTCTGCTTTCGTTTTAATTTTTGTAAGCAAAGTAATATGTATGGCTCAGGTAGAAAAGAACAACAAAGGAACGGCGATTACCAACTGAAAATTTAATAATCCTTTCATAATGGATGTTGGCCAGGCTTTCACAGGAGGAAGAACAATACATAAACCGAGTCGATAAGTCTCCGATCAGTAGTCTAAATACTTAGCAACTGTACCTGCACTAAGAATCGATTCTTGACGTGTAGAGTTTTCAGTGGCGGCTTGACTTCGTTAGACGCTCGAATTTGACACAAGTACAACCATACCTGACTGCCCATTAAATCTAGCTCATATCATCCATGTTTATATAGCAAGAATAATACGCAAATCGAGTCAATAAGTCCCGGGTCAGTATTCTAAACACTGAGCAACTTCACTTATAGAAGCATTTAGAATCGATTCTTGACGTGTAGAGTTTTCATTGGCGACTTGACATAATAAGTCTCTCAAATTAGTCACAAGTCCAACCATATCTAATTGTCCCTTGAATCCTAATAGCTCATAACATCCAACTTTATCAGCAACAGTTCGAGGTAATTTAAGCGAAACTAATTTTAAACGATCTGGCAAATCTTTTCAAAGTCCCATCCCTCTTATCTTTTTAATTTTTCCCGGAATGAGACCAAATTGGCATCTATTTCAGATGGAGCTTCACACAAAATTATCTATCCTGGAAGAGGGATGAAGCTATTCATACAATGATCGTTCCTACACTCAACATTATGGATCTGCATTGCGCATTGAGTGCGAAGAAGAGTGATGGGCCAACCATCTAACCCATTAGCCCACTAACTTAGACTAAACACCTTAGCTTGAGTATAGACATTAGAAAGACTAAAATCAAGTTCAAACGACACCCACCTTGTTTTTTTTTTTTATCAAATAAACGAATTTTTGACGCAACAAACATTCATTTGTGCGTGTGTACTTCTAGCACAATGGCGTACTCAGACGATTTGTCAGATCATTACGTAAGGAGGGTCAGTTAAAAATCATTTCAGGTGTTGCTACGGCTGAGTGTAGAACCCAGGCCTTCTGTGCGGCAGTTAATAGTACCAAACATCGCTTCACTGAACCCTTCTTCCTTTTATATAAATTGATGTAAAAATTATGAAAACAAATCAAAAGAGTTGATGTGCAAACTTGTAATTTTATAAAATCGTAAATTGCTCATTCTATGCTATAGGGTGTTTTTTTGAGAGGTTGTTTTTTCGAACAGAGATAAGACTAACATTCTGTGGTAAAATCGGGCAACTCTAATGTTATTTATGTTCAGTTTGGTTTGCCATTTTAACAAATGAATGACAAATGAACAACGCTTGCAAATGGTGCAAAATTTACTTCGAAAATAATTGTTTAGTTCGCGAAGTTTACCGCAAGCTCCGTCCATTTATGGTCGACAAAATCGTCCATCAGAGCAACTAATTCAGTTAACCGTGGATCGTTTTCGCACTAGGTTTACTCTTTGTGATAATACGCATCCGCAGAGACGTCGAACAGTTCGCACCGAAGAACCAATTGCCGCTGTAGAGCAATGTGTTAAAGAGGACCCGAATGAACCGATTCGCCACCGTCCACAGCAATTGGACTTTTGTCCATTAACTTTATGGAAGATTATGCGCAAAGATCTTGGCTTACGACCTTACAGATCAAGCTTTTGCAAGAATTAAAGCCGCGTGACCATGTAATGCGCTGTGATTTTGGTGTATGGGCTGAAAATTAGATTGAGCGCATAACTTCGCGGATTGGACCTGTCAATTTGCCACCAAGATCGTGTGATTTGACACCATTGGAATATTTTCTTGGTGATATGTGAAGTCGCTCGTCTACGCCAACAAACCAGAAACGTTAGGGGACTTTGAAGCCAACATTCGTGGCGTTATTGCCGACATACAGCCCCAAATGCTCGAAAAAGTGGTTGAAAATTGGACCTCTAGACCTGGCTTTATTCGAACCAGCCACTTTGGAACCATGCCCAAGATCATATTTAAGCATTAATGGCATAAAATTATCCTGCCAATAAAGCCAAATTTATGGACATTAAAACGACTGACGGGCTCAGTGGCGCGATGGTAAGTGCGATGAACTGCCGTCTGGGTTCCAGCCGTGATCATCCTCTCGTGATGTATCAATTGTCGTGAAAACCTCATCTCAACTTAGCCGTTCGGACTCGGCATAAAACAGGAGGTCCCGCTATCGTGCTAAGAAGTACACACGCACACATGAATGGTTGTGAGAAAAAAGCTAGGCGCAGGGTACTAACGAACCTGTTGCGCCATAAATTTATTTATAACGACTTTTTCGTGTTTTATCTCAATTCGAAGTTCTATACCTCTAAAAAAACGCCCTATACGAATAATGAAAAGATTATTGTTGATTATATTGCAGCTATTATGACGTCTTCTTTATTCCAAAAAAAAATCAATTTTTTTTATTATATGCCTCATTATACCGTTTATACCGCCAAAGAATACCCACACAGTCCACATGAGCTCTAACATTGTCGAGAGAAAAAAAAAACCCACTAACGCCAAATTCACTTTGAGTCACACTCCCATCATCCAAGACTGTTAAAATATTTAATAGCTGCCCAAACCCACGTTGCACCCACGATCATAAATCCATAGTTGGCCACAAAATTTCGCTTGACCGTTTCGAAATTTAACAAAAATTGTGAAATCTTCATGCACAACATGGCTGTAGCGTCGTTACAAATAACTATTGACCGCAATATGTTCAAATGCAGCTTGAAGCGAATCGTACTGAAGGCGTGCACAACTATTTCAACTGATTCACGAAAATCATGATGTTCGCTATGTTCGCTGTAGTTTCACCGGTGTGCTTCGCTCTCCACTCACACCCTTCAACGCAATGTCAGTCGGTGTGCTTTTTCCTAATTAATGCAGATAATTAATTTTTCATGAATGAACGTCGTACTTGCAAAAGATAAGATAAACATCCTTCGAGTTTTTATTTCTTTCTTCAACAGAATGCAATTTTTATTGCATTGTCTTATGAGAGAGTGCGGTAAATGCGAAACGCACAGCTCACGCACGATGACTGACTGCAGACAACCAAAAAAAAAAGTGAAAATAAAGTTTTTAACTTGAACGTTAATATGGGTGTTATAAACGCCTTTTTGCAAACATTTTTTTTTACACATTTTTATTTCATTTTAAACAAAACCAGTCATCGTCTTCATCATTCAAGACGATGATGGTACTAAATGGGATGTGTGATGGCGACTGTCATGTTGTAGGTAGGCAAGACACCTGTTGGAGTTTGTTTTTAATTTTTATTTTCCTCTTAGTTGAATCGAATGGGTTAAGTCCAATGGAATGAAGCTATGAAATTAGCAATAACTAGTTTTTGGTTGGAAATCTTGTTAATGTATCTCATATTTAGGTGGATATGGGGGTTTGTATTGAGGAGGAACCTAATTGATGATGAATTAATGTTGAGAGTATGTGACTAAATTGAATGATGAGTGGGATGTTGGTTTTTGTATTTAACTGGCAAAGGGGAGATTTTGATTTTGTAGACGACAGAATCACTTAAAGTCAGATTAGTATTGGAAAAGGGCGCCTGTCTAGATGATGAATTGATGAAATGTGTGCAGTGGCCTATTCATATGCACACGTGGTAATGGGTTTTCAATACGAAAATGAGTTGGTGATGTTGGGACTACTGAAATGAAGATGAATGTTGACCATGGCATGGTTTTTGTTGAATGTTTTTGGAAGCAAGTAGGAAATATAAATGGCAAACAATAGATTGGAGGTTCATTAACACTTTTAACCGGATTTTTGTTTCTTTTTCGTTGCTTTTGTTATTTTTTGAATGAACAATGTACCTAAGGTATCGATATTTTGATGGAATTGACTAAACTTGTCTATACAAGCTTGATGCTTGTTCTGTGCGTCAAAAAATATCAGCCACTAACTGGCTGATAACAAAAAGGTTAAAAAATTTACGTCAGCAAAAGCTACCTTTACTACAGAGTTTTGGTAAGCATAGGCTTAAAAAATCTACACTTTCAAATGTGTGATTTTATTCTGTCCTTGTGCAGAGAAATAGTTTCCATCTTTCAAATTAGCAAAATGTCGATTTATTCCAAAAAAAATCAAATGCCTGACTAATAGCCTTTTTAAAGCCACTTTACTCGTGAGTAGAAAATGTTTTGCGAAAAATAGTTTACTTCGGATTAAATCCATCTACGAGTATCCGCACATAAATGTCTAAAAAATGTAAACACGTTTCAAAGACTCATTGCGTAACGCATTTGATTGATTAAGTAGCGCACCTTGTGCTACTGACATTTAATATTTCCATTCATTTGTGTAACCATTTGGTATATTTTCAGTAAAATTTCATTTGAAAACTATTAACTCAATGCCTTGCAATAATTTCGCAATTTTGAGAATTTGTGAAACAAGAGAGTTGTTGTACGAACTGATTTTTATTTTACTTTTTGTTTAAAGTAATGTTGATGCCTCTAAACTTTATGCTGGCAAAATCAAAATATTCACCTAACATCAGCTTATTTTAAAAGTTTTGAAAGATAAACATCGATGTTTGCATCATTTCTGGGGATTTAAACGAAAAAAAAATTGTTTTTATGAGAAATCGTTTTTTTTATAATCAAAGCAAACACATCTAAAGTTGAATAAAAACTTAATTAAAATACCCAAACGATTAAAGATCAATTCTTATGATTGTGGATTTTGTTTGCATATATTTTGTTTGCATTTGAATATCGGAAAAAAAATTGCCTGCGATAAGAGATTCTTTTCAGCTACTCTCAAGGCGCATCATGCATATATGTCAGATCAAATTATTCAAATTCTATGTAAAATACTTCTTTAAAAAACATTTAATCGCATGATATTAATTAACTTTTATTTAGTTGCTAAGCTTTGTAAAACAAATTAAGACTTCTAAAACCAGTTTCAATCATTTTTGAACTTTCAGTTTTTTTTTACAAATAACTAATTCGAATTCCGTAAAAGGCAGATACGATTTCAGATTTTTTGAACATTTTTCAACGCATTTACGAAACTCAATAGACGAAAGAGTTGTTGTACAAACTGATATTAAAATATGAATTTGGTATACTAGTATACTTTGGTAAGGTCTGGGAGTGAGAAGACATATTTTCTTCTATCGCAAGTGTTAGTATATTTTTTTCAGTGAAATAAAAAAAGGTTAGCTATATCGCTTTGGCCTCACTCAGGTCTCAGATATATATAAGCCTTACATCTCACATGTGCGTCATCAATCCATCCCATCAACAAATAATTATACCAAACCAAACTTTAAGCCGAATAAAGATCAATGTACCCCCATCGCGTCAACTTTGGGATGAGGTTTCCTTGCTTATGATTCTTTAATTTTATGTTTGAATGTAAAAAAAAAACATAAGTAATACAATTCTCGCAAATTTTGGAATGTTCATCAATGTCCAGATCAAATATTTGCCTACGATCGTAAGTCCTATATCCCGTACACTTAGAGACGTAGAGGTGGTATGTATTTTTCAGTTTCAATTTCCTAGTGTGTCATAGCCAACGTGATGTCATAGCCACGTTTCCTTGTATAGAGAACGAAGTGGCAAAAATAGGTTTAGCAGTCAATGAGGAAAAGACTTAGTATATGCTGTCAATATGAAAGGACACACAACATCCACGAATTGGACAGAACGTCACCATTGACAGATATAACTTTGAAATATTACTAGACTTTGTCTACCTCTGCTCCGCTTTGAGTCTGACAACAAGATCTCGTCAGAAATTAAATAAAGAGTTTCTCTTACCAACCGCTGTTCCTTCAGGCTAAGACGGCAATTCAGTAGTAAAGGCCACACTCGAACTACTAAGGAGATCTTATATAAGACCCTGATTATCTCAGCCCTGCTCTACGGCACTGAAACGTAGACCATCTCAGAAGTGGATGAAGAGATCCTTGGTCGACTCGAAAGGACCAAAGGGCTATGGAGACGAATATTCAAAAAAAAACTATACGAGCTGTACAGCGACATGCCCCTGGTCAATAAAATCCGCATTTGACATTTAAGATGGGTGGGACATGTAGAACGAATGGAAACCAATACTCCGGCTCGCAGAGTCTTCGATTCCGAGCCGAACGTCTTACGCAGTAGAGGAAGACCTCGCCTTAAGTGGTACGCACAAGCAGAAGCCGACCTCAACCAACTTGCAGTGCGCAACTGGTGGCAGTTAGCTAAGGACCGGGCTAATTGGAGAGGCATGTTGGTTGCTGTGGTATGCGGATTTAAAATCGATGAATAGGTAGTGGGTATCGATTTGGAAGTCTTGGGTTTTTTCCAGCATCAAATATGATCGGTTGTGGAATTTCCTCGCCTAAAACCACACTAATAAGGGCCAATCAGGTTGTTGGTAAACTGTTTCAGGCGTTCACATATTACGGAAGATAGGATCTTGTAGGCGATGTTGAGAAGACTTATGCCTCTGTAGTTGGCACAGTTTAGAGGGTCTCCTGCGCAACTGGAGGTAGTTACTAAAGACCGGGCTAATTGAAAGGGCATGTTGTATATTTTTTTCTTCACTTATTTCTTTGTTAGGCTTCCTTTCAAGCCCTTTAGTCTTTTTGTTTTAATTTAGCGCAAGTTTTTGTCTCACTCTTTCGAGTGATTGTTTGGCAATATGTTATAATCATGGAGAACTAGATGGAAGCCGAACGCAAATAAATTATAAAAATCCACTAGCAAATTGATGCAAAATTATTTCCGCAAATTTTGCATCAATTTGCTAGCTGCTGCGAAAACATCGTTTTTTTTTTGGCACCATAATGTACCTATCTCGCTGCTCGGTGGTCTCGTTAATTGAAACATTT
Source organism: Rhingia rostrata (assembly GCA_949824845.1). Lineage (NCBI taxonomy): Eukaryota > Metazoa > Arthropoda > Insecta > Diptera > Syrphidae > Rhingia > Rhingia rostrata. The sequence goes on along the minus strand of OX463755.1, from coordinate 26,340,578 downwards.
TATGCGATTGAATCAAATCAAACCCGATCCAATAAATAAATTGCGGAAGTTAACGTCAGTGATGATCATCGCTCCTACCATTTAAATTCATCATCGTTCTCAATAATTCAAGATGAAGTTTGTTAGAAATTTTGAGGAGAGAATTACATTTGCATGCAAACAAGATTCAGTTGATATAAAATTTAAAGCGGTCTTCTTGAATCAGACAGACAAAACTTGACACTTCCTAAAATAAATAACGATGGAGTAACATTCAATAATTCTATAATCAATACAAATAAGTATTGCATCCATGCTGAATGCATGTTTTCTCATTACTGTACAGTTTTAACATTTTTTTCTATATTTTCAAAGACAAGCCAGTGATTGAATATTTTTATTTTTAAACAAAAATGGAAAAAATTTATGAAATCTAACGTCAAAATTGTCACAAGGAGAAAATATAGCGGTCACCTAATATCAATATATTTATTTTTTCTACTAAAAAACAAATCTAAGACGAAAGAGTTGTTGTGAAAACTGAGGTTATGGTTGAGGTTTAGGTTTCATTTCGCACTTGCACTATACTTGTTACTAAAATTTTACTTAAATGTGACAAAATAGTTTTATATGGCATTAGATATATTCAACATGACTACCTATTTATCGCTGGTTAGTTTCTATTAATTTTAAATTCGTTTTTTGAAATGTTTTGTATTTTTTTTTTAATTTTTATTCACACTTGTTATGAAAATTATACAAAAGTATGTTATTAAAGATAAATAACCAACAAATTGACCAAAATAGCGAAGATATTATGTACTTCATCCAAACCCATTTACTGAGCCCAAAAATTGAAAAGAGTTCATGCTCAAACTGATTTTATTAATTTTATATTCGCCTTCCTCAGGAAATGGCAACTTATCATGTGATAAACTTTTTTCGAAATAACAAAATGCAACATCAAACAAATTCGGAACTATTTCCTATCAGTAGCCATTAAATTTTCTTTAACTTTGCATCATTTTCTGATTTTTACAAGGACAAACTTTTACTTTTTATTCAACTGTGAAACATTTTCAGAATTTCCAACGACAAAAAAATATTTTTTTCTAATTTAAATTCTAACTTATTCCTACACCACCCTCTTCTCGAATTTTATCATCAATTTCAAATAGCACCCCCTGCGTTATTTCCATCAATTTAAAAATACACAGCACAAACCAAATTGGTTATCGCAAAATCCGCATCAAACTCACATAACAAATAAAAACTCGATAGAAAAAAACATACGAAATTCTCATCACGTTGGCCTACTTACTTCACTATTATTGACATCAGCAAACACCAACATTTGCACTTTCTATTACAATTAACAACGCCAGCATATAGTATGCATTCAGCGCGCACTCTAAATACTCCCGATTTCAATAGGATCGAAAATAGAGCGCCACATGCAAAAAAAAATTTAAAAAAATCGAAACACAGATATACACAATTCCACTTAATTACTCAACTCAAATGAAAGCAAACACACAGAAGAGTGAACAACAAAAAAAAATTAAATAAATTACAAAACACTGACGAACGAATAGATACAGCAGACAATACGATCAGGAAAAAAAAATATAATAGCTAACAATTAAAATCAATCCGTAACTTTTTATTCACACTCGATTTACCGCACAAATCGTATTCCAGAGACGACTACCGCGCGAACAAACGATCGATTCAACTGATCGGCTTAAACTGAACTCCCTCCCAGTGAAGTTCGGCAGCGAAAAATCAGCTGGCAATCGTTTTGAAAAAACAGGTATAACACTTATTCACAGGTAAGAAAAAGTATCTAATTATCACACAGTCTGTTGTGTGTAGGAATGGTAAGTGTTATACACGAAGAAAAGAAACCAACAACTGTGTGTGTGTTTGTCAAGTCAAGACGTACATAAAAAGCCAGCCAAGTGAACGTATTAGATACGAATACAATGCCTACGCATGTGATGGCTTAGGCAGTGGTTCATGCCGCCAGCAGTGGTTTATCGGTTGTTTTTTTTTCGGAATAATTCCCCGGTGGCGCATACTCGTATCTATCTCTTTGAATCGATCGATTTTTTCTTCGTTTTATTGTTTATTTCTACGGTGAATGTGTGTGCAGAAATGTCAGATGGAATATAATTGAAGCAATCCCCACCTCAATGGGGGAGCCAGCCAGCAACAACACAAACGAAGATACTCACACTTATATTGGCACACATTTACTGCTAATCCGCAAATGCATATAGAGTACCACAAATATCTATGACATCACTGTGGGCATAACTGGACCCGTCAGCTAGTTAGGCAAGACGTGTTTTATTTTTTGTTGCTCCGATCTATGGGGGCACTTCACTTTGGATTCATATGAACACCGGAATTTTGAAGAAATCCGTAATAAGTTGATTTGACAGTTTAACGGTTGAATGTGTTCTCTCTCATGAACTCACTGTATCTGTATCGGGTATATGATGACTTATGATGTCAGTTGTTTTTTTGTTTTTTAGGTGTAGATCATGTGTGAGAGATATTTTGCAAATTAAAATATTTAAATGGAAACTCAAGGTAAAGTACTTTAGAGTTTGGAATGCCAGCAATGACATTTTGATGCAACATCGACACTGAGATCATCCTCAGGCATAAACACAGTGATGAATGGGGAATGTCCAACCGAGGGTGACATCTTAATTGTGTTCGATTTGAAATTAGATTTGTTTTCTTATGTTCATTCGTTGGATGTGCAGTGAATGGACAATGTGTATTTGTTATTCTTTGCTTGTGCCATGGGAATTGAGCACCTCCTTAGGGAGAATACATACCAATCAAGGACGCAACAACCTTCATTAGCAGGTTGTCAGTGGTATTGTTTGTATTCCCATTCCATGGGAAATACAAAATTGTGACTTGGTTCTTTCATTGAATAACTGCGGTGTATATATCAGGATTAAAAACCATGTCAACAAATAGACCATCCACACGCAGGCTTCCCCTCGCATCAAAACCAGTCTCCCTCTCCATCGTGGAAAATATGAAATATGGTTGGTAGGTGACTTCTTGAATTCGTTTTCACACTTTATGGAAGTCTTCTCGTCTATTTGTGTTTACGGCTATAAAACCCGGAAAGGAATGTTTTTCAAGTGGTTTGCTTGGTGAGCACTTGAATTATTTACTGAACCGGCCAAACCCAACAAAACACTCTGAAGTCGAAAGAGTTTACGCGACAAACTTCTTAATGACGGTGATTGGTTTTAATGAAGGGATAGGCTTCCATTTTTTTTTTTTACCGTACAATCGACGTCATATCCCGTTTGGTGTAGGGTCTTCTTGCTTTGTAAAGAATTTGCATTTTTATTCGCGTAGAAAAGTGTATGTACCACCGGTAAGGCAGAAGGGTGTAGCACAGGTAATAATGGTCATTTGGTTATGATTGGTGGAATTGCGCTGGGGCCTTGTGGATTTTGTATCGCCCAACTAATGTGGAGGTAATTTGAAAAGTTGCTTATATAATTGAATATATATTCGGCTAGGGCATGTAATTGTAGTGATATAGCGTAGACCAAGCGTGGATATTAATCTTCGGAGAAGGTTTTATTTTTAAAGCCGTTTTCTATGGGGTCTTGAGTATTTTTTTTAACGACTAATAATTGCATCCCTTGATCGGTAGCAAGTTGTTCATAAATTGAAGGGAAGCTAGTGGTAGGCCCTAGGGAAAATGAAATACTTCGACAAAATGCAAATCGAAATCGAATAGTCAAGCCAAGAGAAGGCAATTATGCGACAAAATGCAATAAAAGTGCGCTGGTGTCCACAAAAAAGGAGACCCTCTTAACTGCGCCAACTGGAGAGGCATAAGTCCCCTCAACATTGCCTACAAGATCCTATCTGCCGTAATATGTGAACACCTGAAACCGTTTACCAACAACCTGATCGGCCCTTATCAGAGTGGTTTTGGGCCAGAAGAGTCCACAACCGATAAAATGTTCACACTACGGCAGATTCTGAAAAACCCAAGAAGACCAAACCGATACACACCACCTATTCATCGATTTCAAAGCTGCATACAACAGCATTTTTAGAGACGAACTATACAGAGCCATGTATAGTTTTGGTATACCTTCCGATGACAATGGAGAATTCTTACTGCTCCATTAGATTAGGATCGGAAACGACCTCACCAACACATTCGATACCAAAAAAGGAATTAGGCAAGGCGATGCGCTGTCATGTGAATTCTTCACTTTGATTCTTTAGAGGATTTTGCAAAACTCACGAGCCAACACCAGACGCATAATTTTCCAAAAATCGGTACAACTACTAGCCTACGCCGATTATATTGACATCATTGGTGTGACCCAACGTGATGTCATTGCCACGTTTGCTGGTATAGAGAAGGAAGCGGCAATAATGGGTTAAGTAGCAAATGGGGGAAGACTAGGTACATGCTGTCAACACGAAAGGACACACAACATCGACGACTGAACGTCAACATTGGGAGATATGACTTTGAGGTAGTACGGGACTTTGTCTATCTCGGCACCGATATTACCTCTGACAAGAACATCTGATCAGAAATTTAACGAAGAATTACTCTTGCCAACCGCTGTTTTTTTTGGGCTAAAAAGGGCAATTTAGTAGTAAATCCCTCACTCGAACTACTAAGGAGATACTATATGAGATCCTGATCATCCCAGGACTGCTCTACGGCGCTGAAGCGTGGATCGTCTCAAAAGCGAATGAAGTCGTTCCGAGAGGAAATTTCTTCGAAAAATCTTCGGTCCCGTTTGCGTTGATGGCCTCAGCTGATGAAGATTTAACCACGATCTGTACAGCGACATGCCCCTAGTTGAAAAATTCCACATTGCACGTTATGGATGGCGTTAACGGGCTGTTGAAGCGAATATTCAACCAGAAGCTGTACAGCGACATGCCCCTAGTCAAAAAAATCTGCATTATACGTTTAAGATGGCTAGAACATGTAGAACGAATGGACACCAATACTCCTGCTCGCAGAGTATTCGTTTCCCATTCAGACGTCAGACGCAGAAGAAGAAGACCTCGCCTTAAGTGGCGCGCTCAAGTAGAAACCGACCTCAACCAACTTGAAGTGCGCAATTGGAGGTAGTTAGCTGCGGACAGGGCTAAGTAGAAAGGCAATTGGTTGAGGCCTAGGTTCATTCCGGACTGTAGCGCCACTGAAGAAAGTAAGTAAAAACATGCATTTTCATCGTGCATATGATTGCTTGGTCATGTAAGCTGATAAACACCATCGGCCTATTGTGATGCAAGTCGGTGTTTGGCTAGTTGTACATTCTAAGTTCCTAGTCACTATGTTTTGGTCAAGATCCAAAGATCATTAAATCAATGGAATAATCCTCTAGCAAACTTTCGAAATAAATAAAAATTTCAATTTTATTTTGAAATATCCTCAGTTCGCACAACAACTCTTTCGTCTTTATATGGAGTTACATGTAAAAAATCGCTGGTATACGCAAGAAAGGGTGTCAATTGAGAATCAGTTAGACTAATCTTTTATAAGACCTGGCTTTCAATAGGACAGCCGAAATCCAGGTTGTTGCTGAGAATCTGAAGACACTAAATGTCGTTTGTAACAAAAACGCAGGCAGGTAGCTAGGAATCTCACTTTGGAAAATTCGATGAATGTAATTTTCTAGCTGGCTGTCGGGATAGGGTACAGCCCCAAGAACCCCTAATGGTTAGTTCTATACAGCTAAATCTACACAGCTGTATCAATTGGCATAATTGATTGACAGAAATCTCATCAACTAAACAGTGGATAATGGTTTAATGAGTGATAATTCATATCACAAGAAGTCGTTCAAATTTTAACTTAAAACAAGATTTACCATCATCATGGAAAAATAATTCACGCACACATGAATGGTTGTGAGTAAAATCTAGACATTAGGTTCTAACCAACCTGTTGTGCTAATAATTTGCTTTTATTTTTTGACGGAAGCTCTGGAATAGACTCAATGAATTCTGATTAGGGTTACGTCAAATACACTACCCCAAGGACTGTCAAGATACAACAAAAAAAAAACTGCAAACATTACAAGATGCATTTCTCAATCAAACCTGCCAACTTTCCACATAGGAAGTAGTAAGCTTTACTATAAGGATCATTGACTTGATTAAGTTCTCATTAATTTATTGAGAGCTCAGACTGCATTTCAAAAATTCTGAACCAATAGGATTTGTATGCTTAAAAAATCATCAGTTATAACAAAGAATCGTAAGAAAACTACTTCTCTGGGTACCAGTTCCACTAGAATTGGATCGTATAAGCCAGATTCTTCTGAAAACGCGAAATGTCTACATTATTCATGAAAAGAAAATAATTTCCGCTTGCGTTCTAACGTTATACGTAATGCATAGCCTACGCAGGAATAAGTGTCATTTGAATATCACACTACAAATTAAAATCCACAAAGCGTTTCCGACAACCGCATTTTAAACACTTGTTTACCAATAATCAAGAGATTCCTTGTAAATCGTACAAACCACTCGTCTTCCATCGAGCGGATATTACCTAAAACCCCCAAATTACCAATAAAAATCCATGCCCTCCCATAAATAATTCAACATCATTCACAAACTGTCATAAAAAATAACTCCAGCACTCCAACGCATTTCCGAAATTTCAAACCTCGCACTCATATCTTAGAAATACAAATTTATTTAAACACTTATGATTGTCAAGTGCAACGCAGGCTTAACGAACCGGATCTAGTAAAATAAAACAAATCCAAGGTGTCTTGACAAATTTATATCCAAAGGCGTGTTTTCAAAACTCACATAAAGTGCAACACGATCGCCTTCTGTCCCCGCGTTGTGTCTTTGTTTCTGTCTCTAGCAACTCTCTTCTTGGACTATAAAAAAAATCTCAACTTGTGTGGGGTGTATCAAGTATTTTTTTTCCTCCAACTTTATTCAGACATTCATCGTCTGAAAAGACTTGTAAACCTGTTTAATAATTTGTATAGCTCTGTGAATATGCTAAACTAAGACAACAATTTGTTTCTCAAGAAAGGTCACTATCCCCTTGGACATTAGATCATTTAGTTGAAATACTTCCACTGAGTCATTAGTGATGGTTGTTGATTAGTTAATCCATTCGATGGTAGTTGGTGTGAATAGCACTTTAAAACAAAAAAAAATTAATTCCGTACTATTGACTGCGAGCAATTACACAGTTTTCCATCGAAGTATATCATTTGTTTTCCTAACTCTGAGTACGCCCATTCTGACTGACGTGTGAACCATTAAGATAAAGTGGGGAAAAATAAAATTAAGATCTACTCCTCTCCGTTTGTTTCAAGATACATCATCATTTCATGGCGGTTTTTTTTTTTGTTTCTTTTCCTGCTTCTCGTGAGTTCTTGAACAATGTATACACCGCCATCGTAGTTACAGTTAGGAAATACCATTCCACCCATCTTATGTAATTAATACACGAAAATGGGTTCTGTTGGGTTTACAAGCAGCCAAGCTACAACGGTTTTGCTAGGCCATGTAATCCTAACGAAGGTAACTTTAGCTGATGATGTTCAAGTGGAGATAGATAGCGATGGTTAGATGGTTCTTGATTGCTTCATGCTTCAGGGAGTTTCAATTCAACAAAAAAAAAACACAAACTTAAGTGATAAAGTGGTAAAGTAGTAAAATGCGTAAAAACCATACTCCGGGTGACCTTAGTGCGGGGTAAATCATGCCAACATACAGCTTAACCCATGGGAGTTGGAAAACTACATCAATTACCAATTACCTGCTCACCGTGGGAATGAATTCGTCATCGAAATGCCTTTTTATGGAGAAAAGAAGTCCAAGCCATCTTTGGCTAAACAACTTTCAAAGCGAACCACATTTAGTGCACTCATTGACCACACTTCTACCATTCAGGGTATACCACTTATAAGCCACCTACCATGAGCACACATCTTTACTAGATTTCAGGATAACCCTTCGCGATTTAAATAGCACAGAGGCAGAAAAATATTAATAACAGTAATAATCGTTATGCGCAATGAGTCCAAGAGTATTTAAAGCAGATTTACCACAACTGAAGCTATACCGACACACCTGGGAAACGTAATATCTCTGCCGGCGCGTCCTTCTTGCACAAATGCATGTCGTGCCGCTTGTAGTATGTACCGCATGAGTATAGATGCTGCTGCGGCCATTAATGTTAGTGAACGTACACACCCTGTAACCGATCGGACAGGTTTAATGGAGTGTTCAATAACTTTCAAAAAAAAAATGTTTTTTTCTTCTTTCGTTGGGTTGAACTAGTATCTGCAGCTAGCTCGAGTTCTTATATCGTGGTGGCTTGGCCTTTTAGCGACTTATTTGTGTGTGCAACTCGTTTTTTTTTCTGTTGGGTGTTGAAGTAAACTTCATGAGTCACAATTTCCACCAGTAAAATGGTATCGATGCGGTAAAAGTTAAAACCACATGGCAATGGTGGCCGGACTTTGCTTAGTGAAATATTTGGATATGAAATAAGGAAGCAGTTCACATCTAAAGTCAGTCAATTGGATCGATACCCTCAATGCAATGAAATTGTGTTTACAACTCACTATGAACGGGATAATCGTTCCTTGAGGCATTCAAAAATTAACGATAGGCTTGAACGTTTAGGAATGTGGGAAAGAACGGTTTGCCTACGGTGTTCGGATTCATTTATCTTCATTGGTCGGTTAGTTGTACATATAAATGTTGGGCTGTGGTGCTTAAGGCGCCAAAAGGAATATTCGAATGCAGACTTTAATCACCTTTCGCAAACTCTTTAATTTATCAATCATATGGGGTTCGTGTCTTATTTGGAATGCGACTTTCAAGCCTTGGTGGGCGTCTGCTGATTGTAAAGGTGAACACATTTCAATTGAAATATAATGCTTCCCATATAATTTGGAGAAGTTAAACCGAGTTAAGTAACCTTTCAGTGATTTGAGACACCAATAGATGATTACCACTAATTTTTGGGATAATTCCTACATTTCTTGGATTCAAACTTCAAGTTCTAATCGTTCGATAACTCTAATAAAAGGAAATCTAAAGCTCACCAATTGAGGGGTTAAAACCAAGTGAACATACGATTTATATGATGCGTGTACAGAAATTATATAAGGTCCGGCATCGCATTCACTTTAAGTAACCACGGGCAATGCTCATTTAGATCGCTTAGACACCCAAATCCAGTATTTCGGATATCCGAACATTCCGAGGAGCTGACATCAACTCGGACTTACCTTGTTGCAGCAAAGTTAAGAATTCGGATATCCAACCCGCCACAACAATCCAGAAATAATGTGAAAAATTTTAATGTCGAAAGACTGCAATCGCAAGAGACCGCCAAGACCTTCGCGCAAAGCGCATCGCATAACCTATCGATTAACACCATACCAATAGCATCGAATGTCGAAGAACAATGGCGACGATGCCAACAAGCCATTAGATCAGCCGCAACTGATTTGCTAGGTTTCTCGCGCGCCCCATCAAAAAAAACCGTGGTTTCATGAGGAATGCCGACAGGTGCCTGCAACCAAGAACGAGGCCTACAAGGCTAAGCTGCATGTGAAGACGAGAGTTGCCGTTGAGCTCTATAGACAGAGAAGAAGGGAAAAACACCGGCTTTTCAGAAAGAAGAAAAAAGAGAAAGAAAAACGCGCGAGCGAGGATATAGAGAGGTGGCACCCCAGGAACGATGTTCGCAAGTTTTATCAAAGTGTAAAACATCTAAGCCAAGGATGCTAGGCTCGAACAGAATCCTGTCGTGATGATCAAGGAAATATCGTAGTTGAGACACAGTCGATGCTGAGTATATGGATTACCCAATTCTGAAGACTGTTAAACGGCGTTGACGAACAACATTCCGCTGTCAGCCAGAACGAATCATTCAATATTGGTAACGACAGAAAAAACTGCCAACAACCCGACCTGAGTGAAGTGAGGACAGCAACATCTAAACTCAAGCTTAATAAGGCTACGGAAATGACGGCCTTCCCGCTGAGCTTTATAAAGCCGTCGGAGATGACTTGGTAAGTAACATCCACCAACTCACAATCCAAATCTGGTCGGATGAAAGTATGCCTGCATAATGGAACCTAAGAACCATCTGAACTGCGCCCACTACAGTTGCATGAGTCTCCTCAACATTGCCTACAAGGTATCATCTGCGGTAATACGTGAACACCTGAAACCGTTTACCAACAACTTGATCGGACCCTGGTGTGGCTTTAGGCCAGGAAAGTCCACAACCGATCAAATTTTCACACTTCGGGAGATCCTGGAAAAAAAAACCTAGAAATCAAAATCGATACGAATCATCGATTTCAAAGCCGCATTCGACAGCATTTATAGAGACGAACTATGACTTTGTTTACCGCCCAAACTCGTCCGTTTGTATAGGATGACGATAGAGAATTCTCGCTGCTCCATCAGGGTCAGGAACGACCTCACCGACGCATTCGATACCAAAAAAGGATTGTGAATTCTTGGATTTCATTCTTGAGAGGATTGTGCAAAACTCCTAAACCAACACCAGAGGCGCAATTTTCCAAAAATCGGTACAACTACTAGAATACGCCGACGATATTGACATCATTGGTATGACCCAACGTGATGTCATAGAGAAGGAAGCGGCCAAAATGAGTTTTGCAGTAAATGAGGGCAAGACGAAGTTTATGCTGTCAACACGAAAGGACACACAACATCGACGAATCGGACAGAACGTCACCATTGACAGATATAACTTTGAGGTTGTACGGGACTTTATCTATCTCGGCTCCGCTATTAACTCTGACAACAACATCTCGTCAGAAATTAAACGAAGAATTACTCTTGCCAACCGCTGTTTTTGTCGGGCAATTCAGTAGTAAAGCCCACACTCGAACTACTAAGGAGATCCTTTATAAGACCCTGATCATCTCAGTCCTACTCCACGCCGCTGAAGTATGGACCATTTCAAGAGCGGATGAAGAAATTCTTGGTCGATTTGAGAGGAAAATGCTTCGAAAAATAATCGGTCCCATTTGCGTTGACGAGCTATCGAGATACAACCAAGAACTAAACGAGCTGCACAGTGACATGCCCCTGGTCAAAAAACTCAGCATTGGACGTTGAAGATGGCTAGGACATGTAGAACGAATGGAAACCAATACTCCGGCTCGCAGAGTTTTCGATTCCCATCAAGACGTTGGACGCAGTAGAGGAAGACCTCGCCTTAAATGGCGCGCACAAGAAGAAACCGACCTCAACCAACTTGGAGTGTGCAACTGGAGGCAGTTAGTTAAGGACAGGGCTAATTGAAGAGGTATGTTGGTTGAGGCCCAGGTTCATTCCGTACTGTAGCGCCACTTAAGTAAGTAAGTAAGATACACGCCCAACTCGACATATCTTAACACCTCATAAAAACAATTTAATACTTGTCTAGCGAAGCCTATTTTAACTTGAGCGGACCCCTTCCCCAACACTTCTCATCAAAATATAGATCTTCCAAGTTTGGTTAGAGACTGCCTTACCTAGGAACTGATTGAATGTGACTTAACTGACTATTGTGGGAATATTCGTTCGACACTTTCTCTTGTTAAATATTCCCACGGACACTGTGAAATGAATCCATGGACACTCTGAAATAGACCACGAATAAGGCAACTAATTTGGCGCCATCACCTTGACAGTTATTATGGGGAGCTGTAGCTCGTAATTAAGACCATAATTGAGTCAATTAAGCATCATTACTAGGATGATGTTGGTTTTTACGTCCAGAGCTCCTTTTTTTCTGAATCGACATTTAATTGGATAAGATGTTTGTCACTGTCATGGTGGTGACAACAATTTTAAAAAATGTGCGTTTCTTGGATAGGGACAGGCACTTGTAAAACCACATAAATCATTATTTTCTCCACAGCGTTTTCTTTTGTGAATCATTTGGAATACCCTATGAAGCCAAAGCAACAAGTCCAATTTAGTAAAATCTCAAGATCTAGATGGCCAATTCTGATCCAAAAAATGACAGATTTTCATAAACGTCTGCCTAACTAATACCTGCGTTAGGCATGTTCATAAAGTCAGATTTTTGAAGAAGCATTCAACGATTTTTAAGGGTCTTCTAATAGGGACTATCGACTGTTGATAGCGGCCATATTGTTGAAGCTACATATGTCAAGTTAGCTGTCATTTATTCAGGCTGTTCAAGAACACGTGCAAATGATGAAATTGTTTTACAAAATCAGTGTTCAGTTTGGGTTTAGTTTTAGTTTTACGATTGCCATAATCTTCCAACGAGAGGACTATTCGCAGCATGGGGGATACATTTGAGTCCACTGGATCAGTGGATCAGTATACGATAAACAATCACCGGTACGTCAACAAAAAGCATGACATGCCAAAAACATCAAAGCTGTCCGTGAGATTATGCAGGAGAATTCGAGTCACTCACTGATCTCGGCCTTTGGCAGACTACAACTTGGCAAATTTTGCCTCATATCTTGAGGCTGTCTTCATACAAAATTCAACTAACCCGGGACCTGAAGGTCAAGACGTGTGTTTGATGAATGGGCTCTAAAGATGTTGGAAACTGATCCCTACATTCATCAAAAAATCACCTTCAGAGAAGAGTCCCATTTCTGGGATCATCAACAAACAAAATGTTCGAACTTGAGATGATACCAATCCACATGAGATCCTAAGGCGTACAATGCATTTCTAAAAAATCACTGTTTGGTGTGCATTTTGGGCATTCGGTGTCATCTGTACGTATTTCTTTAAGAATGAAGTTGGACCGGACATTACCCTCAATATGTCGATGATAACCAACTTCTTTTCAGCCGAATCGGATGATATGGACACCAGTGACATTTGATTTCAACAGGACAGTGCTACGTGCCATAAAGCTCACGCCACATATGAAATCCGGCGCGATTCGATAGCATGGTCATCTAATCTTTTGACCTGAATTGGATGATATGGACACCAGTGACATTTAATTTCAACAGGACAGTCATATAGCTCACGCCACATATGAACTTCTGCACAAACGATTCGATGGCATGATCATCTCATGTGGAGGTGATGTGAACTGGTCACCAAGGTAGTGCGATTTTAACCCGTTGGCCTTTTCTTGCCAAGTTTACTGAAATCGCAGGTCTATGCGAGCATGTTGGCTTTGTCTGGAGAGGTGACAGCTGGAATATCATTGTAAGTGATGGTGTTGATGGTCATGAGCCTACTTGCTTAGACTTTTGATTTTGAAAAAAAAAAACCAAAGAAAAAAATCAAATGACATTAAATCGCAAGATCTAGATGGCCAACTCCGATCCCAAACACGGCGGATTTTCATAAACGTCTGCCTTACTAATATCTGGCTGGCTACACACACGCAGTTTTAACTGTCCGGTTTGCCTGTTCAGGCCACCATAGCGCACTCATACGCTCCAGTAAATATGTTAGGCCAATCAGTTTGTGTGTTTTTTTCGTTCGATAAACACGGCATATACCGTCTCCGCAAATATAAATTAACTGACAGCCTAAATGCCTGATGCTACACATACTCCGGATTTTTTTAATAAAAGGCGGGCTGAACAGGCAAAACGATTGAATTTTCGATTTTTCTCCAACCGCCTTCTCAGGCCAAAAAACTGACAACAGTTATAACTGCGCAGGCGGCCTAAACAGGCAAACCGGACAATTTAAACTCCGTGTGTGCAGCCGGCTTTAGACGTGTCCGTAAAGTTCATTTTGATCGAACAGACCCAGATGAAGTGCAGAAAATATGTTCATAAACGTCAAAAGTTTCATCAGTATCTGGCAGATTGTGCATTCGTAATTATTTTGACTGCAGAAAGCGCAGGAGATAATGAAAACAAATTTTAAGTGCGAAAATAAAAGTAAAATAAAAATCTAAAGGGAAAAAGAATTCAATTCTGGGAAAATAAAAAAAAAATCGTTGTATTGAGTTTTTTTTTGTAGGTAAATCAGGCAACTCTAATGTCATTTATGTTCAGTTTGGTTTGCCATTTTATCATGAACGGGTTGACAAATGAGCAACGCTTGCAAATCGTGCAAATTTATTTCCACAAGCTCCGTCCATTTTATGGTCGACATAATTGTACATCAGAGCAATTAATTCGGTCAACCATGGATCGTTTTCACACTACGTTTACTCTATGTAGCAATACGCATCTGCAGAGGCGTCGAACAGTTCGCACCGAAGAAACAATTGCCGCTGTAGAAGAAAGTGTTGAAGAGGACCCCAATGAAACGATTCGCCACCGCGCACAGTATTTGGAGCTTTGCCCATCAACTTTATGGAAGCTTTCGAGCAAATATCTTGGCTTACGACCTTACAAGATCCAGCATGTGCAAGAACTAAAGCCGCAAGACCATGCAATGCATCGAAATTTTGGTGTATGGGCCGAAAATGAGTTCATCTCGATGCAAAATTCATTCACTCATTTATCGCAAAATTTTGTTCAGTGATGAGGCTATTTTTTGGTCGAATGGCTACGTCAACAAGCAAAACTGCCGCATTTGGAGTGAAGATACCCTTGAGGCGCTATAACATCCACAAAAACTGACTGATTGGTATGCTCTATGTGCTGGTGGAGTCATTGCGGCATAATTCTGCTGGAAATGATGCTGGAGAGTCAGTTACCATTAATGGAGACCGGTATAGAGCCATGATAACCGACTATTTTGTTCCAGAATTGGATGACATGAATGTGGATGAGATTAGGTTCCAACAAGACGCCGTTACATGCCAGATAGCGCACATTACAATCGATTTTTTGAAGGAAACATTCGATGAGCGCATAATTTCGCGGAATAGACCTTGCAATTAGCCACCAAGATCGTGTAATTTGACACCATTGGATTATTTTCATTGATGACATGTGAAGTCCCTCGTCTTCGCCAACAAACCAGAAACGTTAGGGGACTTGGAAGCCAATATTCGTGGCGTTATTGCCGACATACGGCCCCAAATGCTCGAAAAAGTGATTGAAAATTGGACCTCTAGATTTGGCTTTATTTGAACCAGCCGCGGCTGGCTTTATGCCCAAAATTATACTGAAACAAGAATGGCATAAAATTATCCTTCTAATAAAGCCAAGTTAATGGACATTAGAATGAGGTTTTTCTATTTTATTTCAATTTGAAGTTCTATACCTCTAAAAAGAACACCCTAAAACATGTTGATCCATTCTTCTCCTTTGTTATTCATTCACAATTAAGATTGAGCACAACTTCCCTCGCGGTCATTTCTGATTTTTGTCTGACGTTTATGAATATTCAGTGACCACCTACAATTGTATTTAAGCAGGCCTGCACCCGTTCTGAATGCGTGTGTTCAATAATGCAACAAAGACGAAAGACGATTGGACTAGCGCAGATTTTCGACGTTCGAAAACACTCTCCATTCCTTTTTGATGTATTTTTAGCTGATCCGCGTGACATTATTAAATTTTGCAATTTCATCACTTTTGGGAATGATTTAAAATTTAATTGCAAAATACATTGCCAGACAATGCCTGGTTTCAGTTTGATGTTTAAATCGTTTTTCGTCATAGTATCCTCGAGCTTAATATCTCTAAAGTTTAGGTTCTTACATCATACCATAAGAAAATACATATAACAAGAAATTCTATAACGAACGATCCATACATTTACCTCTTGAAATAAGTCAAAACCCTCGGAGTTATATTTGACAAAAAATTAAATGTAAACAAGCTTCCCTGACATCACTCTGATCAACATCCTAAGCCGGATGTACAAAATTGGCTGTTAAACTTTTGTTTTATTACAAATTTCATCATGTATATACAAAGGATTCCAACGTTAATTTATGTAAATTATCTCCCGTAGCCAGTCATCTAAATTTATGACTTTTTTCCACAGTTGTACTCAATCACGAATCGACATAATTTGTCGCAGAGTACTGTCTTTTACATATGTAAGTAGAATATATCATTCCGCACCCTTAATTCACATCTCGTATGAGTATGACACACCTTACCCCACGTCTGGCATTGATGCTTAATTTCCATGCTCTCACAAGACCTACATACGCATGTCACATCAGATTGCATCTGATTTCTTAATCCGGAAATCGCCTTTTAAAGCCCACACACCGTATTCAGAGAGTGTGTTTTCAATTTAACATGACACAACCGACACACACACAGGAAAACCTCATTTACCACCAATTTTTCACAAGTTTTCATTTCTTTCTCGTCATCCGACAAGTTAACAAGTTTCCAAAAATAGTCAACCTACACGCATGGAGTGTGCAACAGCTTTCACTGCGCTCCTATACACCACCAACACCAACCCACCTGTGTTCGAAAAGTAAAAAAAAAACTGCATGACCATGTGACAGTTGCTAAAAAGTGGAACACGTCGGGGGAGGTTGGAATGAAGGAAATATGGTTTTTGCCATATAAAAAATCGCATTACGGTGTTTTAAAAAAGACTGCGTCATCAGCTTGCACCTTTGCCATTTCAAAAAGTTTTGAAAAAACATTTTTTTTTCTTTTCATAAAGTCGGCAGATGACCATGATGGTGTGCGAAGTAATTTCGAAAAAATTAAAAAAACATCATAATGAGGCGATTTGCGGCCAACATCAGCGGTGGTAAGCTTGGATTAGAGCGTCGAAGATATCAATTGAAAAACCAAATATGGTGTGACAAGGTACCGAGATGGTGGTGCTCGTGATGGCGAGCAATTTTCATCTTTGTAGGTATAGAATACCACAGTTAAGTGGTGGCCTCTGGATATGGCAGTACAGGCTGTGTGTGGAGTTGTTTTGACCGAAAGTCATATAATGCGATGCAAACACATCGCGAGTATATTTTTTTCAGTGTGAGTGGTGAGTGTGTTTCTGGGTTGCGCGCGATGTTATGTCATCCGATGAAAGAGAGATCACTTGAAACAGCTACTGAAGACATTGAGTTTCATGGGGAATGCATGGTTAAACGTTCAATTGCTAGGCATTGGATCAAAAGTTCAGTACCCGAAGGTAAGAACTTCTAAATTTTTTTTCGGTGACAACTATTAAAATCTAATGAAACATAAAAATTTGTAGTTCCTTTCGTTGCATACCTTCCCACGAAAAAAGTACGAAAAAGTTAGATCTTCCCCATCAAGTCGAGTTTCATGGGAGATGCATGGTTAACCGTTGAATTGCTTGGCATTGCGTCAATAGTTGAGTATCCGAAAGTAATAATTTCCGAAGTGTTTTCAGTGACAACCATTAAACTCCAATAAAACAAATGAATTTATAGGTCCCTTTCGTTGTATGACTTCATCATTCATTCATTAAGTGACGCTACAGTCCAAAATGAACCCGGGGGCCTCGACAAACATGCCTCTCCAATTAGCCCGGTCCTAAGATAACTGCCTCCAGTTGCGTACCCCAAGTTGGTTGAAGACTTAATCTACTGCGTCCGACATCTGGCTGGGAATCGAGGACTCTGCGAGCCGGAGTATTGGTGTCCATTCGTATTACATGTCCTTGCCATCTTATACGTCTCATTCGGAGATTTTTGACCAGGCGCATATAGCTATACAGATCGCATAGTTCTTGGTTTAATCTTCGTCTCCATAGCCCGTCAACGCAAACGGGACCGAATTTTTAGAAAAATTTTCCTCTCAAATCGATCAAGGACTTTTTCATTCACCTTTGAGATGGTCCATGCTTCAGTGCGTAGAGCAGGACTGGGATGATCAGGGTTTCTTATGAAACTGTGAAAAAAATTAGGGTTGTAAGTTTCATAGCAAGAGGCCTCGAGATGGAAATTTATTCTAATGTATGCATACAAATTTTGCACAAATTTTGCACAAATTTGAATAAATTTCCACGGCGAGGCTTATTTCTACGAAGTTGTTACACCCATTCAGAGGAGAACCACTTGTAAGCAAGGTAAAACTGATGTCTAAGATTCTGTTAAAAATAATTCGAACAACTTACTGCAAGGACACCTTTGAATCCTATCTTACCTTTCCAACACTATGCAAACTATACGAATATAAATTTTGGAAGCTTACCAAACTATTGGTTCTTTGTATTTTAGTGCGAACTGCGAACTGGAAAATATTATACGCAACTGCATATACACAAAAGCGGTGTAGGTAGTGCGGAGGAAAAAATATCAACCCTGGCACATACTGGACAAGCCCATTTTTTATTAAATTCTAGGACAGAAGAGAGCTTCTAATCCATTTTTTTTATTTCTCCTCTGCTGCAGTGGCTTTAGGGGTAGTATGTTGGACTACTAAGTGCGGTGTCCCTGGTCCAAATCCAGAATGTAAGAACACCTAAGTTTTTTTCACGGATCCACCTATTGCGAAAGTCTGCTAAGCATCCGACAGTAACACACTGTCGTTGAGAAGCTTTTCAAATTTGCCGTTTGTATCTTTGTATCTGTATCTGTCCTCTTCTTTGTGACAAAAATGTTAACTTGACATAAAACATCGAAGAAGGTGGAAAACTTGAGACATTTTATGGGTCGTTATTCATTTCATTTCATTTTTCCACATCAAGATGTGCTTGTCTCACAAAATCTCTAACTTTCCCGTAATATTGTGTTCAATTGTTCCCGTAATGTTACAGTTTGCAATACAACTCTTTCGTATCATATACATGAGAAGAGGAGATTTCTTCTTAATTTTTGTTGGGGGACTATTTATAGCAACAAAACAATACAAAAGTACTAAATGTAACAAAACTACATGTACAGTTTTAACAAAAAGGCACATAAGTGCTACTTACCATCATTCTAAACCTCCACTTCTACCTACCTTCCCACTAAATGTTTATCTCCTTTACATCAAACTATGAATTACATTCTTTGTCAAGTCTTCTGACAGAACAACCCCCTAAAATAAAGGCATCTGTCAATAGCTATAAAACTTCCTTCTTCTCTAACTGTTTGCAACGTATCTTAATGTCACTTTTCTATCTCCAAAGACAGATTTAGGTCAGTAGTTAAACTTGGCTATTTAAATGCGATTTCTTTTCATTTACATTTTCGGATGTTATTCCAACGAATAACAGTGATCTCTTTCCCACAAAGAAGACTGAAAAAGATCTAAATGCAAAACTCGTTAAAGAAGGCACCACAATAAAATGAATTTCACAGAACACCACTATAAATTCAACCTCAAGACCTACTTAAGCGAGTAGAATCAAGACGCGGTCGATGACTAAATCATGATCAATTAACTCACCACTAACAGCTGATGATTTCATTTCATTTAGTCAAGTAAATAGCAATCAAACCAAGTGAATGGTTATTTTCAAGTTTCGGTTAGATTGACCACGACGAATGATAAAATTCAAATAAATGTGAACCTTGAATTTTTTGTTGAAAAAATTCTATCCAAGGTAAACCACTGAATTGATTTGTGACGAGGAGATGGTTGCTAAAACAAGTTGGATAGCTTTGGGGGTAAGTAAATAATTTTTTTTTAAACGTATTCCAGGGTTTAATTCAAGTCGATGCAAATTTACATCAAAATTACTTGAAAATTTATAATGACAAAAAAAAACAAGACTTAGTGCATTTAAAAATGTTTTAATTTTTAGTGAAAACATTTGAGTAATCGTAAAAGTATTCAACGAATTAGATGCGCCACATCCGAAAGGTTTTTGGCATGTGAATGACCTATAAAAAGCAGTGATCAGCTATGAATGCTCATATGATATACCACATGCTAATTAATGAATTGGCACAGAGTCTTGTAAATAATAATATTTAGCTCTCACGGGAAAGTAGAAAGCTTTCTAAGATTATGAATGAAATATTTCGATATTAGGTTCATTCAAATTAATGCGAACAAATCGGTAAATTTGGTGCACCAAATTCCCCTTTGCTAATGAAGCGATTAGCATATCAACCTTAACAACATCCTTCTCCTTTTCCATTATATCGTCCCCACCGATAAACAAAAACTGCTACCAAATTAATTCAGCATGCATAAAAAAATAATTTAAGACAGATGCACGATGTGAAGGTCGTTAATAAATTTTAATTATCGGAGATGTGGTAAATTAGCGGCCAAAGGACACGTGATCGTCAATCATTTGACTGTAAAGGGAAGTTATAAACAAAATCCACACCAATTTAGTGGAGTGTTGACGTTTATGTTGGGTCATTAATTTAAATGAATTTCAACACGAAGATCGTTTAGTTACATTTGACTTGAGTGCTTTCGAAAGGTAATTCTGATTTAAAATGCAGTGAGTAACAGATTTCTCGATGAAAGGGCATGTATCATCATTTCGGTATAAAGACACATGTGATCTTCTAACTAAATCTCATCTGAGGTTTTTTTTAATGGTGACGAGGTAAAGTAACGTGAGAAAATGATTTCCCTTTTCACATTCCCAAAACCAATCTCCTCACTTTCCGCCTTATCATTGCGCTTCATAGAGAACGATTAAGAAAGTGTGTCCTGGTGGTTTACGATTCAGCGCTCTTGCTCGACCGAAGGTTGGATATTGTAAGACGAGGGTCGACTCTGATTGGCTTTAACCTGGTAATGCCCAGTGGTTGTAACTCTGGCTACATATCACGTGTTTATTTTTAACCTGTAAGTGGTAACCATTGGGTACTGGTCCCATCCAACCGGATTCGACTTGCCAAATGATAAGCGCTAGTGTTGACACCGGTCTGCTGTCCTATGCAACCCTAGATGAGTTGATTCGACATATTCGGACATCAGGTTCTCTTAAAATACCTGGCAGATAAGCCAAAAGTACCAACGACAACGCTCAATCTCGTAGTGGAAACTAGGGGTATCTAATAAATTCGAACTAGCCCTAGAATTTCAGGGCTGTGCTTTGCGTAAACCATCTACCCATGGAAAACCAGTAACCTTGGAAAGGACGGATTTTATTGTTGACAACAATGCTAAATGAAAAAAGGACAACGACGTTTGTATCTGCACCTGGAATGAGAGAACAATAAACAGTAGAGATGAAGGCGAACAACAAGTGGAAGCCATAAGCTGATACAAAGCAGACATTACTGCCATCCAGGAAAAATGATGGGATGAACCGGGAAAAAAGAGGAAACAAATCTGTGACACCTACTACGGACCATGTTATAGTGAGCAGAAACAGCGACTGTGCGGATGCGGATTTGTTATAAGTGCCGGAGATAGGCAAGATGTCTCATGATTCAAATGTATAAGCGAACGTATTGTAATAAATCGCATCAAGGCCAAGACTTATATGATCTCACTCCGCAAGGACGGAGGAAGAAGATGACATAGCAAAAGACTACTTCTACAAGCTCCTTGACAAAACCTTCGAGTGACTACCGAAGTACGATGCTATAATCGTGTATGAAGAGAAGACATCATAAGCAGTGTTGTCGATAAACACAGACTACACGACACCACGTCTAACAATGGAGTTAGCCTTGTTGCCACTTATTACCACGAAATGCCACTTAATCCAGCACAAGGTTTTTTCACCTTGTAATACATGAGGGGACGATGCCAACAAGCCATTAGATCAGCCGCAACTGATGCGCTTATTTTATCGAGCCTAACAGCAAGAATCCCCTGGTTTGATGAGAAATGCCGACAGATGATCGCAGTCAAGAACGAGGCCAGCAAGGCAAAGCTGCAGGTGAAGACTAGAGCTGCCATTGAGCTCTATAGGCAGAGAAGAAGGGAGGAACACCGGCTTTTCAGAAAGAAGAAAAAAGAGGAAGAAAAGCGCGCGATCGAGGATATAGAGAGGTGCCACTCCAGGAAAGATATTCGCCAGTTTTACTAAAGTGTACAACGTCAAAACCAAGGATACAAGGCTCGACGAATATCCTGTTGAGACGAAGAAGAAGATATCGTAGCTGCGACACAGTCAATGTTGAGGGTATGAACGAACCACTTCTGCAGACTGCTAAATGGAGATGACGTACAACTACAACTGCTCCAACTACAGTGTAAGTAACCACAACATCACCTACAAGATGCTGTCTGCCATAATATATGAAAGGCTGAAACCGTTTACCAACAACCTGATCGGCTCTTATCAGTGTGGTTTTGTGCCAGGAAAGTCTACAACCAATCAAATTTTCACACTTTGGCAGATCCTGGAAAAAACCAAGAAGTCCAAATCGATACCTACCACCTATTCATCGATTTGAAAGCCACATACGACAGCATTTATGGAGACGAACTACACAGAGCTGTGTCAAGTTTTGGTATACCGCCCGTCGGTTTGTGTAGGATGATGATGGAGAATTCTCGCGCTCCATCAGTTTCGGAATCGACCTCACCGACACATTCGATACCAAAAAACGGATTTAGGCAAGGCGATGCGCTGTCATGTGACTTCTTAGATTTGATTCTTGAGAGTATTGTGCAAAGATCCCGAGCCATCATCAGAGGCACAATATTCCAAAAATCGGTGCAACTACTAGCATTTGCCGACGATATTGAAATCATTGGTCGGGTTCATTGTGACGTCATAGCCACGTTAGTACAGAGATGGAAGCTGCAAAAATGCGTTTGGCAGTAAATGATAGCACGACTAAGTATATGCTGTCAACACGAAAGGACACACAACATCGACGAATTGCACAGAATGTCACCCTTGACAGATACAACTTTGAGGTAGTATGGGACTTTGTCTTTCGCGGTTGATTCTTCGGGATAAGAAAGAAATTGTAATGCCCTCAATCGAACTACCAATGAGATCCATTATATGACCTTGATCATCCCAGTCCTGCTCTACAGTGCAGAGGCATGGATCGTCTCAAAAGCGAATGAAGAAATCCTTTGTCGATTCGTGACGAAAATTCTTCGAAAAATCTTAGGTCCCGTTTGCGTTGACGGGCTTTGATGATAAAGATTCAACCACGAGCTGTACAGCGATATGTCCCCAGTAAAAAAAAACTCTGCATTGGACGTTAATGATGGCCAGGATATGTAGAAGGAATGGACATTAATACTCCGGCTCGCAGATTTTTCGATTCCCAGCCAGATGTCGGACGAAGTAGAGGAAGACCTCAACTTAAGTGGCGCGCAGTAGTAGAAACCTACCTCAACCAACTTGGAGTGCGCAGCTGGAGGCAGTTAGTCAAGGACCGTGCTAAGTGGAGAGGCACTGGTTCATTCCGGACTGTAGCGCCACTTAAGTAAGTACGTGGGTACATACCATTGCGAAGGTGGTGATGAAGAGTTGAAAGAAGCTGCGTATAGTAAAAAGTACAGATTCACCATTTCTAGGGAGTGGTATACTTTTTTAAATTTTGACAACCGATGGGATATGTGGTTAAGCAAAACCATTTATTTGTTTGACAGAAGATCAAAAAATGTCCTGCCTTTAGGATATTGCAGGTTAGCTTTGGTCATGAAATTATATCCGATTTTTATAGCCTTAAATAATGTTTGTAATGTTTTAACCCTCATAGCGAATTCACTGAGATCATTGTTCTTTTGTTTCACTCAAATTCATTACTCCTAGATTATGAAGTGAACCTGGTTATAACAAGTGAACCCTTCTCTTAAGAGTAGCAAGTAAATTAATTATTTTTCCAACTTTAATATCTCTTTGAATAAATATTTTTTATTTACCCATCTGCCCACAGTGTCGTGGTGTCCTTAAAAGCCAACAATCTACTGATTTTAAGACGTTAACTTACTTATAAAAAAAAACAAATATGCAAAAAATCCCCACTCAATAAAAAAAATAGTTAAACCCCATCTTCAAATCTAACTTGGCAACATACCAAAGCACATCTCATGCTTCTTTGCCAATAAATATCTAACTACACACTCACTCCGCCATAACCCATACGGGTATTCATGCAAAACGATTTTTCAATTAACTAACCTCAAATTAGATGTTTACTTAATAAATGTTTGTGCTTTGCCATTATTTCGCATTACCCCCCGTCCTCATCGCTGAATTTATTTGTACGTGTCTTGTGCGCTTTGGCTAATAAAATTCACATAATCACAGTCGAGTAATTATTTTTAATGAATTTCCAATATTTATCGAAGTTGTTTGGTAGTACGTATCTAAGTATCTATCGAATTTATTTGAGACCCTGAATTCGTTTTCTCAGGCGTGTTATTTTTCGTCGTTTAACTACAACTTGGAATAATAAAAAAAATTGATAATAAAAAATTCCCAGTTAACCAGTGGTTAGTCATTAAAATTAAATTTTACTTCATTTTTAATTTCGATGTTATGCTTTGTTAATGGTTAAGAAACATTCAATTGCTGCAGTTAATTATAGGAAATAAAATTAATAATTTAATGAGCAGAAAAAAAAATTACCAATAATGTTTCGAATATCATTTCTCCGAGGGGAACCGTTTTAGATGAATCAGAGTAATTTTTTCTCTTTTACGCGACAGGAAACACACAGAATAATTTTTTTTTATTTTATCTATCCGGGATTTGGCAGTGTTGGTTTATTTTTTCTCAAATATTTTATTTCACTTTTTCTACAATTTTTTTTTATCACAAATTACTTTTTTTTTGATAAATTAATCTCAATTGTTTGAACACAAAATCATATTTTTTTTAACTGAAATTAGACAAGAAAATCACAGAATATTTTGTTAGAAATTATTTATTATTTTGTTGATTAGTATAAATAAAAAGAAAATGTATTGGTGGATACCTGCTTTTGATCACTTTAACTTAATTTTTTCACACTTTGAGTTTTTGTTGTTAAGAATATTTTTTTTGGAATTTAACGCATTGACGACACTGAATCTGATTAGAGGTGTGCTGAAATAAACTTAAATTGATTTTTTTTAATAATTCAAATAAAAAAAAAACAAATTTCAGTACAACAATTGCACTTGCCGCACTTACTGCAGTTTGCCATCTATTATCGCAAAATACCCAAAACTTCTAAAGCTCCAAACAAATTTTTTGAGTGTAATCAATATTTTAAGCAGAACATCGATTTTTCATAAACAAAAATTCAAATGGCCTTATTTATAAAACTAAGGCTCCAAATGGAATTTCGAGCTTGATAAATATTTTTGGTAGAAAATCTGATTTTCATACCAAAAACTTCAAATGCTTCAAAAACTAAAACCCAAAACGGAATTTAGGCCTAGCTTGGTATTTTTGGTAGAAAATCGATTTTTCGCACCCAAAACTGTAATTGTCCTAACCTCTGAAACTAAAGCTCCCGATGGAATTTCGAACTTAATGAATATTTTTAAGAGAACATCGATTTTTCATACTCAAACCTTCGAATGGCCTTATGTATGAAACTAAGGCTCCAAATGGAATTTCCAGCTTAATAAATATTTTTGGTATATGTGCGATTTTTCATAACCAAAACTTCAAATGGCCATATCTAGGAAAATAAGGCTCCAAATGGAATTTCGAGCTTAATAAATATTTTTGGTAGAAAATCTGATTTTCATACCAAAAACTTCAAATGCCCAAATCTTTAAAACTAAAACCCTAAACGGAATTTAGGCCTAGCTAGGTATTTTTTGCAGAAAATCGATTTTTCGCACCCAAAACTGTAATTGTCCTTACCTCTGAAACTAAAGCTCCCGATGGAATTTCGAACTTCATGAATATTTTCAACAGAACATCGATTTTTTATACTCAAACTATTGAATGGCCTTATTTATGAAACTAAGGCTCCAAATGGAATTTCGAGCTTAATAAGTATTTTTGGTATAAATGCGATTTTTCATAACCAAAACTTCTGATGGCCATATCTAGGAAACTAAGGCTCCAAATGAAATTTCGAGCTTAATGAGTATTTTTGGCATAAATGCGATTTTTCGTACCAAAAACTTCAGATGCCCATATCTATAAAATTAGAACTCCAAATGAAATTTCGAGCTTAACGAGTATTTTTAGAATAAATGCGATTTTTCATACCCAACACTTCAAATGGCCATACGTATGAAACTAAACTTTCAAATAGAATATCGAGGTTACTAGATATTTTTGATAGAAAATCGATTTTTCATAACCAAAATTTCAAATGGCCATATCTATCAAACTAAGGCTCCAAATCAAATTTCGAGCTTAATGAGTATTTTTGGCATAAATGCGATTTTTCGTACCAAAAACTTCAGATGCCCATATCTATAAAATTAGAACTCCAAATGAAATTTCGAGCTTAACGAGTATTTTTAGAATAAATGCGATTTTTCATACCCAAAACTTCAAATGGCCCTATCTATAAAACTAAGGCTCTCAATAGTATTTCGAACTTAATGAATATTTTCATACCCGAAAATTCGAATGGACATAACTAAGAAACAAAGACACCAAATTAAATTTCGATATTTGGTGGAAAATCGGATTTTTATACCAAAAACTTCAAATAAATATTTTTGGTAAAAAATCGATTTTTCGTACCCAAAACTTTAATCGTCCATACTTCTGAAGGTAAGACTCCAAATGAAATTTCGAGCTTAATAAATATTTTTGGTAGAAAACCCATTTTGACAACCATAATTTTAAATTTAAGAATCTATGAAACTAAGGCTCTGAATTGAATTTCGAATTGAACACACAATGTGGAAGAATTGGACAGAACGTCACCTGCAATTCCCAATCTCTGAAAAGATAAGTAACTTCAAAGTCGACCACGAAACACATGCTTGAGCCGGTTTTCAGCTCTACAAATTGCAATAAAGAGTCAAACAGCGCAGGTAGTTTTTAGCAGAGGCTACAGAAAATCCGTAATTTAATACATCTATCAACATATTTGGCAGACTTGCATTGCAAATTTCAAATCTTGCATTTCGAGAAATTTGGATGCCATACCAAATTCCCATTTATCGAACGATTTATTTAAACAACGAATTCGGATTATATTCCTTGCATTTTTATGTTGCAAGATTTTACTTTACTCCACAGCGTTTGTAGAAATGTATGAAATGTGGAAGACAATTATAAATTTACAAGAAAACTACTGCAGACTGGTCTTAAATCACGATATCGAGCAGAGAACAAATGAAGCGAACTCGTAATCGAAGCCTGGTTAGAGTCTGCTTGTCATGACCTAGCAGAATAGATCAAAGCAGTTCTCATTACCAACTGAAAAGTAATGGACATGCAAGTTCGTGTGGAAGATCAAACAACTCGATCGAAACCCACAGTCCGGTACGTAGGTGTAATGATCGGCTATAGCCTAAACTTCAAGTAGCTGCGCCTTGAATGGTTGGTTGTCATGGTTGGAAAAATCAGCGATTCTCAAATCGTCTCTTGCAAGACTTTTGGTGAGCGTCGGTGGACCGAGAGGCAGTCGCAGATTACTTTTGTCTAGACCAGCCTTACTGTGCTCAGCTAGAGCTGACGCAATGGCTAGAAACAAATGCTGGAGCAAATTATCAAACGAAGTACAGACTTAGTAATTCGAGAACGTTTTCTCCATTAAAAACCATTTGAGAGGAAATTTGGGACGATACAAACCCATATGAGATCACTGTTTCGTGTTGATTTTGAGCTGGCGGCGGTGTCAGCGGTCCATAGGTCGAAGAGAACTAAGGCCATTACCATCTTCTGCGAGCACTATTGATCGATGACTACCAATTTCTTTTAAATAGAATTGGAAATATGGTCACCTTACGTGCAGGTGATGTAAACTGGCAACCGGTTTGTCTGGGTTAGAACTTTTTTTTGTGTTGAGTTCCAGGTTAATTCCGGACTATAGCGCCACTTAAAAAGAAGAAAAGGACTTTTTTGTGGGGGTTTTTAAGTCGCAAGTCTATGCGAATAAGCCATATGACCCATCTCATCGGTCAAATTCAACCTGACTTATGCGTCAGAGTTATGGAAATTCAGTCGATTCGGATGAGAGCTACCCAAAGAAGCCACGGCGGAGTTTGAAAAATGTTATATTTCGTACATAATGGCATCGATAGGCATTTCAAACAAATAAAAAATTTCGATAATATCTGACGCACGATTTGTTTTATTGAAATTTTAGTTTGGGAAGCGCTTAAGTTGTGTTTTTAGAGGCAAGTCTTCCAATGCACATTTAAAATAAGTGGAAAGTATACTGAGGCTTTACAATTCACCCGACATTCACGCTTATTCATTACGCTTATTCACGCTTAATCATTAAATTAAACATTAAATTTGGTAGATATTGACAAAATGGTTCATCTGATGCGATTGAGATATAATCATCACCCTTTTGAAATAATTGCATCTGTATTGGTATATCCGTGGGATATACTCAGCCTTTTTTAAAAACTGGATAGTGGATATGTTTGTTGAATTAAGAAAAATAATTTTCGAATTGTTCAACCGGTAAGTACTCAGCATTGAAAATATTAGCTCTGGAAACAGTTTTACAAAGAGCCTCTCTTTACACATCCCATTCTTATGATCACAATCCGAGGATTTATTTGGAAATATCTCTGCACAAGTTTCCAGATACTTCCCGTAAAATTTCAACCTGTACTACCAGCATCAATAAAATAAATGAAACCCAGCACATATACAACCAACATCTGCAATTAAATCCCACTTGCAGACAGTAATTATGTCTCATAAGAGACGTAAGATATTAATAGCTCTAAAGACACCCGAGACACCTCCACTTAAAATATAAATTCATGCAACCTCTAGCTATACCCCTAGCCCAAGTGCTATTTCTCATTTCGGTTAAAGTGATAACTCCTTGCTACCGCCCAGCATAACATGATCGTCTTTAATTACAAATCACTATTCAGAAATAGCCTTAGGCCCATCTTCGACTAAACAAAAAAAAAATTAACAAATGATCCAATCCTATGTATCTAGACAACAAAAGACCAACAAATACATAAACAGAACAAAAAGAGTTTTTTTTTTGATCAAGAAACACGACCATCAACAAATTCAGCAGCACTGTGTGTACAACGATGGCGACGAGGCGGCACATCGGCCCGCGCGCCGATACAGATTGAATGTGGTATGAAAAATTGCAATAATTGCACTGGAATTCCAAAGAAATTATTTCAATTCAACGGAAAATTACGGATCCGTGCGCTCTCCGACATAAAGGTTGAACTGGAATATAGTCGCCAATGGTAGAGGTATAGTGTGATGGTGCAGGGTTCTCGCGCAACTATTCCACTAGCCAATTTTTAGTTAAGAATTCCTTCATATTCTGTGTAGTAATCATTTCTTTCATCTGTATCGGAATTAGTAAATGAGAGTGGTAGAGATGGCCGCTTCACTTATCCCTCTCTCGTTCGTTTAAAAGAAATCATCGTGTAGTTAAAGGGTGTACCTACATCGATTTGGGTGCGCACAAGGATTCTTAAGTACCATTATACTCAAAAAGAGTTTATATGCAGGCGTTTTTTTGTTTTTTTTTCTTTTACTTCATCACACGTTTGGTGTGTGAGTGATCTTAATTTCAGAAGATAACCGATTTGGTGTACAATTGTACAAATGGGAAAGGCGATACAGATGTGAAGGTGAACATTTAATCGATGGGTGGAGAAGCAGACGAACTTAGTAGCTACATGTTGATGCTTATACTATCAGTAGTTGATGGTAAGAAATAGGTGTTTTTATTTTAAATGGAAGGCAATCTTCAGGAAATCAGAAGTTTTGGTGCGAATTTTTGATTCAATCAGAAAATTAAAAGACATTTAGATCGAGATAACCAAGAAAAATACAATTAAAAGAGACATTTCAAGCTTAGTCCACTTTAGATGATAAGATTTGTCCGCAAGTTATTTCCCATTTACACTCGGAGCTCGTATGTCATCAAAGTTTTGACCGTAATTCAAAGACCGTGACGTTTAAATGCCTGAAAAATATTCTAAAGCGGTATTAAAAACTTAAAATACTTGCAATCCATTTTAAGGTGAATTAAAAGTATGAATATAAAATTTAACGTGATTGGAATATATTCTAAAGTAAATTTAGAAACTTCGAACTAAAGATAATTAATCCTCCGTAAACTGACAGTTTGTAACACAACTCTTTTGTTTCATATTAATATAAGGAGAACGAATTGTATCATTCAACGTTTTTTCTCTGTTCATTCATGTATAAAATTTACAGGTAGTTATAAATATGGAGGAACCACTTCTGCAGACTGTTAAACAGGGATGAAGAACAACATTCCGCTGTCAGACAGAACGAATTATTCAATATTGGCAACGACAGCGAAAACTGTCAACCACCCGACCTGAGTGAAGTGGCAATATCTAAACTGAAGCTTAATAAGGCTGCCGGAAATGAGCTTTATAAAGCCGGCGGAGATTACATGGTAAGAAGCATTCACCAAAACATAAGCCAAATCTGGTCGGAAGGAAATATGCCTGACGAATGGAACCGCAGCATCGTTTGCCCGAGCCACAAAAAGGAGACCCCCTAAGCTGCGCCAACTACAGGGGCATAGGTTTCTCCAACATCGCCAAAACGATCCTATCTGCCGCAATATGTGAACGCCTGAAACCGTTTACCAACAACCTGATCGGCCACTTTGAGTGTGGTTTTAGGGCAGGAAAGTCCACAACCGATCAAATTTGCACACTTCGGCAGAACCTGGAAAAAACCAAGATGTCCAAATCGGTACGCACCACCTACTCATCGACTTCAAAGCCGCATACGACAGCATTTATAGAAACGAGCTTTACAGAGTCATGTCTAGTTTCGGTATACCGCCCAAACTCGTCTGTTTGTGTAGGATGACGAAGGAGAATTCTCGCTGCTCCATCAGGGTCGGAAATGACCTCACCGACACATTCGATACCAATTTTCTTTTCTTCGAAAGCTTTCCCAATTAAATCAGTAATTCGATGAACTAAGTCCACAGTCGAATGCTTACTTCTAAACACAAATTTATGGTCAGGTAAAAGGCGTTCCTCATCAATAATGGGGTGTAAGCGACCGAGTAATATCCTTTCAAAAACTTTTGAAATTATTGGAAGAAGTGAAATAGGTCTGTAA
This sequence comes from Rhingia rostrata, assembly GCA_949824845.1. Lineage (NCBI taxonomy): Eukaryota > Metazoa > Arthropoda > Insecta > Diptera > Syrphidae > Rhingia > Rhingia rostrata. The sequence goes on along the minus strand of OX463755.1, from coordinate 26,309,633 downwards.
GATTTTATTTCATTTAGTGATTTTCCTGGTTTGAGAACAATAATCACTTCCGCGAGGTTAAACAGTCTTGGTATGCACTCTAATTACTGCACTTACAATGTAGAGGAGTTTTGTTAATGCTTTCCGAGGCAACATTTTAAGAAGTTCTCCTATAATCAGGTCGTAATACGGAGCTTTTTTTAGTCTTTAATTTCTGTATTTTCCGTTTAAGCTCTGCAGTACTTGCATATCTTGTTATATTGCTATCAGTTGTAGTCTCGAATAAATTAATGTTTTCCGGACTATCAAATGGTTAAAATATTTCCTCAAGATGTGCGCCAAAAACGTCTGCTTTTTCCTTATTACTTTTTGCCCAAGCGTCTTGGGTTACCCAAATCGGTGGCACAGCGTTTTTTGGCCGTTTTATGACTCCAACTGCTTTCCAAAGTGAATAATTTGAATCTTTTCCAGCGGTTAGACTGTGTAGATAAGTTTCTTCTGCAGGTTTATTTAAGTTTTTACTTTTATCTTGCGGAGCACGTGTCTTTTTTTTTTGTTGTCAAACCAAATTTTATATTTCCCGTGGGTACTTGATATGACTGTAGCTCTCTATTTCGCGTTATTGAGGAGTACTATTTGCATTTTGCTGCTTTTTGAATGGGGCATCGATAAAGGAGTCAACAGCGACTTCGAGTTCCAATGGGGATATAAGCGATACACCCAGTCGAATATTTTTTCAATATCGTTTTTGAAGACTTCCTAGTTGAATTTCGCGTTTGTTAGTTTGGGTGCGTTTTCATTTCTAATGATTGACTCGCTCGTTGTTAGAATGACCGAAGAATGAACAGAGAACAGATCAAAGCATTCGTCACTTTGATGCGACTAGATGACAAACCTTTTACAATGAAAAAATCGATTAAATCTAGTATTTTAGTAATATCAGTAGGATAGTAAGTTGGTTTTACCTTAGAATGAAATTCGTACTTTGTACCTACATGACGAAGCAACCTACCTTTCTGTGATATGCATCTAGATCCCGGAATGTATAAACAAAATACAAATTCTTGGCGCAACAGGCTCGTTAATACCCAGGGCCGATCTTTGTCACAACCATTCATGTGTGCGTGTGTACTTTCTTGCACGATGGTATGACCTCCTGTTTTATGCCGATTCTGAACGGCTTTTCTTGACAATTGATACTACTCGGATGATTTTTTCAGATCACCACGAGAGAACGGACAGTGAAAAATCATTTAGGTGTTGCTACGGCTGGGTATCGAACCCAAACCTTCTGCGCGGCAGTTTATCGTACTAACCATCGCGCCACTGAGCCACTTAGCGCAGAATGTATGTTTTGTATTCAATTCCCCTCCGATCACAAAACGCTGTCAATTTTCTCAACCTTATATCGTGGTGGGCAGTAAATAGAATTCAGAAAGGATTGTCCGCTTCTGACTTGTATTGAGCTAACTTGCATTGTTTCGATTTCTAACTTAAGATCAATCCAATGTTCGATTCACTCTTTTATATAATAGTCAGGCTCCACCTCTAGCCTTATTCGATGGACGTAGAACATGACACCCGAAGTAACCTTTAATCTTTAAGTTCGAATTACTCTTTTCGTGAGTTTCGGATGTTAAACAGATGTCGATATCTTTTCTTGCGTATAAAATTCAAGTTCTCCGAGTTTTTGCCAAAGGCCATTGGCATTCCACGCAAGAATTTAAGAAATCTGTTCATGTCGAAGTTGGGTTACCGTTGTTGCTAATACTATTTTCGAGCTTAACTAGCCTCTAAATGAGCATTGAAAATTAAATTTAAGTCATTCATCTTCCGGGACTCTATCCTTCGCTTAAAAAAAACGCACTTACGATATCAAATAATAGAAAAAGAAAAATTTACCACAAGCTTTCCGCATTCAAAGTAAACCTTTGAAAACCCGATTTATTTTAATTGAACCAATTTAACAGCTTCTCGGTAAATCAGCGCTTAATAAAATATAAAATCTGTTAACGGAACCCGAAAAGTAAAACTAAAGACAATTAAATGGCCATTTCGATGAAACACATCAATCTCGATTTTAATTACAAATTCGGATTTATCGGCATATCCGTTGGTACAACATGTTGTTTGTAAATTTGAACTATACCAACAAAACAACAACGAATTCATTTAAAAACAAGTTCGATTCTGTATACATTAAGGCAAAGAAATATGCCCTACATGAGTACGTTAAAATCGGTTAAGTGCTCGACAATGTGGAACTATCGGATAGTATTTTTAGAGGTTGTTTTTTTTTTTCGAAAAGCGATAAAACTGACATTTTGTGGTCAAATCGGGCAACTCTAATGTCATTTATGTTCGGTTTGGTTTGCCATTTTATCATGAACGCGTTGACAAATGAGCAACGCTTGCAAATCGCGCAAATTTATTTCAAAAATAATGGTTCAGTTCGCGACGTCTATGCTATGGTTGACATAATCGTCCATCAGAGCGATTAATTCGGTTAACTATGGACCGTTTTTGTACTACGTTTACTCTACGTGATAATACGCATCCGCATCGAAGAAACAATTGCCACTGTAGAGCAAAGTGTTAAAGAGGACCCGAATGAATCGATTCGCCACCGTGCACAGCAATTGGAGCTTTGTCCATCAACTTTATGGAAGATTTTGCGCAAATATCTTGGCTAATGACCTAACAAGTTCCAGCTTGTGCAAGAATTAAACCCGCGAGACCATGCAATGCGTGGTGATTTTGGTGTATGGGCCGAAATTGAGTTCATCTCGATGCTGATTTTCGTCGGAAAATTTTCTCCAGCGATGAGGCTCATTTTTGGTTGAATGGCTACGTCAACAAGCAAAACTGCCGCATTTGGAGTGAAGAGAATCCGCATGAGACCCTTGAGACGCCATTATATCCACACAAACTGACTGCTGCCCATGGAGCAGCTGGTAGTGTCATTGGGCCATACTTCTTCCGAAATGATGCTGGAGAATCAGTTATTGTTATTGGAGACCGGTATAGAGACATGATAACTGACTATTTTGTTACCGAATTGGATGGCATGAATGAGGTTCCAACAAGACGGCGCTACATGCCACACAGCGCATGTCACAATCGATTTATTAAAGGAATCATTCGATGAGCGCATAATTTCGCTGAATGGACCTGTCAATTGGCCACCAATATCGTGTGATTTGACACAATTGGATTATTTTCTTTGGGGATATGTGAAGCCGTTCGTCAACGCCAACGAACCAGAAACCTTAGTGGATTATGCGCAAAGATCTTGGCTTACAACCTTACAGATCAAGCTTTTGCAAGAATTAAAGCCGCGTGACCATGCAATGCGTTGTGATTTTGGTGTATGAGCCGAAAATGAGATTGAGCGCATAACTTCGCTGATTGGACCTGTCGATTTGCTACCAAGATCGTGTGATTTGGCACCATTGGAATATTTTCCTTGGTGATATGTGAAGTCGTTCGTCTACGTCAACAAACCAGAAACGTTAGGGGACTTTGAAGCCAACATTCGTGGCGTTTTTGACGACATACAGCTTCAAATGCTTGAAAAAGTGGTTTAAAATTTGACCTCCAGACTTGGCTTTATTTTAACCAGCCGCGAATTTCTTGTATTATATTTCAATTCAAAGTTCTATAACTCCAAAAAAAACATTCTTTACATATGTCAATTGAAATGAAACGTAATATTTATATTTTTGTAGGCACTGCACATATTTTTACTAACACCTTAAAGTAACAATTACATCTGGTTTTATCATGTTTTAAATTTAAGGCGTCACTTAATATTTTCTCATAAAAAACATTAACATTTGGGAATTATTTTCATCTGGCAATTCTGTTGGGTTTTGAATTTCGAAATCAATTTAATAACTTTATAACCGAATATCATGTTGTACAAAGTATAATATAATTTGAAATTTAAGAATTAACTTTCTTAAAATACTTTGGTGGGTGGCCGCGGTGTAGTGGTGATGTGTTCGTCTGTTAAGTGGAAGGTTGCGCGTTCAATCCCAGCCAAAATCCATTTCACTTTTATTTAAAAGAAATAAAAAGGTCTGTGTAATACCTAAAAGTATGCACACCATCTTGAATTTCTTCAAATTTAACGAACACAAGAAAAAGTGACTCCCCGAGGCTTGTTCGGACACCACCCATGGAGTTTAAGTCTCTACTACATCCAAAATCTTTCCTATCCTCTCTTTCTTCCCCTTCTCTAACGCTCGTACTATGGTAACATATAAAAGGTATTCATAACCCCTTGAGTACGAGTAAATTATAAAAAAAAATTATTTAATCGTTGAAAGCATTTTTAAACATATCGATAACACCTCGGAAAAATGTACTAAGCGACAATTTTTCAGGAAATTACTTTTTGACTTGCTCTTAAAATGTATGCAAGCGCAACGTTTTGCTCCTGACTTGAGATTTCTACAATTAACATAAAATTCACTAAAGAATAACGAAATTACCTACATAGGAAGTTTTTTTTTGTATCCCGTAAAATTTTCAAAATGTCGCTTAATATATTTTTCCGGGAAGATATCGATATGTACTTCACGTCTTTGAATTTCAGTTGTGTAAGCTTTTAGTCCACCTCATTCTTAGCAAGTTCAAAAAATATTTAAGCTGAGGTTAAAAAATTTGAAGAGAATGCCACTTATTGCATCCATCGATTGTAAAGCCTAATTCTTCGTTTGAAGTGAATTCTGTTGCACGAATCATTGCATTTGTGCATGCCCTAAAGTTTCAACATAGAAATCTAAAACTATTGTCTTATCTTGTTGCAAACATTTTTTAAAGTTATAAAATAAACCGTTCGTGCTCTAAACAATTGAAAAAAAAATATTTTAATGGAACGATTTTACAATCTCTAACAAAAATCAAAATCGTATAAATCTGAATGTCTAAGTAGTTCGTCGCACTGCATATAGACTTTTTAATCATAACTTATGCAGTGAAACGAAGTTACAAATGTTTCCAAACCTCCAAGCGTCAATTCTACAACGCAACGCAATGGAATGCATTTGTCATACAATAGTTGATTTTTTGCAAACGAAAGAGTCCAATAGCAAACTGGAAAAAGCTAAAAATATGCTTATAGCAATTAATAATAAATGCGTGAAATATAAACGACTTTAAGAAGCACTTTTAGCAAGGAAAGCCATTTTTTCGTACCTTGTTTCAACTACTACAATGAAGATCATTGCAGATCACTGTCGCTGCGAATCGTTGAATTATAATTTTTTTTTAAATTTTTATATTTCAATAATGGTTTTCACTTAAATTCGAGAAACGTAAATCTATTGAACGGTACACATTTACCAAGTCGTAAATTATCTGTCAATTTGTATATGAAAAATTATTTACGTATGCTACGTAAATTTCTACGACAGTTTTGGCTCGGATATCACCATCGGAAAATTACACACATTGTGCTGATTTGATTGAAACTGTGTCAGAGGAATTCAAATGTATGAAATGAATTTCATTCAGATACGAATGAAACAAAAACGTTTACCTTTGTCTAGTGTCGTAGTGTCCTTTAAAAATCTAGTAAGTTTTTTCTTTTCACTAGTTTTCAGCATTTCGACCGAGGCACGGGAGTTGTACAGCAGCCAATTCAATTACGCAACTGGTTTCCGAGAGATGTTCACTTAAAACACCTCGTAAGTTTACCTCTATAAAGCCATTACGTGTTTAACGAAAACGCAAATGTCCATTTAAAAAAAAAATGTCTTGTAAAAAAATCAAATTTTTGCATAGGTTCCATGGCCTTGCTTTTTCTCTAAAACATTTATACGTGCGTGTATTCATCTTATACGATGATGTGACTTTGAAATGGATCCCACATCCGTACAACTTGGCATTGATATAAACTTTTCGTGACATAAGATAATCCTCAAATAATTCCTCTTATTGCTACGAGAGGAGGTCCAACGGAAGACATTCAAACATGCATCGGATCAACCACTGAACCGTACAAGGACTGTTTCAGTCTGTATAAGAAATCCATAAAAACATCCAAAATTGAGGCCTGGGTGCATAATTGCCATTCCATTGAAACCCTCAAGAACGCCGCAAGGCTAAGCCAAATTCTGCCTAAGACAGAGGGTGGACAGAATCCTATGCGGAGTCCCTGGAACTCTAGTTAAACACACACTTTCCTGGATGCAGTGATACTAGTATGGAACACGGAAGATCTCGGCAAGTAACTGAAAACTGCAGCATACAGCAACATCAATTCAATAATTTCTGAGGGGGAGATTTCCTGGGCTATGAACAGCTTTTCTCCGTTTAAGTCTCCGAGACCTGACGTCATATTGCCAGTTATGCTGAAGAGAACGCGAGACCTAACGCGACAATTTTTAGAAGCTGCTTAATACTTAACCAAGTACCTTACTCGTGGAGATGCACTCGAGTGGTACTTATACCGAAGGAAGGCACACGCGGCCACGAGACTACGAAGGACTTCAGACCAATTAGTCTAGCCTCATTTATACTAAAAATCCCGGCACGCGTTCTTGTAACCCATATGCGAAGTTTCCTAGAAGAATCTTAGCTATCCAAGTCACCCATTTCAACGGCAGATCAACGAAACAGCTCTCCACGAGGTAGTGCGGACAATCGAAAAATCCTTACACTATAAGGAATACGCTCTAGCTTCCTAATTAGAGCTTTCAACAACGTCCTCACTGGAGCTATTCTTGAATCTCTGATCGAGCTAGGTATAGAGGAATATATTAGCCAACGGAAAGTCCATATGATCGGGACAAGAACTGGAGCTGTTCCCGAATCTCTGATAGAGCTAGGTATTGAGGAATCTATTAGCCAATGGATAGTCTCTATGCTCGGAACAAGAACTATCCAGACAACACTGGAAAATAGCCACTTTACCAAATTGAACCATAAAACAACGCCACAGGGTGGCGTCATCTCTCCCCTACTCTGCCTTATGGTTATGAACAAAATTTTAGTTAAATTAGACGAGGAATGGTTCAAATTTGTCGCGTATGCGGATGACGTGGTAACAATTGTGTAAAGAAAATTCCGCTTCGTGATAAGTGCTATCGTGGGGGCTGCTCTAGACAAGGTTAGCAACTGGGCTGCAAGTTTTGGCCTTGGCATAAATCCGAGCAAAACGGAACTGGTGCTATTCACCACCAAAACCAAAATATCCGACTTTACCCTCCCCCGTCTTAACGGTCAACCACTCAGACTATCTTCCAGCGCTAGCTATTTGGGTTTCATGCTTGACCCAAAACTTTACTGGCCACACTACATCGAACATAGAGGCGTTTGTTGCCATCTATGCTTGAAGAAAAACCATTCGAAAGAAGTGGGGACTTCAACCAAAGATAACCTTGTGGATGTACACAGGAGTGGTAAGTCCAATTCTCACATACGGCTCACTAGTATGGTGGCCCGCCTAGAGAATAGGCTATAACCTCACAAAACTAAAATGGCTGCAAAGAAAAGCCAGTATAAGCACCACGGGTGCGCTGTTCTATTGCATCTCTTGAATCTCAACCTACACATTAAAGAAACCGCTTTATGCAGCTCAGTAAGACTCAAGGAGTTAGGATGCTGCAATGCAAGGCCATATGGCCACATTTGTATCCTGGACTCGTTATCAAACGGCGTGGTCACGTTTCCAAAAGACTACAAAACGCCTATACTAAGCTTCAAGAAAGGCTTTCATAAGGTAGTAACAGAGCTTAGTAAAATAAAAACGACACGGTCGTCCACACCGGATCTAAGATGAACTGTGGTTTGGGATCTGGAGTCTACTCGGAATCACTGAAAATATCAGTTTCACATCGCCTACCGGGCTTTGCCAGCGTATACCAGGTGGAACTACTGGCTATCCGAGGGGAATATAGCTATTCTCATAGATAGCCAAGCGGCCATAAAGGCCATAAACTCGGCTACCATAGCCTCCAAACTGGTACGAGACTACCGGAAAATAGTTGTCCACCTTGGCGAACTCTTCAGGGTCACACTTCTCTGGGTAACAAGGCACAATGACATTGAAGGAAACGAGCGTGCAGACGAGCTGGCCAGGCAATGCTCAGCTCTTCACGGCACACTTGCGGCAAGGGTCCCGCTAGGTGCAGTTATGGGATATATCCTATACATTCATACTTCCTGGAAAAGGCTGACTCCAGATGAAGAAAGATAACAAATTGCTTCATATCGAGGGCGAAATGGCCCACTTACGATAAAAACAGAACAAACGATCTACTGAATAGAACCCGCCCAGATATCGTAAGAATTACGGTAATAATCACGGCGAACTGGCCAAGAGGAGACCATGCCGCCAAACTGGGAATCCCATGCATCCCTCAATGCCGCAGTTTGGGTTACACAAATGAGAGAGAAACCCTCTCCAATTTCAGCTGCAAATGTCCGGAACAGACTGCGTGCGTTAGAACAACCATTCTTCGACAACCTTACCCACATCTCGGGCAAAAGCATACAAGAACTTGTCCACTTTCTTACTCACAATGCTGGATCTAGAGACCATCGCATTCACAACATTCATCGCATTCACAACATGTGTATCGCATACACAACAACAATCATAATAGAGGTCACACGAGTAGTGTTAACAAAAAGGCACATAAGTGCTACCTGGATTCATGCCGAACCACCACTTCTACCTACCTACCTACCACTGAACCACCAAACCAAAGAAAAATCCTAAATCACCCACTATACCTAAAATGGGAATTCCTCCTCACTTAGTCCATTAAACCAGCACACCAAGTATCGCGGTACTTTTTTTTATAATTTTCGCGCACTCAATGGGTTATGAAAACCCTTTAAATGGTTTACCTGGTGGATTTTTTCGCGCACTCAATAGGTTATGAAAACCCTTTAAATGGTTTACCTGGTGGATACTTGTCAAATGCAAAAAAAAAAACAAATCCTACGCTATACAACTTATTTTAAAACAAAAGAGTTCAACACCAAACTAGTTTACTCAATTACACCAAGCTTTAACAAGAAATATAATTTCTGTTCCATCAATTATAAATGATGGAATTTCAAGTTAACAAGTAATTGAAATCAGTTAAATTTCGCATAAATTACGAAGACTCAAACTGGAGATCGAACTTTCACGATTTTCTGTTTAATTTCAAGTGAAAGTATGTTGAAAAATAAAAAACAATTTTTCTTGAGATTGGCACCAGAAATACCACTTTAGCTGATCCTATAAATGAGATAAATGTTCAGCATTGAACGTTTTATAAAGTAAGCGAAGTGTGAAGTCACTGTTGCGAAACTAAATACCTTGCCTTCAAAGCTCATAGTCATAACTATCCATCAACATTAAATTACTATCCATTGTATATTTTATCATTTTTTTATATAAAGAATCGGTGAATCTTTGTATGCAGCAGTTGACGAAGGTAATTTAAAATATTGCACGTTTGGATGAAAATGTTATTTTCATACGAATTGCAAATATAAGCAGTTGCAGGTTGCAGTTGTCATATATTATATCGGAGTTATGCAAGATTTAATAAGATTTCAATAGGGGAATATACTTTTTTTTATAGATATACGAATTTATAAAATCAACATATGTAAATAAATATTATATTGCTAAGTAAATATTTTAAATTTTATTATTGAATTGCTAATTTCTATTTGTTTTGCATTTCATGATAAGCTGCCCGACAACTTAGCGCCCCCTCTAATCTTCACAAATAACTCAAAACTCTGAAAACTTATCATGCTCAATGTTTCATTCTAATCCATTTGCACTCATTGACCATGAGTTCTAGAAGAGATCCATCATTTTGTTCGGTTATTTTCTGTAAAGGGTGACAAAAATGCAAACACTTCTGCAAACACCTCTGCGCTTAAATATTAATTAATGCGTGTAAGTAGTCCTATTAGGCTTATTGAAGTTAGCACCTGTTAATTTTGACCTTTTTTTAGTTAAAGTGAATAATTATGGGAAAAGCAAAACCCTTAAATGAATCCGAAAAAGCCTAAATAAAGGCTTGTAGGGCATGTGGCCTTTCAGTTCATAAACTATCAAGAAAAATTAGCCGGAGTTATTACCTCATTCTTAAGAAATGAGCATAACTATGGAAAGAATATGGAGGGCCGGGTATTTTCTGTGGCCACACCAGCTGACAAGCTAATTATTGAAAGGCACGCGTCTAATTCGAATGACTCTGCCACCAAAATTAAGGAAAAAACTGGTGTAGAGGCGGGTGAGCAGACCGTGCAGAATGATTTCTAATGCAAAACATTTAAAACGTCAAAGAATCATGAAATAACCACCACTTAACCAGCTTCGATGAGGATAAGGAATGCCGACATATGCTCGCAGCCAAGAACGAGGCCAACAGGGCTAAGGGCAGGTGCAGACGAGAGCTGCCGTTGAGCTCTATATGCAGCGAAGAAAGGAAGAACACCGGCTCTCCAGAAAAAAGAAAAAAGAGCAAGAAAACCGCGCGATCGAGGATATAGAGAGGTGACACTCCAAAAACGATGTTCGCAAGTTTAACCAAAGTGTTAAAAGTCAAAGACAAGGATACAAGTCTCGAACAGAATCCTGTCGAGATGAACAAGGAAATATCGTAGTTGAGACAAAGTCGATGCTGAGGGTATGGAAGAACCACTTCTGCAGACTGTTAGACGGGGATGACGAACAACATTCCGCTGTCAAGCAGAACGGAGCTTTCCATATTGACAACGACAGCGAAAACTGCCAACCACCCGACCTGAGTGAAGTGAGGACACCAATATCTAAACTCTAACCAATAGAGACAAAGTATACAGAGCCATGCTGAGTTTTGGTTTACCTCCCAAACTCGTCCGTTTGTGCGGGATGCCGATGGAGAATTTTCGCTGCTCCATCAGTGTTGGAAACGACCTCATCGACACATTCGATACCAAAAAATTATTTAGGCAAGGCGGTGCGCTGTCATGTGACTTCTTCAGTTTGATTCTTGAGAGGATTGTGCAAAACTCATGAGCCAATACCAGAGACACAATTTTCTCAAAATCTGTACAACTACTAGCATACGCCGACAATATTCACATCATTGGCAGTACCCAACATGATGTTATAGCCACGTTTGCTTGTATAGAGAAGGAAGCGGCAAAAATGGGTTTAGCAGTCAATGAGGGCAAGACGAAGTTAATGCTCTCAACAAGAAAGGATACACAACATCGACGAATGGGACAGAACGTTACCATTGACTAATTTAACTTTGAGGTAGTACGGGACTTTATCTATCTCGGCTCCGCTATTAACTCTGACAACAACATCTCGTCAGAAATTCAAGGAAGAATTAATCTTGCCAACCGCTGTTTTTTCGGACTAAGAAGGCAATTCAGTAGTAAAGCCTACACTCGAACTACTAAGGAGATCCTATATAAAACCCTAATCATCCCAGTCTTGCTCTACGGCGCTGAAGCATGGACCGTCCCAACAGCGGATGAAGAAATCGTTGGTCGATTTGAGAGGAAAATTCTTCGAAAAATCGTCGGTCCCGTTTGCGTTGACGGGCTATGGAGACGAAGATTCAATCAAGAATTATACGAGCTGGACAGCGACATGCCCCTGCTCAAAAAACTCTGCATTGGACGTTTCAGATGGCTAGGACATGTAGAACGAATGGACACCAATACTCCGGCTCCCAGAGTCTTCGATTTCTTGCCAGACGTCGGACGCAGTAGAGGAAGACCTCGCCTTAAGTGGCGCGCACAAGTAGAAACCGACCTCAACCAACTTGGAGTGCGCAACTGGAGGCAGTTAGCTAAGTACCGGGCTAATTGGGGAGGCATGTTGGTTGAGGCCCAGGTTCATTCCGGACTATAGCGCAACTTAAGTAAGTAAGTAACCAGCTTCGAAAGAAGCAACGGCTCGATTTCTGTCGAGAAAATATGACCTAAACCAAGGAGTAGTAGCGTGTAGTCTTTTCAGATGAAACGAAATTTAATTTGGACGGTCCAGATGGCTACTCCTATTTCTTCCATGATCTTCGAAAGGAAGAGCTTACGTTAGATCGACTGCACAGCCGTGATGGTGGTGTCATAATATGGGGTCCGACAACTTACTATGGCACCATTGAATTGCAGTATCTTAACTGTCGTATGAATGCCGTAACATACAATGGTGTATTCCAAACGGCATTCCCTGCAATCAAGAATATTTTTGGGTCCTTGGAATGGAAGTTTTTACAGGAAAATGCCCCTATTCACACTTCTGGGCTCGTAAAGTCTTGGATTGAGCGCCATAACGTGCCTTTACTGTCCTGGCCACCATACTCGCCCGACCTTAACATTATAGAAAATGTGTTTGGGGATGGTTAGCACGCAAGGCTTACGAGTCTGAAAGGCAATTCCTAAATCAGAACTCATTGAAGGAATAAAAAGTACCTGGGAGACTATTTCACGGGATTATGTAGGGAAGTTATATGACTCCTTACCCAACAGGTTGTACGAGGTCGTAGTTAACCGTGTTTGCACAACACGTTATTAATTCTTTTACTTATAAGTTATAAATTTATGGATTTAAAATAAGAAAATTACTTTCCGAGTGTTCTGTGCCAGTTTTCTTATTTTTTTTTGGCATTTACCAATGGGGGTTCTAATCAAATGTCGCAAAACAAAAGGTCGGTTTCTGATGTTGAATTCGTTAAAATTCTATTTAAATATAATAAATTCAGTTAGTACCGTAACTAACATTCCTTTTCACTCATAATATCATAAACTTTCAGTGGCAATCAGATTCATTTGAAATGCTTTATCTGATTGGGTGATATTAAACTCCAAAGAAAAGAAGCACAGGGGGCGCTAATCGCTTGTTGGGCAGTGTACATCTTTTTTTTTAACACTTTTAAGTTGCAATCAATATTCAAATTTGGCTGAACTTATTTTATTTTTAAATTGGTCCACGCAAACTATTTCAAAACAATACTAAGATTAAAATTTCAATAACGGGTGATTTTTTAAGAGTAATGGCGTTCAAACGTCATCTGTCAAAGTGAAAGGTTTTCAGTATACTCTGCCATTTAATCATGGAAAGCCTAACAAACGGGCAACGATTGCAAATTATTGAAATTTATTATCAAACTTCGTTTTCTGGAAAAAATGTGCACCGTTCGTTACGACCATATTATGGTCGTCATAATCAACAATTCATGCTGTTATCAAAAAATTTCGCACAAAATTTACTTTGTTGGACATTATGCCGTCTACTCGCATGCGTACAGTGCATGCCGAAGAGAATATTGCAGTCAAAGCGTAGAATGTTAATGAAGATCGTGAAATGTCAATTCGTCACAGTTCTCAGCAATTGGGCATGCGCTAATCAACCTCATGGAATATTTTACTTGTCGGTTTGGGTTTAAAAGCCTATAAAATTCAACTTGTGCAAGGATTGAAGCCGAATGACGTACTACAACGTTTAATTTTTGGTGAACGGGCCTATCCGATGTTTTATCGAAAAATTGTGTCGCACCTAGATGGATGAAACGCCACATGCCATACAAGAATTACCGATATATAAATAAATTTATGGCGCAACAGGCTCGTTTGTACCCAGGGCCTAGCTTTGTTCTCACAACCATTCATGTGTACGTGTGTACTTCTTAGCACGATGGTGGGACCTCTTGTTCTATGCCGACTCCGAAGCTTTTCATGACAATTGATAGTACTCTGATGATTTGTCAGATCATCACAAGAATAACCGATGCATCCCAAAAAAATAACAGTTTGGTGTGGTTAATGGGCTGGTGACATCATCGGTCAATTTTTCTTCAAGGACGACCGTGGAAGAAACGTTACCATCAACGGCGAACGATATCGAGCCATGATACGCGACTTTTTCTTTGCCCCAGCTGGCTGAGGTGAACTTGGTTGACATGTAGTTTCATGAAGACGGTGCCACATGCCAAATGCCACATGCCACACTGCTTGTGAAACAATGGAAATGTTGAAGGATGAATTTGGTGAGCAGCTTATCTCTCGAAATGGCCCTATGAGTTGGCCGCCATGATCATGCAATTTAACGCCTCTTGATAATTTCTTGTAGGGTTGTGTAAAGTCTATGTACACAAGCCGAACACGATTGAAGCCTTATAGGATAACTTAACATGGACATAACGTAACATAACGTGGAATACAGGCCGAAATGCTAAAAAAAATGACTCAAAATTGGGCCTTCCGAATGGACCATTTGCAAAGGACCCGCAGACAACAGTTACATGAAGTTGTCTTCAAAACGTAGATGGCAAAGGCCTATTTATCGATTACAAAAAATTTTTTTGAATATTTGATTTAAATTTGAGTGTTTTATTCGATAAAAAAAAATTCGATTTTTGAGTAATACTATCCTCCTCTTCTTCGTCTAAGCAACATCAGCAGAAGTCATTGCTGGAGAGGCCTAGCCTTCTTGTGTGTAAGCTTGTCGGACAATATCCTGTAAGGAGAACGATGATGCTGCTGATGTTTGATCTGTTAAGCATTATCAAGCAGATGTAGCGCTTCTGGTTAAAGTTAGACCAGAGTTGCCTGCATATTTGACAAGTTGTGCCGTTTATCCATCTGCTGTTTGCTTTATTGATCGCATACAGTTTGTGTGCTTACATCGGGCAAAATGCGGTCAATGAGAACATTAGCGTATTGTTGTCATTGCGTATGAATGATTGTGCAGAAATCGCTGGGTATGCAAACAGTGTTTTCACGGACAGCAACTTTTTCATCCCCAATACCTAATAGTTCTTTCGAAAATGTGTCAGCGGATGGATCTTGTGGTATTCTGACGCCACATGAACTTTTTCAACATCGTTAAACGTGGGAACTGGAATATGGAAAAGTGTCTAGTACCGCTTAATAGTTTGTCGTTGTTTTTTTTTATATCGTTGGGTCTTCTGTTGAACTCCTAAAGAGAATGTTTGTGTGCCATACGACCATTGAGTGTTCTGCTCAACGCATCAAGGCATATTTGTGTGCCATAGTGCATTATTCCCTGAGGATCTGTTTGCATTGTGTCAGCTTTTTGGCCCTCGACTATTGCTTTTTTTTATGCTGCATCCTTCATCTGGGTTACTTTTTTTTTTATAATTTGCGCGCAATCAAGGGGTTATGAATACCCTTTATATGTTTTAGCACAGTGCGGGCGTTAAGGAAATTAGGGATAAGAAGAAAGGAGATACCGATGCACATTGGTTTTAAATGTCTGTAAGTTATAATGGAAAGGAAAAACAGAGTTTGGTAGATCATTCCACATTCGTGTTGTTCGGTTTATGTACGAATCTCTATATTTCAGCGTACGTCCGAAGATAGGCTTGAGTGTAAACTGATTTGCATTCATTGCGTAACGAGTATTGCGGCTGAATTATTGAATGGGAGGAATGCAGTTGGCTATTTCATTTGAACATTGGTTGTTAAAATAGCGATAAAACAAGGTAAGGCAGGAGATGTTTCGACGGTGTTCGAGCGAAACTAAGGAGTTCGCTATTCTTATGTCTTCTATAAGTTTTTTCGCACGTGTTTGAATCCTATCTAGTAGGTGCAATGTTGATTTTGGTGCACCTGACCAGACGTGGGCGTTAAATTCAAGTTTTGGGCGTATAAACGCTTTATATATTGTGGCCAAATCAGAGGGGGTGAAATATTTCTTACATCGATTTAGGAAACCTAGACATTTCGCTGCGTTTTTAGCGACTTCGAATATGTGGTCGTTCCAACGTAAGTCGTTACTACCACACATACCTAGCATGGAAAGCTTTTCGGTTTCTTCGACGTAAGTGCCATTCATGGATAATGGCTCTAGATTTTGGTTACGCTTTAATGACAGAAGACAGCATTGTGTTTTGGAAGCATTGAATTGCACTCTATTAGATTTACCCCATTTGATAATGCTGTCAAGGTCGGAATTCAATGAGCTTAACATATTTTGGCGTTTAGAGTCCACGTTCGAAGGTGAGGGACGAGGACCTGTAAACGAATATGAGAAGCTGAGGGTACTGTCATCAGCGAAGGAATGAATTGGATTAGAAGTTGCAGACAGGAGATCATTTATAAAAATGAGAAAAAGAGTCGGAGACAAAACTGAGCCTTGAGGGACACCAGCATTTATTTGGTGAGTTACAGACTTGAAACCATCCAAAACAACTTGAATTAAACGTTTCGAAAGATAATGTCTAATCCATAGAAGAAGTTTTTCGTCGATTCCAAATGCACGCATTTTCGACAAAAGGGCTTGATGCCAAACCCGGTCAAATGCCTTTGATATGTCAAGCGCAACAATCTTGCTTTCGCCACCATGGTGGATTGATTTGTTCCACTTTTCGGTGAGATATGTCATCAAATCACCAGTAGACCTGTTGCTGCGAAAACCATACTGCCGGTCATTGAGAAGTTTTCGTGTTTCGAGATATTTCATAAGCTGACGATTTATCAGCGTTTCCATGACCTTGGTCGGTAGTTGGAGAGAGAAGAAGATTCGCCTTTTTTTGGTACAGGCTAGACAAATGCTGTTTTCCATCTACTCGGAAAGAGTCCTGATGAGTAGGATAGATAGAAAAGCTTACGCAGTGGTTTTGCTAGCGTAGAAGAACACCTCTTCCAAGAATGATGGGGGATATACCATCTGGACCAGCGGATTTATGTATGTCAAGATCAAATAAAACTCTTGCAACTGTACGAGTACGAAAGTGAATTTCTCCCATAGAATGATCTACGTTCTCAAGTACAGGAGGAGACTGAACACAATCTGGCAATGTAGAATTGGCTGCGAAATGCGCAGCAAGCAGATCGGCTTTGTCTAAAGAGCTGAGCTTAGAATATTCACAGGTAGATCAAATGTTGAATGAAAAAGTTGCTGCAGTGCCAGATGATGCAACGGCCAATGCGATGTCATTATTTGGTCGTATTTCAGCAAAATTTACCGAAAAAAATGTTTTACCAGTTCTATCCAAAAAGAATCCACTTGATCTAGGTGAAACTGCCAGAATATTGTGGTTGCTTTTTTTTTTTTAGGAAAAACCGCAACAACGAATGGGTGGGGGTTGAAATGACCTGTCGACGAAATGTTCATTTTTAAAATATTTTCATCGAAAGTGAATTTACTTAAAATTGTACCAAAAACTTTTTTTTTTACGAAAAACGCCATTAAAAAGTGGGTGTGGCAAAACATTTAGTATTGTTGAAATATATCTAGATTTTTTCAGAAAACCTCAATATGTTGCTCAGATAATTTTTCAAAATTTATCACTATTTAACCAAAAACAACTGTTTGGAAAAAAAAATGTTGGTGTTCATTGTTTTTTTTTTTTAAGTTTTAATGAAAAAACAAGTAAATTGGTTGCAAATTACATGCGTTATACCAAAGAGAATAGAAATACATAGAGTACGCATCAGAGCTAAGAATTTTGTAGCCGTTTCAGACGCGGGCAGTAACTGCGAAGGGTAGATCATATGCATCGACTTTGCTGTTGTTAGATGCTGGGATAGCAATCTTAACACTGTGGTATCAATATCAGTCAACCATATAGAAAATGTTCGTTGTTTGAGATGCGCACTCCATGTAGTTCTTTACTATTTGGTTATACGTAAATAATGGAATTCATGTATTTTTTCACGCATGCACAACAAACACATACGTTTTCCGATTTTTAACTTTACGAAATCCATATATATAGAGCAATGTCAAGGATGTGTACAAGTTTGGTCAAAATAGATAAATGCGTTAATGCGTAAATCGGCAAAAAAAATAAACACAATTTGAAGGCTCAATTTTTATGATTAAATACAGACGAAATATGAACAAATAAAACAGTCGATTGAACTTCGAATTTAACGAACAGAAGAAACAGTGACTACCCGAAATTAGTTCGGACACCTCCCATGGTGTAAGTCTCCACTACATCCAAAATCTTTCCTATCGCACTCTTTCTTCCCCTTCTCTAATGCTCACACTGTGGTAAAACATTTAACGGATATTGATAACCACTTTGAGTGTGTGCAAATTATTAAAAAAAAACATATGAGAAGGTTATAGTCCACTGTGTGGATAGTTTTATACCCTATCCCATCCCATCCTTCAAATTAATATCCCTAAAATGTGACATATTCCTCAAAATCTTGTATGGTTCGACAAAAAACGCGTTTTTCTCCTGCATATGGTATGGCGTAGGGTATGCAAATGGGTTTTAAATGAAAACGTAGACGTGTGTTAAAATGATGTATAAACGAAATGTTGATATTATTATAGCCAATGATTCTGCATCAAAAGTTTTTTTTCGAAATGTTTAAAATTTTACCGAAAAACGTTTTTTTTTTTAATAAAAACGCCCCCAAAAAGTGGGCGTGGCAAAAATCTTTGTATGGATGAAATATAGACATTAAGATTGTCTAGATAAAAACATTTTTTTTACTAAAAACGCCCCAAAAAGGGGGCGCTGCAAAAAACTTGGTACGGATGAAATATAGACCTTAAGATTGTCTAGGTATTTCGTTTATACATTTTTTTAAAAATTTTAACTGTTTGACCTAAAACTACGTTTTTCTTAAAAAGCGGCGTGGCAGTGATCGGATCTCAAAAAACGTACACTTGTTCTACTGGGAGTAACAACAAACACGTGTACCAAATTTCATGATCCTAGCTCAAAGTTTAAGGCCCAAAAACTGGTGACGGACGGACAGACATGGCTAAATCGACTCAGCTATCGATTCTTAGTCGAAACGTGTACTTTGAGGTATACATAGCTCAATTATTTCCCTATGTTACAAGCTATGTATCAAAACTAATATACAGCTATGGGATAGGGTATAAATATTAAAAAAAAAAGTCTTAACACAGTTAACTGAATCTTTTTGAATTTTTCATTTGAAAGTCAGGAAATGATTAGATTGATTTATTTTGCTGTAATACTTTTATTTTCAGAAAAAATCACCTACAAGTTTTTTTTTTAAATTCTGAAAGATAAGCAAATTGTACTTGGTATTACAAAAAAAAAAACGTTTTTTCCTTGGATGTAAAATCAAAAAACCAATTTTCAGCCACAAAATGGAATTCATAAATAAATATTTTACCACTTTCAAAAAAATATGTTTATACATCAAACATTGCCTCCAATCAGTCACTAACTCGTGCGACTTCAAATAAATTTTTCTATCCAACTCCACTACGAAGCATCTAATCCCACGAGTAACCTAAACAGCGGCACAAATTCGCCCGAATCGCTTAGTCTTAGTACACCTAGCCGCACGAAATACATACCCACTCCGATTGAGAGTGAGCAAACCAACCAAAGAAAAATAATAGCAAAACAGCAGCACCAACAACCATTATCTTGGATAAAATATCGAATAAAAGCCATGCAAAGCCATGCAAAGCCATGCAAAGTCATGCTCAATATAATATTAATCCACTAGCAAACGAATTGCACAAGACGAGACTTAAACCTGAGCTACAACAAAAAAAAAAAAAAACTATTTGTAGAGGCGTATAAGAATATGTTGAATTCGATTTTTTCGCTAAATATAGACTCGACTTTATGAACCGGATATGCGAATTATCTGTTGCAAAAAAAAAATGAGAAAAGATTGCTCTTACAGTTGGGGCGGCATAAATGTTGTGTGTAATCCACTATAAAGCTACACATCTGTTTGGTGAAATCCTTGTAAATGCATGAAATCGGCGTTAAATTCCAAAAAAAAAAATTCACAAAACTCACAGTGTTACAAATAATTTTATTTCACTTTAATTAACTTTTAAATAATTTTTTATTTTGCACTAAAAATGTAAATCAAATTCAAGTGATCATCAGCTGGTATCCTTTTTGCAAAAAAAATATTTTTTTATGTTTCTTGTGATGGTGCAGGTGTTAGGATGAGGAATTTTTTTTTTTTTACTTTAAAGCACACTTTTTGGTATTAATTTTTTTTTTAATTAAAAAAAAGCATTATAAGCGCACAAAATGAAACAATTTGTTGATTGGATTAAATTTCCCGTCACAAAAACAATCACATCAAAATAATTTTTTTCTTAATTTTTTGTATTTTTATTTTGAATTCCGTTCAGTTAAGAAATCCGAAGAAGTCGACTCACCATTCACCATGGCTTAAGTGCCAGAGAAATACGGATCGCGAATTTCTTTCTCGTTTGCGTGTTGTTACTTTTCTATTCCTTCTATTGCCACGATTTTTTTTTTCTGTTTCGTATAAAGTTGTTTCGTTTTTCTATTCCGACGAACGAGAAAAAGAAACGAAGAAAAGAAGCAGACCAACAACAACAACAAAAAATAAAACCGAAAAAAAAACTCTTGCGAGAGGGTCTTAGAGGATCTTTCTAAGGTATTTCCTTTCCGTTTTTTTTTCTATGTATATGTTTGTATATGTGTATACAAAAATAGATTATCTACACGGCACTATAAACTAAGCACTTGTTCTTCACTCGAAGTCTGGAGAAAGACTGAGGTTTTGTGCTCAGAGTTGTGGCAGATATTTTAAAAGATTCAGGTCCATTCGAAGAGTTAGGTTTGTTATCCACCACGGTTTGAAGTTCTCTGTGGAGATACCAACGATTCTCTTGGCTTCAGTTCACCATGATGACGTAAGAATTTGAAGCCGGCGAGTATAACAGGTGACTGAAGTTAGCTTTTCGAGTAGTTTCCAATCAGAGAGAGAGAGAGAGAGAGAAGTGGCACTGGAATCGCAACACGTGCTAGTTTCGGTGTTTCGTGTGGTTTGTTTACAAATGTGACGTCATTGGCGGGGTTTTCATTCCAATTGGTGAGGTTGCTCTCTCGGTATTTTCTCAAAAAAAATTATAATAACGAAGAGGCCTGATTCGTACTCTCTTCAACATGTTGATTCTCTCTCGCGCATCTAACGTTTGATGATGATGATGGAAATGGTATGAAGAAAACGAACTTGAAAATAATTTCTTGAATTTTTATCAAGTTCGCAAGTCAACTCTTTCGTTTTGCCAGGGATTATTAGATGTTTTTCATATAATTCGCTTGTACCTATAGCGTTATTCTGTTATATTTATTGTGATTCTTATAAGAAGCTTATGAGGTAATAGATATAGATGATCATCGCACTACAGTAGCGGAATGTATGTGGGGAAGGTAGCAATTATCGTTTTGTGGTTTTTGTGTGGCAATATTGTGAAATTCTGATCGTCGTTGCGGTGGAAAGTGTCCGAGCGGAGCTTTGAAGATGCTGTGGGAATATATCAATAAACTATAGGCTCTCATGGTTAGCAGAGGATTTAACATGGAATTAATCGATTTGAAACGGTAAAAGGAGTTCTTAAGATGTCTGTTTGTTGTGAGGTGAAGAATCTTTGCCAGTTTAGAGCATTTAATGGAACTAGTGACACCAGTCATTGAATTGTGTATAAGTAGCTGAGAAGGGCAATTTGTTTTATGACTGTTTTAATGGTCCTGGAAATGGAAAGGTTTAAAGAGGCAACTTCTGGTATACGGTATTTAAAAAAAATTGAAATTTATAGGAAAGGCGATTGACAATCTTAAGATTGTATCCCTCCATACTTACCCTAAAATAATCATAGCGGACGGTTTAAATGTACACAATTCTACGTGACTTCAAGTTTGCAAACAGCACCCGAAGAAAGGTATGTTGAGATATTTGCTTAGGTAAATAATGCTTGCAGTTGCCACTCTCCCTTTATACTCGATCTCAGGTGCCGATACACGGGGTAGGTGGAAAATAAAATAACACCCATAGACCAAACCTAGCTAGAGGTAAGATCTTCTATCAAAATACCTCAACAGACGGTGGCAGAAGGAAAATTCCCAAGATGTAGTCAATGGTGGCGTTTGCAGTCTTAGTTAAGATGGACATAGTAAACCAAGTATTTCAGCTGCTCCGATATATTCGGACAACAAATTATGAAGTACTCTCGAGGGCTTGTCAGGCCTACTGAACAGAGATAGTGAGGGAAGAGCTAATAGGCCAATTGTAGTCGTCGATTACATAATTGCAACTGATGACCACGTATCCTAGGGGTATCTGATAAATTTAAGCTGCCCCTCCAGGTAGGGGGTTATGCTATGCGTAAACTACCAACTCAAAGCACAAATTGTTGTTGCGGAGGAACCAAGAGCTTCGGCAGAGATTGATTTTATTGTTGAGGACCATGCTAAACGAAAAACTGAAACCAACCTTCGTACCGGCGTTTGAAATATGAGAAAACTAAACAGAAGAGGTACAGGCGAATAACTAGCAGAAGCTTCTTAAAAGCAGACATAACCGACATCCAGGAAATACGATGGCATGGGTCCTCCAATAAGAAGATGAACCATTGTGACATCTACTACGGACCGTGTTATAGTGAGCAGAAACAGCGACTATTCGTAGTTATAAGGATTTATGATAAGTTCCAGACTTAAGCAAGAAGTCTTTTCTTTCCAAAACATAAACGAATGCATTTTATCAATCCGCATCAAGGCCAAATTCACCAACATAAGATTTATATGCGCTCACGCTCCAGTGGAGAAAAAAGATGGTGTAGCTTAGGATTGCTACTTGACAAAACCCATGATCGTGCTGTGAGATTTTAAACGCAAAGGTAGGAAGCGAAGACATCTTCAGCATAATTATCGCTAAACACAGTCTATACGACAACCTGCCTTGCAACGAACCTTGGCTTATTGAGTTCACTGCGGAATGATATAACGCTATAGCCGGTACACGGTTTCCTCAGTACGATGTCCATAGGGACATGTAGGTCTCCGGATAAGCGATCGAACACACAAATTGATTACATTGCCGAAGAAAAGAGGCTTTCCGAACATTCCGATTCACTACCTTGTTGGAGCCAAGGTAGGAATGCGGATTTTACCACCACAACACAACAATCCTGAAATATCCACAAAAAATTAGACGCTCTGAACTGCGCCAACTACAGAGACATAAGTCTCCTCAGCATCGCCTACAAGATCCTATCTGCCGTAATATATGAACGCCTCAAACCGTTTACCAACAACCTAACCGGCAGATCTTGGAAAAACCAAAGAAGTCCAAATCGATACCCACCACCTATTCATCGATTCCAAAGACGCATACGACAGCACTAATAGAGACGAACTATACAGAGCCAGGGCAAGTTTTGGTATAGCACCCAAACTTGTCCGTTTGTGAAGGATGACGATGGAGAAATCTGGCTGCTCCATCAGGATCGGAAATGACCTCACCGGCACATTCGACACCAAAAAAGGATTAAGGTAAGGCGATGCGCTGTCATGTGGCTTCTTAAATTGGATTCTTGAGAAGACTGTGTAAGACTCCTGAGCCAACAACAGAGGCACATTTTTTCGAAAATCGGTGCAACTACTAGCCGACGATATTGACAGCATTGGTAGGACTCAACGTGATGTCATAGCCAGGTTTGCTAGTATTGAGAAGGATGCGGCAAAAATGGGTTTAGAAGTAAATGAGGGCAAGACTTAGTATATACTGTCAACACGAAAAGACACAAAACATCGACGAATTTGACAGAACGTCACCATTAACAGATATAACTTCAAGGTAGTAGGGGACTTTAGATATCTCGGCTCCGCTATTAACTCTGACAACAAAATCTCGTCAGAAATTAAAGGAAGAATTACTCTTGCCAGCCGCTGTTTCTTCGGGCTAAGAAGGCAATTTAGTAGTAAGGCCCTCACTCGAACTACTAAGGTGATCCTATATAAGACCCTGATCATCCCAGTCCTGCTTTACGGCGCTGAAGTCAGCAACGTCTCAAAGGCGGACGAAGAAAACCTTTATCGGTTCGAGAGAAAATTTCTTCAAAAAATCTTCGGTCCCGTTTGCGTTGACGGACTAAGTAAACGAAGGTTCAACCAAGAACTATGCGAGCTGTACAGCAACATTCCCTTGGCCAAAAAACTCCTCATTGGACGTTTAAGATGGCTAGGACATGTAGACCGAATGAACGCTAATACTCCGGCTAGTAGTGTCTTTGATTCCCAGCCAGACTTAGGACGCAGTAGAAGACGACCTCAACTTAAGTGGCGTGCACAAGTAGAAACCGAACTCAAACAACATGGAGTGCGCAACTGGAAGCAGTAAGCTAAAGACCAGGCTAATTGGAGAGGCATGTTGGTTGGGTCCCAGGTTCATTCCGGACTGTAGCGCCACTTCAGTAAGTATGTTAGGAAGTTCCAAACATCATGCATGTAGTTTCACCTTTCTATATCCTCCGTCAGAGGCTTTTCTTATTATATGGTCTTCATTCTGCATCACCAATAGTCTTGAGTACTCTTCAGCAGCAGCTTTGAGATATAGCGGTATACACATCCTGCAAATGTTTCCAGGTAAATTCGGGACTGTTGTTTGTCGATAGCGGCATGTACGATATTCACATTTCTACCCTGGCTGTTACAGGGAAATAGTTCGAGCCGGACCTAAGACCTTTCAAAGACTATAGATTGTGTGTAGGCCGTGTTTTCTAACAATATTACTGAAGATACCCTCTTTTTCTACCTAGGGGTCATAATCACAAAGCACTCTTCTACCGTCATACTTCAGTTTTAGGTCATAACTTTTTTTCACGAGCTTCTACAAGCAGTCTTAAGTGATTTCATCTCGTTTCTCTTGTCTTGTCCGAATATTGCAGATGGGCTCGTGTAGGTTGTTTACTTAGTCCAGTTCTATTGGGACCGTAGACGCCTCGTTGACACTATTTTGATAATTAATTTTCACCAGCTTCTACAAGCAGCCTTAAGTGATTTCATCGCGTTTCTCTTGTCTTGTCCGAATATTGCAGATGGGCTCGTGTAGGTTGCTTACTTAGTCCAGTTCTATTGGCACCGTAGACGCCTTGTTGACACCATTTTGATAATTATTTTTCACGAGCTTCTACAAGCAGTCTTAAGTGATTTCATCGCGCTTCTCTTGTCTTGTCCGAATATTGCAGAGGGGCTCGTGTAGGTTGCTTACTTAGTCCAGTTCTATTGGGACCGTAGACGCCTTGTTGTCACCATTTTGATAAGTAATTTTCACGAGCTTCTACAAGCAGTCTTAAGTGATTTCATCGCGTTTCTCTTGTCTTGTCCGAATATTGCAGATGGGCTCGTGTAGGTTGCTTACTTAGTCCAGTTCTATTGGCACCGTAGACGCCTTGTTGACACCATTTTGATAATTATTTTTCACGAGCTTCTACAAGCAGTCTTAAGTGATTTCATCTCGTCTCTCTTGTCTTGTCCGAATATTTCAGATGGGCTCGTGTAGGTTGTTTACTTAGTCCAGTTCTATTGGGACCGTAGACGCCTTGTTGACACCATTTTGATAATTAATTTGCTGTCAATTGAAAAGAGAAAACCGGGCGATTGTGAAAGGTTGCACTTTTCCCCCCTCACCTTCTACCACCACAACTCTTAACAAAATATTTGACAACATTTCAGCGGTTTGTAGAGAAAGTCTTACTTCTTCTAAACCTTAACGGAAATTTACCATTTATTTGGTTCATTTTTCATAAAATTTTGTTTAAATGCCGCTATAGCTAGTCGGGGGTCCATTTTTGAAATTCTTTTTTCAAACTCAACCTACTATGCATTTGTACAATAAATCGACTTCTAACACCCGCTAGATGGTATTGCTGCACCAGTATTTCCTTCTCGTCAAAGACTCAAACACATGAACGGCTTCACTGGCAACCTCTTTAGAAAAAAAAACTTAATCCTCCAAACACGAATAACACTTTCGAAAAAAAAAAAAAACAATCCACCATCTACCAATTGGTTTCCATGAAATTATGCTCACTTGTCACGAGCTGCTTCCCAACTTCCCTCTAAGGGAACTGCAAATCTAAGCTGTTTGCATATTTCAGCCGCTCAGATCTGATTGTCGTTACTAATGTAACCTTCTCGTCCAGAATGTACTACAAATTGTTATTTGTACGATGAAAAAACAATTTGCTATCTCATCAGGAATTTTAATTAAAGATCTTGCCTTCACTGCGGCCATGGCGGAAGGCAGCTCTAGGTACTGCCACTCACGATTAAAAAACATAAAACATAACAATTACCGAGCACATCTTTATGTTTTAATTAAAAACAATCACCTATGACTGTGAGAGACAGCTCTAAAGCCCTATATCCATGGGATAGCTGCAAGTGGCCTTAAGCACGCGAGGTTTTTTTTTTCAGCTAATTAAAGACGCTGGCCATACCGCCGGTGGGCCGGCCTGCAAGGCGAAAAACCTTAAAACTATAACACGAGCTCGAAGAAGAGTAGTAAACGTCACCGTGTATAGTACACACTTAGCCCTAGGGCCAATAACACGAATATCACCAGAGCGTCGTTATCGTCCTTCTTCAGAGCCGCACATCAGCATCATCATCATCGTCACAGTCGTCAGTGAACGATGTCGTTTCGGTCGAATCTTGCCGGTCCTCCACCGTAGAGATGTCATGATCGTCGTCGTTGTCGTTCTCGTCGAAAGATCGTGTATAATAAAAATATCTAACTAACAAGGTTGTTGATCATAAGGCTTTCGCTTTTGGTGCGGACTACCTGAGAAGCAATCAGGCGGGCAGCTCTTTCCCCCTTCCCAAAAAAGGGATAAACTGGGACCACAACACGAGAGTAGCAAATAGGACTTGTTCTGTTCGATGAGGAGGTATTAGGCTTGTATCCCCCTGGCGGTTGGCATGCACACCGAAAAATTGCTTCCAACGAAGGTAGCTGGTTCGTCTGATCGGTGTCTGTGGTCACCAGCATGGATGGCCAGCCCGGTGCCGGTCCACCTCTTTCTCATTATTTTTGTGGTTTTAATTTCACTTTTTATCCTCCACTGTCGGCTGCCGACTGGCGCACGATGAGAGGGATAAACAAATCTCAAAGCCAGACATGTAATCTATACAAATCACCTCTTCGAATGATGGTAGCATGGACGGGACGGGACTTTGGCTGTGCATATCCTTAGTGCGCGCGCAGTTCCCGAAGATGTGGTAAGATATATATGGCGGATTGATGAATGTTTCCAGCTCAAGATCAAGGGTATACGTGGGCTTCAGATGGTGACTGTGTTGTTGGGTTGTGCTCAATGAAGGGGAAAGGTGTTTTCGGCCGCTGGAGTTGGTATGTCTTTAGGGGAGGAGATGCGACCTTATGATTTATCTTGTGGTCATTTTGTTTTATGGACATCGTTTAGGGATGTTAGGATGGGCTCCAAGGACAATGAATTAATGGCAAACGAGTCGTAAAATATGTGAAGACATTTTTATTTGTGCAACCAATTGATTTTGGGAAATTTAAGGATGCCGACTGACTTATTTTGTTGAAAGGTGAATAGAGGGTTGAACGTGAAGGATGGTAGTGTGGATTGGATATGGATTCCGCTGAAATTTTGGAAGGTGTGGTTGTGTACATTGAATACTTGGATTTTTTTTTTTAATTTTGGAGGTCTGTAATTTAGTATGGACTTAAAAAATGACTCATAATTCTATGAAATAAGAATGGGTGCCTTACATGATCTGTACCCTACAAGAAGATAGATAGCAATACAGTGGCCTAATGGAAATTGCGTATGATCATTAGTTCAAATCCCGAAAAACACAACAGCTGTGATTTAACACACTCCTATCTTTCGAGAAAGTCTGAAGAAGATTGAAGAGGATAAACTTTCATGAGACGCTTCTGAAATTCTCCGTTCGGAATCTGTGGTAGACCAGATCAAGAAGCTAGGTTTGAGATCCTATACTTACTTACTAAAGTGGCGCCACAGTCCGGAATGAACCTGGGCCTCAACCAACACGCCTCTCCAATTAGCCCGGTCCTTAGCTTACTGGCTCCAGTTTCGCACTCCAATTTGGTTGAGATCTGTCTGACTTTTGCGCGAAACTTAAGGTAAAAAGTTCCTCTACTGCGTTCGACTTTTGCGAGCTGAGGTAGTGGTGCCCATTCGCTCTGGATATCCTAGCTATCTCAAACGTCCAATGCGGAGTTTCACGGAGACTAGGGCTATGTCGCTGTATAGCTCGTATAGTTCTTGGTTGAATCTTCGTCTCCATAGCCCGTCACTTAATTTCTGCGAGGTGTTGTTGTCAGACTTAAAGCGGAGTCGAGATGGACAAAGTCCCGTATATTATATTTGTTAATGGTGACGTTCTGTCCAATTCGTCGATGTTGTGTTTCCTTTATTGTTGACAGCATAAACTTAGTCTTACTGCTGAAGCCATTTTTGCCGCTTCCTTCTCTATACTAGCAAACGTGGCTATGACATCATGTCCTACCAATGATGTCAATATCGTCGGCGTAGTCTAGTATTTGCACCGATTTTTGGAAAATTGTGTCTCTAGTGTTGATTCGAGAGTTTTGCACAATCCTCTCAAGAATCAAATTGAAGAAATCACATGACAGGGCGTCACCTTGCCTAAATCCTTTTTTTAGTATCGAATGTGTCGCTGAGGTCGTTTCCGATACTGATGGAGCAGCGGGAATTCTCCATCGTCATCCTACACAAACCGACGAGTTAGATTGGTATACCAAAACTAGACATGGCTCTGTATAGTTCGTCTCTATAAACTCTCTTGTATGCGGCTTTGAAATCGATGAATAGGTGGTGGTTATCGATTGGGGCTTTTTGGGTTTTTTAAAGGATCTGCGATCCTGATAAGGGCCGAACAGGTTGTTGGTAACAGGTTTCATGCGTTCATATATTACGGCAGATAGGATCTTGTAGGCGATGTTGAGGAGATTTTTGACTCTATAGTTGGTGCAGTTTTGTGGATCGGTTCCATTCCGTGGTTCCATATTCAGGCATACTTTCATCCGACCAGAATTGGCTTTTGGGGTGGTGGATGCTAATTACCAAGTCATCTCCACCGGTTTTATAAAGCTCGGCTGGAAGGCCGTAATTTCCGGCAGCCTTATTAAAAAAAATAAATTTATGGCGGAACAGGCTCGTTAGTACCCAGGGCCTAGCTTTCTTCTCACAACCATTCATGTGTGCGTGTGTACTTCTTAGCACGATGGCGGGACCTCCTGTATTATGCCGACTCCGAACGGCTAAGTTGAGATAAGCTTTTCATGACAATTGATACTACTCGGATGATTTGTCAGATCATCACGAGAGGGGGGCCAGTGAAAAATCATTTAGATGTTGCTATGGCTTAGAATCAAACCCAGACCTTCTGCGCGGCAGTTCATCGCACTAACCATCGCGCCACTGAGACCGTCTTATTAAGCTTCAGTTAAAATATTGCTATCCTTACTTCACTCAGGTCGGGTGGTTGACAGATTTTGCTGTCGTTGTCAATATGGAAAGGTCCGTTCTGCTTGACAGCGGAATGTTGTTCGTCATAGCCGTCTAACAGTC
This sequence comes from Rhingia rostrata, assembly GCA_949824845.1. NCBI lineage: Eukaryota > Metazoa > Arthropoda > Insecta > Diptera > Syrphidae > Rhingia > Rhingia rostrata. The sequence goes on along the minus strand of OX463755.1, from coordinate 26,280,298 downwards.
TGCGGAAGTGGATCTTCCATACCCTCAGCATCGACTATGTCTCAACTACGATATTTCCTTGTTCATGTAGATAGGATTCGAGCCTTTTATCATCGATTGTGTGGTTTTATTGTTCTTTTCTTTTTCTGAAAAGATGATTTTCATCCCTTCTTCTCTGCCTATATAGCTCAACGGCAGCTCTCGTCCTCACCTCTATCTTAGCCTTGTAGGCGTTATTCTTGGCTGCGAGCATCTGTCGGTATTCCTCATCAAACCAGGGGATTCTTGCTAGTGGGCTCGAGAAACCTAGCACATCAGTTGCGGCTGATCTAATGGCTTGTTGGCATCGTTGCCATTGTTCTTCGACATCCGACGCTGGTGGTATAGTGCTAATCGAGAGGTTGATACGCCTTGCGAGAAGGTCTTGGCGGTCTCTTGCGATTGCAGTCTTTCGAATTTAAATTCCTTCACAGTATTTCTGAATTGTTGTGGCGTGGTGGATATCCGCATTCTTACCTTGGCTGCAACAAGGTAGTGGTCCGAGTCGATGCTAGCTCCTCGGAATGTTAGGAGATCTAAAATGCTGGAGGAGGGCCAGTAAAAATTAATAAGGTGTTGCTATGGCTGGGAATCCCAGACCTTCTGCGCGGCAGTTCAAGGCACTAACCATCGCGCCACTCAGCCCGTCATTGTTAATTTTTGGAGGTTAAAAATAAGCATTTGATGTGTAGTCAGAGTTACAACCACTGGGCATTGCCAAGTTAAAGTCAATCCGATTCCACCCTCGTCTTATAATACCCAACCATCGTCTTACGAGTTGATAAATGTTTTTTACCGAGTCATCTCGGCATGTTTTATAATTCTCGGTACGAACGCCGTAGTCTCCGGCAGTTCAGAAAGCTCAGATGGTTAGTAGTTTTTGCGGTCGTTGCCAATGTAATGATTCAGCGCAAAATTGCTCGATATCGTAGTTCAACAGCCTGCGAAAGTGGTTCTTCCGTTTCCTCGCATCTACTGTGTCTGAACGATCTTACAAAATTTCCTCTTTCATCTCAACATGATTCTGTTCGCACCTGGTAACGGGTGATCCAAGTAGAGATACTTTTTTCAATAGCCTTTTTTGACAGATCACGTGTGAGTCGTGTCATGCTGTCATGTTGTTTTTGTTTAGTATTGTTTGTCATTTCATAATGGAAAGACTTACGCGTGAACAGCGTTTACAAATTGTTCAACTTTATTGTGAAAATTCACGTTCTGTGAGGAATGTGTTTCGTGCACTCCGCTCAACTTATGGTCAACATAATCGGCCTACTGAGCGTACTATTCGCAACACCATCACCCATTTTGAGACCCAGCATTCATTATTGGATAATATTCGACCGAATAGACCACGTCCAGCACGCTGTGAAGAAAATATAGCGGCCGTAGCTGAGAGTGTACTCGAAGACCGTAGAGAGTCGATTCGGCGCCGTTCGCAGCAACTCGGACTGACGTATGGAACGTATTGGCGCATTTTACGTCAAGATCTTAAATTGAAAGCGTACAAAATACAGCTTGTGCAATAACTGAAGCCGCTCGACCTTCCCAAGCGACATCGCTTCGCTCTATGGGCTCTTGAAAAGTTCCAAGAAGATCCGAAGTTTTCGAGGCAAATTTTGTTTAGCGATGAGGCCCATTTCTGGCTCAATGGGTATGTAAACAAACAAAATTGCCGCATTTGGGACGAAGAGCAACCTGAAGAGATTGAAGAACTGCCACTTCATCCAGAAAAAACAACGGTTTGCTGTGGTTTGTGGGCCGGTAGAATCATCGGTCCATATTCCTTTAAAAATTATGCCGGTGCGAACGTAACCGTCAATGGCAACCGTTATCGTGCCATGATAACCGACTATTTGATGCCTGAAATTGAAGCTCGTGATCTCGGCGACATTTGGTTTCAGCAAGACGGCCTGCGCCACTTCCCACACATCGCATCAATCAATGGACTTATTGAGAGAACATTTCGGTGAGCACATAATTTCACGTTTTGGGCCGGTCGATTGGCCACCAAGATCGTGCGATATCACACCGTTAGACTTTTTCCTGTGGGGATATGTAAAGTCAAAAGCTTATGCCGACAAACCGGCTTCGATTCAGGCCTTGGAGGAAAACATCACGCGTGTCATTCGCCAGTTACCAGTCGAAATGCTCGAACGAGTGATCGAAAATTGGACTCAACGGATGGACCATCTGCGACGTAGCAACGGCCAACATTTAATAGACACAATCTTCAAAAAATAAATGCGAAAGAATGTTCTTTCAAATGATAATAAAAATTCTCCATTAAATTTGAATTTTCTGTGTTTTTTTTCATTAAAAAAGTAGGGAACCTCGAAATGGATCACCCTTTATCACTGGCTTCGATGTTTTCACTCTTTTGGTAAAACTTACTAAGAATTTTTTCCTGTATCGTTGGTCGCGCGCTTTTCTAGCTTCTTATGCTTCTTTCTGGAAACCCGGTGTTCTTTCCTCCTTCTTATACAACACAATGGCAGCTCTCGTCTTCACCTGCAACTTACCCTTGTATGGCTTGTTCTGGGCTGCGAGGATTTGTCGGCACTCTTCATCAAACCAAGAGTTTCTATTGTTCGCAAGAATCCTAGCATACACGTTGTGGATGATCCACGGCTCTTAGAACCTAGCAACATTAAAGCTTTATATGTCTTCATTGCGCTTTTTTTCCATTCTCATTGCGATTCGAAACGACATGTTCCTACCAACCTCTAAAGAGTCCACCTATCACTGGTACACCAATTAAATTTAAAATCGATAAATAATATTTCACCTGTTGGCCAGACTGTACCATTCAGATGTGCGTTCTACTCGCGCGGTACCCATTTCGCCTACCTGACACCGTAGATACGTATCCTGCGCATGCTCGCAGTTATATTTGCTTTATCAATTAGCTGAGATTGGCCTCTCACCAACATATCACCGTAATGGCCCATAAACTCCTGTCGTACATCGCATCCTTTTCGGACTCCACGATGGACAGACGCAGGCGCGCATCAACCAAAATGGAATCATTTTTGTCTGTGCGGTGGCATGTCACGCTGTAATCCTTTTTCCTCTTCACGAACGATGCTATCGCGATGACGTTTGCTCGCAAGTGGAATTCCACACAATTCCACATGTGTGTGCGTGTGTGCTTTCGACAGCTGCGAGGATTATTTTTAGCTACACTTTAAGTGTGTTTGTTGGCCGTTGATTTGTTCGACATTGTTGTTGTTGTTGTGCGTGCAAATAAAAATATCATAATATGCCGCCCGATTATACACGATTAAGAGTTGCGCGCGATGTCGCTTCCATGAATTCCCTTGGCCGCCGCCAACACCGTGGGTGTCCAATCGCAGATATCACTCGATGTGCGCAGGCGCGCTCGCCACGGCATAGGGCATCACTTTGATTTGTCGTGGTGTGTCTTCGATGAACGTGAAATCCTATTAGGCGCGGGGTTTTTGTGTGATGGGTGGCTTAACGACAACGGCCGAACGGACGCGCTGATCGTATTATGTCTCCAAGTTTCTACGACACAACATGGCGGGCGAGATGGGGTCTTATATCGGTTTCGTACTTTGTAAGTTGGAATTTGTTCGGCAAGATCCGAACATAATGACAGCGACAATAAACGACGACTTGAGAACTATTTATTTGTCACTCAAGGTCAGGCGACCGTTTGCGACGAGTGTGAGGAGTTTTTTTTTTGAATTGCACTCGAAGAGTGTCAGGTTTTAATGAGTGGGGTGTTGAAGTGTGGGTACCAACGGGTGACGGACTGATTTGCATATTTTGTCTTCCATTAAAATGATTTAATCACATGCGGTGGTTGGAGATTGCACATAAAATGATGTGAAGAAGGGGGAGAGTGCTTTTTCTCAATTATGATCTAATGTGGACATAACGACGGATGGGGTTTTAATATCTGGGAACTTTTCAAATGGCTGATGTTTGAACTGCTAATTCATGTTTATGATGGGTTCGCATATATGTTTTCTCAAGGAACTCTAGAGTTTTTTTTTCTGTCTGGCTAGATAGTTAAGGCTGGTGTTCATTGGTCTCATTGGCCTCACCAAAATGTTTAAAACTGATAATAGTTCGATGGAGAAGATTTTCGTGTTGATGGTTGCGTGTTGTAGAACGAGCGTAGACTCTGATTGGCTTTAACTTGGCAATGCCCAGAAGTTGTAACTCTGACTACACATCAAATGCTTATTGTTAACCTCCAAATGGTAACCATTGGGTACTGGTCTCATCCAACCGGATTTGACTTGTTAAACGACAAGCGCGAGAGTTGATAACACACTCGCAACACTGCAGCCAGTAAGAATGACACGGAATGTCCCAGGCGAACCAGGAATGTGAGAACATTATACAGGAGAGGTGCAAGCGAACAACTAGCGGAAGCCCTAAACTGCTAAGAAGAAGACATTACTGCGATCCAGGAAATACGATGGAATGGGCCGGGCAAGAAGAGGATGACAAACTGTGACATCTACTACGGACCTTGTTATAGTGAGCAGAAACATCGACTGTTCGGATACGGATCTGTTATAAGTGCCAGACTTAGGCAAGAAGTCTTATGTTTCCAAGACATACGCGAACGCATTGTGACAATCCGCATCAAAGCCATAGTCGCCAACATAAGCCTTATATGCGCTCACGCCCCAACGGAGGAAAAAGGTGATATAGCTAAGGATTACTTCTACGAGCTCCTTGACAAAACCTACAAGCGACTACCGATGTATGATGTTAAAATCGTGATGGGAAAATTTAATGCAAAGGTAGGAAGAAAAGACATCTTTAGCAGAATTGTCAGAAAACATAGTCTACACGACGACACGTCTGGTAACGGAGTTAGGCCAATTGACTTCGTTACGGAACGAAATGCCTCTATAGCCAGCAGACGGTTTCCTTACCTCGATATTTATAAGGGGACATGGCGGTCTCCAGATCAGCGAACGGTCAACGAAATTGATCACATTGCGATAGAAAAGAGTATTTTGGATGTCTGAACATTCCGAAGAGCTGACATCGACTTGGACCACTACCTTGTTGCAGCAAAGGTAAGAATGCGGATATCCACCACGACACAACTATTCAGAAATATTGTGACTAATTTTAAATTCGAATGACTGCAATAGCAAGTCTTTCGCCAAGACACCCTCGCAACGCGTATCCTTTAACCACTCGATTAACACCATACCACCAGCATCGAATGTTGAAGAACAATGGCAACGATGCCAACAAGCCATTAGATCAGCCGCAACTGATGTGCTAGGTTTATCGCGCCCACCAGCAAGAATCCCCTGGTTTGATGAGGACTGACGACAGATGCTCGCTGCCAAGAACGAGGCCTACAAGGCTAAGCTGCAGCTGAGGACGAGAGCTGCCGTTCAGCTCTATAGGCAGAGAAAAAGAAAGGAACACCGGCTTTTCAGAAAGAAGAAAAAATAGCAAGATCGAGTATATAGGGAGCTGCCACTCCGGAACGATGTTCGCAAGTCTTACCAAAGTGTAAAACGTCAAAGCTAAGACTCAAGCAGAATCCTGTCGAGATGAACAAGGAAACATCGTAGTTGAGACACGGTCGATCCTGAGGATATGGAAGAACCACTTCTGCTGACTGTTAAACCGCGATGACGAACAAGATTCCGCTGTCAAGCAGAACGGACCTTTCAATATTGACAACGACAGTGAAAACTGCCAACTACCCGACCTGAGTGAAGTGAGGATAGCAATATCTAAACTCAAGCCTAATAAAGCTGCCGGAAATGGCGGTCTTCCCGCTGAGCTTTATAAAGCCACGGAGATGACTTGGTATGTAGCATCTACCATCTCAAAAGCCAAATATGGTCGGATGAATGTATGCCTTAAGTATGGAACCACTGAATGGAACCGATCCACAAAACTGCGCCAATTACAGAGACATAAATCTCCTCAACATCGCCTACAAGATCCTATCTGCCGTAATTTTTGAACGTCTGAAACCGTTTACCAACAACCTGATCGTCCCTTAGCAGTGTGGTTTTAGCCCAGGAAAGTCCACAACCGATCAAACTTTCACACTTCGGCAGATCCTGGAAAAAACCCAAGAGGTCCAAATCGATAACCACCAGCTATTCATCGATTTCAAAGCCACATACGACAGCATCTATTGAAACAAAATATACAGACCCATGTTTAGTTTTGGTATACCTCCCAAACTCCATCATGGTCGGAAACGATCTCACCGACACATTCGATACAAAAAAAAAAGATTTAGGCAAGGCGATGTGACTTGATAGGATTTTGCGAAACGAACCAACACACGAGACAAAATCTTCCAAAAATCGGTGCTACTACTAGCATACGCCGACGATATTGACATAATTTGTTGGACTCAACGTGATGTCAGAACCACGTTTGATGGTATAGAGAAGGAAGCGGCAAAATTAGGTTTAGCAGTAAGTGAAAGCAAGACTATGTTAATGCTGTCCAAGGATACACAACATCGACGAATCGGACAGAATGTCACCCTTGACAGATATAACTTTGAGGTAGTACAGGACTTTGCCCATCTCGAGCTATTAACCCTGAAAACAACATCTCGTCAGAAATTAAACGAAGAATTACTCTTGCCAACCGCAATCCTGCTCTACGGCGCTAAAGCATGGACCGTCTCAAAAGCGGATAAAGAAATCCTTAATCGATTTGAGAGGAAAATTCTTCGAAAAATCTTCGGTCCCGTTTGCGTTGACGGGCTATGGAGATGAAGATTCAACCAAGAACTATACGAGCTGTACAGCGACATGCCCCTGGTCGAAAAACTCCTCATTGGAGTTTAAAGATGGCTAGGACATGTAGAACGAATGGACACCAGTAAGCTCAGGGCCGGGCTAATTGAAGAGGCATGTTGGTTGAGGCCGAGATTCGTTCTGGTCTTTAGCGCCACTTAAGTAAGTAAGTATCTGATATAACCCTTAAGTCACAAGCTGTATACATATATATTTTGCTTCTATATAACTTCGGCAGAAGCTCTACCAACGCAATACCTAGTCGTATAAGACTGAGCTACTTTAACTAACAATTAATTTTCCTATACCTCTGTGAACATGCCACCACTCGACAATACCCGCTTAAGCATCAAGCCCGTCAGATATTCGTTATTATACGATACACAGTAGAGCCCCAAGCATATCTACACGGATCCACAATCAGGACACGAACAACTCACTCTGCGAATCCCATCTCATCCCAACATAGAAGCACAAACTAATTGTTCGCACATCATTTCCACTCCTCTACAATGGCACTCGTTACACCTCCCAGACATATAACAAATGTCCATTTGGCGAGACTTCCTGGTCCGGGCATCTGTCAAATAGGTGCAACAACCTCCATTAATCTTATATCTTTGCAAAACGCACTATTCGCCCCAGGGCAATCCAATTAGCTGCACAAATGAGTTAGCTGCCATTAGAGTAAGTGCTTCCATTACCAATGGCACGCTCAAGAACCGAAGATCAGCAGCTGTACCCACTCTTCCAGGTCAGTGTTACCAGCCTCCCAACCTCAACGGCTCACCATTTCCGCGTGTAATCAAAATCCATTTAATTATGCAGTGGATTAGATTTAACGTCAATCCAATGGATGCGGTCAAAGTCGTTTCTGCGAAAAAGTCGACAACGCAAAGTATCTGCAAGATCTGGCCCGCAATTTGTATGCAATTAAGTCGTTAGCTATAATTCCGCGTGTGTAAGTGTGTACCGTGCCGAATGGTTGCCAGCAGAAAAAACCATGTACACACAGAGCAGAGAAATTCACACGCGTAAGCCATGGCTGTGTGTATAATTACTGCACTCGAGGATACAGTGCGCGGTGCGGCTAACAACATTCTAGCGTTGTGTATCTGCGGTCCAACTGCGTGTATCTACTACCGGCTGTGGATCTAATTAATCGCGCACGAAATACCGAATCGATAATGATGATTGTGATGTTGAGATGAGGTGGATAATGATGGCTGTCGGTGACGTTGTGCTGCCCTGATTGGACTTCTATTGGATGTTAACTGCTTTTGACCATAATGCGGTGTTTTATGAGAAGCTACTCGTGGCTGCGCTCAATTAAGATTGTTCTCAGGAGAAGGTAATTAGAAAACAGATCCAGTTATCGGGAATGTCATACACGCATTCATCGAATGGAGAGAAAGTATTGTCGGATAGGGTGTACCGATACCCAATTGGAATTTGCGGAAGATATCTGTTCTGATTAATTTCTAACCCCTGTGTGGAGTTGGTTCGTTCTGCTCCAAGGCGAACCAAGTACAGCCCAAGCGTAGGTGCTAAACGAATGCGACTGTGGGTAGCCAAGAGACAGAAAACCGCACCATCCAATTAACTGCGATCGGCAGCGCGATACACCAACGTTAGACTGTCGACGCTTTTGTTCGTCTGCACATCGGATTGCATGTTGCGATACATACGGCTCGTGTCGATTTGGTGTCGCACTCTCATTGTCACTACCATCGATGGTGTAAATTGCATCGCTGCAAGTTGGAATGATAACTCAGACTCAGATTTTGCAATGCCAGTAAATTAACTAAACTCGTATAAGTAACTCACAGATACCCACTGTAGTTCCAGTTTGTTGCGCGGATCCAAAAATGTCATAATTTATATGGTCACGCTATGGATTTGTTAGACTTGTCAGAGAGTGTCTTTTCTCAAAAGAAATGGTCATGGGGAGGCACTGTATTGAGGCGCGGAAAGAAAGACCGAGAAGGTTCTAACAGAATGCCAGCTTTTTCCACACAAAAGACCGGTTCCGATGAATGCGACGAATGACTAATTGAAGTCCATCAACATGTGAAGGTTATCTTGATGTGTTTTCTATGAGATGTTTCAGCTATAAACCCCATAGACGTGCTTTGCATACGGATGGAGGGCACCCACTCATCCGAGTGTCTCGTATCTGTCTCCGGCTGGCTATAGAGTGAATGTATATCCAGAAATGAACAGCAAAGCTCTTCTTTTGGAAACGACATAGAGGTGCGTCAGCGGAATGAATCTTTAGAGCCTATTTGGGCTTTTCGGCGGGAGTGCGTAGGTCGATTTGGATTGATGGGGATATGTGACCGGGATGTTGGATTTTCGCCGAATTTCACAGTTTGTTGTAGCTGGAGCGCAGTAAATAACGTGCCTAGTGTGAGCATCGATTAATCCTTATTCGGATTAGGGGTGGTGCTATAAATTATATGGCCAACTTGAGTTAACAATGAACGCATGATCATTTCGATTAAGGAAGTGACTATTGCCCATCACGTAGGCGGCGATTTATGATTCTGAACGATAGTGAGAATGTAATGTCATCTGACAGAAAGAGTATCTCTTGACGGTTGCGCTGAATAAATTGGTTTTCGATTCAAATTTGCTGAAATTGTAAGGGGAAATTTAAAACTGTATCTCTTGGCGTTTAGCCTAAAACATCGGAAGCGAGAAATTATCGGAAATATCTGCTTAAACCTCCCATTAAATGTTAAAAGTTGCAATTTGAAATTTATGACTTATAGAAGAAGAAAAATTGTTAGTTGGGTAAGAAGGCAATTCAGCACCATTTTATTCACTTTTGTTCAACTTCCCAAAAACTCCGAAGTTGGCTATCTTCGGAGTTGATTTGAACTCGAGAACTGAACGGCAAGTGGAAAAATGTGTTTTTTTTTTCACTATTTAATCTTCCTGTTTCGAAAAATTTCCCGAGATATTTGTGACAGATGACAAAAATATGCGACTTTGAACTTTGATTGATTGCACAGTTTTCAGTCCTGTTTTGCGCAAATTTTGACGGAGAAAAAGACGGAGAGAAGGAAAGCTGCCGCGTACTTCCTGTTTCGAAAAATTTCCCGAGATATTTGTGACAGATGACACAAATATGCGACTTTGAACTTTGATTGATTGCACAGTTTGAACTTTGCACCTTGAGTCAGTAGCCAACACTGAAAACCGCCCGTTCACAATGCCGATCGAGGGGCGGTTTCGTTATTTAAGGTGGATAGGGCATGTATAGGTAATGAACATCAATACTAATGTTGACCAAGTGTAGGATTACTTGTGTTGACCAAGTGTAGTCTTACTTGATACATCGACTGTAGGGAGTGGTAAAATCCCAGCCACTCAGACAGGTAAAATAGGGGTAGCTCTGCACATGCAGCTCGATCGAGTGCAGTTGTTGGATGAGTGAGATATTATTCATTCCACATCAGCGGTTACGGGCGCTCGGTCGAGTTCGCAAATGTGTTAACACTAAGGACCGCAGAATCTTTGAATTCCAGTGAGTCGTCGGACACAATAGAGGTTGACGTCGCAATAGAGCAACCCGCCCTAAGCAACTCGAAGTGCGCATTTGGAGGTACTAAGCTAAGGAGCGGGGAAGTTGGAAAGATGTTTTATTTAAGGCACGAGTTCATCCTGGACTTTATTCACTCTTTCACAATTTGAAGCATTGCGGTATGTAGCTAGTTTCGCTCAAAAAGATTTCTCACATGCTCGATGCAATGCCTAATGCCTTACAAAGCTCCGAGTGATATTTATTACATAGGTTAGGTAAGGTTAGGTTGAAGTGGCTATACGCGTTGCGCGTGATTAGACCATGAAGGTCTGTTGTGGTACCACGTAGATCTGTCGACTTTCCTATATTCGTTCGCCTAATTGAACCATTCAGAGCTAACTATGTAGCGAAGGAGGTTTCTGACATTGATGTTAGCTAGCTCACCTAAAATTGTCGAAGGAGTACTCTCCCAGATGGAGTTTCCTTTTTACTGAGAGAGCAGTAAGAAGCAGCTTCTGCAGAAGTCATTGCTGAAGAGGCCTATTGCGTGTAGGCCAATCGAACAGTGTCCTGTAAGGAAACCAATAATGGTGCTGATGTTTGATCTATTCAGCATTGTCAGGCAGATAGAGCGCTTCCGATTAAAGTTAGGCCAGAGTTGCGTGGATATTTGGCACGTAGTGCCGTTTATCCATCTGCGGTTTTCTTTCTTAATCGCATCCAGTTTGATCTGTAAATTACATGTAGCGATGGGTATACCTATCATGTCTACTGGCGGTAGAATATCGAGGGTTGTGCAGTGTTTGGCAAACTCATCTGCCTTGCAATTACCTTGTATGTCTCTGTGGCCCGGCACCCAAAAGAGGTGAATGGTAAAATGGTATCTCGTTAAGAGACGATCGTGAGACGATTTCCACCAGGCCGTCCAATTCTGTTTCGTTACCCGGTTGTACCAAGGATTCACAGAGAAGATAGTTGGTTAGAATTTGGCTAGTTGGATTTTTTTGGGGTCCCTGAAAACCTTCGGGTCTGGGGGGTATCATCCAAGGCAAACTGGATGTATCTGTGGTCTGAAAAGTAGTGCTCGTTAGAGACTCTCCAGTTTCCAATCAAGTCGATTATGTTTTGGGAGGCAAGAGTGATGTCTAGCACTTCTTGTCTGCTTCTAGTAATTTATGAAGGTGGGGACTGAGCCCGAGTTAGAGAGAATTTTTGTTCTTATTATATATAAACAAAAAGTAACTCACCTCGTTAATTGATGTTGTAGCCGCCCCAAATTATATGATGAGCATTGGCATCACATCCAATTATGAGGCCAGTTTTGCGCCTCTCTGCTTCCTTAGGTTGCCCTGAGGTATAGGTCCCACATGGTCGTGCGGTCGAGTTTGATGGTTGGATGTTCCGCTGCTGTTAATTGTTCGCACTGTTTATTGAATCATGAAATATTTTATGCTGGTTTCGTTTATTGTAGAAGATAAGTGCTCAACATAACTTACCTTTTTGAAATGAAACCTGTAAGAGTCGTATAGAGAAGTGATTTCATCCAACCAAACGTTTTGCACCCTACCGCGGTCAGTTTCCATCAAGAGCAAGGAAGCAAAGTGCCTAAGTCGTTACTAGCGAGATAAAAATCTTCAGTCCCATTTGCGTTAACAAACTTTGAAGACTTACCGAGGCCTAAAATAAATATTGGTGCTTTCATTTTGAGCTCACGTTCTGACATAAGTGGAGCTACAGTCCGGAATGCACCTGGGCCTCAACCAACATGCCTCTCCAAAGTTCAAAGCTAACTGCCTCCAGTTGCGCACTCCTAGTTGGTTGAGGTAGGTTTCTACTTGTGCGCTAAGGCGAGGTCTTTCTCTACAGCGTCAGACGTCGGGCTGGGAATCGAATACTTTATATGCCGGAGTAGTGGCTTATAGTGGTTTGTAGACGGTTTATGTCATAACCGTCTTAAACGTCCAACGTCGAGTTTCTTGACTAGGGGCATTGCGTTCGGTTCTTTGTTGAATCTTTGTCTCCATAGACCGTCAACGCAAACTGTGACCGACGATTTTTCAAAGAATTTTCCTCTAGAATCTACCAAGGATTTCCGCGTCGTAGAGCAGGACTGAGATGAATTTGTTTTGGATATCCTTAGTAGTTCGAGTGAGGACTTTACTACTGAATTGCCTTCTTAGCCCGCAGAAACAGCGGTTAGCAAGAGTAATTCTTCGTTTAATTTCCGACGCGATGTTATGATCAGAGCTATAGGCGGAACGATATAGACAAAGTCCCGTACTATTTCAAAGTTATATCTGTCAGTTGTGACGTTCTGTCCAACCCGTCAATGCTGTGTGGCACTTCGTGTAGCTATGACATCAGTCCTACCACTGATGTCAATATCGTCAGCATAATTGCACCGATTTTAAGAAAATCCTGGTATTGGCTCGTGAGTTTTGCACAATCCTCCCAAGAATCAGATTGTCACATGACACCGCATCGCCTTGCCTTAATCCCTTTTTGGTATGGAATGTGTGGGTGAGGTCGTTTCCATCCATCCACAAACGGAGTTTGGACGTTATACCAAAACTAGACATGGCTCTGTATAGTTCGTCTCTATAAGTGCTGTCGTATGCGGCTTTGAAATCGATTTGCCCTTCTTGGGTTTTTTTTTCAGGATCTGCCGAAGTATGAAGATTTGATCGGTTGTGGACTTCCTGGCCTAAAACCACACTGATAAGGGCCGATCAGGTTATTGGTAAACGGTTTCAGGCGTTCACATATTACGATAGACAGGATGTAGTCGATGTTGAGAAGACTTATGTCTCTGTAGTTTTTGTGGATCGGTTCCATTTTGTGGTTCCATCCTTCAGGCAAACTTTCTTCCGATTTGGCTTTTGAGATGGTGGATGCTACTTACCAAGTCATATCCCTGGCTTTATAAAGCTCAACGCGAAGGCCGTCATTTCCAGCAGCCTTATTAAGCTTGAGTTTAGATATCGCTATCCTCACTTCTCTCAGGTCGGGTTTTTTGGCAGTTTTCGCTGTTGGTGCCAATATTGAGTGTGATTCGTTCTGACTGACCACGGAATGTTGTTCGTCATCTCCGTTCAACAGTCTGCGGAAGTAAATCTTCCATATCCTCAGCATCGACTGTGTCTCAACTACGATATTTCCTTCTTCATCTCGACCCTTGTATCCTTGACTTTGACGTTTTACACTTTGGTAAAACAGGCGAACATCGTTCCTGGAGTGGCACCTCGCTATATTCTCGATCGCGCGCTTTTTTTGCTCTTTTTTCTTCTTTCTGAAAAGCCGGTGTTCCTTCCTTCTTCTTTGCCTATAGAGCTCACTAACAGCTCTCGTCTTCACCTGCAGCTTAGCCTTGTAGGCCTCGTTCTTGGTTGCGAGCATCTGTCGGCATTCCTCATCAAACCAGGGATTTCTTGCTGGCCCTGAGAAACCTAGCAAATAAGTTGCTGCTGAACTTAAAGCTTATTGGCATCGTTGCCATTGTTCTTCGACATTCGATGCTTGTGGCTTAAACCGAGAAGATAAGCGATTCGCGTTGCGCGAAAGTCTTGGCGGTCTCTTGCGATGGCAGCACTTCGAAATTAATTTTTTTCACAGAATTTCTGGATTGTTGTGGCGTGGTGGATATCCGCATTCTTACCTTGGCTGCAACAAGGTAGTGATCCGAGTCGATGCTTGCTCCTCGGAATGTTCTGACATCAAAAATTCTGGATGCGTGCTTCTTGTCTATCGCAATGTGATCAATTTCGTTGATCGTTCGTTGATCTGGAGACCGCCATGTCCCCTTATGGATATCGTGGTGATTAACGGTGTGCTGGCTATAGTGGCATTCCGTTCCGTAAGGAAGTCAATTAGCCTAAGTCCGTTACCAGACGTGTTGTCGTGTAGGCTATGTTTTCTGACAATTCTGCTTAAGATGTCTTCTCTTCCTACCTTTGCGTTAAAATCTCACAGCACGATTCTAACATCGTACTTGGGTAATCGCTCATAGGTTTAGTCAAGGAGCTCGTAGAAGCAATACTTAGCTATATCAACTTTTTCCTCCGTTGAGGAGTGTGCGCATATAAGGCTTATGTTGTCGAACTCGGCCTTGATGCGGATTGCTACAATGCGTTTGCTAATGGCTTGGAAACATTAGACTTTTTGCTTAATTCTGGAACTTATCACAAATCCTCTTACGATAAGTCGCTGTTTCTGCTTAATTTAACAGTTTTGCATCCTCTTTTAGCCCGGCCCATCACATCGTATTTCCTGGATGGCAGTAATGTAAAGTTTGTGGCAGTTAAGTGCTTACGCTAGTTGTTCGCTTACACCTCTCCTGTTTAATGTTCTCATAATCCAGGTGCAGATACGAACGTCGTTGTCCTTATTTCGTGTAGGAGGGTCGTCAACAATAAAATCAGTCCTTTCCTGTTGGTTGCTTCATAACCGTTAGTTTTTTTCAATGGTTTGGTAGTTTACCCATAGTGAAGCCCCCACTCTGGAGGGCCAATTCCACTTTATTATATACCCCTAGGAAACGGGGCCATAAGTGCCGGATTAACCGAAACGCCAAAGCCAGCGCTCAATCATGTAGTGGAGATTGAGCGCTGCCTTTGGCGTTTCGGTTCATCCACCACCATCTCTGTCCAAGCGGCCTGACAAACCCTTGACATGCCTAGACAACCTCTTGTCCGAATATATCGAAACAGTTTTGTCTAGGTTTGCCTGGAACAGTAGGCCGGGTATTCATTCCGTGCCATTCTGAACTGGCTGTAGTGTTGCTGTTTTTCGTCTTGTTATCAACACTCGCGCTTATCGTTTAGCAGGTCAAATCCGGTTGGCTGAGACCATTACCTGAAGGTTACTATTTGGAGGTTAAAAATAAGCACTTGATGTGTAATCAGAGTTGCATACACTGGGCATTGCTAAGTTAAAGCCAATAAGATTCTACCCTCCTTCTACGACACCCAACCATATCTTTAGTCGTTACGAGCAAGGAATATAGAAATCTTCTTAAATGGATATTGGTCCTTCTATTTTGGGCTATCGGTCTTGATAATCATCCTGCAAAAATGTTTCTCAAAGTCTCATATGCTTACGAATCATCATGTAAGCCACCCCGACACTTTGAGGCTCACAAAAGAGAGGAACCAAGGTAATGTTTACGGTATTCTACTAGAGGACAAGTCTACCTTATGGTAACCACCTTCTGAAAGCTTCTTCTTCTCAACAAAAAATCTCATTTTTAGCTCAACAAGCTCGTTACTACCCAGGGCCTGGATTTTTCTAAGAACAATTCATGTGTGAGTTTGTACTTCTTGTATGATGACAGGACCTCCCCTTTTATGCCAAATCTGAACTGTTTAGCTAAGATAAGCTTTTCGTAACAAGTGATACTACTCGGTTGATTTGTCATATCATTGCGATAGGAGGGCCAGTGTCCTGCTAAGGCTGGAAATCAAAAAGGACCAAGGCTGTTCATTGCACTATTCCCGTTCTTCTTGTAAATGCTCAACATCATGACGTTTAAATATCGACCTTATTCGTCCGTGACGTAGCTTAAGACGAATGCTCCATCAACTCCCATTAATTTCGACTTCCCAAATTCTTAAAATATCTGTTAGCTGAAAACAAATTCGTCATGCCTTCGACAAACAGCCAACCTGCCAAATCACGTCTCCCATTGTCCGTGGAGTACATTTCCGAAAAAATGTCCCCCGAACAATTTATCACCTGCACAATAGCTCCCACCCACCACTTCAAATCCTCGCCCTCGTCGCTTTATCAAAACTTCACTCCACAGCCGAAGAATACCTCCATCCGAAAATCGGGTGTGCCGCGGCGGTTAAACCTCTTTTACCGAATTTCGCATTCCTCCAGCGTCGGTCGTCTCTTTTGCATTCGATTTCTTCCTGATTATCTGCCACATGAAGCGGCACGGAAATGTTAATGCCCCTGGATTGTTGTCGTACCGCTCGGTCCCTTTAATCAAATTACTGCGATAGCGTTCGAAGGAAACGAATTCCCAGACGCCAACATCAGACACATCAACAGCTCATAACGCGGATGGTACCGCTTAGAGGTATAAAGTTCGCCTGAATGGAAACCTATTAGCGATTTGGCAGTGCCGTTTCGAAGTACAAGAGTCACGCATCTTGTGCTTCTTTTCATGTATTTGTGCACTAGCGTCGCGTTGGTGGTAAATATCTTTGAGGTTTTCTTGTTTACGTGTTAGATAGTCGGTTCTTTCGCCTCGCGATCAACTTTCGCGTTCCCGATGCGTGCTTGCCATTCGTTTCGCTATTCTTAAAGTGCGTTGATCCCTAGTTGACTTTGGGAGGAGGAAGAGACGAAATTTCACGGCTCGCATCAGGTTATACCCCAACATACTGCTGTGTGCACTGGCATGCGATAGATGATGGATGAGATAGATTTCGTTTTTTTTTTGCTGGTGAGAGCGACGACGAAGCAGGGTAATGTGTTCGAAGATCAAAGATCAGAGCTTGGGTAGGTGAAAGGGTCACAGTAGCGGAACAGGCAATTTATTTGTGTTCTATGGAGTGTGTTTGGGTGATGGAACATTAGGTTGACAAATAGGGTGTAAGCTTAGAAAAAAACTTCTTTGAGATTCTATTAGAAATTTTTAGAGGTTGGATCTTAAAGAGTGACCTTGGTGTTGTTTGACTTGGAGTAAATGTTTTCTAAAAATATGACAGCGCAGAGCCTTAGTAGAGCTTAAAGACTTTTTTAAAGTTATGTTTTCATTTTTACATTCATAAAATCTCCAAAAGCTTGTCATTTTAACGAACATAAAGGACTGTCGTCAGAAGGAAACGTAATGATAGCCTTCAGACGGATAGTGACGGATACAGGTATGTAGTTAGAGGTGGTGGTTCAGCATTGAATCCCAGTAGCACTTAGGTGCCTTTTTTACCAAGGCTAGTGTTACCTTTATTGTGATCGTTTTGGATGTGATCCAGCGGTCTCTAGATCCAGCCTGTGAGGCTTGGAAAAAGGGTATGATCTTGTACCCTTTTACCCGATATATCGCTAAGGTTGTTGAACAATGGTTGGTCAAATGCACGCAATCTGGATTTTTCTAGTGCTAGACATTTCCAGAGGATTTCACTCTCATTTGACAGAGACAAAGGCGCGATGTTTAGTGCGATGAAATGAAGTGCAGAAGGTGTGGGTTCGTCTTCAGTCGTAGCAACACCTCAATGATTTTTGACTGACAGTCTATCGCGATAATTTTAAAAATGTTCTGGTCTTTCGTCCAATGTGGTCAAGCTTATTAAGACGGTGTGCTTTAAGGAGGATATACTACACCCTCGTCTTGATGCACCAAGGTAGTCTGGAGGGTGGTTTCCAAATCAGGCGTTCTATCGAATAGTGGATTGAGGAGACCGCGATGTCGCAATGACTCAAGATGTCGTGTTTGTATCATCAGCTGTAAGTGTAGTTAAGGTAGTGAAAGCTGTAATAGCCCCTCGTAAAAAAAGCAACAAACGAAGTCAAAGATCCTCTGTTATAGCCACATACTATGAAGGATTATTATGAAATTGAACGAAGTTTTCCATGTCCGGCCACTGGTGAATTAACTCCGTTTTTGGTCGCGCTGCGTTATAAGTGCCAGACTGAGGCAAAAGTCTTATGTATTCAAGCCATTAAAGAATGCATTGTAACACTTCGCATCTTACGTACTTAAATGGAGCTACAGCTCGGAATGAACTTAGGCCTTAGGTAACTGCCTCCAGTTGCGTACTTCCAGACATTACTGCCATCCAGGTAATACGATGGAATGGAACGGGCAAAAATATGTTCAAAACCTCTTATATCTACTACGGACTGTGTTGTTGGGAGCAGAAACAACGACTGTTCGGCTGTGGATTTGTTATAAGTGCCACACTAAGGCACGAAGTCTTTTATTTTCAATGCATTGGTATACGCATGTCATCAATTCGCATCAATGCTAAATTTACCAACATAAGCCTTAACTGCAATCATGCTCCAAAGGTGAAATAGGTGATATAGCGAAAGACTGCTTCTACGAGCACCTTTAAAAAAAACGTATGAGCCTTATATGCGCTCAGAGAAAAATTCCGATATAGCGAGCTTCTTGAACGACTTTGGGGCAACTACCGAAGTACGATGATAAAATCGTCCTGGGAGATTTAAACGCAATGGTAGGACCTATCTACTATCGGATACACAGCCTACACGACAACACGCCTGGCAACGGACTTAGGCTATCTGACTTCGCCCGGGAACAAGACGAACAAGGAAATATCGTAGTTGAGACGCAGCCAATGCTGCGGATATGGAAGAATCACTCATGCAGACTGTTAAACGACGATGACGAACTATAACCCGCAGTCAGGCAGAACGAACCATTCACTAGCGACGACAGACAAAACTACCAATTATCCGACCTCAATGAAGTGAGGGGAGCAATATCTAAACTCAAGTTTAACAAGTCTGTCAGAGATGACGCCCTTCCCGCCGAGCTTTATGAAGCCCGTGGAGATGACTTGGTTATTAACAACCACCAACTCATAAGTTAAATCCAGTCGGAAGAAAGTATGCCTGAAGAATGGAACCTCAGAAGGGAACCGATCCACAAAAAAGACCTTCTAAGCTGCCCCAACAACAGAGGCATCAACATCGCCTAAAAGTACCTATCTGCCGTATTATGTGAACACCCAAAACCGTTTACCAACAACCTGATCGGCCCTTATCAGTGTGGTTTTAGGCCAGTAAAGCCGACAACCTTTACACTTCGCAGATCCTGGAAAAAAACCTAAGAAGTCCAAATCGATTTCCACCACCTATTCATCGGTTTCAAAGCCACATACCACAAGTCATGCCCAGGTTTGGTATACCGCCCATAATCGTTCGTCTGTGCAGGATGAAGATGGTTAAACATCACCGAATCAGTCGATACGGAAACAGGACTTAAGCAGGGCTATGTACCGCCATGTGACTTTTTTAATTTGATTTGGAGGGGACTGTGCAAAACGCTCGAACCAACACCAGAGGCACAATTTTCCAAAAGTTGGTGATGTTAGCATACGTCAATCATATTGTCATCATTGGTGGGACTCATCGTGATGGCAACTAGAATAGAGAAGGAAGCGGCGAAAATGGGTTTAGCAGTTACCCATTATACTGTCATCACGAAAGGACACACAACATCGACGAATCGGGCAGAACGTCATCATTGACAGATTTAACTTGGAGGTAGTAAGGGACTTTGTCTATCTCGGCTCAGCTATAAAATCTCACAGCAACATCTCGCCAGAAATTAAACGAAGAACTACTCTTGCCAACAGCTGTTTCTTCGGGCTAAGAAGGCAATTCAGTAGAAAAGCCCTCACCCGAGCTACTAAGGAGATCCTATATAAGACCCTGATCATCCCAGTCCTGCTCTAAGACGCCGGATCAAAAGTGGGTGAAGGATTCCTTGCTTGAGTTGAGTGGGAAATTCTTCGGTCCCATTTGCACTGACGGGCTATGGAGAGGAAGATTCAACCAAGGACAATACGAGCTGTACAGCGACATGCCCAAATTAGAAAAAACTCCGCATTTGGCGTTTAAGGTAGCTAGGACACGTAGAACGATTGGGCACCTATAATCCGACTCACAGAGTTTTCGATTCCCACCCCGACATCGAATGCTGTAGAGGAAGACCTAGCATTAATTGGCACGTACAAGTATGTAGACACCGACTTCAACCAACTTAGAATGCGCAAATGGCGGCGGTTAGCTATACCATGCTAAATGGAGAGGAATGCTGGGTGAGGCTCAGGTTCATTCGAAACAGCATTGCAAACTTAAGTAAGTGAGCAAACATTTCCGTTTTATTATGGAACGTCGTTTTAGTCTCTGCCTCGGAATGCTTCGCACCATCGTATTCTGTCATCCCAATTTTGCAAGAGCTTGTTGTTGGTTTCGGGCTGTGTTACCAGGCTGCTCACTGATTGCTTGGATGATATTGGCGTTTAGTACTTGAATCGTTTCCAATTTTCCAAGAGCTTGTTGTTGGTTTCGGGCTGTGTTACCAGGCTGCTCACTGATTGCTTGGATGATATTGGCCTTTAGTACCTGAATCGTTTCCGTATCGTTCATGGTTGGCCACAAAAAACAGTCCAAAGGATGTCAAAAGGCAGCTCCGAGGCGGTCAATTAACATCGTCAAGGCGACTGATAACACGATTAGGGAATTTGATGATCATACAATCGATTGTGGCATAGGCTGTATTGCATGGCGCGCCATCCTGTATGATCCAGTAGTCGTCAAGATTCATGTCTTCAATCTCAGTAATCGAAAAGTCGGTCAACATACCTCTGTAACGCCGACCGTTGACCGAAACGTTGTTCCCAGCCTCATTTTCGAAGAAAAAGTGTCCAATGATGCCAGTACTCCATAGTCCGCACCAAACTGTCACTCTCTGTTGATGCATCGGCTTCTCGACGGGTTTTCCTAATCCCAGTGGTAATTTTGTTCGTTAGCCTAACCACCGATATGAAACTGTGCCTCGTCAGAAAAGCTAACTTTTCGCCCAAAATCGTTGTCCAACACAAGCTGCTCTAAGGCCAAAACTGCGAAGCTATAACGAAGCGGATTTTCGTGCGCCTTCAATTGCTGAACCTTCAATTGAACCTTGTAAGCGAATAATCCGAGATCTTTGTGCAGAATTCTCCTCAGGCTAGTGTGTGAAATGTTGAGCTGTTGAGATCGATGGCGAGTTGACTTTTGTGAATCAAGTCTCACACTCTCGGCTACAGCAACCACATTGTCTTCTGAGTGCACCGTACGACGATGACGATCGTCAGTGTTGTTCACTAGTATACCAGTCTCACGAACTTTTTGCACAAACTTGCGGATAGCAGTCGTAGTGTGTGCTTCACTTCGGCCAAAATTTCTTTTCAAATAATTACACAGCACTCACTTTGGAAACAAGTTTGTAATGAACATCCTGGACCGCTCTATGTTAAACTCCACGTATCGGTTTATTTCACCATAAAGGACGACAGTGAAAAGCCACAAACAGCTAACTTTTGCGCCGTATGTCAGAATTCGATCTGTTTCGGTAATATCACCCGAACAGATACAGACCAACACAAGGTTAGATCACAATTCGGACGAATTTAAACATAAAAAAAAACTTCGGAGTAAACCAAAACTAACCCGCGGTTTCCTACAAATTTTCAATATTTCCCAAATTTTTTGGAACTCATTTCATTTCTCAGAAGTATGATACTGACTTTCAGTCAATATTTCAAGCGGGAAACAGCTGTCAGTGGCAAAATGACCTATGATTTCAAAAGAAACTACTAGATGGCTAGGTGGTCACTGTACCACTTGAACAAGATTTTATTAGACTACATCATGCCTCGGCATATGTTAAAGCAATGACGAGCTTTAACGCAGTTCCAATGTTATGTCTCCCTACAGCAGTCAACCATAACACAATCATTCATCTCACATTTTAAATTTATGCAGCATTACCAGCCGCATTGATAGATACTTTTCAATAGTAGGTATCTATCTATGGAAAAACACGCTCCATTATAGCACAAATGCAATCATCTCAAAGATGACTTAATTTATGATGTCCAACAATCACTTAACCTACAAAACAGACCTATCCTACCAATTGTTACGAACAACAACATCATAACAAGCATTCTTCCAATACGGATATATACGACTATGCAAATAAATTCGTACTCGTCTCGCTATTATTATGAAATGCCATTTTGCAAACGAAAAAAAAAAACAAAAAAACTCCACACACGTACCTCAATGTACTTTTCAAAATAATCACTCCAACAGTACAAAACAATCTCACTATTTGGCAATCGGAAGAGACTCGTCCATGTCCAGCGTGCGGCCAATTTTAAAATGCAAGCGCAAAACACTTAGGAAAATAAAAATAAATTATTCTCCTGTGTTCACCTCGAGTACATTTATTCAAAACAAACAATAGATCCACCAGTGATAATGGCCATGCTGTCATTTGGACAACTGCAAGCACGAACTTCTTGTGCCTACCTTTCGGATGTGTTAATTAATGCCAAAAACAGTGTCTGCTTGGTGTGTTTGCACCCTCAACGGGCTGTGTGCTAACACGTACAAGAACACTCGTTAATTTCTAGAAAGAAAAACAAATTGAATTAGTGAAGTATTTGCTAAATGCAAATGAGAAGCTATCGCGATTAAACGGTCGCGAGTCATGGTGAAATATCCGCCATTGCCTAAAGGCAAGTGGTAAATATTTAGCCGAGTTGCGCACTATTTGGATGCTTGTTTTTGACAATTCTGTGTGACTCTGTAGAGGAAGCTAGGTGTCGACAAGGTCGTGATTATTTTGCGAATGAAACCACTGAAAGAATTGAGCATAAAGTTTGTTGCTACTTAACGGAAAGACAATTCAAAAAGTAATCCATGTTATCATAGATGAAAGAGTTCATGTGCGAACTGCCATTTCGCGGTTTAGTTAAGTCTTTTGTTTATGGGCGTTGCGGGCGAGATTATCTCGCCAAAGTCACCCATCAGGTATTTCAATCTGAACAAATTTAGAATGAGCGGAGTTGGGTTGGAATGTATGACGGAAATAGAGTCTGGTAGTGGGTCACTAGCGGTGCGCTTTAGAGTTTGGTAGAACTCTCAAAGTGGTTACGTAAGTTAAACAATTTTTTGGCTAACAAACGGTCAGTCTCAAACGTCTCCATAGCCCGTCAACGCAAACGGGACCGAAGTTTTTTCGAAGGATTTTCCTCTCGAATCGAGCAAAGATTTCTTCATGCGAATTAAGACGCTCCATGATTCAGCGCCGAAGGGCAGGAATGTGATGATAAGGACCATATATAGGATCATCTTAGAAGTTCGAGTGTGGGCTTAACTACTAAATTGCAATCTTAGCCCAAAGAAACAGTGGTTGGCAAGAGTAATTCTACGTTTAATTTCTAACGAGATGTTGTTGTCTGAGTTAATAGCGTAACCCAGGTGAACGAAGTCTACAATCCTCTCAAGAATCATTTTGAAGTAATCACATGACAGGGTATCGCGTTGCCAAAATCAATTTTTCGTATCGAATGTATCGTTGAGTTCGATTCTGACCCTGATGGAGCAGCGAGAATTCTTCACCGTCATCCTACTCAGACGGACGAGTTTGGGCGGGATACAAAGCTGTCGTCTGCGGCTTTGAAATCAATGAAGAGGTGGTGGGTATCGATTTGGACTTCTTGGGTTTCCTTCAGGATCTGCAAAACTTCGAAAATTTGACCGGTTGTGAACTTTCCTGGCCTAAAACCACACTGATAAGGGCCGATCAGGGTGTTGGTAAACGGTTTCAGACGTTCACATATTACGGCAGATAGGATCTTGTAGGCGATGTTGACTTATGCCTCTGAGTTGGCGCAGTTTAGAGGTCTCCTTTTTTGTGAATCGGTCAAACGATGCTGGGGTTCCATTCTTCAGGCATACTTTCTTCCGACCAGATTTTGCTTATGAGTTGGTGGATGTATCTTGCAAGTCATTTCCGCCGGCTCAGCGTGTATTCCGCCACTTCTGGCAATATTATTAAGGCTGAGTTTAGATATTGCTATCATCACTTCATTTAGGCCGGATGGTTAGTAGTTGTGTCTGTCATTGCCAGTGAATGGTTCGATCTACCTGACAGCGGAATGATGTTCGTCATAGCCGTTTACAAGTCTCCAGTAGATGTTCTTCCATATACTCAGCACCGACTGTGGCTCAAGTACGATATTTCCTTGTTCATCTCGTCAAGATTCTGTTCGACCCTTGTATCATTGGCGTTGAGGTTTTTTTGGTAAAACTTGCGAACATCATTCCTGGAATGGCATCTCTCTATATCCACGATCGAGCGCTTTTCTTGCTCTTTGTTCTTCTTTCTGAAAAGCCGGTGTTCTTCGCTTCTTCTCTGTTTATAGATCTCAATGGCAGCTCTCGTCTTCACCTGCAGCTTAGCTTTGTAGGTCTTGTTCTTGGCTGCTAGCATCTGTCAGCATTCCTCATCAAATCAGGGGTTTCTTACTGGTGGGCCATAGAAACCTAGCACATCAGTTGCGGCTGATCTAATGGCTTATTGGCATCGTTGCCATTGTTCTTCGACTTTCGATGCTAGTGGTGTGGTGTTAATCGAGAGGTTTAGGGATACGCGTTTCGCGTAGGTCTTGGCGGTCCCTTGCAATTGCACCTCTTCAACATTAAATTTGTTTCACAGTACTTCTGGATTGTTGGGACGTGGTGGATATCCGCATTCTTACCTTGGCTGCAACAAGGTAGGGGTCTGATTCAATGTTAGCTCCTCGAAATGTTCGGACATCCAAAACACTGGATGCGTGCCCCTTTTCTGTCGCAATGCGATTTGATTGACCGTTCGTTGACCTAGAGACCGCCACGTCCCCTTATAGATGTCGTGGTGAGGAAACCGTGTGCTGCCTATAGTGGCATTTTGTTTCGTTGTGAAGTCAATTAGCCTTAGTCCGTTACCAGACGATTTGTCATATGGGCTATGTTTTCCGACAATACTGCTAAAGATGTCTTTTCATCCTACCTTTACGTTAAAGTCTCGCAGCACGATTTTATCATCGTACTACGGTAGTCGCTCATAGGTTTTATCAAGGAGCTCGTAAAAGCAATCCTTAGCTGTATAGTCTGTTTCCTCCCATGAGCGTGACCGCATACAAGGCTTATGTTGGCGAATTTGGCCTTGATGGGGATTGTTACAATGCGTTCGCTAATGTCTTGGAAACATAAGACTTCTTGCCTTAGTCTGGCACTTATAACAAATCCGCATCCGAATAGTCGCTGTTACTGCTCACTATAACACGGTCCGTAGTAAATGCCACAGTTTTTCGTCCTCTTTTTGCCCGGTCCGTCCAATCGTATTTCCTGGATAGCAGTATTGTCTGCATTGCAGCAGTTCAGGGCTTCCGCTAATTGTTCGCTTGCATCTCTCCTGTTTTATGTTCTCACAGTGCAGGTGCAGAAACCAACGCGGTTTTGGACGATTGATCGAAATCATCGAGGTTGTTATGAAACGTGTTTTAGTTGATCCCGAAACATCGAGGAAACATATGAGGAAAGATCTGTACCTACATCCAGTTGGTCCAACAGCTTAATCCTGACGACCCAGAAAAACGTCTGGAGTACTGCAGTAATCACCTTAATATAACCGGGAATGACGAAATCAAATTGCAAAATTTTATTATGACCGACGAGGCACAGTTTTATCTGATTGGATTTGCGAACAAGCAAAATTGCAGATTTCGGAGCACGCAGAATGCAAAAAATCTCAAAAAATATCCCTTCCACTCACTTCGTATTACTATTTGGTGCGTTATTACCCCGCAATATGAAAATGATGCGAGTGCCAGCGTTACGTTCAATGGATGCCGCTAGAGAACAATGCTTGCGGACTTGCTTTTGTACTTGTGCAAGCAGACAACATTGCTGAGCTAATTTGGTCTCAGCAAGACCAAACCACTCGTACGACAATGAACTTGTTGCTCAAACAATTCCCAATAACCACGAACATGCGATTAAATTCGTTTGCCTACGCCATCAAGACAGCAATGAAAGAGGAACTTAGGAGCTATATATCTCGTCATATATTGCCCATATAGGGTGTCAAACCTAGCATTTCCATTCATTTGTGAGTGCGAAGTAATATTTTGGCCACAAAGATTGGTACCACCAATTTAAATTCGATTTCGAACTGCAAGTTTGAGAACCATCTCATGACAGTCTTGTACTTTTGGATGTTTGTCAGACTCTAGCAAGAAGTGGGGTTAAAAAAAAAACTTAGATGAAGCTTCTTTCGTAGGGAACCCAAGCTTACTTGGCCAACACACTCACTTCCATGCCACTGTAACTAGGTAGGAGCACTGTAACCGGGTAGAAGATTGTCACCTTGCCGGCCAGTAGGTATGCAATAGTGGGGGACCTTACTTTGTAGGCTGTTCTGATTGAAATTTTCTAACTGTCAATCTATTTGTCTAAGGGAATGGAGCACTTTCAGTTGGACAACTATCTGGTTATATAATTTTCTTCCATTAAAATCCGCTCATCATAAGTTAGCATACATCGTTTCTAATTACACAACATCCCCCCTTCCACCATGCCTTTGAGTTAATTCTTTAATTTCATTACCATGGATGCAATCGCGAACAACTGTCGGGATGAGAATCATTAATTATAATTCTCACCGCTACACTACTGCGCTATTACCTCGATGTAAACACAGCGAATAAATGCAATCTATCTCTTGCATATCACTTGCGATACACTCGAATGCACCCGACACACACACACATTTGCACTTGGATTCGTTTTTTTGTTCGATATTCGCATGATTAGTCAATGGCTGATTGAACGTGAGCGCGATTCCATCTCCAGATAGCGCATCTCGTCACGAAATACCGTGCAATTAACCGATGCGTTAAAGTGTGAAAAAGTACTCGAGATGGGAATCTAGTATTTCCTCCTTAGTTGAGCGAACCGCTACAAATGACATAACGTAACACCACCACCAACACCAGTTCTGGCATCACCGCCACACCGCGGCACCTGACCATTCTTGTTCCAGAAGCATCCCGCTTTAGATGCAAATCACATCCCAGCTTAAGTCGGCCATCCAGAAATGCCAGTCTAACCTGAATGTATCCCTCTTGCATCTACACTGTGTGAGTTGCATAATTGTGGACCTGGGACACAGTGATACGTGTGCCGAAAGAACGGGATTCATCTTGATCGAGACATTAATCTCAAGGAAATATCTTAGTTCTCTAGATCTTCCTGAATAGCACTGTTGAGTGTCTATCGGTGGATTAATCGAACAGTTCTCTCTCTCTCTCAGACGTCCTATATTTTTGCAGAATTTGTATCCAAACTGTTGGGTAGAATAATTCGACATTAACACCCAATGGATGTTTTCCGATGTTTTCAAATGGTTTCCCTGCGACCGCTGGATGGGTGAGAGATACTTGTATCTTCAACAAATAGATGGACGCTGTAGGCGTTCTCACGCGCGCCACCATTCATTTGCACAGAAATTCATTAGCTCCGCGTTGGAATAGTGCCAAAGGCTCAACATGGGGCCAACAACGGACCAAACCAACCAACAGGATCTAAAATCCAATTTCATGAATCAAAAATAATTAAAAAGCCAACGGAGTCATGACGCATGGTGACTAGCATCATCAACGCACGGATCAACCAATTGGTCGTGTCATAACCGAGAGTGGGATGACTGAAGGTGGGAAATTAATTTAAGACCGCCAGAGGTTCATGTGTGTGCGCGCACGCCTGTGCACAGATCAACGCCTTTGCATTGCAAGTGTGCCCTTTTGAAGTCGAGCTGACATTTTGACAGCGACGAAGGTGGATACCCACCTTACATGCGTTCAATCTCGTCTCAGACACTTGTGTGCATCCCATTGTGCGGATTGAGGTGATAATCGAAAGTATGCGATCAGGTGCGATCGGCAACATGTTAATTGGGCGATTTAATTGAATTCGGATGCGAACATGCAGCTACAGCCGATAGTCTAATCGAGGGTGGTATGTAATTGAGTTGATGTAAGAGGATAATCATCCGATAAGCTGAAAGGGATTGGTAATTGTCCAGGAATTGTGTAAGGGATATGGTAAGCGCAACAAAGTCATGTAATGGTGTGGTTTTTGTGTCCATAATCATGGGGTACCTTACATTGTAGAGCTGGTAAACCTTCAATTAAATCTAATTGGTGATCTGGATAAGTGCTGGAGTAATAAGGTCAGCTGGCGTAAAACCTTTTGAGAGTTTTGTGTGCCTACAATGGAGGCACACAAAGCATCATTGAATTTGGGCATAACAGATAAGTTTTGTGGTCGGTGTTAGTCCTCTGATGAGTGATCCCACGATCGATACAAATATGCCAACCATCGCAGAACATAATTCATATCCCTAGGACGACCAAAGCTCTAAAAAATGTTGTGTCACATGGTTACAGTGCAAGTTGTAGGCAAACGCTATTTGCGACTCTTACTCTACATGTGCCGAATAGGTCTGGAAGCCTACAACGTTGACTTTAGTTTTTGCCACCTTTTCAATGTCTTGTAGGTACCAGATGATAGCAGCGGGAACAAGCCGGGCGAAGTAAACAATCTGCATGAGCTGCGCAGTCATATTTGGACAATAAGTCATCTAGGATATGCAAGGTCTAGTCGGGAACAGAGATGGTTACGGATGAGATAAAAAGGTCACCGGCAGAGATAAATTTTGTAGTAGACAATTGCCACTAAACAAACACAAACAAACAAACCGAACTACGCGAACTATAGCAGAGAAGATTGAATAGCAGAAGGAAGGAAGGAGGCACCGCACTCTCTCAGAAGTAGATCCCTTTGAGGAAGGAGAAAAGGTTGAACTGTCAAAAAAACAATATTTCGGCAAACTATGTTGATGGTTTTGCGTTCAGATTTTGGGGCCAAGGATTTCCATTTGGATGCCATCTTCAGATTATTTTTAGGTTGGCATCTAGGCCTTTGATTTCGGTATTGCTGGTGTTTGGACACGTTTCGCTGTCCCTTTCGGCAGTCTTATGCCGTTTTGACAGCTGTAGGATAACGTGACAGCTGCCCTTAGACGCTTTGACAGTTATCTTTTGACATGGTGTCCATGTCTTTGAATTCCATGTGTGTTTTAACATGGCCATCCGCCTAAGCAACTCTTTTACTCCGCGTTGGTGGAAAAAGATCGTCTTCTCTTAGGCATCGAAACAAACTTTCCATGTTGCGACTTTGTTGGAGGGTTGTCCTTTGGGCCCAAGCAACTGCTGCTCCTGCGTGGCTCCCTCGATGGGTGTAATAGGAGAACGTCTACTCGATGCCATCGCACTCTTTTGCGATGGCGCGAATAATTCGGTCGCGCAAACGAATTTTTGGGATGTAGGATCCAAGGATCGTCCTCCAACACCCGTCATATTCGTCAACAACGCGGTGGCGCAAACGAATTTTTGGGATGTCGGATCCAAGGATCGTCCTCCAACACCCGTGATATTCGTCAATAACTCGGTGGCACAAACGAATTGTTGGGATGTAGGATCCAAGGATCGTCCTCCAACAGCCGTCATATTCGTCATGACGCGGCGGCGCAAACGAATTGTTGGGATGTAGGATCCAGGGATCGTCCTCCAACACCCGTCATATTCCTCAATAACACCGTGGCGCAAGCGAATTTTTGGGATGTAGGATCCAAGGATCGTCCTCCATCACCCGTTATATTCGTCAATAACTCGGTGGCACAAACGAATTGTTCGGATGTAGGGTTAAGGGATTTTCCTCCAACACCCGTCATATTCGTCAATAACGCGGCGGCGCAAACGAATTTTTGAGATGTAAGATCCAAGGATCGTCCTCCAACAGCCGTCATATTCGTCAATAACGCGGCGGCGCAAACGAATTGTTGGGAGGTAGGATCCAGGGATCGTCCTCCAACATCCGTCATATTCATCAATACCGCGGTGGCGCAAACGTAGTTTTGGGATGAAGGATCCAGGGATCTTCCTCCAACACCCGTCATTTTCGTGTTGGGGTCGACGATCAATCGCCCTCCCATAAAGATCGAACATCTCGGATCGTTCCTGTCCTATGCTCCCGTCGCGAGGCTCCCACGTCCTTTGGGCCTCGATGACGGCGTTTTCTCTCGGACTCCTTTCAAACGCTTAGTGTGGCGTTGCTCTGTCGAGAGTCTCTCTTATCTTCCAAGAGCTGCACCGAACACAGTTGAGCAATCTTCTTCATGAGTAGACTCCTCTATCGCAGTTGTTGTATCTGCTTTAGGTTGCATCCTCAGGGCTTTAAGGAAGTGGACCAGTGAATGATTTCACCATGGCTGCCAGCCACATCCTCCGAATTCCGGGTTTGCGACTACAACGAAAATAGGGAACGAAAAGATTTTTACGTGGATAAGAGAGTGAGCCTTGTCGCGGTAAATTTCACCGTAGTACTATGTAGGAGACTCAGTCAGAAGATTTGTTCAAGCTTGTAGCTTTAATGAAAAGATTTCTACAATTCTGGCTAAGCATTCCTATATTTTCAGACCACCATGGAAGTTCTTCTTTCCCCAAAGTTTTCCTCAATGGACAAGAGGATGTAGATGCTAGGTTTCAAGTCCCGCATGGCCAGTTGACGCATTATATTTTTTTTTTCTTAAATAATCCTTCTGCTATGACTTTGACCACCATATTCCATCAAGGTTTTTTGAAAATCCCAAAGCCAATGTAAACACGTGCAAAGATCGACAACCTCCCTGTTCCACATACTGTACAAACCAAATCACAACATTGTTTCTTTCCATTAGAATTGCAAGCTTAGTTGTCAATGCTTGACCGATTGATGATGGTACCATCTTCAGCTTAGAAGCAAATGGAAGGCCAACAGGCCAGTCACCATATCATAAAAAGATCACCGCCTCGATTGCTGTCTGCATACAGTTTTATGATCGAATGCTCTGCACTAACAGAACAAAGTATCTAGATACCACACAAACTAATTCCATTTCGTTAGTATTGTCTGCAATTGATATGAATAGCTCACAGTCGGCTCTAAGATCGTGCATCGTCTGCGCGATCGGATCAATGTGCCTTTTTGCGCTGTCGATGATGTCGATGTTGTTGTTTCGGATGTTGATGATGATCGCTACCCAGATAGCTGGCGATAGCATCGCCTTGTCTTGATCGTCGGATTCTGTACAGATCGTGAATAAATTGATTCAACTTTATTGGGGTTTCGTGGAAAGGTGATGTCTTTGTGCTAGGGTGGGAATCAAAGAACTCGAAGGGTCGAAGGTATTTTTATTCGATAGTCATTCTTAGATGGTGCTTAGGTTTGGGTGGCAGGAGGAGTCGGACACGATTGGGAGTTCTTTGTTAGAGATGACAGGGTGGATCTGAAAGAGATGTTAAACCGTTTATGATATCATGTTTGATGTTAACGAGCATTTATGACTACATGAGGTTTTGATAGGTTCTCAATGTGGCAAGCAATAAATAATATCTGTGTGAAGTTTTGTGGCCCCTTGGAGGCTTGCAATTGTGTTAGATCTTTGAAAAGAAGAAGTATGCGGCGATTCTCTTAAAGAGAAATATGTTCAGACTGCCTACTATGGTATAGGTCCATTATGGTTTCATATGCTCTGCTGTGAATATATAACCAAAGGTTTTACAGCTAAGTAGTAGTCATCTTGCAATATCGCCGCCTATATTACAGAATCCAACGTTTATTTTAACCCGATAGTCCATCTTCGTTATATCGCAGGCAGTATACCATGGGGAATCACTGGTTTATCGATTCGGCTATCACCATCGACAGATTTGTGTTTGCAATGTTGAACAACCTGCCAAGGAAGGTTGGCATTATGACTTTCGTAGAATTCAAATTGATTGCCTATGTGCTTTGGAGTTACTTAGGAGCTATAAGAGCTCTCTCATCGAAACTGCTAACAGAAACCTCCATCAACGTGTCATTGGCTTCAACATTCCCGGCTTAGTTTAGGTTTTTTTTTACTTTGGTGTTAATCCCAAGGACGTGGCGTTGTGAAATTTAGAGCTTGCACCTGGAGATGACGTGGAACCATGTAGGAGTAGTTAATACAGATCATCTTAGTGTCCGCCGACTTAGAGTTTCATTTTACAGAGGTGGTATGTTGTTTGGGCCAAGGAAGATCGGCATTACTACTTTTGTAGAGATTAACTGACAAGAGTTATTTTTTCCGGTTACATCCTCACCTTCTTTAGGTTAGTGGGGGCAGTTTACCTCGAAACACCTGTTAAGTCCATTCTTTGCAACTCTTTTCTTGAAAAATTACCACTTTGGTTCAGAGATTACCGGAGGTGTACAAAATCTGGTCCAGTAATATCCACTTCGAAAGCCATATGGGGCTTCTCACAATCTTCTGGCTCAACCTCACAAAGTGTGGGTTTTGAGATTCAAGTGTCTGATAGTTCCGTTAGGCTATCCCAGGCTGTGTATTCTTGTCTCATGAGCGAGACACTTTATTCATTTAAAACTGATTGCATTGCTGTAGCTTAAGCATATGCTAGATTGCTAAAGAAGGGTTGTAACCCCAGGGCCTTTAATTGCCTTTCAACAAAACATTCAGTAACACCAAACGTGACCGGTTCAGATCAGTGGCCACTTCATTAACTTTCTCGTTTCCTTCCGCTTAGAAATGTCTGGAAACCTGGCAGAATGTTCCAACGTAGTACTTACCACCTTAACTGCCCAACTGCAGTCTGTAATGTTTGCAAGGGTGGGTTGACTATCATTGCAGCTTGATAGCAATTATGCTTTCTTAGCAGTTTCAAAGACATTGCAGTAGTCTATCAGTCGAAAAGACAAATGGCTTTTCAGGGAAGGACGTCTCCAGCTCCTGTTCTTTTCTTTTCATCAAAATATAGGTGAAGATGGAGATTCCTCGGATGGCATAGATGGATAAAGACTCATACCTACTACTCAAGCATGTATACTTTAAAGTTTTTGTCAAGGTCATACGCCCGAGTTGGATGACAAATCTGGCACCAAGAAATTCCTTAATCCCTATCGGCAGCCTTTTCGTCGGTTAAGAGCTAACTTTTTGCCAATCAGTTTCGTTATAAACAGTTCTTCCGAGACCCGAGGAGTTATATCAATGCGAAGGTACACCAGAGTAAGCTGAGGAAGAGCTTAGTTTGAAATAACCTTTCACTTGACACAAGGCCATAGTTCTCCAAGGTCGTGAATGCAGTGCGTTCGGAAGTCAAAGAACATACTTAAGTGGCGTAACAGTCCGGAATGAACATGGGCCTCAAGTAACATGTCTCTCCAATTAGCCCGGTCCTTAGCTAACTGCCTTCAGTCGCGTACTCTAAGTTGGTTGAGGTCGGTTTCTACTTGTGCGCGCCACTTAACACAAGGTCTTTCTCTGCTGCGTCCGACGTCTGGCTGGGAATCGAAGACTCTGTCAGCCGGAGTATTGGTGTCCATTCGTTCTACATGTCCTGGACATCATAAACGTCCAATGCGGAGTTTTTTGACCCGGGGCAGCATGTCGCTGTACAGCTCATACAGTTCTTGGTTGAATCTTCGTCTTCATAGCACCTCAACGCAAACGGGACCGAAGATTTTTCGAAGAATTTTCCTCTCGATTCGACCAAGGATTTCTTCATCCGCTTTTGAGATGGTACATGCCTCAGTGCCGTAGAGCAAGACTGTGATGATCAGGGTCTTAAATAGGATTTCCTTGGTTCGAGTGTGGGACCTACCACTGAATTGCCTTCTTAGCCCGAGGAAACAGCGGTTGGCAAGTGTAATTCTTCGTTTAATTTCTGACGAGGTGTTGTTGTCAGAGTTAATAGCGGAGACGAGATAGACAAAGTCAATGTTATATCTGTCAATAGTGACGTTCTGTCCAATTCGTCGATACTGTGTGGCCTTTTGTGGTGACATCATATACTTCATCTTGCCCTCATACACTGCTAAACCCATTTCTGCTGCTTCCTTCTCTATGCTACCAAACGTGGTTATGACACCACGTTGAGTCCTACCAATGATGTCAATATTTTCGGCGTATGCTAGTAGTTGCACCGATTTGTGAAAAATTATGCCTCTGGTGTTGGCTCGGGAGTTTTTTACAGTCCTCTCAACAATCAAACTGAAGAAGCCACATGAGAGCGCATCGCCTTGCCTAAATTGTTATTCGGTTTCGAATGTGTCGGTAGGGTCGTTTCCGACCCTCATGGAGCAGCGAGAATTCTCCTTCGTCATCCTACACAAACGGCCGAGTTTGGGCGGTATACCAAAACCAGACATGGCTCTGTAAAGTTCGTCTCCATAAACGCTGTCGTATGCGGCTATTAAATCGATGAATAGGTAGTGGGTATCGATTTGGACTTCCTGGGTTTTTTCCAGGAACTGCCGAATTGTGAAAATTTGATCGGTGTTGTGGACTTTTCTGGCCTAAAACCACACTGATACGCGCCGATCAGGTTGTTGGTAAACGGTTTCAGGCGTTCACATATTATGGCAGATAGGATCTTGTAGGCGTTGTTGAGGAGACTTATGCCTCTGTGGTTAGCAGAGGGTTCAGAGGGTATCCTTTCTTGTGGATCCGTTAAACGATGGTGACGTTCCATTCTTCAGGGATACCTTCTTCCGACCAGATTTGATCATAAGTTGGTTGATGTTACCACAAAGTGTAGAACTACATAGAGTACGCATCACAGCTAAAAAGTTTGTGGCTCTTCAGACGCGGGCGGTAAGTGCGAAGGGGAAATTTCGTTCATCGTATAAGTCGGCTATGCTGTTGTATGATACTGAAGTAGCAATGTGAGTACTGGGGTATCAACATCAGTACCCCATATAGAAATAATTCTTTGTGTTTGTAGTTCTATACTCTTTGATGTTACTTACCAAGTCATCTCCGCCGGCTTTATAGGGCTCAGCGGGAAGGCCTTCATTTGCGGCAGCATTTTTAAGCTCGAGCTTAGATATTACTTTCCTCACTTTATTTAGGCCGGATGGTTGGTAGTTTTGTCTGTCATTGCAAGTGAATGGTTAGTTCTGCCTGAGAGCAGAATGTTGTTCGTCATCGCCGTCACTGCAGTTTGCGGAAGTGGTTCTTCCATACCCTCAGCATCGACTGTGTCTCAACTACGATATTTCCTTGTTCATCGCGACAGGATTCGGTTTGAGCCTTGTATTCCTGGCTTTGACGTTTAACACTTTGTTAAGACTTGCAAACATCGTTCCTGGAGTGGCACCTTTATATATCCTCGTTCGCGCGCTTTTCTTGCTTTTTTTTCTTCTTTCTGAGTAGCCGGTGTTCTTCCCTTCTTCTCTGCCTATATAGCTCAACGGCGGCTTTAATCTTCAACTGCAGCTTAGCCTTGTAGGCCTCGTTCTTGACTGCGAGCATATGTCGGCATTCCTCACCAAACCATGTGTTTCTTGCTTGTGGGCGCTAGAAACCTATCACATCAGTTGCGGCTGATCTTATGGCTTGTTGGCATCGTTGTCATTGTTCTTCGACATCCGAAGTGGTATTATGGTGTTAATCGAGAGGTTAAGGGATATGCAATGGACGAAGGTCATGACGTCTCCTGCCTACTATAGGGATGAAAAAGAAGAACGAAAAAACGTTCATCTAAATTACCCACGCTTACATGGCCCCCCTTACATAGCTCACAACACTCTCGACAAATCCCGCCAACTTCTCCTAAACCACGACACAAACCCGTCCACCTACTTCCCAGACAGACAGTCGCACCTCAATTACTTATGCAATTGTACACTCAGTGTGATATTGAAGCCGGCATCGGCTGTAATTATCCAACTTCTTGTCGGAGCCCTTCCACAACACCGTCCTCGTCTTGATAAACCCATTCAATCAAAGCTCAATCTCTCACTCAATCAATTCCCTGCCACCTCTTCAGGCGCGATTCGTCTTCTTCTGCGTCACCCCTCAAGGCGCTTGCAACTTCATTAGCTGGGTGTTTGATTTTGTGTGAGAACTCCGCACGACTTTGATTTTATAGACAAGGTCCAGCCAATTGACCAAAACAAAAAGCAAACACTACTCTCCTAGATCGCCTCGATCTGGCAATTTGGTGTGAGGCACGTTCGATTGCGATCGATCTTTTGCGTGGGGAAAAACCCACTCCAAGCGTACCTATTCAGGGTTGGAGCTCGGTCTCTAACGAGATGAGATCACATCAGTGTATCAACGCCGTGTCCATCACAGATGCAGATGTGCTGTGCTGTGGCGTGCATGGTGCTATTTTTAGATGTTTTGCCAGAGATATTTTTCTTTCTTCATCTGTCTCTCGTAACAGATACGCGCACACAGCAATGGATGTTGCATCTGCTTCTGTATCTCTGAAATACAATTGTACAGCAATTAAGTGAAATTATTAATTCCGACGACGGCGATACGACGTGTTTGGTGGAGCGATGCATTGTGACGGCGTTTGATGATGTATAGCTGGTATGGGCATCCGTTCGGTTGGATGACACTCAAGCATTAGATGGCAAGTGCCAGGCGGATGATTATGAGGGAATTGGAATTTTTTTTTTATTAGCACAGGTGATGAGCGAAAAGACTTAATGCACTTGCATCAGTTGATTGTATTTAGCTATGCATGACTTCATTGATGGTAGGATGACCTCCCTTCGTGAGTGGGGTAGGGAAATATTTGACTACCTCGTCATTGGAGTAATGTGTATGTGCATACATACTCATTGATGTGATGGAGCTTCAATGAAATGGTGCGATCAAATTTTGTATTTTTGTTCGAATGATAGATACTTAGGTAATTGGGGAGACTAATCTGTGTAGAACTTTGAATTATTCAATTCACCAGGTGTAGCTAGTTACACCATAAAGAATGGGGGAGAAGATTGCATTTACGAGCTTTGACTTGTATACCTATCAAGTTTTAATGTCTGAAAATAAAGTGGAAATTTCTATATTTTTTCAAATGGTATTCGGCGATTACGCAAAGAGTAGCTTCAGCAGTTAATTTGGGACTTTAATCACAATATATTCGGCTCACGTTACATAGCCTTAACTAATATTTGGAGCGTTCCTTTGTAGTTCTCAAATCCTTATATGTAAGTCAGGGGATGGTTGGTTGGGGTGCCGTGAAATAACCCCGAGGGAAATTCCGAAATTTGGCGTTATTTCGCTTTTACAAAGCCCCAATGCAATCCCCTTGCTAGGACTCACTGTTGAATTTGGGTTGCGGGCGAGGTTGGATGTGTGTGAAGTGATAACCTGTATGCAAGCCCCTTGTTTTTGTATACATCAAACCTCGTACGCAATTCAAATCCTACAGTGAGACCAAGAAGGAAGGGCACGCCCCCAACCCACCAAACTCGCACTCGAATGTATTCAAAGTATGAACTTCCTGCTTGGCCTCAATGTTGAATATGGGATGGGTGCGACATCGGATGTCTGCAAAGTGAAAAAGGGCCGACTTGGCTATATTTAACAGAAAACGGATGAAATGCAAGCCAACAGCAA
The DNA here is from genome assembly GCA_949824845.1 of Rhingia rostrata. NCBI lineage: Eukaryota > Metazoa > Arthropoda > Insecta > Diptera > Syrphidae > Rhingia > Rhingia rostrata. The sequence goes on along the minus strand of OX463755.1, from coordinate 26,242,908 downwards.
TACTCACTCCCGTTATGGATACTGATGGCCCCTTGTCCAAGGACTTTTTTTAAAAGTTGGAATTGGCCTTCCAAGTTGGGGATTATGAAATGGAAAATGTGCTGGGAAACAACCATTAGCTCAGAAAGGACTGATTTTATTGTTAATGACCCTGCTAAACGAAGAAAAGACAACGACGTTCGTATCTGCACTTGGTATGTGAGAACATTAAGACAGGAGAGGTACTGCAAGCGAACAACTAGCGGAAGCCCTTAGCTGCTACAAAGCAGACATTGCTGCCATCCAGGAAATATGATGACATGGGCCTTTCCAAAAGAGGATGAAAAGCTATGACATCTCCTACAGACTGTGTTATAGTGAGCAGAAGCAGCGACTAGCCGGATGCAGAATTGTTATAAGTGATAAACTAAGGCAACAAGTCTTATGTCTTTAAGACGTCAGCGAACACCCTCGCCCTCCACATCAAGCAATCCCTAGTTTGATGAAGAGTGTCGGCAGATGATTGCAGCTGAGAACAAACCTTACAAGGCCAATAATTCGCATCAAGTCCAAATTTACCAAGATTAGCCTTAGGTGTTATAGGTAACGACTGCTTCTATGAGCTCCTCCGTGTGATTTTAACGCAAAGTTAGGAAGAGAACAACTTTTAAGCAGAATTGTCGGAAAACACAGCCTGGACGACATTAAGGCTCAAAACTGACTTGTGCATTACTTCTTCGCGGAACAAAATGCCAGCACACGCTGGAAAGGAAAAATGATTTGCAAAGGATGACGAACAATTTCCCGCTGTCAGGCAGAAGGAACCATTCAATATTTCCAACGAAAGTGAAGGTCACTAGGCTGTACTCTGGAACATGAAAGACCAGTAAGTACAACGGAGTACTTTAATCGTGATCTCGGCAAGTACAAACTGCACCACACGGTCATATCGTTTAATAATCTCGGAGGAAAAGATTTCCTGGACTATTAACAGCTTCTCTCCTTTTAAGTCTGCGGGTCCCGACGGCACACTGTCAGTTATGCTACAGAGAATGCAAGACTTGACAGTGCCATGTCTGGCAACAATTTTAAGATTATCTGGGCTAATAACAGCTTCCATCCCTTTAAGTCTTCGGGTTCTGACGGCACACTGTCCTTTATGCTACAGAGAACGCAGGACTTTACAGTGCCATGTCTGGCAACGATTTTTAGAAACTTAATACTCAACCGAGTACCTTTCTCGTGGAGACGAGTGGTATTTATACCGAACGCGGCCACGAGACACTATAACACTGGAGCGCGTTCTAGACATCTATAAGCGAAATTTTCTAGAAGAATCTTCGCTATCCAAATCACAGCACGCCTACCTCAAGGGCAGATCAACGGAAACAGCACTCCACATGGTAGTGTGGACAATCAAAAAATCCTTACACTCCTCTTAGATACAGAGGGAGCTTTCAACAGCGTCTTGACTGGAGCTTTGCTTGAATCTCTGATCGAACTAGGCATAGAGGAATTTATTAGGCAATGGATAGTCTCTTTGCTCGGAACAAGAATTATCCTGTCAACACTGGGAAATAGCCACCTTATCAAATTTGCCCATAGAGGAACGCCACAGGGTGGCGTCATCTCTCCTCCGCTCCGGCTTATTGTGAAGAACGAAATTCAAGTTGAATTAGACGAGGAACTGTTCAAAGTTGTCGCATAACCCCAAAGAAAATAATCCAATGGTGTCAAATCACACGATCTTGGTGGCCAATTGACAGGTCCATTCCGCGAAATTATGCGCTCATCGAACGTTTCCTTTAGTAAATCGGTTATGACGTGCGCTGTGTGGCATGTAGCACCGTCTCGTCGGAACCACATCTGATCCATATTCATGCCATCCAATTCGGGAACAAAATAGTCGGTTATCATGGCTCTATACTGGTGTCCATTAACGGTTACTACTCTCCAGCATCATTTCGGAAGAAGTATATCCCAATGACTCCGACAGCCAATAGAGCACACCAAACAGTCAGTTTTTGTGGATGTAATGGCGTTTCAAGGGTCTCATGGGGATTCCCTTCACTCCAAATGCGTCAGTTTTGCTTGTTGATGTAGCCATTCAACCAAAAATGAGCCTCATCGCTGGAGAAAAATTTCCGATCAGCATCTTGATGAACTCTTTTTCGGCCCATACACCAAAATTACACCGCATTGCATGGTCTCGCGGCTTTAATTCTTGCACAAGCTGGATCTTGTAAGGTTGTAAGCCAAGATTTTTGCTCAAAATCTTTCATAAAGTTGATGGACAATGCTGCAATTGCTGTGCGCGGTGGCGAATCGTTTCATTCGGATCCTCTTCAACACTTTGCTCTACAGCGGCCATTGTTTCTTCGGTGCTCACTGTTTGACGTCTCTGCGGATGCGCATTGTCACGTAGAGTAAACCTATTGCGAGAACGATCCATGGTTGACCGAATTAATTGCTCTGATGGACGATTATTTCGACCATAAAATGGACGGAGCTTGTGGCAAACTTCGCGAACTGAACCATTATTTTCGAAATAAATTTGCACGATTTGCAAGCGTTGTTCATTTGTCAACAATGATCATGATGAAATGGCAAACCAAACTGAACACAAATGACATTAGAGTTTCCCGATTTGACCACCAAATGTCAGGTTTATCTCTATTCGAAAAAGCAACCTCTAAAAAAAAACACTCGTTACTAGTCTCAGGAAAGTTCCCCTCCGTGATAAGTGAAATCATGTGGGCTGCTCTAGACAAAGTTAGCACCTGGGCTGCAAGTTCTGTCCTCGAAGTTAGCCCGAGTAAAACGGAATTGGAGCTATTCACCACCGAAACCAAAATACCAAACTTCACCCTCCATCGTCTTAACGGCCAACCACTCACAGTATCTTCCAGCGCTAGGGATTTGGGTATCATGCTTGACCCAACACTTAACTGGAAACAAAATATCGAACATGGAGTAAGAAAGGCGTGTGTTGCCTTTTATGCTTGCAGCAAAACCTTGGGAAAGAATTCAAGATCATCTTCAACCAAAGATGAGCTTGTGGATGTATACAGCAGTGGTACGTCCAATTCTCACATACGGCTCACTAGTATGTTGGCCTGCATTAAGTAAAGGTTACAACCTCACAAAACTAAAAAACTGCACTACGGGCGCACTGAGGTCGGCACCAACTGATGCCCTCACTGTGATTTTGCATCTCTTGCCTCTCAACCTACAAATTTAAGATACCGCTTTATGCAGCTCAACAAGACTCAAGGAGTAAGGATATAGGAATACAAGGCCGTATGACCACAGTAATATCCTGGACTCGTTACCAAACGGCATGGTCACGTAACCAACAGACTACATAACACCTAACTAAGCTTCAAGAAAGGCTTCCACGTAGTAGCTCAGTGGAAGAGAAACGAAGCAGTAAGAGATTTCGAAACTGTCGTCTACACCGATAAATCGAAGATGAATTGTGGTGTGTGGTCCGGAGTCTACTCGGAAACACCGAAAATATCAGTTTTATATCGCCTACCGGACTTTGCCAGCGTATTCCAGGCGGAACTACCGGCTATCCGAGAGGCTTCTACGCTACCGGGGCGTGACACTACAGAAAAGTAAAATACTGCTATTCTCATAGATATAAAAGCGACCATAAGGGCTCTGCTAACATATCCTCCAAACTGGTACAGGGATTCCGGAACGAATTTGCTCACCTTGGTGATAGCTACAGGCTCACAATTCTCCGGGATGCAGAGAAGTGACATTGAAGGAAATTAGCTGGCAGACGAGCTGGCCAGGTAAGGCTCCGCTCTTCATGGCTCACTTGCGGCAACGGTCCGCATCCCGCTAGGTGCGGTTAAGGGACACATACACTTAAACTTCCTGAAAAATGCCAACTCCAAATGGAGAGGGTTATCAAATTACGTCATATCGAGGACTATATGGCCCTCGTATGACAAAAACAGAACAAATGATTTACTAAACAGATCCCACCCAGATATCGCAAGAACTACGGCGATAGTCACGGGGCACTGGGCAATTGGAGACCATGCAGCCAAACTAGGGATCCCATACAACCCTCAATGCCGCAGTTGCGGGAACACAAATGAGAGAGATACCCTCTCCAATTTCATCTGCAGATGTCCGACACTAGCAAGAGCCAGATTGCGTGATCTAACGCAAGCCATGTTTCGAAAACCTTAGCGACAAACACAAATTTTTGGCGCAACAGGCTCGTTAGTACCCAGATCCTAGCTTTCTCACAACCATTCATGTGTACGTGCACGACATCCTGCCTTATGCCAATTCCGAACGGCTCGTTAGTACCCAGATCCTAGCTTTCTCACAACCATTCATGTGTACATGCACGACATCCTGCTTTATGCCAATTCCGAACGGCTCGTTAGTACCCAGATCCTAGCTTTCTCACAACCATTCATGTGTACATGCACGACATCCTGCTTTATGCCAATTCCGAACGGCTCGTTAGTACCCAGATCCTAGCTTTCTCACAACCATTCATGTGTACGTGCACGACATCCTGCCTTATGCCAATTCCGAACGGCTCGTTAGTACCCAGATCCTAGCTTTCTCACAACCATTCATGTGTACATGCACGACATCCTGCTTTATGCCAATTCCGAACGGCTCGTTAGTACCCAGATCCTAGCTTTCTCACAACCATTCATGTGGACATGCACGACATCCTGCTTTATGCCAATTCCGAACGGCTCGTTAGTACCCAGATCCTAGCTTTCTCACAACCATTCATGTGTACATGCACGACATCCTGCCTTATGCCAATTCCGAACGGCTCGTTAGTACCCAGATCCTAGCTTTCTCACAACCATTCATGTGTACGTGCACGACATCCTGCCTTATGCCAATTCCGAACGTCTGGTTAGTACCCAGATCCTAGCTTTCTCACAACCATTCATGTGTTCGTGCACGACATCCTTCCTTATGCCAATTCCGAACGGCTCGTTAGTACCCAGATCCTAGCTTTCTCACAACCATTCATGTGTACGTGCACGACATCCTGCCTTATGCCAATTCCGAACGGCTTAGTTGAGATAAGCTTTTCTTGACTTGATAGTCGGCAGTTTGTCAGATCATAATGAGAGGAGGGACAGTGAAAAATCATTTTTGGTGTTGATACGGCTCGGAATCGAACCCAGACCTTCTGCGCAGTAGTTCACCGTACTAACCATCGCGCCACTGAGCTTTTAGCGACATCTCGGGTAAAAGGATACAAGATCTCATCCGTTTTTTAAACCTCACAGGCTGGATCAAGAGACCGCCTGTATCACATCAACAAAAATCATAATAAAGGTCACAAGAGTCGTGGTAACAAAAAGGCACATAAGTGCTACGTGGGTCCATGCCGAACCGCCACTTCTAACTACACCTATAGGAATGCTAACAGATGAAGTGGAGTTCCTATATTATCTGATGGAGCAACGTTGAAATCGGCAAAACAATTAGTCTGCCTAAAGTTTATTTTAGAAACTTCATGACACTTAGCCGTGCCGTCAATAAATGTCATATTCTCTGCATGTTTTCAAACGTCCGCGAATGAACTGTCACTCAAAGCTTTAGAACGTCAACTCTAATTTGGCAGGTACTCATATAACAAATTGGAACGAACTGACGACTGCAATGAATTACCACTCCTTTTACGAGAATCTGTGTGTTTACACTTGTCTGGCGTTCGAAAAGTATCTAAATGTCAATAGACTTTTCAAGGCAACCAATCTTGTGTTGTCCGATAACCACCATCGCAATAAAATAAAATTTTGTTTTCGAAACAGAATGTCAAAACAAATTCCAGGCTATTAATCCTAAAATAATCATTTTTTTGCAATTACTCCGTTATTGTATCTCCTAATGCGCACCACACATCCGTGACTTATTGTGTCAGACGCCGCGCCGTGGGTAGAAAGATTGGCAATCTAACAGTTTCTCCTCGAATTCTGTTCAATGACACCTGCTGATGTTGATGCCAATGATTCAGGCATTCGATCATCAATTTATTTATCAAGATTCGAGAATTTTGTAAATACCCTCCGTGGTTAGAACTCGGTCTGCGATTCTAAGGAATTCACATCGAAACGAAGTGTTTGCAAATCACTTTGCGATGCAATGTTAACTTTGAAGATGTCATTGAGCTACTGCGCAATCATGAATTATTTTTAAATAAATCGCAATCGATGTTGACGTTTTCATTTGTAATGATGAATGTGGAGAATTTCAAGTAAACGCCATTTTCTGACTAATTAGACAGACTTAGTCATACTCTGATTATGATTGTATCTGCATTGCACTTACACTACGGATACTTCCGGTTGATCTCTCAAAACGTCAAATTAGCTGTCAAATGTATCCATCTCCATCGAAACAACCTGTCCCCGGTGGAACCATGTGCATCCGCAATGCGCATGCAAACTAAGTACTTATAGACGAACATAATTCACTGCTTTGTGCAGCCCAGCATGAGAGAGTCCTTGTCCAAACAGAATACTGCGTCCAATTAAAGTTGAACAAGCCACACGAAGCCGGAAAAGTAGCAAAAGTTCTATTCGCCGAGGCGTAGGCGTTCGGTATGGTCACACCATCTACTCTGACACGGCGATTTATCTTTCTCAGCTTCACACCATCTCCTGAGGTGTATGCAGGACGACGGGTGTAGTTGTTGTTGGTACTAAGATTGTTTTGCGAAATTTCATCTAACAGTGTAAAGTTTCAAGCCAACCGAGTGAACATTAATCAAGTTCTTTACAACTGGACGGTTGAGAGAAGGTATATGAAGGCTTCGTCCTCCTCCGACCATGATGGCTTGTTTCTTAATTTTTGTTAGCGCGAATTACTTAGCAACATAATCCTCCGCTGGCAGCAGCAGCCATTGTAGGCGAAGGTACTGCTGGTTAATAGGAAGAGATAACGCCAGCAAACATTGTGTGTGCCGTGACGAGGGGCAGGAGCTGGCATGGGGTAACAGAAAAGGCAAAGCAAACCGCGCGTTTGTCCACCTTGTCGGCGAACTTTGACACCGCGCACAGAAGAGAATATTGTCGTGCTGCAGAGATTTTCCTTTTTTTTCGGAGCTGAGCCTTTTTTTTTATGATTGTTGGCCTATGCTGCAATCCCGTGTAGACCACAATCGAACGTGCGCTGGTGAAGTACGAGTAGTTGATGTTATGCTTGTCGCTGGTGGATATGGCTTTGCAACTTTGTTGGAGGAGGGTTACAAGCTGATGGTGTGTTCCTGGAACCTATTTGCGAGGGACAGGAAGAGACAAAAAAAAAAGAAAACAGAAACTAAATTGGCTGGGAAGTTCAAAGACAAGTGCCCGACAGCAATCGGCTTTGTGCACATTGACAGTCTGGACAGTGATTCTACCTAAGGGATTATAACTTCACTTGTCTGTCCGTCTGGATGTAGGAGAAGTTTTGTTTTTTTCTGCAAACATTTAGGACTAAAGAAATCGTTTAGGAATTGGTCGTTAAGGATGGGTTTTAGGGATGTGGTTGACAAATGGAATGACGGGGCATATGGTTTTATTATTTCGAAAAATAGAGGAAGGACATGTGAATAGACCATTATGTCGCCATTTTGTATTTGATTTGTGGTGGTATAATACTTAAAATCTGCAATTAAGGTCCTGGACCTTCTTTGATGCCGATTCTGAGTATACAAACGTCAGATTTTCTTAAACGGCCATTTATGTGTGCCTTGGAATTTTGTACTAACGACGGAACCCGTGGCGCGATGGTTATTGCGAGGAACTACCACGCAGGCGGTTCTGGGTTCGATTCCCAGCTGTAGGAACACCTCAATGATTTCTCACTGGCCCTCCTCTCGTGATAATCTGACAAATCATTCGAGTAGTCCCGCCAACGTGCTGAAGTAAACGCACACATGAATAAGTTTGAGAAAGCTCGGCTCTGGGTACTAACGAGCCTGTTGCGACAAATTTTTTTTTATTTGACGGAACTATTCACTTTTATAAAGCCGCACAATTGAGCCCATGAAAAGACGCAACAATCTACCGTCTATCTTGGAATAGAAGACTCTTTGAGCTGGAGCAATGGTGGCTAATCCCCTTTGCTTGCCTTAGCCAAAATTGATGTCTATATCTCTGTACAGATTGTAAAGTTTGGCTCAAGGCAAACGCGACCAAAGATTCCTCGATTGATTTCGCGGACAAGGTTTTCTTCATCTTTTTTATCACCAAAAGGTAGGATTGGATCAAATATTGGTTCTTCGCAAAACGTTGAGTAAGGGCTTTATTACCAAATTGCCTTCTTAGCCCGTAGAAACAGAGGTTGGCAAGAGTGGATAATACATGGAGGGCCAAGTATTATTAAACACGAATAACTTATCCATGTGGAGTTGGTAGTCTCCCATCAGGCGCATCCTCGGGTGACAAATGCAGGAATTCTCTGAAGATATGCGGGATGCTTGGCAAATAAAATACCAATGATGGGCCAAAACTAGCTAGGTGTGAGTTTCCCTACGAAGAAAACCTCCTCACAAGGCAGTGGAAGAATAAAATACCACTGATGGGCCAAAACTAGCTAGGTGTCAGTTTCCCTACGAAGAAAACCTTCCCACAAGGCAGTGGAAGAATTCTCAATATTGAGTTAACGATGGCTTCTACAGTCCCAGTCAGAATGGATAAAGTAAACCACTTATGTAAGCTGCTCCGACATATAAGTCCAACAGGTCATATATAAATCTCAAGAGCTATTCAGGCACCCTGAACAGAGATGGTGACCGAAGAGCTAAGAGGCCAATGGCAGCGCTCAATTCCGTAGTAGATACTTATGGCCCCGTGCTTAATGGGTTTCCAATAAGTTGGATTTGGTGGGGGTTGTACTTCGGGTGAACTACACACTCATGGAAGAAAATGTCGTAACGAAGCAACCAAGGGCCTCGGAAATGACAGATTTTATTGCTGACGATCTTTCTAAACGAAACATGGACAACGACCCTCGATTCTGCACCTCGGATGTGAGAACATTAAACAGGAGAGGTGCAAGCGAACAACTAGAGGAAGCCTTATACAGCTACAAAGCAGGCATTACTGCCATTCAGAAAAAACAAAGGGAATGGCCGGGCAAAAAGAGGATGAAAAACTGTGAGATCTCCTAAGAACCTTGTTATAGTGAGCAGAAATAGCGACTATTCTGATGCGGATTTGTTAGAGTGCGGACTTACCCAAAAACTCTTATGCCTTCATGACATAAGACAAACCAAATGTTACAATCCGCATCAAGGTAAAATTCCATGCCCCGAAGGAGGAAAAAGCTGGCATATCGAAAGCCAGCTTCTACGAGATTCTGGACAAAACTTATTAGCGACTTCCGAAGAACGATACTCAAATCTAGCTGGGAGATTTTAACGCAAAGCTAGGAGGAGAAGGCATCTTAAGCAGTATTGTCGGAAAACATAGTCTACATGACAATACGTCTGGTAACGGACTTAGGCTAATTGACTTCGCTACGGAACGAAACGCCACCATAGCCAGCACACGGTTTCCTCACCACGATATCCATAAGGAGACATGGCGGACTGCAGATCAACGAACGGTCAACCAAATTGATCACATTGCGATAGACAAGACGCATTTAGTATTTTGGGCTTCCGAATATTCCGAGGGATTAACTCCAACCACTACCTCGTTGCAGCCAGGGTATGAATGCGGATATCCACGACTCCACAATAAATCAGAAAAACTGTAAGAATTTTGATGTCGAAAGACTGCAATCGCAAGAGACCGCTAAGACCTTAGTGAAACGCTGATTCTTTCACCTCCCGATTAACATTATACCACCAGAATCGAATGTCGTCGAATAATGGCAACGATGACAACAAGCCATGGCTTGGTTTCTCACTTTGCCAATCCAGCGATACCTGGTTTGATGAAGAATGCCAAAAGATGATAGCAGCCGAGAACTAGCCTTACAAGGCCAAGAAAAAAGAGCAAGAAAAGCGTGCTATAGAAGATATAGGAAGGTCCCACTCTAGAACAAGCCTTACAAGGCCAAGCTGCAGATGTGGACGCAAGCTTTTCCGAAGAAGAAAAAAGAGCAAGAAAAGCGTGCTATCGTAGATATAGGAAAGTCCCACTCTAGCAAGTTTTACCAAAGTCTCAACCGTCAAACCCAGGATTACAAACACAATTATGTAGAGATGAACTGGAAAATATCGGTGTTGAGACACATCCTATGCTGAGGATGTGGAAGAACCAATTTTTCAGACTGTTAAACGGCGATGACGAACATCATTCCTCTGTCAGGAAGAACGAACCTTTCAATATTGGCAACGACAGCGAAAACTGCCAACCACCCGACCTGAGTGAAGTGAGGCCAGCAATATCTAAACTGAAGCTTAATAAGGCTGCCGGAAATGACGGCCTTCCCGCCGAGCTTTATAAAGCCGACGGAGATGACTTGGTAAGTAACATCCACCAACTCATAAGCCGAATCTGGTCGGAAGAAAGTACGCCTGAAGAATGGAACCTCAGCAACTGCGCCAACTACAGAGGCATAAGTCTTCTCAACATCGCCTACAAAATCCTGTCTGCCGTAATATGTGAACGCCTGAAACCGTTTACCAATAACCTGATCGGCCCTTATCAGTGTGATTTCAGGTCATGAAAGTCCACAATCGATCAAATCTTCACACTTCGGCAAATCCCAGAAAAAACTCAAGAAATCCAAATCGTTACCCACCACCAATTCATCGATTTGAAAGCCTTATACGACAGCATTTACAGAGACGAACAATACGGAGCCATGTCTAGTTTTGGTATACCGCCCAAACTCGTCCTTTTTTGTAGGATGCCGATGGAGAATTCTCGCTTCTCCATCAGTGTCGGAAACGACCTCACCGACACAATCAATACCAAAACAGGATTTAGGCAAGGCGATGCACTACCATGTGACTTCATAAATCTGATTCTTGAAAGGATTGTGCAAAACTCCCGAGCCGATACCAGAAGCACAGTGTTCCAAAAATCGGTGCAACTACTAGCATGCGAGTACGATTTTGACATCACTGGTCGCACTCTACGTGAAGTCAAAGTCACGTTCGTCACATATACCTTTGAGGTTTTACATGGCTTTGCTTACCTCAGCACCGCTATGAAGTGAGACAACTACATTTCGTCAGTAATTAAACGAAGAAACTTGCTCGAACTACTAAGGATATCCTACACAAGTCCCTGATCATCCCGATCCTGTTCTACGTTGCTGAAGCATGGATCATCTCAAAAGCAGATGAAGAAATCCTTGGTCGATTTGAGAGGAAAATTCTTCAAAAAATCTTCAGTCCCGTTTCCACTGAAGTGCTCAGGAGATGGAGATTCAACCAAGAACTATAAGAGCTCCATGCCCCTGGTTGAAAAAAAAACTTCGCATTGGACGTTTAAGATGGCTAGGACATGTAGAACGAATGAAAACCAATTCTGCGGCTAGCAGTGTTTTCAACTCCCAGCTAGACGTCTGACGCAGTAGACGAGGACCGCCTTAAGTGGTGCGCACAAGTAGAAATTGACCTCCAGCAACTTGAAGTGCAAAGTGCCTCACAGTCGGCTGCTGTTGTTTCAAGCTGTAAGGCTACAACAGAACTAGTGGAGAAGGAAGACTGGTTTAACGTCTTCCTTCTCGACACATTCTGATAAATGTGAACTTAAAATCGTTAGCGTACAATCCGCCAAGTTACTCAATGCGGTTGAAGATATCGACGCTGACGATGCAGATAACAGTCCTGGTTTCAGAATATGTCAACGATATATACTCGTCCCTGTTTACTCTGGATGCACAAATGCGCATTCTGCCGGATCACTTGAAGGATCAAAAACACGTTGTTCCAAAAATGCATGCAGTTCTCATTGACTGAATTATTGAAGTACACTACCAGTTCCATTTGGTGCAGGAACATTCCTCATGTGTGTAGCAATAATCGATCGATACCTACAAGCGTGCTAGAACACTGTCCGCCAGCACTTGCAGTTGGTCGGCGTAACTGCGTTGTTCATCGCCTCCAAGTACGAAAAGCTATTTCCACCTGTTGTCGTAATTTTGTTAACATCACCGATGATACCTATACCTAGGAGCAGGTGTTGGAAATGGAAGTAAAAATCATGAAGGCCCATCCGTTGCCGATTCATTTCTTACGTCGTTTCTCAAAGATAGGCAGTGCCGAGGACTCGCACCACGCCATGTCAAAATACTTTTTGGAATTGGTCAAAACCGAATACTCCAAGGCTGGCTACCGTCCCTCCGAGATTGCCGCAGCTTCATTGAACCTCTCACTGCAGCTCGTGAACCCACAGAAGACCCCTGAGGAGTTGATCTGGAACACAACACTTGAGCTCTACTCACGGTACACGGCCGATCATCTCGAACCAATCACCCGGCAGATCGCAATCATTGTCCGAAATACGTCAGCCACCAAACCAAAGGCCGTATACTCGAAATACCAAATCTTGGCAAATACCAAAGCTTCGCAAGATCTCCCTGCGGCCAGAACTCTCCGGCGCAGTGATAGACAAAATCATTGGCAAGGAGACACACTAGTAGACGGGGTCGCCCATGTTTATTTTTATTAACCAAAATGGTGCCAACATTTTAGAAGGACATTGTATGTCACACATAAAAGCTTTTGCTAGCCCTTACAGACGTCACTACTGTTAGAAAGTAGTGACCTCTGTAAGGGCTAGCAAATCCATTAATGTATGAAGCATTCAAAGGGAGTAGAATGCTTCATATTTCAAAGGAAGCAGAATGCTTCATACTTTAACATCTGCAACCCCTCCCATTCTCGGGAGAAATCAAATCATAGTCGGAGGACAATTGGTACGTGATGGGTACCCATCACATAATTAGGAATTGGAGGAACGTAAGCCTATCAATGGAAATGCTTTATCGATTATAATACCAAAGATAAACAAGATCGGGAAGACTCCGCTATGGTCTGTCCGTTTCCGTAAATTATTGGTAATTGCTCATCTTTATGACGAAGTTGCAGGAACGCTTTATTCAGACAGCCTGTCTACACTCAATGTCAACAAGACCAACTGTATAATTTTGTCAAGCTACGTTGAGTCAGTAAGCAACCATGCAACCATGTAACTTCTCTCATCCATGCATATGCGAATTTAAATGTTTGCACGGAGCTATTACTTGCAGACACGAAGCACGATTAACATCTGAGTTAAGCGGGGATAAAATTGGAGGAAGCAAGTCTTCTAACTGGAAATGTCCCAAAACGATTCACTAAAACTTACGACATCTTGTTAGTCAAAGCCATAGCAGTTGAAAATTTTGCATAACTTCGCCTCGAAATAAAGATCGTCATGTCACACATCGTAAATATCACATAAGTTGATCGCCATTTCCTCTAAGCGACATAATCAATCATTTCTAACATGAAAATCTATCCAAGCCTCCACTTGTCATGCAGGAGATATACCCACCATATATCAGCCCATATCACCACATCTGTGTAAGGTACCACCAACCGAAACGAAATCACGCCAACAAAACCAATCGAATCAACACCTTAACACATCTACGCGCTACTGGTAGCAAACTGACAGATACCTCGCAAGATAACATCCGCCAGCATTCCAATGTCTTGCACAATTAAATCCATTTCCCCTTATTTAGGTGCGCGAGAATTTGAGAAGTGCCATATCAGAGACACCACTGCTGCACTGCACTATCGGCTCAGCGCCGTCTCTATCGAAACAATTAGCGACGCGACCCCAACCAAGTGCTCAGATGTTTTCTTCCTGAAAGCCACTACCACTGATGCTACTGCCTCACTCCCGAAGCAAACCACACACGAACTTCGAGTACTTGCTGCAGCAAGATCTGCAAACAGATCATGTGCTGCCATCCAATCCAGAACGTGTTGGATTCTAATGCCTTAGATACACAGATACGACGAGTCCAAAGAAAAGCTACAAAAACAGATCAGAACCCGTTTGGGAAGGTATTAAGGCAGCATCGCATCGGATACAAACCGTGAAGGTCTCGCGCATTCGGACACCTAATATGCCACCACCCCGACGACAACGACAACGACAACGACGTCACCGACCGCCGCACCGCTCTCCGACTTTGTACGTTTTCATGGATTCCGAACCCTAATGTCTGTCTTGTGTAAATGCTCCACACCGGTCGAGAGTAAAGCGCCCCAGCTGAACGTGTGCATCCGTAAGATATACAGATACAACCGCATCGCTAGCAACGCAGTGTGAGATTTTGTCAAAGTCATTTCGGTTGTGATGGTGTTAGAGGGGGGCGGGCGAAGAGTAAAACCCACCATGCGTGAACTTGCTGCTATAAACAGTTATAAGTTCATATCCAGAACCAAAGCCGGCTGGACGGCTACTCTACTGGGGCTGGTTTCTCATTTTCCGCATAATTCTCCTCTAGTGTCCGCTTTGACGGTCGAATAAGTGGCCAAGGTGACGTTGATGAGTCGGAGGGGGTCCGGGTCGGTCGACTAACGCATCCATTAGAATTTTCTAAATCGCGAACTTGATGGACACGCTGCCAGTGCCAGTGCCATGTAATTGTGTTAGAAGAGAATTCGCTTGGACAACAGCGTCTAAGGAGGGGCGGTGGGGGGCCGTGAGAGTGGTGCGGCTGTCAGCTGCACATGGCTCAAGGCCTCCACATCCAGGTGGACGATTGGTCATGGTGGTGTGCTACCACAGGAACGTTAGGTAAATATTTGTGCGCAGTTGGATTCCGAGGAAAAAGTGCTGACTTGCATGCGTAAGTTGATTGTGCTGACGTGCAGAATGCAATTGCAGGCCTGCCAAGGATTTCCCCTTTCTCTCGTTGAGGGGAAATTGTTGATGCGTGGATTATCGCCGCCAATGTGGTATATGGTTTGAGCGCACCCACGCGCAGATTCCTGTGTGTTCCTCGTGTGGTGGTTAATTGATAGGTTTGACCTTTTTCGATGCAAGTGAACTTTACCTGAGCTCGAGAGCTCTTTGGGTGGCTAATGAGGAAGTTTACATCCAGTGGAGGATGATCGGAGTTAAGATGGTCTAGAGGTTTATGGAGGAGATGATTAATCGAGGGATTTTATAGAAATGTGATCTTAACGATTGACGGATGCGTTAGGGTCGTTAGAGGATTATGCGGATGTGTACTTAGGGATAGTGCTATTCTTAGTAAAGATGTTCGACTATCCGTCTTATAAGCCTAGGCATACCGCCTCATGTGGCGTTTCAACTTCATATATGGGTTTGGCAAGCATATCCTTACATCTCCATGAAAGTTATTCACTTGCTTAACTGTTGTTAGGTTTTAGCCTTTACTCTGCCAAGACTCGTCCGTTGAATTCTCGCTGCTCCATCAGGGTCGAAAAAGACCTCAACGACACTTTCGAAATCAAAAACGGATTTAAGCAAGGCGATGCGCTGTCATGTGTCTTCTTGTACTTGCTTCTTGAAAGGTTTATGCAAAACTCCCGAGGCAACATCAGAGGCACATTCTTCCACTTATTTCTAGCATACGCTGACGGTATTGACATCATTGGTCGGACCCAACGTGATGTCATAGCCACGTTTGCTGGTATAGAGAAGGAAGCGGCGAAAATGGGCTCAGCTGTAAATGAGGGAAATGAACGTAACATGGCAGTGCACACAGTAGGAACTAATTGGATAGAACGTCACCCTTGACAAGAACAGCTTTGTTGTAGTACGGTAGTACGGACTCTGTCTACCTCGGCATTGCTAATAATTCTGTGACAACAAGATCTCGCCAGAAACTCTTGCCAACAGCTGTTTTTTCGGTCTAAGAACGCAATTCAGTAGTAAAGCCCCCCCTCGATCTACTGGGGAGATTCTAATAAAGATCCGGATCATTCCATTCATGCTCTACGGCGCTGAAGCAAGGACCGTATCAAAAGCGGATGAAGAATCCTCGGTCGATTTAGAGGAAAATGTTACCAAAAATCTTCTTTCTAGTTTGTGTTGATAGGCTATGGAGTTGGAGATTCAATCACGAACCATACGAGCTGTACAGAGACAAAGCCCTAGTAAATAAAAGTCCACATTGGACGTTTAAGATGGCTAGGACATGTTGAACGAACGGACACCAATATTTCGGCTCACAGAGTCTTCGTTTCCCAGCCAAGCATCGGGAACAGTAGAGGAAGACCTCGCCTTAAGCGGCACTCACAAGCAGAAACCGACCTCAACCAACTTGGAGTGCGTCACTGGAGGCAGTTAGCTAAGGACCGGAGCTTACCCTCGTTCTTCGACACACAACCATCATGTTAAGCAAACGGACACCAATATTCCGGTTCGCAGAGTCTTCGATTCCCAGCCAGACATGGGAAGACCTCCCCAAGTGGTGCAACCTTAACCAACTTGAGATGTGCAACTGGAGGCAGTAAGTTACGGACCGGGCTAATTCGATAGGCATGTTTATTGTGGACGATGTTCATACTGGACTGTCGTATGTAAATTAGAGAAATTGTCCGTGCACCGCGATGTACCAAAAATTACGTAATACGAAGGAATCTCGGAATTCCTAAAATCCAAGCTGAAAGTAGAAGTTTCGCTCGAAAGCATAAAAACCGGCTTATCGGGCATAGTAACGATTCAGTCCTACAAAGTTGAATGATAGCAATTTGTTGCGACGACTACAGACTACGAAACCTTCGGACTTGGCGAGATAAGCAATAACCGCGCCTTAATTTCGTAGTACGAAGGCTCTTTCAGTGGAAAGCCATCTGCTAAAAGGTTTAAATTCGTGATACAAAAATTGTTTGGTAAGGTTTATCTCAGTTACAGTTTCTAACAATCTATATCGTCGGGTGGTGCTTTTTATACAGAAAGAAACGGACACTGCTCCCACAGTTTGTCACTTACCCTCGAAAAAAAATGGAAGAATGCTACAAATATGTGCGACAATTGAAATCTACTACTTACAGTCATGATCAGCTCCCTTATGAAGGCGTTATCGAAAAGTAAATTATATCCATTCTCCGAACCCACTTCCAATCACCTCTTACTCACATTACTGTCACTCCACATCAGCGCAAGCTCTAAGCCGATAAAATCCACCTCAAGATGCACTCCATATATAAGACAGACCACGTCCCAAGCTGACAATTTGCTAGGTGTTCATGCGCTTTCTGCCTCTTAGGGGTACCTAAAGCAGAAAACTAAGGAAAACCCAACCAAAGCATATTTACATCTTAATTGCCGTACAGCCAAAGACGCGCTTCGTACATGTAATTACGACCCCCGCACCTGATCAAACACCGTAATTCCATAAGCCTTTGGTCGACCCCATTCTGTCAGCTTGTGTGGCATCTCAATAAATATGCTAATGACCCGACTGCTGTGTGTGTCAGTTTCTGCACATCTAGGTCCAGCGAACTATCCAGATTAAGACCATGCAAACATACACCAGCCCTAGCTGGGACTTAATCGCTCCCTGCCACCACCCACTTCGGAGGCATGGCGCATCACCTCCAAGCGGTGCCCCATCGAGGGAGAAATTAAAAATTATTTGCGGTTGGTAATTAGAAACTTTGGATACGTCGCTGTGCCGCTCCGCCTCAAGCTTTATATGCGGTGCGTCGTCGTTGTGTGTTGATATTATGTTGTCTAGCTTCTTAAGTGTTTTGGTGGATCTATAGAGATCGATGCAGCTGTGTACAGCCCTCATGATGATGGAATATTAATATTTGCCCGAGAGATGATTTTAAAGCTGTCGCGCTCTCCCTTTTACGTTGGCGCTCGCCTTGCCTTAAACTGTTGCTAATTTTTTCCAATTAAAATTATTACTCGATGTGGATAAGGCTGGTGCGGCTGTCGGCTTTGTCGGCACACATAAGAGTCTTGGTCGTCGTAATCCTCCACTTATACGTGCGAAAGGATGACGCTGGTAATGTATGCGTGGTGGATGAAAAATCATCGAAACCCAGGCGATGAGTAAGCCATCGGATATGGTAAGTAAAATTATTTTGCAACGAATGGAAAGGATGGTGCAACTCCCAGGTCTTGGTCTGAAATCTATGATGGAATGGAATGTCTTATGATTCAGTGAGTGCAGATTCAATATTTTAAAGGACACATGTCCTAGCCATCTGAAACTTCAAATGCAAATTTATTGACTAAGAGTATGTCGCTGTAAAGCTATTGGTTGCACCTTCATCTCCATACCTCATCAACGTAAACGGGACCGAAGATTTTTTCTCTCATAACTTCCAAAGATTTCTTCATCCACTTCATGACGCAATCGATGCCTCAGAGCCGTAGAGCAAAACTGGGATGATCAGGGTCTTCTATAGGATCTCCTTAGTAGTTCGAGTGATGGCTTTACTACTGAATTGCCTTCTTAGCCCGAAGAAACAGCGGTTGGCAAGAGTAATTCTTCGTTAGGTTTCTAACGAGATGTTGTATTCAAAGCTAATAACGGAGCCGAGGTAGACAAGGTGACAGTCCCGTACTACCTCAAAGTTATATCTGCCAATGGTTAAGTTCTGTCGAATTCGTCGATGTTGTTTGTCCTTGCCCTCATTTACTGCTTGACCCATTTTTGACGCTTCCGTGGCTATGACATCACGTTGAGTCCAACCAATGGTGTCAATATCGTCGGCGTATGCTAGTAGTTGCACCAATTTGTGGAAAATTGTGCCTATGGTGTCGGCTCGGGAGTTTTGCACAATCCTCTCTAGAATCAAATTAAAGAATTCACATGGGAGCGCATCGACTGTGTCGGTGAGGTCGTTTCCGACCCTGATGGAGCAGCGGGATTCTCCATCTTCATTCTTCACAATCGGACGAGTTTGGCCTGTATACCGAAACTGGACATGGCTCTGTATAGTTCGTCTCTATAAATGCTGTCGTATGCGGCTTTGAAATCGATGAATAGGTGTTGGGTATCGATTTGGACTTCTTGGGTTTTTTTCAGGATCTGCCGAAGTATGAAGATTTGATCGGTTGTGGACTTTCCTGGCCTAAAACAACACTGACAAGGGCCTATCAGGTTGTTGGTAAACGGTTTCAGGCGTTCACATATTACGGCAGATAGGATCTTTTAGGCGATGTTGAGGAGACGTATGCCTCTTTTGTTGAAGCAGTTACCAAGGACTCCTTTTTGTGGATCGGGCAAACGATGCTGGGGTTCCTTTCTTCAGACATGCTTTCTTCCTACCAGATTCGGCTTATGAGTTGGTGGATGTTACTTACCAAGTCAACTCCGTCGCCATTACAACGCTCAGTGGAAGGCCATTATTTTATGCACCCTTGTTAAGCTTGAGTTTAGATAAATATAGCTATCCTCACTTCATTTAGGTCGGGTGGTTGCCAGTTTTCGCTGTTGTTGCCATTATTGGTTCGTTATGCCTGACAGCGGAATGTTGTTCGTCATCGCCGTTGAACAGTCTGCAGAAGTGGTTCTTCCATGTTCTCAGCATGGACTGTGGCTCAACTACGATATTTCACTGTTCATTTTACCAGGATTCTGTTTGAGCTTTGTATCCTTGGCTTTGACGATTAACACTTTGGTAAAACTTGCGAACATAGTTCCTGGAGTGGCCTCTCGATCGCGCGCTTTTCCTGCTCTTTTTTTCTTCCTTCTGAAAAGCTGGTGTTCTTCCCTTCTTCTCTGCCTATAGAGCTCAATGGCAGCTCTCGTCTTCAGCTTAGCCTTGTAGGCCTCGTTCTTGACTGCGAGCATATGTTGGCATTCCTCATCTAACCAGAGGTTTCTTGTAGATGCTGGGAGCGAAAAACCTAGCACATCAGTTGCGGCTGCTCTAATGGCTTATTGACATCGTTGCCATTGTTCTTGGACATTCGATGCTCTTGGTATGGTGTTAATCGAGAGGCTAAGGAATACGCGTTGCGCGAAGGTCTTGGTGGTCCCTTGCAATTGCAGGTCTTCGACATTAAATTTTTTTCACATTATTTCGGGTTTGTTGTGGCGTGTTGTATATCCGCAATATTACCTTGGCTACAACAAGGAAGTTGTCCGAGTCGATGTTAGCTCCTCGGAATGTTCGGACAGCCAAAATTGTGGATGCGTGCCTCTTGTCTATTGCAATGTGATCAATTTGGCTGACCGTTCGATGATCTGGAGACCGTCATGTCCCCTTATGCATATCGAGGTGAGGAAACCGTGTGTTGGCTATAGTGGTATTTCATTCCGTAGGGAAGTAAAGTCTCATGTAGGCTATGTTTTCCAACAATACTGCTATCTTTGCGTTAAAATTTTCATCGCGATTTTAACATCGTACGTCGGTAGTCGCTCATAGGTTTTGTCAAGGAGTTCATAGAAGCAGTCCCTAGCTGTATCATATTTTTCCTCCGTTGGGGCTTGGAGCGCATATAAGGCTTATGTTGGCGAATTTGGCCTTAATAAGGGTTTTTACAATGCGTTCGCTAATTTCTTGGAAACATAAGACTTCTTGCCTAAGTCTGGCACTTATGAAAATCTGCATCTGAATAGCCGCTGTTTCTGCTCACTATAACTCGGTCCGTAGTAAATGCCACAGTTTTTCATCCTCTTTTTGCCCGGCCCATCCCATCGTATTTCCTGGATGGCAGTCATGTCTGCTTTGTAGCAGTTTAGGGCTTCCGCTAGTTGTTCGCTTGCACCTCTCCTGTTTAATGTTCTCACATTGCAGGTGCAGATGCGAACGTCGTTGTCCTTTTTGCGCCTAGCCGTGTCGTCAACAATAAAAATCAATCCTTTCCGAGGCTATTGGTTGCTTCGTAACAGTTAAATTTTTTCATGGTTGGGTAGTCAACCCAAAGCACAGCCCCCAATCTGGAGGGCCAGTTCTAATTTATTACATACCCTAGGACCCGGGGCCATCAGTATCTACTACGGGATTGAGCCCTGCCGTTGGCCTTTCGGTTCATCCGCCACCTTCTCTGTTCAAGGGGCCTGACTTACCCTTGAAATTCCTAGACAATATGTCGAAGCAGCTTCTTAACGCTCGCCTTAGACGGCAGACCGGGTAGTGTTGCTGATTTTCGTCGTGTTATCAACACTCGCGCTTATCATTTACCAAGTCAAATCCGGTTGGATGAGTCCAGTACCCAATGGTTACCACTTGGAGGATAAAAATAAGCACTGAATATGTAGTCAGATTTACAGCCACTGGGCATTGCCAAGTTAAAGCCAATAAGAGTCTATTCTCGTTCTACAACACCCAACAACATCTCGTCAGAAATTAAACGAGACAGCCAACCGCTGTTTCTTCGTGCAAAGGAGACACTCTCTCGAACTACTAAGGAGATCCTAAACAAGACCCTGATCATCCCAGTCCTATGGAAATTCCTCGGTTTGAGATCAAAATTCATCGAAAAATCTGCCGACCCGTTTTCTTTGACGGGCTATGGAGACGAAGATTCAACCAATAACTATAGGAGCTGTACATCGACATGCCCATAGTGAAAAAAAACTCCACATTCCGCATTTATGTTGGCTAGGGCATGTATCGGGTTTTCCAACAGGGACGCTACAAAAGTTGAGCGACAGGGACAGCAAACGACGCCATATTTCTTGCCGCTCTTTTGACATTTCTCTTCAGTAAGGTTTGCCATTTCATGATGAAGAGATATACGATCCAACAACGAGTCGAAATTATTAAAATTAACAACCGAAATTCGGAGTCAGTGGCCTCAACGTTAAGAGCGCTACGTCCAAGTATTGGTCGTGATAATCGTCCTAGCAGATCAACAATTGAGCGTCTAGTGGAAAAATTTGAATCCACAGGCACAGTACAAAATGTTCCCGTGCCAGTGAGACGCTGAGGCTTCAGTTGAAGAAAGCCCAAATGTGTCTCTCACACGTCGTTCTCAAGCGTTGGGCATCTCTGTGACGTCGTTGTGGCGAATTTTGCGAAAAGATCTTGGCCTACATCCTTACAGGATTAAATTAACGCAAGAACTGAAGCCGATTGACCCCCAAAAGCGTCGTATGTTCGTGAATTGGGCTGAGCAACAACTTGAAAATGATTCGGATTTTCATCGAAAAATCATCTTCAGCGATCACGAGGCTCATTTCTGGCTGAATGGCTTCGTCAATAAACAAAATGTGCGGTATTGGTTCAGGCAGCAATCCACACGTACTCCATGAGTCATCATTGCATCCCGAAAAAATTACGGTTTGGTGTGGTTTATGGGCCGGCGGCGTCATTGGGCCGTACTTCTTCCGTGATGATCAAGACCGGCACGTTACTGTGAATGGGAATCGCTACCGTTCAATGATAACCGAATATTTTTGGCCCCAATTGGATGATATGGACTTGGAGGACATGTGGTTCCAAAAGGACAGCGCCACAAGCCACACAGCGAATGCCACAATCAATTTGTTGGAAACCAAGTTTGGAGAACGTGTTATCTCACGAAATGGTCCAGTCACTTGGCCGCCTCGGTCGTGCGATTTGACGCCGTAAGACTATTTCCTGTGGGGCTACGTTAAGTCTATGGTCTATACCAACAAGCCAGCGACGATTGATGAACTTCGTACGAATATCGAACGTGAAATTGCAGTAGTATCGGTATTTATGCTTGCAAACCGTCGAAAATTGGGTTCAGCGTCTGGACTTCTGCAAGCTTGCCCGTGGTGGCCATGCAAAAGAAATCGAGTTTCGTACCTAACGGCATCGAACGTACTTTCACAGGAATAAACAAATTCATTAATATCCAAAACCGTCTTTATGTTATTTAAAAAAACTTTTGTAGCGCTCTTATTGAAAAACCTTTTTAGAACGAATGGACACTAATACTCCGGTTCGCAGAGTCTTCGATTCCCAGCCAGATGTCGGACGCATTAGAAGAAGACCTCGCCTTAATGGCGCACACAAGTAGAAACCGAACTAACTTGGAGTGCCCAACTGGACGCAGTAGGCTAAGGACCAAGATAATTTTGAGGGATATGTTGGTTAAGGCCCAGGTTCATTCCGGACCTTAGCACCACTTAATAGAAAGAAGTTCTCACGTTCTAGGTATAGATATGACCGTCATTGAAATTTCTGTTCAGCATGGTCATATTTTCATGATAGTTGTCAACCAACTGCCCAAAGGGCCAGGTCCAATTTTTGACCTGACTAATTTTTTGACCTCAAATTCGATTAATTGCAAGCTGTTTCCGCTGGTAACCATTTTGATGTAAAAGAAGTAAAATTTAGGTTTAGTCCAAGTTAACGCCTCTCGGAGGCTTCTACGTTACCCAACCAATTATTTACATATACCGATGCGGGACATCGGAGGCCAAAAGTTCTTCGGAAACCACCATGCTGAATTGAAAACTTCGAATCCTCTATCGCAACTGTGCCTTCTAAGTGAAACTATTGACAGTAAAAGCGAAAACTGGACAAAATTCCAACTATGGGGACGATAATACAAGATAGTCAGGCTGCAAATAATCATATCGCTAGGTCAGGTAAGGTTGGTGGGTTGATGAGGTAGTCTATGTTCGTCTTCTTCATGTCACTCAGGTCAATATAAACTCATTGTGATGCCCGTTGGGGGTCCACGTGTTTGGTTGGTTCCTTTATTAATGTTACTGTTTACTGCTGTTAGTCTCTTTCCAGCCATCCAGTTGCAAACATGAAAAGATTAGAGAGATGAATTTCGGATAGATCCTTGAGGTCATGAAAATTTGTTTTCCTAAGGTTTGCGCTGTTTATTGGCTCAGGCCTTGGCAGTGGCACAGAAAGTGAAGGGTATCGTCGTGTGTTTCTTCATCACCGCAGCCTCTACAGATGTCATCATCTATGCATTTTCAGTTTGTGGCTTTTTAGTAAGTTCTGTCCAGTTAGAATACCCACTTGAATCGAGACAGATTTCCTGTTTCTTCGAAGTAGCTTATGGGTTCTGGCTTTGTCATACCCAGACCACATCCTTTTGGAAGTTTCACAGGTAGGGAGGGAGTACCAAGTGTCCCAACCGTCATTTCACATCACATAGTGATGGTTTGAGAGACTGGTCTGTGTGGTCCATGCTGGAGGCAGATCCTTTTCTCGCCAGTGTATCAGCAATTACATTGCCGTGAATGCTTCTATGTCCGGGGACCCAGCAGATCTTAATATTATGTTGGACGCCAGGAACCTTTCAACAGCAGAGATGGATTTAATTGCAGCTAGCTGTCAATAAGGATGGTGATATCATCTGGTGGTATCGCCAGCATTGAGATCGCTTTGGCGGCCTCTGCTGCTGTCAATATCTCGGCCTGGAAAACTCTGCTGTGCTCAGGAAGACGAAAAATGCTGTTTAGCTTTAGTGTCTCTAAATACACTCCAGCTCCAACGCCTACATCCATTTTTGAACCATCCGTGTAGATGGATGTGGTCTTGAACAATATCGCTATGAAGTCACTGCACATTTAATCCTGTCGCTAAGAACTGAAGTTTCTGGGACAATACAGGGTAACGATACAAATGTTGTGCTGCTGCTAATAAAATGGTGTGTTAGCAGGCTTAAACCAGACAAGTCTAACTATCATTATGTGACCGAAATGCACTACCGACAGAAGCTGTGGACTTATGCTTCTCTTGCAAGGCCATCTGTTTTTTTTTTTTTGTCGTTAAGTCCTTTACTGTTTTTGTTTCAAAATATCATGGCTTAGCTTATATAGCTTATAAGCCTTAGGAACGGCGTAAAGATCTCCTCTTTCAGTGTACAGATCTCTTCTGCCGGCATTGGGATCTCTTCTGCCCCACAAAATTTCCAATCTGAATTTATCGAGGATGCTATTTGTTTGGTTCTTTTATTTGAAGGCAGTTTATGGTCAACCTAGGTCCCCAGATCTGGAAGGGATAATGTCCCCTCTTTTGTCAGCTTAAAATCCTTCTGTAGTATACTGTGTTTGCCTTCCTTCTGGGTCTGTAGATACATCCGTTGAAATGTACTTTGTCCACCCGATGGAGTACTCTTTTTCTAGTTCGTCCCTATCCCCTACCATTGTTAGCAAAGGTGTTAGCATGGTCCGTGTGTAGGTTGAAAAGTCCGACAAGTTTGAAAAAAAAACGTTTTTCTAACTTAAGAATCGTCTTAAAATTTTTTTAGCATCCATTGCTTCGTTAAAGCCGTCAACACCAACATCGAACTTGTCACAGATTCAAACGATTCCATCAAGTCCATAATAACTGTGTAAACTAATAGAATCTAGAAAGCCTGTCATGATAATTTCTGATTGATGGACTAACGATAACCTCAGCCACCTTTAAATTACGAATTCACAAACCACCCATTGTATTCAATTAAGGATCCTTTTAAGGCGCTTAAAAGCATCTCAGCCTGTCAGTTATAGCAAATGATTTATTCCGATAGAGTTACACCATTCAGCTTTAAGGCCTACCACTGACACAATTTCCGACCATATTTGGACTCATTTCCATTCTTGACGCTCCAATTACACCGCAAGTGCCATCTATTAACCAAAACAATGCCACCAGAGGATTGCTAGCCAATTTCGTCTGTCTCCGGTCCAATGTACGCCATATAATTGCGCACAAACACACAATACCTAGCATGATGTGCCAAACAATCGAAAGGCCGATGTGATGCCACCACCATTGACCCTAAAAGCATACACTACACACATACGAGTTAGCCCGAAGCTGTCTGCGCTGGCGCTGGCGTCATCATCTCTAGCAAGCCAGTGATGACTCTACGATTTTCTCAAAATAGCTAAATGCGACCCATAAGCCTCTGAACCTTCGTGCATATGGCACACATTCGTCCGGCCAAGACCTCCACTGGTGCAGCAAAAGAAAAAAAACGCCTCAAAGCGCAAATGTCAACATCGATCGAGTGCGCTGCAATTATTATTCACCTCGTTGTCGCCGCGTCACAACTCACTGATTTCGATTTCATAGATGCAATGGGACTGCGGCTGTCAATTGCGTAAAGCCTTACCAGGCCTGTGCTGGTAAGAAGAGTGCAGGGGGTCTGCCGCACGTGTGGGATGGCTCATGGCTCACGTTATTAATTTTTCTCTGTCAATGGAAACAAAGCCTTCAGATGGTACTGTTTGGCATCATTGGATTTTTGTCACCACCCTTATCACGAGATGGATTGACCACGTACCGGAGATAACCTTTGGCGCATCGGAAACCAACTCATCTTCAAGATGATAGCAGCGCAGCGGCGGCGTTGAGATGAACGTGTGTTATTAGTTCCCCCTAAATGACGTGACGACCGACCGGAACCTAAGGCCACAGTATGCTGCAAACATTGTTGTGCGCCGTTGACAGACGTTCCGACCAATCCACGGACGCACCAGACGAATCTTGACATAATCTCATAATTTGCATTTAACAAGATGCTTCATTCGGATTTGGAGTTTTTGTTCGTCTTTTGTTGTGTTCGCGCTCTGTGACTCGGTGGTGGATACGGGCTCTGGGATTACGAAGCCGCCAGCTTCTCATTACCGGAGTCGATGATGTGCGACTGCAAAACGTCGGCGCGGAGACAAAAGAACACTGCAACGATAAAGAGGCACGGAAATCAATGGAAAAAGGAAAAACAAGACTGAGATGGAAATTTATTAACTTCGAGAAGTCGATTTCCGTTCTCTCTCTCTCGGCGGGTGCTGCACCATGATGAAGGTGACACTAAAACAGGTGATCAATGTGCAGCCACTGAGATTTATAAACACTGAAGTCTTCTCAAGCGGAAACATCATCAACTGTTTTAGCCCTTGGGGGTTGTGTTGATGTGTGTGTGTGTTGGCTTGTGATTTGCAGCGTGTTGAAATAAATTTTGACAGGAGAATTAATTTGACAGCTCAAAGATGTCGGCAAAAAGCTGTGTAAATCGATTAAAATAAATCATTGCTATCGATGACAGAAAGTGATTTGTGAAAGTGTCAAAACGGGATCTATCTGTCAGCGGCAATGACACACGCCAAAAGTAAGACTTTAACAAAAACAATCGCTAACTGTCATTGAGAAGTGGACTGTCAGTCAAAGGAATGCGTTCTTTGATCAGTTGATGATGACGTTTGGTTTGGTTTTTGTAAAAAAAAAAAAAAACGTTATGTCACTTTTTGAAGAGGGTTTATGTACAGATTGGAGAAAAAAATTGTAAACGGATCGTGTAACTGTCGATGGCATCAAAGATTAGCAAGCCGCACAGTTGACGCATTGAGAACAAAACACAGAAACTTTTGCTCTCCAGCTTTATGGTACGGGCTGGCGGTGTGCACGTGCACACGTTAGAAACGAGATCCAAACATATGGCGGGCTGTGCCAGTACGACCCGCCATAGAACAATTTTTTTTTGTATGCAGTGCGTCATCTGTATGGCTTTATAATCGTTGATGGCATTAAACAGAGCCTTCGGAGGCCCAACTACGGATCGCGAGGGATATCGTCATCATTGGTCCCTCTCGGTGTAAAGTTGTGAAGGTGTTGACAGCAATTGAAGGTAAAACGCGCTGCCTTTGGCATCGAAGAAGGATTTCTTCTATTATTAAGAATATTCTCTTGAGTTTAAGTTGTTTGACATTTTTTAATACTGCAACTCAAAACTAACACAGGTGTTAACCAAGGCGCGGGTGGGCCTATTTTTAGTGTTTTGTACTAACCGCGGGGTCATTGGCTTAAATATCGAATTAAGCAACACATACGTATTTCTCACTGTCCTGCCTGATGAATAGGCAAATATCCGTCCTTCGCTGTGATGAGAAATTTTCAGCTATTTTTTTGAAGTCGGCTCTAAGCATGAGGTCTTCTTCCTTGCGACAAAAATACAAGGTGGCGCAAAAGTAATCCTTCTATCAGAAAATGCTATAAATTTTGCGATTGGCCCCTAATGTCAGTTCTGTTTTGACATTTGTGTAGTAAACACATGCTAAATACACGTTAATGTTACGCCACACTGCTCCAGAACGCGGAATATTGGTGACTATTTATTTGAGCAATAATCGGTCGGTGACTTTGGCATAACGTGAATTTCGTCGCAGATTTCCTAGCCGTCCAACGCCTACTGGTGAAACACTTCGACGTTTAGCCGCTCGCCTCGAAGAGTCTGGCACAACACGAGATGCTGCCAGGCGTGGCAGACCCCGGAGTAGCCGTTCTGCAGAGAATATTGCTGCTGTAGCCGAAGATGTCATGGAAGCGCCGTCAACATCGACCAGACGACGTGCCACGCAAATGGGTATCAGTCGACGGTCTTTACAGCGAATTTTGGTACAAGATTTGAAGATGTTTCCGTACAAAGTCCAGACGGTGCATCAGCTGTTAGCTGCTGACAGCCAATCGCGTCTAACATACGCTCAAGCCATCCTTAATCACCACCAAGAGGAAGATGATTTTTCATCAAAAATAATCCATCTTACCGGGTACGTAAATAAGCAAAATTTACGCTTCTGGGGCACTGAAAATCCGCGTGCAACCCACGAAGAGCCGCTACACCCGCTCAAAGTCACTGTATGGTGTGCTGTTTTCGCTGGAGGAGTCATCGGACCTTTTTTCTTCGAAGACGTCGCGGGCAAAACGGTTACTGTGAATGGTGAGCGCTACAGAGCAATGATCAACGAGTTCTTTTTGCCGCAACTTGATGAATTGGGATTAGAAAACATGTGGTTCCAACAGGACGGTGCAACGGCACACACTGCACATGCCCCAACCGATATGCTGAAGGATGCATTTCCCGGGCGCCTAATCTCCCGTTTTGGCGATTTGCACTGGCCAGCAAGATCGCCTGATTTGACCGCTCCAGACTTCTTTTTGTGGGGCTTTTTGAAGTCGCGGGCTTATGTCAACAAGCCTCAGACTCTTTCAGCTCTTAAAGACAATATCCGTCAAGAATGTGAGGACCTATCGCCGGAAGTTTTGGTCAAAGTGATGGAAAATGCCATAAAAAGGGCTCAAATGACAATCAACTGTGGCGGCGGCCATTTACATGACATCATATTCTCGACTTGATGTAAAAAAAATTAAAAGACCAAATAAAAATAATCCACAAGAAGAATCAAAGTTTTTCATAATTTTTTTTAAATTACAGCCAAAATTTATCGGAAGGTTATTTTTGCGCCACCTTGTATAACTTCGTACGCACAAACGAGAGATGTAGCTAGGTTTGAGTCCCTGTATCGTCTGTTAATCCCCATAAGTAGCCCGATCCCATGCTCGAAGTAATTTTCGAAAGAACCAACGGGGTAGGAGATGAACTGATCATTTAAAATCTCAAGAAGCAGATCAGCAACAAACTTGACGTTCTTCGAAAATAAAAATGTCAACTAAAGGGTGGTCCAACGAAAACGCACGACGTTAATTGTAAATAAATAAACAAAAAGTTTTATCTTAATATTTTTTTTTTTATTATGATAGAAGGATCTATGACAACTAAGTGTAAAACAAAATACCGGCTAGCCACGGCTTCTCTGTCATACCTCTATCCAACAGTCCATATTTCCAAGTACTCTGAGACATAATTGAGGTTCAATGTCGTTTATGTGCCGCATTACCTCATCCTTTAGCTCTAAATTTTTTTTGGCTAATTGCCGTACACTTTTTCTTTCAAATATCCCCAAAGAAAGGAGTCCTAGAGGCGTCAAATCACATTATCGTGGCGGCCCTTGAATTTCTAGAGCAAATGGCACCATGCTGTTGAAAGCACATATTGCTCAGGTCCATATCCTCAATTTCTGGCTACAAAAAGTTCGTTATCATCTCGCGATTGCGAACACCATTCACGGTAGCTGCTTGGCCGACCTCACTTTCGAAGAAATACGGCCCGATGAAGCCGCAAGCCCATAAAGCGCACCAAACAGTCACTCTTTGGGGAAGAATCGGCTTTTCAACAATCACCTGTGGGATTCTAATTTGGCCAAATGAGGCAATTCAGCTTGTTTGTAAAGCCACAATTCACGACTGCCTGTATGACCAACCATTCAGCGTATTGCCGACGCTTGAAATGGTCAGAAGGCTTCAGTTCTTCAGTCAATTGAACCTTTTTAGATGTTCAGCGACATGCCGCTGGTGAAAAAAAAACTCCGAATTGGAGGTTTAAGGCCCGTTTGCTGATTCGGAACATAAATACTTATGTTTCGCATAAACCCTTAAGTGACACTTATTGCTTTGCACCAAAAGTAAACTCAAACATAAAAATCCTTAAGTTGAACATAACTTAGGTTAGAAGAAAAAGTGCTACATAAGATATTTAAGTCAGACATTTATTTTCGTTTACTATTGTTTTTGACTTATTTTTCATGAATTGTGAAGATACTGGTACGATAATTTAATTAAAAAGTAAATATAAACGGATTTTGAATTACCAGACTTGATCGAAGATGATGTGGAAGTTTTGAAATTCTAGAAGTAGGAGTTCCAACTCAAATTTGCGAGAGGAATGAATATTTTTATTCTTTTGACGAACTTTCCTTTTACAAAAGATTTCGATTAAGAAAGGAAATAACCATAACTATTTAAAACCAAATAGAATACTCTTCAGAATGTCCATCCAACAGGTACGTTACGCTTGAACTATATATATCAAAGTTAGTTTGTATATATAAAAGTATTTGCCTTCCTAAAGGAACAATTCAATCGCTCCTATTAACCAACTATTGGTTGCGCTATACTTTTTCGCCACGGGAAGCCATCTCCTAAGTATAGCAGATTTTGGTGGAATGCATGTCTCAACAGCTTCAAGAATAGTTTTGAGAGTTTCAAGAGCAATAGCTAAACTGGGAAATGATTATATAAAATTTCCTGAAACTGCCACCGACATTTCAAAAACCAAGCGTGATTTTTTTTGATATAGCGTCGTTTCCAAATGTAGTTGGAGGTATTGA
This sequence comes from Rhingia rostrata, assembly GCA_949824845.1. Classification (NCBI taxonomy): domain Eukaryota; kingdom Metazoa; phylum Arthropoda; class Insecta; order Diptera; family Syrphidae; genus Rhingia; species Rhingia rostrata. The sequence continues at coordinate 26,212,110 of OX463755.1, read as the reverse complement.
CGGCACTCACGTCAAAATTCAGTCGCCCGGTATTTTATTACATAAGATTGACTCCAAAAATAATATCTATTGGTACGTTTAGGTGGGTCTGATGGAGAAGTTTTTCGAAACAGGAAAAGTTATTTTTCTATCAACGTTCAAGCGATTTGCAACGCTCAAATGATTTTTACTAATGTGGTGGCTAGATGGCCCGGATCTACTCATGACGCAACAATTTTCAATAATTCTGCAATAAAAAATGCTTTGGAGAGACAGTCAAATGCAAATGTGGAATGCTTTCTCTTGAGTAGGTTTCATATAAATTTGTTAATTTGTAGGTTTTATTTTTTCTATAAAACAGGAGATTCAGCTTATCCTCAAACATTTTATTTGATTCTCAATCCAAGAAGTCCACCAGAACAATTGTATAATGAGTCTCAAATTCGTTCTAGAGGTGTAATAGAAAAAGCTTTTGGGATTTTAAAAAGAAGATTTCCCGTTTTGGCTTATGGTGCTCGATTAAAACTGAGTACAGTATTAACAATTATAATTGCTACCTGCACTTTGCACAATATTTTGAGGCATAAGGGTATATTTGAAGACTTCGATTTCAGTGAAGAAAATCTACAACGTGCTATTACTAATGGACAGATACATACATACACTGTTTGGCATAACGGCCTCATTTATAAAATGATAAAATTTAACTTCCCACCATATTTATGTAACATAGTCAAAAGTCTTTTGTCTGGTCGTTGTTTTAAAGTATACGTAAATAGTGCCGTCTCAAATACAATCAACTTTCATGCTGGTGTTCCACAAGGTTCAGTACTTGGCCCAGTTCTTTACAACCTTTTTACATCGGATTTTCCGGATTTGCCGAATTGTGATACAGGAATTTTTGCAGATGATACTGCTATATTTTCATCTCATGAATTCGCTCTTAATATTGAGAGGAATCTAAAAGATGCGATGAAAATATTAGAAACTTTCTATACAAAATGGAAAATAAAACTAAACGAAGGGAAGGCGCAAGCCATCTTTTTCAGTCGGAAAAGAAAGCCTTGTTTTCTTCCCAGGAGTCATTTACATATAAATGGATTAAGTATTAGTTGGCAACCATCCGTAAGATATCTAGGTATATACCTAGATAAGAAACTCACATTTAACGAACACATAAGTAGGACTATAAAAAAAATCGGTATTGCCATCAAGACCCTGTATCCTTTCATTAATCGAAAATCTTTGCTTTCAACTGAAAACAAAATGATTATACACAAAGTAATTTTTCAAGCTATAATGCTTTATGGGTGTCAAGTCTGGGGAAAATGTGCAAAATGTCATACGAAAAAATTACAAGTATCGCAAAATAAATTATTAAAGATGATGTTAAATTATCCATGGCATCACTCAACTCTAGATATACATAAAAAAGCAAATGTTGAATTGATATCCACTAGAATCAGTAAATTAACAAATAAATTTTTAGAACGATGTAGTTTTGCTGAGAATCCTCTTGTTAATGCATTAAATACACACTAAGTTACAAAAAATCAATTTTTGTGGGTTTAAACATATAAATGCCTATTAAATTATTTAATTGTTATTTATGGTGTGTCTTATATATATATATTTTTTATTTTTTATCTAAATGTCTTTTTTATATATTTACTCTTTGAGTGAAATATTTAATCCCTTCTGGAATTAAAACAAAACCAAAATATGTGATACCACTTGACTGATTTTTGTTGATTTATTTGTTTATTATTTTGTTTAAACATTTATATATATATATACATATTTTGAAATTTTCTATTTAATTATTTGTTATTTTTTTTTTTTTTTGTTTAGTTATTTTTTTATTTATGTATTTATTTATTTATTTATTTATTTTTTTAGTTATTTAGTTATTTATTTATTTCTTTTTTTTATTATTTAATTTATTTGTTTATCTGTTTATTTGTTTATTTGTTTTTTTTTTTTTTTTTTTTGTATTTAAATTGGAGGTTTTTTTTCGTGTTTCCTCCAAACTATCTATTTTTGTCTCCTTTATATTTTCAATTGAATAAATAATGTTTCAGTAGAAAGATATATCTTATCAAATCTCTGTAATATGTGCGATAACAAACCAAATGTATATTCAACGAAATAAAATCAATCTATCTACATACTGAAAACCCCTATCAAAACAACAGTTCAAGCTCGGATGTTGAATTTTAATATGCAAAAGCGTACGGATTTGATAAATAACTATTTCACAGGATTATATCAAACTTCTTAGATCAAAAACAGAAATAAAAAAAAAAATTCAACTCAAAATAAAATTAGTTTTACTTCAGTCAACGATTAACTTCTTTGAAAAACATTTCAATGTCTTTTAAAAGATTATGGGCATCTTTTGTTGTGCACTCTTCTTTTTGTATTTTTTTTTTTAAAAACTTCACTTTTAATTGCGATGTCTAGTTCCAGAGATTTTTGCTTTAATTGATGCCAGAGATAAAGGAAGTAAAGAGATACCAAACTTCTACCTCTCTCACCCTGAATCCCCGCAAGAGTTAGTTGTTTTTGTTGTAATCCACCACCAATGCACTCCTGTCTGTGAATACATGTATTTCCGAGTAAAAGAATTCAGCAGACGAGAAATTTTGGGTTTGGACACTTTCATTAACAGCTGTTAGCAGTGTGGTAGGTTTATTTGTTTTATGACATTTCAGTCGACATTCATTTATTTTTTCGCGTTTGTTGTTTTTGCGTGCGTGGAAATATATTCGCACTTTTTCCTGTCGCACTTCGCAAATAAACTTTATGTAAGCTTTTGGGCGCACTTTTTTGTTTTATTTTGCACTTCAATGTTACACAAACAAACGAAAATAGTAAAAAAAATGTTAACAAACCAAATTATTAAATGACAGCTCAAAATTGTATGTTTTGGTGAATACAAACATATGTTTTTGAATGTATTCAGTGAAGTAAATGTTTGTTTTGTAAATTATATGAGTTGAATTTATTCAACTCCTCCTTAAGGACAAAAACAAAATATTTAAGTGTAATAATTCATTTTTAAACAAGATGATTTCCGAGAGGATGTATTAATTTAATAATTCTCTACGAGTTTTCGTAGTCGATTCCTACTTCGGAGTGATCTGGTGTTGCGTTATTCGATAAGCAAGATTCTGAAGATAGTATATTTCCAACTCAGAGTTATTATAAGTAGGATAATTTCTTATTTTTATAAATGGTGTTTGAATGACCGACTTTTATTATGTCTCTGTTGATCAGAAAAAGTTGAGTTTCATATTTAATGGTAACGAATTCGGCCATTTCATATTTTTGATGAACTGTTTTTTTTTGCTGATAACTTTAATTCTTTGCAACAAATTATTATTCCACTTACCAACAGCCGTATTAATTAAATCAAATTAAATGTGAATTATCTTTAATCAATGGATTTATCGAGAAAACTTCTAAGGCCATATTTCAATTGCGTTAAAAAGAGGGTTACATTTTATCTTCTTTTTTTGTTTAATTTTTGACTTTTCTGCACCATACTAATGTCAAAAATTATTCACTGGTTTAAATTTTACGCAATTGACACACGGAATAAATATGTCCGCCCTACTTTGTTCATGTTAAACATATTCAACATATATCGAAACTGATATTATGCAGAGTTTAAACGCAATATTGAAAACCTTAAATAATTAAAACACATGTTTTCTGGTTGGTAGGTACAAAACAAAAACAATTTATTTCAATTGGTAACCGTACATGCCATACAAAACAGCGATATGCTACTTTTCAATATAAATTGCATTTTGATCTTATTTTCAACAGAATCAAATGTAATCATAACATATTTCAACCCATTTTTTTTTAAATATCCAATCCAGTGGCTAAGGATATATTTTAGCGAGCTGTTGAGCAGGTTACAATAGAACAAATATAAGTTTATTTACGTTGTTAACCATAAAATAAACTAAAATACCGAAGTAGGTGAATTGAATCTTCTGCACATGAAATTGCAAACTATATTGCACATATAGAATAAAAATAACATAAACAACAACGGAATATGGAATATATATACTTAGTAAGAGGTTTGTCACTAAACGTCAATTAGCTATTAAACAAACTCTTAATTCATAATTAGCTTTTCATCAAAAGATTAGATAATAATTGTTAAATTTTTTATTAATACCGCTGCAACAGTTGTGCCACAGTCTGCATTCCTGTTATTTTTTGGCTTAACTAAGCAAAGTATGTATATCTTGTAAAATATCCTAGTTCCAATAATTTTCTTAGTAAGATTTATGCTTGGATAGAAGTGAAAAATGTGTTTCAGTATGGCATAAACCCGCAATATAAATCAAATGCTAAACTTCTGATCGAACTTCAATATTTATTCCTCCATTTACGATGTTCTCGATTCGAGATTATGTCAATATGTACTTTTTAAAATGAAAAACAAAACAACAAAAATGTTTCCTCATTAAGAACATCTTGCTTATTTATGAAGGTCTGCTACAGCCGGATATACGTAAAAAAACGCATATCCTTTTTTCAAAAATTGTATTTACCTACATACAGTAAATGTAACAAAACCCTTATCCGTTTTTTCAAAGATAATATATCAAAATATCACTGAATGAGTTAGACAGATAAATAGGACAATTAGAACGATTTATCGCAAACATGTGGACTTAGTTACATATGCAGTAACAACACAAATACAATATTAATGGAAGTATTAATGAATTCTACGCACACGAAAAATTAGAATTCTATTTTATTGTTCTCAGTATAGGTTTTTTTTGCACTAATATTTTTTTAACCATAACATAAAAAATAAATAAATATATTTTCAAGATTTGATTAAATTGATTATTCAAAACTGAACGCGATGCTTATTTCTGAAGTTTTTCTTAGATGCGCTCATTGGTGGTGGCAATGCTACAGCTGTTTTAACTCCGATGTAAATTTTCACCCCTTTCTGTGATGGTTGTCGGTGAGGTAGCGGGGGGAAATCGAAAAATGTTGAGCAAAAAATGTGGGGAATAACTTATCTCACGCATACTTGTTTAAAAATGTGATAGTATGTGTAAGATACGTAATTATGGGTGAATTTAGCTTGTAGGCAAACCGCGAAGATTGGTATCTCTTTACTTCCCTTATCTCTGTTGATGCTCAACATTGCTTTGATATTTTTTTTGTATTGCTTCTTCTTTTAAGGTATCAAATTGCAGTTTGGCTAGTTCAATTTTAATCTTTGAAAGCTCGGAGTACTGCTCTGATATTTTGCTGCTGTGCAATGAAGAGGCGACTGGTCTTCGTCTTGCAGTCCATGGAGCATTTTTCAGTGATTCGGAACTACAAAATTGTTTTTTAAAGCCCTTTGTCATCACTATTTGTTGTGTAGAACCGGAATCAGTATCAGGCGAAATTTCATCCTCAACAAGTATGTCTTCGGCTCTGTGGGCTGGGGCTTTCAACTTCGGGTGAACTTGTTTTTTTAGCATTGAGGGCTTGTAATCACTCCAGTCGTTGTTGGATTTTTCATTCTCGTCGCACTACAAAAAATTTGTAAATATAGTAAACAGTTTATAGTTTCTAAAGTTTATTTAGATGTTACCTTGCCGCTTTCTTGTTGTTCCACAAAGCCGTCACCATCGAATTGGTTGTCCAGACCATAAATTGTTTTCGGATTCATTATTGTTACTGCCAGTTCAAAATTAGGGTCGGAAGGTGTGAATGGCTTACCTCCTCCTGTTTGCATAGCAGAACTTTTTTCTTTTGCTGCCTCCTTCCTTATTTCGGCTTTGTAGTTGTTATAAAACCTCTTTAGCGATTCGCTGTTCCTAAAGCATGATCCCGACTGGCTGTTAAATTTGTTCTCAATTCGATTCCAAGCATTTTCTTTATCTCTCCACGTTGCGCCATCGGTTTTTTTTATTTTCGATGACTTCTTTTTCATCAAAAGCACAATGAAGAAGAAGCGTTTTTTCATTTTGCGAAAAATTTGGGTTTCTTTTTTTTATTTCCAAACATTTTTCAAATCAAAATATGTACCGCAAAATACGTTTGAACAGAAACAAACCAAAACTGACAATAATTTGACGTTTGCAGAAACCGACTTGAAGATAGTTATAGTTCAAAAGTGGTCGCTTACTATGTTGAACATATATTTGTTCGTGCAACTCACATACATTTAAGTATCGCATAGAATTTATGTGGAACTTAGCTATGCATAAGATTTATGTTCCGAATCAGCAAACGGGCCTAAGTTTGCTAGGACATGTAGAACGAATGGACACCAATGCTCCGGCTAGCAGTCTTTGATTCCCAGCCAGACGTCGGACGTAGTAGAGGAAGACCTCGCCTTGAGTGGCGCACACAAGTAGGACCCGACCTCAACCAAGAACAGGGCTAATTGGAGAGGCATGTTGGTTGAGGCACAGGTTCATTCTGGAATGTAGCGCCAGTTAAGCAATTTATTAAGTAAGTAAGCGTGTAAGTCTAAATCTTTATTCAAGATTTGCATCATTGATGTTCGTGAGATATGAAATTGTTGGGTACGACGACGAGTCGAGGTTGAAAGCTCTTCTGCAAGACTATAGAAACCAACAGGAATGTTTTCCACAGAACGAACTGTGCGAGCATGCAGATGTGTTTTCACATTTCCTACAGAGAAGGTAAGCTGAAATTTGCACACAATTCTCCCGATTGTGGACCAATTTGGTCGACTATACTTGCTTAAGTGGCACAACAGTCCGGAATCAACATGGGCCTCAACCAACATACTTCTCCAATCAGTCCGGTCCTTAGCTAACTGCTTCCAGTTGGGAACTCCCTGTTTAACGTGACACAAGTTTTTTTTTCGAAAATTTTTTCTCTCGAATAGAGACAGTCCATGCTTCAGTGCCGTAGAGCAGGATTGCGATGATGAGGTTCTTATATCGGATCTCCTTAGTAGTTCGAATGAGGGTCTTACTACTGAATTGCCTTCTTAGCCCGAAGAAACAGCGGTTGGCAAGAATAATTCTGCGTTTAATTTCTGACCTGATGTTGTTGTCAGAGTTACTAGCGGAGCCGAGATAGACAAAGTCCCGTACTACCTCAAAGTTATATCTGTCAATGGTGACTTTTTGTCCAATTGGTCGATGTTTTGTGTCCTTTCGTTTCGACAGCATATACTTAGTCTTGCCCTCAATTACTGCTGAACCCATTTTTGCCGCTTCCTTCTGTAGACTAGCAAACGTGGCTATGACATCACGTCGAGTGACAGTGAAAAATCATTTAGGTGTTGCTACGGCTGGGGATCGAGCCCAGTCCTTCTGCGCGGCAGTTCATCGCACTACCTATCGCGATCAGTTGCTGGTAAAAGGCTTAAGGCGTTTACATATTACAGCACTTAGGACCTTGTAGCCGATGTTGAGGATGTTATAGGCCTCTGTAGTTGTCGCAGCTTAGAGGGTCTCCTTTTTTGTGGATCGGACAAACGATGCTGAGGTTCAATACTTCAATACTTTCTTCCGACCAGACTTGGCTTATGAGCTGGTGGATTTAATAACCAAGTCCTATCCGCTGGTTTTATAAAGCTCAGTGGGGAGGCCATCATTTTCCGAAGCCTTTTTTAACCTGAGCTTAGATTTTTCAATCCTCACTTCATTCAGGTCGGGTGGTTGGCATTTTTCGCTGTTGTTGCCAATATTGGTGCATTCTGCCTGACAGCGGAATGTTGTTCTTCGTCGCCGTTTAGCAGTCTGCAGAAGTGTATCTAGCATCGACTGTGTCTCAACTTCGATATTTCCTTGTTCATATCGACAGAATTCTGTTCGAGCATTGCTTCCTTAGCTTTAAAGTTTTAGACTTTGGTAAAACTTGCGAACATCGTTCCTGGAGTGGCACCTCTCTATATCAACGATCACGCGCTTTTCTTGCTCTTTTTTCTTCTTTCTGGAAAGCCGGTGTTCTTCCCTTCTTTTCTGCCTATAGAGCTCAATGGCAGATCTCGTCTTCACCTGCAGCTTAGCCTTGTAGGCCTCGTTCTTGGCTGCAAGCATCTGTCGGCATTTCTCATCAAACCAGGGGTTTCTTGCTAGTGGGCGCGAGAAACCTAACACATCAGTTGCGGCTGATCTAATGGCTTGTTGGCATCGTTGCCATTGTTCTTTGACATCTGATGCTGGTGGTGTGGTGCTAATCGAGAGGTTTAGGGATACGCGTTTCGCATAGGTCTTGGCGGTCCCTTGCAATTGCACCTCTTCAACATTAAATTTGTTTCACAGTATTTCTGGATTGCTGTGTCGTGGTGGATGTCCACATTATTACCTTGGCTGCAACAAGGAAGTTGTCCGAGTCGATGTTTGCTCCTAGGAATGTTTGGACATCCAAACTATTGGATGCGTGTCTCTTGTCTATCGCAATGTGATTAATTTGGTTGATCGTTCGTTGATCTGGAGACCTTATGGATATCGAGGTGAGGAAACCGTATGTTGGCTTTAGTGGCATTTCGTTCCGTAACGAAGTCAATTAGCCTAAGTCCGTTACCTGACTTGATGTGGGGTAGGCTATGTTTTCCGACAATACTGCTACCTTTGTGTTCAAATTTTCCATCACGATTTTAACATCGCACTTCGGTAGTCGCTCATAAGTTTTTTCAAGGACCCCATAGAAGCAATCCTTATCTATTTCATCCATTTCCTCTGTTGTGGAATGAGCGCTTATATGGCATATCTTGGCGAATTTTGCCATGATGCGGATTATTATATTGCGTTCGCTAATGTCTTGGAAACATAAGACTTCGTGCCTAATTATGGCACTTATAACAAATCCGCAACCGAATAGTCGCTGTTTCTGCTCACTAAAACACGGTCCGTAGTAGATGTCACAGTTTTTCATCCTCCCTTTGCCCGGCCCATCCCAACCTGGAAGTCCAGCTCTATTTAATTACATACCCCTAGGAAACAGTGCCATCAGTATCCACTACGTGGGCATCCGTTGGCCCTTCGTTTCATACACCACCACCTCTGTTCAAGAGGCCGGACTATTTGCCTTTCTCGACGTATCACAAGCTTTCAATAAGGTACGGCACGAAGGTAGGTCTAAGGTATAAGGTAATGTCAATCCTTACGCAAAAATGTAGAAAATACTGGAATCCCAGCTTGGAAACAGTCTCTTTCGTTATAGACAAGACACTGAATACTCAGAATTCAAATAAATCCACGCCGTAGTTCCGAGGGTACACAAGAGATATAGCACAAGGTGAAGGAACCAAAGCAAAGTTCGCAGAAGATACGGCTTTCCTTGCAATGGATGGATCAGTCAAATCATCAAACAGAAAACTCCAACGGGCTCTTAACAAAGTATTCGACTGGGCAGAGACCTGGCTCATAGCCCTTAACGAGACCAAGTGAACGCATCAACGCATAAACAACCTACCAGTTTTCATTAACTCTGGACAAATATTTTACGCAAATGAGGCAAAATTTCTAGGAACGACGCTTGATGCAAAACTTAAGTGGAAGCCCAACGCTAAAAAAAAGGCCCGTCGAGCTCAAATCACACATAGAGAAATGAACTGAATATTCCCAAACAGTTCTCATAATTCAATATATGCCTGCGGGACCCTCAGCGGCAGGCATACATTGACTGACACTAATGATATTGACAGGCCAGAAAATATATGAATATGGGCACAACCAACGGTACGGACCATTCGTTTGTTTGAAGATTCCTCACCTCCATGTGCTACCGAAACAAAAAAATCCTTACTATGAGAAAGTTCTCAACTGGCTCATTCTTAAAGTATTGACACTTTGCCTTATATTAAGTTAAGTTGAAGGACTGCAGTCCATCAAATCACCTGAAAACATTAAAACAATGAAAGCTTCAATCTTGCAACAGTGACTGCGTTTTGAGCGCAAACATGCCGGAATTAGGTGACAGTTGGTTCGAATAGGATGAAACAGAGGCCCACACTTAAAGGGCCCACATTGTTGTTTTGATAAAAGACTTTCCGGAGTATTCAGTGGCGATTTTAAGTGGCCTCTGGCCATCCCGCTCACTTTTCGTTCTTTTTTTTAAAATACCGAGCTGATGTTATTCTTCAAAGAATCTTACAAGACCGAAATCCCACCATCCGGGCAGAAATTGCAATCATTGCCGCTGTTATGCTGGCAAGGGTTATGACAATCTCCAGAAATTAGCTTATTCTGCGTTTTGGCAATGGGGAGCGTTACTCACCTCAAATAATATTCGAAACTCTGTGAAACTTAACCTTAGATTTGGACATTCAAAATTTGAGTTTCTAGAAAAGGTATTTATATTGCCGCACCCTGTAACTTGCCAATGGCTGCTAATTCGCGATACCTTAAGTATGCTTTCACCCCCCTAAAAAAATAAGTTTCCATCCCCGTCTTGTGACTACCTGACGTCTGAAATTCAATTGATCATTGCCAGCATAACAGTGGCAATGATTGCAATTTCTGCCCGGATGGTGGAATTTCGGCCCACAAGTTTGGTCCCTGGAATTCAATGACAATTGTGACTTCAACACGTCGCCTTACCACTTAATGTCATCTCACCACCTTTATCAATGTTTGCTCATAGATCAGAGCCAGAACATCAATCAACTTCCTCCATGATCGTTGCAACAAACATACACAACCCGAAGTGGGAAGTGACTGCTACCTCGTTAGTCTCAACTGCAATCCATCCCCGACTTTCAACATCACTTACCCAACTTTTTGTCTAACGTCGAATACACCTCTAGGTATTTTCGGAACATCCTGCTTCAGCAAGACAAAAGATGCACATTACGTCTCTCGGGACCGCAAATGAAAATTACATCACTTGTACGTTCCAGTTCCATGTGCATTCGGCATTCCGCAACTCCATTAAGCACCGTTCTGATTTCACACATCCGAAAGGTCACGTGTGCAAATGCATGCCCATTGGCACGAACCGAATTAAGTGCAAGAGCCACCTCTCGCCAAGTCATTCGCGAACCCTCCAAAGTACCGTCTTTCTTCACGCTCCTATAAGTAAATAACTCGGCGAGCGCGCGTGAGCAGCACTACGCTCGCATTCTGGCACAACACCCGCCAGAGTCGTGCTCGTGCTATTACCTTTTTTGGTGTTACCTTGACAAAGTACTTATAACGGTTCCTAGCGCAAGAAATTCCTCAACCCAAATCTAAGGCCTAACAATGCACACACACACTATTCCCTGCAGGGAGCTCGCTCAACAGTGTCCAGTAGTAGACTGGCATCGCGATGGATGCCACCAGCTTCACACCGACTCGACGGGACGGCACTGGAGCGCAATTGCAAAACCAACACCATCAACATAATAACAGAGGTGATGGTCTTCCTCCAGGGGTCGCACCGAAAAACCAATGAACGAGCGCAAACAGAATAAGACCACCACCGCCGGATTGTCGTGCTGAATTATTTCCATCTCTTGGAAGGCACTGCGCCTTAGATGCCCAGATCCAGAGATGCCGCGATGAAGAGATGCAGAGCAACGGAGACGTGCAACGTGCAAACATTCGGACGTGTTTACATGGCCGTGTAATTAGATCAATTGCCATCATTGCATCCCAAGTGCGCGCTCGCGCATGCCTCCTTCGACATCGCATGTGAACACATGGCCGAATTAGTGTAGTTAGAGATGGATTTCCTCCTTCTACCGGGCACACAGGACGACCGAGTCGGAATGATAATGCTAAGCCCGTCCCGATGAGGACGAATGCAAAAACTCTGCACAGCAGATATACACGGAGGAGAATCAAACGGCCATCAAATGGGCACCTGGGGGAGACTCTACGCGCGCGCGCGAGTTGCACCAGTTCGTCAGAGTCAGTCACAGTGGGAGGGAGGCCGTTGGACACGCCAAAACCAGCACGAAGAGGTACCATTTCTAATGATGCCGAGGTCGTCGTCATTGCAGTCATCGTCATCATTGGGGAGTTGTGCACGCTTCGGTCGGCCATTGCTCTCAGTCTCTTTCCGGAGAGTTGGTGTGCGCGCCGAGTGCAGATGAAAACCGAATTCAAATTGGCCCAAGCAAACGTCATGGGAACCAGTAGGTAGAGGTGCTCGCGTAGTCGAGTATTCTCCATACGAACTCGATGAGGAGAGATGTGCTCTAAAATGCTACGTAGTGCTGCACGTCCCTGCTGTTGCTGCTGCTGCTGCTGCTGCTGCTGCTTGTAGATACATTTTATGGATCGTTCTGTTAAATGTTCTTATTATTCAGCTGGGGTAAGAGCGAGCAAGCTCGCATTCACTTCCGTGATTGTATCTGTGGCTCTGGATAACTGCGCGCTGGGTGAACTTCTAGTTCTAGTGCTGTGCGCGCGATGATGGTGGCACACTTGAAGAACCTCGAGCGCGCCAGCACTCCCTCGTAATTCAAAACAAAAAGTAGGACTCTGAGACAAAAGAAGGAACGACAACAATATAATGGTAATGGGGGAGCTGGGCATTGAAAGACCAAGGGTCTGGGGTGGGCAGAGGGCCATGATGCTGGTGCGGGCTGTGGGCGGAAATGGAAATACAGGAAGGCTATTTGGACGAGGAGACATCATGACCACCATGAATTTCTGTTTTTTTTTGTTTTTTTGTGGAGGGTTTTGTATGTTTTTTTGCTTGAGGTCGTAGAGAATTTTGTTTCCCATGCGATGGTATAATCTGCAAACTTTGATGTGGGAAAAGCTGGTTCTACTGCTGAATGTGCAATTTAAATGGATCTTTGGAACGAATGGAGTTCACTGCTCATCCTCATTCAATATCATACCACAGCAGGATCGGTTAAATGTATATGCGTGATGGCGTCCATGCGTACGGCTTATGCCTCAAAATCTCTCGAAAAATATATGTAAATTGGAAAAGTACGTGATGCGAGTTACAGTTTTACAGGTCTCCAGCAGTGCTGCAGGCAAGGAAAGTTTATGGCACCGTTTTGATGTCTTCTTTATTAATTGTACTTCAGCATGTGTACCATCGAAAGATTGTTGGACAGTCTAAGGGCTGGTGGGATGTTATCTTCTTTATGTAGGTCGTGCCTGTAGGAGCATTATAATTAAACTTTGGGAATCGCTTGCGTAAAGTTGTTTCGTGGTGGATATAACTCCGTCTTTGCTTTGTGTCACAGGGTTTCAACTCTCCATAACTTCAAATGTGCGGTTCTCTTGCTCTAGATTGCTGGGACGCGAGAAATTTAGCACATCACCTGCAGCTGATCTAATGGCTTGTTGGCATCGTTGACATTCTGGAGACCGCCATGTCCCCTTGTGAGTTTCTAGGTGAGTAAGCCGTTTGCTGGGTATAATGGCATTTCGTTCCGTAGCGAAGTCGTTTAGCCTAAGACTTTTGCCGGACGTGGTGTCTTGTTCGCTATAGTTTTCTACAATTCGATTTAAATATCGTACTTTGGAAGTTCCTCATAAGTTTTTTCCATGAGATCGTAGAAGCGGTCATTTGCTAAATCATATTTCCACGCGCATATAAGGCTTATGTTGGCGAATTTGGTACAAAAGCGTTTGATGATGTCTTGAAAAAATAAACTTCCTGCCTAAGTCTGGCACTTATAACAAATCCACATCCGAATAGCCGCTGTTGAGATGTCACTGATGTCACAGTCTTTTATACTCTATTTGCCCAGTCTATCCAAAATCATATTTCCTGGATGGCAGTTATGTCTGCCTTACAGCAGGTTATGATTTTCGATAGTTGTTCGGAACGTGTCGGTGCTCTTTTCTTCTTTAGCATGGTCGTCTTTAATAAAATCGGTCCCTGCCGAGGCTCTTGGTAGCTTCGTAACTAAAATTTACGTGTGTGGGTAGTTAACTTAAAGCGTAACCCTCAACCTGTATGATCAGATCCAATTTATTAGATTCCCTTAAAAAAAAGGCGGCCATCTGTATCCACTACGGTAATGAGCGCTGGCGTGGGCCCTTTAAATGGACCTGATTTACTCTTAAGTCTTGTTTTAGGCCAAGAAAGTCCACGACCGATCAAATTTTCAAAAATCGGCGGATCCTGGTGAAAACCCAAGAAGTCCAAATGGATACCCACCACCTATTCATCGATTTCAAAGCCGCATACGACAGCATTTATAGAGACGAACTATGCAGAGCCATGTCTACTTTTGGTATACCGCCCAAACTCGTCCGTTTGTGTAGGATGACGATGGAGAATTCGCTGCTCTATCAGGGTCGGAAACGACCTCACCGACACATTCGATACCAAAAAAAGGATTTAGGCAGGGGATGCAACTACTCGGTGCAACTACAAGGTGGGCCAAAAGAGATCACCCTATTATAAGATGCTCTTGTTTTGCAAATGGCCACCAATGTCAAATCTGCTTTGGCATTCGTGGACTAGACAGATGTCGAATACAAGTGAATAAGCTATGAAGCTCTACACTCCCCAAGAACGCGGGAGTGTAGCGTGAATTCCGTCATCGATTCCCCGGCCGTCCGACACCGACTGCGCGAAAACTGCGCCGTTTGGCCACCTTGAAGAGTATGGTATCACACGAGACGTTGCCAAAAGTGGCCTGTCCCAGAGCGCCCATTGTGCCGAAAATACCGCCGCTGTTGTCGAGGAAGTCCTGCTGTCGCCGAAAACATCGACCAGACGCGGTGCCTCGCAATTAGCCATCAGCCGGTCGTCCCTAAGGTGAATTTTGGTCAAAGACTTGCGAATGTTCCCGTACAAAGTCCAGTTCGTGCATCACGAGCCAGCCATCTTCAGTTTAGAGGACGAAGTGGACGATTTTTCGGCCAAAATCATAATGAGCGATGAGGCTCATGTTTACCTCAGCGGGTACGTGAACAAGCAAAACTATCCCCTTCTGTGGCACCGAAAATGCACGAGTAATACACGAGGACATGTTAACCGAGTTTTTTCTGCCGCAGTTTGACGAATTAGGAATGGGGGACTGGGGACATGTGGCTCTAACTGAACGGAGCAACGGCACACACTGCGCGAGCCACAACCGATATTAACGAGAGCCAAACAACATCGGATAAGAAGTGATTGGCCCACCTTGTACCAGCATATGCCGACGATATTGATGAAAGGACACACAACATCGACGAATTGGACAAAACATCGCCATTAACGGATATAACTTTGGGGTAGTACGGGACGTTGTCTACCTCGGCTCCGCTATTAACTCTGACGAAAACATCCCGTCAGAATTAAACGAAGATTTACTCTTGCCAACCGCTGTTTCTTCGGGCCAAGAATTAGTAAAGCTCTCACTAAAACTACTAAGGAGATCCTATATAAGACCCTGATCACCACAGTCCTGCTCTACGGCGCTAAGGCATGGACCATCTCAAAAGCAAATAAAGAAATCCTTGGTGGATTCGAGAAGAAAACTCTTCGAAAAATCTTCGGTTCCGTGTGCGTTAAGGGATTATGAAGACGAAGACTCAACCAAGAACTATACGAGCTGTAAAGCGACATGCCTCTGGTCAAAACTACGCATTGGACGTTTCAGATGGCTAGGACATGTAGAACGAGTACACCTACTCGCAGATTTTTCGACTCCCTGCCAGACTAAAGGCAGTAGAGGTAGGTCTTCCTTTAGTAGCGCGCACAAGTAGAAACGGACATCAACCAACTTAGAGTGCGCAGCTGGAGGCAGTTAGCTAAAGACCGGGCTAATTGGAAAGGCATGTTGGTTGAGGCCCAGGTTCTTTCCGGACTGTAGCGCCATGTAAGTAAGTATGATTAACCCTTGAGAATCCAATATGTCATGTTGTCCAAATATTTCGAAGCCGCTAATTTAGGTATTTCAGTCCGGCCATCCTAATTGGGACTGAAAACTCAACCGTTGATTGCATTTCGGTATTTTTTCCGCTGCCATATTTTAAAGGGCTATGTGCCTTAGTGTGAGGACACATCTTCCACCGCTTCCATCTACTACCACCAAGACTTTTCAATTTGATTGAGACCATATCTATGGTCAGGGTACTAGGAACTCGGGGGTAACCATGGGAAGGCTGAAAGTTGGAGTTGGTAGGAATCCGCTATGTGAAAACTCAAGTGGTTTCATATAATCCCATGGCCTACCATTTGGCAAGGTCACAAGTTCTTATATTCCTGCATCTGTGTTTTTCCTTCAGATGGCAAACAAAAAGCCTTTTCCGCATCTCATCATATAATCCCAAAATAGAAAAGCCTTTGCCAGTTGCATCTACATATTCAATCGAAACTCTAACCCTAGTGACACACATCACTTATTCTGTGTCGTCTGATGTTTTTGCCTCCTCAGCTTACGTGATCCAAACCATGCCCGATTCTCCACTCTAGCCTGGTGCTACCTCATTATCCCAACCGACTTCTGGCTGATATGCCTGTGTACCTCTCGCAACTTACAATCTGCTCTAGACGTACCTCCATGTTAACGTGTTCAATACCCAGCGTGGTTGGTCATTTTTCGTATAGCATGGTCGCCCTCAGTAAAATCAGACCTTTCTGAGGCTCTTGCTTGCTTCGTAGCAATAATTTTATGCGTGAGTGGATAGTTACCCCCAACCTGTACGGTCAGGCCCATGCGCTCGCCTAAGGACAGCAATTCGAATATTTAACGCCAGTTACTCTGACCAGGCTTTTTATAGTGTTGCTGTGCTGTTAACAATATTAAGGGCCCAAGCAGCACATCCCACCAAGCTTCTGGATTCATTATGTGTGCGAGTTATATTTTTTCAACACAAAGTAGGGGTCCTACAGTTTAACGCCGATTTTGAACAGTAAATTTGAAAAGCTTTCCACGACAGTTTTATACTCTTGAAGATTGTCTGACCTCGACAAAAGGTGGCACAGGCAATCAACTTCAGTTATGGACTGACCAGAGACTTAGTAGTGCAATGTGCTATAAAACCAATGATCGGAATCTAGAATCTAGATTTGTCTAACCTCACTCAATAGGATCCCACAAATTTGGACAAAGATCCATACCTGCGATGAGTTAAGAACAGATTTCTGAGGCGATTAGTATACACAGTCGAGTTATAAGACCATCTCTCTCCGCGTTGACAAAACTCCACTTTAATCGAAAAAAAAACAAAAACGGGAGTTTCTGAACATCCATCTCCCTGAAAAGTTTCAAAGGTTCAATGAACTACATACTGAGCCATTAAACGCCCGCAAATTAACTAATCTGTCATGAAAAATCCTCTGCAAGAAGACCTATAATTGGAACTGAAAACCTCAAAAGCAAATACCAGTTCCAGCGTTTCAGAGATAACACCTAGTCTTCCTAAGATGCGCTCAATTTGATTCTTAACTTAATTGTCACCCTGTGCACATTGCTAAGCACCTAAATCACTTAACGTCTCACTTAACAATATTATCGCTCAGTATTTCCCATGACAAGTCATCAACCCCGGTTACCCTAAAGTGTCTTCCGCCTACTTTCAGCGGTCTCGAAGTCTTCTTGCACATTCATTAAAACAACATAATCATCGCACGTCTTCCACTTTTGTTGTCACTGATTAAAGTGCAGTGTCTCTGACGAAGAACCTTTCTAAACTTTTTAACAGTTACAAGTTGTATCTTGTAACGTATATCCCCCCCCACCACCAAGCAGTACTCATCATCTGTGAGAAAACAAAGTCCAATTCAAACTCGAAAACATTATATCCGTCCATTTCTCTAATTGCATCCGAGCAGCAACCACTGAATCCATGAAATTAATCGGGCCTCGCCACCGCTCTTCGTGCGCCCAAATTGGGGTTCATGCACCGCTTAACTGTTACACGTTGGGTAGAAATTAATTCGTCAGATTCCGCGTCCTCACTCTTAGGAACAGTGATGACGACGCGACGATGCGACGTGATGCCTGAAAGACACTGAAAGACTGGCGGACCCATGAAGCAAGAATGCAATGTCATTACCAGCGGTTGGTGTGTTCCTTGGTTGTTCTACCCCGAACTACAAAGTGAGTCCGTAATTACAACATCTACGGCAGGAAAGTATGGCCGTTTACTTTCTTTACGGTTGCGGGAATCGAATGATTGCTCCGCTGCACAAGCGGGACTGGATGCGCTGGTGACTTGGTATCGGTATGGCGATGTTGCACTCTGGTTGCTGGAATCTAATTGAAGATAGCTCTTGTCTCTTGTCTTCTTATCGGTGGAATGTCCAACTAATGTTGGCTGGGTGTTGAACACGTTAACTTGGAGGTACGTCTTGAGCTGATTGCAAGTTGCAAGAGGAACACAGAGACATCAGCAGTGGGTTGGCATAATGAGGTGGCATTAGGTTAGAGTGGGGAATCGGGCAAGGTTTGGATTATGTAAGCTGAGGAGCCAACAACATGAAACGACACGGAATGAGTGATGTGTGTCACTAGGGTTAGTGATTCGTTTGCAAATGCATGTGCAACTCGAATAGGCTTTTCAATGCTGGGGTGGCATGTGAGGATGCGGAAGTGGGTTTTTGTTTGGCATCTTAAGGAAAAACACAGAGGCAGACATAGAATTACTTGTGGCGTGGTAAAATGGTAGGGAATGCGATTGTATAAAACCACAGGAGATTTCACCAAGCTGGAGTCTAACAACTCCAGGTATCTGACAAGCCGTGGTGACCGCCGAGTGCTTAGTACCCTGACCTCCTTGTTAGGTATAGAGGGAGCTTTCAGCAACGTCCTCGCTGGAGCTATTCTTGAATTTCTGATCGAGCTGGGTATAGAGGAATCTAGTCAATGGATAATCTCTATGCTCGGAACAAGGATTATCCAGGCAACTCTAGGAAAAAGCCAATTAACCAAATTTGCCCATAGAGGAACGCCACAAGGTTGCGTCCTCTCTACTTTACTCTGGCTTATGGTTATGAGCGAAATTTTAGTCAAATTAGACGAGCAGCGCGCGGCGGGGCAAAGTTGTCGCGTATGCAAATGACGTAGTGATACTAGGTCGGGAAAATTTCTCTCCGTGATAAGCCATCGGTGGAAACGCCAACAAAACGGAATTGGTGCTGTTCACCACCAAAACCATAATACCCGACTTCACCCTCCCCCGTCATAATGACCAATCACTCACACTATCTTCTAGCGCTAGGTATTTGGGTATCACGCTTGCCCAAAACTTAACTAGAAACACAACATCGAAGAGTAAGGAAGGTGTGTGTTGCCTTCTATGCTTGAAGCAAAATCCTTGGAAAGATGTGGGGACTTCAACCAGTGATGACTTTGTGGATGAACACAGCAATGGTACGTCCAATTCTAACATATGGCTCACTAGTATGGAGAACCGCATTGCTTACTTACTTAAGTGGCGCTACAGTCCGGCATGAACCTGGGCCTCAACCAACATGCCTCTCCAATTAGCCCGGTCCTTAGTTAACTGCCTCCAGTTGCGCACTCCTATTTGGTTGAGGTCGGTTTTTACTTGTGCGCGTTACTTAAGGCGAGGTCTTCCTTTACTTCGCCCGACGTCTGGCTGGGAATCGAAGACTCCGCGAGCCGGAGTATTGCTGTACATTCGTTCTACATGTCCTAGCCATCTTCAACGTCCAATGCTGGGTTTTTTGACCAGGGATGGTAGCTGTACAGCGTGTTTTTCGAAGAATTTTCCTTTCGAATCGACCAAGTATTTCTTCATCCACTTTTGAGACGGTCCATGCGTCAGCGCCGTAGAGCTGGACTGGGATGATCAGGGTCTTATACAGGATCTCCTCAGTAGTTCGAGTGAGGACGTTACTACTGAATTGCCTTCATAGACCGATGAAACAGCGGTTGGCAAGAGTAATTCTTCGTTTAATTTCTGACGAGATGTTGTTGTCAGAGTTAATAGCGGAGCCGAGACGGACAAAGTCCCGAACTGCATCAAAGTTATATCTGCCAATGGTGACGTTCTGTCCAAGTCATCACCACCTTTCGTGTTGACAGCATATAGTTAGTCTTGCTCTCATTTACTGCTTAACCCATTTTTGCCGATTGCTCCTCTGTACTAGCAAACGTGGCTATGACATCACGTTGAATCCAACCACGGATGTCAATATCGTCGCCGTATGCTAGTAGTTGCACCGATTTTTGGAAAACTGTGCCTCTGGTGTTGGCTCCGGTTTCAGTTTCAGATTGAAGAAGTCACATGACAGCACATCGCCTTGCCTAAATCCTTTTTTAGTATCGAATGTGTAGGTGAGGTAGTTTCCGACTCTGATGGAGCAGCGAGAATTCTCCATCGTCATCCTACACAAACGGACGAGTTTGGCCGGTATACCAAAACTGGACATGGCTCTGTATAGTTCGTCTCTATAAATGCTTTCGCATGCGGCTTTTAATGGATGGTGGATGGTGGTGGGTATCGGTTTGGACTTCATAGGTTTTTTCCAGATCTGCCAAAGTGTGAAAATTTGATCGGTTGTTGACTTTCCATTCCCACACTGATAAGGGCCGATCAGTTTGTTGGTAAACGGTTTCAGGCGTCACATATTACTGCAGATAGGATCTTGTAGGCGATGTTGAGGAGCCTTATAGCTCTGAAGTTGTCGCAGTCTAGGGGTCTCCTTTTTTGTGGATCGTACAAACGATGCTGAGGTTCAATTCTTCAGACACGCTTTCTTTCGACCAGACTTGGTTTATGAGCTGGTGGATGTTATTAACCAAGTCATCTCCGCTGGCTTTATAAAGCTCAGCGGGGAGGCCATCATTTCGGCAGCCTTAGTAAGCCGGAGTTTAGATTTTTCAATCCTCACTTCATTCAGGTCGGGTGGTTGGCAGATTTCGTTGTTGTTACCAATATTGGTTCGTTCTGCTTGACTGCGGAATGTTGTTCATCATCAGTGTTTAACTGTTCTTCCATATCCTCATCATCAATTATATCCTTGGCTTTGACGTTTTACACTTTGGTAAAACTTGCGAACATCGTTTCTTGAGTGGCACCTCTCTATATCCACGATCACCCGTTTTTCTTGCTCTTTTTTCTTCTTTCTGAAAAGCCGGTGTTCTTCCTTTCTTCTCTGATTATAGTGCTCAATGGCAGCTCTCGTCTTCACCTGCAGATTAACCTTGTGGACATCGTTCTTGCGGGCTTCTGTCAGCATTCCTCATCAAATCATGGGTTTCTTGCTGGTGGGCGCGAGAAACCTAGCACATCAGTTACGGCTTGTCTAATGGCTGGGATACGCGTTGCGCGAAGACCTTGGGGGTCCTTGCAATTGCAGTTCTTCGACATTAAATTTATTCACAGTATTTCTGAATTGTTGTGGCTTGGTGGATATCCGCATTCTTACCTAGGCTGCAAGAAGGCAGTGGTTCGAGTCGATGTTTGCTCCTCGGAATGTTCGGACATCCAAAATACTAGATGCGTACCTCTTGTCTATCGCAATGTGATTAATTTGGTTGACCGTTCGCTGATCTGGAGATCGCCATGTCCCCTTATGGATATCGAGGTGAGGAAACCGTGTGCTGGCTATAGTGGAAATAAAATCGGTAGCGAAGTCTATTAGCCTAAGTTCGGCTATGTTTTCTGACAATTTTGCTAAAGATGTCTTCTCTTCCTAACTTTGCATTAAAATTTCCCATCACGATTTTAACATCGTACTTCGGTAGTCACTCATAGGTTTTGTCAAGGATCTCGTAGAAGCAGTCCCTAGCTGTATCATCTTTTTCCTCCGTTGGGGCCTGAGCGCATGTATGGCTTATGTTGGCGAATTTGGCCTTGATGTGGATTGTAACAATGCGTTCGGTAAAGCCTTGGAAACAGAACACTTTTTGCCTAAGTCTGGCACTTATAACAAATCCGCATCCGAATAGTTGCTGTTTCTGCTCACTATAACACGTTCCGTAGTAGATGTTACAGTTTTTCATCCTCTTATACCCGGCCCATCCCATCGAATTTCCTGGATGGCAGTAATTTCTGCTTTACTGCAGTTTAGGGCTTCCGCTAGTTGCTCGCTTGCACCTCTCCTGTATAATGTTCTTACATTCCAGGTGTACATACGTTGTCCATTTTTCGTTTAGTAGGGTCCTTCAATGAAACCAATGAAATCCGTCCTTCCGAAGCTATTAGTTTCTCCGTAACTAGTGAATTTTTTCCATGGAGGGCTACTTTTTCACTTGGAGGGCCTGATACTCGTGGGACACGGGGCCATCGTTATCCACTACGGGATTGAGCGCTGCCGTTGGCCTTTCGGTTCATCCGCCACCATTTCTGTTCAAAGGGCCTGAATTACCATTGAAATTCCTAGACAACCTGTTGTCCGAATATGTTGAAGCAGCTTGTCTAGGTTTGCCTGGGACAGTTGGCAGGGTATTTAATCCGTGCCAGTCTGACCTGGCTGTAGTATTGATATTTTTCGCCGTATTATCAACACTCGCGCTTATCGTTTAGCAAGTCAAATCCGAATGGATGTGACCATTACCCGATGGTTACCACTTGGAGGTTTAAAGTAAGCACTTGATGTGTAGTCAGATTTTCAACCACTAAGCATTGCTTAGTTAAAGCCAATCAGATTCTACCCCCTTTCTACAAAACCCAACCATCAGGTCCAACTCGTAGTGGCATAAATATAAATCGCCACGCAGATACGAATGCCGAATCTAGGTTTGAGCCGCTTTTTGGGCCATAAATGTCAAAATTCGGATGATTTTGGAATGATTTGACAGATCATTGCGGGAGGTATTCCAAGCAAGGCCTTCCGCATGGTAGTTTACTGTGAGTATATGTCGCATATAAAAAGGAGCTTCTCTACTGAGTTCGCTGTAATTCTATTCTCATTCTCACCCGAACACAACTTGACAGGATCTTTGAATGATTTACTAACTTCATCATCTTCTTTCGACGCCTACGTCATTTGCACAAGCACAGGTTGCCAGACCTAAACGCCCTTAATAAGAAAAACAAAATTTAAATCTATTATAAACGCAGGTACTCTAGATCCATCTTCACTCACACCACAGAGTGTGCCTTGACTCAGCCAACATAAATTCCCTGTTTGCCCATTTAAGGCCACCTTCACCCAAGAGGTTGGTAATTATTTTCCCTTAAAGAATCACCTGACAGACATCATATTTTCAGTGAAATTCCACTCTCATCGTGATAACAACTCCACCTCACACATTGTCTGCCATATGCCAGGCCCATTTGACAGTAGCAAATTATAGAGGCTCGGCGCTCCGGTAAGGCTGCATGCCTCACCCCACCGTAAAATTTGTTTATATTCTCCATTACCGCATACACCTTGTGTGCAATTTAAAATCCTTGCACCAGGCAAACGCGCGCGACAGAGTGAGGGATAGGTCATCCATCGTGCAACATCGTCCCCAGCATCATAATATACCCAGCGCAACCTTCATGTGTCGTAATCTCATCCACCTATCTGTGGCTCAGCTGTCCACTCACGGATCTATTACGTGAGATCTATCCAGCGGGCGCGAGAAGAGCACACATACTTTGTTAAATCCCACACTGGCGCGCGCATCCTTCATCCTAATCCGTGGACAAGGCAAATGCTAAAAGTCCCTCCACGATAACTCCGCCATGATTATTATAATTACAATTCTGCGATGTGAGTGAGTACCTAGGGATGTGGGACCACATCCATCTAGGAGTATACGCATCCAATACAAATAGAGGCGTAGGCCAATGTCCAGTAATTGCACTTTGGTGGAACTGTGTGCGCGTCTATTGGCGTGTGGAATCTCGAATCTCTAATTGATTACCTGTCGGTGGTAATTAGTGCAGAATGCAGAGCATCTTCTCTAAACTATAAGCCCTCCTGTGATGGGTTGGAAAGTTTGGACACATCTGTGATTTCAATCAGGTAATAGGCCATGAGATGTGTGTTCTGTCCTGAAGCTTCCTAGATAGATTGATCACGGCCAGAGCGCATGCGCACCAGTGTCCACAAATCATCTTGGTTATCTATAAATACATTGGGAGCGGAACACATGCATATATTTTCAATATGTGCCCGCCGTCCTAAAGAGACCTGGGGGCGTGTGAAGGATATTTGTGTTCGGTCCTGGCACGTACAATCAAAAGTTAATAAATCACGGTTCGCAATCATAAATCCAAATGGGTCTACCATACGGATTTGCCTCAATGAATGCGGCAACATGGATGAGAGGAGACCCAGAGCAGCTATGGGGATTGAGATCTTTGAAGGTCTTTTTGGATTGCCTTGAGGCGGTATGAGGATGTGAGTGGAGCTGGTCTTCTTGGTGGATGGATGTGTAATAAAATAACAAAATCGAAGGGATTCGATGGGAAGCATATAGACGTGTTGGGAACAAGTCACCACAGTCGCAATCATTGTGGACGGTTGTATCTTAGGAAGTAAACCAATTAGGAAGGGTTTTCATATATATGGAAGATCTTAAAAATCATTTAGTTGGGTTATCGAAGATGGGCTACAATTTCAAGTGGTTCACTCGTATATCACACGTACCATCCCCGTTTTCTGATCTAAACCTCAATTTCAACAGAAGGTCACTTTTAGACGATGCTTTCGTCAAGAAACATAACGCTTTCACATAAGCAGACGACTTTTGGAATCAGTCTCGAGGTCTTAAAATCGTTTTTTGAATGCCCTAAGTTTTGGAAGTTAGGATAGGTTAATTCGTGTCCTTCCTCTTTCCAATTTTTGACTTACTCAGATGCCGCTACAACCGCGGAATGAAGATGGGCCTCAACGAAAACGCCTCTGAAATTAGCCCGGTCTTTAGCTAACGTCAGTCGCGCACTTCAAGTTGGTTGAGGTCGGTTTGTACTTGTGCGTGTCCCTAAGGTGAGGTTTCCCTCTATTTTGTCTGTCATTCAGCTGGGAATCGAAGACTTTGCGATCCGGAGTTTGAGTGTTAGTTCGACCTACATATCCTAACCATCTAAAACGTCCAATGCGGATTTTTTTTTCGACTAGGGGCACGTCGCTGTACAGATCGTATAGCTCTTGATTGAATCTTCGTCTCCATAGCCCGTCTAAGACCGGAATGAAGATTTTTCGAAGAATTTTCCTCTTAAACCGACCAATGATTTCTTCATCCACTTCTGATATGGTCAATGTTCAGCGCCGTAGAGGAGGACTGGGAAGGTCAGGGTCTTATATAGGATCTCATTAGTAGTTCGAGTGAGGCGTTTACTACAGAATTGCCTTCTTAGACCGAAGGAACAGCTGAAATGAAATTTTTTACGAGATGTTGTTGTCAGAGTTAATAGCGGAGATAGACAAAGTCCCGTACTACCTCAAAGTTACATCTATCAATGGTGACGTTCTGTCAAATTCGTCGATGTTGGGTGTCCTTTCGTGCTCAGTGGCGCGATGGTTAGTGCGATGAACCGCCCCGCAGAAGGTCTGGTTCGATTCCCAGCCGTAGCAACACCTTAATGATTTTTCGCTGGCCCTCCTCTCGTGATGATCTGACAAATCGTCCGAGTAGTGTCAATTGTCATGAAAAGCTTATAACGACTTTGCCGTTCGGAGCCGGCATAAAACATGAGGTCCCGCCATCGTGCTAAGAAGTACACGCACACATGATTGGTTGTGAGAAAAAAAAAAAGCTAGGCCCAGGGTACTAACAAGGCTGTTGCGCCATAAATTTTTTTTTTTACCCTCCTTTACTGCTGAACCCATTTTTGCCGATTCTTTCAAACGTGACTATGACATCACGTTGAGTCCTACCAATGATGTCAGTATCATCGACGTATGCTAGTAGTTGCATCGATTTTTGGAAAATCGTGCCTCTGGTTTCGGTTTGGGAGTCCTCCTCTCAAGAATCAAATTGAAAAATTCCGACTCTGATGGAGCAGCGAGAATTCTTTACCGTCATCCTACACAAACGGACAAGTCTTGGGCGGTGTACCAAAACTAGACATGGCTATGTATAGTTCGCCCCTTAAAATGTTGTCGTATGCGGCTTTGAAATCGATGAATAGGTGGTGGGTATCGAATTGGACTTCTTGGGTCTGCCGAAGTGTGAAGATTTGATCGGTTGTGGACTTTCCTGGCCTAAAACAATACTGATAAGGACCGATCAGGTTGTTGGTAAAAGGTTGTAGTCGTTCACATATTACGGCAGATAAGATCTTGTAGGCGATGTTGAGGAGACTTGTGACTCTTTAGTAGGCGCAATTCAGAGGGTCTCTGGTTTGGTGGATCTGGCACCCGATGCTGAGGTTCCATTCTTCATTCTTCCGACCAGATTTGGCTTATGAGTTGGTGGATGCTACTTACCAAGTCATCTCCACCGGCATCAGAAAGCTCAGCGGAAAAGCCGTCCTTTGCGGAAGCCTTATTACGCTCGGGTTTAAATATTGCTGCCCTCACCTTAATTAGGTCGGGTGGTTGGCAGTTTCCGCTTTTGTTGCCAGTATTGGTTCGTTATCCCTGACAGCGGAATGTTGTTCGTCATCGCCGTTTAACAGTCTGTACAAGTGGTTCCTCCATATAATAAGCATCGACTGGATTCTGTTCAAGCCTTGTATCTTTGGCTTTGAGGTCTTACACTCTATATCCTCGATAGTGTGGTTTTATTGTTCTTCTTTCTTTCTTTTTGAAAAGCTGGTATTCTTCCCTTTTTCTCTGCCTATATTGCTTCGCTTGCTGCTTAGACTTGTTGGCTGTCAAATCAGGGGTTTCTTGCTGGTGGGCCCGTGAAACCTAACACATCAGATTCGGCTGTTAGCATCGTTGCCATTGTTCTTCGACATTCGATGCTGGTGGTATGGTGTCAACCGAGAGGTTTAGGGAAACGCGTTTCGCGATTGATTTGTTGTGGCCTTGTGGATATCCGCATTCTTATCTCGGCTGCAACAAGGTAGTGGTCCGAGTCGATGTTAGCTCCTCGGAATGTTCGGACATCCAAAATACTAGATGCGTACGTCTTATCTATCGCAATGTGATTAATTTGGTTGACCGTTGATCTGGAGACCGCCTTGCCCCTTTATGGATTTCAAGGTGAGGAAATCGTGTGCTGGCTATAGTGGAATTATAGTCGGTAGCGAAGTCAATTTCCCTAAGTTCGTTAGCAGACGTGTTGTCATGCTGGCTATGTTTTCTGACAATTCTGCTAAAGATGGGTTCTCTTCCTACCTTTGCGCTAAAATCTCCCAGCACGATTTTAACATCAAACTTCCGTAGTCGCTCGTCGGTTTTGTCAAGGAGCTCGTAGAAGCAATCCTTAGCTATATCGTCTTTTTCCTCCGTTGGGGCGTGAGCGAATATAAGGCTTATGTTGGCGAATTTGGCCTTGATGCAGATGGTTACAATGCGTTTGCTAATGTCTTGGAAACATAAGACTTTTTGCCTAAGTCTGGCAGTTATAAGAAATCAGAATAGTCCCTGCCTCTACTCAATATAACAGGGTCCGTACTAGATTTCAAAGTTTTTCATACTATTTGTGCCCATCCCATCCCATTGTGTTTCCTGGATGACAGTAATGTCTGCTTTGTATCAGTTGAGAGTTGCCGCTTGTTTTTCGCTTGCACCTCTCCTGTTTAATTTTCACACATTGCAGGGACAGACTAGAAAGTCGTTGTCCTTTTTTCATTTATCAGGGTCGCAAGCAATAAAATCCATACTTTCCGGCGCTAATTGTTGCTTCGTAACAAGGGTTTTTGAATGGATTTGTAGTTAACCCAAAGCACAACACCCAACCTGGAGAGCCAGTTCTAATCTATTACATACACCTAGGACCAGGAGCCATCAGTATCTACTACGGGATTGAGCGCTGCCTTTGGTCTTTCGGTTCATCCGCCATCTTCTATGTTAAAGGATCCTGACTTACCCTTGAAGTTCCTAGACAATTTTTCGAAGCAGTTGTCAAGATTCGCCTTGACAGCAGGCCGGGTATTCACTCCGTTTCATGCTGACTGGCTGCAGTATTGCTGTTTGTCGTCGTGTTATCATCCGGTTGGATGAGACCAGTACCCGATGGTTACCACTTGGAGGTAATATAAGCCCAATTGATGTGTAGTCCCAAATACAAAAACTGGGTATTGCCGAATTAAGGTCAATCGGAGTTTACCCTCCTTCTACATCTTCAACCACTTTGGATGATGAATTCTTGTCAATATCCGTTCCCTTATGTTATCGTAAGGAAGAGTGGTGAAAATGTTATTTTATGGACACTATTTCCGTGATCGCATTCAACTTTCACCTCCACCTTTCTATGAAATCTTGGTAATACCCAGATTTGACACCTTAAAATCCCATCCCAAATTTGTGCTCTTCAACATCATCATATTGAATGCAGAACGCGTATTACAATCATCAAACTTAAGGTCGACGTCCATCAGTACTTGGCTGCAAAATATTTTTAGAACCACACACTCCCACACCTAGCTGCACGTCTTGGTTGTAAAAACCACTTACCACAGGATCGTAACATTTGCAAATGGCTCACATATTTGGCATCCATATCAAATAAATCACTTAATGAGCTCCACTAATAGAATTGACAAAACGTCTGGTTCCATCTATGGGTGCACCTCTAACAACATTGTAAATCACAGAGTCACGTTTCTTCCATTTCTAGACCCCAAGAACGGCAAATAAGAACCACTATCTGGCTCTAAGGGTTGATCCCTCTAATGTGGAATTAATTTGCATATCTGTCCCGCAAGGAAGTGACTCATTCGGTTGTGTCGACTTCGGAATCGGTCTATCCGCCGTTGACTTTATCGAACGGACTAACAGCGATCTTTTGCTGGTTGGTGTTTTATTAATCTCGGGCTTTGGGAGGATTTCCGCTTGCCCGATTATCATGGCTCTGTCTGGAGGCATTAATTTATTTTTCTTTGTCTTCAGATGTGTTTACGGACCGATGGGATTTTTTTTTGTTTCTACGGCTCGTCGTTTGTTGTTCTTGCTTGGACTAAGTTGTTGAGAATGATTTCGTCATCCTTACGAATTTGCTGGTGCATAAGAAACATTTCCTCAAGAGAGCGGTGAAGCCGTCTTTCGGCGATGGAATGATTGATGGTTTGCTGTTGGTGGGTATGTACAGCAATTTGCCTAAGACGGTAATCTTCGAGTTCATCAGGTGGGGTGAGAGTGGCTGTGCAATTAATTCCTATTGTCAATGTAATGGTTACTGTTATATACCAGTAATAACAGCTCAAGCATCCACTAATGCTTTTTGCGAGAGCTAATTAGATGAGCAACGGTTTGAGGTTATTAAGTAGAAGATTATAGCGATTGGGCTGCATGTGTTGTGTGCTTAATTGATTTTGGACTTTAAATGGAAGGTTGGGTTGTATCTGTTTAACGGTAATTTGGAATAAAGTGTACTTGAGTACACTGGACTTCGAAGTAGCTGTTTATGATTTCAGGAGGATACCATACATCTTACACACATTACACCAAATCGATCGATTTATCCCCATTTGGAAGTCCTAACAAATGCTTCAAAAAATCAACAAAAATTTAGAAATTTTTGTGAGAAATTGAAAAATACCGTGAGTTTGACGTCGTAAAAATTTTTATTCGAAAATTTAAAACTATTTGAACCAGAGGGGTTTATAAATTCTAAAACCTGATGAATATTTTAGGAAGTGACCACCACTTCAGCGTGGTTGAAAATTTAAAAAAAAATGCAAAGATGGACCGAAGGACGGAGTTTTAAAAACCACTTTTTTGGGTTCCCCTATCGTAATGTTAGAATCAATCAAAATATCGAGTCGAAAGCTGTATATACCTTTGTAAGAGAAGGAGAAAATTATCGAGACTTTCCAGTCTTCATAGATTATTAACATTTTCAAACCCTTAATGCCAAAACATACCATAAACGTAACCCTGAAGCCCTGAAAAAGTCCGAAATATTTCGAAATTTTAAAATTAATATTCATCCCAAAAAAAAAATTTTAAAAACTTAAAAATTTTTATCTAATATTGACTTACTTACTTACTTAAGAGGCGCTACAGTCCGGAATGAACCTGGGCCTCAACCACCATGCCTCTCCAATTAGCCTTAGCTAACTGCCCCAGTTGCGCACTCCAAGTTGGTTGAGGTCGGTTTCTGCGAGCCGTAGTATTGGTGTCCAATCTTTCTACATGTCCTAGCCATCTTAAACATCCAATGCGGAGTTTTTTTTTGACCAGGGACATGTCGCTGTACAGCTCGTATAGTTCTTGGTTGAATCTTCGTCTCCATAGCCTATCAACGCAAACGGGACCGAAGATTTTTCGAAGAATTTTCCTCTCAAATCGACCAAGGATTTCTTCATCCGCTTTTGAGACGGTCCATACTTCAGCGGCGTGGAGTAGGACTGGGATGATTAGATTCTTATAAAGGATCTCCTTAGTAGTTCGAGTGAGGGCTTTACTACTGAATTGCCTTCTTAGACCGAAGAAACAGCGGTTGGCAAGAGTAATTCTTCGTTTAATTTCTGACGATATGCTGTTGTCAGAGTTAATAGCGAAGTCGAGATAGACAAAGACCCGCACTACCACAATGTTATATCTGTCAATGGTGCCGTTCAGTCCAATTCGTCGATGTGGCGTGTCCTTTCGTGTTGAGAGCATATACTTAGTTTTAGTCCTAATTTACTTCTAAGCCCATTTTTGCCGCTTCCTTCTCTATACTACCAAACGTGGCTATGACATCACTTTGGGTCCGACCAATGATGTAATTATCGGTGCTAGTAGTTGTACAGATTTTTGGAAAATTGTGCCTCTGGTGTTGGCTCGTGAGTTCTGCACAATTCTCTCAAGAATCAAATTGAAGTCACATGATAGCGCCTCGCCTTGCCTAAATCCTCCTTTTGAATCGAATGTGTCAGTGAGGTCGTTTCCGACCCTGATGGAGCAGCGAGAATTCTCCATCGTCATCCTACACAAACGGACGAGTTTGGGCGGTATACCAAAATCAGAAATGGCTCTGTAAAGTTCGTCTCTATAAATGCTGTCGTATGCGGCTTTGAAATCGATGAATAGGTGGTGGGTATCGATTTGGACTTCTTGGGTTTTTTCCAGGATCTGCCGAAGTGTGAAGATTTGATCGGTTGTGGATTTTCCGAGCCTAAAACCACACTGATAAGAGCCGATCAGGATGTTGGTAAACGGTTTCAGGCGTTCACAGATTACGGCAGATGGGATCTTGTAGGCGATGTTCAGGAGACTGGAGTAGCACCTCTCTATATCCTCGATCACGCGCTTTTATTGCTCTTTTTTCTTCTTTCTGGAAAGCCGGTGTTCTTCCCTTCTTCTCTGCCTATAGAGCTCAACGGCAGCTCTCGTCTTCACCTGCAGCATACCCTTGTAGGCCACGTTATTGGCTGTGAGCATTTGTCGGCATTCCTTATCAAACCAGGGGTTTCTTGCTGGTGGTCGCGATAAACCTAGCACACCAGTTTCGGCTGATCTTATGGCTTGTTGGCATCGTTGCCATAGTTCTTCGACATTCATTGCTGGTGGTATGGTGTTAATCGAGAGGCTGAGGGATACGCGTTGCGCGAAGGTCTTGGCGGTCTCTTGCGATTGCAGTCTTTCGACATTAAATTTCTTTACATTATTTCTGGATTATTGTGGCGTGGTGGACATCCGCATTCTTACCTTGGCTGCAACAAGGTAGTGGTCCGAGTCGATGTTAGCTCCTCGGAACGTTCGGACATCCAAAATACTGGATGCGTGCCTCTTGTCTATCGCTATGTGATCAATTTGATTGACCGTTCGTTGATCTGGAGACCGCCATGTCCCCTTATGAATATCGTGGTGAGGAAACCGTGTGCCGGCTATAGTGGCATGACGTGTTGTCATGTAGGCTATGTTTTCCGACAACACCGCTTAAGATGTCTTCTCTTCCTACCTTTTCGTTAAAATCTCCCAGCACGATTTAAACATCGTACTTCGGTAGTCGTTCATAGGTCTTATCTAGGAGCACGTAAAAGCAATCCTTGGCTATATCATCATTTTCCTCCGTTGGGGCGTGAGCGCATGTAAGGCTAATGTTGGCGAATTTGGCCTTGATGCGGATCGTTACAATGCGTTCGCTTATGTCTTGGAAACCTAAGACTTCTTGCCTAAGTCTGGCACTTATAACAAATCCGCATCCGAATAGTCGCTGTTTCTGCTCACTATAACACGGTCTGTAGTAGATATCACAGTTTTTCTTCCTCTTTTTGCCCGGCCTATCCCGAATATTGACTATTTCGCTTTAATTTGGAATTTATCAGAATTTTAAGAAATAAAAAAAAAACTGAAAGCGTTAATGCACCCAAAGAATTGTTATTTCCACCCTACCTAAGTTAAGTGAGTACCAAGACTGCCGGCAATAACTGCCTTCCCGCCAAGCTTTATAAAGCCGGCGGAGATGACTTGGTATGTAACATCCGCTTCTTATAAGCCGAATCTGGTCAGATGAAATATGCCTCAAAAATGGAACCTTATCATCGTTTAAACTACGCCAACTACAGAGGTATAAGTCTCCTCATTGACATCACAGTGAATCGCACATTAAGGCATCGAACTACAGACACATAACAGCACTGGCGACTGAGGCCATCGGCTCAATATCGATTACAAGATCCTATCAGCCGTGAAAGGCGAACGCCTGAAACCGTTTACGAACTTTCTGATCGGTTCTTAACAGTGTGGTTATGGGCCACAACTGTTCAAATCCTCTTAGTTCGGCAGATCCTGGAAAAAAACCCAAGGAGACCAAATCGATGCCCACCATCTATTCATCGATTTCCAAGCCGCATAGATGGTCATAGTCGACATTTGCCCATCTGTATGTGTATACATCCAGGATGTTGGATGCTTGGCTCGCAGCTGTGATCACATAGTCAATTTATTTGGCGGTAATACTATTGCTTTGTGGATTCGAAGTCGTGAAAATTTAGTTTTGCTGATAACATTATTACACCGTGAAGGCTGTTAGCCGTTTGCCATTATCAGTTGTCGTTACGTTAACGCTGAAGATGTTTTCCTTACCGATTTTCACATTGAAGTCCGCTAGTACGACTTTCACATTGTATGCTGCTCATAAAGTCGTAAAATTCCCCCTTAATAGGGTCATCAGTCTCTGCGAAACGTTGCTCTAATGCGGATAACAGCCAGACAATCATAAATCAGCTTATAGTCGATTACTCTAGGTCGGTTGTCCACAATGAAGCCGCATCGTAATATGTGCAGCCTTCGGTGGGCAGCAGTAATAGTAGTGTCGCATGTTTTTCGATTGTGTATAGTCCTGTGATTTCTGTAATTTCGGCCTGTAACGCGCGAGGACTGATTCAAGTTTTTTAGTAGCACCAGAACCCGTGGACGTTCCCGATCTGGTTGATATTTAGGCGGATCTGTTATCCAAGGCTGTCATAACTTGCTATTGTTTGCGTGGTAAAGAAGTTACCCCGATGGCAAAATCCTTAACCTAGACTGCCAGTTCTGATTTATTAATAACGCTAGAAGACGGGGCCTTCAGTTGATTTCCATCTGCATAGGTGTGATAGCCCGTTCTCTATCGCTCTCGTCTGCTGCCACCAAAAAACTTGGCCTATCTACGGTCATGGTAGTAGACATCAGCTGTTGCAACAAGAAGACTGAGAGTTTTGGTTGGTGGGCATCGACTAGCTCAAATGTCAAGGTCTTATAAAGTCGCATTGCCTAGCATTTGGCCTCCTCTATTGGTCAGAGCTATATGTACTGTTTTTTTTTTTCAGTTTGTATTCACTTTTAGAACGTTCCTGTTGAGGACAATATTGTCGGTACGGATGTTGTTCTCAATCTCGTCAAAGATCTAAGGATTGCTGGCATACACTTTGTTGTTCAAATAACCCGACATGACCAGTCAATATTGCCATTTTTTTGACAGCACACTTTTTTAGATGGAGGAGACACTTTTGGAGATGATTATTGACGTAGAAATCAAAGACAACAATATTATGGCGAACCGATTTGAACCAATAGTGATACAGTTAAGTTGTAGGGTAATTATCAATCAATTTTTAGCATTATCACCAAGGCATTTTTTTGTTTCCTTCTCTGGAACCTCTTTCAACACTTAAACACTCCTTTCAGGTCCAAAACTGTTTTGACTAAAAAAAGAACATATTTGTCCTCTCAATGGCCAATGGCCCACCCAGTCAGAAAAATTATTTACTGCAAGTCAACCACTCTTAACCAATATTTGCAAAGCAATTCCTTTTCACTTTGCACTAGAAGGACTCTCAAGCGAAGTTCCGTTCAAAAAAAAAATTTGACAGTTTGAAGAGCTCAGTCATTGAACTACAAAGCATCGAGAACATTTTTCTTCTTCTACCTTCAAAAGTCAAAAATATCACGTACTTGAAATCGTGTCCAAGATAAATGGATTTACAAGAACTGCTACACTCTCTCCTTGGGTCCTCATTCCAAGTGTTGCCGCATTGTTACTCCCCATGTCATCGCAGCCGCAAAGAAATCATTTATTAATGAAAGGCTGACATGCCGGCAGGACATATATATATTTTTCCAATTTCCCGTCAGTGATCACTCTGTAGGTCCCTCGAAAAAATCCCAGGCGCTCCGATACAAGTCCTCCGATCTGTAATGACCATCATGAGCTGCTGTTGGTTGCAGCAAATTAGTTGAAATGTCTTTGTCTCACCGTGCCTACTTCTGTGCTGTAACATCCTTCAGAAGATTGAAAAAAGGCCATTGAACGTTGTCAGACATCATTATTTCGACAAATTACAGGCAATCTTCCAAATTTACATGACACCACCTCTGGAAGTGTTTAATTCATTTCAGCGGTCCTGTCGATATGAGTAATTTCCACTCTCCCAAGTGTGCGGATGTGCAGTGGAGTTGCCGACTTCAATTTGTCGGTCATCGATATGAGAGAAAAAACAGAACTCATTCAACGCATCCTTACACGCCTTTAGCGATGGGACCCATGTGATTTATGTTAACAGGTCGCGCTAACGAGATATAAGGCATATACCGTCGTGGACCGACACGTTTGCATGCGAGTTAAATCACTTGAGCGAAATTTAATTCCACGCGTTAAAGGGTCCAAATCGCATTTTAAGGGCATTAATGTCAGGAAACATGCAGATTGGGAATTCGTGGTAAATCTTCTTCGGCTGCGCTGTGCGAAGGTATTCGCATGGGTATGGCCATGGCCGGGTGCAGGCCTTCATGTGGTAATGAATTTTAAGTGCGGCGTTGCATCATGGGAGTTATGAGATATTATTCAGCGGAAAAGATTTGGTTACGCATGCAGGTAGTACTTATTGGGTTCACGTTGATATATGATTCGTGCAGAAACGATTTGGGGCCAGAAAGTTCTGATTGGAATGGTGGCGGGGTGTTGGATGTGAAGATGCAAATGGAATTCAAAAATGTGAAAAGATTTTTTTTCCTTTATTCAAGATCAGGAAATACTAGGGATAAGACTTTGATTTTGATTTTTTGTATTTCTGATACCACCTAATGCATCTGGATCTGGGATATAAAGGGCGTCCCAGAATTTACCCAAAATGCAATCTTGATAGAAAATACAAAATATTTTGGCATGACCTAATAGAGTATACGGATTTAACTCTGACAACAACACCTCGTAAGAAATTAAACGAAGAACTACTCTTGCCAACCGCTGTTTCTTCAAGCTAAGTAGGCATTTCAGTAGTAAAGCCCGCTCTTGAACTACTAAGGAGCACCTGAGTATCCCAGTCCTACTCTACGGCGCTGAAGCATTTTGATACGGTCAAAAGCGAAATCTTAGGTTCCGTTTGCGTTGACGGGCTGTGGAGATAAGGATTCAACCAAGAAGTATACGAGCTGTACAGCGACGACGTTTAAGATGGCTAGGATATGTAGAACGAAAATACTTCGGCTCGAAGACTCTTCGATTCCCAACCAGACGTCGGGCACAGTAGAGGAAGACCTCGCCTTAAGTGGCGCTCATAAGTAACTAGAAATCGACATCAACCAACTTGGAGTGCGCAACTGGAGGCAGTTAGCTAAGGACCGGACAGAATCCTGTCGAGATGAACAAGAAAATATTGTTTTTGAGACACAATCGATGAGGATATGGAA
This sequence comes from Rhingia rostrata, assembly GCA_949824845.1. Classification (NCBI taxonomy): domain Eukaryota; kingdom Metazoa; phylum Arthropoda; class Insecta; order Diptera; family Syrphidae; genus Rhingia; species Rhingia rostrata. The sequence continues at coordinate 26,176,152 of OX463755.1, read as the reverse complement.
CAACCCTTTCTGCAGGCTGTGATGGCGATGACGAACAACATTCCACTGTCACTCAGAATGAACCAATATTGGCAACAACAGCTAAAACTACCAACCACCCGACCTAAATTAAGTGAGGAAAGCAATACCTAAATTCGAGCTTAATAAGGCTGCCTGGAATGACGGCATTCCCGCAGAGCTTTATAAAGCCGGCGGAGATGCCAAATCTTATCGGTTGAAAGTATACCTGAAGAATGGAACCTCAGCATCGGTTGCCCGATTCACAAAAAAGGAGACCCTCTGAACTGTGCCAACAACAGAGGCACAAGTTTCCTCAACATCGCCTACAAGATCCCATCTGCCGTGATATGTGAACGCCTGAAACCATTTACCAAAAAACTGATCGGCACTTATCAGTGTGGTTTTAGACCAGGAAAGTCCACAACCGATCAAATATTCACACTTCGGCAGATCCTTGAAAAAAACCAAGAAGTCCAAATCGATACCCACCACCTATTCATCCGGCTCGGAAACGACCTCACATTCGATAGCAAAAAAGGATTTGGGCAAGGCGATCAGCTGTCATGTGACTTCTTCAATTCGATTTTTGAGAGGATTGTGCAAAACTCCAGAGCCAATGCCAGAGACACAATTTTCCATAAATGGGTGCAACTACTAGCATACGCCGACGATATTGACATCATTGGTAGTACCCGACGTGATGTCATAGCCACGTTTGCTTGTATAGAGAAAGAAGGTGCAAAAATAGGTTTAGAAGTAAATTAGGACTAAAACTAAGTATATGCTCTCAACACGAAAGGACACGCAACATCGACGAATTGGACTGAACTTCACCATTGACAGATATAACATTGTGGTAGTGCGGGTCTTTGTCTATCTCGACTTCGCTGTTAACTCTGACAAAAACATATCGTCAGAAATTAAACGAAGAATTACTCTTGCCAACCGCTGTTTCTTCGGTCTAAGAAGGCAATTCAGTAGTAAAGCCCTCACTCGATATCCAAGACAAGACCCTTATCATCGCAATACTGCTCTACATCCCTAATGCATGAACTGTGGCAAATGTGAATGAAGAAATCCCTGGTCGGTTTGGGAGAAAAAATTATTCGCTGGTTGAAGGATTCTTTACAACCTTACCGATGAAGTTCTGGTTTTGAAGATTTATCGAACCATTAAGAGCAATTAATCGTGATCAACTTTTTCTCGAAAGTCTCTTTGAACTAGATAAGTCGACCGTGATGTTGTATATATATACCAACATTTAGCGACTTGAATACTCAAGATACAATAAATCCTTTCCCACGAAAGCCATGACCACCGCCATTTTAATTCAACATGAACCATCATCGTTTCAAAACTTAAAGGCCTCCCTGTCGGGCCGAGTCAATTTATCCATCACCCACCAGTTCAATCGATTACAGACCTTCTCTGCTACAAGATCAGCGATTTATTTGACAAAACCTCTCCATAAACATTGATTGGATGACGAGCATCTTTTTGCACACAATTGCCATTGTATTGATGGTAAATCACAGGCTTTCAAAAAAAAATCAGTACAAGCCTTAACAAGATCTCAACCCATTCTTTGGGCTTCAACAAAAGGCCACAAATATGCTAACTGCAAGTTTTCAAACCAATTTCATGGTTAATTTAAAAACATTAATTCATCCGTCCAATCCTTCATGACTTTCATCTTAATTCCAAGAACGAATTATACAACAACAAAAAAGGAATGAAAGATATATTGCACCACTTAAGGGCAAGAGCAGGCTGTCCAGCAGTACACAAGCCGCACATCATATTCCATTCAACACACACACATGACATCATTCTATCACGATTTATGATTTATTACCATCACAACTGACATGGGATACGTGTGTTATTGCGCTATCTATATATGGACGAACGGATGGAACAGCCCACTGGGATTCTATTTTTAATTCGAATCGAACGCCACTCTCCTCGAATCTCCTTTACAGAGGTTCGCAAACAAAAACAAATCCAACTTGGCGGGTAATTTAATTTTTCTCCTTCAACATTTCAATTGAAATCCTTTCTAGTACTCGCAGCATCTCGGTATTATCCTGGTCTCGCACAGAGGTAACTTATGCAAGTCCATGGAGGTCGCCGAGGATCGCTGAATGTCAGAATTCATTATCAATTCCATCGAAAGGCTGAATTTATGAAATTGAAATATCCCCCTTTGCGCAAGTGCACGATCCACGACGAAGTCGTATCCCTTATTCACTGCTCGGTTCACTGGGATACCATCATAAAGTTCATGCGCAGCCGCATTGTCACATTATCGTTGTGAATATCCGATTTATCTATCCACCAGCACCGTTGACAATCGAACAAAAGAAAGTTAACTAATCTCTGGACATGGTCCACCGATGCTGCTTCTTCTTGAGAGAATGCGAATGCGAATGCGCATGCTCAAGTGGGTTCAACTTTTCCCCCTCCGTCGCCATTTTTCAAGTCATCATCTGATCAATATCAATAAATCAGAAAAAAAAAGGAACGCAAAGTTATAATCGTAGGCTACGACTGGCAGTCATGGTTCTACCAAGATGATCTGTGATCACGACAACCCGTGGCTGTGCTGCAGACTCACCTGCACGCGCACCTGAATAAAAATCGCATAAAAATGGTTTAAATGTTTGTTTCGGAGGACATTCGACATTCGGCTGGATGCAGAAACGCAGCGTTTAGCTCTGCGCTAGCCCACTACATAATATGAGAATTGTCGTAATAACTGAATTGTTTAGAAAAGATGTATTCGATCGCATGAATTGAATTGAGTCTGGACAATGAGAAGTACACCGCAGTAACGACTCTACGATGTCCTAGAACTAGTTTCGTTTTTTTTTTTTTTTGCTCTTCTGTGTTTCGATATTTTCAATCGGACGATGGGGGGATTTTATTCTCATCTTGGAGTCGTTATGTATGCTTGTGTTTTTGCATTAACAATTCAGTAAAATTTATAATATTTCAAGTCAGTTCACATGTGCCGGACTGTGTACAGCCCTATGTCGATATGCTGAAGGCATCTGAATAATTAGAGAGAAGGATTTATCTACCATCGACATGTGAGAAATGGCTATTATGGCGAACAAGTGTTTTAATGTGTCTACAACCCTTCAAACAAGCTGATGGTATTTTTTTACAATTAATTTATTAATTGTGTTGCATTTTTGATTTATTTATAGATGAAGTGAGTGAGCGAAGCCATCTTGGTGGAAATAAATTAAAAAATTTACTCAGTTTGGTAGACAACTCTTTTGTCTGTGGGGCGATGATTATTATCTCGTGAACCTTTGGTTGAAAAATTTCCATTTAATTCGAAAGGTTTTAGTTAAGAGTACTTAGAAATGTGATTAGCCGCAAAGTGGGTTTCTCGCGACCGCCAGCAAGATGAAAGTTTGAAGAAGATTTCCGATAGTCGATCGCAGCCAAAAACGTGGCCTACAAATCAAAGCTCCAGATGAAGACGAGAGACTGCCGTTAAGCCCTAAAGGCAAAAAAGAAGAGAAGAACACCGGCTTTGCACAAAGTAAAAAAAAAACAAGCAAAACGAGCGAATGTTAATATAGAGAGACGACACTAAATGAAAGATGTTCGTAATATTTATCAAAATTTTAGAAGTCCAAGTTAGGGATGCAATTAGTTATCAGAATTATGCCGAGATAAACAAGGAAAGACCATAGTTGCGATATAGTCGATGCTTAGAATAAGGATGAACCACTTTTGCAGACTTCGAAACGGCGATGAGGAACAACGTTCCGCTGTCAGGCAGAACAAACCAAATTTAAGCTTATGATGGTTACCGGAGATGAACCCTTCCTGCGGAGCTCTTTAAAGCCAGCTGAGATGAATTGGTTAGTAACATTTACTTACCCATAAGCAAAAAAAAGATGAATGTTTGGCATACGTACATATCTTGACGGTGAATACTGTCACGTACGAAGTCTTTTGAAACGAAATAAGTTTGAAGTAAATCATTCGTACACTTGATGGGCTCTGAAGCATACATGGTCATGATTCATGACAAATAGATAACTGTAAGTATAAAACCAACAACATACATAGCTTCGGAAGTAAGATATACCTAAGGTTAATTGGCACTCATTAGGAGAGGAAAGTTCTTGATTTTAAAATTTAGTCGAAAACTAAGACAACATGACATTATTACGTGTACCATAACTGAAAACGATACCTTTCTCGTCAGATGTTGTAGTATAGCCCTCATGATAAGTATCAAAGGGTATGGAGAGTACATCACATAAAACAAAAATTTTCTATGTGGGGTACTGATATTGATACCCCATTTTTCACATTGCTAACCCAGTATCAAACAACAGCATAGCCAACGCATACGAAGGACGAAATTTCACCTTTGCACTTACGGCCCACGTCTGAAACGGCTACCAAATTTTTAGCTGTGATGCGTACTCTATGTAGTTCTATACTTTTTGTTAGAAGAAAAGCCCTTACTTGATCATGCCAGTCGTGCTCTACGATACTGATTCATAAACCGTAGCAAATGTAGATAAAGAAATCCTTAGTCGTTTTTGAGAGAAAAATTCTTTGAAAAATCTTCGGTCCCGTTTGCATAATGAGATGTACAACTCCGCACTGCGAGCGTAAAATTTCTAGAGAAGTAGAAACCCACCTACCGACTTGAAGTGTCCAACTGAAGGAAATTTGCAAGGGACTGGGTTACAGTCGTCCTTGGGTGGTTAGCCATCCTTCTTCTTCTTTAAGTGGCGCTACAGTCCGAAATGAACCTCGGCCTCAACCAACATGACTCTCCAATTAGTCCGGTCCTTAGCTAACTGCCTTCAGTTGCGCACTCCAAGTTATTTAGGTCTATTTCTACATGTGCGCCGCGGCATTTAAGGTGAGGTCTTCATCTACTGCGTCCGACGTCTGGCTGGGAATCGAAGACTCTGCGAGCCAGAGTATTGGTGTCCATTGGTTCTGCATATCCAAGTCATCTTAAAAGTTCAATGCGGAGTCTTTTTGACTAGGGACATGTCACTGTACAGCTCGTTAAGTTCTTGGTTGAATCTTCGTCTCCATTGCTCGTAGAAGCAATCCTTATATCATCTTTTTCCTTCATTCGGGATTGATTGCATGTATGGCTTATGTTGGCGAATTGATGCAGATTGTCATAATGCGTTCGCTAATGTCTTGCAAACATTAGACTTCTTGCCTAAGTCTGGCACTTATAACAAATCCGAATCCGAATTGTCGCTGTATCTGCTCACTATAACACGGTCCGTAGTAGCTATCACAGTTTTTCATCCTCTTTTGGAAAAGCCCATCCCGTCGTATGTCTGGATGGCAGTAATGTCTACTTTGTAGCTGTTTAGGGCTTCCGTCAGTTGTTCGTTTGCACCTCTCCTGTTGAATTTTCTCACATTCCAGGTTTAGCAATATCGTCAACAATAAAATCAGTCCTTTCCGAGGCTATTGGTTGCTTAGTAATAATCAATTTTCACATGGTTGGGTAGTTAACCCAAAGCAACACCCAACCTGGAGGGCAGTTCCAATTTACTGGACACGGGGCCATCAGTATCCACTTCGGGATTGAGCGGTGCCGTTTGCCTTTCGGTTCATACGCCACCATCTATGTTCAAGTGGCCTTTGAATTCCTATACAACCTGTTGTCCGAATATGTCGAAGCAGCTTGTCTATGTTTGCCTGGAACAGCAGGCCGGGTATTCATTGCGTGCCATTCTGACCTTTCTGTATAGTGTTGCTGTTTTTCGTCGTATTATCAACACTTGCGCTTATCGTTTACCAAGTAAAATCCGGTTGGATTAGACCAGTGCCCGATGGTTACCACTTGGAGGTTAACAATAAGCATTTGATGTGTAGTCGAAGTTACAACCACTGGGCATTGCCAAGTTAAAGCCAATCAGAGTCTACCCTCGTTCTACAACACCCAACCGTCTTCAAAGCCCCATACGACAACATTTATAGAGGCAAGCTATACAGAATCATGTCTCGTTTTGGTATACCGCTCAAAATCGTCCGTTTGGGTGACGATGGCGAATTCTCGCTACTCCATCAGGGACGGAAACGACTTCACCGACAAATTCGAAACCAACGAAGGATTTAGGCAGGGCGATGCGCTGTCATGTGACTTCAATTTGATTCTTGAGAGGGTTGTGAAAAACTACCGAGCCAACACCAGAATCACAATTTTTCAAAAATCGGTGCAACTACTAGCATGCGCCAAGGATATTGACAGCACAACGTTGCTGAGAATGATTTCCACGATAAAATTTGGTCTAGTATAAGTCTTTTCATGCTGATTTGGCAATTTATAGTAAAAAAAAAACCAAACAAACTTCATTAGTATGGCAGCTATAAAATAACTTAAAAAAAGCACCCTGTAGAACCTTGCTAGGTATCTCAAGCCACTTTTTTGGAAGTCAATCGATCTTGAATCACCCACAAAGCAAACCACCACCTTCTCCTCGAAAATCAATAATAAACGCAATACTCCTTAAGGTAGAACCTGTTAATCCCATAAAGCTCAGCTCGACGATAATTATCTTCCACAAAACAGAAAAACGGATTTCCATTCGACATGTAGATACCGCTTTTGCAAATTGGACAACTCAAGACGCTTTGTCTTGAAATTGATTGGTTACTTCCCCGTTGGCAATGCGATCATCGCAAACAGAAGCGCCAGCTATATGTTGCCGCACCGCATCTCCATCGGCATCGCATCTCAATTAATAACACATTATCCGCGAGTATTTCGCGGAAGATAAAAAGATATTTTAGTTCAACAACCTCCCATCAATCTTTGAGGCACTCTCCGCTTAGCCTACATTCGTGATTGCAAATTTGTTCCTTTGGACGGCTGCGCTGGACAAATGGGGGTTATCCATACAAATGTTTGATTGAACTGCTTATGACCGTTGGAAGCTTCAAATTGGGAATTCGGTTCGAGGCTATTGTGTGTCTTAGCACATGCAAACAATGGGTATTTCAGAACCTTTGGCCTAACGCGACCTATAATTGGTAAGACACAAAGGTATGGTACGAGAAAGAGAGAGGGGTTTTTACAAGAGTAAGACAACTATTTGCCTTGAAGGTTCAACTGACCCAAACCACTGCATGACTACCAAGCTTCATTATAACGCCGTAAATCAGGTGTAACAACGGGGTGTTGATGAAGTAGTGTTTCGTCCAAGCAAGAGTTCTTCGACCCGCATGCGCACAACGTAACACCATAACGAGAGCCAAAAGGCATACAAAAGTATCCGGACAATTGGAACGTGCTCAGGGTATCGCTATTGTAATTATCGATTACACTTAGGACCGTTTGAGCTAGCAAGTGAATGAATCCATTGGACTGGGGGGCGAAAGAGGTATTTTATGAATACGAAGTACTCAGGGAGGTATAATTATTGTCAGTTGGGTTTTATTGCACCCTATTTAGAGTCTTGATTCACCAGATGTGGACCTATTCGCCTATTTGGAGCGAAGATCGCCGATTTACTTAACACATTTGAAGCTGGGGGCGATAGGACGCCATTAGATCAGATGGATTTATATGAAATTAGGTAGCAAGAGGCTTCAAGTGTTTGACCAGGATAAGACCAATGATTCTTCCCATCTAAACCTTCCAACACATTAACTGTCCACAGGCGAATGAAATACCAGAACTCAGATGAAACCGTCAATGATTGGATTGTAGTACCCATTTGGATTTCCAGCACAACAGTGGGACAGCTGTGATTCAGTCAGTACCTATGGGCCTAGTAAATGTTTTATAGAAGAAGTTTGCGTTAAGGCCAAAATCGGCTGACGCCCCATTGGCAGAAAATGATGATACAGCTAAAGATTGCTCCTACGAGCTCCTTGAAAAAACCCTTGAACGGCTATAGGTAGATTTCAACGCAGGAAGAGAAGACATCCTTAGCGGTATTGTCGGAAAACACAGCCTACAAGACAACACGTCTGACAACGGACTTAGGCTAATTGACTTCGCTACGGAACGAAATGCCACTATAGCCAGCACACGGTTTCCTCACCTCGATATCCATAAGGGGACATGGCGGTCTCCAGATCAACGAACGGTCAATCAAATTGATCACATAGCGATAGTAAAGAGGCACACATTCAGTGTTTTGGATGAATGGATGAATATTCCGAAGGGCTTACATCGACTCGGACCACTACCTTGTTGCATCCAAGGTAAGAATGCGGATATCCACCACGCCACAACAAGCCAGAAATACTGTGAAAAGCTTAAATGTCGAAAAGCTGCAATAAAACCGTCGCGAAACGCGTATCTCATAACCTCCCGATTAACACCATACCACCAGCATCGAATGTCGAAGAACAATGGCAACGATGCCAACAAGCCATTAGATCAGCCGCAGCTGATACGCTAGGTTTCTCGCGCCAACCAGCAAGTAACCCCTGGTGTGATGAATTATGCCGACAGATACTCGCAACCAAGAACGAGGCCTACGAGTCTTAGCTGCTAGTGAAGACGAACTGCCATCAAGCTCTATAGGCACACAAGAAGGGAAGAACATCGGGTTTGTGAAAAAATAGCAAGAAAAGGGCGCAATCGAGGATTAAGAGGGATGCCACTCCAGGAGCTATGTTTCCAAGTTTTACCATTAGTATGAAACGTCAAAGCCAAGGATATAGGGCTCGATCAGAATTTTTCCGATATGAACAAGGAAATATCGTAGTGAGATACAGTCGACGCTGATGATATAGAAGAATCAGTTCTGCAGAATGTCAATCGCGGTGACGAACGAACTCCCGCTGTCATGCTGAGCAAACCATTCGATATTGGCGACGATAGCAAAAACTACCATCCACACGACCTAAGTGGAGCGAGAATAGCAATATCGTAACTCAAGCTTAACAAGGCTTCCGGATGTAATGGCCTTCCCGGCGAGCTTCATGAAGTTGGCAAAGGCGACGTGGTAAATAGCATCAACCAACTCATAAGCCAAATCTGGTCGGTAAAGTATGCCTGAAGAATGGAACCTCAAAAACGTTTGCCCGATCCACAAAAAATGAGACCCCTGAACTGCACCAACTACAGAGGCATAGGTCCCCTTAACATCGCCTATTTGCCGTGATATGTGAACGCCTGAAACTGTTTACCAACAACCTGATCGGCCCTTATCAGTTTGTTTTTAGGCCCGGAGAGTTCACAACAATACCAGCCATGGTCTTGGTAATAGCAGCATAGGTGGCCTTGGCGAAGTTACCCAAAGTACCAGTGGAGCCAAGAGCCGAGGTGTAACAATAGTCATTACCATCCGTGGTCAAAAATTTCTTGGGGACTGGAGCCGATAAGATACCAGCACCACGTGGGGCAGATCATGGAAGAATCTCAAGAAGTCAAAATCGATACCCACCACCTATTCATCGAGAATAGACGAACTTTACAGAGCCATGTCTAGTTTTGGTATACCGCCCAAACTTGCCCTGGACAGGATGACGATGGAGAACTCTGGCTACTCCATCAGGATCAGAAACGAACTCACAGACACATTCGATGACATAAAACGATTAATGGAAGGCGATGCACAGTCGTGGGACTTCTTCAATACGATTCTTAAGAAGATTGCGGAAAACTCCAGAGCCAAAGCCAGCGGCACAGTTTTCCAAAAGTCGGTGCAACTACTACCATACGCCGACGATATCAACATCATTGGTAGGACTCAACGTGATGTCATAACCACGTTTGCTAGTATAGAGAACGAAGCGGCAAAAATGGGCTTAGCAGTAAATGAGGGCAAGACGAAGTATATACCTACGAATTGGACAGAAGGTGTAAAGTATTTTCAAAGTGATCACCTAGCTATTGCAGCACTTATTTCACGGTGGGCCTATCCAAAGAACCAGAACCATAGAAAAGTACTGGTTAACACCTTAACGTAGGAGACGTTACATTGGTGCAATTTCGAAAATGAAGTCAAAAGCACGAACTTCATCCTTTCTACGGACCGAGATTCGTCTGACACCTCATGTATTTCTAAATGCTTTCACCTGCTTAGACCTTGGAATCCCGCGAAGTCTGGTAATCACAGCAACAACGATACTCTTATATGAGGCCTACCTCTCAATCGGGATAAGCTTGCAAACCGAGAACTACTTGTCTTAGGGCCTCCTGATTCCCATTGTACCAGACTATAGCCTCTGGTCAGGCTTCGGACAATCTTTTTTATGGGTCGCTAACAAACCAAGTCCAGGATCTCATAAGTTGCTCAGCATTACTACCAACCGAGGTTAGTGGTCTGCAGCTCTCTAACTTCATGACTCCATATCAATTTTTTTTATAAAGGCCTACATTACCGTATCGAATAAAAGTTATTCTTACTGGAATTAGCACTCATTTACCGTATGGACGCGGCCCTTTATGAAGTCGGCTTGGATTGGTTCACGATGGGTACTTACAGATCACCTGCTCCAGCATCGTTCACCGCATATCGTACTAAAACCGAAAGACAGGATACTTTGCTTTCTGCGGCTCCCTCTATCCTCTTCCTGATAAGGAGGCCAAACCCCGAATTGGATACCCCTGTCCAGTTTGTACGGGATATTGTCTACCTCTGCTCCACTATTAATTCTGACAACAATATCTCGTCAGAAATTAAACGAAGAATTACTCTTGCCAAATACGTTTTCTTCGGGCTAAGAAGGCGATTTAATAGTAAAGCCCTCACTCAAACCACTAAAGAGATCCAATATTAGACCCTCATCATCCCAGACCTGCTCTACGGCGCTGAAGCATGCACCTTATCATAAGCGAATGAAGAAATCCTTGGTCGATTCGAGAGGAAACTTCTACGAAAAATCTTCGGTCAAGTTTTCGTTGACGGCTATAGAGACCAAGAACTATTCAAAAAAAAACTCCGCACTAGACGTTTAAGATGGCTAGGACATGTAAACGAATAGACATTAATACTCCGACTTGCAGAGTCTTCAATTCCCAGCCCGACGTCGCGTCGGACGCAGTAGAGGAAGACCTCGCCTTAAGTGGCGCGTACAAGTAGAAACCGACCTCAACCAACTTGGAGTTCGCAACTGAAGGCAGTTATCTAAGGACCAAGCTTATTGGACAGGCATGTTGGTTGAGGCCCAGGTTCATTCCGGACTGTGGCGCCACTTAAGTAAGTAGGATGGCTGAAGGCACTACGCGAAATTCGTTAAGTTGGTGTCTGCGGAAGGCTGAGTTCTTCTCAGCGATGTTTTTGCTTGATCTTGCGTTTCGTCGACGTTCGTGTGTGTTGATCGTTTACTGAACCAGTGGACTCACATTTACCCACCACACTACTAATAGTCCTCTCGGTATGGTGATTATGGCGATCGTAAGCTGGGCGAAGCGCATGGAGCGTTTCGAGAACCGGACTCCCATTTTGATAGAACAATGCTATGTCCGTCCGTGGTGATTTGGCAAAACAGATTTAATAAGTGGCAGTCAATTTGACAGATGCAGCTTCAACAATATGGCCGCTATCAACTGTCAAAGTTCGGAAGTCCCTAAACTTTTGGCGCAGCAAGCTCGTAAGTACCCAGGGCCGAGCTTTCTCACAAACATTCATGTGTGCGGGTGTACTTCTTGCACGAGGGCGGTACCTCCTGTTTTGTGGCGACTTCGAACGTCGAATTTGAGATAAGCTCTCCTTGACAATTGATACTTCTCGGATAATTTGTCAGATCATCAGGAGAGGAGGGCCAGTGAAAAATCGTTTAGGCTGGGAGTCGAACACAGACCTTCCATATTGGAAGACTTTGCAGATACCTTACTAGATGTCGTTTGTGCCTCCAGGTTGCGGAATGCGGTATCTTCACGTTTTCTTAAATCATGTAGGCTAACTCAGTCCCTCTTAAGCCAGCAAGTCAATTGACGAAATCTTACTTATCAGTCGTCATCCTAGAGTGCCTTGATGAAATCAGTATCAGATCTCCCTTCTTGCTTATTGTCCAGTACTCGGCGCAATAAAGCAGAACTGGCCGGATAAGGGTACGTAAAGCAAACATTTCGTTCTTCGAATAAGGATTTTTGAACCGTTGCTTCGCCAAATCGCAGTAGCAACGGTTTCCTAGGGTAATTCTTCGCTGGATCCACACTAGGGTGTCATTCGTGGCGGTACTAAGTTCTTTAAGCTACAATTCACCAGAACTATACCCTATAGCTCGGAGTACGAAACGCCAATACATTACGTCATGAGGTGTGTAAGACTCGAGCCTCCGTTTCTACACCTGAGCGGAATAATTATTACCGAACCGTGGCGTCGCGTCTTGCATGAACCGCTGTGTGACCAAAAAGGAGGTCTCTAAATCGATTGATGGCGACGACGACAGCGACGGGAGCTCCTTAGCTGTAGTTCGCCAACTTCTGATTAAATTTCCTACACACATACCATGTTAGCCTGCTTCTGTCAATGACTCTGTCCTATTTCTTGCTGACTACTCTGACGAATTACGCAATCTGACGTTAAGCAGACTGGGAATTATTTTTGTCAAACATTTGGGTAGTCTTTGGACGCTTTAGCTGATCAGCAGTTAAGTCTCTTACCAATGTATGACAACATGTCGGAATCTGCCGTCGTCGACTGATCGTATTGGGACGTGGGAGTGAGGGCTTGAGAACTTCGTGACATGATACAATTTGTGTGTGTCTGCCAGTTTTTTTTTTTTTTTTTTTGTATTCACTACATGATCCTCTGTTATGAATTTATAATCGAAATGTGAGCCCAGATCTGGAGTGCCGATTATAGCAGCACTGGCTATCGGTTTCTATCGCTCTCACGACTTTCATTTGGCTGTTCAGTATGTTGGTCATTATTCCCAGTGCCAATATGCACACTCCTTTGAATGAATCTGATCGACAACCGTGTGTGTCGCTTGATTAATGATGGAGCCATACTTTGAGGTGCTCCAACTCCAACTCCAACTCCAAAAAAAAAAAAAATCCAATCAATCCGATGATCATCAATCTTGAACCAACACATGGCTGGTGAATACGAATGACGTGGAAAAAGTGAAACCATACGGTGTGGGTGCATTTCGATGACCTCGTCTATTTCTGTTCTTTAATGAGCTCTCCAGCCACATGGTTAAGGTGAATCATGTTCTCGATAGAGCCAGAGTAACCAAACCCAAGTCCACCTACATCAAGCCATTAGCCGGGTGTACTGGTGTGATGGGGTTTTTTTTTTTTTTCTTTTGCCATCGCTAGGTCTAATCGAGTTTTCCCCATATGGACTGGAGTTGATTGGCCAAGTCGAGGGGAGGTTGACTGACTGATGTGTGATTTTCTCATGATTTTGTCTTGTAAAGCGCTAAATTGGTAACACGACCAATATGATGATGATGATGATATAATGTGAAGGCCGTTTGCTGAACCGGACTTTTTTTTGTTGCAAAGTTTTATAATAAGTTGAAGAAGCACGAAAGGCGGACCTAAGTCGTTGTAATGTGGGCGCGAGATGTTTTTTTTTTTTTTTTGCAGAATCTTCAATCTTGAGCTGTAGGTTAGCTTGTTAAAAGTGAATTTGTTACAGGTGCTGTGGGAAAGGAAGTTTGGTATTCCATTTTGTGTAATTTTTTGTGATTATGTCATCTACAGATAAATATCCAGGGTTTGAGATTTTTGGAGGTCGATAAGGTGATGTTGTTTGATAATATTCTGAGAATTTGTTTTAGGCAACGTTATTTGGTAATCAAGAGGCTTCGGCTCTTATTTCTGGGGCTGAAGAGGTTTTTTTTTATTGGAATCATAGAGTTTGGTCGTTTAGGTAACTATTCCTGAATGAACCGGAAATGTACTATTGGGTTTTTATAGCTTCTATGGGCTAACTGGTATTATCATCTGGAACACTTGGTCCAGAAAGGTCCATTGTGATACCACACGGATTTATCTTCATTCCACAGTTCAGCGGTCTATGTGAATCATCCCGATTGTGGGTGAATTACCTATGTTGTCTTCCTTCACTTCATCCAGACAGCTTCTAGATTACCCATTGTTGACAAGGTCTAATTTTTGGCGCGTAAGCCAATAGGCATCATCTTATGAAGATACGATGATGATATCTTGAAAAAGTTTAAGTGATCTCCTATCTCGTAAAGTGATAGTCTCCAGGCGAGGGTTGTTATTGATGAAACGTTCACAGTGCTCCCTTAGTGCATATGCACTAGCACATGGTATCATAAGCTGAATGACTCCTTAAGCAACCACAAACCGCAACCTTCTATGAAATTTTCAAAAAGATCAGCTGATCTTTTTGAAAAGATCAGCTGATATTCAGCTTATGATACCATGTGCTAGGGTCCATTTAGTCGAAAAAGGGAGCATCGTCTACAACCTCTTCAATGAGAATATTACTAGTAGGGGGAGCAACATGTGTTCTTACAATAGGGCACATAGTTCTTTTCGGAAGAATTCCCAAAATTTAATCGACGGAGAGGTAGTGAAACCCTTAAGCTGCTCTGGGAATACGATATGTGCGCAGGGTAAAACGTGGATGAAAAACTGTGAAAATTTGGATGTGGAAATGTTATAAATGACACACTAAGGCAACAAGTTGTATGCTTTCAAGGCATTGGCGAATGCGGTGTATGAATCCGCGGCAAGGTCCAATACACCGACATTAACCTTTAATGGCCTCTTGCCCCGATGGAGGTGACGGAGAAAAAGGAGGATACAGCGAAGGCCTGCTTCTAAGATCTTCTTAAGCAACTACCAAATTACGATCGTGCTGGGAGAATTCAGCGCAAAGGTAGGAAGAAAATACACCTTTAGCAGTATTGTCGGAAATCACAGTCTACACGACAACAGTTCTAGTAACGGAGGGTAATTGACTTCGCTACGGAATGAAATCCCACCATAGCCAGCCCACGATTTCTTCATATCGATATCTATATATGGGGGCATCGTGGTCTCCAGATAAACGAACGGTCCACTAAATTGATCACATTGCGATAGGCAAGAGGCATGTATCCAGTATTTTGTATGTCAAAACATAACGAAGGGCAAACACAGGCTTGGACCACCACCTTCTTGCAAAAGTAGAATTTTTTGGCGCAACAGGCTCGATAGTACCCCGGGGCCGAGCTTTCACACAACCACTCATGTATGCGTGTGTACTTCTTGCACGATGGCGGGACCGTCTGTTTAATGCCGACACCGAACGGCGGATGTGAGATAAGCTTTTCTTGACAATTGATACTAATCGGATGATTTGTCAGATCATCACGAACGCAGAGCCAGCGACAAATCACTTAAGTGTTGCTACGTCTGGGAATCGAACCCAGACCTTCTGCGCGGCAGTTCATGGTACTAACAATCGCGCCACTGAGCCCGTCCCACCATGTTGCAGCGAAGGTAAGAATGGATTACTACGCCACAGTAATCCAGAAATAATGCGAAAAAATTTGATGTCGAAAGACATCTCATACAAGATCCAGCCAAAACCTTCGCGGTACGCGTATCCCTTAAACTATCGATTAACACCATACCACCAGCATCGAATGTCGAAGAACAATGGCAATGATGCCAACAAGCCATTAGATAAGTCGTAACTGATTTGCTAGGTTTCTCGCTCCCACCAGCTAGACACCCCATGTTTGATGAGGAATGCCGACATACGCTCGCAGCCAAGAACGAGGCTTACAAGGTTAAGCTGCAGGTAAAGACGAGAGCTGCCATTGAGCTCTATAGAAGAAGGGAAAAACACCGGCTTTTCAGAAAGATGAAAAAAGAGCAAGAAAAGCGCTCGATCGAAAATATAGAGAGCTGCCACTCCAGGAAAGATGTTCGCAAGTTTTACCAAAGTGTAAAAAGTCAAAGTCAAGGATACAAGGCTCGAACAGAATCCTGTCGAGCTGAACAAGGAAATATCGTATGGAAGAAACACTTCTGCAGACTGTTAAACGGCGATGCCGCACAACATTCCGCTGTCAGGCAGAACGAACCAATATGGCAACAACAGCGAAAACTGCCGACCCAAACTGAGTGAGGTGAGGATAGCAATATCTGTACTCAAGCTTAGTACTGCTGCCAGAAATGACCCCCTCCCGCTGAACCTTATAAAAGCGTCGGACTTGGTGAGTAACATCCACCAACTCATAAGCCAAATCTGGTCGGAAGGAAGTATGACCGAAGAATGGAATCTCATCATCGTTTACCTGATCCATATAAGGAGAACCTCTAAACTGCGCCAACTACAGAGGCATTAGTCTCCTCAGCATCGCCTACAAGATCTTATCTGCCGTAATATGTGAACGCCTGAAACCGTTTACCAACAGCCTGATCAACCCTTATCAGTGTGGTCTTAGGCCAGGAAAGTCCACAACCGATCAAATCTTCACACTTCGGCAGATCCTGGAAAAAACCCAAGAAGTCCAAATCGATACCCACCACCCACCATCGATTTTAAAGCCGCATACGGAGGCATTTATAGAGACAAACTATACAGAGCCATGCCTTCTTTTGCTATACCGCCCAAACTCGTCCGTTTGTGTAGGATGACGACGGAGTATTCTCGCTGCTCCATGAAGGACGGAAACGGCCTCACCGACACATTCGACACAAAAAAAATGCTTTAGGCAAGGCAATGCACTGTCATGGGATTGCTTTAATTTGATTATCGAGAAAACTCCCGAGCCAACACCAGAGGCGCAATCTTCCAAAATTCAGGACAACTGCTATCATAGGTCGATGATATTGACATCGTTGGTCGGACTCAACGGGATCTCATAACCACTTTTGGTAGTACAGAGAAGGAAGCTGCAAAAATAGGTTTAGCACCAAATTAGGGTAAGACCAAGTTAATGCTGCCAACATGGAAGGATTCACAACATCCACGAACTGGACAGAACGTCACCATTGACAGACATAACTGTGAGAAATACCGGGACTTTGTCTATCTCGGCTCCGCTAATAACTTTGACAACGACTTGTCGTCAGAAGTCGAACGAAGGATTAGGTACTCTTGCCAACCACTTCGGGCCAAGAAGGTAATTCAGTAGTAAAGTCCTCACTCGAACTACTAAGGAGATCCTATACAAGACCCTAATCATCCAAGTCCCACCTATCAGTGCTGAGACATAGACCGTGTCAAAGGTAGATGAAGAAATCCTTGATCGATTTGAGAGAAGTGTTTTCGAAAAATCTTCGTTCCCGTTTGCGTTCAGTGGCTATGGAGACTAAGATTCAACCAAGAACTGCTGCACAGCGACATGCCCCTGATCAAATGGATGTTTAAGATGGCTAGACACCAATAGTCCGGCTCGCAGAGTCTTCCATTCCCAGCCAGACGTCGGACGCAGCCGTGAAAGATCTCGCCTTAAGTGGCGCGCACAAATAGAAACCGGCCTTAACCAACTTGGAGTGCGCAACTGGAGGCAGTTAGCTTAGCACCGCGCCAATTGGAGGAGCATGTTAGTTGAGGCCCCGGCTCATTCTGGTCTGTAGCGCCACTGAAGGAAGGATCCCATATTTACTTGATTTCGTAACTTTTGATAAGCGGTTTCATACCTTAAGTTGGTCCGGTTAATTCTCCATTCAAGGTAGAATTTATCTCTTCCATTGCAGCTTTCAGTCAATTCCCTTGTTAATCCTTTTATAATGAAGCCATATGTCGAAAATGCATCTAATAGAAAAAGACCTTTGCAGAGACTGCTGTGATGAGGAAGAAAAGTCGCGAATTATTTTTACCTTACCTGACAGATTGTTCCGACAACCTCACTTCATGTGTTTCAAGGCTACCAAAAACTTTTGAGATGCTGGAAAGGAACTGAATGGGATTCAACGACATGAAAGAGGGAGTTTCACCCAAAGTTTAACTTCCCATGGGCCATCACAATGCAACTTTCTTGATCTTAGTGTGAAAAGGAAAAACGATCACCATCTGCCTAATCAAACTCTGTGTTCATCTTTGAAGCGGTCTTTGAAGAGTGTATGTCCTAGGGTTTTAAATTTTCCGAATGTCTGTAGATCTTCATCAATGCCTTTCCTCAAGCGCTGTTGTTCTACTTCGCTCGAGTTAAATAATAAAATCCATGCTCCCTGATCGAATCACCATCGCATCACCAGAATCCACTACAGCTTCCGAGCGTCCCCGATCCACAAAAAAAAAATGTTCACTCTCAACATCGGTAGAAGTCTCTCTTCCAACATCCCAACGCACGTCCATGTAATTTCAACTAATTTCGACCTCAATTAGGGGGATAGCCTGCCGCTGTGCGACGAAGACGTGCACCATGCGACCGACGCGGTGCCTTGATCTGCGCTTCCCATCTAGTCGCACACATTTTAATTGACTTCCGGGTAATTCCAATCTATTAGGCCAAAGATCAATTGAATCAGCGATGGCATCTCACGCTTCGGTGATGCCAGGAAGAAGGAAACTCTAAGTGCTGCCATCTGGGCGTATGTAATGAAGGCGGCCATGCCAATGGATGATCAATTCAAATGGCGCAATAGATTGTCATGTCGATGCGAGACAAGGATATCGATGGGTCATTACAATTCAATGGCTTCCATGCTAATTCCATAGAATTACCGTTTGCGGTGCGACCGGCGCTTCCAAGTCAATTAACTCTTCGCTGAAGGGCGCGCTGAATATAGCTTCATCGGTGAGTGCATCTCTAAAAATACCCACACTCGTACCACCATCAAATCTGTCGTCACATGACATCATAACACACAACCTCCGCGCAGGGAGTATGAGATGACTACTCGACCGGCATGCAGGTCGTCCCGCACCTGAGTATGCTGCATTCAATTATTCTAATCACGAAATCAATCTTCAATTAAGCTTCCGAAATAAGCATCAGCATCAATGAGAGATGCGAGATAATTCGCGGTGGATGACGAGATGAATAGGGTCCACTGTCGGCCTTAAACTTACAGCCGTGCGCACATCCAATTGTGACGATTGCTATCAACGCTTAATGGGCTTCGAAGCGGGCCACAGCGGCTACCTGTGTACCTCTGTACCTGGGCTAGCCGTCACTCGAAACATATTGTTTAACTTAATTTATTCGGTTGCTTAATGGAAGCCGGGCTCTCGTGCTAATCATGCGCAAAACAACGCCGATGACAGCTGCCTGCCTATCAGCGCCGCCGCGCCGGTGCATTGTGGGCTCCTTCGACTGCTGAACAAAATTGATGACTGAGCATCTTTTGCGAAAATCATTGTGTCTGATTTGCCTGATGGATGGGCCAAGTCGATTAATTAAAATTTTTTTTTTCTTTCAATCAAAATGTAAGCTGAGGCTAACAAAAGTTGATGGCAGAGTAGCTATGGCGGCGGAAATGGATAAATGGGTTAGAGGGACGCGGATCAATATTAGTTGATGGACATTGGATCAGGTGTTTCCAATTCAACGAGGGGTCTTGGAATTAATTGATTCGAGTGCTAAGTTGAGGGTTCTCGAAGTGACGAAGTGAAGGTAAATATTTTGAAGCATTAATCACAAGTGTGTGGCTCAGGGTTGTAAGCGTTTGTCTCGGTTATACATGGATCGAGTAATATGTTTCAACTTAGAGTTTGGGGTTCTGTCGGTTTCATAAGTATGAAAAAATCTCTGAGAGCGGTAAATATTTCTCGTGACGTTAGGTTGACTTAAGTTGGTGAGGTGGAAGTAGGTCGGGCAAACGATGAGAGGATCATTTCATAATTTCTGCCTAATAAACATCAGAAGATCATATTAGGAAGTTTATCATGAAGATCCACATTTCGACCATGAGTGTTGGATTCGCTGTAGCCTTCGGAGGCTGGAATCGTTTTTCCTTTCCTTGTAGACTTTGAACTTGAAACACCCCACAGAAAATATTCCAGTGGCTTCAAATAACACGATCACGGCGGCCAGTTTGCAGGACGATTTTTCGATGTTGTCAACAAACACGTTCTCCTTCAATTGCAGGGACCCTCCCAAAACGCGACGACTTCAGATTGGAGGACGGTTAAGTGAATTTAGGAGCTAGGATCTCAAATGGTAGGCAATGCGTTTATATGAAGGCTTGGGTTTTCACCTAGCTGATGCCTACCAACTAACACTCTAAGCTTTCTCGTTGCGACTGCTGAGTGCCTAGTATATTGAACTTGGATAGGATTTCAATCCCTGTGTAAAGTCTTTGCGGCTGCGGATGAGAGCGGGGGAAGAAATGCACTTACAGTAAGACACAGTATTCCATTCCAAATGCAGCACAGCATTTCGAGGATAGGCGAAGTGCACAACCTATATTACCTTACTTAGTTAGTTACTAACGTACTTACGTACTTACTTACTAACTTTCTTACTTACTTACTTAAAAGGTGCTACAATCCTGAATGAACCTGGGCCACAACCAACATACCTCTCCAATAATCCCGGTTCTTGACTGTCTCATGTTGCGCACTCCAAGTTGGTTTTACTTGTGCTCGCCACTTAAGTCGATGTCTTCCTCTACTGCGTCCGACGTATGACTGAGAATCGAAGACTCTGCAAGCCGGAGTATTGGTGTCCATTCGTTCTACATATCCAAGCCATCTTAAGCATCCAGTGAGGAGTTTTTTTGACCAGTGGATGTCGCTGTACAGCTCGTATAGTTCTTTGTTGAATCTTCGTCTTCGTAGCCCTTCAACGCAAACGGGATCAAAGATTTTTCGAAGAATTTTCCTCTCGAATCGACCAAGGATTTCTTCATCCGCTTTTGAAACGGTCCATGCTTCAGCGCCGTATAGCAGGACTGGGATGATCAGGGTCTTATATAGGATCACCCTAGTAGTTCGAGTGAGGGCTTTACGACTGAATTGCCTTCTTAGCCCGATCTTAGCAAGATTAATTTTTCGTTTACTTTCTGACGTGATGGTGTTGTCAACATCCTGCCATAAGCTGTTTTGACATATACGGACAACAGAACATCTAGCAATCTTTAGGGTTAGACAGGCTCTTGAACAGAGATGGTGGCGGTTGAGCAGAAAGGCTAACGAAAGCGCTGAATCTCATAGTAGACAGCGATGGCCCCGTGCCCAAGGGGAATCTAATAAATCATATCGTATTTCCTGGATGGACGTAACGTATACTTAGAGCAGATTATGGCTTCCGCTAGTCTTCGTCTACATCTCTCCTTTTTAATGTCCTCACATTCTCGGTACAGATACGAACGTCTTTGTCCTTCTTTCGTTAGGCAGGGTCGCCGACAATAAAATCATTCCTTTCCGAGGCTGGTAGCTGCTTCGTAATAAGCCGATTTGCATATGAGTGGGAAGTTAGCCCAAGGCATAGTTCGCAACCTGGGGGACCAAGCCCATGTGTTTACCAGAGGAAAGCACTCCAGTCATTCTTTTTATCAACACTGGTACGTATAAGTTTAGCAAGTCAACTTGGAGGTAAAATATGCAAAATTGACATCCCAACTAAAAATTTCGCTTCGATAAAGCACTATCGAAGCTATTTCCCTCCTAGCAATATAACCTGCACGAAGTCTTATGGAAAAACATTTAGCACACTTTAAGGAAGCTATTTTCTGCCATAAAATTTCTTTAAAAACTTCTGAAAATATTTACAGAAAATACTTAGTTTGGTGTGAAAGGCTTCATAGAAGCAAACTATAGGCTTCGCAAAAAGTCTTTTCGAAAATGTTTGCAAGCCTTTTCGAAGTTGAAATTTTTTTTAATTATTTTCTTTTTGTTTTTACGTTTTATTATGTTATTTACTTTTATTAATTTCAATCCTTCATAATTGTTAAGACCCAATTCGTTATTATGCAGGTAATGGATTCAAACTCGCGTTCTCTTGCACGGTAGTCCAAAACGCTATCTACTAGGCTGTACTCTGGATCAAAAGCGAACTACAACGAAGTACTTCAATCGTGTTCACTCCTTCTCCGGTAGGTTCCCGATCTCTTCAGCTTTTTCCCGATCTTTTCACCTTTTTTCCAATCTTTTAACCTTAGATTATATAGCCTTCATTGGTAAGCTCTATACATGCTTTGCTTCGGATTGACGTATGTTACATGTACACACATCTCCGGTAGCTTAAAAACAATCTTACAGAGGTTATATCATCATAACTTCGGTTATGCTTGTGAATTTTCCTGAGTAATGTCTTAAACAGGCTTCTACTGGGACTGTGAAAATGGTCATCCTCTGCGCACAAGTACAGGGTGTCCGCCGGTAAGGTGTACTACTTTGTTTGTCTATAATTTTTGATTAAAGGAAAGAGAGTGGATCTTGATGTTGGTAAATATTTTATTTAATGTCGGAAATGATGTATGAAATACGATATCAGGTAAATGTCCGCCTCTATTTGTCTCACAAATACGAGCCCTTTCGAGCACATTTTTCTTTACATTCTCACACATTTCACGCGGTTGTTCATAAATTTCATCACGAATATTTTGTTTGAGTTGCTCAAGCGTTTCCGATTTGTTTACATGGACCTTGCTTTTCAGATATCCACACAAAAAGTAGTCCGGAGCAGTAAAATCAGGCGACCGTAGAGGCCAAACAACATCACCATTTCTTGAAATAACTTTTTGTGGAAAGAAATCTCGCTGTATGCGATGTATTGCCATCTGGTTGATACCACGTGTTAATCAAGCCCAAACCATCCAGTTATGGCGCTAAAAAGAGTTCAATCATATCACGATATCGCTCCCCATTCACAGTTACCGTTACGCCGTTTTCAATTTCAAAGAAATAAGGTCCAATGATTCCTCCTGACGAAATTGCACACCAGACTGTAACTTTTATTAGATGCAAAGGTGACTGATGAATAATTTCAGGGCTCTCCATTGCCAGAACCGACTTTTCTGTTTATTCACATATCCATTCAAATTAAAATTTGCCGCGTCACTCATTATGATTTTTTCACGAAAATCAAGGTTGTCATGGGCTATCTGTAACATCCTATTGGTGTATATACGGCGGCGTAAATGGTCTTGTGGAAGAAGCTCTTGTGTCAACTGAACCTTAAATGGAAACAAAAGCAAATCCTTGTGCAAAATTGTGGCAAAAGTTGTTCTTTGAAAACCAAGCTCTTGAGCACAGTGTCGCATTGAGGTTGATGGATTGTTTTGAACACTTCCTTGAGAAGCAGTTGTGATCCATGCTTGGGCCTATTGCCTATAGAACCTCTTTCTTCGAAATCATTCACTACACGATAAAAAATGCGTTTTGTTGGCACGTTGTTTCTTCCAAAAATTTCACGCAACTTTCTCATCGTCACAGTAATCGATGATTGATTTAACGATAAAAAACACGTTGGTTAATCGAATATTTTTCCATAATAAATTTGCCACGTGTTTACTTCACGACTGCCAAATATGAACTGTCAAGACAAATGTTTACCAAAATGGCGGCAAAACAAAGTAGTATACCTTCCCGGCGGGCACCCTGTACTATATAAGGCCTACGGAAATAATTGCTTGTAAAAATTGGGACAAGTGCTCTTTGTTGCTCCCAGTAGAACAGCTAACATCATTTTTGAAATCCACCAACTGGCACGCCTCCTTTGCAGAAAAACATCTTTTTTGGTCAAACTGCAACGAGTTTTTGTGCTCAATGCCATTTTCTAAATAAAGGGTGGTTAAATTTTAAGGGCCGATGTCAATTTTGAATTAAACACAAATTATTTAAAAAATGAATGTCACTTCATTTTATTATGATAATATTGGGATCGTTCAATTATGTTTAGAACAAAATATCAGCCAAATGGAGGCCACAACCTCGGCGGCACACCTCCATACGATGGTCCAAATTTTCGATGACGCTGAGATATAATTGAGGTTTTATGCCGTTAATGTGCCGAATTATTTCACCCTTTAGCTCTTGAATTGTTACTGGCTTATCGACGTACACCTTTTCTTTCAAATAACCCCAAAGAAGAAGTCCAACGGTGCCCAATCACATGATCTTGGCGGCCAATTGACATCGCCACCACGTGAGATAACACGGCCATTGAATTTGCCGCGCAAAAGAGCCATTCTTTCGTTAGCTGTGTGGCAAGTGGCACCGTCCTGTTGAAACCACATATCGTCCACATCCATATCTTCGAATTCGGATCATAAAAATTTGGATCATAAAAACATCCTGACCGGCGTCATCTTGGAAAATAAAAACGGCCCGATAATGCTGCCAGCGCATAAACCACGCCAAGCAGCCACTCTTTGTGGGTGCATTGGTTTTTCGACAATCCCTCTTGGATTACCATTCGTCCAAATGCGGCAATTCTGCTTATTGACGAGTTCACTGAGGTGGAAATGTGCCTCGTCACGGAAGTTGATTTTCTTCGAAAATTGATCATCCACTGTTGCCATTTCTTGCCACCATTCTGACCATTGACGACGCTTGAAATGGTCAAGAGGCTTTAGTTCTTGAGTCAATTGCACCTTCTAAGCGTGTAAATGCAAGTCTTTATGTTCATCAACGACGAGCGTGACAGGTGCAATTGCTGGGCACGACGACGAGTTGAGGTGGACGGCTTTTCAGCCACACTATCGCGAACAGCAGCAATGTTTTCTGCAGTACGAGCTGTACGAGCATGCACTGGTTTTCTCAATTTTTTGCACGATTTTTCCGATTGTTCGCACATTTAGACGATTAAATTGACCGAAAAAATCACTAAGTGCACGATAGGCATCCCATTTCCATAATAAGCCTGAATAACCCTAACGCGTTGCTCGATTGTGTATCTTTCCATGGTGCAAATTGAGTTAGTCTGTCAAATGAAATGCAGCAAAAAACTTGACGTTTAAGGGTGTGATTCACATTCAACATCGGCCCTTAAAATTTAACCACCCGTTATTAAGACAACGCCATTTTCTAATTATTGTCCATATAAAGTTTGAAGTCGTGTCTACCTTTTTAGAACATCGGGATGAGATAGGGTATTGAACAATCTAAACAGCGGATAGTAGCCTTTTCATAAGTTTTCGTTTAGTAGGGCTTTTATTAGATAACCCCAGGACACGGGGTTATCGAATGTTGGGACTTCTTGGATTTTCACCAGCAAACCACATTCATCAAAAAAAGTGTTTGTTTGCACTGCTTACGAAAAATTAAGCCTTAAGGGTATAATTCACCATTCATCCAATTTGACAGAAACCAAACACAAATTAATTGACAAGAACGTCATATACGAGTTTCATACCTCAGGCGATTTTGAACCGTTAGTCTTACCCATTCCATAATTACAAAATTTTCAAATAAAAAAACCTCCTCCACCTTGCTGCATCCAAATCTAACAGCAAACGTCATTAATCAATCTTTCAGAATGCGGTGTCATTCCGCATCTCTACGAAATGAGTCGACCACATCTAACCCCAAAAACGGTAAACGGACATTGTTCCCAAATCACCATACC
This sequence comes from Rhingia rostrata, assembly GCA_949824845.1. NCBI lineage: Eukaryota > Metazoa > Arthropoda > Insecta > Diptera > Syrphidae > Rhingia > Rhingia rostrata. The sequence goes on along the minus strand of OX463755.1, from coordinate 26,150,793 downwards.
TAGCGAGCAGAATATCCCACATTTATCCACCTGAATCTGCAGACATGTAAGCGAATGTGTGTGCTTCCCAATCTCAGGTGCAAAATTGCACCGTTTACTCCCCGGTTCATAACTCACCATTATAAACCAGTCACTGACAAGTGACAAGTGACTCCGAACAATTGTAAATTATTACCGAGTGCAGAATTTGAATACTATACCGCTGCAGAGGACAATGGCGCGGTGGCGGGGCGGCGCGCGAGCGGTGAGGCCTGCGCACTTGAAACGGATATGAAATTTAAATTTATTTGCAAATAAATTCCATGCCGGAGATGGTGCGCACACATGCTGATGGTTCAGCTCTGGATGCAGAAGAAGAAGATCGTGCCGCGCAGGCGCAGCACAGTGCAGTGATTCCAAGCTGATGCTGCCGAGTGTTGTAAAAGGTGCTGAAGAGTGCATTGAACAAGTTGGAAGGATTTATTGATGGAGGCGATGCTATTGCGCTTTCCCTCAGATGCTGGCTGCAGTCAGCACTATTTCGACTCGACTAGGCCATAGGTAGAGGTAACTAATTTTATTAGCATATAAAACGGAGTTCATGCCTGTCTAACCTGCGCGAACACATGCGGTGGGTGAGAAAGCCTTTAGTGATCACTTAGCCAAGGTAATAGGATTTAGAACCATTCAAATGGTAAAATGGACTAGATACCGAGTCTGGGCTTATAGCTTGTTTTAGCACCTTTTTGCCCCCGCAAAAATATGTTTGGTGGAAAGAAATATGGCGACAGTATGAAAGGGTGGTTTTTATTGGGCTTCTTGGCAAGACCTCCTGGGGAGGTGCTTCATGGAGATTTATGATGTTCTAAGTGATTCACAAGTTGTCTAATGGGGTTTTTTTTTTTTGTTTTTCTAAAAAATAAACTTTGACAAGGTGCAACCATTTCTGTATATGGAAGGTTCAGCTGCAGGTTAACCGTGCACTTGTGATTGGAAATTTGATCCGCCACAGGAGAGCGCCAACAACCCGTAAAACCTAACCTGTGACACCTTGTATGGATGACGGATTTGAGATTTAGATCACTGGTTTCTGACTAAAAACAAGTTCCATATATCCCACCTGAATTATTACCTTCTTATGGAATTTAAAGCCGCGTATGATACATTCGTTGACTGGAGATCAAAACTTAATTCGTGTAACGCTGGGCAATTGCGTGATTCAGAGTTCAGTTTGAAAGGACGTCATTAAAACTTTCCAGCGATACCCTTTGCAACGTATTGGAGATTATAGTCTTTATAGAAGGCCATCTACACCTTCTTCACTGAATTCGCTTTGATCTGTTTATTGATCTCTTATGTAGCAGATCTTTAGATCCACGAAAAAATGATTTCCATGATTTTGGCCTGTCAAAGAACTCCAAAAGCGACAAAAAAAAAACTAAACCTTCCAAATAGGACCCTAGGTTCCTTAAAAATTTTGATGAAACATACAAATTTACAATGACCCTAGGGTCGTGTAAAGTATTCAAAAACTTAGGAATTTTGTTGAAAAATTAAAATTTACAGTGGTCATGTAAAATGTTTATAAGCTCAAAAAATTTTATGGGGTTAGTCAAACCCCTTGAACAGAGATGGTGGTGGTTGAACCGAAAGGCTAAGTTGGGGTTGTGTTTTGGGTTGATTACTAACCCATTTAAGAAAAACTACTGTTACGAAGCAACCAATAGCCTCGGAAAGGACTGATTTTATTCTTGACAACCCTGCTAAACGAAAAAAGGACAACGACTTTGGTATGTGAGATTGTGAGAACATTAAACAGGAGAGGTGCAGCCGGAAGCCCAAAAACAGGCATTACTGCCATCCAGGAAATACGATGGGATGGGCCGGGCAAAAATAGGATGAAAAACTGTGACATCTACTATGGATCGTGTTATAGTGAGAAGAAACAGCGGCTATTCGGATGCGAATTTGTTATAAGTGGCAGACTTCGCTCCGGAACGAAATGCCACTATGTCCAGCATATGGTTTCCTCACCTCGATATTCATAAGGGGACATGGCGGTCTCCAACCAGATCCAAAGTGACCACATTGCGATAGACAAGAGGCACGCATCCAGTATTTTGGATGAATGGATGAATATTCCGAGGGGTTAACATCGACTCGGACCACTACCTTGTTGCAGCCAGGGTAAGAATGCGGTTATCCACCACGCCTCAACAATCCAGAAATACTGCAATCGCAAGAGACCGCCAAGACCTTCGCGCGACGCGTATCCCTTAACCTCTCGATTAACCCCATACCACCAGCATCGAATATCGAAGAACAATGGCAACGATGCCAACAAAACATCAGATTAGCCGCAACTGATGTGCTAGGTATCTCGCGCCCACCAGCAAGAAACCCCTGGTTTGGTGAGGAATGCTGACAGATGCTAGCATCCAAGAACGAGACCTACAAGGCTAAGCTGAAGGTGAAGACAAGAGCTTCCATTGAGCTCTATAGGCAAAAAAGAAGGGAAGAACACCGGCTTCCCAAAGAGAAGAAAAAAGAGCAAGAAAAGCGCGCGATCGAGGATATAGAGAGGTGCTACTCCAGAAACGACGTTCGCAGGTTTTACCTAAGTGTAAAACTTCAAAGCCAAGTATGCAGGACTTAAACAGAATCCTGTCGCAATGAACAAAGAAATATCATAGCTAAGACACAGTCGATGCTGAGGATGTGGAAGAACCACTTCTACAGACTATTAAACGGCGATGAAGAACAACATTCCGCTGTCAGGCAGAACGAACCAATATTGCCAACAACAGCGGAAACTGTCAACCACCCGACCTGTTTGGGGTGAGGATAGCAATATTTAAACCCAAGCGTATTGAGGCTTCCGCAAAGGACGGCTTTTCCGCTGAACTTTCTGAAGCCGGAGGAGATGACTTGGCAAGTAGCATCCACCAACTCATAAGCCAAATCTGGTCGGAAGAATGAAGAATGGAACCTCAGCATCGGTTGCCCGATCCACCAAACCAGAGACCCTCTGAATTGCGCCAACTAAAGAGTCACAAGTCTCCTCAACATCGCCTACAAGATCTTATCTGCCGTAATATGTGAACGACTGAAACCTTTTACCAACAACCTGATCGGCCCTTATCAGTATAGTTTTAGGCCAGGAAAGTCCACAACCGATCAAATTTTCACACTTCGGCAGATCCTGGAAAAAAACCCAAGAAGTCCAAATCGATACCCGCTACATGTTTATTGATTTCACAGCCGCATACGACAGCATTTATAGAAACGAACTATACAGAGCCATACCTAGTTTTGGTTTACCGCCCAAACTCGTCCGTTTGTGTAGGATGATGATGGTCAGAAACGGAGGGGAAGATTTATCCAAGAGCTATACGAGCTGTACAGCGACATGCCCCTGGTCAAAAAACTACGCATTGAACGTTTAAGATGGCTAGGACATGTAGAACGAATGGACACCAATACTCTGGCTCGCAGAGTCTTCGATTCCCAGCCAGACATAGGAAGCAGTAGAAGAGGAATACCTTGCTTTAAGTCGCGCTCACAATTAGAAACAGACCTCAAGTGGTTGAAGAGTGCGCAACTGGGGCAGTTACCTAAGGACGGGGCTGATTGAATAGGTACGTTGGTCGAGGCCCAGGTTTATTCCGGACTACAGCGCCACTTAAGTTTGTAAAAAACAAACTTAAACATTTTGATGGAATTTAAAATTTATCGTGGCCATAAGGTCGAGTAAAATTTAAAAAAAAAACTTAAAAAAATTCGATGAAAAATGAAAATTCATCGTCTCCCTAGGGTCGTGCAAAGTTTTTGAAAACTTAAAAGTCTTAACGAAAATAGAAAATTTATCGTGACGCTAGGGACAGGTAAAATTTTGATTGAAAATGAAGTAAGTAAGATCCAGCCAAGCTACGTTATCTACTCAGTCCACTGATGGAAAGTACGATGAGAAATTAGTTTCGTCATTACAAGGGTATTGGAAGCTCTGGTATACAAAACCTGCCTGGTGTAGCTCAAGGCAAGACACTATGCTAAGATATTTCTTATTTGTACTCGAGATCTGATAGCGTAACCGCTCATATTGTACCAGTCGTTGGTCACTATATTCTTCTTCAATTCGTCTCTAAAAATATTCGTTAAGTTAACCACTAAGGCACACATAATGAATATTATCCACTGCTGCAGCGTTCCGCTTCAGTTTGTGTTAAGAAGACTACCGCAGCATGTGAGTGCCTCCATATCGGGGGATAGGGTTGTGTGCAGCCGCCCTTATCTTCTTCTTGTCTTGTCTTTTTCAGTGGACTTCTAAAATGCTTAGAACACCTTGTTATATGCGAGCAGTGCTCATTCAGTTTAAACCTGCATTTCACTGATCCCCCCACCATAGCTGGGTAACGCTTAGCTACCATTTGTAATCCACATGATATCTCGAATACACAGTCCAATATGGACCGTTTAGGCAATTGAATAGCGATACAGTTTGGTCTGTTTTGATCGACTTACGTCTTGACTTGACTTGACTTAACTTGACTTAACCTTTCGTCGTATGATGGTACGGGTTAGACTCAGCGTCAGCTACGTTCGGTAAACTCGGCGACGCTTCTGATGCCCTATCTAACTACACCGAGGCAACCATGTCTATCCCCTATATATGTTTGAATCATCCTCCAGAGAGGAAGATATTCTCTCACTGTGTTAGAATGTTAAGATACGAACCAGTTTTTGGCATATCGGGATTCCCCTAAGGTCGTCAACCTGCAGCTCAATAAAACCTCGAAAGACAATTTCCATTCGCATATCTTATCCCATCTGCCAAACTCGTAATAATTATAGAATCGCATTCAAATAAATTGAAATTAGTCCCGCACTGGTTTCATATGATCTGGTTGGCGGCGGCGGTGCTTGAAAACAAAACCAGGTCCACGATCCACTTCCGACGTTTATCCCCGATGATCAAACTGCTTACTCCACTTTGTGGACACAAAAAAAATTCCTTTACAGTGAAGGTGGTTAGACGTGTTCAATTTATTAGAAAGTCCAGATAGTCCAAGATGCGGCATGATGGTTGTGCGGTTTTGCATCGGGATCTCATTCCTTGTAAAACACGTCCAGCACGTGGATCGTACTAAATTAAGCGGAACATCTCTGTGTACAGCGGTTGCAGTGTTGGCACTATGTTAGGTTAGATTATCAGGCAGATGCCTGTTGAAAAGGTGCACCCAGTCTTAGAAGTGATCTTGATTCCATGAGCGTACACATACCTGCTCCTTGGCACGTCAGCATGTTTGAAATTGAGAAGAGAGTTTTTTTTTTCTTCACTAATCGGGATCATGCATCTGCCGGTCATTAGACCGCGAGTGGGTTAGAGAATTAATTTCATCTATACCCGGGAGGAGTGGATCTATTAATATTAGTTGCACTCGCTTGTAGTTCTGCTTCGGGTGCGTGAGAGGTTGGGAAAGTCTTAAAATCGTCAACGTTTACGAGGAGCTATTTGATTACAATGCTTATGAAGGGTGTCAAGAATCAAGACCAAGAAACAAGACCAAAAAAAGCCGACATTGGTCCTAGAAATATTCATATCTGCCCTAGCAAGGTATCCGTGGGAGCGTAAAATTTTCCGCAACGCATACTTCGTCGGAGGTTCAAATTCCAAACGAGGTATGACCCATCGGATAAAAGTCACTTCGCTGCAATTCGTAAATAAGTTCCGCGAAGCATCTGTGTCAGAGGTAATCGGAGAAGGAATTGTTCTTAGCTGTCAAAAACTTCACGAAAAATGCACCCGAACGCACGTCAACGCATTTCGCCGGTGTGCGTTACAAAATGTCGGAGAAATATTCCGAACAGCTTTTCGGAAGAATAACTCGAAGCTGAAATACTCTAAATCGTACAAAATCGAAAAAAATGTCCACTCCGACGGATACCCCGCTAGGGCCGATTAACCTTACAAAAGTTTTGCATCGAGTGATTTTGTTTCGAAATTTTTAGAAATTTAACCGAAAACCATTTTTTACTGAAAACGCTCCCAAGAAGTGGGTTAAAAAAAAAAAACTGTAGGTAGACGAAACACACAGACATTGAAATTTTACTTTTGAGGAAAAACTTTTTTTTGCAAGTAGGGTTCGCAGTGGGCGGAGTTTTAAAATGCCTGTACTTGTTCAATGGGCACGACAAGGTACATGCTCCTTGTTCGTGACCATTGAACAAATTTTTTTATCCTAGCTCGTAATTGAAGGCTAAAAAATCGGTGACAGACGGACGTCTGCCAGGCAAGGCTAGATTGGCTCAGCTACTAATTCCGTGTAGACCGACATACTTTCAAGCTTATCTAGCTAAATCATGTTTAAAACGGTGTATCCTATCCATAGGAATATATCCAATAGGGGTGGGATATACCCCTATGGGATTGGCCATTAAGCCAACCACGTATGAACAAGACACCTACTCCGCAGGAGCGTGAAATAACTTTTTTTGACAAATAATCGATTGGTGGACGTTATGTAAGCGCAGATCGAATTTCGAAGTCGATTTCCTAATCGTGTCACGCCAACTGAGCAAACATACCGGCGTTTAGCTACTCGACTAAAACTGACTGGAACCACAGATGACCATGCAGGACGTGGCAGCCTCCGGACTGATACTTACTTACTTACGTAAGTGGCGCTGTCCGGAATGAACCTGAGCCTCAACCATCATGCTTCTCCAATTAGCCCGGTCCTTAGCTAACTGCGTCCAGTTACACACTCCAAGTTGGTTGAGGTCTTCCTCTACTGCGTCCGACGTCTGGCTGGGAATCGAAGATTCTGCGAGCCGGAATATTGGTGTCCATTCGTTCTACATGTCCTAGGCATCTTAAACGTCCCAATGAGGGAGTTTTTTTTAACCAGGGGCATGTCGCTGTACAGCTCGTATAGTTCTTGCTTGAATCTTCGTCGAAGACTTTTCGAAGAACTTTCCTCTCGAATCGACCAAGGATTTCTCCATCCGCTGCTGAGACGGTCCATTCTTCAGGGCCGTAGAGCAAAATTGACATGATCAGGGTCGCGATTTTTTCAGACTGTTCGTTCAGTTGAAAATATGGCTGTCAATTTCGCTGGCAACTAAGAAACATCAACCAGCCGACGGGGCACACAATTTTAGTGAAAGACTTACGCATGTTCCCGTACAAAAACCACATAATGCATCAGTTAATGCCTATCAAACCTTCCTCAATCTCAGCAATGAAGAGGAAGATTTTCTGCCGAAAATCATCCTGAGCGACGAGGCGCATTTCTACTTTAGCGGTTGCGTCAATAAGCAAAATGCGGCGTTTACATGGGAGGATTGATTGGGCCGTATTTTATTGAGGATGCCATCAGCAATATGGTCACTGTTACTGTCGATGGCTACAGGGCCATGATAAACGATTTGTTACTACCGGTATCGGATGGGCGGGGCTTGGTGAATATGTGGTTTTAACGCAAGACGGTGCAACGGCACACACTGCACGATATTGTGAGTGGATATTGTGATAAACCGAGTTAACCATCCCAGACTTCTTCCTTTACAGCTACTTGAAGTTGCGGGCTTATGTCAATAAGCCTCAGATAACTTTAGCCCTTAACGAGAATATTCGACAGGGATGCTTCTTCCTTAACAGCTACTTGAAGTTGCGGGCTTATGTCAACAAGCCTCAGATAATTTTAGCCCTTAACGAGAATATTCGACAGGGATGCTATCACCGGCAATCTTGCCGAAAGTAATGAAAATTCGATCAACTGGGTGCACATGTATACCAACACTGGCGCCTTTCCATATAACAGAACAATTGAAGCATTGACATGAAGAAGGAAGAAAGTGACGTTTACGGTGTTTCGAGATAAAGTGTTTTAGTAATTTTCGGAACACTCGTAAGCCCACTGCGACTTATAACACTTTATGCCCTTTGTGCCCTTTGTGCCCTTTGTGCCCTTTGGCTGGAAAGTGTGTTCGCGCTTACTAGTTTCGAGATACTCGCGTTCACAGGTGACTGGTCTTACTATGCTTTTTAAAGCGCCAATTGGATTTTAATAATATTACACCAGTCTTTCCATTGGAAAACACCGGTGCCAATCCTGAATAACTATTTTCTGTCAATCAAACATTTGCCCCGGATGCCTATGGTTGATTGACCTCGTCCAATCCGAAAACCGAACCACCCTAACTATGGTGGAGAAGATTAAATATCCGAAGGAGGGCACCGCACTTTCCCAGAAGCAGTGAGCTTTGAGGAAGGACGAAAAGATGAACAGCCAAAAAAAAAAACATTTCCCCGAACTTTGTTCGTGGTTTCGCGCTCAGATTTGGGACCACGGATTTCCCAGCGGGTGCCATCTTCAAGTTTCTTTTGTCTTTGGGCTCATGGCTTTGAACTTGAGGTGTCTCTGATGTTTCGACACTTTTCACTGCACCCCTCGACAGCCGTTTTCCGTTTTGACAGCTGTGACAGCTGCCTTGGACATTTCGACAGTTGTCATTGGACATGGTGTCCCATGCCTTTGGTGTCCATGTGTGCGTGTATAATGTGTAGAGAGTGTTTGCATATGGCCGTCCGCCTAAGCACCTCTGTTGCTCTTCTATTGTTCACTCGTTGGGTGAAATAGAAGAACATCTACTCCGTGCCATCGTACTTTTTTTGCGTTTGCGCCAATAATCTGGTGTCGCAAACGATTTGGTGGGGTGAAGGCTCCAAGGCTCGTCCTCCTCCACAAGTCATCATTGTGTTGGGTTCGACGAGGGATCGTCCTCCCTTACCCATCGAACTTTTCGGACCGCTCCTGTCCGATTCTGCCTGTCCCGGGTATCCCACATCCTTTGGGCTTCGACGATGGCGTTTTCTCGTGGACTCCTGTCGCACGTTTTGTGTGTCGTTGCTCTGTCGTGAATCTCTCTAATCTCCCTGGGGCTGCAATGAACAGAGTTGGGCAATCTTCTTCTTGAGTAAACTCCTCTGTCTCACTCATTATACTTGCTATTGGTTGCATAACCGGATCTGAAGGTCGTGGACCAGTGGCTGATGGAACCCTGGCTGCCCTTCACTTCCTTCAAATTCTGGGTTGCAACCACAAAGAAAATAGGGAACAAAGAGATTTAAGGGGAATAGGAGAGAGTAAGCCTTGTTGCGATAAAATTTACCGTAACAAGTTCATCGCAACAACCAACGCGCCGCTTAGCCCGTCAGATATATAACAATCGCCGAAAATGGGTTCTTATGGAATCAATGAAACTCTTCTTCTTGGATTAGAAACTTCCTCGCAAGACGTAAAATTCAAGTTGTTCTGGGCCGTCTCAAGTCTGCTACTCAACAATAAATGCTGGTGTTCCTAAGGATGCAGCAAAAACACATTTCACCTACAAAATGGGATGCAAAAAAGTGCGACTAAACTGACAGGAGATTCAATCGTAGCGAACTCTATAGTCTCGCTTGAACATCGAATAAAATTCTCCTGCTTAATACTTTTCAACCGCAATGCTTTTGACAAGAAATGCTCAAACGAAATAGCCAGCTGCCTTCTGCCCTTCCTTGGTTTTTATTTTCTATTGATATACCAAAAAAAAAAGGTAAAACCCTCTGGCTGATCTTAACGAGCAATTTTCAACAAAAAGTTCTTAAATTTATACTCCAGTTGTGTAGCTCATTAACCGCCTACAATTGTACGCATAAATCGTTCATTACCCCACGGTTTAACTGTCATCCCATCAACAATAACATCCGGCAAACATCAACTCCACGTGCAAACACTTTTCGACCACTTACCCTAGTTCACCCTGCGGTGCCTCTTGAAATACAAATAAGCTCTTAAAAATGTTTGTCCTCCAAACGCTGATCCTCCTAGGCCCCTTGCAAAAATATTGCGCAATACCTTATTAGTTTCAAGCACATATTTCAAGATGTCACATCTCGTGTCAAGAGATATCTGTAACCATCCACTCAAGCCGATTACTCGAACACACGCTATAGTGTCACCATACCATAAATTAGGTACCCAACTCCAAACCGGTCAACCACAATAATCCATTCCCACTTGAAACCAAGCCAATCGGTGGCATTACCAATTGATCCAACGGGGGGGTTAAACGCCCATCAAGGACCCTTACCTCACTACCTCTAATGAAACAATTTAAATCTAAAAGTGTATCTCGAAACGACTGATGGAATAACCGTTAAAATACCTATAAGCCATGATAACCGTTTGGCAATGAACAGAGGCTCATCATAATAACCACTTTGCTTGGCCTGCATTGTTTTGCTAATGCCATTCCGGGCCTCGACATCTCTCTCCTCACCCTCGTTACCATGTCAAGCTTTCATTAGTTTAACGCTAAACCTATGCGTGAACAGCGCTATCTATTGCATCCCGAGCCTCGAGAACAGAGGCTGATTTAGATTCGCTTCTGTCGATTACATAACCTAGGCACATTTGTCTCCTCGCTTAGAGTGGAGCATGCGCGCAGCAGCACATCGGAGAGAGAGCACCTCCAGCCGGTACAGAAACGTGCTTTGATTGCATTAGAGAAACTACGGCTATTGTGGTGTTTGTATCTATCTCACTTGAGATACAAACGACTCAAGTCAGTTCTGGTTCTTTTGAGGGATTTTCGATAAAAATCTGTGTGTGTGCGCAGGCGCAAGCGCGCGCACAAAAATTAACCGCTGAACAGAGGCACAAAGTACGATGACGGGTATGCACGCTTGGCGGGAAACTGCCAGTGCTGCTGTGCTCAGTGACCCTTTCAAGTGTGTAACAGTAATTTGATTTGTTTTACAAAAGGATTGGCAATGGCAAACGCTACCGGCGCGGTGGCGGCTGCGCAGCGCTGTGATGGTAACCCTGCCTGCTGATTGCTAAAAGAAAAGCGGGCCAGACATTAATGGCTTGATTTTGTTTTTATTACCTTGGACATGGGTTTAGCTGTTCGTGCTACGGCGGATTCGATTGGGTGGGCATTGTGTTTACGTCTTGCGACATGTTTGTAACCAAGATGGTAGGCCTTTCGGTTTTTTGGTGGGGGATGAGAAAAATAGTGATTGCTGGATGAGAGGTATTTTGGAGCGCCTGTATTTCTTATTTCTAAATTGCAGTGGGTATATGTGGAAATTGGCTCTGGTTGCATCATACGTTGTGTTGTCAGTGGGAGATGCATATGTGATGGGTTGCCCAATTGCCTAACCATTCAAGATGGGTGCTGATATTTTCACTGCATTGGGTTGTATAAGGACTATGGCAAGACTTGGTACTTACGATGGAAGCATTTTTAAGTTATTCTTTTTTTTTAGATTAGATTTAGATTTATTGTTTTCTTGTTTATAATACAAATAATTTATGTTACAAAAATCATTAAGCGTGGCTTTGCCGTCTGCCTGATTGACATGAGATTAAACATTTAATAACAAGTTTGTTTTAATGTATATTATATTCTTGAATTTAAGAAGATTGAAAAAATATATAAAAAGCAAAACATACTAAAAAGTTAAAAGTTCTCAGATATAATTTTACAACGGTAATTAGTTGCAGCTTTATAGAAATAAAAGAGTTGTTTTACATCGCTTTCGCAGTTTAGGTAGGCTATAATTTCTTCCTGAGATTTTACGTCGTTTCCTAGAAAATATCTTCTTATTTCTTTAAGGATGGGACATCTTCCTATAAAATGTAAAACGTCTTCTCTCGCGGATAAGTTGCAAAGACTACAATAAATTGGTAGATCTGGACGATGTGGGATATAATTGAGTCGTATTAGTTCGCCTCTCATCTTAAAGAGAGCCGAAATCAGTTCATTGCTGTTGTCATTGAGGAAGTAATTTTTTTCAGACAGATTGTGTTTTAAAACGCTGTATGTAGCTCGGTGAACGGATGATGAAGCCATATTTACGCAATCCGCTCTGTATTGTTCATCTACTTTGGCAATAAGATTGCCAATCACATCCTTTTGGTATCTTTCATTTCCATAAGCTAAATTGCATTCGAAACTGCAGTATGTTGCTAGCTCCTCGAGTTTTTTATACCAGAGCGTATTTCTTTCTATACTCTGTCCAAGAATAAATGTCAGTACAGGGAAGATAGGACATTTGCCTCTTTGTCTGGTTGCAGTAACATGTATAAATGTGTCCCTCTTTAAAGCTCTCGTAGGGTTGCCATGGTGTATATTATGAATCACCACAAAGAGAGAGAGAGCATTTCGCTTAGGGTTGCCATCTGCCCATTTTAATTTGTTTTAAAAAAAAAAACATTTTTTTCCGAAAACAGAAATAAGAACTAAAAAAAATATGTATTATCATTTATTCATGATAAATATAGTAAACAAAAATATAATTCATAATAAGTATAGTAAAGTATAATGTTAAAACATAAAATTTCATTAATTTAAAGTAAAAATAACTTCATTCATTTATAATATTAAAATCAATTAGTCTGATGAAAAGTTAGTACTGCTACTATCGTCATTTATATTTATTACCAATCTTTCGACTGCTTCCTCCGCGAAAACGTCCATATCCCACATCGTTGGCTCAACAACCTGTTCAACGTGTTGCACACATCGGTGCCATTTCTCACTGTCAACTCTTACAAGTGCTGTTGTTAATAATAATTTAATTTCTGTCATTTTAAATGACTTGTTTTGGCTTGCTACAAATCCTTTCACTTGAGCCCAAACCAATTCTATTGGATTTAGATCGCAGTGATAAGGCAGCAAGCGAAGCACTTTATGTTTTGCAGGTTGAGCCATTTCATCCACGACATAGGTTTCATACTTGGCTTTGAAACGTTTAACGATTTCAAGCAACTCTGTTTTAACCATATCATCCTCAAAACTTATAGCATTAGATCTCAGCCACTTTTTTATATCATCTTTTCTAGTAGAAGTGGTTGGTGCTTTATTTTTCTTTCTGGAATGGTAGGAAGCATTGTCCAAAACTATTACGGCGTTGGGTTCTAGGCGCGTTAAAATATCTTTGAACCATTTCTCGTACACTTCGGCATTCATGTCTTCGTGGTAGTCTCCAGTTTTTCCTGAAATAAAGCATAGCAGACCTTCATCTACGAAACCTTTAGAACTTCCAATATGGGCTTTAATTAGTCGTTTTCCTTTTCCAGATGGTGATCACAGTCCAGTTGACAACCCTTCATTAAAAGCTTGGCGTGGTGTTGTAATGGATGGATCCACCCACACTTTCTCCCGAGTATGTCCCTCGTTGAGCCAGGTTTCATCAGTAAAATATATTTTTCTTTTCTCTTCTCGAAATTTTTTATTTCCTTTTAAAATACAAAGTCGAAAAAAATGGTGTTTGACTACATTTTAGCGGTTTCTCGATAAGAGGAGAAAAAATCGCAAATGATAACACCACGTCACCACCACACAAATTATTACTCACAAATTCATTTTTGTGCTCTCAAAAGCTTCAAATCCCAAAAGTTCTGTAACAATAACACTGAAAAATCAGTATCGATGTGCTAACATTTGAGAATGGTAACACTGCTTTGATGAGCGCACACCACACGCGTCACGCACACAGCCAGTACTCAGCTCTCAGCAGTCAGCACTAGCAGTATAATGGCGAATCGCGAATGGTGATTGTATGATCAGTCTGCCCAATGCTATCGGGCAAACAAGTCATAGGATGGCTGTGGTTAAATCTGGTTTGTAATTACAACAACAATTGTACACAAAGTTCAGTGGCTTCGTTTGTGTTTCAGTGGTAATATATCATTGAGTCCACTTACAGGCACCATTGTTAGAAAAAAAAGCTTTCCCATAAGACCTGTACTGACATTTTTTCTTGGACAGACTATATTACCTTCTTGGCAATTATTTTTGGAAGTCTATCGTCCGACAGTTCTAAAACTTTAATTACATAATCTACATGCAATTTCAATGATTTAATGAAAAACGGTGATAGTCCTGTTTCGATAGTAATCATATAGTTTGGTGTTGTGCTTGGTAAGTTAGAGCATCGTTTTATGTAGTATCTAAGGAGTTTCTCTACTGTTTCATATTGACAATATCCCCAAGACTGCGCTGCGTACATCATAACAGATTCTGATACAGCTTGAAAGACCTTGTATTTTACGCTGTGGTCAATTAGTTGATTTGAAAAACATTTTTTCCATGTAGCCGATATGGCACTTTTAGCTTTTATTAGTTTTTCCTTTAGATGTGGTTCCATACTAAGATTACTAGCTATTGTCACCCCGAGATATTTATAGGTTTTCACAATTTCAATGGGCTGTCCGTTGAGGTGCCATTTTTCATTTCTGCACTCTCTACCAGCTCCCTTCTTAAAAATCATAATTTTTGATTTTTGTAAGGTTAACCGTAAGATTCCATAATTGGCAGTACAAATCAAGACGGTTAATCATTAATTGTAAGGATTCTGGCGAATATGCAAATAGAACCACATCGTCTGCAAATAGAAGTGCCTTTATTAAATGTCCCGCGATCTCTATTCCTCCAGGTAAAAAGTCGGTGAGGTCATCGATGTACAAAGCAAAAAGATATGGGCTTAGTGTACATCCCTGTCTTACTCCCATAGTTGTTTCAAACCATTCTGATGTTTCGGTCCCGCTCCAGACACTCGATTGGTTGTCCTCGTATATAACCTTCCCGAACTTTTGGCTCATCCCAGCGTTATAAAGTTTGAATATTAAAGCTTTTCGATCGATATTATCGAAGGCTGCCTTGAAATCGACGAAAAACGTGAATAGTTTCTTTTTTTGTTCGATGAATGACCCAGCTATATTTTGCAGTACAAAAATGTTGTCTACGGTTGAATAACCATTCCGAAAACCTGCTTGCAATTCGTTGATTAAATGGTTGTTTTCGATCCAAATTGACATACGCTCATTTAAAAGTTTTGTGAAAATCTTATAAGATGAGTTTAGGAATGATATTCCACGATAATTTGCGGGATCAGCGATATTACCTTTTTTGTTGCCTGTTTCCAGCATCCCATTGAAAATCACCGCTATTTTGTCGATAAAATTGTTTGTCGCATACTTAAAAAATTCAACGGGTATCCGATCAGCGCCAGGTGCCTTTAAGTTATTCAGTACGACAAGGCATATTTCGAGGTATGTAAGTGGGAGAAAAATATATAAGAGGCGATAGTCCGTCATTTCATTTAGGATAAAACATGGTAGATGCCTTATTTGTAACTCGATTACGGTATGGATACATAAGCCGATTAGGGTTGTTATACTTACAGAAAAGATAAGCACAAAACTTCACTTTCTTCCTTACCATTCAAAGTATTCAAAGAACGGAAAACCACGATACAACTCAGAGTGGTATTCGCTGTGTCATGCGCAATATCAAAAGGAGTTGTTATTGGCAAAGGCTGGACTTCCCACCCTTTAAGTTCTGTGAGATTTTAACGCAAAGGTGAGAAGAGAAGACATCTTTAGCAGTATTGTCGTAAAACGCAGCCTATACGACAACAAGTCTAGCAGCGGACTTTGGCTAATTGACTTCGCTACGGAACGAAATGTCACTATAGCCAGCACACGGTTTCCTGACCTCCAGATCAACGAACGGTCAACCAAATTGATCACATTGCGATAGACAAGAGGCAAGCATCCACTATTTTGAATGTCCGAACATTCCCAGGGGCTGACATCGACTCGGATCACTACCTTGCATCCAAAGTAAGAATGCGGATATCCACCACGATACAACAACCCAGAAATTCTGTGAAACAATTTAATGTCGAAAGACTGCAATCACAAGAGACCGTCAAGGCGTTCTTGCAACGTGTATCCCTTAAACTCTCGATTAACACAATACCACCAGCATCGCATGTCGAAGAACAATGGCAACGATGCCAACAAGCCAGTAGAGATGATGTGCTAGGCTCATCGCGCCCACCAGCAAGAAACCCATGGTGTGATGAGGCATGCAGACATATGCTCGCAGCCATGGACGAGGCCTGCCAGACTTAGCTGCAGGTGAAGACGAGAGCTGCCATCGAGCATTATAGGCAGAGAAGAAGAGAAGATCACCGGAATTTCAGAAAGAAAAAAAAGACCAAGAAAAGCGCGTGATCAAGGATATAGAGAGGTGCCACTCCAGCAATGATGTTCGCAAGTTTTACCAAAGTAAAACGTCAAAGCCAAGGATACAAGACTCGAACAGAATCCTGGCGATATGAACAAGGAAATATCGTAGCTGAGACACAGTCGATGCTGAGGATATGGAAGAACCACTCCTGCAGACTGTTAAGCGGCGATGACGAACAACATTCCGCTTAAGTTAGATCGAACCACCCAATATTGGCGAAGACACCCACCTGACCTAAGTGAAGTGAGGATAGCAATATCTAAACTCAAGCTTAATAAGGCTGCCGGAAATGACGGCCTTTCCACACAGCTTTCTGAAGCCGGAGGAGATAGCTTGGTAAGTAGCATCCACCAACCCATGATTTAAATCTGGTCGGATGAAAGTATGCCGGAAGAATGGATCCTCAACATCGATCCACCAAAAAAGGAGACCCTCAGAACTTATTCAAATGCTGAGGCAAAAGTCACCTTAACATCGCCTACAAGTTCCTATCTGCCGCAATATGTGAACGCCCGAAACCTTTTACCAACAACCTAGTTAGCCCTTATAAGTGTGGTTAGCGGCCAGAAAAGGCCATAAATGATCAAATCTTCACACTTCGGCAGATTCTGGAAAAAAACCCAAGAAGTCCAAATCGATACCCATCGCATATTCATCGAGTTCAAGGCGGCATACGACAACTTTTACAGAGACGAACTTTACAGAGTCATGTCTAGTTTTGGTATACCACCCAACTCTTCCGTCTGTGCAGGATGACGCTGCTCTATCAGGTTCGGAAACGACCTCACCGACACATTCGATACAAAAAAGGATTTGCGCAAGGCGATGCACTGCCATGTAACTTTTTTATTTAGTTTCTCGTGGGGAATGTGCAAAACTCCCAAGCCAACATCAGAAGCAAAATCTTCCAAAAATCAGTGCAACTACTAGCATACGCCGATGATATTGACATCATTGGTAGGACTCAACGTGATCACGTTTGCTTGTATAGAGAAGGAAGCGGCAGAAATGGGTTCAGCAGTAAATGAGGGCAAGACAAAATATATGCTGTCAACGAGAGGACACACAACATCGACGAATTGGACAGAACGTCACCATTGACAGATGTAACTTTGAGGTAGTACGGGACTTTGTCTATCTCAGCTTCGCTGTGTACTCTGACAACAACATCTCGTCAGAAATTAAACGCAGAATTACTCTTGCTAACCGCTGTTTTTTCGGGCTAAGAGGCCAATTTAGTAGTAAGCCCTCAGCCGAACTACTAAGGATATCCTATATAAGACCCTGATCATCCCAGTCTTGCTTTACGGAGCTGATGCATGGACCGTCTCAAAAGCGAATGAAGAAATTCTTGGTCGATTTGAAAGAAAAATTCTTCGAAAAATCTTCGTTCCCGTTTGCATTGGACGGGCTATAGAGACGAAGATTTAACCAAGAACTGTACAATCTGTACAGCGACATGGCCCCGGTCAAAAAACTCGGCTTTGTTCGTTTAAGCCGGCTGGGACATGTAGAACGAATGGACACTGCGGCTCGCAGAGTCTTCGGTTCGCTGGCAGACGTTGGATGCAGGAAAAGAAAACCTCGCCTTAAGTGGCGCGTACAAGTAGAAACCGACCTCAGCCAACTTGGAGTGCTCAACTGGAGGCAGTTAGCTAAGGACCGGGCTAATTAGAAAGGCATTTTGATTGAGGCCCACGTTCATTCCGGTATATAGAAACTGGTTAAGTCAGCCAGCAGCCATATTACGTCATAGATCCATTTATTCAGTGTGAAACCATCCTAGTGTCAGGAATAACCCAAAGTTGACCGTAGAAATATGTTTTGCTGTCAACGTAAATCCTGAAGAGTTAATCCAAAAATTTTGGTAAGTTGCCATGAATGGAATGATCAGCTTCAGTTCAGCTGTAACTCAAATCTGAAAACCGGTGCTAGCTTGCACAGGATGGCAGGTGAACAAGTATTCTTCAGCAAACGTGGCACAGAAAAATATCATATAATCCAGTCGATTATATAGATTTCGGGAAACGTGGCACAGAAAAATATCGTATAATCCAGTCGATTATATCGATTTCATCTCCTCTTCAGGAGACCACCACAGAGACTAAGCTAAGCCTACCATTATGTTCCAAAAAAAATCATTTTAACCAAACACCAAACTACCTTCGTATACGATATCACCAACATATGATCGATAGGCCCCAAATCCCATTCTCGAATCAATTCCCACAATCCTCTGACCGGTTTAGAAAAACCTACTTCCATAAAAGGAAGCCACCAATCTCGTGTCATTAACCCAACAAAACAGCTAATAGCCACCACCTCCGATAGTCATTAGTCATCCACTTGGCGCTGCGGCCGGCGTGACATCATCACCCAACGAATCCATGCTAATCTGCACCCAATGGTGGCAAATTATCATCTCTCGCAAGGAACATTAATTAAAATTAAAATTTTGTCAAGATATCACGTGCATGTATCTACATACCTACACCAACTACTCGAACCATTAAACATTCGTCAAACAACGGCTCACGAGTCACAACATAACCCGGACAACGACTTCAAGTCCAATTAATCAGTCTCAATCCGTTCTAGACTTATTTCTGTTTTCGTCCACGGACTACATGTAGCTTCGGAATAAATCAGAATGATTGATGTCTGTCCAAGTACGAGTGTATACTGTGCCCACACATACGCACCTTCGACCAGCTAACCGCCCTGAAACACTTCGGGCATGGTCATTTATTTTTGGCTGATTTCGAGACTTCTTACGAGCTTAATTAGCTGGCATCTGCTAAAAAAAAAAAAAAAAAAACAGCAAAATACTGACCACAACCAGGTAGCCGCAATTAGCATCAATGCCTTCGAGGTGCTTATAAGCTTTAACACACCTTTACACCTCAGAGAGACAGCTCTTAAGAGGTAAGCGCTTCCTTAATGCAGGACAATTCAGTTGGAATGCCTCATGCAGATGGGACTTGTTTTGCACAGCATAGGTCTTTAGGTCATGTATGATGGGGGAACGCTTGCATGTGGCGCTGATGCTTCGTCATTGGGGACAATCATACACACAACATTCGATTTGCATAACAACCGTATAAATTATATTACGAGCATCTATTTACTATTCATTAGTACATCTGAAGAGTATCTGATACACCCGGGGTATAGGTTAGGTTTCCAGCCTTAGCCTTGACATGTTAGCCACTATCAGACCTCTATGCGGCGGGTAATTAAGCACACCGCACAACCATAATTAGTCACAATTAATAGCTCAACTTGAGTTGAAATCAGCCATTCACCATTTTCTTCTTCTTCTTCATTGTATCTGGGTCATAAAGCATACGAAGCGGTTTGAGTTCCGCTTGAACTTGTGCTTAGGAAACCGCCCCAGACGGATTGAATGCATCATAAACTGCGATGATTTCGTCTTGAAGATGTTTTGGTGGTTTTAATTTTTGTTGAACAACAGGATGTTGGTCTGACAGAAAGTTCAAAGAGCTATTGATCGCTCTGGGGGCAGTCAAATTTAGTCTTTGCAGATACGACGTATCTGTTGCGGTGTAAGATAGTAGAATCACCTTTCTAAGGCAATTGCGAGCTTGTGATATTCAAGCGGTCTTGATAGGTAACCCCCCTTAATCTGTTTCAACCGCCTGAAAATGTATCTCTTGATGAAATAGCACGATCACCTAATAAATTGGCCGTGCTCCAATCGCGCAAAAGCCATTTTCGATTAATGAACCAAGCAAACAACATTCTATTGGAGGTTGGAAAGGCGCATCATTAGCTCCAATGACTATCCTCATCTGGTTAGTCCTGAGAACCATTCTTTACCGATATCCTACCGAGGTTTGACGATGGCATCAAATTTACAAAAGAAGTTTGTGAGCACGTCAATCTCGATTGTAGCACGCAATCATTTGGATAAAGCAGATCAAACAAATTGACTTACGCCATCATAGATTGAAGAGATTGATGACGGTTTGAATCTTGATTGATACCCAAGCTTAGAACGGTGATTGGTATAATTAATAGACTCATTTGGAGGTAACGGATTGGAGTGTAATACAAAAGATACACACCTGTAAATTAATGGATGTATTTGAATGGAACTGTTTGATGGATTGATGGAATCGTAGAGGATCATTGAACGGCACGTATCAATAATGGACCATTCAGATTCTATCAATCTCTTCAGCTATATGACACACGTTTTAGGGCTCTTCATATATCTTAAGCTAGGATGGCTTCGCAATTTTTTTTTTACAGAGGTGGTCCAAAAATGTGATTCTCTCGGAGAGTTCTGTGGACTCACAAATGGCGTTGTAAGTCAATTCAGTTTTGACATTTGTGATTTGAAACAACATTTGTGTGACTAAGTAATGCAACGCTATGGATATACATACCTGAAGAACGCAAAATAATCTTCACGATGATGTTTCTGAAGAACAATTCAAAATTGAAAAGAGTGCAACGAGCACTAAGTCCATGTTTTCCCTGCCAACCACAAGACTCTTGGGGACTGAAAAATAACCAAGCTAGCCCTGGAAGACTCCGTACCTCTCGTTCGGTCGAAAATATAGATGTTGTGGAGGCTCCGTCGTTATCGTCAAGCAAGGTGCTGCAATTAGTAGTTCCACGCACTTATGTTGGTGAAAAACATGAAAATCTTTCTTTACAAAGTAGATACTCGCAGTCCATTAGCTTATTAGGGTTGATGGTGATGGTGAATTGCTGCTAACCTACCCCCATGCCTACTCAAATCTCAACAACGAAGTGAACAGTTTTATGATTTTTTTTTAAATTTCCAAATTGTCACTGGAGACGGTGAATGCCACAAAGCCATTACCAATAAATGTTGCATTCCTAAATTCCATGAATTGAGATTGTGACAGATGTCGTTTTAGCAAGATAGAGCAAGGACGCATACTACACGAGCTTACTTACTTACTTAAGTGGCGCTACAGTCCCGAATGAACCTGGGCCTCAAGCAACATGCCTCTCCAATCACCTCGGTCCTTACTTAACTGCCTCCAGTTGCGCACTCCAAGTTGGTTGAGATCGGTTTCTACACGTGTACGCCACTTAAGGCGAGGTTTTCCTCTAATAAGTCTGACGTCTGGCTGGGAATCGAAGACTCTGCGAGCCGGAGTATAAGTTATACATGTCCTAGCCATCTTAGACTTCAAATGCGAAGTCTTTTGACCAGGGACCTGTCGCTGTACAGCTCGTATAGGTATTGGTTGAATCTTCGTTTCCATAGCCCGTCGACACAAACGGGACCGAAGTCTTATCGAAGAATTTTCCTCTCAAATCGACCAAGGCTTTCTTCATCCGGTTTTGTTCAGCACCGTAGGGCAGGACTAAGATGATTAAGGTCTTATATAGGATCTCCTTAGGAGTTCAAGTGAGGGCTTTCCTACTGAATTGCCTTCTTAGTCCGAAGAAACAGCGGTTGGCAAGAGTAATTCTGCGCGTTTAATGTCTGACCTGATGTTGTTGTCACAGTTAATAGCGGAGCCGAGGTAGACAAAGTCCCGTACTACCTCAAAGTTATATCTGTCAATGGTGACGTTCTGTCCAGTTCGTCGATGTTGTGTGTCCTTTCGTGTTGACAGCATATACTTAGTCTTGCCCTAAACATTTACAGCTAAACCCATTTTTGGCGCTTCCTTCTCTAAACTGGAAAACGTGGCTATGACATCACGTTGGATCCGAGCACTGATGTCAATATCGTCGGCGTTTTCTAGTATTTTTACCGATTTATGGAAGACCATGCCTCTGGTGTTGACTCGGGAGTTTTGCATAATCCTTTCAAGAATCAAAATAACGAAAGCAGATGACAGCGCAGCGCCTTGCCTAAATCCTTTTTTGGTATCGAATGTGTCGGTGAGGTCGTTTCCGACCCTGATGGAGCAGCGAGAATTCTCCGTTGTCATCCCACACAAACGGATGAGTTTGGACGGTATATCAAAACTAGAAATGGCTCTGTATAGTTCGTATCTATAAATGCTGTCGTATGAGGTTTTTGAATCGATGAATTGGTGGTGTGCATCGATTTAGACTTCTTGGGTTTTTCCAGGATCTGCCGAAGTGTGAAGATTTGATCGGTTGTGGACTTTCCTGGCCTAAGACCACACTGATAAGGGCAGTTCAGGTTTTTGGTAAACGGTTTCAGGCAACCACATATTACGGCGGATAAGAACTTGCAGGCAATGTTGAAAAGCCTTTTGCCTCCGTATTTGGCGCAGTTTAGAGGGTCTCCTTAATGTGGATCGGGCAAACAATGCTGAGGTTCTATTCTTAAGGGATACTTTCTTCCGACCAGATTTGGCTTATGAGTTGGTGGATGTTATTTACCAAACCATCTCCGCCGGCTTTATAAAGCTCAGCGGGAAGGCCGTCATTTCCGGCAGCTTTATTAAGCTACCAATCGATATTGCTATCCTCACTTCACTCAGGACGGGTGGTTGACAGATTTCCCTCTCGTTGCCAATATTGGTTCGTTCTGCCTGACAGCAGAATGTTGTTCGTCATCGCCGTTTAACAGTCTGCAAAAGTGGTTCTTCCATATCCTTCCGTAGTCGCTCATAGGTTTTGTCAAGGAGCTCGTAGAAGCAATCCTTAGCTATATCGTCTTTTTCCTCCATTGGGGCGTGAGCGAATATAAGGCTTATGTTGGCGAAGTTGGCCTTGATGCGGATCATTACAATGCGTTCGCTAATGTCTTGGAAACATAAGGCTTCTTGCCTAAGTCTGGCACTTATAACAAATCCGCATACGAAAAGTCACTGTTTCTGCTCACTACAACACGGTCCGTAGTAGATGTTAAAGTTTTTCATCCTCTTTTTGCCCGGCCCATCTCATCGTATTTCCTGGATGGCAGTAATGTTTGCTTTGTAGCAGTTTAGGGCTTTCGCTAGTTATTTTCTTCCACCTGTACTGTTCAATGTTCTTTCAATGCAGGTGCAGATACGAACTTCGTTGTCCTTTTTTATTTAGGGTCGTCAACAATAAAATCAGTCCTTTCGAAGGTTCTTGGTTGCTTCGTAACAAATACTTTTTTTCCATGATTGGGTAGTTAACCCAAAGCACAACACCCAACCTGGAGGGCAAGTTCCAATTCATTAGATACCCTTAGGACACGGGGCCATCAGTATCCACTACGATATTTAGCGCTTACCTTGGCCTTTCGGTTCATCCGCCATCATCTCTGACCAAGGGGTCTGACTGTCCCTTAAAATTCCTAGACAACCTGTTGTCCGAATATGTCGAAGCAGCTTGTCTAGGTTCGCCTGGGACAGCAGGCTGGATATTCATTCCGTGCCATTCTGACCTGGGTGTAGTATTGCTGTTTTTCGTTGTGTTATCAACACTCGCGCTTTTCCGCAAATCCGGTTGGATGAGACCAGTACCGGATGATTACCACTTGGAGGTTAAAAATGAGCACTTGATGTGTAGTCACAACAACTGGACATTGCCAAGTTAAATCCAATCAGAGTCTACCCTCGTTCTACAACACCCAACAATCAGAGTCACAGTGTGACTGACCTTTTTTGTGACAACACAAAAGGATGCCTTTCAGACTTACTAGCCCTTGCCTCGTATATATATTAACTGAGCCAACATTTCCCCCCCACTTTACCAACGATATCAGAAAATTTCTATTTCTAGAACCAAATATTCGATTTATCCTTGAAAAATACTCGCCAGATAAATGCATCCCGATAGAGCTGTCATTTTCGTTGCGAATATTAAATTACCACTTTCAACATCTCTCAAGAATGCAAATAAATCACGGCCATCCTCTTTATCCGATTCGTGATGTCTTAAGTATACCGCCATGGGGCCGTACAATACCAGATACCACCGAAACAAGCACAGACACCATTCATTCCGCCAGTGCAGAATGCCAATCTCCTGCAACATCTTCCTCAGTCCAACATTTCTGATTGACACTTAAGGCCGCAGCAGTCGCACCACCAGCCGACCGATCCGAATTCCTTTCATCGGAAATCGGCCGGCCTACACACAGCTCGATGCACCCCAACATAGATCACAGAAATATCGATCATTTAAACAAGAAAATTAGCCAACGTCAGAGACGGCACCAAACCAATGCCTGTCCACATGTCCTTAGCCAAACGATTGTCCATATATTTTGATAGTAACACACACACACACACACATAGAAATTACTTGGCGTCGCGCCGCCATCATCCTGCCAAACGGAAAACCAATTTCGCCCAACAGCAATTGCGGTAATAAATCAAACAAAAAGCCCTCATTACAGTCGCGGCCTTGCGCGCATTATCCAAACAACATACACACACATTCCTCCTACTCCACCTCCTTCGGGTCCTCTGAGTCCTCCAGAGTCCTATAACTCAGCCAGAGCCGAGCGATCGACTCACTCTCTCGTGTCTTCCTGTGGAGTTCCGTTTTGTGGGCTCAAGTATGATCACAACGGGCGCACAGCAGCGCGCGAAATAACATCCTTCATTCCGGCGTGCGGTGTGCGCAGGCGCACAAGGGAATCTCGATCTTCCCGGTCTGCTTGGCATGCCAGCCAAACTGATTTAAACGCGATATTCCGGGCACGATTAGACTCAAACCGAGAGAGTGCTGGAGGAATTCTTAGGCGACTCTTCTACCACCTCGTCGGTGGAATAATGATGCCATAGCCACTTGCTAGCGCGCGCAATGATGATGGCGGAGGACAATACAACGCGACGCGACGCGGCATAGAAATTTCAAATTTCCTTTCGTGGTGCGGTTCTATCAGCTTTTTTTCTAGATCGTCTTTGCGCTAGAGAACGTGAAATGATTCCACAAAATCTCAAGCAAATACCTACCGATGGTATAAATAATTCAAACACACTAAGAGACGGGGGCTTGGGTGAAGCAATTGTCCCGCCTGCTGGGCCCAGGGGGGCCCTCATAAGGGCGATCGTCATGTGCGCGAAGGATTAATGGATGATTGCACAGATATATCATAGCAACTGACAAAGTCTGTTATAAAAGTTGTTTGGTTTGAAGTTTAACACCTTTTTGGGCCGCCCGGAGGTGGGTCATATATTCTGTTCTATAGCATCCCTGGGGTGTACTGCGTGGGGGAAAGCCAAAAGATCGTGACAAAATAATAAAAATTAATATTTTGCTGGCTTCGAGGGCTTGAGGTGGATGGTATTGAAGAAGAAATGATAGATGTTTGTACTTTGCAATTGGTAGGTGGTTTTACAAGGGATAGGCTTATGGTCGTATAGTACGAATGTGTGTTGGATCTGGAGTTTGTGTACTTAATTGAAAATTTTTTACTGGTGGAACTTCGGTACAGTAGACAGGGCTCCTGTCGGTAACAGGAGCACAACAGAGCTTTGAAATTTTTTTATAAAAAGCGGAGTCAGTTTTTTAAATAACTTCACAAGTTCAAGACTCAAATTCCGGTGTATATCGTTCGATAGAATTATCCTCAAATGGACAGCAGGTACTCAGCTCTTAAGTTCCATAGAACATCATGGATTATGGACAACAATATCCATTTTAAAAGTCGTCTCCTGGGAAGACAGCTATTTTGTTTTTTTTTTAAATCAGTTAAAGCTTTATCAAGCGTTAGCTGGGTTGGGACCAGCGTCATTGGATCACAATTTGGGAATCCAGGTTTGATTATTGCGGCTTGCGGCAGTGCTATCAATCTTCATTATCGGCAAATCGGTTAAAACCGAACCACTTAATGGTATCGCTACACTTGTTCATGACAGAGGATCTGTCCGTATAGGCAGTCTTGGTCTTGAAGTTATCTTCAACGAGTGTAGCTTTCGAGTTACTTACCTAAGTGGCGCTAGAGTCCGCAATGAACCTGGGCCTCAACCAACATACCTCTCCAATTAGCCCGGTCCTTAGCTAACTGCCTCCAGTTGCGCACTCCAAGTTGGTTGAGGTCGGTTTCTACTTGTGCGCGCCACTTAATGCGAGGTCTTCCTCTACTGCGTCCGACGTCTAGCTGGGATTCGAATGCATAGTTTTTGACCAGGGGTATGTCGCTGTACAGCTCGTATAGTTCTTGGTTGAATCTTCGTCTCCATAGCACGTCAACGCAAACGGGAACGAAGAATTTTCCTCTCAAACCATGCTTCAGCGCCGTAGAGCAGGACTGGGATGATCAGGGTCTTACATAAGATCTCCTTAGTAGTTCGATTGAGGGCTGTACTACTGAATGGCCTTCTCGCCTGAAGAGACAGTGATTAGCAAGAGTAATTCTTCGTTTAATTTCTGACGAGAAGTTGCGGAGCCGAGGTAGACAAAGTCCCGTAATACCTCAAAGTTATATCTGTCAATGGTGACGTTCTGTCCAATTCGTCGATGTTGTGTATCTTTTCATGTTGGCAGCATATATTTACTTAGTCTTGCCCTCATTCACTGCTAAACCCATTTCTGCCGCTTCCTTCACTATACTAGTAAACGTGGCTATCACATCACGTTGAGTCCTACCAATGATGTCAATATCGTCGGCGTATGTTCGTAATTGCATCGATTTTTGGAAAATTGTACCTCTGATGTTGGCTTGGGAGTTTTGGATAATCCCCTCAACAATCAAAATAAAAAAAGTCACGTGACAGTGCATCGCCCTGCCGAAATCAGTTTTTGAATCGAAAGTATCGGTGAGGTCGTTTCCGACCCTGATGGAGCAGCGTCATCCTGCACAGACGAAAGAGTTGGGTGGTATACCAAAACTAGACATACCTCTGTATAGTTCGTCTCTATATAAGCTTTCGTATGCGCTCTTGATATCGATGAATTTGTGTTGGGTATCGATTTGGACTTCTTAGCTTTTTTCCAGGATCTGCTGAAATTTGCAAATTTTATCGGTTGTGGACTTTCCTGGCCTAAAACCACACTGATAAGGGCCGATCAGGTTGTTGGTAAACGGTTTCAGGCGTTCACATATTACGACAGATAGGATCTTGCAGGCGATGTTGACGAGACTTATGTCTCAGTAGTTGGCGCAGGTTAGAAAGTCTCCTTTTGTGTGGATCGGGTAAACGATTCTGAGGTTCCATTCTTCAGGCATACTTTCTTCTGAATAGATTTGGCTAATGTGTTCGGGGATTTTACTTACCAAGTCATCTCCGGCTGCATTATAAAGCTCAGCGGGAAGGCAGTCATTTAAACAGCATTACTACGCTTGAGTTCAGATATTGCTCTCCTTCCTTCATTTGGGCCGGATGGTTAATAGTTTTGTGTAACGTCGCCAGTGAATGGTTCGTGCTGCCTGACAGCGGAATGTTGATCGTCATCGCCGTTTTACAGTCTGCAGAAGTGGTTCTTAAATATACTCAGCATCGACTGCGTCTCAAATTCGATAATTCCTTGTTCATCTCGACAGGATTCTGTTCGAGCCTTGTATCCCCTTGACTTTGACGTTTTACACTTTGGTAAAACTTGCGAACATCATTCCTGGAGTGGCACCTCTATATATACTCGATCGCGCGCTTTTCTTGCTCTTTTTTCTTTTTTCTGGAAAGCCGGTATTCTTCCTTTCTTTTCTGCCTATAGAGATCAACGGCAACTCTCGTCTTTACCTGCAGCTTAGCCTAGTAGGCCTCGTTCTTGGCTGCAAGCATCTGTTCGCATTCCTCATCAAACCAGGGGTTTCTTGCTGGTGGGCGCGAGAAACCTAGCACATCAGTTGCGGCTGATCTAATGGCTTCTTGGCGCGTTGCCATTATTCTTCGACATTCGATTCCGGTGGTATGGTGTTAATCGAGAGGTTATGGGATACGCTTTGAACAAAGACCTTGGCAGTCCCTTGCGATTATAGCTCTTCGACATTCAATTTTTTCACAGTATTTCTGGATTGGATAGACGCCTTCTTACCTTGGCTGCAGCAAGGTAATGGTCCGAGTCGATGTCAGCTTCTCGGAATGTTCATCCATTCATCCATAATACTGGATGCGTGCCTCTTGTCTGTCGCAAATTTTATTTGGTTGACCGTTCTTTGGTGAGGAAACCGTGAGCTGGCTATAGTGGCATTTAGTTCCGTAGCGAAGTCAATAAGCCTTAGTCCGTTACCATACGTGTTGTCGTGTAGGCTATGTTTTCCGAGAATACTGCTATAGATGTCTTCTCTTCCTACCTTTGCGTTAGAAATCTCCCAGCACGATTTTAACATCGTACTTCGGTAGTCGCTC
Source organism: Rhingia rostrata (assembly GCA_949824845.1). Lineage (NCBI taxonomy): Eukaryota > Metazoa > Arthropoda > Insecta > Diptera > Syrphidae > Rhingia > Rhingia rostrata. The sequence continues at coordinate 26,122,525 of OX463755.1, read as the reverse complement.
ATAGGTTTTTTTAAGCAGCTCGGAGAAGCAATCCTTAGCGGTATAATGTTTTTCCTCCGTTTGGGCGTGAGCGCATATAAGGCTTATGTTGGGGAATATGGGCTTGGTGCGGATTGTTACAATGCGTTCGCTAATGTCTCGGAAACATAAGACTTCTTGCTTAAGTGTGGCACTTATAACAATTCTGCATCCTAGTCGCCGATTCAGCTCACTCTAATACGGTCCGTAGTAGATGAAATAATTTTTCATCGTCTTTTTGCCCGGCCCAATCAATTGCATTTTCTGAATGGCAGTAAAGTCTGCTTTGTAGCAGCTTAGTGCTTCCACTTGTCCGGTTGCACTTCTGGGTTTTAATGTTCTCACATTCCAGCTGCAGATTCGAACGTCATTGTCCGGCTTACGTTTAGCGTGGTCGTTCAAAATGAAATCAGCCCTACCAACATTTTTTTCCTGAGTGGAAAGTTAACCCAAAGCACAACCCCTAACAAGCTCGAATTTGTTTGATACCACTAGGACACGAGACCAATTGAATTGAGCGCTGCTGTTGTTAAGCTATTTCGCCACTATCTCTGTTCAAGGGGCCTGACTAACCCTTGAGATTCATAGATAAGCTGGCATATGTCGGAGCAGCTCTAATAGATCGTTGACTTCATCTATCCTAACTGGGACTGTAGACGCCACCGGTGACGGTTTTTTTTCCATAGGAAAACTTACCCCTAGCTAGTTTTGATCCATGATTGATATTTTATTTCCCACCTACCCCGTGCTTAGTGGCGCGATTGTTAGTGCGATGAACTGCCGTGCAGAAGGCCTGAGTTCAATTCCCAGCCGTCACAACACCTAATTGATTTTTCACTGGTCGTCCTCTGGTGATGATCTGACAAATCATCGGAGTTGTATCAGTTTTCAAGAAAACTTATCTCGAATTGGCCGTTCGGGGTCGGAGATGTGCAAGAAGTACACACGCACACATGAATGGTTGTGAGAAAGCTCGGCCCTGGTTACCAACGAGCCTGTTGAGCCTAAAATTTGTATTTTGTAGCTACCCCGCATATTTGCAGAGGACTCCACACTTTGTCATCCGAAGACGCGCCCACACGTGATGATAATTCCTTGAAATATACGTGCGCCTACAGCCAACTGCTTTATAATGTTCATGTGTATGCACATATGAGCTCTTAACAAGCCTTGTATAAAATTTCTACAGTTATTCACCAAATTACAATTCCATGAAGTAAGATGCACATTTGTGCATCATACCACCTCCCTTCCATCACAATTAAACTGTCAAAATGTTAACTCAACATCATCAGGTGATTTGCAACACTTACTCAAACCCCCGAATACCCCCTTCAAAAGCTTAATGGACTTATGACCAACTCAACCAGGTGGCTGTGACCAGGCCAACCACTAAATCATCATCATCCCACCCACAAATGGGCTTTGCCATCACCGCCGTTCGATAAAAATCCACAACTGTTTCCTTATTCTCCTAGCGCTGACACTAATCGCACATTTCCATCAGTCAGCGCAAATATTTTCGTCAAAATGACATCATCACTGTCCAGTGTGTGCTGCGCTATCCGGCTTGGGAAGGTCTTCCCACAAATGTGAAGCTACAGCTGCTGATTCATTTTGCCGCTGCAAAGCTCGCCATAAATTTATGCAGCTATTCGCATTGTGCTAACATTTGCGAATCCTCTAATAAGTGGTGTGGGGTACGACTATATTCCTGCAACGGCACGGCAGATGCCTATAGACCAGTCCTGTGGCCCGGCCGGCCGGTTTGGCAGCACACCGTCTGGCTGATTTACTAACGCAATACAACTTGCAGCGCAAACAGTTGCTATTACTATGGAGATTCGCGTTTGATTCTTGTGATCGGCTGCAGATGGGCCGGGCCATACAAGACGATGATGCTGTGTCATCTGATGAGCGTCCAGAGCTCCTCTATTGTTGTCGTCGTATAGGCATCATCATCATCATCATCATCATCATCGGCATCGTCATCCTCATCCTCATCGTCGTCGTCGTCGTCGTCGTCGTCGTCGTCGTCGTCGTCGAAATCATCATCAAAGTAATAGACTTTCCGCATTTTCGATGACCATAAATGTCCAGTTGTTTGGCGGATAAAAACGTGGATTTACAGTTACGTTCAAAAAAGGTTGTGATTTGCAAAACAAATTTTAAATTATTGTTGCACAACAAACTGGACGGTCCGTACCGTCAGACAGACAGAGGTGATCTCTGTTCGGTATTCGTATCTGAGATGGCACACTTTTTTCGGATGCTCATTGGAAATGAGGTTGATGGAGGCATCCCGCCGTGGTCGTAGTGGCTTTTGGCCTTGTCTAATGACTGATTGGTTGTAGTTTGATTGGACGCTTGTTAGGACCATGTTTGTGCTGGGTTACATTTTTTTTTTTTTCGTTTTGAGAAGAACAACGTTTCTGTAGGTGCATTGAAGATGTGTCTCTTGCAGCGTGAGGATGAAGATAGTAATATCCGACTGGATTTTAGTTGCATCTATTTCAGGCATTAATTGGCCCCTTGATCATGGGAAATTCGGTCCTTTTTTTCCCTGAACTATGGTATAAAAAAAAATTTATGGCGCAACAGGCTCGTTAGTAGCCAGGACCTAGGATTTTTCACACAACCATTCATGTGTGCGTGTGTACTTCTTATCACAATGGCGGGACCTCCTGTTTTATGCCGAATCCGAACGGCTATGTTGAAATAAGCTTTTCATGACAATTGATACTACTCGGATGATTTGTCAGATCATCACGAGTAGTGATGAACTATGGTATACTTGTTGTAATTTCTCTATTATTGCGTCCTATTTCGCCATGAAAAACGGCTTTTGACACCTTGGCGAGTGTTTCCCTGAAAACGCGTACTTTTATCCGTGGAAAAATATAGCCATTGGCTTGACTTCCAAAGCACATTAAAAAAAGGGATCTCTTCCAAAAATAAAAGGATAAAACGATTTCCACGCCTAACACCCGTCGATATCAGGATTCGAAATTCAGAACACTTCGTAACAGCATTGCTACACAAATTGTTATTTGGTAGTTTAAAATGCTTTTACGTTCCTGTATGCTGGCGGGAAGTAAGCCGACAAGTCTAGCCACCGACTGCAAAGGACTTTAGGCCCATAAAACGTACGTTCTTCGTATTAAGAGCCATTAAAAAACTAGTAGATATGTTCGTGGCAAGTTAAGTCCGCACTATATATCTTCGGCAGGAAGTCAAAACCGCCCTACACGATATCGTGAGTAGCATCAATTTAAAACTCGCGAGCTCAACGAGTGGAATTAAATTTTGGGTTGGCATCAAAAATACCAAATATTCGATATACCTGCTATAGACAGGACTACCCTAAAACTAGCCGATAGCCCAAAATATATGGGAGTTTTACTTGACAGGAAACTCAGGTAGGTAGGTAGGTAGAAGTGGCGGTTCGGCATGAACCCAAGTAGCACTGAAGCGCCTTTTTGTTAACACGACTCGAGTGACCTTTATTATGATTGTTGTTTTGGATGTGATAAGGCGGTCTCTAGATCCAGCCTGTGAGGTTTAGAAAGCAGATAAGAGTTGGTATCCTTTTACCGGAGACGTCACTTTGGTTGTCGAAGAATGGTTCGATTAACGCACGCAATCTGGCTCTTGCTAGTGCCGGACATTTGCATATGAAATGGGGGAGGGTTTCTCTCTCGTTTGTGTTCCCCCAACTGCGGCATTGAGGTTTGCATGTGTACCAAGTTTAGCCGCATGGTCTCCAATTGGCCATTGAACCGTGATTATCGCCGTAATTTTTGCCATATCTGGACGGGTTCTTTCTAGTAGATAGCTCGTTCTGTTTGTCCCCAAAATCACATCTAGCGGTATACGGACCTTTGCCGCAATTGGGCCGTGAAGAACTCAGCCTTGCCGGGCCAGCTCGTCTGCACGCTCGTTTCCTTCAATTTCACTGTGCTCTGGAACCCAGCGAAGTGTGACCTTGTAGCGTTCCCCAAGGTGTTCGAGTTCATTCCGGAATTCCTGTACCAGTTTGGAGGATATGATAGCCGAGTTGATGGCCTTTATGGCCGCTTGGCTATACACGAGAATAGCAATATTTTGCTTTTCCGTAGTGTCACGCCGCAGTAGCGGCGGATAGCCAGTACTTCCGCCTGGAATTACTTACTCACCTACTTAAGTCGCACTACAGTCCGGAATGAACCTGCGCCTCAACCAACATGCCTCTCCAATTAGCTAAGGTCCGGGCGCACTCCAAGTTGGTTGAGGACAGTTTCTATTTGTGCGCGCCACTTAAGACGAGGTCTTCCTCTACTGCGTCCGACGTCTGGCTGGGAATCGAAGACTCTGCGAGCCGAAGTATTGGTGTACATTCGTTCTACATATTCTAGCCATCTTAAACGTCCAATGCGGAGTTTTTTTTGACCAGGCGCATGTCGCTGTATAGCTCGTATAGTTCTTGGTTGAATCTTCGTCTCCATAGCCCGTCAACGCAAACGGGACCGAAGATTTTTCGAAGAATTTTCCTCTCAAATCGACCAAGGATTTCTTCATCCGCTTTTGAGACGGTCCATGCTTCAGCGCCGTAGTGCAGGACTGGGATGATCAGGGTTTTATATAAGATCTCCTTAGGATTTCGAGTGAGGGCCTTACTACTGAATTGCCTTCTTAGCCCGAAGAAACAGCGGTTGGCAAGAGTAATTCTGCGTTTAATTTCTGACCTGATGTTGTTGTCACAGTTAATAGCGGAACCGAGATAGATAAAGTCCCGTACTACCTCAAAGTTATATCTGTCAATGGTGACGTTCTTCCCAATTCGTCGATGCTGTGTGTGTCTTTTCGTGTTGACAGCATATACTTCGTCTTGCCCTCTGCTAAACCCATTTTTGCCGCTTCCTTCTCTATGCAAGCAAACGTGACGTTGAGTCCTACCAATGATGTCAATATCGAAGGCGTATGCTAGTAGTTGCACCGATTTTTGAAAATTGTTCCTCTGGTTTTGGCTCTGGAGTTTTCCGCAATCCTCTCAATCAAATTGAAGAAGTCACCTGACAGCGCATCGCCTTGCCTGAATCCTTTGTTGGTATCAAATGTGTCGGTGAGGTCGTTTCCGACCCTGATGGAGCAGCGAGAATTCTCCATCGTCATCCTACACAAACGGACGAGTTTGGGCGGTATACCAAAACTAGAAATGGCTCTGGATAGTTCATCTATACAAATGTTGTCGTATGCTTCTTGGGTTTGTTTCCAGGATCTGGCAAAGTGTGAAAATTTGATCGGTTTCGAACTTTCTTGGCTTAAAGCCACACTGGTAAGAGCTGATTAGGTTGTTGGTAAACGGTTTCAGGCATTAACATATTAACGGCAAATAGGATCTTGTAGGCGATGTTGAGGAGACTTATGCCTCTATAGTTGACGCAGCTTAGAGGGCCTGGATCAAGCAAACGATGCAGAGGTTCAATTCTTCAGGCATACCTTCTACCGACCAGATTTGGCTTATGATTTGGTGGGTGCTACTTACCAAGTCAACTCCGCCGGCTATATAAAGCTCATCGGGAAGGCTGTCATTTCCAGCAGCTTTATTAGGCTATCAATCGATATTGCTATCCTCACTTCAATCAGGTCGAGTGGTTGGCAATTTCCGCTGTTGTTAGCAATATTGGTTCGTTCTGCCTGACAGCGGAATGTTGTTCGTTATCGCCGTTCAACAGTTTGCGGAAGTGGTTCTTCCATATCCTCAGCTTCGACTGTGTCTCAACTGCGATATCTCCTTGTTCATCTCAACAGGATTCTGTTCGAACCTTGTATCCTTGGCGTTAACTTTTTACACTTTGGTAAAACTCGGGAACTTCATTCCTGGAGTGCCACATCTTTATATCCCCTATCGCGCGCTTTTCTTGCTCTTTTTTCTTCTTTCTGAAAATCCGGTGGTCCTCTCTTCTTCTCTGCCTATAGAGATCAATGGCAGCTCTCGTCTTCACCTGCAGCCAAGCTTTGTAGGACTCGTTCTTGCCTGCGAGCATACATCGGCAATCCTTATCAAACCAGGGTTTCTTGCTGGTGGTCGCGATAAACCTAGCACACCAGTTGCTGCTGATCTTATGGCTTATTGGCATCGGTAGCATTGTTCTTCGACATTCAATGCTGATGGTATGATGTTAATCGAGAGGAAAATGGATACGCGTTGCGCGAAGGTTTTGGCGGTCTCTTGCAAAACTACATTTCGATTCAATAGAACAGCGATACGTTCCACATAGCTCGCTCCACATTGCAATTTCTGTAAGAGCGATTCGAGGGCATATTCATCTCCTAAGGAGGTGATGTGAACTGGTCACCAATATCATGCGATTTGACTTTTTCTGGTAGGGATTTTTCGGTCTATGCGAATAAGCCACAAACTACAGCGCTTGTCAATGCCAACATTACCTATGCCATCGGTCAAACTCAGTCTGATTTATCCACCAAAGTCATGGTAAATTTGACATTTAGGGTGCGCGCCTGAAGGTTGTTATACTCCATACATAATGACCTCGATAGGCCTTCCAAAGGAATACAAAATGCCGATGATATCTCACACATACTTCGCTTTATTTAAATTAAAGATAGCAAGGGCCTAATGAAAGAGACCCTTTATGTTAACGCGTGTCTAAATAAACCGTTGATACTCTGCTGCATTATTGATTTCCCATTTTCTGTTTACCAGACTCAAGGAGTAGTCAGGTGGACTATGTGAAAACAAAACCCTCGCAGCGATACCTTCGCAGACGAACTTCTCAATTTATAGGGAAAATATCCCCAAGAATGTTCCTTAAATAAGATGTTAGACCAACTCCATCCCACAACTTTATGTTACCTTCAGAAACTAAAACCATCCTCCTAACTACCATCATTACTCTTGGTATTCATTTCGCCTAAAGCTGGACAAAGTTATGACAACCACGTGCAATTCATGTCCGTCCGCAATGCCATTAGTATCGGCAAATATAAAACTCCCAACCAGGAACATAAACGAATGGTTTCTGTCGGCTCAAAGGGCCTAACTTCAGTTTGGTCTTATATCTAACTACAGACGGGAAGCGCATGCGAACTTTACTGCCGCCAACTTTACTGCCGCACATAACAAATGATCGAGGAACTCTCTAGACGACACAGTACCGTTTGCTGGTCCACCATCACCATTGCCAAGAGGAGCTGAACACCATCCAGGAAGAAGTAAAAAACATTGTCCAGTGCCAATATCTTCTGGTTATGGGCACTCCAATGGGCTGGGCTGTTTGTTCCCTGTACCATGCCATTAGATCAATTGATTATGAATTTCCACTCAAAATCTGTCGTCCGCCGAAGGGGTTAAGTGCATCTACCACGGTAGATGGTGTACAGCTTGACTAATTGTGTTCAGACAGTTGACGTATTTGGAACAGGTCGGGATCGGGGTGCTGTGAGGATATTAATCTTTAAATATCAAGTGGCTATAAAGACGAAACCGATTGAGTGATTTACGAAGACTGCTAGACATAAAGAAAGTCTAGAGCTATAAAGATAGAACGGGTTGCCATCCAATTCGGATTATTTGCGTTACCAAGGTGTGAGGTTGGGTTACAAATTTGGCAGAGTCTGGTTATTGGATGCATGTCTGTTCATTAGATTTGGCATTCGGTGAGTAGGCGGCAGTTTCATCGATCCTAATTGATAGTGATTTGTCACACCACCAGGTCAGATCAAAAGATGGTGTGAAATAAAATTGAAACCTGATATCATAAACAATTCAAATCAACGGAATTGTACTAAATCTCTCGGTTCCCTAGATGTAACATATGTGATCCAAAACGAGTTCTAGAAACTGATTGTTCCGAAATTGTTGCATCATCCATGCTGCATCAAAAAAAATGTGATAAGGGAATTCAACTCAGACAAGCAACGTCTGACGACACTATTTGTCGCTTTTTTTCGAATTTTGTTGAGCCCATGATAGCATGAGATTGTCGACATGTCGTTCATCAAATTTTGATCTGGGCTTTTAGCGTTACACAGGTCGTTGAGTTGCTGGTTGAATCTTCGTCTTATTAATGCTTCAACAAAAAAGAGCCCAAAGACTTTCTCAAAAAAAAAGGTCGCCAAAGATTTCTTCATCTGCTCTTGATACTGTATGTATGCGTCGATTCCGTAAAGCAGGACTGGGATTTCCTAAGAACTTCGAGTGAGGTTTTTATTGACTTAATAGGATTGGATAGGAATTTCAAGGGTTAGTCAGGCCCCTTGAACAGAGATGGTGGCAGATGAACCGAAAGGCCAACGGCAGCGCTCAATCCCGTAGGGGATACTGATGGCCCCGTGTCCTTGGGGTATCTAGTATAATGGAACTGGCTCTCCAGGTTGGGGGCTGTGCTTTGGGTTAACTACCAAACCATGCAAAAATCCACTAGTTACGAAGCAAAGGACTGATTTTATCGTTGACGACCCAGCTTAACGAAAAAAAAGGACAACGACGTTCGTATCGTTCTCTACGGGACGAAATGCCACGATAGCCAGCACACGGTCTCCTCACCACCATATCCATAAGGGGACATGGCGGTCTCCAGATCAACGAACGGTCAACCAAAAAATTGCGATTGACCAGAGGCACGCATCCAGTATTTTGGGTGTCCGGTCATTTCGAGGAGCTGATATTGACTCGAACCACTACCTTGTTGCAGCCAAGGTTAGAATGCGGATATCCACCACGCCACAACAATCCAGAAATACTGTGAAAAATTTTGATGTCGAAAGACCGCAATCGCAAGAGACCGCCAAGACTTTCGCGCAACGCGTATCCCTTAACCTCTCGATTAACCCCATACCACCAGCATCGAATGTCGAAGAACAATGGCAACGATGCCAACAAGACATTAGATCAGCCGCAACTGATGTGCTAGGTTTCTCGCGCCCACCAGAAAGAAACCCCTGGTTGGATGAGGAATGTCAACATATGCTCGCAGCCAAGAACGAAGCTTATAAGGCTAAGCAGCTGGTGAAGACGAGAGCCGCCATTGAGCTCTATAGGCAGAGGAGAACGGACGAACACCGGATTTTCTGAAAGCAGAAAAAAGAGCAAAAAAAGCGCGCGAACTAGGATATAGAAAGGTGCCACTCCAGAAACGATGTTCGCAAGTTTTACCAAAGTGTCAAACGTCAAAGCCAAGGAAACAAGGCTCGGACAGAAACCTTTCGAGATGAACACGAAAATATCGTAGTTGAGACACAGTCGATGCTGACGATATGGAAGAACCACTTCTGCAGACTGTTAAACGGCGATGACGAACAACATTCCGCTGCCAGGCAGAACGAACCAATATTGGCAATAACAACGAAAACTGCAACCACCCGACCTGAATGAAGTGAGGATAGCAATATCCGAGCTTTAAAAACCCGGCGGAGATGACTTGGTAAGTAACATCCCCCCAACTCATAAACCAAATCCGGTCGGAAGTATGCCTGAAGAAGAGAACCTCAAATATTCCTTGCCCGATCCACAAAAAAGGAGACCCTCTAACCTGCGCCAACTACACAGGCATAAGTCTCCTCAACATCGCCGACAAGATCCTATCTGCCGTAATATGTGAACGCCTGAAACCGTTTACCAACAACCTTATCAGCTCTTACCAGTGTGGTTTTAAGCCAAGAAAGTTCGAAACCGATCAAATTTTCACACTTTGCCAGATCCTGGAAACAAACCCAAGAAGCATACGACAACATTTGTAATGATGAACTATCCAGAGCCATGTCTAGTTTTGGTATACCGCCCAAACTCGTCCGTTTGTGTAGGATGACGATGGAGAATTCTCGCTGCTCCATCAGGGTCGGAAACGACCTCACCGACACATTTGATACCAACAAAGGATTAGGGCAAGGCGATGCGCTGTCAGGTGACTTCTTCAATTTGATTCTTGAGAGGATTGCGGAAAACTCCAGAGCCAAAACCAGAGGCACAATTTTCAGAAATCGGTGCAACTACTAGCATACGCCTTCGATATTGACATCATTGGTAGGACTCAACGTCACGTTTGCTTGCATAGAGAAGGAAGCGGCAAAAATGGGTTTAGCAGAGGGCAAGACGAATTATATGCTGTCAACACGAAAAGACACACACAGCATCGACGAATTGGGCAGAACGTCACCATTGACAGATATAACTTTGAGGTAGTGCGAGACTTTGCCTATCTCGGCTCCGCTGTTAACTCCGACAGCAACATCTCGTCAGAAATTAAACGAAGAATTACTCTTCCCCAACAGCGGTTTTTTCGGGCTAAGAAGGTAATGCAGCGGATAAGCTCTCACTCGAACTACTAAGGAGATCCTATATAAGACCCTGATCCAGTCCTGCTCTACGGCGCTGAAGCATGGACCGTCTCAAAAGCGGATGAAGAAATCCTTGGTCGATTTGAGAGGAAAATTCTTCGAAAAATCTTCGGTCCCGTTTGCGTTGACGGGCTATGGAGACGAAGATTCAACCAAGAACTATACGAGCTAAACAGCGAAATGAAATGCTCCGCATTGGACGTTTAAGATTTCTAGGATATGTAGAACGAATGTACACCAAAACTCCGGCGAGCAGAGTCTTTGATTCCCAGCCGTACGTCGGACGCAGTAGAGGAAGACCTCGCATTAAGTGGCGCGCACCAGTGGAAAGCTGCCTCAATCAACTTGAAGTGCGCAACTGGAGGCAGTTAGCTAAGGACCAGGCTAATTGGAGATGCATGTTGGTCGAGACCCAGGTTCATTCCGAACTGTAGCGGCACTAAAGTAAGTAAGTACTCTTGTTAGCTTGTAGAAAAGCCTCTCTACCCATTCGGTGTCAAAGTCCTTCTCAAACCCAGCTAAACAGACCCGTCTGCATTGTTTTTTTTTGGAATTATTTTTAATTATATAGTCTTGATGCGCCGTGAATAGTGTCATGACTTGCTGAAAACCCCACTTAAACCTAGGTCTGTGGACTTTTATTTTATCGAATACCTTGCTTACATTCTGCAAAAGCTTATTGACCGAAAGATTACCAGGATTTGTTTTATCCTTATTCTTAATAGGAATAGGCCGTTTTCGAATCCACCGGATAATGTGCATTATTCAGTGCATTGTTAAACAGGGTGGCCAATTATCGACCGCTTCTCTTGACAGATGTCTCAATTTGACTCTTGGATACCATTATCTCCCGCCGAATTTGTATGTTCCAGTGATACAAAGATGTCCAGGAGTTCATATTTTTTGCAGGAACAGCATCAAGCTATTGACTACTTTGCCATTTGAGTGGTTTTCTTCATTGAATACGGTACAACCCGGATTCTCAGGTCGTCAAGCTTGAAGTTTGATTCAGAAAGGCTCTTTCCTCAATGTCGCTATTAGGGCGAACTTGAACAAAAAAAGCCCCTATAGCATTCGCCTTCTCCGGGGATCTTCTATCGTTAAAACACCGTCATTCGAGTCAAAAATTTCCAGACTCATGCCAATAGCCAAGAGTGTATTCTAACCTAAAAAATTTTAACATTTCTATGTTTCAAAACTTTCTGACAAAACAAGCCCAGAATATATGTCACAAATATCTAAAACTCAACATTTAATGTATTTTCGTAAAACTAACCTCAAAACTTCCAAAACCTCGTTTCGTAATCGATGTCGGACCTACTCATCAAGGTGGTGACCTAAACCTAGTAAAAACTAGTTTGCTTCACTTGACAAAACTTTTGCATTGGAATGCATTTTTACACAATGACGTCATGCCTGTACATTAGTTTATACCATCGCCCAAGTCTCCATCTCGCCTTGAACATCCATTTTATGTGGACGCCTTCTCATGCGTAATCACTCCTGGAATTGAAAAGCCAATCACTCGTCCATCGGTTTAATTAATCATGAAAAACGGAAAGCACAACCAAACGGCAATTCAAATAGCAATTTCCAATCGATCGGTGTCTCTTGTCCTCCGGCAAGATATTTTCACTTAACAGCCCTTTTTGTGGGGCCCCATCCTCACAGCCAACCAATTCCAATTGATTGCTGCCGTCCATCCCCGCAGTCATATGTATCATTAAAACTATCGCACCAGCATCCCAGATCAGAAGGCAAGTTCCACCGGCTAATGCTCCGAAAACAAAATCATCCATCACCAGACCAATTCACAGTCGTTAACTGTACGTCGCGTCTTGGTCCATTGCACTAGAATCTTGAATCCTCTAAAGCGCCCAGTCCAGCACATACCAGCAGCGCTGCAGACAAGAGATTTACGAGGATCTGCGCCATGTTTTCAATTTCCAGATACATCAAGTTGGGCAAGCGCGAGCTGGTGATTGCCATGTGTGTACCAGTGCGCGCATGCGCGCCACTGATCGTTTGTCCAGCACATATACGAAAGTTGTATGGTATAGTACCCCCACCCCGCCCGATAATGAAATAAATATTTGAGGTCCGTTTATGGAATCTCAAATTAATGGCGAATAGGATTTATGCGAATGCGAATAGATGGATGGGCTGGCCGGGACTTAGGAAGCGCCTAAGATGGCCACTCGTGGCAACTGTATCCTTGCTGTATGGCATTTGGTTAATCAAAACATATTTAGAAAATTAATATCACTTAATGGTGCACAGGGAATTGGAACGATCCTTTCATGGACTCGCATCACATTGCCGAGACGAAATGGATATCTTGTTGGGACATTAATTGTCTGGCGATGTGTGTTGTTGCATGCCTCTGTTTGACGATGGTTGGGTATAGTTGGGCGGTGTGTGCTGCCCACCTGCATGTGATCCTAATAGGAACGTTGCAAACGCATTTATAGTGTTTTACATGTTTTTTGGCGCGCGTTGTGTTGTTGTGATGTTCCCTTTGGGTGGCGTCCATGGGCACGACAATGCTAGAGCGCGACGTTAATTGTGCGCCAATTCTCCGGGGGGTATTCGGCTTTTGCTCGAGGAGTACAACATGATTGCGAATGGGATTTGATGTTCAGCTTTAAATCACTTAATTTGGCTTAGAAGATGTTGTAGGTCTAGAGCGATGATGGAATATGTTTTTAGCAAGTACCTCGAGAGTTGCAAAATGCTTCCAAAGATCACGATGTTTTAAGGTTTTTCTAATGTAACGTCCTCGTTCAAATGGGGCCATAAAAAAAGTGAATAGCAACGTCTATCTCCTGTGTAGATGGTGTTTGCAAGAAGGAAACATCTAATGAGCCCTCTGAGACGTCGTTTTTTTCACATACAATGAATAGATAGTGTGTGTCTATCTGTAGGAAACCTAACAAAAGAATTTCAACGAAGGTCATGATTCATGTAAGTATCATAAAAACATTAGCTGATACTTAAACAAAATTCGTATGCGGGAAGAGGTCTGTTTTTCAGTTCATTGTAAGTCATAATTTTTAGAAAACCCATTATAGTCATCTTTTAGGAGTAGACATTGGGTTTAAGCAATAAAATTGAATGCGCCAAGTCGCTGTTAAAAGTTATTTTAAAAGTTTTCAGTTTATGGATTCATAAGTATCCCCATGTTGGTTTAAGTTGGGAGTTTCAAAAAAAAGGTGCAGCAAATCTAAAGCAATGAGGAAATAATAAATTTGAGCGACGTCTGGATATTTGTATTAATTGACTTGCTATACAAAAGTTTTGATGCCGTAAAAGTTACTTTTCGCTTTTAAATATACTTCGGGACTTAGGATTTGGCCCCCAAAGGATGGAAAACCCAGTAATAGGAAAGGGATTTTTAGTTATATTTACCATTACTGCCATGTTCAAGCGAAATTATGCAGTTCGCTACGGTTTGGTTGTCCATTAGTTTTATCGCACACTTCTGTATCCTGACAAGATAAGCGTAGAACTCAAGATTAGAGCGTATATACGCTTTAAAAAGGGTCTTCCAATAGGGTCTTCCGAACTATGACAGTTGATAGCAGTCATATTGTTGAAACTACATCTGTGCCTCGGATTAACAACCCACTAACGGTAAAAATGCCATTGTTACGAAGCGAGCAAGAGCCTCGGAAATGACAGAACTTATTGTTGGTGACTATGCAAAACAAAAAAAAATAAAACGACGTTCGTATCTGCACTTGGAATGTGAGAAAATTCAACAAGAGAGTTGCAACCGGACAACTAGTGGAAGCAGACATTACTCTCATCCAGGAAATACGATTTAATAGGCGGGACAAAAAGAGGATGAAAAACTGTGACATCTACGAGTTTATAAGGACAAGAAACAGCGACTATTCGGAAGCCCTAAGCTGCTTAAAAGCAGATTTAACTCTCATCCAGGAAATACGATTGAATGGGCCGGGCAAAGTGAGGATGAAAAACTGTGACAGAAACAGCGAGTATTCGTATGTAGATTTGTTATTAGTGACAGACTTAGGCAAGAAGTCTTACATTTTTAAGACATTAGCGAACGTATTATAACAATTCGCATCAAGGTCCAATCGAACAACATTAGCCTTACATGCAGAGGTTCCATTCTCCCCATGACGATCTTTCTGGGATTGTAAACTGGAAACTCTTGTCGAAGTTTAAACTGGTAAGGGTGTAATCGGTAGTCTCAGGAATGTTAGAATTATTGAGAGACTATATGCTTCTCTCTCCAATTGCGCATTCCAAGTTGGTTGAGGTCGGTTTCTACTTGTGCGCGCCACTTAAGGCGAGGTCTTCCTCTACTGCGTCCGACGTCTGGCTGGGAATCGAAGACTCTGCGAGCCGTAGTATTGGTGTCCATTCGTTCTACATGCCCTAGCCATCTTAAACGTCCAATGCGGAGTTTTTTTGACCAGGGGCAAGTCGCTGTAAAGCTCGTATAGTTCTTGGTTGTATCTTCGTCTCCATAGTCCGTCAACGCAAACGGGACCGAAGATTTTTCGAAGAATTTTTCTCTCGAATCGACCAAGGATTTCTTTTTTGAGACGATCGTTTATTCAGCACCGTAGAGCAGGACTGGGATGATCAGGGTCTTATATAGGATCTCCTTAGTAGTTAGAGTGAGAGCTTTACTACCAAATTGCCTTCATGCAGCTTTGAAATCGATGAATAGGTGGTGGGTATCGATTTGGAGTTCTTGGGTTTTTTTTCCAGGATCTGCCTTGAAATCGATGAATAGGTGGCTTAAGACCAGGAAAGTCCACAACAGATCAAATTTTCACACTTCGGCAGATCCTGGAAAAAAAAACCCAAGAACTCCAAATCGATACCCATTTGGACTTCTTGGGTTTTATTTCCAGGATCTGCCGAAGTGTGAAAATTTGATCTGTTGTGGACTTTCCTGGTCTTAAACCACACTGATAGGGGCCGATCAGGTTGTTGGTAAACGGTTTTAGGCGTTTACATTTTACGGCAGACAAGATCTTGTAGGCGATGTTGAGGAGACTTATGCCTCTGTAGTTGGAGCAGTTTAGAGGTTCCATCCTTCAGGCTTACATTCTTCCGACCAGATTTGGCTCATGAGTTGATGGATGTTACTTACCAAGTCATCTCCACCGGCTTTATAAAGCTCAGCAGGAAGGCTGTCATTTCCATCAGCTTTATTAAGCTATCTGTCGATATTGCTATCCTCACTTCACTCAGGTCGGGTGGTTGGCAGTTTTCGCTGTCGTTGCCAATATTGAATGGTCCGCTATGCCTGACAGCAGCATGTTGTTCGTCATCGCCGTTTAACAGTCTGCAGAAGTGGTTCTTCCATATCATCAGCATCGACTGTGGCTCAACTACGATATTTCCTTGTTCATCTCGGCAGGATTCTGTTCGAGACTTTGTCCTTGTCTTTGACGTGTTATACTTTGGTAAAACTTGCGAACATCGTTCCTGGAGTGGCATCTCTCTATATTCTCGATCGCGCGCTTTTTCTGCTCTGTTTTCTTCTTTCTGAAAATCGGGTGTTCTTCCCTTCTTCTCTGCCTATAGAGCTCAATGACAGCTCTCGTCTTCACTTGCAGCTCAACCTTGTAGGCCTCGTTCTTGGATGCGAGAATATGTCGGCTCATCGGAATGATCGGACATCAAAAATACTGGATGCGTGGCTCTTGTTTAGCGCAATGTAACAAATTTGGTTGACCGTTGATGTGGAGACCTCCATGTTCCTTATGGATATCGAGTTGATGAAACCATGTGATGGTTATAGTGGCATTTCGTCCCGTAGCGAAGTCAATTAGCCTAAGTCCGTTACCAGGCGTGTTGTCGTGTAGGCTATGATTTTCGACAATACTGCCAAAGACGTCTTCTCTTCCTACCTTTGCGTTAAATCTACCACCACGATTTTAAAATCGTACTTCAGTAGAAGCTCATAGGTTTTGTCAAGGAGCTCATAGAGCAATCCTTAGCTGTATGATCTCTTTCCTCCGTTGGGGCGTGACCGCATATAAGGTATATGTTGGCAAATTTGGCCTTAATGCGGATTTTCACAATGCGATCGCTAATGTCATGGAAACATAAGACTTCTTCCCTAAGTCTGGCGCTCATAACAAATCCGAGTAGTCGCTGTTTCTACTCACTATAACACGGTCCGTAGTAGATGTCACAGTTTTTCATTCCCTTTTTTTCCCGGCCCATCCCATCGTATTTCCTTGATGGCAGTAATGTCTGCTTTGTGGCAGTGTAGGGCTGCCGTAAGTTATTTGCTTGCACCTCTTCTGTTCAATGGTCTCACATTCCAGGTGCAATTTCGGACGTCGTTGTCCTTTTTTCTTGTAGCAGGGTCTCCAACAATAAAATACGTCCTGTCCGAGGCTATTGGTTGCTTCGTAAAAACTTTTTTTTTAATGGGTGGGTTAGCCCAAAGCACAACCCCACACCTGGAGGGCCAGTTCCAATTGATTAGATACCCCTAGGACACGTGGCTAATAGTATCCACTAAGGGATCGGGCGCTGCCGTTGGCCTTTCAGTTCATCCGCCACCATCTCTGTTTAAGGGGCCTGACTTCCTAGACAACCAGTTGTCCGAATATGTCGGAGCAGCTTGTCTAGGTTCCCCTGGGACAGCAGGCCGAGTATTCATTCCGTGCCATTCTGACCAATGATGGTGCTGATGTTTGATCTATTCAACATTATCCAGCAGAGGGGTCGCTTCGGGTTATACTTTGGCCTGATTTGTCTTGATATTAGACGCATTGTGTCGTTTATCTATCTGTGGTTTGCTTTCTTGATCGCATATAGTTTGATTGATGAGAATTTTAAAAGTAACACCCCGTCTGGCAAGCTAATCCTAGAACATTCAACGAATAGTTAAGGCTCTCGTATCAATAACAGACTCCAGACGACTACTGCTAATTTTTTTGAACTCATGGTACCTCAAAACATATGTTGATATGTTATAAATTCAACTTGGAATTTTCGCGTCATTACAATATACTGATGAAGTAAAAATCTCCGTAACCTCAAGATAGAGGAATCACGTTAACTTGCTGATTCTTCGTAGATCTCTAAGCGATTCGTAAGTGGAACTTATCTACTGGTTATGTTATCATCAAGTTGCAATTGTCAATAGGAAATACCTCGACACGCCAAAAAATAATCAACATCCTTCCAGATCACACTTTTGTCACCGAAATTCGAAAGGACTGTAGAGCACGGCACCAGTGAGGTGCAGTGAAATAACCCCCACGACAATAAGCCCCATAAGCTAGCCCCGACGGAGTTTCTTTCCTTTTTGAAATGGAAATAAGCCCTGCCACGAAAAAGCATTAACCTCCGCAGGTCTTATTGCCATTTGACATTGAAATTCTATTCAAGTTTGTTGTATGCAAAGTTTGAATGTTCAAACCTCCTTGCTTGGGCTTACTATTGAATTTGGGATGTGCGTGAGTTCGGATGTATGAAAAGGAAATTACCCCGACAAGAAAAACGCATTTACAGCCGCAATACTTGTTTCCATTTCCAACAAAAAATAACCCTCTCAGGAGCTATTTCCTTTTCGTTGGGATTTAAGCCACATGGGGCTTATTTCCGTGGGGGTTATTTCACTGCACCAACCAGCAAAGCGATGGCAGCTGGCAGTCCATACATTCAAATGTCAATTCTAGCAACACTAACAGAGTACGACATTCCACACAATCTCCGACTCAGCTAAAGTAGTTCCATTTGTATTCACCTACTACTCCGAATATGCATGAAAAACTGCGTAACTTCCTTCCATACCCATTAACATATTTTACAGATATAAATTTATATCACTCCCTTTCATTGTGCAAGTCTTCCAGAAAACATACAAAACCCTAAAGCGTGCACCTTTGAACAAGAATTCCGAGCCCATAAACGTAATCAACCACACAATTTTCTTTGCGCCTGCGTCCTACAAGCATACCAACCGGCCAATAAACCAAGTGACATCTCTCCACCTTAATAGTGGCAGTAAAAACCCTCACATAATGTAGGACAATACGCGCAGATTCTAAAAATATTTGCTCCATAAAAATCCATATCTACATCTTAATGTGTATCGCGCTATCCTTAACAACAACAAAAATTGTCTCTCTCCTCCCATCCCAGCAGATATCAGAACTGGATTTGATGTCCGCGCTTAGGTCTTTAGCACCACGCACATCACCTCCTCCGGGCACAACGACCACCGGATTCCATTGCTCCCCGCATCTAAAGTTGACCTTGCCAAGGTGAAACTAAAGCATCATCACCACCAACCCAAAGGGGGAAAGCACCGGTAAAGGAAAAACTCGCACAGATACTTATTATTTACTCTGAGGAGATTATCGCCAATGCCCATCACCTGCAAAACGGACCCGAAGGCGTTCGTTCGGACGTTCGCCGGCCGTAGGAAGCCGACTATACACGGCCACCACAGGAGACCGCGTACAACTGGCACACAAGCCACATACTCGTCGTCGCGTCGTACAATCGGACTCGCCCTTGGTGTTCGCGCGTACACTCAACAACGCATCATGTTTGTGTCTCGAGGATTCAGTTTTGTTGTTATTGTTGTCGTTGTCCTTTACCGCTGCCGCAGCATTAATTGTATTTCGTGTACCATTTTAGTAGCGGGAAAATGTTAGATCCACGTCTGATTGTATCTGATGTGCTGCAATTAATATCGACCGCTCATCAAGGCGTCATGATTAAAGCGTTTAACCTGCCTTGCACTCTCAAGGACAGTGGGTTTGTTTATGTGTGCCCGATTATCTATACAGCCTTTGGCTGTCTGAAATAGATCCTATCCCCTGTATTTTGAGGTAATTAAGAAGCAAAAGCACCGGATGATATACTCGGACCTAACAGGCTAACTAAGTTAATTAGCAGAACATTGGATTGGTGTAATGACTTTATCAGCACGATCGTCCTGCAATGTGGCGATAGCCTGAAACCCTGCATATGTACGAGAATTCGCTGGAGACTGGCTAGATAGATGATATGTTTGAAGTTTTATGATTTTCATGGTTTTGGAAGTGGCTTTACGGTCTTAGCTGACGTAAATTGTTCAATTATTGGTGCTAAGGGTGATGGATGATCCTTTCGGAGCGATCACTCATTTGGGTGGATCGTAAAAAAAGGTGGACTTGTTAATCTATTTTCCTCTTGTAATAGGTACCCACTTGCGTTTTGTGTATCGAAAGGATAACCTATTAATGATTGGTTTTGTTGTTAGAGCACTGACCCCTAGGAGGTGAGTGCACTATCCATGCGGCCCTATTATATGTTTCATCTTATCATAGACACCATAGACACCACCAAAATGTGCAACGCCTTGGTCATAGAATTCTAGTCGAAAATTCTTCGATTTCTCTAGCAGATTGGGAAGGGCAAAGGGTCGACAGTCTGCACAGTTGAACAAGTCAGACGGCCATTGTTATTACTGCTAGAGCTAGCTCTGAGTGCTCTAATTAATGCAGAGCTAGCTCTAGCAGTAATAACAATGGCCGTCTCAATTGTTCAATTCTGCAAACTGGGACCCTTTGCCTTTCCTAGGCTAACACTATCCGTCAAACATGTTCAACTCGGCAAACTGGAGACTTCTAGTCTAGGTCAACGATGGTTCCAGTCCAAGATATTTAATTAAGAACCGGTGTCTTCCCTTCGATGGCAAGAATGGTCTGAAGCAGTATGCTTATATCTGACGGAGTTCCACAAGAATCGTTATTGGGTCCCATATTATTTTGCATAATAAGGTAATAAAGGATAAGGTTTAAAGGCCTCATTAAGAGTTTATCTCGGAGAATTACAGCGAATCTGTAAGCTTGTTCTGGGGCAAGAAAATTCCGGCTTTAAAAACCAGTAGTACAAATATGTTCCCGAAAATAAATAAAATATTCAGGAGAAAGGATCATAACGACATTCCATGTGTCCGAATTTCCAACACTATAGAGAGTATATACACAGACACTCTCTGTATGTTGATTGTTGGTATTAAACCATATGGGGTTGATACAAACTTCGATTTTTTCACGATGGAAGATCCCCAGGCGAAGGCGAATTAGTTAGGCGCATTTTCAAGACCGTGTATACCGGGAACAATCCTTTTCTCCCTAATCTTGATATTAAGGAAAGAGTGTTTCTTAATCACATTAATCAACGTACTAAGCTCCAAGCTTGGCGATCAGAGAATTACAACTTTACCGTATTCAATGGCGAAAACCAATCCAACGGCAAAGTCGTCAATAGTTTGATGCTGCTCCTGCAAAAATTATGAATTCCTGGATATCTTCGTATCATTGAAAAATAAAAAGTCGGCGGGAGAGGATGCTATCCCAAACGTCGTATTAGGACCCCTGCCAATAGAAACAGTTGATATTTTCACCACCCTACATAAAAACTGAACTGAAAAATACACCTTATCCGGTGCATTGGAAAACGGCGGCGATATATCCTATTCCTAAAAAGAATAAAGACACACCACACCTGTAACCAAGGTATTCGATAAGACAGTCCATAGAGCTCTGTTTAAAACGGTTTCCGAGAGAGAACGACAACGACAAAATAAGTGGCCCATATGCACTTTTTTGTCGTTTTTTTTTTTTACCTTGAGAACACATGGTTAGGGAGGCTTTTCTAAAAGACTGAGCATGTGCAAACCGATGATTTAAATGATTTATCAAATGCTTATGGGAAAGAAGTTTTCTGTCAAATATGGCACTGGCAACTTAAATTCGAGTAAGTGACTTGAAATTGTAAACGGTTTGCATACAAGTGATCTTGTAGGGTCACTTAGACAAGCTTTAGTGTACGCAGATGATCTAGTGGCGTACAGATCAGGTCTGAAAATTATTTCTTCGATCACATAAAGGAATATTGCGATGACGTAGCTGATGCCTACCAACACCGATTCGAAGCCTCCCATGGCGACCTAAGTGCCTAGTATCTTGAACGTAGATAGGATCTCAGTCCCTGTGTAAATGTTTTATTCGCACAACAGGTCATCTAGAAATATCAAGGGTTTGTAAGGCCAGTTGAACACAGATGGTGGTGGTTGAGCCAACGCAGCTCTCAATCCCGCAGTGGATAGTGATATTCTAGTGATGTGTAATAAATTGTAACTGGCCCTCCAGGTTGCGGCTTGTGTGTCAAGGTAACTTATTTGTCGCGTAAAAAATTGTACTTTTGAGAGATACAACAGCATCGGATAACGGATACCCTCAAATACCAACCAGACCCGAACGTCCAACAGACATCGATCTACGAGTCAGAACCTAGTTGCTGTACACACCGAGTGCTAACCAAACACTTGAATCTCTGTACCTGACAGACATTACAGCGATTCAGGAAATACATTGGATAGGTTCAGGAATACACAAACAAAAAAAGTGCGGCGTTCATTACAGCTGCCACCCAAGGTGCATATAATCGGATGCGCATTCCTTGTGTGGAGCCGAGTACAAAAAATACAAATTTTTGGCGCATCAGACTCGTTACTATTTAGGGCCGAGCTTTCTCACAACCATTCATGTGTGCGTGTGTACCTCTTGCACGATGGCGAGACTTCCTGTTTTATGCCGAATCCGAACGGTGAATTTGAGATAAGCTTTTCTTGACAATTGATACTCCTCGGATGATCTGTCCGATCATCACGAGATGAGGGCCAGTGAAAAATCATTTAGGTATTGCTATGGCGGGGAATCGAAACCAGACCTTCTGCGCGGCAGTTTATCGCACTAACCATCGCCCCACTGAGTCCGTCGAGCCCGTGGTCAAGGTCTAGAATAATCGACCTTAAGCCGGTTAGTGATCGTCTGGCTATGATTTGCACACGCCCCTACCGATGGGACTGAAGGTCATATTAAGGCGGAATTTTACGACCTTCTGGACGAAGCCTGTCCAATATACAATGTGAAAATCAGCAAGGAAAACCTCTTCTGCGGGTTAGTTGGAAAATGCAGCCTAGACGAAACGACAGATAATGGCTTGCGACTAACCTCGCGGAAGCATGTAATGATGTTATTAGCAGAACTAGGTTCCCACGGCTTTGAGTCCACAAAGATACTTGGTGATCTCTAGATAGTCGATCAACCAACCAAATATGTGTTTATGGATGCGAGGCACCCATCAAACATCCTGGTTGTACATACATTCAGAGGAGCAAATGTCGATTCTGGCCATTTTCTCGTCGCAAATTCAGAGCCGAACTGTCCAACGAGAAGAAATCGCAAATGATGCACAAAAAACACCTTCACCTTGGACGCCTTTGTGAGCCAGAGATGTTCAGAGTCAACAAACTAAAGAGGCTCCCCGCTCTGCCCTTTACCAATATCAAAACCCATTGGATACAGTATCGCAATATCACCAAAGGAGCAGCCGAAACCACTAAAAGCTTCCAGAAACCGCCGAAAAAATGTCCGGGGGCGTCAAAAAATCATAAAAATTAAAAATTTTGATGAAAAACTAAAAATTTGGGAATCAGAAAATTTGGGAAGTTTTAAAATTTTCAACAAAAAATGAAATTTTTCATGACCCCGGAATCGTCAAAAATTTCAATTTTTGATGAAAATTTTTAAAATTCCCAAATTTTGTGAGGACCCCGAGGGCGTCAAAAAAATCATAAAAGTTAAAAATTTTGATGAAAAACTAAAAAGTATCGTCACCCCGGGGTCCTATCAAAATTTCGGAATTTTCATTTCAAAAATTTAAATTTTTCATGACCCCGGGGTCGTCAAAAATTTCAATTTTTGATGAAAATTTTTAAAATTCCCAAATTTTGTAAGGACCCCGGGAGCGTCAAAAATTTCAGAAAAGTTAAAAATTTTTATGAAAAACTAAAAATTATCGTCACCCCAAAGTTCCTATGAAAATTTGTGAATTTTTAAAATTTTCATCAAAAATTGAAATTTTTTATGACCTCGGGGTTGTCAAACATTTTTAAAATTCTCAAATTTTGTAAGGACCCCGGGAGCGTCAAAAAAATCATAAAAATTAAAAATTTTGATGAAAAACTAAAAATTATCGTCACCCCAAAGTCCTATAAAAATTTAGGAACTTTTAAGATTTTTATCAAAAATTAGAATTTTTTCATGACCCCGGGGTCGTCAAAAATTATGATATGATGATATTTGTAACACCCAAAAAGGATAACAGACAAGAGACACGCATCTAGTATTTTGGATGTCCGAACATTCCGTTGAGCTTACATCGACTCGGACCATTACCTTGTTGCAACCAAGGTAAGAATGCGGATATACACCACGCCACAAAAATCCAGAACTACTTTGAAAAAATTTAATGTCGAAAGACTGCAATCGCAAGAGACCGCCAAGACCTCTCGATTAACACCATACTACCAGCATCAAATGTCGAAGGACAATGGCAACGATGCCAACAAGCCATTAGACCAGCCGCAACTGATGTGCTCGGTTTCTCGCGCCCACTAGCAGGAAACCCCTGGCTTAATGAGGAATGCCGACAAATGCTCGCAGCCAAGAACGAGGTCTACAAGGCTTAGCTGCAGGTGAAGACGAGGGCTGCCGTTGAGCTTTATAGGCAGAGAGGAAGTTAAGAACACCGGCTTTTCAGTAAGAAGAAAAAAGTGCGAGAAAAGCGCGCCATCGAGGTTATAGAGAGGTGCCACTCCACGAACGATGTTCGCAAGTTTTACCAAAGTGTAAAACGTCAAAGCCAAGGATACAAGGCTCGAACAGAATCCTGTCGAGATAAACAAGGAAATATCGTAGTTGAGACACAGTCGACGCTGAAGATATGGAAGAACCAGTTCTACAGACTGTTAAACGATGACGAACAAAATTCCGCTGTCAGGCGGAACGAACCATTCAATATTGGCGACGACAGCAAAAACTTCCAACCACCCGGGCTTATAGCCTCTTCTATAAAATCAGTTGCATTATCATTCACACTGGTTAGTGGGCGATATCTCTTAGGAGACTTTTCACCTTGCCGTGTTGGATGAGTACGATCAAAGATACTCGGGAAGCATCCTCAGTTGAGATCAGAAGCAAAGAGTGAGTCATCCTCTCCTTCCCCCTTCTGTATCCTCCCTCTCTTCCAACCCGTCCAATATCTACTGGGTCGGATTAAGGTGTCTATGACACGTGCCGAGAATCAGCCTGACTGAGGATACACACAAAAAGCTCAGTCGCGAACGGACTATCCAAATACCTGGACCACAGATGGTCTTAGTGCGGTAGCAAACTCGCTGGCAGCCCCCCTAACCTTACCTAGTGGGCGATATGATGAATAAGCTTCAGGTGGTTTGTTTTCTGCTGGTAACAATACCAGATATGAAGCTTCCCTGGTTCTGGGAAAACCCCATCCTTAAGACATTTTTGCATCGTTGTTATCAGCATGCGGCATGCCCAGTCTTTGTGGAACTGCAGCTTTTGAAGCCTTATCTGGGATACCATTCACTATGAGCTGTGTGTGGCTTGTGCACATGAGCGAGCATTTCAGTTCCCCGGAATGTATCGACGGCCTTATGACTCACATAGAATTTCCTCTCTGCCCTACACATAACCACGCTAATTAGCACACTTAACAGAGTCATAACCAAGCTTACATTCAGCTCTTGAAATCCACCCTAATTATCCCGATTCCCTTTCAGCCAACCATTTCCACTTACAAAAAGTACGCCTTTTGTTTATCTTGGGCAATGAGTTCAAAATATCATCCCCACAGCCTTGAACTCGATTTTCACTTCTCACTCTCTTGTCAAATCGCTGTGCGCATCCTTTGCGCATTGAAAATCAATTTTAAATTAAAAATTCCAACGGATGTCTTCTTCGCGGTGCGGACCGCGACTGCAAACACTTGAAACGAGACCGTTGAGAAATTGCATTACACCCGGCCTAACCCATAGCCATGGTGCATATGGTGGACAAAAAGCCAATCAAAGCCTCAATTTCTATCCCATCACAGACAAAACACACTCGGGAAGACAAAATGCGAGCACCAGCAACAACAACAACAACAACAACAACAACAACAAACAGGACCGAAAGGATAAACGCCGTTGTCTTCAATTACTTTGGAGGGATAATGATGGCCCATTAATGTGTGGTACCTTCGGACAAGAATTGCTCACTCTACTTCGGCTCAATAGAGCTGGAGTTGGCTCATTTGGAGCGCGCATGCTCCACAGTCGAGTCCATTTCAAAATGAATGTATTCTAGATTAACCTCATACATCCTGCTGGCATTGTTGTTGTTAAAAGGGATTTTAACCAGGCACCAGAGCCTCAGAGTAGATAGCGAATGAACGTCAGAAGCTCGGCGCTTAAAAGAATGCGACACGGTTGTAAATTGCACTTTAGCACCGTGGAGTTGTTCCAAAGGGACTCCTTGTAGTCGTATTTAATGGCGAAAGGTCCCTCTTGAGAGAGGTGAATTTAAACGCTCAATCCGAGGGCAAATTGATAAATTGCATAATTGTCTGAGGTGAGGGCACAAACGGATGCGTGATAGAAAGCATGACTAGAAAATTACTTAATCGCAAAATGTATCTACAAATGTATCTAGGAACGTTTTGCGACGAGTCCGTGGGCAGTTGTTAATATGAATGTCATCCGGGCAGAAACGACCACTACCACACCCACCCGCTAATTTCAGATAATCCCTAGTCCGACCATTTGTTGGACACTCTCCAGCGCCGGTAAGCTGTAATTATGGCCTTGGATGGGAAACACGCAAAAAAAATCCGCAAAAATCTGTGGCAAACAACTGTTTGTGCTGCGCGCATTCGTAACTGCAACTCCAGCACAGAAATAGAATTAATTCGACAGAGTTCGCCCGGGCGACTGGCGCGGCGTGGCAGTTACAGAGGAGCTGCAACAGCGGTCAGCCCCACAACACAACGACACTCTGGAATGTGTAAGACGTACTCTCGTACTCGTACAGCGCGACCAAGAGAGAGGGACACTTTGATATTGTTAATGCGTTCGGGATTATACGAGGCTGTGAATGATGGCTTAGGGCTTGGAGGGGCGCGCATTTTCGATTCGCAATTGTGCGACTTAGGGGGAATTGTAATATTCGCACCTCGGTTAAACATGATTGCATGCCAAGCTGTACATATGGAGTGCGGGCTTGGCACGGTGTGTACGGTGAGTTATTATAAAGCATTTGCATCGGCAAGGGCTTATTACGGGCTTAGAATGAATTATTTTATTATTCTCATTCTGTATTGCATTGGAATGGCTTTTAGGGCGGGATTTCGAAGCACATGTCTGGTATGTGGTGAGTGATGGTATATCTCAACACGGGGATTAGTGGGCAATCATTTAATGGCATGGGGTTGAGGTGTTCGAGGCGTTGAGTTCAAGTATTAGACTGCTGAAGTTATTTTGTTTTTAAGGAAATTCCTTTCTAGGCATGAAGGTGCGGGAGATAGGAAAGTGATCATTAAACTTATTGTCTGTCATTTGTATACTTCCGGACACCTACTTTCCTGGTAGCTATTCTAACCGCATGGGTACTTTACCAGAGATGCTCAGAACATCCATTCCATACATCAATGATATCATCACCAAAGAAAAATTTGTTTTTTACTTTTAACTTTTAAACTCATTTTTTATTTACTTAAAATATTAACTTACTACTAGACAAAAATGCTTAAATCTAACTTATCAATAACTGGTTTATTTAATCTAACTTATCGGCCCTTAGTGGGCACTGTAAGCTTATATTTAGCTGTTTATTTTGCCTTTAGGCTTAAATTTGTCGGTTTTTTTGGTTTTATATATAATTTTAATTTACAAAGAAAAAAATGAAAACTTTGTTTGGTGTCTTTTTTTTGTTTTATAAAAAAGCTTATTCTAGATTATAACTAACTTATGACTACTTAAACTACCTAAGCCTAACTTAATACTACTTAAACTACTTAAACCTAATTTAAGACTACTTAACTACTAAAACCTAGCTTAATAATAATCGGGGTGGCGAGCCCTCGTTGCGCATGCCCCGAGGGGTCGCCATCCTGATTGCGCCTTTCGGTCCCACGGCAGCCTGCGTTCAACCATATTGTACGCCAATATGGTGCACAAGCCCCGCCCCAGACCTTGTTCCTAATTTAAAATCTTACCTATGGAGTTGGACTAAAAGTCCGCAAAGTCCTGAGGAAGTGCAGAATCACCTTCCTCATATAGCCACCAGAATTCAGTGCGCTGTTTTGCAGCATCGATCCTATCGCGATCCGATACCGCCGTGCTAAAGCGGAGGAGCTCCGGAGCATTGTCGACGTTCCCGTCGCGGAATAGCCGTTTGTCTCGCGCGTCACGATAGCGGTGGTATAAAACCGGGATACCGTTCCTGTCTTGTACTAACCCTAACGAATCGATATAGATGAATGCCTCTGGTGGAATAAAGCCCGATATGAGCGTGCTCTCCATGTATAAATCATTGGGGTAATAAGCCCCAAAGATCAGGCTGTTGTCGCTAGCCATTGCCCTTGCAGCGTGCCTTCGCGTCACCTTAATCAGGAAACTGTCAATTCTATTCAACTGAGCCCCATTGTATAGAACCTCGTTGCGATAATATTTTATGTACTCGGAGTCCGGCGTTCGGTACAATCCTAAGCAGGATCGGAGACACCGCCTCTCAAACAGCCGTATCTTTTCCATGTAGGCTGGTGCCACATTGAACCACACGGGACAACCGTAAGCGATGATCGGCCTTATGAGGGCCATGTAGCAAATGACTTTCACCCTTGAATCAAGTTGACTGCTATGAAACAATCTTCTTGTCAGAGCATAAGCCCCCCTAGCCCTGGCCAGACAAGCATCCACATTTTTATTAAAATACAGAAACTTGTCAAGCCAGATGCCAAGGTATTTGACTTCACTTCTCACCGCCAACGGCCGTCCATGCTGTCCAATGATACAAAATTTTTTCCAGTTTTTGCTGGTATCGTAAGAAGCCCTCTGCACTGGAGTCCTGAACAGAATTGTTTCGGTTTTTTGGAAATTGATCCTCAATTTCCAATCACCGCAATATCCCTTAATGTGATCGAAGTCACGTTGCAAAAGTGTGTTGATGACCTCGATTTTCGGACCTGATCTGTACGCCACTAGATCATCTGCGTACGCTATAGCGTGTCTGAGAGACTTGTATAAATGTTAAACAATATCGGGGAGTTCACCGCCCCCTGTTGTAAACCGTTTTTAATTTCAAAGACTTTACTCGAAGTTACGTTGCCACATTTGACAACGAACTTCTTTCCCATAAGCATTTCATAAATCATATATAGCATGGGTTTACGCATGCCCAGTCTGGTCAGCTTGTAGAAAAGCCCCTCTAACCATACGGTGTCGAAGGCCTTCTCAAAGTCAACCAGACAGGCCCCTGTGCATTGTTTTCTTGACTTATTCCATTGGATGTCGGACACTAGTTTCGACGCGGAATGAATGGTATCATGCCTCGCTCGAAAACCAAACTGATTATCCGGAATAATTTTGTTTTCCTCAACCCACTTAAGCAGAGCTCTATTGACTATCTTCTCGAATACCTTGCTTACATTCGGCAGAAGGCTTATTGACCGAAGATTTGCAGGGGGTTTGTTTTGTCATTGAAAGAAAAATTTGTTTGGGCCGTCAGAAGCTTCAACCATTCAAATCCCCTGGTACCAGATGGTACCTGTAGAGCTCCAATAGAACCTTGATATCCTTCGTTTCTTACATAGATCTGTATATAGTCATGTCAACAACCTGATAGTAAACTTATTTATGTAAGAAACGAAGAAACCCAGGGTTCTTGGATCAGCTTTATGTCTTTCCGGTGTTTTGTGAGTCGGTGAAGAAGGGCGGGGAAGTCACTTTATAGTGGTTAATCTGTATGAGTTCTATCATTGGAACTTTTTTACAGATGCCACTGCGTTTTTGGCGTCATCAGAATCGGGCGTCATCAGAATCTTCTGCAAGCCTGTCGGTAACACTGACCAACTCTAGGTCTGTTGACTTTGAGTCAACCCCAAAGAATTTAGCGTTGTGAGCAACACTAACCGATTCAATATCTATTGTCGTGAGTCCTGTTTTAATAGAGTTTCCGTCATCCCCGAGTTCGTCGGCATAGGGTCGACCATCGGTAGAAATGACGGAATATTTTTTTGTGGCAGAGGTGCATGTGGCATGTCTATATCTTCCAACTTTACTTCGATTTCCTGGTGTATCTGTGGTTGCGGTTTGTTGTACCTGTAGATGTTCAGAAGGATGGAGCTGAACCCATAGCTTATGACTCCACTGGCGGCAGCTAAAAGGGCCTCGTTTACAATTATGCAAACGGTTTTGGAATCTACCTTAGCCTCTTAAGCTTTGCCGATCCGTCAGTTATCAGTTAGAAGGAGAGTATGCTGAACATTATTATGTCCGGAATGTCCTTTTGGTCGGATGGTTCGACCGGAATTCTTGCACGATTTAGAGAGACACTGCCCTAGACACTGCTATTTTATAACGCTCATTGGACCTCTGATCTGGGTTGGCAATCTTCTTGATTAGTCTCTGATAGAGATCTATGTCGCGGCAAGTGGGTGCATTGCACGGATGGTCGCAAAGGATTTGGGGAACTTAACTTCCACATTACTTCATTTTTCTGGTGTTATACAAGAAGTCATCCGATGTTGTTTGGCCTTCAGAATATCGGCTGTGGCTGGCGCAGTGTGTACCGCTGCACCGTCCTGTTGGAACCAAAGGTCCTCCAGTCCTAATTCATCTCAATGCGGCAGAAAAAACTCGGTTAATATGGCCGTACAGCACGCACCGTCCACTGTTGTCGTTTGGCCGCGGCGTTCTCAAAAAAAAAAAATGGCCTCCATCGTGAACAGCGCACAATGCCGTAACTTTGAGCGGGTGTAATGGCTCCTCGTGCATTACTCGTGGATTTTCGGTGCCCAGAAGTGATAGTTTTGCTTGTTCACGTACCCTCTGAGGTGGAAATGAGCCTCATCGCTCATTATGATTTTGATCGAAAAATCGTCCACTTCGACCTTGAGATTGAGGATGGCTTGGGAGTAGGTTACACGCGTTTGGCGGTCGACAAGCAGCAGCTGATGCATGGACTGGACTTTGTGGGAACGTGCGCAAGTCTTTTACCAAAATTCGCCTAAGGGACGACCTGCTAATGGCTAATTGCAAAGCATGATGTCTGATCGATGGTTCCACCGAAAGCTCGACATCCTCGGCAACAGCGGCGATATTTTCGGCACAACGGGCGCTACAGGCCGGCCACTCTTGGCAACGTCTCGTTTGGTCCCATACTCTTCAAGATTGGTGGCCAAACGGCGCAGTGTTTGCGCCGTCAGTTTCGGACGGCCGGGGAATCGGTGTACGGAATACGCGCTGCGCCAGCACTACAAACGAATTGTTACGCAAAAATTGTCACGATTATTCCGCAGAAGTGTATCGCTTCATGTCTTGTTCACTTGTATTCTACATCTGTCTAGTCCACAAATGTTAAAATTGATTTGACATTGGCGGCCATTTGCAAAAAAATAAGAGCATCTTCCAATAGGGTGATCCCTTTTTGCCCACCTTGTCCTTCCATCCGGGTCAATGCGTCAATAACCGCAAATTCCAGATGTCCTTTCAACATCTGGCTGAACGTTCTATTAGGAGTTGTGTGCAGCGGGGGGCTTAGACGTTTTTAACTTTTTGGCACTCCTCGTGATATCTTCCACCGACCGTTGTCTTTTGAACGAGGTGTCCCCGGAGGAGCTGGAGAAACGTTGAAGCTGTTCATTTGTCCAGCTCAGAGTCGAGTTTTGCCTTGTAGTCCGCTCTGCGAGGTGCCCGTTTGTACTTTTAGGTAGCTTTGACCTGACGGGAGCTGAAGAACGTTTGGTTTTCATATGTAGAATGAGGATGGAGGTGTACCCCTTGCATTTATAGACTACGCATCGGACCGAAACCAATGTTTTCCTCTAAGGCTCTGATGCGTTAACAGGCATAGAGTTATGAACTTTCCTGGCACACCCATTGTTTACTTGTAGACCAGGGAAACCTGGTCGGGCGGGGTTTCAACGCTGTGCGAGCTCTGAGCCGAACAGCCGATTGAATCTTACAAGTTTGGGTTGTTTGTGAGAGAGTCCACTGGCAACGCCTGTCCAAGGTTTCAGTTGGGACCAGGCTTAAGAACCATTGTTTTCTTAGTAGCAGAAGTGCACTCAGAAAACTTCGGGGTTCTTCCTTTCTGCAGTTGCTTGCCTGGATCAGACCAGGTTTTTCCAAAGTCATTTTTGTCTTGGCTGCGGCAGTGGTTCCAGAATGATTTTCAGTTGATTCTTATGTCACGACTTCGAAAAAAGTCGTGACTTTAGAATCAACATGTAAAAGCAGACTTGCTATTTCATAAAAAACGGGAGATCGGTCCTCCAAAAAAAAAACACTTTAAGCATCTCGGGAGTGACGCCTGAAACCACTGACACAGCCAAGGCAAAAATGGGAAAACCTGGTCTGATCCAAGCAGGCAACTGTAAAAAGGAAGGACAAGGAAACCCTAAGGTTGCTGATTGCTTTAACTTCGTACGAACTGAAACCTGAGACAAAAATTAACGAGACTGAACGAAAGTGATTGAAAAGCTACTGTAATCGAACATTACAATATCCGCAATCGTACTGAGCTCATCAACTATTATATAGTTCAGCCTTAACGCTATCATTTTACTGTATTCAAGCTGGTCCACTTGGCGATAGTCAAAGCTAACCATAGAAGTCCCAAACAGAACTTTTCGATATCGGACATGGCGATATCGAAAATATGTATATGTGACCATTCCTGCTATGACAAACTTAACAACAATTCAACGTTGGCGATAACATCAAAAACCAACCGTCCAACCGTCCCAAACAAAGTTAAGGCTGAACTATAATAGAAGATGGTTGCGAACGACAACTTTCTTAACTGAGCGGACACATGCAACTTGTATTGTACGACCATTAAAGCTTTTCGCTACGATTTGTTCAGTTTTCGTTCACTTTTGCTAACTTGCGAAAATGCGAATTCATTCGTTCTTTCTCTTTCTTTTCTTCTTTCATACAAGAATTTGACATTTCCCTCCAACAGCTGTATACATTTGAATTTGAAAGTTCAAAAGCAACGAAATTTTGTTTGGCTAAACGGCTTCCACTCTGACAATCGCTTCCATTCACAAATGTCTGTTATGGGCAACTTGAGTAATTGACAGTGACCCGGGGTCTCCACGAGCAATATTTCATAGCATGCAATGTGTCATTCTATGAAAATTGCTTGTGGAGACCTTAAATAGTATTCTATGAAAAATTTCTTGCTATGTATTGCTCACTCAATTGCTTTCTTATGGATAGTATGCTATGGGCTGTCATTTCTGCTTGAGGTTGTAAGATTGTTTGAGATAGTAAGCAATGGAAATGCCCACCCTACATTTTATAGCATTCTATCATTATTTCATACTATGAAAAGTGACAGATAGTAAGCTATGAAATATTGCTCGTGGAGACGCGGTGTGATGAAAAAAACTAAACATAGAATTTTGACATTAGCTTCCGATTTCTTCCGAGTATTATAGGACGTTTAACAAGGCTGCCGTAGTACAACCAATTTCAACCGTGACAGTACCCGAACTTATAGCGGTAAATCACTTATCTGACAACACAATTCATATGTGTCAATGTGAAATAATACCTCATATTCAAATGCAAAAAAAAAATTGGCTCAACATGTGAAATCGTGAACAGTTTTCGTTTACACAAATGCAGTTGATGCATTATAACTAAGTTTTTGCTTTTTTTCTAAATTAATCACTGCAAATGTATTCTACTTAAAAATTGCATTACATGAAATAGGTGAATCAATTCTCATGTTTCCGCTTGTAGACTTATTGTTAAACACCGC
This sequence comes from Rhingia rostrata, assembly GCA_949824845.1. Classification (NCBI taxonomy): domain Eukaryota; kingdom Metazoa; phylum Arthropoda; class Insecta; order Diptera; family Syrphidae; genus Rhingia; species Rhingia rostrata. Next base: position 26,089,265 of record OX463755.1, on the reverse strand, counting down.
TTTTGAATGTCTGATTTAATTATTACGTTATTATATACTTTCGGACATAAGTTCTGTCAATGTCAAGTTTTCGGCCATTTTCCCAAATGTCAGAAGGTTATTCAAGTTTGTAAAGGGTGATCCATTTTGAGGTTCCCTACTTTTTTAAAGAAAAAAACACAGAAAATTCAAATTTAATGGAGAATGTTTATTATCATATGAAAGAAAATTCTTTGGCATTTATTTTTTGAAGATTATGTCTATCAAATGTTGGCTGTTGCTATGTCGCAGATGGTCCATCCGTTGAGTCCAATTTTCGATCACTCGTTCGAGCATTTCGACTGGTAACTGGCGAATGACACGCGTGATGTTTTCCTCCAAGGCCTGAATCGAAGCGGGTTTGTCGGCATAAGCTTTTGACTTTACATATCCCCACAGGAAAATGTCTAACGGTGTGATATCACACGATCTTGGTGGCCAATCGACCGGCCGGTGATGGTGTTGCGAATAGTACGCTCAGTAGGCCGATTATGTTGACCATAAGTTGAGCGAAGTGCACGAAACACATTCTTCACAGAACGTGAATTTTCATAATAAAGTTGAACAATTTGTAAACGTTGTTCACGCATAAGTCTTTCCATTATGAAATTCCAAACAATACTAAACAAAAATAACATGACAGCATGACACGACTCACACGTGATCTGTCAAAAAAGGCTATTGAAAAAAGTATCTCTACTTGGATCACCCATTAGTTGAATAACCTTCCACTTCGTGATAATTATTATCAATCGAACGAAAATTAAAAGTATCACACATCATCAATCAGAAATAGATGAACAAACGAACACCTCCTCATGTTTTGTTTGATTTGTCTGCGGGACGAAATTACAGTTATTTGTGGATACCTGCGGAGTATTCTTCTTTTTTTCTTCTACCGAATAAAATATAGTGCTTCTCACTATTTAAGTGGAAAATTATTCCGTTATGCCATCATTAGGGAGGTATTGTTATAAAAATTATTCCCTCTTACGTTTCAAGTGTCAATTACACAGTAGACTGCAAAAACAGTTATAATTAAAATTACTCAAACAGATCAGCATTATCGTAAAAGGAATTTGAACTATTAAGAGGCTAAAAGAAGCCTACAATCTACATCGCTCAATGCCAAGGTATATAGAATATAATGGTATGATACTGCGCATGTCTATCTCCATCTCTCTTATATAAATTTACGTCACCTGTATCGAGTTTTGACACAAATTAAATATTATGGTGATTTGTGCTGTATATGGCTGCAATATTAGCAATAATAACAAAAATTGTAGAAATGTTATTGAAAACAAATGTGAACAAACCAAATTCTCTTGATTTCCCAAGGAAAAATGTTTGGAGAAAGTGTGGCTTTTTAAGCGCGGTAGAAAAAATGCATTTAATACAAAAAATGCATTTATGTGCTCCAAACAATTCACCGCTGGCCAATATCTAAGAAACTTAATGCATGAACTGCTTTAATACTCCCCCAAGAACAACAAAAAACTAAAATCTGATGCTATTCCTACTGAAATTTTAGCTTTTTCTGTAGCCGATGGGGACATTCAGCGCCAAGAGAGGAAAAATAAGCGAGAAGTTGTAAATGCAAATCTTTCTGCATTTCAAAAAATCTACGTCCTCATGGCAGATGAAATGAAGATACAAAAGACATATGAATACGATTAAAAAAAAAAAGCGATACTCCCTTACCACCAGCTAATTATGCACAAGTTGTAATGGCTAGAGGGTTTTTTCAAAATTGGAAACAACCAATTTACTTAAACTCCGATTCTGCTTTAACAAAATTTATGTACAAGGTGTCGCAAAAGTAGTCCTCCTATCAGAAAATGCTATAAATTTTGCGATTGGCACCTAATGTCAGTTCTGTTTTGACATTTGTGGAGTAAACACATGCGAAATACACGTTAATAAACAATGTTACGCTACACTGCTCCAGAACGCGGAATATTGGTGACTATTTATTTGAGCAATAATCGGTCGGTGACTTTGGCACAACGTGAATTTCGTCGCAGATTTCCTAGCCGTCCAACGCCTAATGGTGAAACACTTCGACGTTTAGCCGCTCGCCTCGAAGAGACTGGCACAACACGAGATGGTGCCAGGCGTGGCAGACCCGGAGTAGCCGTTCTGCAGAGAATATTGCTGCTGTAGCCGAAGATGTCATGGAAGCGCCGTCGACATCGACCAGACGATTTGCCACGCAAATGGGTATCAGTCGACGGTCTTTACAGCGAATTTTGGTACAAGATTTGAAGATGTTTCCGTACAAAGTCCAGACGGTGCATCAGCTGTTAGCTGCTGACCGCCAATCGCGTCTAACATACGCTCAAGCCATCCTTAATCACCACCAAGAGGAAGAAGATTTTTCATCAAAAATAATCATGAGTGATGAGGCCCACTTCCATCTTAGCCTGTACGTAAATAAGCAAAATTTACGCTTCTGGGGCACTGAAAATCGCTCAAAGTCACTGTATGGTGTGCTGTTTTCGCTGGAGGAGTCATCGGACCTTTTTTCTTCGAAGACGTCGCGGGCCAAACGGTTACTGTGAATGGTGAGCGCTACAGAGCAATGATCAACGAGTTCTTTTTGCCGCAACTTGATGAATTGGGATTAGAAAACATGTGGTTCCAACAGGACGGTGCAACGGCACACACTGCACGTGCCACAACCGATATGCTGAAGGATGCATTTCCCGGGCGCCTAATATCCCGTTTTGGCGATTTGCACTGGCCAGCAAGATCGCCTGATTTGACCGCTCCAGACTTCTTTTTGTGGGGCTTTTTGAAGTCGCGGGCTTATGTCAACAAGCCTCAGACTCTTGCAGCTCTTACAGACAATATCCGTCAAGAATGTGAGGACCTATCGCCGGAAGTTTTGGCCAAAGTGATGGAAAATGCCATAAAAAGGGCTCAAATGACAATCAACTGTGGCGGCGGCCATATAAATGACATCATATTCTCGACTTGATGTAAAAAAAATTAAAAGACCGAATAAAAATAATCCACAAGAGAATCAAAGTTTTTCTTTTTTTTTAAATTACAGCCAAAAAACATCGGAAGGTTATTTTTGCGCCACCTTGTATATAAGAAGTTGCAGTCAAAAGAACATCATGTGGTCGCCATAGTTTCCGATTTGGGAGGGGGTAACCGAGGACTCTGGCGAAAAATGGATAATCTATGCAGTTCTATACTCTTTGGTATAAGTGAAAGCCAACCCTTTTTTGTCCATCCTTTTTTGTCGTCAGTTGACAACAATATGACTGAGCTAGAGTATGACCACTTAGAGTACCTAGCACGTAACATTGCCTGCCGTCTTAACTCCAAGATTCCGAATTAGCTTGGAACCTATTGCGAGTTTCAATTGTCTGAATCTTTGAAATGGACGGATCAAGTGACGGAGGGAGGATTGCGGAAACCTAATGCGAAATTTATAGATACTCTCACGCAGCTTGGAAACCTTTTTTTTACGAATATAATTCAACGTCATTGAAAGTGGGTCCGAATTACATAAAAACTTCACTTATTATGGCCGAAAAGATTAAACTACACTGGGAAATAAAAACACAGTTTTTCCGCTGTAAAATGTTTTTCAAAACCCGTATATAAGACAAGGACATATTGGAAAATATGAATTCAAGAAATTTAAATATATGTTTGGCGATTAACTTTCATGCATATTTCCTAATTTAAATAAAGCAAAACGTCAAATTTCACGATACTTGTGACGTAGATGCGCAGAACGAAAGAAAATTTCGACTCAGAAGAGCGTACCATTTATTCTTATATACCTTGGTTCAATGCCATATCCCATCATATGGTTAGAATAAACATAATGTATTTCAAATGTGGATTTATTTTTATTAAAACGCACCTAAATAAGGGGTGTGGCTAAATCGTTACTAAATGCCATGTAAAGACACTTTTTGAACGACCGAAAACGACGATGAAAAATTGGCGTGGTAATGCCGGATTTTGAAAATATTTTCACTTGTTGCGGGAGCAAAAAGGTGTGCGTGTACCAAATTTCATTACTATATCTCAAAATTTAAAACCTTATAGGGCATTCACACCGAACCAAAAACTGAGTTTACGCGAAAACACCTGAAACCTTCATCATAAACCGAGTTTTCCCATACGTTTTCAGTTCTCAAAAACAAGTAGGTTATGTCGTAACCTTCTCAAAACCACTTCGCAGACGTCATCTCGTTAAAGGTTGTTGGAACGAACACACCTTTTCATAGATTCTACACGTGTTCCACACGTCCCACAAAACAGCTGATGAACTCGCTGTCAAAACAAATGCATTTTTTTTATTTCATTTCAACTTGGCTCTGGTTTGTAAAACTATAATATGTTGGAAATTAAAAAAAAAGAAAGAAATAACATTTGGTGTGTGGAAGAACAGGAGTACCTGGTGGAGCTAGGGGCATTTGTTTGCGCTTTTTTTTCGTAGCGGCGGGCTTGAGAGTCAAAAACTGTTGTCAAAATCTTTAGATTTGTTTCATTTTGAACTTCATATGCTAATATTAGTTTGATTATATTAGAATTCATTTTATTATTCAATATTTTCACACACAAGTGTTGCAGCTAGTATCAAAATCACAATTGACAGCTGATTGAAATGTCAAACGAAACCTGGTCAGAGTTCGGTGTGAAAGCATCTAGTGGTTTACGTAAACTTTTTACCAAAAACTCAGTTTATGACTCGGTGTGTAAGCACTATTACATGTATTTTGATCAAAATCGACGTTTTTTCTTTTGCAAGCATGTGCGAAAAAATCAAACTTGAGATTTTATTCAAACCTAATATTATGGTGCTTTCACACCGAACCGAAAACTGAGTATTCGAAAAAAATTTCCTGTATTTCATCGAAAACCGGAGTTTTCCCATACATTTGACGTAACCGTCTCGAAAATACTTCGCAGACTTAATCTCGTTCAAGGTTGTTGTAACGAACACACCTTTTCATACGTTCTACATGTGCTCCACACGTTCCACAAAACAACTGATGAACTCGCTGTTAATTAATTCAATTAATATAATTTCACACACATATTATAAAGCTAGTATCACAGCTGAGCTGATTGAAATGTCAAACGAAACCTGGTCAAAGTTCGGTCTGAAAGCACAAGTGGTTTCCGAAAACTTTTTGCTGGAAACTCAGTTTTGGATTCGGTGTGTAAGCACTATTACGATGAAAGAGAAGCTCGAAAAAGCCGATCTGTGTACGCATCTAAAGGCTAAGCGGATGGACGGATTTACTTCAAATTTAATATACGAGCTTTTTTGGGCAATACCCAGAGGGGTTTTATGTATTATCATTATAGAACGAGAACTAATTGTAGATATTTTATAAATTCAGATTTCAGTGTGCGAACATACCCGGATGTGTGAAAATCGAACACATCCATTTGGTGTGCTTTAGTGGTACTGGATGCGCCCACTGGAATAAATGATTGGAATAGTGGTATCTGTCAAAACCACTTCTCGAACAGTCAATAAACTGCGGGAACCTCCGCCATCTCTAGATCAGTATATGGAGTGGTATAAATAATGATCAAGCGACAACCAGCGAGTTAGTCTAAATTGTAACCTGAACGTTATATAAATAGTGTTGACTGAGTGAATTACCTAAGTGAAATTTGAAAGTGAAAGTCTACAATATCTTCCAGACAACGAATTTTGTAAAACAAAATTTCTAAAAAAAAAAAAAAACGAAGGCCCGCAACACCATCAAGGTTTTGGATGCAGTGCGACACATAATATGCAGAATTTATGTTTGACATACATGCAGTGCAGTGGCTCCTGTCATAACATTCAGCTTACTGTGGTGGTATTTTTTGATTCTCCGGACGTCACGTCTGACTTTGTTGAACATGTGACCAACCGTGGACATTTGTGTTTGGTCATTTATGCCCCCACACTGTCAGTTGAAGAGCTATAAATGTCACGGTTTGCAAGAAAGTTTTTTTTTTTTTTTGCGAATCGGTCTGTATTCGTCGCGATAATATTAGGTTGCCGGTCTAGCTCTTTCCAAATCTCTTATCCATTTTTTACTGCCTCCTTTGGTCTTTTCGTCCCTATAAATGCTGTCGTATGCGGCTTTGAAATCGATGACGAGGTGGTGGGTATCGATTTGGACTTCTTGGGTTTTTTCCAGGATCTGCCGAAGTGTGAAGATTTGATCGGTTGTGGACTTTCCTGGCCTAAAACCACACTGATAAGGGCCGATCAGGTTGTTGGTTAACGGCTTCAGGCGTTCACATATTACGGCAGATAGAATTTTGTATGCGATTTTGAGGAGACTTATGCCTCTGTAGTTGGTGCAGTTTAGAGGGTCTCCTTTTTTTGTGGATCGGGCAAACGATGCTGAGGTTCTATTCTTCAGGCATACTTTCTTCCGACCAGATTCGGCTTATGAGTTGATGGATGTTACTTACCAAGTCTTCTACGCCGGCGGGAAGGCCGTCATTTCCGGCAGCCTTATTAAGCTTCAGTTTAAATATTGCTATCCTCACTTCACTCAGGTCGGGTGGTTGGCAGTTTTCGCTGTAGTTGCCAATATTGAAAGGTTCGTTCTGCCTGTCTGCATCGCCGTTTAACAGTCTGCAGAAGTGATTCTTCCATATCCTCAGCATCGACTGTGTCTCAGGTACGATATTTCATTGTTCATCTCTACCGGATTTTGTCGAGCCCTGTATCCTTGGCTTTGACGTTTTACACTTTGGTAAAATTTGCGAACGTCTTTCCTGGAGTGGCACCTCTCTATATCCTCGATCGCGCGCTTTTCTTACTCTTTTTTCTTCTTTCTAAAAAGCCGGTGTTCTGCCCTTCTTCTCTGCCTATAGAGCTCAACAGCAGCTCTCGTCTTCACCTGCAGCTTAGCCTTGTAGGCCTCGTTCTTGGCTGCGAGCATCTGTCGGCATTCCTCATCAAACCAGGGGTTTCTTGCTGGTGGGCGCGAGAAACCTAGCACATCAGTTGCGGCTGATCTAATGTCTTGTTGGCATCGTTGCCATTGTTCTTCGACATTCGATGTTGGTGGTATGGTGTTAATCGAGAGGTTTAGGAATACGCGTTGCGCGAAGGTCTTGGTGGTCTCTTGCGATTGCAGTCTTTCGACATTAAATTTTTTTACAGTATTTCTGGGTTGCTGTGGCGTAGTGGATATCCGCATTCTAACTTTGGCTGCAACAAGGTAGTGGTCCGAGTCGATGATAGCTCCTCGGAATGTTCGGACATCCAAAATACTGGATGCGTGGCGCTTGTCTATCGCTATGTGATCAATTTGATTGACCGTTCGTTGATCTGCAGACCGCCATGTCCCCTTATGGATATCGAGGTGAGGAAACCGTGTGCTGGCTATAGTGGCATTTCGTTCCGTAGCGAAGTCAATAAGCCTAAGTCCGTTACCAGACGTGTTGTCGTGTAGGCTATGTTTTCCGACAATACTGCTAAAGATGTCTTCTCTTCCTACCTTTGCGTTAAAATCTCCCAGCACGAATTTAACATCGTACATCGGTAGTCGCTCATAGGTTTCGTCAAGGAGTTCATAGAAGCAGTCCCTAGCTGTATCATATTTTTCCTCCGTTGGGGCGTGGGCGCATATAAGGCTAATGTTGGCGAATTTGGCCTTGATGCGGATCGTTACAATGCGTTCGCTAATGTCTTGGAAACATAAGACTACTTGCCTAAGTCTGGCACTTATAACAAATCCGAATCCGAATAGTCGCTGTTTCTGCTCACTATAACACGGTCCGTAGTAGATGTCACAGTTTTTCATCCTCTTTTTGCCCGGCTCATCCCATCGTATTTCCTGGATGGCAGCAATGTCTTCTTTGTAGCAGTTTAGGGCTTCCGCTAGTTGTTCGCTTGCACCTCTCCTGTTCAATGTTCTCACATTCCAGGTGCAGATACGAACGCCGTTGTGCTTTTTTCGTTTAGCCGTGTCGTCAACAATAAAATCAGTCCTTTCCGAGGCTATTGGTTGCTTCTTAGCCGTAAGATTTTTCCATGATTGGGTAGTTAACCCAAAGCACAACCCCCAACCTGGAGGGCCAGTTCCAATTTATTAGATACCGCTAGGACACGGGGCAATCAGTATCCACTACGGGATTGAGCGCTGCCGTTGGCCTTTCGGTTCATCCGCCACCAGCTCTGTTCAAGGGGCCTGACTAACCCTTGAAATTCCTAGACAACCTGTTGTCCGAATATGTCGAAGCAGCTTGTCTAGGTTCACCTGGGATAGCAGGCTGGGTATTCGTTTCCGTGCCATTCTGACCTGGGTGTAGTATTGCTGTTTTTCGTCGTGTTATCAACACTCGCGCTTATCGTTTAGCAAGTCAAATCCGGTTGGATGAGACCAGTACCCGATGGTTACCACTTGGAGGTAAAAATAAGCACTTGATGTGTAGTCAGAGTTACAACACTGGGCATTGCCAAGTTAAAGCCAATCAGAGTCTACCCTCCTTCTACAACACCCAACCATCAAAAGGGGCATGCAACGATATAATATCACTTTCAGGCTTTACGTGTCCATCATAGAATGGTGTGGGAGTCTGGTGGAAGGCTATAGAGGCAGTCTCCAACCACAGCCGAATATTGCCTAATCAGATGACACGGTTTCACCACTTATGGGTGCCGGGTCACAGACTGGGCACTTCCATTGATATTCTACCGCCAGTGGCAATTTTATTATTGAACGATGAACGATGAACGATGGTTAGTGAGATGAATTGCCGCGCAGAAAGTGTGGGTTCGATTCCCAGCCGTAGCAACACCTAAAACGATTTTTCACTGGCCCTGCTCTCGTAATGATCTGACAATCATCCGAGTAGTAGCAATTGTCAAGAATAGCTTATCTCAACTTCGCCGTTCAGAGTCGGCATAAAAGGAGGTCCCGCCATCGTGCAAGAAGTACGCACGAGCACATGAAGGGTTGTGAGAAAGCTATGCCCTGGGTACTAACGTCGGAGCAGAAGCCGAACTACGTCGATTAATGGACCACCCAATTCTCAATTGGATGGAGATAGTTGAAGTTTTAGCGAACCAAGGAACTCGGTGGAAATTCACTAACCCCGCTTCCCCTCATTTTGGAAGGCTATGGTAAGCATAGGTGTAAAGAGAGTAAAACACCACCTCAAAAGAGTTGGGACGGGAACACAAGGCTATGAAGAGTTAACCACATTTCTGACACAAATAGAAGCGTGTCTTAACTCTAGACCATTGTGTCCCCTATCACAAGACCCTGAAGACTGCCGTGCCTTAACTACTGTATACCTTTTCTCATCTGTCAAGGGTCTTAACTGTTCCATAACCAGACTTGATTTCGAGAAAAGTGAATTTGATCGACCGTTGGAAGGAAATGCAACTCCGCATGCTAACAATACTACTTGACTCGCCTGTACATAGTTTTGATGTATAGAGCCAAAGATTATAAAGTCATACAGATGACGCACTGCATACAATAAAAATTATTCTATGGCGAGTCGTACTGGCAAAGCCCCTCCACGTGCATACCGCCCGCCCGTACATTAAGCTGGTGAGCAAAAGTTTCTGTTTTCTTGTTCTCAAAGCGTCACCCGTATGATTTTATAATCTTTATTAGAGCTCAGGTGATGAATTACATTCTTGGGACCGACTACCTTCATCCCCAACTGTTCCAATTACTCTTCACCGGTTCACCTGCACCAACTCCACCACACACCAAGCACGTGTTTCGTTGAAAATTTTGTAAACAAATCACAGACTCGAACCAAAACGTGTTCAATAATTGGATAAACAAACAGAAATTCACCTCACCACGATAGCGCACACTCAACGAACAACTGTCAACAGAGAGTTCTCGTTTCCCCCGTGCACTTGAAAATCCGCGTCGTGTCAAACAAGATTTTTTTTGTTTTTTGTTATGGAAACGTCAAAACAAGTGCAGAATTTTTCTCACCTGCCAGATAAACAGTAGAAAAAGTTATTTTATCGTCGGTGAGCTCGGTCGATAATCATGAATCTCTGTGATTTCCAAGTCAATTAAATCGGACTCGTGTGGACTCTGTGTGCCCAGTGGAAACAAATACGCTCTCCAAATGTATTTCGATTTCGTACATTCGCAGTTTGAACGCACATTAGCACTGAAGTTAAAGCAATAGAGGAGGAAAAGTGTTTTTCTTATTTTTTTTTGTTAATTTTCTCCCTATATTAAGGGTTGTGACGTTGTTGTTGTGTTTAGAGTGAGTTTTTAGTGGTTTAAGCGATGAAGGTGCACTTCAGAGAACAATATGGAACCAAGGGGGAGGAGATCCTTTATGTGACACCAGCAGGTGAGTGGTGATGCTTCAGTAGAAGTGGGTTTCACATTGATACGATCTGAAGTGGGTGGATAAGAAGGGATTAAATGCGGTCCATGGATGCATTTGCCTGGATATAAACATTGTCTGAGGCAGAAAATAGATTTACGACCATTGGATAAGTATTCGACACGTATGCCAAACGGTGTGCAAATTCGCACAATCTATCAATGCACTTACTGTCTGAGGGTTATAAATAAAAGAGTCAGCAGAACTGCAACAAACTGGGACAACAATAGCAAGAAATAGGTTGCTATAGGTTGTTTACGTTTGGGATTAATTGGAGGATATAAGATATAGAATACCTAGGTATCAAGCACATGGCGGGAGTAATCTCAAATTTAGACTAAAATGGCTTATCACGCTTATATAGTCGTAAATAGGTACAGATAACATTTGGTTTAATAAAACCGATTAGATACCTAGGTACGTAATTGAAAATTTTAATTTTATCTGAAATGGGAATCGCAAGATTAGAAGTGAATATTATTTTCAATCTTACTCTGGAGTCTGGACTGTGGAGAAATCTCTTCCACTATTATGCCCAAAGAGTTGATTGCTAAATTGTTTCGAACTATGTTTACCTACTTTTCTTTGATAAGCTTTTGGAAATAACTGATTTGTTTCTTCGAATAACCCTGTTGTTTAAAAGCAACGAAAATGCTCGGTAAGGATTGATTTTATAGTTGACAACCATGCTAAACGAACAAAAAAAACAACGACGTTCCTATCTGCATCTTGAATATGCCAACATTAAACAGAGGAGTTGCACGCGAACAACTACCGGAAGCATTTAGCTATAAACAGGTGTGATACAATTGCCGGAAGGCAAAAAATGCTTGATGGTATTAGCCAACGCATTGCAACAATTCCCATCAAGCCCGGTATCCAGATCAACCAACTGTGCATAAAACTGATTACACATATCGATAGACCAGCGACACATGTTCGGACATCCAAAATACTTTGTGTATTCGATCATTCCATGAGGTTAACATCGACTTGAATCACAACCTTGTTACAGACAAGGTAAGATTTCGGATATCCACAACGCCACAACAAATAAAGAAATACTGTTACAATAATGAATGCCGAAAGAATGGAATCGCAATCGCCCAGTACTGTGCAGAGCGAATGAAATGTCGAAGTCCAATGTCAAGAAGCCAAAAAGATTCGCCGTAATTGATGTGCTAAGACTCTCTCGCACATGTCAATAGATGTTCGCATTCAAAAATTAGGCTTACATGGCAAGCTGCAGGTGCAGACGAATGCTAGCGTTGAGTTTTATAGGACGAGAAAAAAAAACCGACTTTTCAGAAAGAAGACAAATAAAAAAAAACCTCGCGATCGAAAATATTGAGGGGTGCCACTTGAGGAATGATATTTGAAATTTTTACCAAATTGTAAAACATCAAAGCCAGGAATACAAGGCTGGAATGTAGTTGAGCCACAGAAATTAAATTGATATATCAATACTGAACGCGGTTCCTATTTCTTAAACTTTTGTTGGATGCGCTCTTTGTTGGTGGCAAGGAATCCATCCAACATTGGTGACGTAAGCGGCGAACACCAGGCCTAAATGAAGCAATATCTAACCGTAATCTTAACAAGGCTGCAGGAAAAGACGGTTTTCCTGCCAAACTGTATAAAGCTTGTGGAGATGGTTCAATAAGCAACATGCACCAATTCATTAGCAATATTGGTTCAAATAAAGTAAAAAATGAAAAATGCAATCTCACCATCGTTTCACAAAAAAAAAAGGAGACCATCTGAACTGCGCCTAATATAGCGGCATAAGTCACCTCAGTATTGCCTACGAGAACCTATCTGCCGTAATATTTGAACGCTGGATACCGTTTACCAACAAAACTATCGACACTTTAGTGTGGTTTTAGGCCATTGAAATCCACAGCTGATCAAATCCTCAATCGATACCATGTACCTATTCATCAATTTAAATCCTACATACGTCATACGCGACGATATTGACTCCATTTGTCGGACAATATCTAAACTCAAGCTTAATAAGGCTGCCAGAAATGACGGCATTCCCGCTGAACTTTATAAAGCCGACGGAGATGACTTGGTAATAAACATCCACAAACTCGTAGGCCAAATCTGGTCGGGAGAAAGTATGCCTAAAGAATGGAACCTCAGCATCGTTTGCCCGATCCACAAAAAAGGGGTCCCTCTGAACTGCGCCAACTACAAAGGCAAAAGTCTCCTTAACATCGCCTACAAGATCCTATCTACCGTAATATGAGAACGCCTGAAACCGTTTACCAACAACCTGATCGGCCCTTATCAGTGTGGTTTTAGACCAGGAAAGTCCACAACCGATCAAATTTTCACACTTCGACTGGCAAGACTATTTATATGCTATCAACACGGAAAGACACACAACATCGACGAATTGGACCGAACGTCACCGTTGACAGATATAACTTTGAGGTAGTACTGGACTTTTTCTACCTCGGCTTCGCTATTAACTGTGATAACAACATCTCGTCAGAGGACTAGATGTCTTCATTTCCGTGGTACCAGACTATAGCCCGATTTTTTTTATGGGTATCCTACAAACCCAGTGATGCATGATCACTCCTATCCGAGGTTAGTGGTCAGCAGCAACACCAACTTCTTCATGAGTTCATGGTTAATTTTTTTTTATTTTTTTTTTTTTTTTTGTAAATGGCTACACTTGCTTATCTAACATTAAGTCATGCTTAACGGAACTCTTTTCTCACAGCAAATCAAGCAGTCATATGGACGCAGACTTCATGAATCCGGCTTTGTTTGGTTAACGATAGGCCTTTACAGATAACCTGCTCTAAAACCATTCGCCGCATATCGCCCGGGTACTAAATGAAAGGATATCTTACTTTCTGCGTCTTCTTCTCCACCCGAGGACGCGCCCAGTATTGACCCCTACTGGGCGGATGCAGTATAGGAAGACCTTGCCTTAAATGGGGTGCGCAAGTTAAAAACTACCTCAATCAACTTGAAGTGCGCAACTGGAGTAGGTTAGCTAAGAACCGTGCTAATTGATGAGTCATGTTGGTTGAGGCCCAGGTTCATTCCGTACTGTAGCTCAAGTAAGCAAGTAAGCTCCACTGGTCACCAAACCATCAACTAATATAAATTATTTGAAATCGATCCGAAAAAAAAAATCAAACATTCGCCATAGTTTAGGTCGGTTAGGTTTAATGGTCTGTTGACACTCAGGTGAGTCGTCAAACTCGCATAGGCCTACGTGGGCCCATAGCGAAACCCCTTGTTGGAAGATGAGTACCTGAAAAGAATGTTTAAAAGTATATATGAGTGTAATACTGGTTTTTTATTTGCGTTGTTCCATCCACTTATAAATGTTTACTCCACCCCGGTTTTGTTGCTAGCTCTCCTCGTAGTAGAAGTTACCATGGAGTTTGTTGCGGCTGTTGCATATCGCGGGAGTAGGTGTGAGATACCCTCCTCGACTTCTGGGTCGTCGCATTTCCTGCATAGTTGGTATGAGTCAGCTAGTCCGATTTTATGGGAGTGCTTACCCAATAGGTTGCGACCTGTTATCATTCTCACCGCTATAGAAATTGAAGCTCTGTTCAGAGTAATAAGCTTGTTTGATTTGCTACCACTTATTTCGGGTCAAAAGTATTTGGTGCGTTTGCTTGTGTCAATGTTTTGCCACCTAGATTCTATTTCCCTTTGCGTGTATATAGTTATTGCGTGTTTTTAAGAAAAACGCGGTCTAACCCTGTTATCGCACAAGTAAATGCAGCTGGACGATCCTAATATGGCTAGCTCGTCTGGTTTTTCGTTTCCTGGAGCGTGTCCTGGCACCCAGATAATTTGGACTTTGTTCTGGTTACATAGAGCTCTGAGCGGCAGCGTCCAACTACTCGTGATTTTGTTGTGTTATATGCCAGAGCTTTTATGGCCGCTTGACTATCTACGTAAATGAAGATATCCTCTTGTGATATTTCCAGTACTCTAGCCGATTCGGTAGCTACGAGAATGGCTAGGATCTCTGCTTTGAAAACACTGCAAAAGTTCGCCGAACGAATGGATGTGCTTACCCCGATTCTTTCGGAGTAGACTCCAGATTTCCACTTTAGATCCATCGGTATAGATTGCTATTTCGTTGTTGGATACAACATTCGCCTCTACTTGGTATTCTGATTGGGTATTTAATGTCGAAATCGTGATATGGGATGGTGTAGTCAGATGCCCCATTCGCATATTGGTGACCAAATGGTTTGATACATAGGTTTCCCGCTTCTTTGAGGCATGCCTCGCTTTTCGCTGTTGTGTCAATCAGCTGTAAGTCGATTGGTGGGAGATTTAGAAAGTGTATCCAAAGCTGCTGTGGGAATGGTGCGCATAGCTCCTGTTATAAGTACGCATGCTGTACTTTGAACTTTGTTGGTGCTATCAAATACTTCGTCTTTTTCATGGAATTCCACCAGGCTAGGCAACCATAGGGAAGGATTGGTCTTACAACAGCTATGTATAGCCATTTCGTATTCTGTTGCAGCTATATAGGGCAATGTTAGCTTTCTTAACCCTTTCGTTGATATTAAGGTTTCAGTTTCACCCCAAAGGTATTTGACACTTGCTGATAGTGAGAGGGCAGACCCTCCCAAAGTCATGAGTACTAATTCAGCTTTCTTCGGATTTTTACCTAGTCCGCATTGTTCTGACCATTTACCGAATGTGTTTAGACTTGTTTGCATGATTGCGCTTAGAGTCGATGGGAATTTCCCACATGCCATGAGAACAACATCGTCTGCATAAGCCCTTGTTTTTGTTGCAGTGAATTCCAGTCTCTTCAATGCTTCGTTGACGACCAGTAGCCACCTTTGAGGAGTACCTATTGTCGTTGTTATTGTTTTGGTACAATCACCCAGCGAGGATGAAATGATACGTTTCTTAAGAATGGTTGTGATCCAGTTGCTTACAACCGTTTCTATTCCTGATTTGTCAAGTGCCATCTCTATGGCTTCCGTCTCTACGTTACTAAAGGCTTCTTCTATATCTTGGAAGGCTGCTAGTGTGTATTCGCCTTAACTGTCCGACAGTAGAGTTGCTGCAACATTTAAAAAGCGAGACGCGAACGGGAAAACTGTACCGATCAGAGCTTCTACTTCGAAAACTAGTGAAATACCTGAAAGATAGACGAAGGAGTTGAAGTTCTGCGACTGTATGCTTTTACTTTAAGAACTTTTCCAACACACGAAGAGTGAGATGAACGATCGATAATTGATCCCATGATACAGCGTAATTGAGACTTTAATTACAGAATGCATTGCGATGATGTCGTGGGTTAAACAAGGAAGGTCTGGCATTTAGTTTTTTGTTGAACGCAGTGAACAAAATCATTTCATAACAACTTAGTGGGACATGATCACGTGTTGTACATCCCTTTATAACTTCTTTTTTAAAACATCCGTCTGTCAACGCCCTTTTTATATTGAAGCATATTTTGCGTTATTGTCCTTTTGCTCTCAAATGGCATATATTGGAGCGCCAAATATACTCGGTAATTCCATGCCGAAATTCAAGATCCAAAGACAAAGATGTCAGCAGATTGGTTCACTTCTTTCAATACACAAAGAAGATGTACGTGGCTCATCATTAATTGATATCAAAACAAAAAATTTGAATCTCTTATCAATAAATAATGCCATCAATCAGGCATACACAAGTTGGGCCAAAAGAGATCACCCTATTGGAAGATGCTCTTATTTTTGCAAGTGGCCGCCAAAGTCAAAGCAGTTTTGACATTTGTGGACTAGACAGATGTAGAATACAAGTGAAAAAGCCATGGAGCGATACACTTCCCAAGAATGCGTCTATTTTTTGCGATACAATTAGTCAGTAGGGTTGGCGCACCGCTAATTCCGTCGCCGACTCCCCGGCTGTTCGACACCGACTGCGCAAACACTACGCCGTTTGGCCACCAACCTTGAAGAGTATGGGACACACGAGATGTTGATAAGAGTGGCATGCCCCGGAGCGCCCGTTGTGCGGAGAATATCGCTGCTGTTGCCGAGGATGTCGAGCTGTCGCGGAAACATAGACCAGACGCCGTGCCTCGCAATTAGCCATCAGCCGGTCGTCCTTAAGGTGAATGTTGGTCAAAGACTTGCGCATGTTCCCGTACAAAGTCCAGTCCGTGTATCGGCTGCTGTCTGTCGACCGCCAAACGTGTGCAACCTACGCCCAGTGGACGATTTTTCGACAAAAAATCATAATGAGTGATGGGCTCATTTCCACCTCAGTAGGTACGTGAACAAGAAAAACTATCGCCATTACACCTGCTCAAAGTTACTGCATGGTACGCTGTTTACGCTGGAGGAGTCAACGGGCCATTTTTTTTTTCGAGAACGCCGCTGGTCAAACGACAACAGTGGACGTCGCGCGCTATAGGGCCTTGTTAACCGAGTTTTTTCGCCCGCAATTGGAAGAATTAGGACTGGTAATTCATGGTTCCAACAGGACGGAGCAACGGCACACACTGCGCGAGCCACAACCGATATTCTGAATGCGGCGACAACATCGGATGACTTTTTTGGCCCACCTTGTATATGTATTTTAACTGGCTGGATAAATCCTCTAAAGTTGTACATATTCAAGGTTACTAATTTGTTTAGTTGAAAGTAAAATTTGAACAGGCAGGACAACGTCAACAATCTTTCCTTCTCACTTTAGCCTATCAGCCAAAACATTTTCTTTATTTCACCAAAGTCCATAATCTCCAACGTATTTACCTAACCAACTCCTTTACAGATCAAAACACCATTGTACGAGTCCCACTAAAGGGTGACCGACTCGTAATCCGTGAAAAGTTTTTCCTATTTCGAGTGCTGCAGAAAATATTTCTCCCCAAGGGCTATCCGGACAGTGTGAGTGACGATTATGCCGCATATCAAGTGTGGGACACAGTGCAGGCATTCTGCAGCACTATTTGCGGTAAGTGCTAATGAATTTCATTCCAAACATCATGTGCGCCGCATGTGTAAATGTTTATACATGTCCCTTCCTCCAGGTACACTTTGTACACATGCAATTCTCAAAGGCATAGGTGTGGGCAGTGACACCGTCAGTCCATTCTCAGCGACTGTGACATGGATAATTAAGGAGGGCAGTGGTCACATCGGGCGAATATTATTCTCGTGGTGGAAGGGCTCACAATTGGATGTGGACTCGAAGAAATGGAGACTGAGAGCTGATTTTCTAAATGACATGGCGATGGGTGTTGAAATCTATATTCTTCCAAAATATCCGTTATACTCGACGTATATTCTCTGTTCGACAACAGTACTGAAGGCGATAGTTGGGGTTGCGGGTGGAGCAACACGTGCCGCACTAACACAACATCACGCCGTGCGGGGAAATCTAGCCGATGTCGCATCGAAGGATAGTTCTCAAGAGACTTGTGTGAATCTAATTGCTTCCTTTATTGGACTCTATCTATTGACTGTTATTAAAAATCAAACGTAAGTTGAGGGTCAGCTAAGTGCTCATGTCTCTGTTTAAAGAGGGGTGGGTAACCAACTTTTAATTGTGATGTGTTGGGAGTGTGATTGGTTAAACCATTTAAACAGAAATATGAGGGCATTGGTGTTTCTAAGTTGTTCTATGACTTCACTACTTTACCCATTTGTAGGATGCTTTATACCGTTTTTGTGATTGTAACCATTTTACATCTGTACGCTAACTTAAAAGCTGTTAAAGCAGTCTGCCTTCGGACGTTCAATGAATCCCGCTATCTCATAGCTCTCGAAGAATTCTTTCGCTCTGGCCGGATGTTATCACCGCAACAAGTCAACAAACTTGAACGTGTGACAATCGGACAAACCGTTTCAGTGTCGCTCAACATTCACATGGGTCTATCGGCGAAAAATCTCATCGATGAGTTCAAAAGTAGTCACGTCATAGAGAATATAGTCTCATCATTCGACCCACACGAACGTTTCATCATCGCCGAGAGCAAACGACATCTGGGCGTGTATCTCCATTTCGATACACGGCCTCAAGATGTCCTTAAAGCTTATTTCTTTGCTGTTTCATATTTACAGGATCGCAATCAGATCAAGGAGAAATACTGGGAGGTGCAGAGTAAATGGCAGGAGTTTGTTAACATGGCCCAACAAGAAGGTAAACAGATTTATCAGTTTTTCTTCAGCGACATCTTATCCGTTCTCTTTTAGGTTGGAGTGCAAACAATCACCTTCTGATGGTCGACGAATTTCGCCTCGATTGGAAGGCATAGACGGTTTCCTTATTTAATCTTTTGTTGAACATTTTCCAGACACCACAACAAAATGGACCAAAACCAACCACAAAGAATCGCGTACGTACGTGCCCTTTTCCTCCCCAAAACCCATAAAACCCTTTTGATATTAATTTTTAGAAACCTCTGAGTCTCAAATGAGTTGAAATTTCTTTTGATAATTATTTTGCTCGCTCTGTTAGTTATTTGTTCTCGACCTTTAGAATTTTATTTTCCAAAAAGTTGTCTTAGATGTAGATGATCGAGAGAATTACATAATTTGTTACGTTAGTACGTACCCTAGGTATTTCTTTTCCTAAACCCCTCCCAGTTTACACGTTTAACATATCCTACTAAAGTAAACAACAAATAAAACGTTTCCAATTTAGTTTTGTAAATAAAAACTGTTTTTTCTATATATACACACAAAAAGAAAACACAAAGCAACACACGATTACCCAAACAATAATTATTATCTTCCATGCGCAACTCTTCTGCCTTAGATCCCAAATGAAATTATTTAACAACAAAAAAAACAACAAAGAGTGACTCGAAACACCGTAGTTGGTGTTGGAATTTTTGACTTAACTCCTTGTGGTTGTAGACATTATGCAATCTAGGTTTATTGATGTGAATATTCGAATTAAGATGATGTTTTGATATTATTTTTAGATACGCAAGATATTGAATGTTTAGAAATTTTTGTAGAGTTTGATTGGCGAATTCAATGCACATTAACGTTCTTTGGAGATTTTTTTTTATTTTTTGCTGGTATCTATTTTTTTATTAATCAAGCTCGTGGAGACAAGGACTAAAGAAGTCTCCATTATGTCAGCGGTAAATGATTTTGCCGATGTCGTTTTGAAGCCAATAATCTTGCTTTCGAAAATATTACACCAAGTGATTTTGAAAGAGTGCAATGCGGTTATCAGGGCTGTCAAGGGCACTGTTTCTCTTAATTTTCATGATACCTGTCAATCATGTACTTACTTACTTAAGTGGCACTAAAGCCCGGAATGAAACTTGGCCTCAACCAACATGTTTCTCAAATTAGCCCGGTCCTTAGTCAACTGACTCTAGTTGCGCAACTCAACTTGGTTGAGGTCGGTTTCTACTTGTGCGAGCTACTTAAGGCGACGGCGCCCGACGTCTTGCTGGGAATCGAAGATTCTGCGAGCCGGAGTATTGGTATCCATTCGTTCTACATGTCCTAGCCATCTTAAACGTCCAATGTGGGGATTTTTGACCAGGGGCATGGCCCTGTACAGCTCGTATAGTTCTTGTTTGAATCTTCGTCACCAAAGCACGCAAACGGGACCGAAGATTTTTTTTCGAGTGAGGGCTTTACTACTGAATTGCCTCCTTAGCCCGAAGAATTAAAACCGTTGGCAAGAGTAATTCTTCGTTTAATTTCTGACGAGATGTTGTTGTCAGATCGTCGGCATATGCTAGTAGTTGCAACAATTTTTTGAAAATTGTACCTGTTCTGGAGTTTTGCACAATCCTCTCAAGAATCAAATTGTCGGTGAGGTCGTTTCCGACACTGATGAAGCAGCGAGAATTCTCCATCGTCATCCTACACAAACGGACGAGTTTAGGTGGTATACCAAAACTAGACATGGCTCTGTATATTTCGTCTCTATAAATGCTGTCGTTTGCGGCTTTGAAATCGATGAATAGGTGGTGGGTATCGATTTGGACTTCTTGGTTTTTTTCCCAGGATCTGCCGAAGTGCGAAGATCAGTTATGGCCTTTCCTGGCCTAAAACCACACTAATAAGAGCCGATCAGGTTGTTGGTAAACGGTTTCAGGCGTTCACATATTACGGCAGATAGGATCTTGTATTCGATGTTGAGGATACTTATGCCTCCGTAGTTGGCATAGTTGGCGTAGTTCAGAGGGTCTCTTTTCTTGTAGATCGGGAGGACGATGCTGAGGTTCCATTCTTCAGCAATATTTTCTTCCGACCAGATTTGGTTTATGAGTCGGTGGATGTTACCAAAGAATATAGAACTACATAGAGTGCGCAGCTCATAGAACGAAATTTTTTCTATGTGGGCCATTGATATTGATACCCCAGTGTTCACATTGCTACCCCAGCATCAAACAACAGCATAGCCGAAGCAAGAGATCGACGAAATTTCCCCTTCGCACTTAGCGCCTGCGTCCGTCAAACGGTTACAAAATGTTTAGCTGTGATGCGTAGTTCTATACTCTTTGATTTTACTTACTAAGTCATTTCCGCCGACTTTATAAAGCTCAAGCTAAGGTTAAGTTTAGATATTGCTATCCTCACTTCATTCAGGTCGAGTGGTTGGCAGTTTTTGCTGTCGTTGTCAATATTTATCGTTCTGCGTGACAGCCGAATGTTGTTCGTCATCGACGTTTCACAGTCTGCAGAAGTGGTTCTTCCATACCCTCAGCATCGTATGTGTCTCAACTACAATATCTCGTTATTCATCTTGACAGGATTCTGTTCGAGTCTTGTATCGTTTACTTTGATGTTCACTTTGGTAAAACTTGCAAAAAACGCTCCTGAAGTGGCACCTCTCTATATCCTCGATCGCGCGCTTTTCTTTCTGTTTCTTATTATTTCTAAAAAGCAGGTGTTCTTCCCTTTTTCTTTGCCTATAGAGCTCAATGATAGCTCTCGTCTTCACCTGCAACTTAGACTTGTGGGTCTCATTCTTGGCTACGAGCATCTGTCGGCATTTCTCATCAAACCAGGGGTTTCTTACTGGTGGGCGCGAGAAACCTAGCACATCAGTTGCGGCTGATGTAATGGCTTGTTGACATCGTTGCCATTGTTCATCGACATTCGATGCTGGTAGTGTTAATAGAGAGGTTAAGGGATGCGTGTTGCTCGAAGGCCTTTGCGGTCTCTTGCGATTGCAGTCTTTTGACATTAAATTGTTGCACACTATTTTTGGATTGTTGTGGCGTGGTGGATATCCGCATTCTTACCTTTGCTGCAACAAGGTGGTGGTCTGACTGGATGTTAGCTCTCGGGATGTTCGGATATCCAAAATACTGGATGCGTGCCTCTTGTCTATCGCAATGGGATCAATTTGGTTGACCG
The DNA here is from genome assembly GCA_949824845.1 of Rhingia rostrata. Lineage (NCBI taxonomy): Eukaryota > Metazoa > Arthropoda > Insecta > Diptera > Syrphidae > Rhingia > Rhingia rostrata. Next base: position 26,067,540 of record OX463755.1, on the reverse strand, counting down.
TTTGTTGATCTGGAGACCGTCATTTCCCCTTATAGATATAGTGGTGAGGAAACCGTGCGCTGGCTGTAGTAGCATTTCGTTTTTAGCGAAGTTAATTAGCCGAAGTCCGTTACCAGACGTTTCGTCCTGTAGAATATGTTCACCGACAATACTGCTGAAGATTTCTTCTCTTCCTATCTTTGCGTTAAAACTTCCTAGTACGATTTTAACATCGTACTACGGTAGTTGCTCATAAGTTTTGTAAAGGAGCTCGTAGAAGCAATCTTTAGCTATATCATTTTTTCCTTTTCCTTCCAAATTTGGCCTTGCTGCTGAATACTAAATAAAAACACATGGCAACTTGACACAACTGACGCGTCATCTGTAAAAAAAAAAAAACCTTTTGAAGAAATTCCTCATGATTGTGATGACGTATTATAATTCAACTCCAACGGTTTAAGTGTAACTCGACTTGACACATCACTAGGCCGAATATTACAAATGTCAAAGAACGTTAATGTGCAAACTTTTTAAATACACACATATTTTTTAATGTTCAAAAAAAATCGTGAAAACAATTTTCCTTTTAAGAGCCATGGTTTGTAAAAAGCTGCAACAATCTCGCATTTATCAAACTATAACAACCACGTTAAATGCTTTTATTTCAAACAGAATTCCATTCCATTAACATGCAACGAACACATCAATTACAATTAACGTATTCAATTAAATTGATTCCCTTCAGTAGATGAAAGAAATAAAACTTATATCGCGTGCTAACAATTATTTAAAATGTTTTGTTTGGTGCGCCATCTATGTACATTAGAAAAAAATGTTAAAAGAAACTATTTTGCTAAAACTTTAATCGTGCAATATACTAATCGTAATTAGAAATTAGCATTTACAATATATACATTCATTACTCAAGAGCTACACTCCATGTTTGAATTAAATAGTATTTTTAAAATTTTGCAATGTTTCTTCAATTTACTTTTGAAAAATTGTAGCTTTTAGTTTTTTTTTATTAAATACGCTGTGTTTCAAACAAACCCAATATGTAGAGTATAAATAAGTGTTTTTTTTTTACATTTATGTTTTTTTTAGAAAATATATTAGTGACTTAAGAATATTATATAAGACTTCTTAGGATGGGTGTAGTTTTTATTTTTAGTAGAAGGAATTTTAATTCGCATATTTTTAGGAGCTTTTTAAAAAAAAAATGGAAAAAGATTTTGTGAATGAAAACATATTTAAAATTTGAAATAAAAATTGCAATTTGCAATGAGTGTTTTTTTTACATATTTTTGGTTTAAACCGACCATGAAGGACAGGGGCTCTATTGATTGTGTAAAAGGAATATTTATGACAGCTCAACGAAAACGAAAGTTATACGACTGCCAAGGCCAACTGACAGTCGTAAGAAATGATGAGTATCGTAAAACCTAGAACGATACTCGTATTATGTAATCGAATTTCAACGAGTAGGAAGTGATTTCAATGTCGCAGATCACACATCGGGTGTTCTCACGTAATGAACATTCCTCTGGGTATTTCAATCCTCTCTGCTCTTACCTTATTTTAACATGGCGAAAACTGAATTATCGCAGGATATCGAGTGTCTACGACAAAGATGAACGTGGGGCACTGGGATTTCCATGATGGCGGAAAGTAATTTTTCACGTGCAGATGGAAGCGTGTAATGCAATGTTACCTTTATTTCCTCGAGCTCAAACATAAATGGAATAAATTTGACTTATCCGGAACGATTGAATAGGACCACAAAAGAGAACGTCAAAGATACTTACCGAATAAATCTAAATTGTGGAGTGTTTTTTCATTCCCCTCCTCTTACACATATTTCCCTGCTCACCATCACTAATCGATGAAAATCAGTGATTTTACTCTTGTGTGAACAGGCACAATGAGAATTGTTTTATAAAATATGGCACCAGTTAACCTGTTCTTAATGCCCGGTTTCACAGCCTGGTTAAGTTAAAGGCAGAGCTTAAGTTTTTTTCTGGTTTTACAGTCATTTTAAAAGTGTGGTTTGGCTAAGCCAAGCATTATTATAAGTGATTGCGAACAGTTTGTGGGTAATTTACTACTGTGAATATATCAACAGATGTTCGCAGGCAGGAACAGGGGTCGAATTACCACATCAGTTATCGAGTGAGTGAAATGCTTACGTTATCGAATGAACGAGTAACTACATTGGGATGATCACTGGGATGAAAAATTACTTTTTCGGTACGATTCTCCAAAATTTAGTACACCCGGAAAAATATATTTTACTAATAATCAATTTTAGCAACAACCTAAATTTTAACCTCCAAACTTTTCAAAAATCCTGTACCAACAAATAAATTTACATCAAAGACTAACGGTAGTTATAGCTGGTTATTATTTAATGCACAGAAAGTCGCATCTGAGTCATGAAGTAGTGATAAAATTGTGTAGTAAGCGCCAGTAGGGAATAATACTGCGAAGATGTTTGTGTGTTTTGTGTAAAGGATTGCGCATACAAATGAAATAAGTTTTTCGTAGCAGCGGAAATTGAAAAAATAAATACATGGTGTCCGCCAGGAGGGTATACTACTTTGTTTTGCCGCCATTTCGGTTAACATTAGTCTTGTACTCTTGACTGCTCATATTTATCAGTCGTAAAATATTCGATAAACCAACGTGTTTTAATCGTTAAATCAATCATCGATTACTGTGACGATGAGAAAGCTAGTGAAACTGTTGGGAGAAACAAAGTGCCAACAAAACGCACTTTTTATCGTGTAGTTGATGATTTCGAATAAAGAGGTCTGTAGGTGATAGGCCCAATCATGAACCACAACGTACTGCAAGATCGGCTGAAACATTACTGCTGCTCAAGGAAGTGTTCAAAACAATCCATCAACCTCGATTCGACGCCGTGCTCCGGAGCTTGGTCTTCAAAGAAGAACTTTGGCCACAATTTTGCACAAGGCTTTGCATTTGTTTCTATTTAAGATTCAGTTGACACAAGAGCTTCTTTCACAAGACCATTTACGCCGGCGTACATATGCCAATAGGATATTACAGCTAGCCCATAACAACCCCGATTTTCATGAAAAATTCATAATGAGTGACGACGCATTGCCCAGTCGGTTCTGGGCAGTGAAAAACCCTCAAATTATTCATCAGTCACCTTTGCATCAATTAAGAGTTACAGTCTGGTGTGCAATTTGGTCAGGAGGAATCATTGGACCTTACTTCTTTGAAAATGAAATCGGCGTAACGGTAACTGTAAATGGGGAGCGATATCGTGATATGATTGAATACTTTTTAACGCCACAACTGCAAGCTTTCGGCTTGATTAACATATGGTATCAACAAGACGGCACCACATCGCATACAGCCAGGATTACAATGGAATTACTGCGAGACCTCTTTCCACAACAAGTTATTTCAAGAAATGGTGATGTTGATTGGCCACCACGGTAGCCTGATTTGACTGCTCCGGACTACTTTTTGTTGGGATATATGAAAAGCAAGGTTTATGCAAACTAGCCAGAAACGCTTAAGGAACTCAATTAAAATGCTCGTCATGAAATTAATGAAATACCGCGTGAAATGTGTGAGAATGTAATGAGAAATGTGCTCAAAAGGGCTCGCATTTGTGACACTAACAGAGGTGGACATTTAATTGATCATGTATTGCATACATAATTGCCGACATAAATAAATAAATCATTTATCAATATAAGATCCATTCTCTTGCATTTAATCAAAAGTTATAAACAAACATAGAAGTACACCTTACCGGCGGACACCCTGTATATTAAGTAAAAAAGTCGAGTTTACTTAGTTGTGCATTTTGATTATTGGTAGAGTTTCAATAAAGCTGTACATTATGTGCTAACCAGTAAAAAAACTAATGTCGACAATTGCGTTTTGTTATTAATACCGTCGAAATACAATTTGTCAATTTTTTTACATTTTTCTACTCGCCTGCATTATTTTTTATTTTATTTGTCATCTACGAACTCATTTGAAAATACACTCGACTTAAAGATGACCACCAGTATTACCCTGAGTAGCAAATCTGTGACTAACTTTTGATTTACGCTAGTGTGTCTTATAGGTTGGGTACGATTTGCATATTTTTAAAATGTCGATTTAAAAAAATCGACCTGCATAATTTCGACTTTCAAAAAGTCGATTGGTAAAATTACCAACTGATCAAATTGTTGTTCAAACTGTCAACTCTTATATAGTCGATTTTGAAAAAATGATGTTCACATGCAAACGGCGACGCATGCATGTTCCTTTCGTGTGCCTTGATCAATTAAACCTGCTGCTAAAAAAAAATATCAGTAACACTAGCACAATATAGGAATGCTCATAAATCATCAAAAAAAAAGTCAAAGCGTAATAAAAAATATTAAAAACCTATAATTTAGTCTTTTACAAGCTGAGCTGTAAACCATTAAATCAAGCATTGCAGTTAATTCATGTCGCTATTGCAGATTGAAGCACGCAAAATCACCGAAAACAAAAAAGTCCAATTCTACCCATTTAAGTACAATTTGTATTAAGTTTTAAATAAAATTGAAAAAAACGATTTTTCATCCCTGGGAAATTTTATCAATCGTACTAGCACAATTTTGCTTAATTGATGTTTGATGGCTGACAAATTTCAAATGTATTGTTTGAGAATTTCATGAACAAATTTGCGTATTAAAAAATCCTTAATAAATGGATTATTGGTTGTATTTTCATCTTCCAAATCAGACTCAGAAGATGAACATTGTGAGACCAATGAATGAGAACGTTCAGTCATCATGTATCTAAAGAAATTAAGTTTTAATTTTCTTGAAACATATTTCATAACTTAAACTTATTGCAGTTTTATTAAAAGCTTCAGAGTGAATAAGAGTGCATTCTTGTTTATAAGGGAGCACCTTAAAATAACAAAATGAAAAAAGCTTCAATTTTTTTCTCACAAAAATGCATCCACTCGACACTACAAACCCTACCGCAGAGATTAACTAACTATTTTGGCTCAAGTTTTTAGGAAAGGTCGGTGAGGAGCAGGTGGAAAACTAGGGGAATTTGGTGAATACCATAACTTACGTATTTTGGTGCGTTCAGTTTGTAGTCAAATCCAGAAGATTTGTATCTCTTTATTAGTTAATCTCTGCCGTCTGCCCTACCGTATGAAAATATGCTCGATCAGACGATCACTGATGACAGAATACCAAAATTCGATACTCGATACTTGAATGTCGTTTGTGATCTGATCATACCAAATCAACACATTTTAGGTCACGTATGAGTAAATGACTCGATAACTGATGCCGTAATTCGACCCTGAAATTGTGCTCTATATCTACGCAATGAATGGAAGAACACGGACTTTTCAGAAAGAAAAAACACAACTAAAGAAACGCTATAGAGATGTGGCACTCAGGAATGATGTACGCAAGTGTTACCAAAGTGTAAAACGTCAAAGGCAATGATACAAGGCTCGAACAGAATCATGTCGAGATGAAAAAGGAAATATAGCAGTTGAGACACAGTCGATGCTCAGGATAGTTAAGAACTACTTCTGCAAACCGTTACCCGGCGATGACGACAATTATCCATTTATCAGGCTGAACAAAACATACACGTGAAGTGAGGATAGCCATACCTGAATAGAAGCTTAACAAGGCAGCCGCAAATTACAGCCTTCCCGCCGAGTCTTATAAAGCCAACAGCGGAGATAACTTGATATGAATGTATGTCTGAAGAACATAACTAAGCTCAGAATCGTTTGCCCGATTCAAAAAAAAAAAACAGAGACCCTCTTAACTGCGGCAACTGCAGAGGCATCAGTCTTAACATCTCATACAAGATCCTCTAGGTCGTAATATGTGAACGAATGAAACAATTTACCAACAACCTGATCTGCCCTTATTAGGGTGGTTTTAGGCCAGGAAAGTCCATAACTGAACAAATTTGCATACTTCGCCAGAACCTGGAAAAAACACAAGAAGTCTAAATCGATACCCACCACCTATTCATTCATTTCAAAGCCGCATATGACAACATTTATAGTGACCAACTATACAGAGCCATGTCGAGTATTGGTATACCGCCCAAACCCATCCGTCGGTGAAGGATGGAGAATTCTTGCTGCTCCATTAGAGAGGAAGCGACCTTACCGACACATTCGATACCCAAAAAGGATTAAGGCAAGGCGATGCACTGTCATGAGACTTCTCTAATCCGATTCTTGAGAGGGTTGTGCAAAACTGCCGAGTTAACCCCAGATGCACAATCTTCTATGAATCAGTGCGACTACTAGCATACGCCGATGATTGGTCGGAATCAATGTGATGTCATTCCCACGTTTGCTATTATAGTAAAGGAATCGTCAAAAATGGATTTAGCAGTAAATGAGGGTAAGACTAAGTATATGCTATCAACACAGAAGGATATACAGACAAAACATCGACGAATTGGACAAAACGTCACCATTGACAGATATGAATTTGAGGTAGTAAAGGACTTTGTCTAGCTCAGCTCCGCTATCAAATCTGGCAACAATATCTCGTCAGAAATTAAGCGAAGAATTACTCTTGCTAACCGCAGTTTCTTCGGGCTAAGAAGGCAATTAGTAGTAAAGCCTTCACTCGGAACTATTAAGGAGATCTTATATAAGAGCCTAATCATCCCAGTCCTGCTCTAAAGTTCACACGCATGGATAGTATTTGAAACGGATAAAGAAATCCTTTTCTTCATTTTCCCGCTTAACGTTCATCACTCGGCGGTAGAGTAAGCATTTGGACTTTCAAGTTAGTAGTCTTGATGCCATTTGCTTCGCTAAACCGAGGTAGCATCGGTTTACAAGGGGCAGTCTTCGTCGTATATCCACTATTTTTGTTTATTTACTTCGAAAAATAACGCTTTGTGTCGTTGCTAGATGGACAGTATGTCTTGCAAGCTACAACTGCGAGTCAAGTCAGTCGTTAAAATGCAGCGAGTCTATGAAGAATTTTTCTAAGCTCCTCTGAACATCTGCCGTTTTAATTTCTCTAATCAAGCGACAGTTGCAGCTTTGAAATTAGACAAGTATCGTCTAATAGAAATCGTACTCTCTGTTCGCATTGGTCAAAGAGAAGAATCGTGTATTAGGCGGATTGCACGTTCTTTTATAGAGTCCAGTGTATGGCTTGTTCCTGATTTCAGATTTTGTAAGATACCGTACTCTCTGTTCGCATTGGTCAAAGCGCCCGATTGACCCATGTGAACAGAGCTCTATCTTGCTAAATCTGAAATCGCAAGCTCAGGCTGTGTTTTGGGGCCAATTTCCAAACATTAGAAAAACACTATTCAAGACCTGTTAATGAGACTTTCTGTAATTTGTATACATGTGCATACACATAATTACTTCATAAATTCCTGCACTTTTAGCATTTCAAAAAGACATTTCCCAATACCCATTAGAGTATTGGCTCGCCGGATACGATGATTCACTCTCATCATGTTACAACAAAACAAAATCCCAGTTCGACATCAATTACTCACGTAATCATTCATTTATTGCAAAATCCAACTGAAAATTATTTAAATCTCCTAATTTGCCTACATACGTTCAAAACCGATTAAAAAAAAAATAAAACTAAATATTCAGTGGATGTAGGACAGGTTCCGCCAACATCTGTTCCCTAGCCAGCTTCTGTTCATCTTTATAGCCTGTTTGTGATAAATGTTTTACTATGTCCACCCAATCATAACCTCTTGGCCGATCACCTTTGTGATCTGTTCTCTCCCATTGGCGTCGCTTTTGCGCTTTTGTAAGTTGTTCCTTCTTCTCCAGCTTTTTGGCATCGCCAGAGTCGGAAATTTTTATTGCCGCAACGCCGTTGTCTAGATCTACGGGGGTTACAATTGGTGTGTCCGGTTGATCCACTACCAATTCATCTACTCTATCTTTCAGACATTCGAAAAGGGTATAAGTCATTCCACAACCAACCCATTGTTCCGCCTCTTCGAGTAGTAGAGACGAGATTCTCTGTTTCACTGGGGGAATTCTACAAAGAAAACACAAAAAGCTTGTTAAATGACACTCACGAGGACCAACCACATGAACTTACAAATTTCTGTTATAAAACGCATTCATGTTTATCACAGGCACTTCGGCGGGATAGTTATCGCCCCATTGAATTTCTACAAGGAAGGATTTCATGTCATCATCCTTGCCGTACTATAAATTGATTCACGTAATTTTTTTTTTTAGAGTATGGTGCCTAGACAAGGTGGATGGTTTGTGTTACCTTGTATTGATACGTGGTTGGGTTGATCTCTTTGAAGGCGTCGTCACCCTCGTAGATAGACTGGAGGGCTTCGCGCTCTTCATTTTGCAATTCCTTTTGCTCAGACATTGGGTTTGTATAAAAATAAATTGAAAACTCGGGTATTATAAAGATTTATTTAAAATTTATTTTCTCTTCGTCAACATTTTTGATGGTAGTTGTCAATATTTGGCAGATCCGCAGATGTAGTTTCAGAGCAATGACATTTTAATATATCGTACGAGATTGGGTTGTGATTTAATTATTTGGGAATGAAATAGGGTTGGTTTTGTTTTAGTTTATTTTTTTGTATGGCCGCAACTTTAGGGTGCAGTCATAGCTATCATTGAACAACTTCATTGGAACACAACACATTGTGGAATTGAAATGTCACCCACATAGCTTCTTATACGAATTATTGGAAAATTATATTTCAATTCGGTGGAATGGCAATTATTACTTCACTAAAATAAATCTTAATCAGTGAAAAATAAGAAGCTATTTTCTTGGAAAACTATAAATAAAAAATAAAATATTTTTGGATAATCATGTTCAGAAATTCATAAGCTTTGTTTTGACACCAAATCTCCAATGATTGAGTTAATAAAACAGCCGCAAGAAGTAAAAGAAAATTTTTAATGAGGGTTTTGAATGATAGCTACAATCACAGGGCCTTTAGGCCGTTCACAGAATAATTTGACTGTGATAAAAAATCATTATAAGGAAAAATTTTACATTTCAATATTTTGATTTTTTCAGATATCAAGAATCGGATTTCACGTTTAGCCATGATATAATTTTATCACTTCACACCTTCAGAGAATAAGAATTGACCCCTGAACGATGTGTTATTTTCTCGCCACTTGTGAACACTGGTGATGAGGAATAATAGAGTTGTTCATGAAACTAATCTCCCTCACAAGTGCGTTGTCTCTTTCATTAAAACGTAAAAAAATTTTGGAGGAAAACATGAGATATTTTATATGACTGGAATGGAATATGAAAATATAAAAGGTTCAAAATGAAACGCATATTATAAATACATAACAATACTAACAGAGTGTGCAAAATTATAAAAATAGGAATAAAAAGAGTGAAATTTAATTTGTGAACATAAATTTGATGGCATAAGAAGATGATAAGTTTTCGTTTAGCAAAGATTATTTTGTTCTTGAATTCACAAACAACAATATATTTTATTTGATAAATAATTTATTCTGTTCTATTTTTGCACGCTCACACAATTTCAGTCAGTTTTCATTTGGCACTACGAGTGTCCTTTCCATCAATACCCTGTATTTATACTAAGGATGTGTGCCAATTGCGTTAAAATTTGGGTTTAATTTTATCCACCAGCTAATTGTTGACTTTTCTGCAAGGGTAACAAAAATCTGGGTTTTTTCTGTGTCAATTGGATTAAATGGGATATTATTTTTAATAATTTCTCCAAATAATTGGAGCGAAATTTCCTTCTTTATAATTTCTTGTAATAAAATAAGACCGAATAGATTTCAGAATGATCATCAAAAACTCCTAAATAATTAATTATTTTCAGTAAAAAAAATAATTTTGTACAATTTGTGCTCATGATTAAAAATATCCGCCCTACTTTGTTTATGTTAAATATATTTCATATATAGCGAAACAAATGTAATCATAATATTTTTAAAACTATCTTTTTTAGTTTCTTTTACACACACTTCGCAAAAGAAAAACGCAAAATTTTTAAGTATGTTGAAAGAGATGTCAAACAAACACGTCCATCCACTTCAGATCAAATATAACAATAAATCTACATAACATAAACATTTCCGCGTATTTTTGCAATAAACTTAGGAATATAAAAGACTGTTACTGCTGTCATCCTTTGGCTGTTTTCATTTTCACACTAGCATAAATTCCTTGTAAAGAAAATCGTGAAAAGTTTAACGAAAATAATTATTTTCATTGTTCATATTTTTACATATTTTCTTAGTGTAATGAAACTTCAGGCTGAACTATAATAGTTGGAAGCTAATGTCAAAATTCCACGTTAAGTTCTCTTCAGGACTGTCAATTACTCAAGTTGCCCATAATAGACTTTTGTGAATATAAGCGATTGTCAGAAAGAGCGAATGAATTAGCTTTTTCGCACGTGAATACACGAATTGACCAAATTTTAGCGAGTTGTTGAGCAGGTTAAAATTTAAAAATCTGTATTCACCACACTAAGGTCAACAAATATGCACTGTCTAAAAAGTTAACGCAATTACCACGCTGCTTTAGACAAAGGTTTATAAATAACCTATTCTCACGTTAAAACTTGCAACAACCTATAAAACATATATGAATATGATGCGCCTAAAAAATTTATGAAATTGACTCATGCAGTAAAAACTGCGTAGCTAATTTGCCACTCTAAATTTTATTTATCAAAGTGATGCACACAGGAAAAATATATAGAAATGAAAAGATTCTCCACCTATATAACATGAATATTAAAAATAAACTCGAATAAATTATTTAACATTACATGTGATATATTATTATACGAATGTATGCAATATCATCTGCCCTGTATATACGCTATTTCACCACAATTAATTATGTAGGTATGTGTTTTTTTTTTAACGTCCCAACTTGAATTTTTTCTATACGTACGATGACACACCTTATAATATTTCTTTATCACCAGTTCCACCCAGTTTGTTTCAACTACCAGCCGTTCCACTAATCACGCAGGCATCTCACTCCATCTCCCTTCCGCTTCCATATCGACTTTAATAAAACACCAAGCAGGCAGATGTCAAAAGCATTTTTCAACTTCACTCATTCATTTCTCACTCCCCTCAGTAGAGGTGTTGCAATATAAATTTTTATAGATAAAGTTGAAAAAGAATATTAAAAAATAAAATTCGCAAAAGAAAATTATTCTAAATTAGTGCAAAATAGTAATTGTACAAATACTAAAACAACGCCTATAACAAGAGTAACTCTTTTCATTCGTTCGTTTTTTTCTACAAAAGAAATTCCTCCATATTCTCAGTGGCCTTTTGTAAAGCAAAATATAAAAAAGAAATATTAGACGAAGTAGTTAGAGCGAGAGAGTGACAAAAACGACTACGCGAACAAGAAGAAGAAAGAAATAACGTTGCTGTCGAGACTCATTTTGAACGTTCGTTGTTTTTTTTTCGTCGTCGTTTGCTGCCTTTGATTGCGCGTTTGTGTGTGTGCGTCGTGTGTTTGGCGACTGAAGTCTCTCTGCTACTCTGCTGTGAATTAAGTAAACAATATGGCGTGTGCTACTTTAAAACGCTCCCTTGATTGGGAATCCATTAACCAGCGTCCAACGAAACGGCGTCGATGCAATCCATTTGGACAATCTACCTCGTCGATGGGTGGGCGCGCCTCAGCGCCCAACTCACCGAGTTCCTCGTCAGCAATGGCAGCTGGTTTGGTGACCGGTGGGATGAGTGCTGGCACCACTGGTGGCATGCAACGCTGCCCATGTGGACGCCTGAATACCGCAAGTGCTTCCAGAAATGCCATCGACAGCCAGGACAATGTGTCTGAGAGTCCATTTGCTGGCAAGATGTCTCCTGATAAAATGGCCCAAAATATACGCGACGAAATCAAACGCCTAAACCGCCGCAAACAGCTGACATACGCCACCGAACGTATGCAGGATTCGGAGTCGAGTGGCTCGGAAATGGGCGGACCCGAAAGTCCACGCCGTCGCCCGGACAGTCCACCAAATTTGGCATCACAGCATCCTGAAAAGGCGCTGTTCACATTCAAACAGGTGCAGATGATATGCGAACGCATGCTCAAGGATCGCGAAGATGAACTCACAGAGAAATATGACGCTATCTTGACCACAAAGCTGGCGGAGCAGTATGATGCGTTTGTGAAATTCACATATGATCAGATTCAGAGGCGTTATGAAGCGGCTCCCAGTTGTAAGTCATCGTCGTTCTTCGGAAATAGGTGTGTAATTTTTGTTTCTTATATGTTTTCCTTTTACAGATCTATCATAATCGGACCTTATGGCGTACTGCAGCACTAGTCCCTTCAAATAATACTAAAGCAACAGCAAAATTTGACTCAAGGAAAAAAAATAAAAAAATTGGAATGCTCACTTCCAGAGATTCTCGCAGTCACGTCGCATCAGATAACAAAAAAAAACTCATAACATAACATATATATATGAATATATTTATATACAAGGAATCCCACAACAACAACAATACAGCTCACAAATTAATTGATACAAACAAATGAAGAATTATCCATTTTCTCCACTTGCAGTTTATTTTTCCGTTCAACTTTAGTAGTTTTCTTGATTTCCATGGGAGAAGGAGAATTCCCCAAACACAAACACACAAAAGACGTGGGGAATTCTCGTAGCGAATTAGTGCTAGATAACTTTTTTTTTTCTCTATATTCAATTTTTTTTTGAAATTCATTTGATTACTTTTCTCACCGAGATAATAATATACAAAAAAAAAATCAAAATGGATCTTATTGATTTATTATTATGCATAACGTAAGGAAGCGTTTATTCCTTTTTGTTCTTAGTTCATAGAGAAAGGTAACGAGAAGGACGAGGATTATATTTCCTTTCTAGTTTCTTGTTCGTTTTGCCCTATGCACGCTTACCCATTTCTCTTTTTTTTTTATTCTTATATTTCAATTCATTTTCTCTCCCTTAAATACTTAGAATTAAATTTATTTTCTTGCTTTTTTTTTATATTACATAGAAAGAAATAAATATAAAGAAAAACATGAAAAAAATATGAAATTACAAAATGTTTATGATTTTCTTATATAAACAAACAAAATTACAAAATAAAAAGAATTCTCGAAAGTATGTGCGGCGTGTAATTTCATTGGAACATGCTACGGGGTAGTACTTTTTCGTGGAGTGTTTTTCTTTCTTCGGTGTTTGGGAAAGGGTGGGTTTTTGGTGGTCGTTGGTCTCCTGGCGGTCATTAGAGCAGAAATTCACAAAAGAAAAATGAGACACAGGCATGAGTGCTTGTTACGCAATAATCTGGAGTGCACTTAATATGTTAATCAGGTGTGAGGCGATATGCGTTTCTTAGTCAATGGTTTCGGTTTATTGTATGGTAGCCGGATGTATTAAGATTTTCATCAATTCAGAAATATACGATGCTTCTTTCAAGGGGACGAGGTTTTTTTTTATGTTTGCTAACTTACAATGACGGCCTATTGTACTCAAACATAGGTTGGTTTTTGAAACGTGAAGAATGTCCTTGCAATAAGCGAGAACCTTCATATTACAGATTTCTGCAAATGAATGCGGTTTGTGTGACTGAGGTAAGTCCGGCCCCTTGAACAGAGATGGTGCAGATGAAACAAAAGGTTAAGGGCAGCGCTCAATCTCTTAGTGGATACTGATGGCCCCGTGGCCTAAAGGTCTCTAATAAATTGTAACTGGCCCTCCATGTTGGGGAGCACTAACTACCCAACCATATTAAAAAGTATTTTTACGAAGCAAACAAATAGCCTTGGAAAGGACTGACTTTACGTTGACGACCCAGCTTAACGAAAAAAAGGGACAAAGACGTTCGTACCTGCACCTGGATTGCGAGAACATTTAACAGGAAAGGTGCAGGCGAATGCCCTTAGCTGCTACCAAAGAGTAAAGAACTACATAGAGTACGCATCACACCTAAAAATTTTGTAGCCGTTTCTGACGCGGGCGGTAAGTGCGAAGGGGAAATTTCTTCGATCGTGTGCGTCGGCTATACTTTTGTTTGATGCTGGGGTAGCAATGTGAACACTGGGGGGTATCAATATCAGAACCCCACATAAAAATTTTTCGCTTAATGAGATGCGCACTCTAGGCAGTTCTATACTCTTTTCTGCAACAGAACAGACATTAATGCCATCCGGAAAATACTTTGGGATTGGCTAAAAGAGGATGCAAAACTGTGACATCTATTACAAACCCTGTGGGAAGAAGCAGCGGTTTTTCGGATGCTGATTTGTTAAAAGTCCAGACTTGAGCAAGAAATCATATGTATTCAAGACATAAGCAAACGTATTGCAAGAATTTGCATAAAGGCCGAATTCGCTAACATAAGCCTTACATACATCCGACCAGAAATGAGTTGAGTTATTAGTCCAGACTTGAGCAAGAAGTCTTATGTATCCAAGACATTTGCAAAAGCATTGTAGGAAATTGCATCAAGGCCGAATTCGCCAACATAAGCCTTGCATGCATCCGACATCCGAACAGACTTCAGTTGAGTTATAAGTCCAGACTTGGGCAGGAAGTCTTATGTATCCAAGACATTAGCGAAGGCAGTGAAAGAATTTTCATCAAGGCCAAATTCGCTTATATAAGCCTTACATGCATTTACACTCCGACGAAGAAAGATGATAGTATGGCGAAAGACTGCTTCTAAGAGCTCCTTGCAAAACCTATAAGCGACTACCGAAGTACGATGTTAAAATCGTGCTGGGAGATTTTAACGCAAAGGTAGAAAGACAAGACATATTTAGCAGTATTGTCGGAAAATATAGCCTACTCGACAAAACGCCTGAATAACGGGCTTCATCTAGTTTCCTCACCTCGATATCCAATAAGGGACATGGTGGTCTCCAGATCAACGAATGGTCAATCCAATTTATTAGATTGCGATAGACTGCAGGCACTCATTCATACATACTTTTGATGTCCAAACATTCCGAGGAAGACATCGACTTGTATTACTACCTTGTTGCAGCCAACGTAAAAATGCGGATATCCACCACGGCAAACCAGAAATACTGTAAAAAAAAATGCAAGTTTTACCAAAGTATAACACGTCAAGGACAAGGACAAACACTCTAACAAAATCCTGTCAAGATGAAAAAGGAAATATCGAAGTTGAGACACAGCCGATGCTGAGGATATAAAAGAACAACTTCTGCAGACTGTCAAACGGCGATGACAAACAACATTCTGCTGTTGCAGAATGAACCATTCCACCCGACCCGAAAGATTACTTGAACAATGGAACCTCATCATCGTTTCCCCGAGCCACTAAAAAAAGAAGACCCTCTGAACTGCGCCAACTACAGTCTCCTCAACATCACTTACAAGATCATATTTGCCGTAATATGTGAACGCCTGAAACCGTTTACCAACAACATGATCGGCCCTTATCAGTTTGGTTTTAGGCCAGGATAAGTCCACAACTGATCAAATTTTCACACTTCGGCAGATCCTGAAAAATTCCGTAGAAGTCGATCTCAACCCACTTAATGTTAGGAATAGAAGACTCTGCGAGCCGGAGTATTGGTGTCAATTCTCTCTACAATTTTTTAAAAGGCTATTTACGGATGAAAATTACGAATTTAAGGTAAACAGCGAATTAATAATGAGTCCATTCTTTGGAATAAACAAATATCCTGCAATATTTTCCAATAATTAGCAGACGTATGGAAAATCCCAGTGCTCAAAAGTCTTATTTGCAAGTTCTTAACCTTGTATTAGGATTACGTTTCCAAAATCCGCAATATTTTATTGATTTAAAAAATATTCCCCTTGTTTGGACAGGAATACATCTACCCTCTATATTACCATTGTATTAAAAAAAATATAACGACCTCGTATAGACCTAGCTAAGGAAGTAAAAATAAGTGTCGATAATAAATCATTTCAGTGGAAATGGTAAGGTGATACCTACCTGCTGCTACTTTTGTCTGGAGAAGGACCTTTCGGTAATTTGATATGGTAGACTTAAAATAGATTTAGGCGGCAATACAAAGGATGCGGAGCTACCTCAATCAACTCTACAACTTCTACCTACAACTTCTTGTGCACTATTTTCTTTAAAAATGCATTTTGTTATGTACCAATCATTTATGATATCAAGTTTCAACCATCTGCTATTTTTGAATATATAGAAACACCTACACAATTTTGGCGCAACAGGCTCGTTAAGTACAAAGGGCCTAGGGTTTTTCTCCCAGCCATTCATGTGTGCGTGTTAACTTCGTGCACGATGGCCCGACCTCCTGTTTTATAGTGAATTCAAACGGCTACCGAGAGATTTGCTTTTCTTGACAGTTAATACTACTACTAAGCGTCTCAGTGATTTTAAGATCATCGCGAAACAAGGGGTAACGAAAAAACATCTAGGTGTTACTACTGGATCAAGTCAAACCTTCTGCAACGCAGTTCATCGCACTAGACATCGCGCCACTGAATTGAGCCCGTGTATGTGTTTTACCTACCATTATTCTGCTCTAGTGAGGTTTCCGTCGGAGCGGAATATTCTCCGATTTTGTACGATTACGGATACGGAGCATTTTAGCTTCGAGGTATTTATCCGAAAAGCTGTTCGAAATACTTCTCCGACATTTTGTAACGCATGCTGGCGAATTGCGATTAAGTGCCTTGAGGTGTATTTGTCATGCAATTTTTGACAGCTAAGTGCAATTCTTTTTCTGATTTTCTCCGACACAAATTCTTCGCGGAATTTATTTACGAATTGTGTGAAGTGATTTTTTCTCCGATGACACATACCTCGAACGCAATTCGCCGGTGTGCGTTACAAAATGATCGAAATATTCCGAACAGCATTTCGAAAGAATACCTCGAAGCTAAAATCCCCCGAATCGTACAAAATCGGTGAATTTACCACGCCGACGGATACCTCGCTAGGGCCGATTATCACCCCTATCGAGGTATCCATTCGGAACAATCTCCGAAACTAAAGTCAGAACCAATCGGTGCCCGATCAATTTATCCGTTGTGGATAAAAATGCATAAAATCACGTTCGTTTGATTTCATTAGTGCAAAAGACTTGGTAATACTAGCAGTTGCGTCGGTGAACCGGGGTGGACATTGGACGTATAGAAAAAAGAATAAGAGATAGCAAATACTATAACTTTATTTAAAGTAATAAGCTATAAACAATGAAAGGTAACTTAGTAGCTAGCCACACGCGATGTCTATCACGGAATTTCCGAGAGTCTTCAAAAGTGTCACATGTCAATTTTCAATGGCAAGTGCTGCCATCTAACACTGGAAAAAAGGATTTTCACGATTTTCCTCAATATTATGATTTATTTTCTGAACAATATTTGAATATTTGACATATAATGAAATTGCACAAAAGAATACAAATCTCTCGCACTTCCGCAGCAATTCTTCGTCGGCCAAACCAACTTCGGAAGAAATTCAACGCAAGGCTGTCAAAAATTGTCGACTCAACGCATATCGACGATGTGCGATCACGTGCGTTACATTTTGTCGGAAGTTATGCCCGAAATGCCTATCGGAACGGATCCTCTACAAAATTGTCCGATTTCGAACAATTACGGTAAAAATTTCGTACGTACGGATACCTCGATACAGGTGTATATAGTGGACAATAGACTACGAATACCTGCATGTACAAATACAAGCATGCATAGTCGCGCTTCTTCACATACACAGAGATAAAGGAAGTACTAGTTCATCTTTGCACATACCTACTATGAATACCAACGCCACAATACTGCAAGGCTTAAAAAATGTTAAACTGTCATTAATATTTAAGAAAATAAATAAATTAAGCATTAAATAATGATCTCATATGTGTAATATGACATCTTTCAAATATATATCCGGTATGAGTGTGTTAGAGGTTTATTTTACAACTACTCTGCCGCAAGTTCCAACTAAATTTGAGCAATAGATTTATTGATTTCCAGAGCATCGGCGACTGCGGCTTATTGGCGTACTATGCCCTTTGACTTCAGATAACCTCGCAAGAAAAATCGAACGGAATCGAGCAGAATGTAGTTTGTAGCCTACTCGAACCGCATTCGTCCACCTCAACTTCCCATTCATTCAATTCGGAATAAATGAAGAAATGGATTATTATGATGAAATGGATAACGATTTCCGATTGATGTTTTATTAGTTAGTGTCGGTGTAGCTGTCAAGTTGTCAGTCACACAAGTTGTATTTTTTTATTTAATTCATATTTCACGTATGGCGTTTACTTATTTGGGGTATACATGCTACGTCGGAAACTCGTTGTAAACGTTGTAAAATTGATAAAATTACGACCTGATAAATGAACTGTCAAAATTTGTATGGGAAATCTTTTCTAAAAATATCGGAATTTTCTCAAGCGAATTAGGTGCGTAAACTGAGATGGTAAACGTTGTTAACTTTTGAAATGCTATTGTGACATTTAATCAGTCAATTTCACACATCTAACGTATAAAAAATTATGTAGAACGAAAAGAGATCATTAGGAACGAAATTCTATTAATAAATAAATTATTTCATTGAGATTCAATTTAGTGGGTTACCGCATTATTTTTGGTACAGTTTTAGGGTAGTTCATGAAATGCTTTCGTAAAATTTAATTTTTTGCACGTATCAAAATTGCGACGTTGTATGAATACTCTTAATAACACAACCGAAATATTAATAAATCAAAAAGAAATTGAGTCTTGCCAAACTGACTGCTATCAATTGTATTGGTGTCAGTGAAAGAATAGTAAATCTGCAAAAAGTCTAGATTTGCCAAATTGATCTGAAATCAATATAAAACAAATGTCAAATTTAAAAAAAAAAAAATTTTTTACCAATGGCAAACACCATTAATAAAATTGTCTTCATTTTTACATTTAGTTTGGCCTAAAAACAAAGATCCTTGAATTTTCAATAGTTGGGTTAACGCTGGTAAGGTAGATTTTGAGTTTTCATTTCATACTGTACTGTCAATTGTGAGTTGTGGTGACAACAACTGACAGATAACGTATTGAGAAAAAAAATTTAATTCTGCATTGTGCAAAACTGCATGGGAATTTTTTGTTATTCCATTCCCTTATCCAAATAAGAAAGATGTAAATCAAAATGTTCTACATCAGATAATTCCAATTAGTATTATCAAAAAGAAACGAAATTTGTTCATAAAATTGTGAAATTTTATAACACCTATGTAAATATTCGGTAAAACTATACAAAAGTTTCGAATCAATAAAAAAAAGTGAAAGTCGGTCCGGTAATAATTAAAAGCTACCATTATATCTTGTGTAATTAAAAAGAAACTTTAATTTAAATAAATTTTAATAAGTTCGCAAGCATGTCATTTCTGCGAGGATCTCTCAACTACGTGTGGTGTACAACAAGTGTACTGGGAAAAGGTGCCACCGGATCTGTGTTCCAGGCAAGTAAATTGCAAGTTCTTGATAACAAAAGAAAAAATCGTTAGTCATGAATATTTTTGTTGATAAAACTAACATTGGGTAGGTTTTGTGGCTTATCGGAGTGGTTAAAAATTTGCGCAAAACACTATCTAATAAGCGGTGGAGATTTGAGAAAGATTTCCTTAATGATATTAATCTTAACATAAAACAAATAACTGCGGATTCTTTACATATTTATAAAGCCTACATCCATTCCTTTTCAAAATAGGGTGTTAATAAGAACACAGGTGAATCGGTTGCGGTGAAGACATTCAATCCATATAGTCACATGCGGCCTCGGGAGGTGCAAATGCGAGAATTCGAAGTTCTTAAGAAAGTCAATCATGAAAACATTGTCAAACTGCTGGCTATCGAAGATGACCAAGAGGGAAGAGGAAAAGTCATCGTCATGGAGCTGTGCACTGGGGGAAGTCTATTCAACATATTGGACGACCCTGAGAACGCATATGGCCTACCAGAAAGAGAGTTTCTCTTAGTTCTTGAGCACTTGTGTGCTGGTATGAAGCATTTACGTGACAATAATCTTGTCCATCGTGACTTGAAACCGGGAAACATAATGAAATTCATGTCAGAAGATGGCCAAACTGTTTACAAATTGACTGACTTTGGCGCTGCAAGAGAACTCGAGGAAAATCAACCGTTCGCCTCACTGTATGGAACAGAGGAATATCTTCATCCTGACTTGTATGAAAGGGCCGTCTTACGGAGGTCAGTTAATCGATCATTTACGGCAAACGTTGATTTATGGTCCATTGGAGTCACCCTATTCCATGTCGCAACAGGCAATCTTCCCTTTAGACCGTTTGGAGGACGAAAGAACCGCGAGACAATGCATCAAATAACTACACGCAAAGCGTCCGGAGTTATTTCCGGCACACAACTTTCTGAGAATGGTCCAATTGAATGGTCGCATACCCTCCCACCCCATTGCCATCTAACATCTGGTCTTAAGACTTTAGTCACTCCTCTGCTTGCCGGTCTGCTCGAGGAGGACAGAAATAAGACATGGTCTTTCGATACATTCTTCCAGCAGGTGACACTCATCCTCAGAAAGAAGGTATTCCATGTGTTCTTTATCAATCACACCAGCTGTGTTGAGGTCTTCTTGGAGCCGGAGGATCAAATAGAGGAGTTCAAAGAACACATTTTCATTCAGACTGAGGTTCCGTGCGAGAAGCAGATTCTTCTGTTCAGTAATGAACACTTTGAATCGAGGGTTGGTTCACTCTGTGGTGGGTATGCTCTTGGTTACTGTTTTACGCTTAAATACTAAGAACTTGGTTAATGTTTGCAGCGAGTGCCTTTCCGATAACCGAGCGCGAGAATCCAATATACTTGTACAGCAATGAGGATAACAATGTACAGCTGCCAACTCAACTAGATTTGCCAAAGTTTCCTGTCTTTCCCAGCAACGTGTCCGTAGAGAATGACGCCAGTTTAGCAAAGGTACGTTTTTTATTCTATAAAAATATTTTTTACACAACTTACTAAAAATGTGATTCCCCTTAGTATCGATATTTCATCATCCCCGTGCACATGATTTTTTTTTCAGATAAAGAACGATTGTGTTGAGATATTTTTATCGTGGTCGGTGTTTAAAAAATATATCTGCAGGGATTTAGTTTTACAATGTAGGTGAGGTTACTTCACGGCAAATTTTGAAGCATGTATTGGTTTAATGGTATTGCTTTGCGAAACAAGCTGCCAATACCCCGCTTATCTTGCCATGGTTTATGTTACCGCGCCATTGAAAAACAAAAGGATTGATGATGAGTTTAATTAGAGAAGCCCTCGAAAAAGATCACTTACAGCGAAAGCGATAAATGATTGTCATATCTACGTTCCAAACAAATGTGTTGATTGAGACCATAGTGGCGAAGAACAGATAGACACTTGGCTTATAGACCAAATGCTGGCATTAACTAAAGATTGGATCATTCGATCCTAAAACCAAAAGTTCTCTTTTATTTTACGACTCGAGTCTATTGGCAGCGATAAGATTATTCTCTAGCTAAAGGATTATTATTTGTTCGCTCTGATGGCTACCAGAGTGCTATGGCTTGTAATACGAAAAATGAAGTTCTCAGTTTGACGCAATAAACGATTAATTTGAGGCAGGAATTGAGTGACTGGAAGAATTGAGCCTTCAGAACCTCCAGCGTTTACACAATATTCCTCTTTAGAAATGAAAACCACATCCATTTGCAAGGATCTGTCATATTTCGCACAGTTTTTAGCTGTAAATTTGCCTAGCAAAACTCAAACTCGATCGACTGCCTTGGGAGTATCCTTGGCAAGAGCTCTCGATTCCTAGTGTTGTTCGCAGATCGCATGTATAACCCACAGATGGGTTGTAAAGTTTAATAGGATCTGTAGTTGAGCGTTTCTTACTAGGTGTTCAATCTCTAATTTTACATTTTTGTCCATGGACTCTGTTGCACTCGTGCAATTTCCAACCAAATGGATAGACTTGTTGCTCATATGACGTAGGAAATAACGTGGAAAGCATGGGTGCTGTGGCATTCCTAATCATTTGATAATAGGACAGTGTTCTGTAAGAACAGATGTTTGATCTGTTCAGCATTGTCAGGCAGATGGATCGCTTCTGTTTGTAGTTACACATCCAGCTCGTTTTATAATAAACATGTAGCGAGGCGTATGCCTCACATATCTACTGGTCGTAGGATATAAATATATATGTAGTGCCCTAACTGGCAAGCTCATCCGCCTTGCAGTTCCCTTGTATACTCTGTGTCCCGGCACCCAGAAGTACAAAAATACAAATTTTTGGCGCAACAGGCTTGTTAGTACTCATGGCCGAGCCTTCTCACAACCATTCATGTGTGCGTGTGTACTTTTTGCACGATGGCGGGGCCTCCTGTTTTATGCCGACTCCGAACGGCGAATTTGAGATAAGCTTTGCTTGACAATTGATGCTACTCGGATGATTTGTTAGATCCTCACTAGGATAGCCAGTGCAAAATCATTTAGGTGTTGCTACGACTGGGAATCGAACCCAGAACTTCTGCGAGGAAGTTCATTGCACTAACCATCGCGCCACTGAGCCCGCGAGCGGCACCCAGAAGATGTGAATGGTGAAATGCTCTGCCAACTCATTTAGAGATAGTCAGCATTCGTCGGCTGATTTCGATTTGATCGAATTGGATTCCAGGGATAGATTGCCGCTTGGCAGTCACTGAAGATGTTAATAAAATTTTCAGCCGGAAAAAAGCTTGGCAGTTGTATCATCTAAAGATCGCCAGGTATCTTTGAGGATCACCGTATTTTAAGTTGATGGGAAGTCTTTTTATTGAAAGGTGGAAAAAAAACCTTCCCGGAGAACTTCACAATAAGAATTGCAATTATATGGTAAAGGTATGACGATTATTACGTCTCCGATAACAATGAAAATAATTTCGTGCACCGGCATTTTTCAAAGATTCACAGAGCGGCTATGTTGTGTTTACATCAATGATTTAAGGATTTACTCGCGTAAGAAGAAAACGATCGAACAATTTTCTACATTAGGTAACGCTCATTATGATGATTCAATCGCAAGTGTCTAGACAACATTGTGGTGACGATCCAACGTAAGCGTATACCACTCTCGCGGGACTGCTGTTAGGTAATGCGTCGCGGGACTGGCTAGCGTCTCATTCTTTTCTCTCCTCTTCGGCGTTCTGTAATCTGTTCTCTTAGACAAAATTATTTACACTGTTCCATGTTTCCTGTGACAGGATCACTTCGCCAACTATTCGGTTGCGTCTAGGAGGTAACCGTTTTGGGGCTTTGCGGATAGATTGGTGAGGTGTCGTGGCCGAAGCTGTACAAGTACTTTCTAAATCCGCCATCGTTTGTAATCGTATTATATAGAAGTTTAGGTCTCCGTCCAGATTTCTTTGTCTATGATAAGTTAATGTGTCCATCTTACTGTGGTAGCATGGTTCCATCGATTATGCCAGCTCTGTATTGAGATTGTCTTTACGTTTCCTCATGTAAACTATTAATTTCGTTGGCATACACGTCGAGGTGCATTATTCCGTCTAGTCTAGGACCAGTTCCGCTTTCTCTCGATAATCGTTCTCAAAGCTTTAAGTCTATACACCTTTGATCATTTTCTCCGGTAATGCGTCACCCCAGACTGGTTCTGTGTACCTTAAAGGTCAAAAATCTAAAATCTGGGTCTACCCTTGGGTCAGCCGCAAAATTCTTGAAAGCCAATTTTTCCAACAAAGTCTATGTGCGCCTCAAAGTTAAGTCTGTTGTCGATCATTACACATAGGTAACGGATTGCTGCTTTCAAATTTAACTTTTTGATCTCTAACGCGTACTTGGATGTATTCGACTACTTTCCAATTATTTGTTAGAACTGATTCGGTTTTCTATTCTGCTATGTCAAGGCCTGGTTTGATTCATTAGGCTTTGATTACAGGTACCTCGTGGATATGCTGTGCCGCGGTAACGCGGTAACGCGGTAACACAGACAAACTGGTGGCATATCTTCGTTTGAAGTTTCAAATACAACTGTTGTTCAGGATTGCGGGATGGGTGTCGTTGTGATATTCTTTAGAATGGGGGGGACCCCTAAGTTAAGGTGATCAATGGGCTTTCACTTTCATCATGACAATCCTTTATGCATTCCTCCAGGGATTTATGTCTGCTTCATCCAACAGCTTTTTTAAGTTTCGGTTTTATGGCGCGTTTCGAAGATTTCCGGACGTTCTTAAAGGTTTCAAGCTTATGACTAAATTCCTGTCGCCCCTGGAGAGTTGCACTACAGTGTGGAATGGACCTCAACATGGATTTCCGATTAACCCGGTCCTTAGCTAACTGCCTCCAGTTGCGCACTTCAAGTTGGTTGAGGTCGGTTTCTACTTGTGCGTGTCACTTGAGACGAGCTCTTCCTTAAACATCAATTCCTACAGCCTTGTTAAGCTTAAGTTTTGGTATTGCTATTCTTACATTACTCAAGTCTTAGGGTTGGTTGGTCAATATTAAATTATTCGCTCTGCCTGACAGGGGAAGATGGTTCGTCATCGCCGTATAACAGTCTTCAGAAGTGGTCCTTCCATATTCTTAGCCTCTACTGTGCATCAACTACTATGATTCCTGTTCATCTCGAGAGGATTCATTTTGTTTGTATTGTATACCTGGCTTTGACGTTTAACACTTTGGTAAAATTTACGAACATCATTCCTGGAGTAGCATCTTTCTATATCATTGAGCTCGCTTTACTTCTTTCGGAAAAGCTAGGTTTCTTCCCTCCTTTTTTGAGTATAAAGCTTAATGGCGGTTTTCTTCTTCACCTGAAGCTATGGCTTGTAGACCTATTTTTCGGCTGCTAGGCATGGAATGAATATATTTTATCTCCTAGAAAATCCTTAAGGAATACAGCTTTGTATGCAAAGTATTCTGGTGACATCACCCATCCATAATCCCCCCGACACTCTTTTCTTTTGCAACATGGCTCTTAACCTAAAAATGGCACAGATGCTTGCAATGAGGATCATCCGCGTTGTAAAGGAAATTCAATCGAAAAAGCTTAATCTGACAGATGTGTCTATACCTACCTTCCCTTAACATTAATCCTTAAATTTTAAGATTTAAAACTTTTCCGAAAATGAATGTTTATCCCTGTCTCACTTATTATTTTCAGGCTGCATGCAGTGTCGGCCATGAGTGTAAACGACGAATTGAAAGTCTGACAACTATCGATATTCTAATAAAGAAGGGTGTGCAACAATTCATCGAAACCCTAACAACAACCATGAAGCTCTTACAGAAGTAAGTATCACGTTGTGTGTGTACCTCAAGCCTGTCCCAAAACAACTAACTTCTCTCTTTTTTTTTTTAGAAAAACCAAAAGTTTCGATGTATTGCTATCAACTGTGATTGAATATTCCGAAGTAGTTGCGCATGTCAATAAGACGGTAAGTAAAACACTTATCCCCAATTCAGTTTGGTTTTAACAAGGATTTTCAGAGTAAGCCTGATGAGGACCAAAAAGCCCTTGAAGAAGTTAAAGCCAACTTTGATCGTGCTGCCGATGTGATTTCCCAACTTTATAAGCATTTCGTCGGAGATGATACGCTCAGGTTGATTCTTTAATTTTATTTGCGATTCCCTTGGATTGGAATGCCTTTTCTATTTCCAGTGAAGAATGGCGTTCATCCATGCATGGCAAGATATGTGCATGCAAAGCACGTTCTAGTGCTAAAGCGAAATATCTAATTGATCGATTAAGAGATTCCTGGCAGCATCTACTGCGAGACAGAGCGACGCGCACTCTCACCTACAACGACGAACAGTTTCATGCACTGGAAAAGATTAAGGTAGTCCTCAACAAGTCTTTTATTGTTTAGCGAGTTAACTAACCAGAATTGAGTTTTCAGGTTGATAGGAATGGTAAACGCATTAAAGCTCTTCTGGTAGACGACGTCAAGCCATCTGTCGCGCACATGGCTGAATGCCTGGCAGATTGGTATAAACTGGCACAAACCGTGTATTTGAAATCACAAATTCTCGAGAAGGACGTGCGTGATTGTGACAAAAAACTGCACACGATACGTGCAAACCTAAACGATGCAAAATGTAATATGAAAACACAACAGAAAGACGACAAGGAGACCGATCACATTAATCAGTCGAAAACCGAGCAAAAGAACATGATGCGAGTAAGACGGATGGTCTGTGCACTTCGTACGATCAAATCGATTAATTTTCTTTCATCCTTTTCAAGTTTATTCAAGATCAACATAAGGAGGTCGTAGTTATATTGCGACAAAATCGAAAACTCATTGCGATGTTGCAAGACCTCGGACTTGGTCCCAACGAAATAAGTTCGTCACTCAAAATGAATGGAAAGTCGTAGGTAGATGGTAGCCGTGAACGTGCATGGTTTAGTTGTGTAAGGGTGTGTACTAGAGACTGCCAAGTGAGAGTACGACTTCAATGGCAAGTAATTATAGTGTATATTGTGTAGAGTACAGTTGTTATTGTATTAGATTATTATTAATACTTTTATATTTATGGAGACGAAAATAAAATATTTTTTAGAATATATCACGAGACAAACCTTTCAGAATTCTTTTAAGCAGCCAACGTTCACGCTGATTAATGGATGCTTAGGCTCGTGCAGATATCAAGACCGCAATTGTAAAAAACCATCCAGGCAGACATCCCCCTTAGTGAGCACAGCCCCAAGCAGTGTAAAAAAGATTCGCAGCAAAGATGCCGGGTAACCCGGAAAACGCAAGGCATGTTCCTGGTTTCACAAAATGCCCTATCTGTACGAGGGCAGTGACTAGCATACAATCATGGCTATTGCTCAGATCAACCTGAAGAATACCGAGGTTGTGCAAGACCTTTTAGTACAGATGAGTAGGGAAAAGCAAGTTGATGTCAGCGAACTCTACAAAGCAGCGAACAAAAAAAAAGTGTACAAAAGGCAAAAAAACAAAACGCGGTATTGACCTGTAGACACCATGACATCCTTGTGAGCCGGCGAAAAATTTTGTTAGCCCAAAGAAATGGTATACATCTCTACAGTTGTTATATCGGGTGTTTTTTTAGAGGTTGGTTTTTTGAAGAGATAAAACTGAAATTTTGTAGTCAAATCGGGCAACTTATCATTTATGTTCAGTTTGGTTTGCCATTTCATCATGAACAGGTTGACAAATGAACAACGCTTGTAAATTTATTTCGAAAATAATGGTTCAGTTCGTGAAGTTTACCGCAAGCTCCGTCCATTTTATGGTCGACATAATCGTCCATCAGAACAATTTATTCGGTTAACCATGGATCGTTTTCGCACTACGTTTACTCTGTGTGATAATACGCATCCGCAGAGACGTCGTACAGTGCGCACCGAGAAAACGATTGCCGCTGTAGAGCAAAGTGTTGAAGAGGCTTACGACCTTACAAGATCCAGATTATGTAAGAATTAAAGCCGCGAGACCATGCAATGCGTCGTGATTTCGAAAACGAGATTAATCTTGATGCTGATTTCCATCGCAGAATTTTATTCAGTGATAAGGCTCATTTTTGGTTGAATAACTACGTCAACAAGCGAAATTGCCGCATTTGGAGTGAAGAGAATTCACATGAGACCCTTGAGACGCCATTACATCCACAAAAACTGAATGTTTGGTATGCTCTATGAGCTGGTGGAGTCATTGGGCCATACTTCTTCCGAAACGATGCTGGAGAGTCAGTTACCGTTAATGGAGACCGGTATAGAGCCACGGTAACCGACCATTTTGTTCCCAAATTGGATGGCATGAATGTGGATGAGATGTGGTTCCAACAAGACGGCGCTACATGCCACACAACGTACGTCACAATCGATTTATTGAAGGAAACATTCGATGAGCGCTTAATCTCGCGGAATGGACCTGTCAATTGGCCACCAATATCGTGTGATTTAACACCATTGGGTTATTTTCTTTGATGATATGTAAAGTCGCTCGTCTACGCCAACAAACCAGAAACGTTAGGGGACTTGGAAGCAAATATTCGTGGTGTTATTGCCGACATACGGCCCCAAATGCTCGAAAAAGTGGTTGAAAATTGGACCTCTATTCTTGGCTTTATTCGAACCAGCCGCGGCGGCCACATGCCCGAGATCATATTTAAACATTAATGGCTTCAATATTCTCCCAATAAAGCCAAATTGATGGACATAAAAACGATTTTCTTGCGTTTTACTTCAATTATTTAATTTTTCATGGTTATACACTGAAGCGAGAATTCTTTTCGACTATCCACCTGTCTCATGGAAGATGGCTTTCTAATGAACGTGTAGTCACTAAGTGATTAAAGACATTAGAGCTTTGAGTCGGGGTTTGAAGGTTTTCGGAATGAGCTTAATTTGCATAGAAAACCTCTTCAGAATAGAGGAATCTTATCTAGATTTGGAAGTTTATTAACCCTAAAGAATAATTAATAGGATTCAGTGAAGGTGGCCAAGATGAGCTATATGGACGAGTGGATAGCTGGGAATAGATAAACCAACAGAAGTTTCAAAGTCCGTGATATTTCTTTACTGTAGACCAAGTCTCAATATACAGTCGTAAAGGCATTTCTTGCAAACTTGTAAGGACTACAATTTTCTTCATTTCGTCATACACTTTCTTCTGGAGGGTAGGCGCCTAAATATGATTGGTTGTAATATCGTTCATTTTATTGGGATAGTTTTCCCCACTGGTTCTTTGGAGTACAAGGTTAGGTTAGGTTGTAGTGGCTGCACGCGATGCGCGTTCACACTTAGTCCAAAAAGGTCCGTTGTGGTACCACGTGGATCTGTCGACTTTTCTATATTCGTTTGCCTTATTGAAACATTGAGAGCTAACTATGTAGGAAAGGAAGTTTTTGACATAAAGTCAGATAAAGTTAGCTTTTTCCGAGAGAGCAGGACAAGAGCATGAAAGCGTACTGGCACAGCCCGCCATATATTTGGATCTCGTTTTTCATAAGTGCACGTGCACATCGCCCGCCAGTACCATCAAGCTGGTGAGCAAAAGTTAATGTTTTTTGTTCTCAATACGCCATCTGTATGGCTCTATAATCTTTGGTAATACGTTCCTACTCTTCTTCGTCTAAGCAGCTTCTACAAAAGTCATTGCTGAAGAAGCCTGGTCTTCTTGCATGTAGGCCTATCGGACAGTGTCCTGTAAGTAAACCGATGTTTGATCTGTTTAGCATAGTCAAGCAGATGGACCGCTTCTGGTTAAAGTTATGCCAGAATTGCCTCGATATTTGACACGTTGTGCCGTTTATCTTTCTGCGGTTTGCTTTCTTGATCGCATCCAGTTTGATCTTTCAATTACATGTAACGATGGGCATATCTATCATGTCTACTGCCGGGAGAATATCGAGGATTGTTCCCGCTCTGGCAAGCTCATCTGCCTTGCAATTAACTGGTATGTCTCTGTGGCCCGGCACCCAAAAGAGGTGAATGGTAAAATACTCCGCCATCTCATTACGAGACAGTCGGCATTCGTGGGCTGATCTCGAATTGAACGAGATTGCTTCCAGGGATTATATGATGCTTATATGCTTCGCGGAAACTACATTCCATTTCAGCCAGGATAAGGTTTTTTTGATTGCCATGATTTCCGCCTGGAAAACGCTACAATGGTCGGTAAGGCTAAAGGAGAAAACACCGGCACCCACTCCAGATTCTGTTTTAGACCCATCCGTGCAGATGTGAATTGAGTTATTTGTTTTGATCGAATCCGACTCCCATTCAAGGCGACTGGGAATGGTTGTCCTGAAGTTATACTCAAAACTGAGTTGGGTAGTGGTGAGGCCGGTGTTTTTTTGTAATGTTAAGGTGATTCAGAATATTTGTGTTTTCACCCTGATTGGGTGTCCATTGTGACGAGGCTCTCAGTCTAACAGCTGCACAAGCTGCGGTTTGTTAGATGTAGGATTACACCTAGGGCTGCAGAGTGGGAAAAAGTGCAATAACGTACAATTAAATCACAGGATATTATATTACTTTGTTATTGCAGCAGAAAAACTGTCCAGGTTATTCATATTTCCATTCTTATCTTGAATTCAGGTTTCTACAAAACAGGCGAAATACACATTTTTGCAAAGCCTTTTGGTTTTAACATTGAGCGCGGAACCTCCTTGATTTAGGACAGAAATATAACAAGCTGTAATCATACGTATATAAAACTGTAAAGATCGCGAACCTATCAAAACATTTAAATTGGCATTTTCTCAGCAATACTCTATTTCGCAATAAAAACCTTAAACTATACATCATAGCCATACATGGGACCTTCCATGTATGCCTTGTGTTGATCTGCAGAGTTTCGACGAATTCTCCTTCCGATAGGTTCCAAATCCGCATAGCATTTTGGAAATACACGTTCCACTGCCTCAATAGCCTGCTCTTGAGTTACATTACGCACAGCCAGCACCGAATGCATGGCTTTCGTCTTAACGCACTCCTAGGAAATAATAATTAGCGTATGATAAATAGTACAACCTCTATTTCCACTGAACCCACCTTGTGAGCTTCTTTGATGTTCAACAGTGATGCATCGCCCTGAAACCATGCACTTAAAAACGAACAATGTGCTAAGTTGGCCGCTCGAATCTCGGTGCATGCCAAATGGTCGATATTCTTGAAGTCCATGTCGTTGTTGCAATAATCGAACATATGAATCAATTCATGGGTAAGAACTCCCTGAACCATACCTTCTTTTTTAGCCATATTCTGGCAGACAACTATTTGATTCATTACCGGATCGTACCCACCGGTGACTGAAGGATCGCAAACCTCACACGAGATATGCCGGCGAATGTCGATTGGACAACCAGAGGATTTAAGTGCACCCATCATCAGTTTGACCAGTGGACTGTTCTTGACACACCAATATACATTCCGTTCGCATTTGACTTTGTCAATGTTTTCTGTTCCTTCCATGCCCATGAAGATTTTTGACCATTTCGGTTTGTAGGACTCTCCCCGTCGTTCGGGATACAGGTCGTAACCCCATTCTTTTGCTCCTTTGCCCGGTGCAGACGGATCAGATTCTGCTGTTTTGATTTCCTGATCTTTTATTTGAGGTGTTTTGGTTTCGCCTAACATAACCATTGTTGGAGGTTTTGTTAATTTTCATGTGAATTTTAATTTTACCGATTAGCTAACCACAAATGTAGTATTTAGATGTAATACGGGTTTTTTTTATTGTAATCAGCTGTAAAGTGTCAAAATCAGCTGATTGTGTACAGTAGTATTATTTTGAAAATATGTATTTCCAAAATACTTCGCACTGTACCGGATATGAAATTTTTCAATCGAAAGCATTCAGCAGTAATTTTTTTGTTATTTCTGTTTAAATAGGCCATATTTGGCTTTATTGTTAAGAGTATTCATTCAATGTCTTATGCCCCCGGCACGCAGTGCAGCAAGCCAGACACATGTGCAGAAATTGTTGTTTTGTTTTGTTTGCAGCAAACTGTGGTGTAGTTTGCTAATATTTATTTTGGAATTTAACACAAACAGTGGCTATCGTTTAGTTTTTCACTAAACCACTGTGGAATGAAATCCGAAAGATGCTACTGCTCATGCTTCGGAAGGATATGATGACGAAATCGCACTTTGGGATTTGGCAGTAGAGAAGGATCAAGACCAAGCAACAGAACAGTCTGAAAACGATGATAAAATCAATAGTTACCGCAGCTGTTATTGTTTATTCATCAGGGACAAAAGGAAGTCAAGGAATTGCATCGGCACCCACAATTGCCGAGAGCGATCTTATCGACTGCGCACAGTGCTTTCAATGTGTTTGGGACAATAAGTGTTTAGAATTAATTCTCTTTATTTTTATAAATATTGAAGTACTTTGTTTTTGTGAGATACAGCGAAAATAAGTTTTAAATGTTTACCTCTCTGCTATCTTTAGCTTTCTTGCTTCCATCATCACTTTGCATGTCTTCTTCTACGCCTTCTTCTTCTTCCAAAAGCATGTCTGTATTTACAAGATGACGCATTGTGGGTCGCAATACAAATACAACACGAAATTATAGAAAGCCGTTCTTCATTAGTGTACACATCCCATAAACATTGATCATTGCTGATCAATTTCCCCCACATAATCGATTAGAGTACGCATAGTTTACACATTTACGGCTGTACCAATCATCAAATTCAACTCACAGAATTGGTTTTTACTGATTGGTATTTGCTGTATTTTGTTTGTATTTGTAATAGGGGCGTTCGTGATTAATTTCGACACAAAATAAAAGATTTGGTTGAATGGAGAAAGTGTTTCTTTCATTTTTGATATTTTTGTTTTGGTTAGCGTTTCCTTGTTGTTTTTTTCATGCGGAACGAACGTCATAATTCAATGATGCCAAATTTCTTAAAGTTAAGTTTTTTCTTTTGTGTTGTGACGTCCCTAATTTTGTTGCAGTGGATTTATAAATAGAGACAGAACTGCAATGGTAGCAGATTTTACGTGTGTTCACTCCCATTGAAAAATGTGTGTTCTATCTTTTCTGCACGTGTGTTTCAGGCATTAAGCTTACAACGTTAAAACAATTGTACGTTTATGACAAACGTTTCATGAAACTGCACCACTATATAATGTGGTAATCTCATATAATTTAAATAATTTTTGTTTAAATATAAATTGTTCCTCTTGGTCTCCTTCCGTTCTGGATCATTTTATGTTTGGTGTGCAGATGTGATTAATAAATTAAAAAAAAAAACATTTCCAAAGTTTCCAAGGCTTACCATCCTAGCTTACAAACCCAGTTCGTATGCAACATTTCTTTGACCACATTATCATATGTTTGCCAAGTTTACAACGACTTTTTGAAGGGGGTCTCACCTTTTCCAAGGTGACAGCGGAAGAAGAATGGAAGATGACAGAGCTGCTTCGACGTATTCGGACAAATAGATCAATTAGGAATCTTAAGTGTTAGTCATATCCCCTTGAACGGTGATGAGGTGGTGAAAGAGCTGAAAGGCCAACTGCAATGCCTAGTCTCAAAGTCGATACTGATGGTGCCATGTCCTAGGGGTATTTAACAAATTGCAGCCGGCCTCACTATTTTGCACAGCAAAATCATTGTTGCGAAGTAACTAACTGCTTCGGAAAGGAATTTTGTTGAATACCACGCTAAACGGAAAAGGGCAATGCTTTCGTATCTGCACCGAGAACATTAAAGAGAAGATGTGCAGCCGAACAACTAGAGGATGCCTAAAGATAATGCAAAGATACTTAATAGCGATGGACTGCAGACAGAAGTCTAACGCTTGGAAGACATTACCGAACGCTTTGTAACAATCTGCTTCAATGCTAAATTTGCCAACATAAGCCTTAATTGTGTCTACGAGCTACTAAAAATTGTAAAACAGTGTAAGATCAAGTACAGCTGCCAACAAGAAAGGCCACACAACATCTATAAATCGAACAGAATATCACAATCGAGATGTAGTAAGAGACTTTGTTTACCTCGGCTTTAAGGTCTGGCAATACATGTTGTCACCTTAATTGGCACAGACACGTAGACTATATTCCCCAAGCAACTTGAAGTGCGCAGCTGGAGGAAATTAGGAACCGGGCTAATTGAAGAGCCCTATTGTGGTCGGAGACCTTGTTCATTCCCAAGTAGTAGTGCCAGAAGAAAATAAATGTATTCTATCGATGATCTGTAGACTAAATAATCTGATAAGCAAAAAAAAGCGACATAGATTCGGCAGAGAACTCAACCAACTTGAAGTGCGCAGCTGAAGGCAGTAAGCTAGGAACCAGGCTAATGAGAGGTGCGTTGTGCATGCCCATGTTCCTTCCGAAGTGGTAGTGCCAGAAGAAAATAAATGTATTCTATCGATTATCTGTAGACTTAATAATCTGATAAGCAAAAAAAAGTGGCATAGATTCGGCAGAGAACTCAACCAACTTGAAGTGCGCAGCTGAAGGCAGTAAGCTAGGAACCGGGCTAATTAGAGATTCGGAAGAGAACTTAACCAACTTGAAGTGCGCAGCTGGAGGCAGTAAGCTAGGAACCGGGCTAATTAGAGGCGCATTGTGCATGCCCGTGTTCATTCCGAAGTGGTACTGCCAGAAGAAAAGAAATATATTCTATCGATGATCTGTAGACTAAATAATCTGATAATAAGCCATTTCATATTGGAATAACCTATGGAAAACAGCGAAAAAGTGACATCGATTCGATCAAAAAAAAACTCCGCAGAGAACTCAACCAACTTGAAGTGTGCAGCTGCAGGCAGTTAGCTAGGAACCGGGCTAATTGGAGAAGCATTTGTGATTAGAGATCGTGTTCATTCCGAACTGTAGTGTCAAAAGAAAATAAATATATTCTATGGACTAAATAATCTGATAACTAGTTTCATATTGGAATAAAATATTTAAACAGCAAGAATTTGTTTTTGAAAAACTGACACTTTTATATACGTTTAAATTATTCCATTTGCTCTATGTTTCACTACAATATAACAGTTTTCCTTATTCCTTGTCAATAGATTATTTGGTTGTCTATTTCCCTCATTTATTTCTGATTTTTTTTTCAATTTTTTATATTATATAACAAATTTTTCAAATGTTGATTGCATTGCAACTGAACGCTGTCATACCAACTACCACCAACTTCACGTAAATAAAAATGTCCCATCAGAAATATCCCCACAATCGCTGTTTCAACTTCCTTCACATGTTTTCGCTCTTTTCTTTTTCATCAATATGGCCGATCAGGTAAGGCGCGATTTAGTGAAACTCAAATTTATGAAAAAATCGACTTAAATGCAGTTATTTAAACAATCTGTGATAAAATATGAACAGTTTAAAATATCTCCGTCCGATTAAAAATAAGCTTTGTGTTCAAATTTCAAAGATTCCGACTAAAAAATGTGTTCAAAAATATGACATCCCCACACGCGGTATATGACAGGAACAATTTCCTCCGAGTTTGAAGTGAATTCATAAAAAATGATTAAATCACGGTTCAATGCTAAAAAAGAGGTTTCCTTCGACAACTGAATGTCCGATTAAAGAAATTCAATATCAAATCAGTTTATGTGATATGCAATTTTTATTTTCAATTTAGCAAACTGAACGTTCATTTAGGAAGCAATTCACGATTCCAGTTGTGCGGAAGAAATCTATAAATAGCAAACGTAAATTGCGTTTCTATAGAAATATTGGACTTGGATTTAAAACTCCAGCCGAGGTAAACACCGAGTAAATTCAATGCTAATGGTTTTTCTTGTTTTTCTTTGCATGGTTTTGCTCCCCTTTTTCCTCCCCAACCCTCTGTGTGTGCGCCATACACAATACAACACGCATCCAACACGAAACACTACAATCACCAACAACCTACCCTGAAACACTTGACGTAACAGAACGAGAAAGCCTTCCAAAAACAATTTGGTATCAACCTAAACCGTAAGAACAAGCCTGGCTTGGTTAAGAAGAAGTCGCTTCGCCGTTGCCGTGAAATTGGCTTGGGTTTCAAGACTCCTCGTGAGGTAAGTAAGCATCATCTCTGCATCCATTAATTCTGTACATTTTGTCCTCAATTATGCGCTTGCCTGTGAGTTGACAAATTAGTCGCCTTGGATCAGTGGTTATTTGTATGTTGAATGAAATTTTAAACTAAAATTCTGGAATTTTTCTAGGCTATCGATGGAACCTACATTGACAAGAAGTGCCCCTTCACTGGCAATGTAAGGATTCGTGGACGTATCCTAACCGGAGTTGTCCGTAAATGCAAGATGCAAAGGACCATTGTGATTCGTAGGGATTACTTGCACTTTGTACGCAAATACAGTCGTTTTGAGAAGCGCCACAGGAACATGAGTGTACATTGCTCACCAGCTTTCAGGTAAGATTATGAGTTTTTCTTATTGGTATTCTAATATGGCTTTTCTATGATGAAAAAATCATGACGGTCTTCATAAACATAATTGCTGATACGATCATTTTCTAAACCTAAACTTCTGATAAGAATCTTTCTTTGCCTATCATTGCACTTGTTGAGTGTGGGACGTGTATACTAAATTTATTTGTTTGTTGCCATTTCAGGGATGTCGAAGCCGGTGATATTGTCACCATTGGTGAATGCCGACCACTGTCAAAGACTGTGCGTTTCAACGTGTTGAAGTGCTCAAAGGGAGTGGGCGCCAAGAAGAGCTTCAAGAAGTTCTAAACAATCACCTTTTATGAAATAAAATAAAACAAAAAAATATCAAGTAACTTTTTTTTAAAACAATTCGCGTTTTTCTTTCTTCATTTGTCTAGAATTTACAGGAAGATTAGAGGATTTGTCCAAAAGGTACGTTTTGAAATTATTTCAAGTCGTTTACATTTACTAATCGCAATATTTTTTTTCTATTTTTTGCAGATTTATCGTTTGGTGCAATAGGTGAATAGATGCTTTCCTGGATTCCTAAGGTAAGTCACAAAACCGTTTGGTTTTATAAATATTTGAAGAAAAATTTAATTATGATGAAAAAATCATGACGGTCTTCATAAACACAATTGCTGATACCATCATTTACTAAACCTAATTAATCTGATATTTAATTAGGAAATAACTAATATTGCGTTAATCTGCGATAGTTTTCTAATCAATTTGTTTGTTTCTCTTTACAGATTTCCCGTAGTAATGATGTGATTTGAACCATTTAGATGGACGCTTTTTTTTTTATTGTTATGGAAGAATTTTTTTTCATCAATAAAATAAGATAAACATAAAATATTTTGTGCAGATTGCAAAGTTGTAGTCTATTTTTTTATGGGTGGACACAGGGCTGACATGCTTGCTACAAATGTTTTCAGATTTTTGCATATTGAACTCGAAACAAGTTTTGCCCTTCATGGTGCACATGTACACTTATGGATGGTTGACGAAAATATTCGAGCTCGGACAACAGGACAAATTTTGAACTCAAGGCAAATTAAAGAAAATACAGTTACAACACACTCGGGAGTGAACCTGAGCCTCAACCAATAAGACTTCTTTTAGCTTCTTTACGACTTAAGATAGCTTCTTAATCGAAGACCATGCTGTCTGGAGTACTATTGCTCCTTTCCACATGACTTCGCCTTCATAATCTTCAAATGCGGAGTTCTTTACTTTCTGGTTATATTTGTCCATAATTCCAAATCGGAGGTTCAGGTCCCTTTTGCGAGTTAGTTATCGGCTTGTGTATCGAACATGTCGATATCAATTTATCAAAAATAAGTTGTGGCCTGAGGAATCTGATGAAGAAAAAAGAGGAAGTAGCCAACAGATGTTTTACTGTTTTAACAATTTTGAATATTATATAGACACGGTGTAAATTTAACGTGATTGTAAAGCCACTCATAAGAAATACATGTCGTCGGCTTAATAAGAGAACCTCGTAACTCCAAAATTTGAAATTTTATAGGAGGAACGAAAGTTTCTTACCAAGCCCAATTTTTCGGTTAACAATGTTATATTATATTCTAAAATACGCAGGTTTTTGGACAAAAAACATTTTTATTTATGTTTAATTTAATGGAGTTACGGGTTTTTGTCATTCTACCCTTGGACGCAGGCCTGCTTAAGTACAATTTTAAGTAGTCACTAAGTGTTCATAAACGTCAGACAAAAAATAGAAATGACCGCGAAAGAAGTTTTGCTTAATCCTATTTATGAATTAATAGCAAAGGAGAAGAATGGATGAAAAATTTTAATGTCCTCTAAAATTATTTTTCCCATCAGAATTCTTTTTTGAATTAATAGCTTAGTTTTCGTTTTTGTTTTCGCACTTAAAATTTGTTTTCTTTATCTCCTGCGCTTTCGGCAGTTCAAAAATGTTGGATGCACAATCTGCCAGATGCTGATGAGACTTATGGCGTCTATGAACATATCTTCTGTCTGTTCGATCAAAAGTTAGACAGACGTTTATGAAAACACCCATTTTTAAGAGATTTAAAGTTAATAATGACCTACAAGGGTTTCCATAACAGTGCACCTGCTGAGTTTCTATAAGATAGCATCAGAAAAGTAATGTTTGCTAAAAATGGAGTTACGAGGTTTTCTTATTAAGCCTACGAATTGTGTCCAATATTGTCGGACTGATCGCAGAGTTGAAATCAGAGATAAACTAGGTAAACCCATCGCAATCTTCCGGATTTACCTGAAAGCTAAGATCACCCACAATTACGTATAATTACTGATCAGAAAAATGTTTCTGGCTTCGAATCCCAGCGGTAGTAAAACCTGAATGTTATTTCACTGGGCCACCTCTCGTAGGTAATTATCTGTCAAATCATCTGAATAGTATCAATTGTCATGATGCCGTTCCGAGTCGGCATATAACAGAGGACCCTCTATTGTGCAAGAAGTACACACGCACACATGAATGGCTGTGAGAAAAAGCTAGGCCCTGTAAACTAATGAGCCTGTTGCGCCATAATTTTTATTTTATAAATAAGCCGAATCCTATAGGTACATACCAAACCGTGCATCCACAACACAATTCGTACATTCGTGTTGTTCAGGCCAGTCGTGAATAAATTTTCCCATTCAGCAATCTGATTTACATTGCTGACAAGGGAACAATTCCTGGGAAAATGTTTTCTCGATAGGCCTGATTAAGCATAAAGAGCTTTTTGTGGATACACGTATCCAATGTGTTCACAAAATCAGAGCAAGACATGAAAAGTTGATAAAAACATATGAGAAGGCTACAATCTAGTGTGTGAATCGTTTTATACCCTCTCCAATCATGTCCTTAACAATAATATCCCTAAAATGTGGGCTTCATGGCAAAGAAATATTAAAATGGACATTGTCGTAACAAATTGTTCAAAATCTTGTATGGTCAAAAAAAAAACAGGTTTTTCTCCTGCATATAGTATGGCGTAGGGTATACAAATGGTTTTTGTATTAAAACGCCTCTAAAAAGTGTGCGTGGGTAAAATTATGTATAGACGAAATGTTGATATTATTGTATCCAATGATTTTGCATTAAAAGTTTTTTCGAAATGTTTAAAAACGTGGGAGTGGCTAATAACTTTTTACAGACGAAATATAGACATTATGATTGTCTAGATACTTTGTTCAGACACTTTTCAAAAAATTTTTAAGATTTGGCCTAAAAATACGTTTTTTTTAAAAAAGGGACGTGGCAGTTGGGGGATTTAAAAAAAATGTACACTTGCTCTGCTTGGAGCAAAAAACAAATACGTGTACCGAATGTCATCATTCTAGCTCAAAATTTAATTTAAGGCCCAAAAACTGGTGACGTACGGACGGACAGACATGGCTAAACCGACTCAGCTATCGATTCTGAGTTGATCCATATACTTTGAGGTATACCTAGCTCAATTATTTCTCTATGTTACAAACTATGTATCAAAACTAATATACACCCCTAAGTGATAGGTTATAAAGAAGGTTCCAAATAGAAAGGTAGACATACATCGAGATTGCTACGATAAATCAGCTGAGCCTGAAAATTCAAAATCTTTGTCTGACTTGGAGTTCAATTCGGGATAAGCTGCAGTAATAAATGATCAATATTAGCATAACTATATTAAAGGTATTTATACAACGTCGTAATTTTACTGCGTTCGAAGGATTGTAATTTCTAAACAATGCGGTAACCCAATGAATTCATTCTAAATTTAGAAATTTATTTATTGATAGAATTTTGTTGCTATTGTTCTGTTTCCGTTCTACATAATTTTTTTTTAAGTTAAGCGAATACGTTTGACGTGTAAAAGTGACTGATTAAATGTCAAAATATAATTTCAAAAGTTTACAACGTTTACCATCTCAGTTTACTACGCAACCAATTACTGTGAGAAAATTCCGATATTGTTAGAAAAGATTTCCCTTACAAATTTTGACAGTTGATTTATCACGTCGTTATTTTATCACGTTTACATTGATGCTCGCAGCAGAATAAGCATAAGCAAATTTTGATATCCGCCACAGACTATCTTAATGTCTATATTTTGTCTTTTTGGCTGCGTTTTCCTACAAAAACCATTTGTATGCACTAACCTATAGGCACCATATAGAAAAACGTTTTTTGTCGAAACTGATAAATTGTATGAACAATGGCATTTTCTTTATTTCATAACTATAAAGCACATACCTTAAGGATATTAATATTAATGATGGGATGGGGTAGCCTTGTAGCCTTCTCATATGTTTTTTTTTTTTCGATTTCATTTGGCAACACTCTTACGCTTTTCTCGTGTTACACAAACGCACTTTATCGCACATATCGTATACCCTGGGTTCAGATCAATGATGAAGTAAGGAAAAGATAGGAAACTTTCCAGGCCTTTACGTTTTGCCAATGTACGGTTTCAGGAGAATTCTTTCAATTCCGAACGCTACATTTAATTATTTAAAATGACATAAGTCTCAAAATGGATCTGTCATTTAATCACATTATTTACGCCTGATTACGCACTTTATTTTCTGAATCGTTTAATTACGATATAACTGTTTAAAATGTGATCCTGAAAGCATACCATATAAAAAATTTGAATTTCTTTGTCGTTTTCATGTCTTCCTTCTGTTATACTTTGATAAACTAAAACATCCGAAGAGATGGATTTGAAGGATGTTTTGTATTAAATGCAACCAACTACATTGCAATCGATCTTGAAAAGTTTAAGGATGTAGACCATAAACTAAGTGCTCACCATATTAACTATGTATATTGCTTCTAGCAAAGCAAACCCCTTCGTAATGTACAATCATATGTTTCAATCGACATTGATAACAAAATTCCAAGATGTCATTAGTAATTGTTCGTCAAACGCTTATAACTAGGGTCTAGTTTTTGTTATAAATGCCTTACTATAATGATCACCTTGGCAATTGGAACGATAAATTTCAGCTTATAATAGAACACGCTGACGTCATTCACAGAGACTTCTGATGTCAAATACTAGTATCTCTACTCGTATCTAATCCCAAATCAAAACCACGACAGCTTCGATTTCATTTGAATTTTATTACTATTACAAATAAATAAACAATCAAGAACATAACAAATTTTCTTTGGATACGCAAAAGAAAACAAAAAAAAATCTAAATGCACACTAGACAACCCTTTAAATAGTGCAATACCTATTGCACTGAAACGTAACGTGGGTCTCAATTAATCCACATTTTATGGCATTCGAAAAATAAAATTAAATTAAAAAAACACGCATTCTTATATCAAAGCAAATATCTCAATAAATGTTTAATTGGTCTTTTTCTCGATGGCCTTGGCCGGTTTACTTGGATTCTCGACACAGTGTTTGTACAAATCGTTGAGACCCAGCGCAGCCCGTATATTGTCATTGGAGAAGAAGAATTTCTGCAATTTACCCTTATTGTCGAAGCAAGGACGACGATCGACCTCTTTTCCACTCTTAAACAATACTAACGAAGGCAGTTGTTTCGAGAAACTACTGTCGGAGATGTGGAATTTCTTGGCGGCATCTGGGAAACGTCCAACATCGATTTTACCAAATCGCAAATTATCCAAGTGATATTCGGCAGAGAGTTCGGAGAAAATCGGGGCTAAATTCACACAGGACGGGTTCCAAACGGTGTAGAAGCACACAATCCATACAACACGCCTATCCCTTGCCAGTTCATCCTCCAATGCCTGTGCACTTCGAAAGTAGGTCACATGCTCAGGTCCCTTGTATGTTGGTTCCGGACAGACCAAACCCACAAGAACGAAAATAAGTAGGTAAACGATGCCGTAGCGGAAGTCGCCATACGCCCACAAGATTAAATTGGCCACTTTAGTGTAGATGAACGAAGATGTTAAGTAATGAATCATTGTTACACTTCCAGTCTTTCGTGAGCGGATCATTATAACAATTAACAGAAAGAATAGAATTTCAGTCTCACGGCCATCGAGCTCACAGGTCTCCTCTTTATGATTGAATAGGTACTGACACACATACGGCATTCGCTTGCCAATCAAATAGGAAAAACTTAGCAGGATATTCACCCAGTAATAGGGTTTGGCTAGCACTTTAAGATCTTTTTTAAATGTCATATTTTCTTGTATGTAGACAAATTTTGCACGGTATTTTAATTTATAGCAGAGCAGTAGAAGTTATTTTTATTGAATGTGCACGAATTAGGTATCAACTC
The DNA here is from genome assembly GCA_949824845.1 of Rhingia rostrata. Lineage (NCBI taxonomy): Eukaryota > Metazoa > Arthropoda > Insecta > Diptera > Syrphidae > Rhingia > Rhingia rostrata. The sequence continues at coordinate 26,025,408 of OX463755.1, read as the reverse complement.
TCCCTTGTTACCGCGGGTAGGAACGTCGAACGAATGTCAAGAAATTGCATTTTGTTGTCGTTCTGTTGGTAGTGCAAGTAGGGGTTGTGTTCGTAGGCTAACTATCAACGGTCTTGTTAGCACTACGGATTACTGCGAAACTAAGGAGTAGATTGGGAAATGATTGGAGGAATAGAGGCAGCGACTGAGTCAGTGAGCAGTTGTATCGACGGAATTGTATGCTAATTTTTTTTTGTAAAATACATGATTTCACTAAACTCTGGTTTAAGAAGCGGGCTGATGGAAACTGTAATATTCGCAAATGGAATCATGTTCATTATTTCCCCATTCAACTAGGTGTGGAGCCCGACGTCCATCATGAGAGCAATGTTCGAACTATTTATGGTCAATGTTTCTTTATGTCACCATCTTAAATTGTATTGCATTTGTTTTACAAAAATTGTGGCTAACAAATGCTCTTGTGTGTAAAAATCGATTTTTAATTGCTACTACTGATGGGTGGCTTGAGTGCGGTCTTCAAACACTGTGGAGAATCTAGGGGGATTCATTTGTTGTTTTGTTTGTTGGATTCTTACCGCTTTATTGTCTGACCGATTGAATTCGACCCGTGAATTTATTTTTTTAACATTGTTCAGTTCATGAACCTTAATGTCAAAATGTTAATTGTCTTACAATTTTGGTACAAAATATTGTTTTGTTTTGAAAGTAAACAAATTATTATGTTAGGCCGTGTCAATTGCATTAAAATGGGAGCTTTTTGCTGAGTCAATTGGATTAAATGGCATTTAATTTCAATATTTATTTTTCGATAATTTCTCAAAAGAATTGAAACAAAATTGCTTTCTTTATATTTTCTTGTTTTATTTTGTTCACGTAAAGCATATTTCGCATTTAAAACATAGAGCAACGAATGAAATCACAACATTTTTATAACCATCCATTTTCAAAAACCCAATTAATTTATTTGAAAAAAACATAAATGTTTTTTGTTTTCCATTTTATAATCTGCACGATGTGTTATTTTCCCGCCACATGTGAACAGTAATGACAATTAGTCCACGAGTATGTTTTCCATCTCAGATGTCAAAATTAGCCACTGGATAAATTTTAACGAGCTGTTGAGCAAGCTAAAATGTTGAAGTCTCTTTTCACCATACTATGTCGAAATTTATCCACTGGGTTAAAATTTTAACGCAATTGATTTAATTTGAAAAAAGATACCGTTAAAATGGCCACTACATGAGTTGATACATATTTGTACTTGTTTTACGGTATTTTGAATCGTTGCTAACAACAATGTTGGCTTTTAAGACTTGGATGGTTTTTGGTTTGTTGGGATTACAAAAATACTTAAACAGAATATTTTTGCGTTCTCAAGTTTCTATCAAATACATAAATGCCAAACATAAATTGGCCCCATTTGTATAACTTATAGCACAGGCACATTACTTTTGAACCCTTTTGTACTAATGCAAACTTAGTAATGGAAGTCCATGCATTTTTCATACGAGCTTTTCAATTTATTTGAGAACTTGTTTTATGGTTTCAATTTGTCAAAACCATACCTTCTTTTTGAAATTTGTCAGGCATTGTCACTAATCCACGTTAAAGCGTCAACATACCACACATTCATGCATACACCCAATAACACTTCCTCCACACACGTGATAGTATTACGATGACAATGAAATTACGTCGTATGTTTTCCAAAAAAAATAGGAATTTTCTCACAGGAATTGGGTGTGTAAACTGAGATGGTTAACGTTGTAAACTTTTGAAATGCTATCTTAACATTCACACATAAACTGAAAAAAATTATGGAGAACGAAGAGAAAACAATAGCAACAAAATTTTATCAATAAAAATAAATCACTTAATTGATATTCAATTCAGTGGGTTAGCGCATTATTTAGTGGTACAGTCTTAGGGTCGTTCGTGAAACGTCGTCGTAAAATTACAATTTTTTGCACGTAGTAAAATTGCGGCGTTGTTTGGATACCCTTACTATATATCTAAGCTGCGCAGTACTCATTTGTGTGATTACCGCTGACTGATGCTGAATTGAATTAGTTTTTATTGAACTTTTTATTATATACAATTATCTTGAATGTAACCTATAAATTCTTTCGGCTCTTCTTTCTTTCAACTGTCTACAATGACAAATATTAAAATTATATTTAATAATATAAATGTCTGTTATAAAATATAAACGTTGTCCTCTTTTTAACTCGGGGCCTTCAACTCCGGTTGTCTGCTGTTTTTACTCTCAGGTAGGGTTACTGATCCTCGGTAGTAGCTTAATCTTATACCGTCATAAAATCCGGGTATTTCCCCATCACCACCTGGCTCGAAATGTTCATGTTCAAATAGGGCGTTCGTTGACAGGTATTTGAATTCCGGGAAGTATGGGCATTCCAGTACGCCCATTTCGAGGGGGTTTGGATGATTCAGGGAATTGCGTAGAAAATTATTATTATTATACCTCGGAATTTCTGACAAGTTTTCTTGTCATGTTTCACTTATTGCTCATGCAGGCATGCAGGTCGTATTTTTATGAAGCTTTATCCAACTTAAATTTACACGAACATGGTATCACCGGGTTTTTATTTTTACCTTGATTGATTGTGATTTTGATTTTGAGTATGTTTTCGGTTTTATACTATCTATCACTTATTCACTGCCAGATATTTAAATTATAATGAAATAAAATGTATGCCAGTAGAACCACTACCACTTGAAAGTTGCACATACACTCACAAAATGACACCGTGACAGAAATAATAATTTTTCAACTATTCAATCTATGCCAAGGATTAGCTATCTACAAAATATTGTAACATTTTGAAAATAATATAAAATGGCAAAAACCCACTCAATGGGCCTCGAGTATGAAATAACGCTTTGAATGCGTCCATTTGGTATACCGAAATGTAAAATATTTGACACGTCCCACAGCTCACTATCCCTAATATAACCGCACCAAAACGTTTACGTTTGACAAATACGAAAGTCGGTCCGGTTAAGTTAATGCCTTTTGCAAAGTGGATTTTGAGTGCGTGTCAGTTTCTGTTGATGTTCACTCGAAAAAGCTGTAGTAATTGCTAATAGTTGTTAAAAATTGTTTTTTATCTAAGGAAATAGTACAAATAATTCATCTGTCATGTCAGAACAAGTTGAAGAAATCGTAGAAGCTATAACGGAGACGGTGGAAAATGTTACAGAAACGATAACTAATGCAAAAACACCATCCACTCCAGAGGGTATGGCTGTTGCCTACGGAAGTCTGGTCATAATGGCTATGCTGCCAATTGTATTTGGATCAATACGGTCGGTGAAACATCATAAAATGAAGAAAGTGAGTAGAAAAAACATTTACCCCCACATGCCAGCATCACCAATTTGGGTTATTTCCCTAAAGATGGGGTCTGTCGTCTGTATGTGATTCACGTAGTAAATATAAAGTACTCGACATATTATATAGACAAATCTGTTTCCAATTGAACAAGGTTGTCGTATGTTGTTGCTACACGTAATCAGTCGTTTCGGCTGATTAATAATTTTGCTTTTTGAATGTTGTGTTCAATTTGGAACAGTTGGTTAAACAAATGGTTTGATTTTTTTTTAGGAATCTGGTGAAAAGGCCGACACAATGACTAAGAAGGACGCCATGTTCTTCCCAATTATAGCTTCCTGCACACTCTTTGGATTGTACATGTTCTTCAAGATCTTCTCCAAGGAACACATCAATCTTCTTATCACCGGGTACTTTTTCTTCCTAGGGGTTGTGGCTCTGGCTCATCTGCTTAGTCCGGTCATCGGTTCCCTAATACCGACGTCAATCCCGAAAATTCCATTCCACATCCACTTTACTCGCGGTGAAGGCAAGCTCAAGGAAGATATCATCAATTACAAATTCTCAACACATGACATTGTCTGTCTGTTGATATCCTCTGTCATCGGTGTATGGTACCTTCTCAAGAAGCACTGGATCGCCAACAATCTGTTTGGACTGGCATTCGCTGTTAATGGAGTTGAATTGCTTCACTTGAACAACATCGTGACTGGATGCATTCTGCTCAGTGGACTCTTCTTCTATGACATCTTCTGGGTCTTTGGCACAAATGTCATGGTCACCGTGGCCAAGAGCTTCGAAGCTCCCATCAAACTAGTCTTCCCTCAGGATCTCATTACAAATGGATTGAATGCATCCAACTTTGCTATGTTGGGTCTGGGCGATATTGTCATTCCTGGAATCTTCATTGCTCTGCTCCTTCGCTTCGATCACAGTTTGAAGAGGAAGAGTCGCGTCTACTTCTACTCAACACTGATTGCCTACTTCATGGGACTCATGGCCACTATCTTCGTGATGCATGTCTTTAAACACGCACAACCCGCTCTGCTGTATTTGGTGCCAGCCTGCATGGGAACTCCATTGTTGGTGGCGCTCATTAGGGGAGAAATCAAGACTCTTTTCGCGTAAGTATAGTTGAACATCTACTTTCTGGAATATAATGTGTAATCGTCTTGCATCTGCAGCTACGAAGACCATCCCGAGGAGAAGGAGGAAAAGGACAAGAAGGAAGTCAAGGACAGCAAAAAGAAGGAATCTAAGAAATCCAAATAACTTCACTTATTTGCTATTAATTGTATATACTATACATAAGCCGGAAAGTTTTATAATTCAATTTTTTTAAACGAATGTTATTTGAACAAATTATCGGCTGACGACAAATGCACACAACAACAGATACTTACAAACGTTTAACTAAACTCCTGCTGAAGTTCAGTTTTATGGAAAACAAAATCTCCTATTTTTTTCATTTATATATCATAGGAACACTGTTAAGATAGACGGGGTTGAGCAAATAACATTTCAATACAAAAAAAGTGCCACTCGTCTTTCGTTTATTTATCGGGTCGTTGTAGTTAATAAACGGCTTGGACCTGGGGGGAAATTATTTGACTTACGTTTGTTTAGATAATTCTATAACTTTTTGAAATGGAGACGTCAAATTGAATAAAGGTTTTCTATTATTAAGGACATTGGTGTTTACAAATCGCAAATTTCGGTTGCCACCGTCGGTTAAGGACTAATGGCTTAGTTTTTAACTAACCGTTCGTTTATGTGAGCGTTTTGGAGGCATGAATCGCGTGACCTGCACCTGAATGTTTATGTGTTGCTAGGCGTTTTACTACTCAAGTTGTTTCCTTTACATGGATGAAGGTCCGACACTGTCGTTATACATGGCACACAAAAGCGTCCTGACTGATTTACTCAAGAACCCATATAACAAATCCTAGAAAAATAACCAACTGCAGTACTCTTCATTTGTAGAACCTCCCAAATGGCCTTATTCATCCTTTTCTACTTAAGAAAAAAACCTTCATTTAGGACTACTTATCTTTAAATTTATTTTTCAATAACTTTTGAAAAAATTCTTAAAATATAATTAAAACAAAAAAAAATGTTTTTTTAAAACATTTCCAGCTGCTCAATCGGGAGCCACTTTGAACTCTCCAGAGCATCGTAAAAATTCCTATCGTTATCCATTGTTTCACGATTCAGTTTATCTACATCCAGAGTGAACTTATGATCCACCAGAGCTAAATCATCATCGTGCTCTTGATGGTGCTGGGCGTGTTGTTGTTGCTCATAGTTCATACTATTTCGTTGGGCACTCCAAGCCTCAGCGTGTTGTGCCAGCGTCTGAGGATCTGAATGCGGTTGCTGTTGTTGTTGCATTGCCTGCTGATAATATGCTGCAGTGGCATCAGTTGTAGCCGTTGATTGTTGTTCGTAGTAACCTTGCCATGCATTGTATCCCTGCCAATATGTAGATGGATCATAATATTGTGAATAATTTGCAGCTGGAGCTGCAGGAGCCACTGCCGGAGTAGTCGCTGCAGTTGTACTTGGATAACCGGCTCCTTCTGGTGTATCTGATTTCGGCTTTGGCACTGCGTTGCATATTTTTAGAGGTTTACAGCCCAGACCGATAAAGCCATTCATTTCATATAGAGCTGATTTTTGTTCATCTTCAATGCCAAATCTAACAAAGCCATAGCCTTTGGAGAAGCCCGAACTATCCAGTATTACTTTAGCTGTTTTTATGGATGTATACTTTGAAGAGAACACTTTGTACAGCGAATAATCATCGACATCTGAACTTAGATCGCCAACCCATACACTAAACTCTCGATCATTGCCGGGCATTTTGTACGAGTTGCTAGCACTATTCAGGCGAAATCGAACGATCGGATTTGTACCGGGAATCGGTTTTCCATTTAGTTTGTGCATGGCATCCATGGCTAAATCATCGGTGGCAAAGTTTACGAAGCAATAACCAGCTGGTTCACCAGTATATTTGTTCCTCATGAGACGTACTGTAGTGGGATCTTCACCCATTTTACGAAAGGCCGCGATGACAAAGTTCTCAGTCATGTATGTTTCAAGCTAAAAATGAGGAGACGAATTATTAGTGGCTTTGAGTATAGATATTTTTGTTTACTTACACTTCCCATCCATAGTTGACAATGTACAGCAGATGCCATTTTTATTGTTTGTTATCAAAATTATTGTCAAATTCAATCAAAAATAAAAGTCTCGGAACAAAGGGCTACGTGCGGCTTATCAAAAGCTAAACACTAATTTGTTTTGACAAAACGTTGTGAGGTTTTGTAAACTGAGCTGTCAAGCAAGCAGAAGTGAACTTTGTATCGACATGGCGGTGGTAAGGCAGTTTTAATATCCTAATTAAACCCGATAAGGCAGTTGTAATGGGTGCCATTTTTAATTATTAATCAGTTTAAGGGTCTAGTTACGGCTATCATTGAAGATCCTTATAAAAGATTTTCTCTTAATTCTTGCGATTATGTTTTTATAAATTCAATCATATGCGAGTTGGTGTCAATACAATAGCTTATTAATTTTAAGCCAAGATGATACAAAAATATTTTAATTTTTCATTAAAGTCTTCTCTGAAAATCACTTGGTTTTCAAAGATTTTCGAATGAGCAAGGTAGTTCAATGATAGTTATGACTTGACTCTAAGGGTCATCATAATTATTGAAAACCAAAAATTGGTTTTACGAGAAGTGATGTTCCACTTAAAAAGGAATTCGAATGATAATGTCGATAAGTTTCAATCGAGATTTGTCATCCGGAATTTTAATCAGCAAAAAAGCATTTGAAATGACGCTTATGGTTAAACAAAGATTATTCATTCCAAAGTATTGATTTTATCGTATTTTATATATGTTTTATTAATAGGAAAATTAATTATATAGAAAGATCACACTTTCAAAATATTTCCAAACTAGGAAAGGATAACAACAACACTGAATCATTGGCGAATTGTTGTTGAATGTTCTATAGCAGGACCCTTAGGGTCATCATAATCATAAAACAATAATTTGTTTTTCTGCAGAAACTTTACCGTTCAAATGGGTGTTCCACTTAAAAAGGAATCCCGGATATATGATAGTGTCGATAAGTTTCAAGCGAGATTTTTCATATAATATTTCAATTTTAGATTTAAACTTTCGCAGAAAATAACATTTTTTTGAAGTAATCATTCCACCCCGAATGAAACACATACATTCGTTCACAAGATGTGTGTGTTCACATCTGCGTTTGTGCACTAGTCTATTTTATTTTTAACACTAGTGGCGTTTTCTTGATTTAGATCTGGAATTTGATTTTGTTTGTTACCCTTTTTGTTTTTAGCTGGTATCTTGTATCGCTGACGAAGGAGAGAGACATTCCTTGCATTCAACTTCAACCTACTTTCTTGTTTTTAAATATTGACTCAGCTACGAGCGCCAACTACAGGTACGCATTCTGTTCGGCCCTTAATTGTGCAGTTATAGCTATCATTGAGTAACTTTATTGGAACACAACACATCATGGGATTGAAATTTTAACCCCATAGCTGCTTATAGGAATCTATGGAAAATTCATCTTCATTTCGGTGGAATGGAAAACACTACTTCACAAAAATAAATCTTTATCAGTGAAAAAAAGATGATTTTCTGCGAAAACTGTAATTAAAAATGAAAATATTGTTATTATGTTCTAAAATTCATAAGCTGTGTTTTGACACCAACTCGCCAGTGGTTCAATTTATAAAAACCCGCAATGATTAAACAATTTTTCACATGATGCTTTTCAATGATAGATACAACTGCACCCTTAGTTTCGGTGTAGCTGTGAAGTTTCAAGTCACACGGGTTGTTTGTTTTTGATTTGATTAAATTTAACATCGAACTGCTACAGTTTTAATGGTTAATCACAGTTTTTCACAACCGAAATAATTACATCAAAACGAAAATCACTCAAGTCAAACTGACCTCTATAATTTGTACAAGTGTTAGACGTTAGTGCAAGGAGGGGTTAATCTGTCGGAAAATCCAGATCTGCAAAATTGATCTGAGATGAAAAAAAATCGATTTTTTTGCCCAATGGAACACAACAAATGTGGTAACCTCAAGCAAAATTTATCCGCCACCATAGGGAATTGACAGATTGTTTCATGAAAAATTTTAGTTCCACAATGTTTTGTGCTTTATTATTGATTTTCAATGACAGCTGTAACTGGACACTAATAATAATCAATATTCACAAAGGCCAAGTGGCAATTGCGTTAAAAAGAGGGTTCAATTGTATCCACTGCTTAGTTTTTGACTTTTCTGCACCATACTAATGCATTCGCTGGCTAAAATTTTAACGCAATTGACAAACGGCCTAAGGGTATTCATGCAACGTCAAAAGTTTACAACGTACAAAAACGGTTTATGAACGACGTCCCTAAATAGCACCAATAAATTATGCCATAAACCATTGAATTTAATCTCATTTTACTTAATTTTTACTAATATAAATATTTCTTTTTGTTCTATTTTCGTTCGAAATAATTTTTTTCAGTTAAGCGCTGTGTGAACGTGACTAATTATACCGTTTTAAAGGCTTACAATGTTAACCATCTTAGTTTACACACCCAATTCTTGTGGAAATTTCCGATATTATTGTAAAAGATTTCTTATACATACAAATGTTGACAGTTCATTGACCACTTCGTAAAATTATCACGTTTATGATGGTTTTACGTTTTGCATGATTACCCCTTAAAATATCCACCTTCAAAATCTGAACATTTTTATTAACTACTTCATGCAAACACTACCCATAAAACTTACATTACCGAGAAAAAAAAAACCACTGCCAACTTCATAGACTAGCACACAAAACATTTTGCACAAATCTTGATTTGTCATTCTTCTCCGGCAACAGAGTTGTGTCAGATTTTGCAATTTTCTTTAAAAGAATATTTTAACAAAAAATTTTTAATAAAACACCATGGAAACTATTCTTGGAATTAGAGGACCCGACTTCGTCATGGTCGCAGCTGATACCACACACGCACGATCTGTGGTAGTCATGAAAGATGGTAAGTTGTCGAACATCTAACCCACCATAATGCCGACAAAGAAAACTTTGCAAATGTCATCGTCTCTTCACAGACCAGAATAAAATTCACAAAATATCGGATAAATTGATGATCGCTACAATTGGCGAATCAGGTGATACTGTCCAGTTTACCGAATTCATTTCGAAGAATATTGCTTTGTATAAGATGCGAAATGGGTATGACCTGCCACCCAAGTCTGCTGCACATTTTACAAGGAAAAATTTAGCCGACTACCTCAGAAGTCGGTCACCATATCAAGTCAACATGTTTGTCGCTGGGTAAGGAGTAGTCAAGAGATTAAGGGGACTTGATGTAACATAATTTTACTGCAGGTACGATGCTAATGATGGGCCTGAGTTGCACTACATCGACTATTTGGCCAATGCAAAGTCCCTGAAGTACGGCGGACAAGGGTATGGTGGCATGTTCTGTGCCAGTATCTTTGATCGGTACCACCATGAAAATATTACTCAGAAGGAGGCCTATGATGTGCTCAAGAAGTGTGTTCTTGAGATTCAAAAACGTTTGATTGTGAATCTGCCCTCTTTCAATATTGCGGTAGTTGATGCGAACGGTATTAGAAATTTGGATCAAATTACTTCAACCAGTCTAATTGGATACGCAGCTTAATTTGCATTTTTTTCGGTATAATGTTGTTTGTAGAGATGGTTGGTAATTTGGTAAAGAGAAATTCAAAATAAATCTTTTTTTTAAATTGTTGGTTTGAATTTTGCGTGTAGGATGCATCGGACAAACAATTTAGGGGCAAATGGACAGAATATGAAGGCGGTCATCAACGTGAATGAAGCGCAATTATTCATTACAACCAAACGCACATGTGCTTGGTATTAAGGACTTCAGCTACGATATCATGTGACTCTCTTAACGATTTAGAGCTCCCGCTGCACAACATAAAAATTTCATTGAAATACTAAACAAATTACGCCTTGATGTACCATCATCCGTCATCGCATTTATTACAATCCATTTCATCATTACTATCTAAATTTCTGTTGTCCACCTTCTCTGGCCAATCTAAGTCAATACCCACCACATCCAGCGCATGGATATCTATTGGCTGTCCAATAATCGACGAAAAACTTGGTGTCGTCCGGCCAAAGTCTCCATGGACGAGTTCTTTGATATAAGTGCCTGCCTGACTGACAATGTTAATGATTAGCATCTTCGGGTTGTTCTTATCCACCAGCGCCTTTGTACTGTAGATCATTCTCGGTCTCGGATGCAACGGTCTACGATGTAGCACCCTAATTGGTGTGATCTGTTGAATCTCAAATCCATTTGGACAATCTAACTTTTTGAGCACCTCCAATGTAATTGGCTGTTCTAGTACACACAAGGCGCGATAAAATTTCTTTTTCTTTTCCTCGCCAGCCTTAATGTGCACCAAATCGTCGCGTGTAACCATTTGTAGGTTCCGAACAGAGATTTTCAACGAATTTTCAATCTCCAACTCAATGTCACGGGCTAACATCTTTGGCATAGTAATACGCTTTGAATCGGGAATCTCCAAGACAAATGGCCGACCCTCGCCGAGGCAGCGCACATCAACATCCTCACGACCGCTGGACATAAAGATGATTTTATTCTCATCCACTCTAAAATGCGGTGCAATACTACGAACGATGATCTCCTGAATACTATCCTCCATAACACGTTTGCCCTGCAGAACCCACGGCGAGTGTGAGAGTTTGCGTGGCAGTTTGCGATAGCGCCCTGCAACAAAGACACATGGCCCAGCCAGTGTGACATCGATTAATGTCAGAGAAGAGTCTGGGACTGGAGGAGGAATTGGCAGATGTTTTTCAAACACCTCAGCAGGCAGTTTAGTTGGCAAGAACATCTTTTCGATGTAACTTCGGGTGATTTGTTGCTTCTTTCCTTTGACATTTTTTATCGAAAATATCGACTCGTTGACTTTGAGCAGCTTAGCAACGTCTTCTTTCTCATTTGGGTGGTCTAGGAAAATATTGATCAGTATACCCTCGGAATTGTATGATTTGTTAAGCTTCTTGCAAATTATCGGATTAAGAATTAATTTTGCAGCTTCCTTTAAGGGAACATCAGGTGCTCGTTCATCGTCGATTCTTTTGCCGAATTTTCGCAGCAACGCATACCACATGGAGAGTTGACGAATTTGAAGCAGCATCGGCATCGATAAGGCGATGCCGATTTCCTTACAATCAAATTGATCAATCTTACAGTTTGTTATCTTTAGAATCATTTCTTCTTGGAATTCCTCGGAGAACAGACCGAGGCAGGTTGTGCATTGATTCGAGCGTGGTTTCTTAGGCATTACTTCATCGTTGTACTCGAATTCAACATTTAACTAAAAAGATAGGTGAGTTATGTGGTTGATATTTTAATTTCTTGAGGATAACATACTTTTTTGAATGACTCCTTCATGTTCTGGTATTCGGTACCTCTAGCCTTTAGGTATCGCAATTGACATACTTGGCAGACACCACATTCTTTAAGATAGTCGATTATTTCTTGATTGGCCATTTCAATAATTTTCTTGGAACCTTAAGTACAATTTTACTATGTACAAAAAAAAATATTCAACGCGTGCTGTCTTCTGACAGCGGCACACTCACAGCACAATACGGTCGAAAACAAAACATTGCAGCCGGCTCTGCACAGCTATGTACTATCATTGCCAGGTTATGGTTGTAATAAACTTCATTACCGACTATATTTGACAAATTGGATCAGCCATTGCGATGATGCGCAATGCCCGAAGCACATGTGTGGTTGTTCTGCATGCAGTGCGGCACTCAGTTCAGCATCAATACACATGGGCATCATTTTTTAGTTTGACATACATGCAGCTGTGCAGTGACAGCATTACAACTTACTGTGGTGGTGTTTTGTGTTATTTATTTAATGTTTTTACTTTGTAGTTATATATGTTAATGTCTTGTTGTCCGCAACAGGAGCATTCGTGATTTTTTATACCTTTGTTTTGTATTGGCGTTCATTTGTTTTTTTTATGTGTAATAAACGTCATAATTCAGCAATGATGCAAAATATCTTAAAATTGCGTTTTTTTTTTCTTTTGTGTTTTTGCAGTGGATTTAGAAATAGAGACAACTTGCAGAACTGCAACGCTTGCATATTTTACAAATGTTTTTGAATTTTTTGTATTCTATCTTTTCAGCAAGGAGAACTCTACCCGTGTGTTTCAGGCATTTTTCGTTTGGATTGGAATTTACACAATTTGGAAGCGTTGTTCAGACGTCAATCTCATGTTGAAATGCCAAACCAAACTATAAATAAATCACTTGACAGCTGTTAAAATTGTGTTGCCAGTTCTATATATCTAAAAAAAACATGCCGTTACAATGCAATGCAAAACTTATGCCGTTTTGCATTGTCGCCCGGTAGTAACTACTAATTGTTGCTACTTTTCGAAGTTCGAAAGATTGACTATTCAAACAAGGGTACGAAATATTCCTGAATAAAAACTTTCGAAAGAAATCGTTCCGTATTGGGATTTCCGGGTGGTACCAGTCTTTTACATTATCGTCAATGATAATTATTTCAAAAGTTACAGAATGAGTAATCTAGATATTTTTAAGGCTTTCTCTTCAAAATATTTACTCATTTAAGGGCTCTGCCTTTTACAAGGCTACCTTCTATTGCTTTCGATATTTTTACAATGACACGATAGGATCGCCCATTGATGCCTAAATTGTCTGCTTACCCCAGCAACTGGACGAATTAGATAAAGACATTGCCTTCCATATTCAAGCACTATCTGTTCCAGCACGATGTTTAAGAAATCGCATGGTAGCGAGTCTAGCATTCAGAATTCGGTACATGTTTGGAAAAAATTATATAAGGAAATCGCATGATAGCGATTCAACCATTCAGAAATTGGTACATGTTAAGAAAAATTTATATGAGTTTTTTTCAAACAGAGAGATATTCCGCATGTCCTATAGTTTGTTGGATTCGTTTCCCCACCTTTTCTGCTTAAAGAATACAGTTGTTTATTTTTTTATAAATCATGACATTAATTCATAATTTTATTCTGTCATGTACATGGTTAATTGGATGAGCAACCAATTTATATTTATAAAAATATTGAAATTTAAATAGTGAACAATTGACGAAATCGAAAAAAAAAACAATAGCTATATGGTCCTCCCCGTCCTTAAGCGGTTGCTATCATTTGCAAAAAAAAAAAAAATAAGAAGAAAAATCGGTTGAGCCGTTTTCAAGTTATGACACCAACAAAATATCCAATAATTTTCTATTAAATAATCTTTAAATTTGCAAAGAAAAAAAATTGACTGTCATTTACCGAGGTGAAACCAAACAATGCACATTTACGAAATTTCTTAAAAATCGATTCCGTGGTTTCAGAAATTAGCGTTAACGAACAATGTATGACACGAGATATTATATACAATGGTTAACCCCCTTATTCATTAGAATTCACTTAAACATATCTCAACGGTTATAGAGTTATCGTGTGCATAAGTATATTTATTCAGGGTCACACAAATTCTTATTCATTAAACATTGTTTCAAATAAATTACCAAAAAGAGAGAAATCTATTACAATTGGCTGTTCCACACCACAGCAGAGTTTCCAAGAATCATTTTTATGGGTGCAAATCTCATGGCGAAAACTTTATTTTCAACACTTTAATCACATGTTGATAAAACTGTTGAGTTACGGTGACTCATACTACCGTTTACAATGTTGAGTATAAATATTTACCATTTGAATAAATTAAACAGTGAAACGCAACTGCTAAAATTCAAAAAGCACCCTGGACGATTTTTTTAACTTACAATTGAGATTTTTGTAAGGGTTGCCCTTAACGACGAACATAATCTCTCCGAAACTGCTCGTGCACGCAATGTTTTTCTCGTGTAGGGGCTGGTCCGCAAGCCGCTCCCTGTTGTCGAAAAATTTCGAGTTTTTCGTGTTCGTTGTCTTTAATGTTTGCCGTGCACGGCCGTGTTCGGGAGCAAACCTAATTTTTGCTGTGAATGCTGCCGAGTTCATACCGCTGCCGAGCTCATATAATGGGCTTGCGCTTATTTATTGCACATGTTCACGGTATCAAGAATCAACACGAAATAAATGCTCGCCAAATGTGTTCCTCGCGTAGGGAATAACGCAAACGAGCAAGTTCGGCTAGCATGTTCGTCCTTTAGGGCTACCTTGACCCTGATGCTTAGCCGTCTGTGAATACAGAAAGAAAAAACTTATACAGGCACTATTCAACCATCAGACGCGTTTTCATTATGCAGCCTCTATTCAAAGTTTTATATGTTTTACGAATAAAGTTTTTGAGTTTGGAGACATTTTAAGGAGTGCATAATTTATTACACTCCTTATAATGCGTTTATGAATAAAAAGCTATCATATAATAGGCGAGCAAGTCGAACACGATTCCTCATTTAGTAAGGCGGAGATTTGCTGCAAAACGCTGAGACTACTTTTTTTTGGAATCGTCTGCTCATCAATTCAGCTAAAAGAATGCAGCTGTTTACTTCGTGTGTAAGCAGAAAGGAACTCGATATTTTTGACAGAAAAAGTTTCCCTCTGTTGAGAATGTTGTTCCACTGAATTAAATATTCTCAGCTGCGACAGTTTGTAGAAGAAGCCATATATATTTTATTGCAATTGTTGAATACATATTCAAAAACCTTGATGTGCATTCAACTTTAGACGAAGCATATGGAATTCCATATACTGTCAGCCACTTCATATGACATTTCCTATGTCAAAAAAATCAGAAATCAGTTTCCCAAATAGAATTATTTTCTGAAACAAAAAAGGCAGGAATTCTATTTCGAGGTAATTATTGTGCAAAATAAATTACATTTAAAATGAATCACTATCATCTTATTATAATACAAATCCAAAACAACATGATTTAATGTGTTTATCAGCGGCATTATAGCAAACGCATGTTACGTCATTAAATGAATTCGTTTTCTGAGTGTTATCGTGTGATTTTCTTAATATTTCCTATTTTCCTGCTCCTAGAATGTCTCTTGGGCCAGGCTTCCGTTCACCGTTTACGGATTTAACCGGTGGCTTGATCAATCATCAGCACTATGATAAATGTGGTGAACTAGAAATGAACATGATGGACTGCCTTGAAGCCTACGGTGTGGACAAAGGCCATCGGGTGTGTGGCGATTTGATTGCTGATTTTCAAGAGTGTGTTGGCATGAACAAGCAGTTGCTTCGATTCTACGTAAGAATGAAATATTTAAAAGTTATTTAAGGTACATTTTGTATTTTCGTTTCGTTAAATTTCAGGCTATGAGAAATGAACGCTGGAAGCAATACCTCCGTGGTGAACGTACAAAGGAGGAACTATATTCTAAGGGCCCAAGAGTAGATGCTTATTAAACTATTATGCTATCCACTTTTGAATAAAATAATACCAATTAAATTTTCTTGAAATAACGGAATAAACATTAAGCTTTCTCAGAATCAAGTTGGATTGTATACATAAGAGTGTTTAATGTGCGCATGCATTATGCTATCATTGATTAGAAAAGAACAATAACTGTGAAAATCTAACTGCAGATGTTTAAGGTTCTCTATTTAAATATTTGGTGAGTAAATATGTAAGAACGCAGCCTGTAGCTAAACTTTTCGAGGGAAAAAACTTAGCGCTGTTCTTACACAACATTTATTCGGATAGTACTAGTACTACGTGTTTAAATTTAAATATGTTAACCAGTGATAAAGTTATTGTGCTTCAAATGCTTTAAAAATCTTATGAAGTATATGTTTACTAGATTATCCTGTGCAAAATTTGCCGGTCTAGCTTGGATCAAGCAATTTATTTAGTTCATACCGCTTCACTTTCCATACAAGGAAACCTAAAGCTTTAAAATACTACTGGTTTACAGTATCATTAAAAAAAAACAGTCGTAATTTACTCTCAGCTAAAACGTCAGTTTCTTCAAAAGCTTAAATCTCCAACAGTTTTCCACTGATTGCTTTGAAATTGCATTCAACGTTGCATTTGGATATGCCTTCGCAAGACTCATGGAATTCAAGTAGAAAATCGTTTTAACGATGCAACCCGCGAAGGGAATTAACGGACAACCCGGCATAGTAAAATAAACTAAGATTGGCAGACTTTAAACACCGTTCATCTCAATCAAGATTAATGTTTCTTTCTGCTGGTAATTGTGCACGACCAATTAAAGACACCTTCCGCGGTTGTTGTCAAGTTCTAAATTTATTGAAGAACGATGTATGCAGCGCAGAGGGTCTGGGTTCGATTGCAAGTCGTAGCAACCCTTAATGATTTTATGCTGTCCCTCCTCTCGTGATGGTCTGACAAATCATCCGAGTAGTTTCAATTGTCAAGAAAAGTTTATCTAAACTTAGACGTTCGGAGTCGGCATAAAACAGGAGCCCCACCATCGTGCAAGAAGTACACATGCACACGTAAATGGTTTTGAGAAAGTGCATACAATTGGGACAAATTCAAAATAATTAGAAACACGTTTGATCTATGGATCGTCTCCTTGGATAGATTCGCTATAAACTAGGGGTGTGACGCAAGTATCAATTATGTCACCCACTCTTCTACTTCTACACATTAATTCCGCAAATCGAGAATACAGTTAATTAAGAAGAATTCATGCATCTGCTAGGCATCACATTTAGTTCTTACGTATGATGGCAACTAAATGTACCTTAGCCAAAGCAGCAGCGGCTTTTCAGAGCTAAAAGATATTTTACACCAGTCCAGATCCTTCTTCTAATATTTGTAGTTTGGCCCCCCAAAGACGGGCAATCTGCCTTAAAGACGATTCTTCTCTTATCAGCTCCATACACGACACCGACCAATATATTTTGTTGTTGTGCACATGTTTGCGTAGACTGTCTGATTCGTGTGTATCCACGTTGACTGTTTGCAGCGACCGTCCGCTTGAATTAAAAAGTATTTTAGATATTCGAACATTCTGAGGGGCTGTCATTGACTCGGACCACTACCTTATTGCAGCCAAGTAAAGAATGCGGATATCCACCACGCCACAAACCCGAAATACTGTGAAAAGATTTTATTTCGAAAAACTGCAATCTCAATAGACGCAATAGCCAAATCTTTCACAGAACGCGTATCCCTTAACCTGTTGATTAACACCATACCACTAGCATAAGAAACGATATCAACAAGCCATTAGATCTAATGTGCTAGGCTTCTCGCGCCCACTAGCAAGAAACCCTTGGTTTGATGAAGTGGCTGCAGATCCCCACAGCCTAAATGAGGCATTCAAGGCTAAGGTGTACGAGAACACTAGAGCTGCCATTGAGCTCAGAGAAGGATGGAAGAACACCTGCTTTTCAGAAAGAAGAATACCGCGCGACTGAGAATATAGAGAGGTGCCACTCCATGAATGATGTTGGCAAGTTGTATCAAACTGTAAAGCTTCAAAGCCAGGGATAAATGGCTCGAACAAAGGAAATATCGTAGTTAAGACACATTCGATTGTGAGAATAAGGAAGTACTACTTCTGCAGACTGTTAAACGCTGACGATGAACTACTGTCAAGAAGAACGAATCATTCAATATTGGCGAAGATAGCGAAAACTACCAACTACCCGACCTAACTGAAGTGGGGATATCATTATCTTAACTTAAGCTTAACAAGACTGCTGAAAGCGACGGCCTTCACGCCGATCTTTATTAAGCCAGTGTAGATGATTTGGTAAGTAACATCAAAGTTTAAAAAAGCCATATAGATGACGCATTGAGAACAATTTGCTCACCAGCTTCACGGTACGGGCGGGCAGTGTTCACGAGCATACATGAGAAACGAGATCTAAATATATGGCAGGCTGTGCCAGTACGACCCGCCATAGAACATTTTTTCTTGTATGCAGTGCGTCATCTGTATGGCTTTTAATTTTTTGTAACATTTACCAACTCATTAGCTAAATATGCCTAAAGAGTGGAACCTTAGCATCTTTTGCCCGATCTACAAAAAATGAGACCCTCTGAACTAGCACACGACTCCTCAACATTGCCTAAAATATGTTATCTGCTATAATATGTGAACACCTAAAACCGTTTACCAACAATCTGATCGGTCCTTATCAATGTGGTCTTAGGCCAGAAAAGTCCAAACTGATCGAATCTTCACGCAGAGGAGTGCAAATCGATACCTACCACGTATTCACCGATTTCAGCATTCATATAGACGAACTATAATGAGCCATAACTAGTTTTCCCGATTCTTCCTTTGTTAATACATATGTCGAGACAACATTTTTTTCGGTTAGTCTCCTCACCATTTTCGCCAAAAAGAGCACGTCTGGTTATTCTGTATGTATCATGTAGGGTGTGTTTTCGAAAACCACTTGTGCTTTCAGACCGAACTTCGAGCAGGTTTCGTTTGACATTTCAATCAGCTCAGCTGTGATACTAGCTGCAAAATTTGTGTGTGAAGTTATATTAATTGAATGAAATCCTCGTAGTTCGTCATTTTTGTCTGCTCATAGATAAACCAGTACTCCTCGTCTTCCACACAGCAAATCATCTTCATTTTGGTTTTCTTTTTAGAAATTTCCGTTATATTATAGTTTTACAAGCCAGAGCCACAGTTGAAATGAAATGAAAATATACATTTGCTTTGACAGCGAGTTCATCAGCTGTTTTTTGGGACGTGTGGAACATATATAGAACGTATGAAAAGGTGTGTTCGTTCCAACAACTTTCAACGAGATGATGTCTACAGAGTATTTTCGATACGGTTACGGCGTAACCTATTTGTTTTTGAGAAATGCAAATGTATGGGAAAGCTCCTGTTTTCGATGAAGTTTTCAAGTATTTTTACGAAAACTCATTTTTTGGTTCTGTGTGCAAGCACTACAAGTGTGTAAACTAAAAACTGGCGCCCAACGATTTCCTTCAATTCAACAAATATTGGATTAAACTATTTAAAGAGACTCATTTTAGATCCCAAAACATACCCCTATCAAGCTCTAGATATATCAGCTATGTATCTCGTAAAAGCTCTTACATCGTAAAGCTTTTCTCTCACCTCCTAGCCATTCTCGAATCTCGAATGCTAATTTTACACTTTAAAGAGAGACAAAACTATACCGATGCGATAATTTGACCTACTTTTGCATTTCCTACACGGAAAGCATTACTCAAAGCTCTCGCATGAGAATAGCATAACCCATAACATCGCACGCATCCTTAGCTTTTTGCGCCAAGCTCAATTTGGCACATGGCCCGTTCGTTGTATTAGTATTCAATATCTTCTCGCATAAAAACCACTCACGGCACATAACAAAAATAATAACGAATTCAGAGCCACGGTGCAAGATAATAATTATTGATGTGAAAGTAGTTTTTCCCCCGTTTCATATGTTTTCCGTTCAACATAACTTTGCGGTCGAGATATAATTTCATCAAGAATTGTGAAGCAACATTTTTTTTAAAATTTTTTTTTCTGTTGTGTGAGATTTTCTGATCCTTTGCCCTACGTCCTTTGGGGTGTAATATTCTACCACGGAAGTTCATCCCTTCTTCTTGTGTGCTTCTTCTCGGTGATGTTGTATGTTGTTGGACTGCCGTATTAGTCTTCGGTTGGTTGTTGGTTGGTAAAGAGTCACAAGTTCGTTGGGAATAACTCTTTGCTACAGTTCGCCCTGCAGTGGTGGTGTTCTCGTGAAGGCAAAGTTGTTACAGGGGGCAAGAAAGTTAAAAAAAAAACGAAAATCTTTTCAAAATTATTTTAAGGATTAACGCGTGTAACGTGTGCTCGCACTGCCCACATTGTAGTGTAGTTTTAATAAAATTTACATACAAAGCAAGTTTAAAAAATAAAAAGGAAATACAATAATTACGAAAACATGGCGTCCACGTCCACGTCGTCGTCGGTGTCCTCGTCCTCGTCGTCCAATTTGAAACCTCCTAATAAATATTAAAGTTTTCCTATTTTGGTTTAAAAAAAAATATTTATAATAAAAAAAAAACACATTACCATGAATAAAAAAAGTGAAACAAGTTTTGTGTAAATTTAAACAAATTGAAGGAAAAAAATTACAAAAATTGTGATTTAAATGCTCCACTAATGGCTACAGACTATTGCTAAAAGCAAAGTCAATTCCTTCCACCACCCCCACACTCGGCATTGTGAGATTTTGAGTGGGTGTTCGTATACATACATAGATACAAAATTTTGTAAATATAGTTGAATTCGTCCAAAGAAGGTTAGTTTTTCTTCTGTGTGTGTGAAGAAATTACATGATTTTTATGAAATCCTGTGCCGTGAATATCCTGCCTATCTGGAATTTATTTTTATTTTTAATAAAAACAGAAAATCTGCAAGGCTATCTATGTATAGATAGATACCTATCTGTTTTCTTGTCTATAAAATGAATGAAGCATTTCAGTTTTTTTTTTGTATATGTATATAGCTTCGCATGTACTTTGGCAATGAGTAGGAAGTAAATGTCCTTTTAGATTTGATGGGAAAAGCCCATTTAAGCGAAAAGCTCGTACAGGTATCATTTTTTGGGAGGTTGTATTCGAAAAGAAAAGAATTATGGGATTTGCTTTTTTTTTCTACTGCAACATATATAAATTCAGAGAAAGGAAGAGAATAGAGCCTGCTGAAGAGCGCATATAAACGAATGGAGAATGATGGTTGGAATGGTATGAGAAATGTGTGTCTGTGTCATCAGTCATGTTGTGTTAATTTCAATGATAATCAACATCACTATCATCATCCACCCTCACCTACATATTGTTCTCATGGAAGTCAAAATGAGAAATGGGGGAAAAAAAATGTAAAACACCATCAGCCAACCCTTGGTTTTGTGTGTACCTTTTTAACACTTTCTTCGTTGCCTCTGCATTTATTTTTTTTCTTCTCTACTTTTGTGTTTTTTTTTTCTATTTACGGGCAATAACAACAGTGTAACGTGTATGAGGAAGAGAATTGTGTCAATGTGTAAAATCAGTAAAAAAGGTGAATGAAGACGAATGTGAAGCGCAGCTAAGGGTGAGTGATACGGGGGGCGAAAGCGCTCTTCTCAGAAGTATAATACATCAAAAAATATTCACAAACACACATGGTACTCCTTTTGCGGAAAAGTGTTGCCAGTGTTGCGCCTTCTCAAGTGTATATGTGATTGAGTTGTACAAGAGCCAAGCGCTTGAAGTATCATTTCATTTAAATGTCAAAAGCTATTACTGACGTTGGGTGGCGGTGTCTTTACAATATTGTTCGAAGGCACACCGATTTTGTGAGGGTTTAACTATTTGCCGAATGGCTTGTGTTGAAAATCGCATTTTTGGAGTTGGGGTTTTCCGTAAATACTATTTAGAAACCTCTGTCTTTTTAATT
The DNA here is from genome assembly GCA_949824845.1 of Rhingia rostrata. Taxonomy (NCBI): domain Eukaryota; kingdom Metazoa; phylum Arthropoda; class Insecta; order Diptera; family Syrphidae; genus Rhingia; species Rhingia rostrata. Next base: position 26,003,560 of record OX463755.1, on the reverse strand, counting down.
GTAGACGCAAGACTCAACTTATGGCAACTTTTTTCATAGAAAGTCCCACATTGGGCGCCAGTTGAAATATTTAATTATGTTTGTAATGCTTATGCTCTTTGTGCGCCTTCTCTCTCAGAGGTATTTTTAGTGACATCAATTGCAAAATGAACTTCTTAGGCAGGTTAGTGATGTTAGGGCCCTGTTATAACGGGTGATTTTGTAAGCATAGTTTTTTTTTTAAATCGAATAAAACACTCAAATATTAAAAAAATTGATTGTAATCGATAATTAGGCCTTTGCCATATACGTTTTGAAGAAAACTTCATGTAAATGTTGTCCGCGGCTTCGTTTCAAATGGTCCATTCGGAAGGTCCAATTTTGCGTCACTTTTTCGAGCATTTCCACGAATTACGCGTATTATATTATCCTGTAAGGCTTCAATCGTGTTCGGTTTGTCCACATAGACCAACCACTTTAATAAACCTCACAGGAAATAATCAAGAAGCGTTAAATCGCATAATCTTGGTGGCCAACTCACAGGGCCATTTCGAGAGATAAGCTGCTCACCAAATTCATCCTTCAAAATTTCCATTGTTTCATGAGCTGTGCGGCATGTGGCACCGTCTTGATGAAACCACATGTCAACCAAGTTAAACTCAGCCAACTGAGGCAAAAAAAGTCGCGTATCATGGCTCGATATCATTCGCCGTTGACGGTAACGTTTCTTCCACGGTCGTCTTTGAAGAAAAATTGACTGATGATGCCACCGGCCTATAAGCCACACCAAACTGTCGTTTTTTCGGAATGTATCGGAAATTGTATGGCATGTGGCTGTTCATCACTCCAGATGCGACACTTTTGTTTATGTACGTATCCTTTGAGCCAGAAATCAGCCTCATCGCTGAACACAATTTTTCGACAAAACAGCGGATTTTCATGAAGCTGTTCTAAGGCCATTCACCAAAAATTAAACGTTGTGGTAGGTCATTCGGCTTCAATTCTTGCACAACTCGAATTTTATAGGCTTTTAAACCCAAAACGACACGTACAATTTTCCATGTGGTTGAGTAACACAGGCCCAATTGCTGAGAGCGGCGGCGAATTGACATTTCACGATCTTCATTAACATTTAACGCTACGACTACAAATATGCGTACGCACTGTAAACATGCGAGTCGATGGTTTAATGTCCAACCAGTTTTGGTGCGAAATTTGGTGATTGATTCACCAGGTCAGTTATGACGACCATATTTTGAATTTTGATAAAAAATTTCAATAATTTGCAATCGTTGCTCGTTTGTAAGCCTTTCTATGAATAAACGGCAGAGTATACTGAAAACTGTTCACTCTGACAGATGACGTTTGGACGCTATTACTAACCAGTGCTGCCAACCTGAAAGAAAATAACTCTTAAAAATTCACCCGTTAGCTATCATTGAAGAACTTCATTTGAACCAAAGAGTATAGATTACGCATCACAGCTAAACATTTTGTAGCCCTTTCAGACGCGGGCGGTAAGTGCGAAGGCGAAATATCGTAGATCGTATGCGTTGGCAAGGCTGTTGTTTGATGCTGGGGTAGCATTGTGAACACTGGGGTATCAATTTCAGTACCCCACTTAGAAAATATTCGTTGTATGAGATGCACTCTATGTAGTTCTATACTCTTTGATTGGAACACAACACATGATGGAATTGAAAGGTCATCCCCATAGTTTCTTAAAGGAATTATTGGAAAATTCCATTTCAGTTCGGTGCAATGGCAATCATAATTTCACTAAAATATATCTTAATCAGTTAGAAATTGTAAGTGATATTATGCGAAAACTATAATTAAATTTTTTAATATTTTTGGATAATCAGACCAGGGATGGAAAAGTTGATACAATTGTATCGAATTCGATACAAATGAGTTTGCTTGAGTACAAAAGTACATTTCGCCTTAATTCGATACAATTTATCTTTCTCTTTATCTGTATTGTTCCAAAAATAAAAAATAAAATTAATTTACGTTGACTGGATTCTACTTTTCGCGACCATTTTCCGTTCTTGACCACCTCAATCTTTTACCTAAAAAAAACATCAACGATTCAGAAATCATACAAAAGATGTTAGTTAATCGGCACAAGGGACACAAAATTATAAGAAGTTTGACAGCGTCAGAGAACTCCAAAATTATTTCCAGCATTGCTAATCGCCAGTACTTTTCAGTAGTAGTTGATGAAAGTACTGATTCTACTATTTGCAAGAATCTAGCTATTGTGATAAGAGTATTTAATGTTAAATGCCAAGATATGTTTCTCGCGCTTACAGAAATAGAAGACGGGTCGGCTTTAGGCATTTTCAATGCAATACAAAAAATTTTTGAGGAAAAATGCATACCATTCAAAAACATGGTGGGATTTACAGCTGACAACTGCTCAGTCATGATGGGAAGGCTTAATGGCGTTCAAGCCAAAATTAAAGAAGTTGTCCCTAGTCTCATTGTTAATGGTTGCATCTGTCATAATTTGAACTTGTCTTCAAAAGCTGCATCTGTTGAACTCCCAGCTACAATCGACAGTATAATTCGAGCAATATGCCATCATTTTTGCAGCAGCGCTTCAAGGAGGCAAGCTTTTAAAAAATTTCAAGAATATTTTGGAACAGAGCTTCACGTTATTCTTAGCTATAACGCAACGCGATGGCTTTCCCGTCAGGTATAACAAAAGTTTCTTAAATTGATACTGAATATTAGACAAAAATTACTATGATGTCGTAACTTATATATATATCTTTCTTAAATAGGCTGCAATTGATCGAATAATCGAACAATGGGACGCGCTTCAACATTATTTTAATTTGGCTGACTTTGAAACCCATAATACAAAAGAAAAATTAAATTTTATATCCACTTATCTCAATAGCATAACAAAACATTATTTTTATTTCCTTTCATAAGTCTTGGACATGATCAACAAATTAAATTTAGAAATGCAGTCGGAAGATGCAAGAATCCATATAATTATTCCTAGAGTTAAAACGTTATTCAAGCAACTTTGCAAGAATTTTATGTTAAAAAAATTTATCGACGAGCAGGACATATTTCAGGCTGATTTAAAAGAGAATAATATTTCTCTGGAAAATGTATACTGTGGCGATTTAGCAGAAACTTTTTCCTTAGAAAACAAATTTAAATAATCAAGAAGTCTGAAATTTGTTTTTGAATTTTTTCCTAACGAAAAAAAGACTATTCAAAAAATTAACAATGAATATAGAGCACTTGCCGACTATAGAATTGCTCAAGCCGTCCTTTCAATTCCAGACTCATCAGCAAATGGCGAAAGGATTTTTTCTTACCAAACATTATTAAAATCCAAATGTCGAAACCGACTTCAAGTCGAAACTTGCTCGGCTTTAATAGAAACTAAAAATTTGATTAGAAACTCATCCTGTCATGAGTTTCAAGTACAGGGCAATATTTTGAATACCAATGTGCAAAATGATAATATTAAGCCTGAAGAGCTAATAGAATAATTTATAAACATTTTTTTTGTAGGTAGGTATACGTATAGTTTTGTTGTTATGAAGTCAATAGTTTATGTTTACTTATGTTATTGTTTTGTTAATTAATTTTTTGCTATGTTTTTGAAAATAAAAAAATTTGAATTCTCTTTTTTTATACGAAAAATTGTTTTCAATACAATTGGCTCCATTTCAGTACAATATTACAACAGTTTTTAGTACAAATCGAAAATGGCATTTTCCATCCCTGAATCAGACTCGTCAATGATTGAATTTGTGATAAAGCCGCAAGAAGTTAAGAAAAATTGGGTTTTTAATGATATAGCTATCATTAAAACTGGACCTTTAAGAAATTGATATTTAGAAATGTCTTTGCTGACAATGTGACTATAAACCAATGTGTGCCCATTTCTGGATAATAACAGAAACTAGACCTACAATGAAACACTTTCCACCGCATTTTAAGATCTAGAAAACTTACACTTCTTATGGACAGTTTCATAGTGGTAGTTTAAGCTCTGGTTCTTACAGTGATCGCTTAAACTTAGAACTGAGTATAATTTGGTAACCGGTTAAACTTCACTTAAAAGTGAAGTATTGGATCGTCTCTACTGATTTGAGTTTTGTAAGAAAATCGATAGAGATATTCACCCTTATCATGGTATCCGATCGGAAGAAAATTTGCTCAAATTTGTTCGAAATCGGGGAATTTTCCAAAGAGGTATGCGTTTCAATAAGGATTTCGAATAGATCTTCCGACGAAATGTGACACAAATGCTCGCGAATGAGCAAAATGCATCAAAATATTACAGCAATGCTTTGAATTTCTTCCAAAGTTGTCAGACTAAAGGGCCGCCCAAAATGCATATCTGAAGCTGACGCTTGTAGCTAAGTCAGAAGTCAAAAACAAGGCAAGCCGTCAGCGCTTATACAATGTGAATCTGTAACTTGAAGTTGAATAAATGGCAACTTCATGCAGGAAATGTATCTCTCTTTTGACAGCGATACAAGATTCCAGCTTCTGATATGCATTCTGGGCGTGCCTCGCGTCAACGTCAATCTGAAAGCCATTTCATTTGTATGATGGCTGATTCATTGGCGAGGGTTGGACGTTTTTTTATTTGGGCACCACACTACACTCACGACAGGAGCAATAATCATTTTCAAATTTAATTTCACAGCTGTCATTTTACGAATTGTGTGTGAATAACCAAACAAAATTATATTTCTTTATACCTAAGTTGTGTATCAATTGCGTTAAAATGGGGGTTAAATTTTATCGACTGGCTAATTTTTGACACTTCTGCAGGGGCAAACAAAGTTGACACAGCAAAGTTTTTGCTGTGTCAATTGGATTAAATGGGATATTATTTCAATACTAATTTTAATAATTTCCCAAAAGAATTGCATCGAAATCCCTTTTTTTATAAAATCTTGTAATAAAATAATACCGAAGAGATTTCAGAAAGATCATCAAAAATCTCTTAATAATCATCCTTGACAATAATCAGTAAAAGAATTATTATTCCAAAACTTTGTGCACATGATTAAAAATATATCCGCCCTACTTTGTACATGTTAAATTTCAGATATAGCGACACAAATGTAATCATAATATTATTGAAGCCATATTTAAAAAAATACAATTTTTGTTTATTTTACAACTTTCATTACATTTTCTATTATAAAATACATTTTCTTTGCTTTTTATTAAATAATCTGAATGATGTACTATTTTCCCGCCACACGTGAACACTGGTAACGAGGAATAATCCATGAGCGTGCTTTCCATCTCTGTCCCTCCTCAGTAGGTATACCACATGTCAAAAATTAGCCACTGGATAAATTTTAGCCAGCTGTTGAACAGGTTACAATTTTGAAGTCTCTATTCACCATATTTATGTCAAAAATTTTACAAACTGGCTAAAATTTTAGCTCGTGTCAATTGCGCGGCCTTAAATTGATATTATAAAATGTATTCGAGCTCGAAAAGTGATTTCGAAATATTAGTGACGATGAAAATATATCATTTCTTATGAGAGAAAAAGAAGGTCATTCTTTGGAGAACAAATCACTTTAGTCATTGCGACTATGTTGAATTTTTCCATTTTCTTAATTTGCATTAAATCTATATTACAGAAAAATAATCACAAAACATTTTGTAAGCAATTGTCAAACTACCATATGTCAAAACGACACTTTGGAACCAAACAAACTTCCCTCGGTTGTCAACAACACACAATATTTGTTGTTGTTTCGCGTGTTCACGAGCAATAGAAGACAATGAAAGCCTTATAAAAGCCACTTAATATATATTCACGTTACGTCACATTATGTGGCAGCAACCTACAGTGCCTAAAAATAATTATAAAATTTATTTTAACACGGACAATATATCCTAAATTTAGATCAAAACATGAAACCGTAATTTAAAATTACTGAGCTCAGGTTAAGGTTCAGCTGAACGAAAGTTTAAGCCTCCACTGAGAATCCTGATATTATAAAGGGTTTCCATTAAGCGTTTCCTATCTTCAAATACAAATAAACCAAATTATGTACGTCATTGAAATTTTTTATTCGATTTAAAGGCCTGTTACGTATGGCATATAACGTCGTTCAAATGTCCGCCACGACTTCTCTAGGTGACGCGCATCCGCAATGCTTAATTTTCCATCATCTGGTGTATAAAAAAGGCTGAATTTGACCGATTGCATGAAATATGTTGGTATTTAGGGTCTCTGTGGTTTGGGGCTTATTCGCATAGACCTGCGACTTCAAAAAACTCCGCAAGAAAAGTCAAATGGGGTCAAATCGCACAATCTCTGTGGCCAATTCACATAACCTCCACGTGAGATGACCATGCCCTCGAATCGCTCTTGCAGAATTTCCAATATGGCGTGAGCTGTATGGTAAGTAGCGCCGTCTTTTTGAAACCACATGTTTTTGGTCCCCATATCACCCAAGTCGGTAATCAACGGCCTATAGCGCTCTCCGTTGACGGTGATGGCCTGCTAACATCGTTCTCAAAGAAATATGGACCGATGATAACGCAGCTAGCCGAAATCCACACTTAACAGTAACTTTTTCAGGATGCATTGGACGCTCTTGGATCGCATATGGATTGGTATAGTCCCAATTGATTTGAAGATGATTTTTCCAACTTCTCCAGAGCCCATTCAGCGAAACACATGTCGTTGTCTAAAGTCGTTTACCTTCAGCCTCTGTGCAAGTTGAAATGAATTGAATGCGGGTGCAGTCTAAAGTAAGGACGCAATATTAATCAAGTTGTGGACTGCGAAATGCCGAGTTCTTGTGAGCAACACGAAAGCGACATGAGTTTCGTCGACGTAGGGCACTCGGCTTATCGATTACCGAAAAGGTGGACTTAAAATCATCCAACACACTGCGAATAGTCCTTTCGGTAGGACGATTATGGCGAAGAGTGCCAAATTTTGCCCAAACGGAACATCCACTTTTATAATACAATTTTATCATTTGTACGTGTTGTTAAATGCTATGTCCCTGGTGATTTGGCAAAAAAGACTAAATAAATGACAGCCAATTTTACAGTTTTCGCTTCAACAATATGGGGGCTATCAACTGTCAAAGTTCAGAAGTGTCTATTGGAAGACCCTTTACGAATATCCAACCTACCTTTTGAGGCTACTAAAATACAAATATGTTCATACATATTTTTATGAAATATAAGTTCTAGAACTTGGTCTGAATGGCTCATTTTTAATTGCGTGTCAAGCTCTATTTTGAAAACCATACTTTATTATCGAGAAAGAAAATTATACAGGGAAATGTCATTAACAAATAAGTCAAACCTTGGGATATGGAACTTCAAAGTTCCACGCATGTAGTTATAGGAACGCAATTTGTTTGATTCTATGGCATTACGGTTGATACTATTAAACGATTTCTAATTGATAAGCATCGATAGCACTTTTATACTTAGTTTTATATCAATTCGTTGGGGAATGGATTTGTCACGATTTGGAAATATTATAAAGTCAGGGCTAATTCATTTAGCCAGCCGAGCGTTTCTTTACCATTAGTTATGTCTAGTCCATTATGCAAGAATTACCCTACCAAGCTGCCAAGTAGGGCTTTCATATTTTTAGCAGCCACAGTGACTTAACTTCGATTACTCCGCGTTCATTTAGACTTAATTCTGTTTGGGTATTGTATTCCTGGCTTGGGCTTTTTACATTTAAGTAAATCTTCCAAATATAATTCCTTTAATGGAATATCAATTTCGTGAATATCTTTGTGTAAAAGGTACATAAAACCAGTAATATTATACTATTCGCACAGCGGATTGTAGCCTTATCATAGGTTTTTGCCTTTTTATTCTTTACAGACTTAAATATAAATTAGAAAAAAAGGCCATGATATAATGTAATGGCAACACTTCCCTAGTCAACATCTGACAAGTAAACATGCAGCCATTTCATGTTTTTTTGACGTTAACACTTTTGTTCTCTTGTTACACTGTACGTCAGTTTAATGTTTTTGTGTGACAAAATACCGTCAGATTTTAATCGCTTTTAACTAGAGCTCAACCTTTATTTTTATTTCATTTCTCACTGGAAAGTTTTTTTTTTAATTTTAAATTTATCACTCATTTGTTTAATTTTTTTATAAAAACTAAATGGAAACGATAGTTGAGTATTGTAGAAGGAGAGTAGACTCTGCTTGGCTTTAACTTGGCAATGCCCAGTGGTTGTAACTCTGACTCCAAGTGGGTACTGGTCTTATCCAACCGGATTTGACTTGCTTAACGATAAGCTCAAGTGTTAATAACACGACGAAAAACAGCAACACTATAACTAGGCAGGTCAGAATGGCAAGGAATTAATACCCGGCCTGCTGTCCAGGCGAACCTAGATAAGCTGCTTCGACATATTTGTCTAGGAATTTCAAAGGGTAAGCCAGGCCCCTTGAGCAGAGATGGTGGCGGATTAACCGAAAGGCTAACGGAAGCGCTCAATTGGAACTGACGCTCCATGTTGGAGGTTGTGCTTTGGGTTAACTACCCAGCCATATAAAAAACTCTTTGTTGAGATTCAACCAAAAACCACGGAAAGGACATTATTGACAATCCTGCTACGGACCGTGAGAGGCAAGAAGTCTTATGTTTCCGAGACATTAGCGAACGTATTGAAACTATCCCCATCAAGGCCAAATTCGCCAATACAAGCCTTATATGTGCTCACGCCCCGGCGGATGAAAAAGTTGATATAGCTAAGGATTGCTTCTACAAGCTCCTTGACAAAACCTATGAGCGACTACCGAAGTACGATGTTAAAATCGTACTGGGAGATTTCAACGCACAGGTAGGAAGAGAAGAGATCTTTAGCAGAAATGTCGGACAACATAGCCTACATGACACGACAACACGTCGTGAAACGGACTTAGGCTAATTGACTTCGCTACGGAACGAAATTCCACTATAATAGCCAGAACACGGTTTCCTCACCTCGACATGGCGGTCTCCAGATCAATGAACGGTCAACAAAATTGAGCACATTGTGATAGACAAGAGACACGCATCCAGTATTTTGGATGTCCGAACATTCCGAGGAGCTAACATCGACTTGGACCACTACCTGTCGAAAGACTTCAATCAAGAGATAGACCGCCAAGGCCTTCCCGCAACGCGTATCCCTTAACCTCTCGATAAACTCCATACCACCAGCATCAAATGTCGAATAACAATGGTAACGATGCCAACAAGCCATTAGATCAGCCGCAACTGATGTGCTAGGTTTCTCGTGCCCACCGGCAAGAAGCCCCTGGTTTGATGAGGAATGCCGACAGATGCTCGCAGCCAAGAACGAGGCCTACAAGGTTAAGCTGCAGGTGAAGACGATAGCTGCCATTGAGCTCTATAGGCAGAGAAGAAGGGAAGAACACCGACTTTTCAGAAAGAAGAAAAAGATCAAGAAAAGCATGCGATCGAGGATATACAGGAATGATGTTCGCAAGTTTTACCAAAGTTTAAAACGTCAAAGCCAAGGATACAAGGCTCGAACAGAACGAAGAAGAAAATATCGTAGTTGAGACACAGTCGATGCTGAGGTTATGGAAGAACCACTTCGGCATACCGTTAAGTGGCGATGACGAACAACATTCCGCTGTCAGGCAGAACGAACCTTTCAATATTGACAACTACAGCGAAAACTGCCAACCAGCCGTCCTGAGTGAAGTGAGGATAGCAATATCAAAACTAAAACTTGTAAGGCTTCCGGAAATGTCGGCCTTGGTAAGTAACATCCACTAACTCATAAGCCAAATCTGGTTGGAAGAAAGTATGCCTGAAGAATGGAATCCCAGCATAAGTCTCTTCAACATCGCCTAATAGATCCTATCTGACGTAGTATGTGAACGCCTGAAACCGTTACCAACAACCTGATCGGCTCTTATCAGTGTGATTTTAGGCCAGAAAAGTCCACAACCGATCAAATTTTCACACTTCGGCAGGTCCTGGAAAAACCCAAGAAGTCCACATCGATACCCACCACCTATTCATCGATTTCAAAGCCGAATACGACAGCATTTATAGAGACGAACTATACAGAGCCATGTCTAGTTTTGGTATCCCGCCCAAACTCGTCCGTTTGTGTAGGATGACGATGGAGAATTCTCGCTGCTCCATCAGTAACGGAAACGACCTCACCGACACATTCGATAACAAAAAAGGATTTAGGCAAGGCGATGCGCTGTCATGTGACTTCTTCAATCTGATTCTTGAGAGGATTGTGCAAAACTCCCGAGCCAACACCAGAGGCACAACTATCCAAAAATCGGTGCAACTACTAGCAAACGCCGACGATATTGACATCATTGGAAGGGCTCAACGTGATGTCATTGCCACGTTTGCTAGTATAGAGAAGGAAGCGGCAAAAATGGGTTTAGCAGTAAATGATGGCAAGACGTAGTATATGCTGTCAACACGAAAGGAAGAATTGGACAGAACGTCACCATTGACAGATATAACTTTGAGATAGTACGGGACTTTGTCTATTCTCGGTTTCGCTATTAACTCTGACAACAACATCTCGTCAGAAATTAAACGAAGAAATACTCTTGCCAACCGCTGTTTCTTCAGGCTAAAAAGGCGACTCAGTAGTAAAGCCCTCACTTGAACTACTAAGGAGATCCTATATGAGACCCTGATTATGCCAGTCCTGCTCTACGGCGCTGAAGCATGGACCGTCTCAAAAGCGGACGAAGAAATCCTTGGTCTATTTGAGAGGAACATTCTTCGAAAAATCTTCGGTCCCATTTGCGTTGACGGGCTATGGAGACGAAGATTTAACCAAGAACTTTACGAACTGCACAGCGACATGCCCCTGGTCGAAAAACTCCGCATTGGACGTTTAAGATGGCTAGCACATGTAGAACGAATGGACACCAATACTTCAGCTCGCAAAGTCTTCATTCCCAGCCAGACGTCCATCCATCCAGACCATCGACTCGCATGCGTAGAGTGCGTTCCGAGAATAGAGAATATTGCAGTCGTCCAATGTTAATGAAGATCTCGTGAAATGTCAATTCGTCGCCGTTCTCAGCAATTGGGCATGTGTTCCTCAACCACATGGAAAATTTTACGTGTCGTTTTGGGTTTAAAAGCCTACAAAATTCAACTTGTGCAAGAATTGAAGCCGATCGACCTACCACAAGGTCTAATTTTTGTTCAATGGGCCTTAGAACAGCTCCATAAAAATCCGTTGTTTTATCGATAAACTGTGTTCAGCAATGAGGCTCATTTCTGGCTCAACGGATACGTAAATAAGCAAAACTGTCGCATCTGGAGTGATGAACAGCCGCATGTCATACAAGAATTACCGATGCATCCCGAAAAAAACGAGAGTTTGGTGTGGTTTATGGACTGGTGGCATCATCGGTCCATTTTTCTTCAAAGACGACCGTGGAAGAAACGTTACCGTCAACCGCGAATGATATCGAGCCATGATACGCGACTTTTTTTTTTGCCCGATTCGGCTGAGTGGAACTTGGTTGACATGTGGTTTCAACAAGACGGTGCCACATGCCACACAGCTCGTGCAACAAATGAAATTTTGAAGGATTAATTTGGTGAGCAGCATATCTCTCGAAATCTCTCGAAATGGCCCAGTGAGTTGTCCGCCAAGATCATGCGATTTAACGCCTCTTGGATATTTCTTGTGGAATTATGTAAAGTCGTAAGTCTATGTGGGCAAGCCGAACACGATTGAAGCCTTACAGGATAACATAATACGCGTAATTCGTGGAAATGCTCGAAAAAGTGGCGCAAAATTGGACCTTCCGAATGGACCATTTGAAACGGGGCTGCGGACAATATTTACATGAAGTTGTCCTTAAAACGCAAATGGCAAAGGCCTACTTATCGATTACAATAAAAATTTTGAATATTTCATGCAAATTTGAGTGTTTTATTCGATTAAAAAAAAAACTACTTACTCAACCGTTATTAGCTTTTTCTAAAATATTGTTGGTGTTTTTTTTTTAAAATGAAATGTTTAAGCCCCATGAGTCCTTCGGAATACCTCTCAAAAGTATTTACCTTGTTCCACATTAGGGTCAATGATCTCTACCCTTAACAGGAAGCAGATTGCAGCTACCATCATTTAGTTCGTCAAAAATTGGCAACACTTTCTCCTTACAAAGTATGTCCTGGACTCATTTCATTTTTCGCGTTTCGTTTGTTCATTTGTTGGTGGTGTTTTCATTTCAACAGTTTTGTGTTTTTTTTTTTTTCCTGCACCAATCTTACCCTCTGCTCTAGCAGTTTAATGCGATGTTTTCCCTACTTTTTGTTTTCCTCTTCCTATTTATTTCTATGTTTCATATCGGGGGTAACACTGAGCGAGAGAGAGCCTGATGCTTCCTTCCTCTAGTTTCTGTATAGAAAACGAGCACACAGACTTTAATTATGTTGAGTTAGTTTTCCCAAATGGGGGTTGCAAAATAAGGGTGGCATTTTACTGTGAGAGCTAAATCGTAAATCCTCTCGACTCTCGTGCTCTCCAAAATTTCTTCACACGCCGCGGCCGCTCGATTAGGAAGACGGGGATGGGAATGGGAAATCGCATCTGACTAGAGTGCCGACCGACACTGAGAAACAACTTTCGAAAACAGGCTCCTCCATTTATTTTCGTACTTTTACACAATTTAAACGGAAGCACGGAAGATTTTTTGTCGATTTTTATTTCGTTTGTTGTTGGTTTAATTTTATGTAGGTATTTCCGTACACTTTTTTCCAACACTAAGTGTAAACACTTGACTTTCATTACATGGGACTAGCGAGGATTTTGGTGTAGTGTTATGGTTCTGGTCACAAAATAAAAAGCAAAGCAACCAATTCTAGGTCAAAAAAACGTTCTTAATTAAAAAAAAAAAAAAAATTAAATTATAACACTTAATTAAAAATAACATCCGCGCGTGGAGTGTTTGTGCGTGAGTGGTTGATATATATTTACACTTTATGTTGGTTTTGTGATTGCCAGTGAATCTGCTGTTCTTGTACATGTCCTTGCTACATGGAAATCTGTGAAATGCACCCCCGAGGTAAATCCCAAAGCTTCCTTTATGCGTGTGTGTATGTGTGTTTTGAGTGTGGTATAAACAGAATGGAGTGCTCTCAATCAATTTTGCATTTGAAGCAAAGTCAACAATTACGGAAACGAAATGTGCAAAAAAAAGTATCGCAACTCGAATGAAATATGCATAGCGAAGTCGTCGAAACATAAGACCGATTTAACCGCGCGTAGAGCGTGCCACTGCCAATTACTTCATTGACTCTGGCAACAATGGTTGGTATGGGGGTGAGGACACCACTGCGTGCAATATGTTTTGTTTTCATGGGAAGTATTGAAGGGTAAAATAAAAGAAAATGGTGGAAAACGGGTTGAAAAAATGTTTAATGAGTACAAGGTCATTGAGAATCAAAAGTCCTAGATTCGGTTTTTTTTTTTAATGGAACCAGATGCACGTACTTCATGTCGTGAACTGGTGCATGTGTCGAGAAGTTGTCTACTTGTTTCTGGGTGTTCTTCATCTTTTTCCCTACTATATGCCACCAGCTACGGTGCAATCGTGAAGTATGTCAAGTTGGTGTTTTGTTTGTTCGAAATGAAACGGAATTAAAGGCTTCGCCGTGTGCAAGTAGAGCTCTGAAGACCTTTTTTTCTTCCTATTTTTTTTTTGTATTATTCACATCACTGGCTGTTATTGTTTTTGTTAGGTTTGACATTCGTTTGATTTTTGCTTTGTTTTCATGCGACCCTGTTTTTGTTTTTTGTTTTTTTTAAATTGCAACTTTGACATTTCAATGGAGGAAGGCTTCGATTTTCTACCTCCTGCATGTTTTTTTCGCCATTTGGTTGAAGTTTTTTGAAGTTCTTTTGGAAAAGCCATAGGTGTAGGTACTAAGTGTGTGACATTGTTTGAAAAGTGTTAAAGGATCAAGGAATGTAGGTTACTGTTACATTTCTTGAGACAAAGTTGAGATTTTACACACAATTCCGTGGAATAAGAAGGAATATTGCGTCCCAGACACTTGGAACATGATATCCCTTCTTATTCATAAGGGCGGTTGAAAAGAATGAAAGCTATAGGTATTTGTAAGGGATCTTAAGAACTTTTAGGTATAGGGTGTTAGTTTGTATTCTAAAAGGTGCATTACATAGATATTTCTAGGTTAGGTAAGGTTGGTGGGTTGTTGAGGTAGTCGGTGTGGGTCTTTCTCACCACACTCGGGTCAATATAGACCCATGAAGGAACCCATAATGGTTCCAGCCATCCAGATGTTGTTGCAAACCTGAAAAGATTAGAGAGAGGGATTTTGGATAGATCCGTGAAATCATGGAAAAATTAAGGGATGTGTTTTTTTAGAGGTATAGAACTTCGAATTGAAATAAAACATCGTTTTAATGTCCTTCAATTTGGCTTTATTGGAAGGATAATTTTATTTCATTAATGGGAAAATATGATTTCGGGCATTCACCGCCGCGGCTGGTTCGAATAAAGCCAAGTCTAGAGGTCCAATTTTCAACCACTTTTTCGAGCATTTGGGGCCGTATTTCGGCAATAACGCTTTAGTGTCATTGAAAGGACTCCAGCTCCAATGCCTACATTCAGTTTTGACCCATCCGTGTAGATGGATATGGTTTCGGTGCCCAGTTCGTATCTCTCCCACTCCTTTCTGCTTGGAAAGATGCAGGAGAATGGTCTTTGAAAGTCATGGTGATGAAGCATGTAGTCAGAGAATACAGCTGAGCCCAGATATCTATGTAGAATTTGAGCATGTCCTTCTGAGTTCGTTTTCCAGCAGTTGAGCTGGCTGATTCTTAGAGCAATTTAAGCTGCAGATACTTGCATGTAAAGGTCTAGCGTCAACATTATGAATTTTTAGTTTCCCTTGCTCCTAGAGGGGAAATATTAGTCTTTCCATACTATTTTCGGAATGCTGAAAAAGTTGGCCCGACAATTTTGTCTGTCGTTCTAGTGGGATTTGAATTGAGAGTCCGAGGTTCTTGGAGTTATCTGCAGAGGGGAATGTTTTTCGTTTATCAGGGCAAACAATAAGGCAACTGGGAATATATTAAAAATTATTCCTATTGAAAAGTAGATTTCAGCAATGTATTTTGTTTTCCTAAGATTTGACATTTTTCTTGTCAGGAATCTGTCAGGAATCTGTTTTGTTTCTGAAAGTTATTTTTTCTGTAGGCCTCTTCTGTCCCGTTCTATCCTAATAAATAATTTATTTGTTATACAATTGAATTTCTTTTATTTTTTAAAACAACCAATATTTTCTAAAAAATTCAGATTTAAAAATTTGTGTGCCAAAATGTACGCAAAACATGAATATGACACCATCGCATCGATAAAGTGTTGCCAATCAATAATAAATGAGGCCAATCGACAGCTGACAGTTAAGGGTTAGTAAAAATGGAGCATTTGTTAAATAAAACACCGCGATTTTATTGTTGAATAAAATAATAATGAAAGTTTGGCAGTCACAGTTCGAGCAAAACCATACTAAGCGATGAAGCTCACCCTGATGGCTTTTTTGGTCATCAAAATTGATAGTTACATTTGAAGTTCATACACTTTAGTGGTGCTACAGTTCGGAATGAGTCTGGGTCTCAACCAACATGCCTCTCAAATTAGCCCGGTCCTTAGTTAACTGCCTCCAGTTGCGCATTTCAAGTTGGTTGAGGTCGGTTTCTACTTGTTTCTACCAAGGCGAAGACTTCCTCGACTGCGTCATACGTCTGGCTGGGAATCAAAGACTCTGCGAGCAGGGGTATTGGTGTCCATTCGTTCTACATATCCTAGCCACCTTAAGCGTCCAATGCGGAGTTTTTTTGACCAGGGGCATGTCGCTGTATAGCTCGTTTAGTTCTTGGTTGAATCTTCGTCTCCATAGCCCGTCCACGCAAACGGGACCGAAGAATTTTCCTCTCAAATCAACCAAGGATTTCTTCATCCGCTTTTAAGATGGTCCATGCTTCAGCGCCGTAGAGCAGCACTGGGATGATCAGGGTCTTATACAGGATCTCCTTCGTAGTTCAAGTGAGGGCTTTACTACAGAATTGCCTTCTTAGCCCGAAGAAACAGCGGCTAGCAAGCCTAATTCTTCGTTTAATTTCTGACGAGATGTTGTTGTCAGAGTAAATAGCGGAGCCGAGATAGACAATGTCCCGTTCTACCTCAAAGTTATATCTGTCAATGAAGACGTTCTGTCCAATGCGTCGATGTTGTGTGTCCTTTCGTGTTGACAGCATATACTTTTTCTTGCCCTCATTTACTGTTTAACCCATTGGCTATGACATCACGTTGAGTCCTACCAATGATGTCAATATCGTCGGCGTATGCTAGAAGTTGCACCGATTTTTAGAAAAGTCTGCCTCTGGTGTTAGCTTGGGAGTTTTGCACAATCCTCTCAATCGGATTAAAGAATTAAAGAAGTCACATGACAGTGCATTGCCTTGCTTAAATCCTTTTTTGGTATCGAATGTGTCGGTGAGGTCGTTTCCAACCCTGATGGACTGGTGAGAATTCTCCATCGTCATCCTACAAAAACAGACGAGTTTGGGCGGTATACCAAAACTAGACATGGCTCTGTATAGTTCATCTCTATAAATGCTGTCTTATGCGGCTTTGAAATCGATGAATAGGTGGTGGGTATCGATTTGGACTTCTTGGTTTTTTTGCCAGGATCTGCCGAAGTGCGAAGATCAGTTATGGCCCTTCCTGGCCTAAAACCACACTGATAAGAGCCGATCAGGTTGTTAGTAAACGGTTTCAGGCCTTCACATATTACGGCAGATAGGAAATTGTAGGCGATTTTCAGGAGATTATATCTCTTTAGTTGGCTCAGCTTAGAGGGTCTCCTTTTTTGTGGATCGGGCTAACGATGCTGAGGTTCCATTCTTCAAAAATACTTTCATTCGACAAAAGATTTTTGTTATGAGTAGGTAAATGTTACTTACCAAGTCATCTCAGCCGGCTTTATAACTCTCGGGAGGAAGGCTGTCATTTTCGGCAGCCTTGTTTAGCTTGAGTTTTGATATTGCTATCCGCGGTCGGCTGGTTGCTAGCTTTCCCTGTCGTCGTTGAATGGTGTGTACTGCCTGGCAGGTTCACCATCGCCGTTTAACAGTTTGCGGTTCTTCCATATTCTCCGCTTAGATTATGCCTCTACTTCGATATTTCCTTGTTCATCTCAACAGGATTTCGGTCGAGCCTTGTATGCCTTGTTTTGGCGTTGTTCACTGTGATAAGACTTGCGATGGGCTGACTAGCGCGATGTTTGGTGTCATGAACTGCCGGCCAGATGGTCTGGACTTGATTCCCAGCCTTAGCAACACCTAAATGATTGTGCACTAGCCCGCCTTTCGTGATGATCTGACAAGTCATCCGAGTAGTATAAATTTTCAAGAAAAACGAAGATATCTCAAATTCGCCGTTCGGAGTCGGCATAAAACAGAAGGCCCCGTCATCGTGAAAGAAGAACATTTGCGAAAATCATTCCTGTAGTAGCACCTCTCTATATCCTCGATCGAGTGCTTTTCTTCCTCATTTTTCTTCTTCGTGAATAGGCGGTGCTCTTCCCTTCTTTGCCTATAGAGATCAATGGCAGCTTTCGTCTTCACCTTCAGCTTAGCCGTGTAGGCTTCGTTCTTGGCTGCGAGTATCTGTCGATATTCCTCATGCTGTTAGGAGCAGTTCAAATAATCCCTTACAAAAATCAGGCCGGTGCGGTCAAATCTTGAGATCTGGGTGGCCTGTCAATGTCGCCATTTGTTGAAAGCACACGTCAAGGGAGTTTTTTTGCAGATTTGGTATTTTATGATTTACAATGTGCAACATCCTTGGAAAGCCAGAAACCGTGCAGACAATTTCCACACCTATCGACTCCCATCGACTGTTTCGCCTTCTATGAAGGAAAATGACCCAATAATGGTTTTGGATCAAACGACGACAGTTACTCTTTGGTCATGCAATGGTGTTTCATGGATCTCGTGTGGCTTCTCTTCTCAGAGGGCGTGATATGGACCTCATCGGTCGTCAAGATTTTGCTTTCAATAATCAAATTCAGGGTCAACCATTCGACCGACTATGTTCCAAGCGATTTGGATGGTCGACAGGTAATATTCTTTGAGTCAATTGGAATTTAATTGGAAAGAAATGCAAATCATCCTCCAAAATCCACTGCAAACAAAGGTCGAAACACCTCCACTGTCGTCAAAATACTGAGCGCACCGACATATGACACATGTGGGTTGTAGCAAAGATTATAAAGAAAATCAGTTGGCGTATGGAGGACAAAAAACAGAAAGTTTTGCTCACCGGCTGCATGGTACGTGTGCACGTGCACATATGAGAAACGAGATCCAAATATTGCGGGCTGTGGCAGTACGACCCGCCGTAGAACAATTTTTCCTGAATGCAGTGCGTCATCTGTATGACTTTATAATCTTTGGTTGTGGCAACACTCTACCTTACCGCTTCAAAAAAATTTGTCAAAGCGTGTTGGGAGTGGATGATCGTTATTTCAACAATTTCCACAGCCTAGTGCTTAACAAAATACGACACCAAACTACGAATAGTGTTGGCCAATATATTTTCTACAAAATGCAAGTTGATGCTACACAAATGAACGAAGTTTTGAATGAACAACGTCACTATTTCGGCGGCTAAAATTTAACTGGATGACGTTTCAAACACTCAAACTCAAACTACTCAAGTCAATCGGTTGATATATGTCAAATGAAATCAATTTTTCATACCTACATAAAAGATGGCGTGTATTCATAAATGGTGAATGTGTCAAATGTAATCAAGAGATGGCCAAAAAAGATGGCGAATATTCATATATAAACAATGGTCGCTCCTATCGCTTCTAGTATTTCCACATCTTGTTGAAAACACGTCCTCAAAACCGTCATTGATATAGACAAACACACAAATTTCCACTAACGTTAGTGCTGCAACTTTGTTTGTTTTCATCTGTCAAAAAAAAAAATCAAAAACCTGTCAAGGTTGTCATGTTTTCATCCCATTTATGAAATGAACATAAATTCAGTGCGTATATGTGTGCGCTTTTCCTTTCATTGAAAAATAGGACATCCCCGTTTTGAAATGTATTTTTCTTGGCAATTACTTTCCCATATCCTCTTAAACAAACAGAAACTGAAAAGCCGTTCCTCTTGTCAGCTTCACCACACTACCACAGCAGTAGCAACAACAAATGTAATCTATGCATATTCCCTCGTCTCCTTATTAAAAAGGATTCTTCATTTCAATGGAAAACTGCCCTAAAACGTTAGTCCTTCTCGTCTAGCAAAAAAAAAAAAAAACGAATAAATCCCAAAAAAATAACCACTCCAACCTTCCTTGCCATGTCCACTCTCAGCCTATGGGATAAAATTTTAAAGAGAAAAATCATCATCAACATTATCGTACGTCGTCGTAGGACGATCGATAACGGAGTAATGGCCACATTGCGCCACATTAAATGAGAAACTAAATCATCTGCAGTCTATGATTGTCCCATATTCCCTTGCACACACTTACCAAACGTTACACACACACATGTGTTATATACGATTATACACTTGGAGTTGTCATCTTTCGACGTTGTCATCGCCCATCGCGACCATACACACATATCGCATGTGACAGGATATGGGCGGCAGTTGTATAGTATTTTTAAGGCAGCACAAAACTTTTCTCCGTAAAAAGCAAAATACTCTGCTCCGAGGAACTACCACCCCATTAAAAGGAAAATCTCTTCAACCCCCTTTGGTATACCGAAACCATCATTGGTATAGAGCGATGGCGATGCTTGTTTGTTGAAGAAGCGCAAGGCTTAGGATAGGGCGAAGTGCTTGTTTGGAGGTCTTCTGTATACGGATTTCTATTATTTTTTTTTTTTTTTTTGGGAGAAACATTCGAGTCCTTCGAATTGGTATCCTTGCGTGTACCGTACCAATCTATTGGTGTTATTGATTTTTGTCCTGGTCTAGTCCAATCCGTTTCTTGCGCTAGCACCGGCTGTAATTATGCCGGGTTATTAGCCTCTTTCGTGAAGGGCACCCTTTTACCACCCTTCGTTGTCGCCTCAAGTGTGCACGGTTGTCCTCCTACACAGTTAAATCATTGCTATATTTAACGGAACACTAAAATATAATCCAAAACACACGACACAACGAAGGAGTGTCCTTTCGAGGGTGTCTCGCTTTTTTTTTTTCAGATGGCCAAATATGAAAACGCTCTGAAAATGAAAAGAGAATGCCATGGGGCTTGAGAGATCCTTCGATAATAGGCATTGAGAGAGGTTCATTACCGTCATTTGTGGTGGCTTTGACCAGAATAATCGAGTTTTCATTGTCCGTCTCCCATCATCATCCGAGGTCCTCTTGAAAAAAAAAAAAAAATGGAAAACAGCACGGAAGCAGTTCTGCAGGACTCATTAAAATGCTAAAGGTAAATATAATAAGGAGACACTGTCGTATTCGTAGACCAATAATCCTTCAAGCTCTTCATGTTTCATGAGCTAGAGCGAGATGGGGCACGAGACAATTTCCTGCAGTTACCCGCAGTCATTCTTCAAAAAAAAGAAAGAAAGAGGAAGACGAACTTTTCAATGCTCAGGCACAGCGTCGATTCGGTGAAAATCAGGTGGAATTTTATGAAAAGCGGACGCAAACACCCTATAGGCGTGCACATGTATATGTGTATCTATCTATACATGTTGGGTTATAATTAAATAGTTTGAAAGTGAATTTTCGGGTTGTTTCGTTTGAGGTTAATGGCTCAGGGCTGCTTTTTTGGTGTACATTTTAGGGCACTGAAGGGATGTGATCCTTTGGAATTTAGTTAGATTGCCGTACATGTAATGGTGTGAGTATAACTACCTCAATTGTTGTAAATATCGAGCTATGTGTTGTTTGCGGAATTCACTATGAAAAGCTGAACATCTAACATTTATGAAATATTTTTGGCGGGTGAATTCCGTGGAGTGTTCGCTTGTAACTAGAAATCCCTAACACACTTTAGTTGTGTGGGAATACGTGGACATTTAGCTATTCATAGTTGACATTAGGGGATAGCTGATGAGTGCGTAGGAATTGCTATCTCAGCGATCTCAGTCAGGAATGGGTAGATACTTAAATTTATTTGATTACGAATAAAGATATCTCATGATATTTACAAGGAACTTTAATTTATGTTATCCTGTAAGGCTTCAATCGTGTTCGGTTTGTCCACATAGACTAACGACTTTTCATAAGCCTAGAAGAAATAATCAAGAGGCGTTATATCGCGTGATCTTGGCGGCCAACTCACAGGGTAATTTCGAGAGATAAGCTGCTCACCAAATTCGTCCTTGAAAATTTCCATTGTTTCATGAGCTGTGTGGCATGTGGCACCGTCTTGATGAAACCACATGTCAACCAACTTCAACTCAGCCAACTGGGGCAAAAAAAAAGTCGCGTATCATGGCTCGATATAATGCGCGGTTGACGGTAACGTTTCTTCCACGGTCGTCTTTGAAGAAAATGGACCGATGATGCCAGCAGCCACACCAAACTCTCGTTTTTTCGGGATGCATCGGTAATTCTTGTATGACATGTGGCTGTTCATCACTCCAGATGCGACAGTTTTGCTTATTTACTTATCCGTTGAGCCAGAAATGAGCCTCATTGCTGAACACAGTTTATCGATAACACAGCGGATTTTTATGGAGCTGTTCTAAGGCCCATTGACCAAAAATTTGACGTTGTGGAAGATCATCCGGCTTCAATGCTTGCACAAATTGAATTTTGTAGGCTTTTAAACCCAAATCGACACGTAAAATTTTCCACCTGGTTGAGTAACACATGCCCAATTGCTGAGAACGGCGACGAATTGACATTTCACGATCTGCATTAACACTGGACACAAGGAATGCAATGTTTTCTTCGATGGTTTAATGCCCAACAAAGTAAATTTGGTGAAACCAGCACGAATTGTTGATTCACCAGTTCGATTATGACGACCATAATATGGTGGTAACAAACGCTGCACATTTTTCACGGAGCACAAATTTTGATAATAAATTTCAATAATTTGTTATCGTTGCTCTTTTGTAAGTCCGTAAATGGCAGGTTATACTGAAAACTTTTCACTTCGACAGATGACGTTTGGACGCCATTACTAATGCCGTTTTCTCAAGTCAATTCGACTCCATTAATCTATAGCGTTGTACAAGGTGGGCCAAAAGAAGTCATCCGATGTTGATTGGCTCTCATTTTTATCGGCTGTGGCTCAGGCAGTGTGCGCCGTTGCTGCGTCCTGTTGGAACCACGTGTCCTCCAGTCGGAATTCGTCCAACATGGCCCTACAGCGCGCACCGTCCACTATTGTCGTTTGACCAGCGGCGTTCTCAAAAAAAAAAAAAAAGCGGCCTGATGACTCCTTTAGCGTGAACAGCGTACCATGCAGTAAATTTGAGCGGGTGTAATGGCTCCTCGTGCATTACTCGTGGATTTTCGTTGCCCCAGAAGCGATAGTTTTGCTTGTTCACGTACCCGCTGAGGTGGAAATGAGCCTCATTGCTCATTATGATTTTGGTCAGAAAATAGTCCACTTCGTCATCGAGATTGAGGATGGCTTGGGCGTAGGTTATACGAGTTTGGCGGTCGACAGGCAGCATATGATGCACGGACTGGACTTTGTACGAGAACATGCGCAAGTCCTTGACCAAAATTCGCCTTAGGGACTACCGGCTGATGGCTAATTGCGAGGCACGGCGTCTATTCTAGTGTATCTAGTATGGAGTGTATCACTCCATGGCTTGTTCACTTGTAGTCTACATCTGTCTAGTCCACATATGTCAAAACAGATTTGAGATTGGCGGCTATTTGCAAAAAAAATCTTCCAATAGGGTGATTATTTTGGCCCACCTGTTATATGTACTCCTATGTGCCTGAATGTACCCTAGTATAGCAACCTTTTCGTCACAATGGGCCTAAATGAGTATGATGAGAGCAGACCCACCAATCCACTAACCCACCAACCCACCATCATTAAGTATGGGAAATAATATCGGAATACTTTTCACACCCTACTTACATACTTAAGTCACCTGCACCAACATGGCTCTCTAATTAGCGCGGTCCTAAGCTAACTGCCTCAAGTTACGCATTTTATGTTGGCTTAGGTCATTTTCTACTTGTGCGCGACATTTAAGTCGAGTTCTTCCTCTACTGCGTCTGACGTCTGGCTGGGAATCGAAGACTCAATGGGCCGGAATAGTAGTTTTCATACGCTTTACTTGTCATAGCCATCTTAAGCGTCCAAATCCAGAGTTTTTTTTAACTAGGGAATTGTCGTTGAACACCTTGTATAGTTCTTGTTTCAATCTTCGTCTCCATAGCCCGCCATTGCAAACGTGACCAAATATTTTTCCTCTCGGATCGACCGAGGACATCTTCATCCGTTTTTGATACGGTGCTTGATTTAGCGCCATAGAGCATGGGTGGGATAATTTGGATCTTATATTGGATCTCCTTAGTAGTTCGAGTGACGGCTTTAATACAGAGGAAGAAACAGCGGTTTGTCAGAGTAATTCTTCATTTCAAAGTTAATAGCGGTGTTGTCAAAGTTAATATCGGAGCCGACCTAGACATAGTCGCTTAATACCCCAAAGTTATATATGTCAATGGTGACGTTCTGTAAAATTTGCACAGACGGACAAGTTTGGGCGTCATACCAAAACTAAACATGGCTCTGTATAGCCCGTCTCTATATAATAATGCTGTCGAATACGGTTTTGAAATCGGTTTTCATAATAAGGTGGCGCTACAGTCCGGAATGAACCTAGGCCTCAACCCTCATGCCTCTCCAATTAGCACGGTCTTTAGATAACTGCCTCCAGTTGCGCACTCCAAGTTGGTTCAGGTCGGTTTCTACTTTTGCGCACCACTTAAGGCGAGGTCTTCCTCTACTGCGTCGGACGTCTGATTGGTGTTCATTCGGACATACATGTCCTAGCCATCCTAGCCATCTTAAACGTCCAATGCGGAGTTTTTTGACCAGGGGCATGTCGCTCCACAGCTCGTTTAGTTCTAGTTTGAATCTTCGTCTCCATAGCTCGTCAACGCAAACGCGACCGAAGATTTTTCAAAGAATTTTCCTCTCGAAACGACCAAGAATTTCTTCATCCGCTTTTGAGAAGGTCCATGCTTCAGAGCCGTAGAGCAGGATTGGGATAGTCAGGGTCTCATATAGAATCTCCTCAGTAGTTCGAGTGAGGGCTTTACTACTGAATTGCCTTCTTAGCCCAAAGAAAGAGTGGTTGGCAAGAGTAATTCTTCGTCTAATTTCTGACGAGATGTTGTTGTCAGAGTAAATAGCGGTGCCGAGATGGACAAAGTCCCGTACTACCTCGAAGGTTTATTTGTCAGTGGTGACGTTCTGTCCAATTAGCCGATGTTGTGTGTCCTTTCGTGTTGACAGCATATACTTTGTCTTGCCCTCATTTACTGCTAAACAAATGTTTGCCCCTTCCTCCTTTATACAAGCAAACGTGGCTATGACATCACGTTGAGTCCTACCAATGATGTCAATATCGTCGGGGTATGCTAGTAAGGGTTTTTCAATAAGAGCGCTACAAAAGTTTTTTTTAAATAAAACAAAAACGGTTTTGGATATCAATGAAATTCTTTATTCCTGTGAAAGTACGTTCGATGCCATTATGTATGGAACTCGATTTCTTTTGCATGGCCACCACGGGCACGCTTGCAGAAGTCCAGACGCTGATCCCAATTTTCGACGGTTTTCAGGCATAAATCGGACGATACTGCTGCAATTTCACGTTCGATATTCGTACGAAGTTCATCAATCGTCGCTGGCTTGTTGGCATAGACCATAGACTTGACGTAGCCCCACAGGAAATAGTCTAACGGCGTCAAATCGCAAGACCGAGGCGGCCAAGCGACTGGACCATTTCGTGAGATAACACGTTCTCCAAACTTGGTTTCCAATAAATTGATTGTGGCATTCGCTGTGTGGCTTGTGGCGCCGTCCTGTTGGAACCACATGTCCTCCAAGTCCATATCATCCGATTGGGGCGAGAAATATTCGGTTATCATTGAACGGTAGCGATTCCCATTCACAGTAACATGCCGGTCTTGATCATCACGGAAGAAGTAAACCGTAAACCACACCAAACCGAATTTTTTTCGGGGTGCAATGATGACTCATGGAGTACGTGTGGATTGCTGCCTGACCAATACCGCATATTTTGTGTATTGACGAAGCCATTCAGCCAGAAATGAGCCTCATCGCTGAAGATGATTTTTCGATGAAAATCCGAATCATTTTCAAGTTTTTGCTCAGCCCAATTCACGCTTCTGGTGGTCAAGCGGCTTCAGTTCTCGCGTCAATTTAATCTTGTAAGGATGTAGGCCAAGATCTTTTCGCAAAATTCGCCACAACGACGTCACAGAGATGCCCTACGCTTGAGAACGACGTGTGAGAGACACATTTGGGCTTTCTTCAACTGAAGCCTCAGTGGCAGCAATATTCTCGACACTACGGGCACTTCTTTGTGTCACTGGCCAGAGATAAGGGAAGTACTTCCCTTATCTCTGTCACTGGCACGGTCACCTTTTGTACTGTGCCTGTGGATTCAAATTTTTCCAGTAGACGCTCAATTATTGATCTGCTAGGACGATTATGACGACCATAAATTGGGCGTAGCGCTCTTAACGTTGAGGCCACTGACTCCGAAATTCTGTTGTAAATTTTAATAATTTCGACTCGTTGTTGGATCGTATATCTCTCCATCATGAAATGGCAAGCCTTACTAAAGAGAAATGTCAAAAGAGCGGCAAGAAATATGGCGTCGTTTGCTGTCCCTGTCGCTCAACTTTTATATCGTCCCTGTTGAAAAACCCGATAGTTGCACTGATTTTTGGAAAATTGTGTCTCTGGTATCGATTTGGACACCAAATGTTTTTTTTTTGTTGGATTTGGATTTGCAGACTTTCCTCGCTTAAAACCACACTGATAAGGGCTGGTCAAGTTGTTGTTAAACGGTTTCTTTAGGATCCTGTAAGCGTGGTTGAGGAGACTCATGCCTTTGTAGTTAGTGCAGCTCAGAGGGCTCCCTTTTTTGAGGGTCGCTCAAACGATGGATCGGTTCCATTCCTCAGGCATACTTTCATTCTACCAGATTTGGCTTTTGAGTCGGTGGCATACTTATGAGTCAGGCATACTTTCATTCTACCAGATTTGGCTTATGAGTCAGTGGGTGTTACTTAGCAAGTCATCGCGGATTGTTCGTCATCGACTCTTCATCAGTTTGTTCTTCCATATTCTCAGCACCGACTGTGTCTCAACCACGATATGTTGACAGTTCGAGCACTGTATCCCTGGCTTTAACGTTTTACCCTTTGGTAAGATTTGCATTTGTCAGATATTATCTTGTAGGCGATATTGATAACACTTATACCTCTGTAGTTGGCGTAGCTTAGAGGGTCACCAATTTTTGTGGATCGGAAAAACGATGCTGAGTTTTCATTCCTCAGGCTATACTTTCTTCTGACCAGATTTAGCTTACGAGTTGGTGGATGTTACTAAAGATTATAAAGTCATACAGATGACGCACTGCATACAAGAAAAATTGTTCTATGGCAGGTCGTACTGGCACAGCCCGCCATATATTTGGATCTCGTATTTCATATGTGCACGTGCATACCGCCCGCCGGTATCATGAAGCTGGTGAGCAAAAGTTTCTGTTTTTTGTTCTCAATGCGTCATCTGTATGACTTTATAGTCTTTGATGTTACTTACCAAGTAAGTTCACTCAGGTCGAGTGGTTGACAGTTTTTTCTGTCGTTGCCAATATTGGTTCATTCTGCCTGACAGCGGAATGTTTTTCGCCATCGGCGTTTAACAGTCTGCAGAAGTGATTCTTCAATATCCTCAGCATTGACTGTGTCTCAACTACGATATTTCCTTGTTCGTCTCGACAGGATTTTGTTCGAGCCTTGTATCCCTACCTTTGACGTTTTACACTTTAATAAAACTAGCAAACATCATTCCCACAGTAGCACCTCTCTATTTCCTCGATTGCTCGCTTTTCAGCTATTTTTTGTTCTTTCTGAAAAGCCGGCGTTCTTCCCTCTTTCTTTGCCTATAGAGCTCAATGGCAGCTGTCGTCCTAACGTGCAGCTTAGCCTTGTGGGCCTCGTTCTTGCAAGCTTCCTCATCAAACCAGGGGTTTCCTGATGGTGGGCGCAAGAAACATAGCACATCAGTTGCGGCTGATCTTGTTTGCTTGTTTGCATCGTTTCCATTGTTCTTCGACATTGGATGCTGGTGGTATGGTGGAAATCGAGTTGTTAAGGGATACACGTTGCTCGAAGGCCTTGGCAGTCTCTTGCAATTGCAGCTCTTCGACATTAAATTTTTTCCCAGTATTTCTGGATTGTTGTGGCGTGGTGGATATCCTCATTCTTACATTTGCTGCAGCAAGGTAGTGGTCCGAGTCGATGTTAGCTCCTCGAAATGTTCGGACATCCAAAATACTGGATGCGTGCCTCTTGTCTATCGCAATGTGATCAATTTGGTTGACTGTTCGTTGATCTGTAGACTGCCATGTCCCCTTACCGATAACGAGGTGAGGAAACCGTGTGCTGGCTATAGTGGCATTTCGTTCCGCAGCGAAGTCAATTAGCCTAAGTCCGTTACCAGACATGTTGTCGTGAAGGCTATATTTTCCGACTGCTAAAAACGTCTTCTCTTCCTACCTTTGCGTTAAAATCTCCCAGTACGATTCTAACATCGTTCTTCGGTAGTCGCTCATAAATTTTTTCAAGGAACTCGTAGAAGCAATCCTTAGCTATGTCAACTATTATATCCGCCGGGGAGCACACATAAGGCTTATGTTGGCGAATTTGGCCTTGATGCGGATAGTTACAATGCGTTCGCTAAAGTCTTGGAAACATATGGCTTCTTGCTTAGTCTGGCTCTTATAACATATCCACATCCAAATAGTCCGTTTATGCTCATTATAACAAGGTCCGTTGTAGATTTTTCTTCCTCTTTTTGCAAGGCCTATCCTATCGTAATTCCTGGATGGCAGTAATGTCTGCTTTGTAGCAGTTTAGGGCTTCCGCTAGTTGTTCGGCTGCACCTCTCCTGTTTAGTATCTTCACATTCCATGTTAAGATACAAACGTCGTTGTCCTTATTTTGTTTTGCGTGGTCTTCAACAACAGGATCAGTACATTCCAAGGCTTTTGGTTGATTCGTAAGAACGTTTTTTTTCCGTGAGTGGGTAAGCAAGTCCTCCAACCTGGAGGGCTAGCTCCAATTTATTTGATACCCATAAAACAAGGCGTTTCCACTACAAGAATGAGCCGAATTCGGTTCATCTGCCACCATCTCTGTTTAACAGGCCTGACTTACCCTTTAGATTTCTAAGTGACCTGGCTGTTCCAATATGTCGAAGCAGCTCATCTAGGTTATTCACTTTATCCATCTTAACGCTTATCTAGGTAATTCACTTTGTCCATGCTAACTTTGTCCATCCTTGACGCCACCATTGACTCCATCTTGGGAGCTCTTCCACTGTCGCCTGGAGATAGAATATGCGCATTAGTGTAAATACACGTCTTCCATCCGCTCTCATCTGCTGCAGCCAAAACTCTATACAAGAGTTGGAACCCTACCTATGGTCAAGATACACTACACAAGAGTTGGAACCCTACCTATGGTCAAGATACTAGCCATTGAGCCTTCTCACCACGTGAAGGTTGAGAGTTGGAGTTGGCAGGCATCAGCTGGGTGAACACCACCTATAACTGCTTATTTATGTGAATCCATGATAGTTTCGGGATTGCAACCATTGCATTGTACCTACATTAACATGTTAACAGTAAAATTCGTATCCATATCTACAAACATTTGCTGTTTGCCCTGCTTTTTGGCATGTGCACATCTATTTATCATCAGAACAATAAAGCAAAATGCACACAAAAGCATTGTTTGCATGTTGCATACAAGATTATGCCAAACAATTTCCACGATATTTTATATCCCTTTGGGATTTTCATTTTTAATTAATACACTCCTACTCTACTTTGGAATCCATTAATACAAACCCCCATACACACACGCTCCCGGAAGAATTCTCCAATTGTTCAAAAAATAAAGAGCACCAACAAAATAAGATAAAAAAAAATCGAGAAAAATGCACATGTCGGCTCTTTTCCAAAAGAGTTCCATCTACAAAGAAAGACATTCAACTCCCAGTTGAATACGCGCCTTGTCGGTCCTTTCCCTCAATACCCAACTCGAAAAAAAAAAAACAGATTTCCTCCTTCTTGATGTATCGAGGAATACTGCAATCATTTAGTTTTCTCTTTGTACATCCTTTTTCGCTTGCACATAAAAAGTTACAACTTCCAGTTCAAATAAAATTATATTCACGTTAGGAATCGGGTGTTGTTGGTGGTTCCATATACGACCATGTCGGCTTTACCATCCCAGCCAACAATCTAAGGTGCACTCTGCACACATTCCTTGCACTCAAATTCATTTTGCCAGTAGCGCGCGCGTCTCTGCCTGTGTAAGTGGAATGTGTCAGGAGCATTAAACAATTCATACTTCTCCTGGCTATCGACGACTTATAATTGCCACCACTGTCTACTTCAGTGAAACACTAAACTTCCGGCCGCCTGCAGTCCATTGCAACGCCAGCATTTCTAACATATCCCGTCGTCATCGTTGGTCGTACCCGCACGGCTCACACTAAACACCCGTGCACTGCATGAATTATCCTTTCTTGCAATCGTAGCCGCTTTCACCCGCTCTCAAGCTAGGAGGAGGTCTCCTTTCAGGCGATGAAAAAACAAGGAACTCCATCATATTAGCGGGGGTGTGTGAGTGGGGTTGGTTGCGGGCGAACTAGGTCAATGAATTGAATTGCACTATTTTTAATTTATAATCCAACGAATAGGCAATATCTGGGAGAGTGTGTGCGCCAAAGGACCTTTCATATGCATGCACACTATGAATAGACTGATACACACAGTGGCGTACTCTGACTGCTGCTGCTGCTGCTGCTGCTGCTGCTGCTGCTGTTGTGGTGGTTACAACGTTATGCTCCCTGTTGACAATAAATTTGCATACATTGGATGACGACGGTGGTGGCGGAGGCGGAGGAGGCGGCGGCGGTAGTTTGCGACGATGACAAGGATGATGATGTTGATGGGTAGTAGCCCAACGGTGAGAGTGGTGGCAAAGGGGCCCTTTACTTTGTATGTAAATTCGAATAATTGATCCTGGGGAGATTCGGTGCCACCAGCATGGAGTAGAGTGCGCATGGAGTAGTCCTACCAGATGCGGGTATTAAAGCAAGCACATTGCACTTTAAAAATGATAACACACACACCTACACAGCGAGCGGTTGTGTTAATTGCAAACATCTTGACCTCATACTGGAGTGGGAGCGCTCCCTCTATACCTCTCTCTTTCTTTTGCTTACGGGGGTTGTGCTGTTTTTGAAACACGAGTGGAGCGTGAAGTTTACCAGGAGCAGGGCATACTCATGGGGCTGCTGCTGCTCGGATGATACACAATGTTTTAGATTAATGGAATTGCAAAAAAAAAGAGAAAAAAAAACAAAATTAATCACATTATGTACGTTTATTATTTATCTGAGGTAAAGGGGGCGCTAGGGAGATTTAATTAATGAATTGCAATTTCCAGGTATCGGTGGGTTAGAGAGATTAGCTTGTGGATGGCTTGTTAGGCATTATTCCCTGTGGGAAATTGGAAAACTGGCAGCTTGTTGTGTTGGTAGATGCATCTCAAGTAGGGGGTTGGTTCTTGATTCATACGTTGCATTTGGCCTTTTGGGTCTTTTGCAGTTTTTTTTTTTTGTAAGAGATGTAGGTACCCAACTAACAATTATTCCTCTATAAGGCAATCAAATTTAACTTCCACCAGCAACTCTTTCTGTAGGCCTTATATAGTACTTGTGCGTGGAGGTTGAGCATTTTTGCAGCAGTCGATTGTTTGGGTAGAAGTCTGTTTAAGACATTATGCAGGAAAATTCACAAGCATAATCGAAGTATAATCGAGGTATAACCTCTGTAAGATTGTTTTTAAGCTTCCGTAGATGTGTGTACATGCAACCAAAGAGTATAGAACTACATAGAGTACGCATCACAACTAAAAATTTAATAGCTGTTTCAGACGCGGGCGGTAAGTGTGAAGGGGAAATTTCATAGGTCGAATGCGTTGGCAAGGCTGTTATTTGATGCTGGGGTAGCATGGTGAACACTGGGGTGTCAATATCAGTACCCCAAATAGAAAATTTTCGTTGTATGAGATGCCCTCTCTATACAGTTGTATACTCTTTGATGTAACATACGGTAAGATGTTTTGGTAGAACTTCGCAAGAAGTTATTTCAAAGCAAAGCATGTATAGAGCTTACGAATGAAGGCTTAAAAAAGCTAAGGTTAAAAGATCGGGAAAAGGGTGAAAAGATTGGAAAAAAGGTGAAAAGATCAAAAACTTACCGGAAAATTAGTCATCTCGGTTCAAGTACATGGTGTCCGCCGGTAAGGTATACTACTTTGTTTGTTTATAATTTTTGATTAAATGAAAGAAAATGGATCTTGTTTTGATAAATATTTTATTTAATGTCAGGAATTATGTATGGAATACAATATCAGGTAAATGTCCCCCTCTGTCAGTCTCACAAATACGAGCCCTTTTGAGTACATTTTTCATTACATTCTCACACATTTCACGCGGTTGTTCATTCATTTCATCACGAATATTTTGTTTGAGTTGCTCAAGCGTTTCTGGGTCGATTGCATAAACCTTGCTTTTTAGATATCCCCGCATAAAGTAGTCCGGAGCAGTCAAATCACTCGACCGTGGAGGTCAATCAACATCACCATTTCTTGAATTAACTTGTTGCGGAAAGAGGTCTCACAGTAATTCCATTGCAATCCTGACTGTATGCGATTTGGCACCGTCTTGTTGATACCACATGTTATTCAAGTCCAAAGCATGCAGTTGTGGCGTTAAAAAGTTTTCAATCATATCACGGTATCGCTCCCCATTCACAGTTATCGTTACGCCGTTTTCATTTTCAAAGAAGTTAGGTCCAATGGTTCCTCCTGACCAAATTGCGCACCAGACTGTAACTTTTAATGGATGCAAAGCTGACGGATGAACAATTTGAGGGTTTTCCATTGCCCAGAACCGTCTATTCTGTTTATTCACATATCCATTCAAATGAAATGTCACTCATTATGATTTTTTCATGAAAATCGGGGTTGTCATGGAGCTATACTGTAACATCCTATTGGCATATGTACGGCGGCGTAAATGGTCATGTGGAAGAGGCTCTTGTGTCAACTGAATCTTAAATGGAAACAAATTCAAATCCTTGTGCAAAATGGCGGCCAAAGTTGTTATTCGAAGACCAAGCTCCAAAGCACGGCGTCGAATTAAGGTTAATGGATTGTTTTGAACACTTCCTTGAGCCACAGTAATGTTTTCAGCCGATCTTGCAGTACGTTGAGATCCATGCTTGGGCCTATTGCCTACAGACCCTCTTTCTTCGAAATCATTCACTTCACGATAAATAGTGCATTTTGTTGGCACGTTGTTTTTCCCAAAAATCTCACGTAACTTTCTCATTGTCATAGTAATCGATGATTGATTTTTATAAAATGTTTTAACGATTAAAACACGTTGGTTTATCGATTATTTTTCCATAATAAATTTGTCACGTGTCTACTTCACGACTGCCAAATATGAATCGTCAAGACTAATGTTTACCAAAATGGCGGCAAAACAAAGTGGTTTACCTTCCCGGCGGGCACCCTGTACTTCGTTGTACTGACTGTACCATCCTGTTCCAGAGTAAAGCCTCGTGGAAGTAAATAAATATAATGACATGTAAGAACAAAAAGAACAAAATTTCGAAAAGATTTTTGCGAAGTTTGTCATTTGCTTGTATAAAGACTTTTACAGCAAACAGAGTTTTTTCTATAAAGCTTTTTAGAAGTCTTATAGAAGTAAATGGCTTTCTTAAAATGCGCCAAATGTTTTTCAATAATAGACTTCTTACAGGTAATATTGCTGGGAGGAAAATAGCTTTGGTAGTGCTTTATCGAAGCGAAATTGTTAGTTTCCACTCCAAGTTGGTTGAGGTCGGTTTCTACTTGCGAACGCCGCTTAAGGCGAAGTCTTCCTCTACTGCGTCCGGAAGATTCTGCATCCCCAATCACTGGATCCTTAAACCGAAGATTCTGTTTGTATCTTGTCCTCTATTCGCCTTTATCGGTGCCGTGAATTAAAGCCGAGCGAAATAACGCTGAATTCCACAATTCGGCGTAATTTCACTTTATAAAAGCGAATTAAGGCCGAATTTCCATGTTCGGTCTTATTTCAATTTGCTAAATTGAAAAAAAGCCGATTCGGACTTAATTCACTTTTGCATACCTATCTATCCAATTTCGCACCCATCCCATATTCAACAGTGAGCCCAAGCATTGGGTTCATCCTTTGAATACATTCGAGCGCGAGTTTGGATGTATGCAAGGTTTGAAAATGGGTGGGGAGCATGCGGTGCCATGAAATAACGCCTAGCGAAATAAAGCCGAATTCCAAATGCTGCCCCTCTGCAATCCCCCCTCGATGGACACACAAGCTTCCACCAACAGCCCAGGCAGGGGGGTTGCGTACAAATTCTAAATTCAAATACTTCCAACCTCGCACGGATCCCATATCCAATATTGATCGCAAGCAGGGGCTTTGTAGGGGGCAGCATTCCATAATTCGGCGTTATTTTGCTTTTACAAAGTGAAATAACGCCGAATTTTGGAATTCGGCTTTATTTCGCTCGGCGTTTGTTTCATGTCACCGCCTTTATCGCATACAGGAGCAAAAACTCGACGAAGTGTTTTTCTTTCGGAAGTGTCTAATATTTGCTTCGCTTTTCTATTGTCCATCACTCGATGCCGTAAAGTAGGACTGGTAGGTATAGGGTCCGGTAGAGCAAACATTTCGACTTTTGGGTGAAGAGTTTTGGTGCCATTTGTTTTGCTAAACCGAAATAGCATCGGTTTCCTATTGGTAGTTTTTGTCGTATCTCCACTAAGCTGGCATACGTTTGGTTGTTGTTGACTCCTAGGTAGATGAACTCTTTAACTGCCTTAACTACCTGAGTGTTAACTATTGGTCTAGGGGAGATCTGCCGGACCGGAATCTACACTGGTACGTGCCGGTAAATGTTTTGCAGGAAGCCTTTACACCTTCACACAGTACGTCTTCAATTCTTGCACAAGCTTAATTTTATAGGCTTTCAAACCCAAATCGACACGTAAAATTTTCCATGTGGTTGAGGAACACATGCCCAATTGCTGAGAACGGCGACGAATCGGCATTTCACGATCTTCATTAACATTGGAAGCTACGACTGCAATATGCTCTTCGGTACGCACTGTACGCATGCGAGTCATTGGTTTAATGTCCAACAAAGTAAATTTGGTGATGACAGCACGAATTGTTGAATCACCAGGTCTATTATGGCGACCATAATATGGTCGTAACAAACGGTGCACATTTTTCACAGGGCACGGATTTTGATAATAAATTTCAATAATTTGCAATCGTTGCTCGTTTGTAAGTTTTGCACCTAAACCTAAGACGAAAACTATGTAAGTCGGCCATAAAATAACAATTTTAAGTCAACTATCTGTAATACTCATTCAACCACCACTCCGACGGTCCCAATCGGACACACTCCTGCTGAACCGCAGGCGCTCTCCTCCGCCCTGAGCGACGACGTCTCGGTCGTATAGGAGCCGCCTATCCAGAGTTCGTCGGAAGACGTGGTAGATTAGCGGAACCGCCGATCAATCCTGTATCAGCCCTCGACTATCCAAATATAGGAAATCTTCGGGCGGAATAAAGCCGCTTAAACGCGCACTCTCAAAATATTCATCATTGGGATAGAAGGCCCCAAAGATGAGACTATTGTTCGAAGCCATCGCTCTTGCAGCCTGAAACCGAATGAGTCTCACCAGAAAATTGTCTATTCGGTTTATGTTGTATAGGACCTGGTTGGAACAGTATTTTGTGTAATCAGATACTGGTGTTCTGTGAAGTCCAAGGCAGCTTCTCAGACACTGCCTCTCAAACACCCGTATCTTTTCCATTTGAGATGAGGCAACGTTGAACCACATCGGGCACCCATAGGCAATCATCGGCCTAATGAGGGCCATGTAGCAAATCACCTTCACCCTGCTGTCAAGACGACTGCTATAAAACAACCGTCTTGTCAGGGCAAACGCTTCCCTAGCTCTCGCCAGAGCACCGTCTATATGTCTGCCGAAATATAGATACTGATCCAGCCAGATGCCAAGGCACTTTCCTAAACTTTTACTTGCCAGTGGCTGGCCGTTTGGTCCAACGATCACCAGCTTTCGCCAGTTCTTTCTCGTATCCCTAGAGGCCTTAGACAACGGTGTCCTAAACAGGATAGTTTCTGATTTCTGAAAGTTGATTTTCAACTTTCAGTCATCACAATATCTCTGGATCTTGTCGAAGTCCCGCTGCAAAAGAGTTCGAATGACTTCGACAGTAGAGGCTGTTCTGTACGCGATAAGATCGTCCGCATACGCAATTGTCTAAGTAAGATCACCTTTCATATCACTGGTGTAAATGCTGAAGAGAATCAGCGAGTTTACCGCTCCCTGTTGCAGACCATTCTTTATGAAAAATTCTGTGGTAGAAGTTACATTGCCACTTTTGACAACAAACGTTCTACCAGTCAGCATGTCATGAAGCATATATAGCAGTGGTTCACTTATGCCAAGTCTGGTCAGCTTGAGATAGAGGCCCTCTAACCATACGGTGTCGAAAGCCTTCTCTAAATCAACCAGACATGCACCCGTGCACTGTTTTTTGGCTTTGTTCCATTGTACATCAGAGACGAGTTTGGAGGCGGCATGAATACAGACATGTCCAG
Organism: Rhingia rostrata; assembly: GCA_949824845.1. Lineage (NCBI taxonomy): Eukaryota > Metazoa > Arthropoda > Insecta > Diptera > Syrphidae > Rhingia > Rhingia rostrata. The sequence goes on along the minus strand of OX463755.1, from coordinate 25,967,503 downwards.
CCTTGAAACCAAACTGGTTCTCTGGTAAAATATTATTGTCCTTAGACCACTTGAACAGTGCTCGATTGAGAATCTTTTCGAAAACCTTGCTGATACTCGAAAGGAGACTTATCGACCGGAAATTCGCCGGATTGGAGTTGTCCTTTCCCTTTTCCGGGAGAGGATGAACCACCGCCGTCTTCCAACGTACTGGATAATATGCATTATTCAGCGCGTAAATGTCCACAGCTTCAGGTGGTAAGTGTCGCAGTACAATGTTGGATATACCATTGACTCCCGCTGACTTCTTTTTCTTTATGGAATCGAAGATGATCTGGAGTTCCACCTTCGAGATTATCAGGGGGACTAGACCCACTTCGCTCGGCGACTATGGCATTTGCCAAGTTTTCGTCATCAAACCGGGTGAAACCACGGTTCTCAGATCGCCATTGCGTTATGTCGTTTCGGAGATAGAAATGATGGAGCAGGGCATTGTTTTCCAGGACGCGGTTCGGGCGAATGCTATCATTCACCGTATACACTTCCTGAAAGACATCCCCCACTGCCTCCACTTTCTCCTGAGCATCTTCAATAACATAGAAATCATCGTCGAAGACGGCTTCCCCCGGATCAATTCCTGCTGTCAAAAGTATGTTTGTATTGTCAGTTGTTCGTTGGAGCTTAATACACGGAAGGTCGTTATGACCTTTCCTCCTAAAGATCTTATTAATTTGTAGAAACATAGTCGGGTCGCTGGTATTTACACCCCGAATTCTGTTATTCTGAAACATTGACATTGACATTGACATTGACAGTACTTCGCACATGAATGCAACGAACTACAGACACATAACAGCACTGGCGACTGTGGCCATCGGCTGGGACATATCAAGACATTTATACAACAGAGAGAGACGGATAGATACATAGAAGGAAAGACATATAACATAAACCTACGTGGCACAGAGGAGGAGACATCGATTTATATTGTCTCATGTTATCGCACAGGTGGCCTCAGATAAGCTGGCAATTTTCGTAGAAAACAAATGCTGCCGAAGCTGGGGCTTGAACCCGCAGCGCTTGGCTTAGCAGTCAACTACGCATTCCTCTGAGCCATGGCCACCTGCTATTCCAAAACAAATTAATGGACAGCCGATATTTCTCCTTGATCAATTGGTTGATGTTTTTTTGTAAGTCTTTCTATGATTAAATGGCAGAGTATACGAAAACTTTTCACTTTGACAGATGACGTTTGGACGCCATTACTAACCAGAGCTGCCAAAATGAAAAACTTAACTCTTAGTTGCAAATGGCGGTACATTACAAAGAACAGATGAAATTGGTATTTGGTCTGATTGCTTCGGATGGCTAAGATTGCCATTTGAATGTTTCTGTTTCTCGAGGATGGCTTTGATGGTTTTATCTAAATTTGGGAGTTCTCTTAAAAATTAAGCAGAAAAAATTTTTACTTCTAACGAGTGTGAACTCACAATTTATTTTTTCTTCAGTTGATAATGATTTAGTAATTGAAATGTAAAAAAAATCATAAAAGGCCTGTCAGTCAGCACCTTCGATGGTTTTGAAAATAAGACTCATAAAGCAAGTCATACATACCACGCTAATTTCAGAAACCATGTCCTTTTTAAAGCTTTTTTGTCCAAAGTAAGCCATCAATACGATTCTTAAAATAGTTTCACCCTCATATAGGTCTACATGGTCTTTGGGTTGTTCAACTTGTGATGAATGAAATCAGTTTGGAAATGGCGTAGCGTGCTGTGCTGCCATTAAAGTCGTTAGAAAAAATCAGTTAACCTTCAGGAGAATACGTACATATCTACAGCAGACGTCGTTTTTTATGCTTTTGATAAGTAGGATTTTTTTATTATTGTTGTTGCCTTGTGTCCGCGGAAGAAAACCTAATGCAGATGGAGCAAAGGATTTTGCCAACGACTTAAGCGTTCGACATTAAGATTTGATGGTTAAATACGTTTGTGTCAGATTACATTGATTAAGTTTAATAAAAGATTTTGATATATAAATACAAAAATTAGGAACGATGTCGGTGTGTGAGTATTAAAAAAAACTTTCAAAAAGAAGAACTGATTTTCATATGTGAGGTATTTTGGTTCTTTGCAATTTATTTGAGCTCCTCAAGGGTCTGATCCTTGGTGGCATATAAAGGGTGATCCATTTCGAGGTTCCCTACTTTTTTAAAGAAAAAAACACAGAAAATTCAAATTTAATGGAGAATGTTTATTATTATTTGAAAGAACATTCTTTGGCATTTATTTTTTGAAGATTATGTCTATCAAATGTTGGCCGTTGCTACGTCGCAGATGGTCCATCCGTTGAGTCCAATTTTCGATCACTCGTTCGAGCATTTCGACTGGTAACTGGCGAATGACACGCGTGATGTTTTCCTCCAAGGCCTGAATCGAAGCGGGTTTGTCGGCATAAGCTTTTGACTTTACATATCCCCACAGGAAAAAGTCTAACGGTGTGATATCACACGATCTTGGTGGCCAATCGACCGGCCCAAAACGTGAAATTATGTGCTCACCGAAATGTTCTCAAAATTCAGGCATCAAATAGTCGGTTATCATGGCACGATAACGGTCGCCATTGACGGTTACGTTCGCACCGGCATAATTTTTAAAGAAACATGGACCGATGATTCCACCGGCCCACAAACCACACCAAACCGTTGTTTTTTCTGGATGAAGTGGCAGTTCTTCAATCTCTTCAGGTTGCTCTTCGTCCCAAATGCGGCAATTTTGTTTGTTTACATACCCATTGAGCCAGAAATGGGCCTCATCGCTAAACAAAATTTGCCTCGAAAACGTCGGATCTTCTTGGAACTTTTCAAGAGCCCATAGAGCGAAGCGATGTCGCTTGGGAAGGTCGAGCGGCTTCAGTTGTTGCACAAGCTGTATTTTGTACGCTTTCAATTTAAGATCTTGACGTAAAATGCGCCAAGTCGTTCCATACGTCAGTCCGAGTTGCTGCGAACGGCGCCGAATCGACTCTCTACGGTCTTCGTGTACATTCTCAGCTACGGCCGCTATATTCTCTTCACAGCGGGCTGGAAGTGGTCTATTCGGTCGAATATTATCCAATAATGAATGCTGGGTCTCAAAATGGGTGATGGTGTTGCGAATAGTACCCTCAGTAGGCCGATTATGTTGACCATAAGTTGAGCGAAGTGCACGAAACACATTCCTCACAGAACGTGAATTTTCATAATAAAGTTAAACAAGTTGTAAACGTTGTTCACGCGTAAGTCTTTCCATTATGAAATGCCAAACAATAATAAACAAAAATAACATGACAGCATGACACGACTCACACGTGATCTGTCAAAAAAACTATTGAAAAAAGTATCTCTACTTGGATCACCCGTTACTTTGCTTCTCAAGTAATCCCACAAAAAGATATCCGAAGGAATCAAATCTGGAGATCTGGCTGTGGCAGTGAATGTCGCCATTTTTCGACGGCCGCCGGGATACCACCTTTTGTTGAAATCAGCTACACTTTTTCAAACATTTGTGGACAGACATAATGAGCCAACATCCACTGATATCGAATGTTTTCCTGTGCCTCAACCAACATGCCTCTCCCATTAGCTAACTGCCTCCAGTTACGAACTCCAAGTTGGTTGAGGTCGGTTTCTACTTGTGGGCGCCACTTCGAGGTCTTCCTCTAATGAGTTCGATGTCTGGCTGGGAATAGAAGACTCTGCGATCCGGATAATGGTGGCCATTCGTTCTACATATCCTAGCCATCTCAACCGTCCAATGAGGAGTTTTTTTTTGACCAGGGGCATGCCGCTATATACAGCTCGTATAGAATCTTCGTCTCCATAGCCCATCACCACAAACCGAAGATTTTTAAAAGAATTTTCCTCTCGAATCGACCAGGGATATCTTCATCCGATTTTGAGACAGTCCATGCTTAAGCGCCGTAAAGCAGGACTGGGATGATCAGGTTCTTATATAGGATCTCCTTAGTAGTTCGAGTGAGGACTTTACTAATGAATTGCCTTCTTAGCGAGAAGAAACATCGGTTGCCAAGGGTAATTCTTTGTTTAATTTTTGACGACATATTGTTGTCAGCGTTAATAGCGGACCCGAGGTAGACAAAGTTGCGTACTACCTCAAAGTTATATCTGCCAATGGTGCCGTTCTGTCCAATTCGTAGATGTTGTCTGTCATTTCGTGTTGACAGCATATACTTCGTCTTGTCCTCATTAACTGCTAAGCCCAGGTTGTTGGTAAACGGTTTCAGGCTTTTACATATCACGGCAGCCAGGATCTTGTATGCGATGTTGAGGAGACGTACGCTTCTGTAGTTGGTGCAGGAGAGAGGGTCTCCTTTTTTGTGAATCGGGCAAACGATGCTGAGGTTATTTACCAAGTTTTATCCGCCGGCTTTATAAAGCTCAGCGGTAAGGTCGTCATTTCCGGCATCATTATTAAGCTTGAGTTTAGATATTGCTATCCGCACTTCACTTAGGTCGGGTGGTTGGCAGTTTTCGCTGTCGTTGCCAATATTGAATGGATCGTGCTGCCTGACAGCGGACAGGATTCTTTTTGAGCCTTGTATCATTGGCTTTGACGTTTTACACTTTGGTTAAACTTGCGAACATAGTTCCTGAAGTGGCACCTCTCTATATCCTCGATCGCGAGCTTTTCTTGCTCTTTTTTCTTCTTTCTGAAAAGATTGTGTTCTCCCCTTCTTCTCTAAACGGCAGCTCTCGTCTTCACTTGCAGATAAGCCTTGTAGGCCTCGTTCTAGGCTGCGAGCATCTGTCGGCATTTGTCATCAAACCAGGGGTTTCTTGCTGGTGGGCGCGAGAAACCTAGCGCATGTTTTGCGGTATATACCGGCACATCATGATACGGCTCATGAAGATCGCGTTTGTTCACCTCCAATCACCTTTCTCGCACAAGGGACCAATTTTTCGACGCATGATATTGATGAACGGTTCCTCTTCTTTGTGGCGAAAATAATGACTTCGCACAAGCAAATGAAGGGCGAGAAGCTTGGTTTGACGCCTTTTATGGGGCATAAATTCCAGATATTGTTTTATTAAATATCATCATACCATGAGCATCTTTTTGGGGGTGGCTTTTAGCCTATGGTGGTGTTGGCTACTTCTTAGAGGATATTCTGATACTTTACCCATTTTGTGTTGATACTTGTGGGGGGTGAGGGTTATTATTATCACTAAGAAGACTCTGGCAACGACGGGCTCAGTGGTGCGATGGGTAGTTTGACGAACTTTCGCGCAGATGGTATGGGTTCGATTACCAGCCGTAGCAACACCTAAATGATTTTTCACTGGCCCTCCTCTCGTGATTATCTGACAAATCTTCCGAGTGGTATCAATTGTCGCCGTTCGGAATCTGTATAAAACAGGAGGTCCCTCTATCGTGCAAGAAGTACACACGCACACATGAATGGTTGGAAGAAAACTCGGCCCTGGGTATTAACCAGAATGTTGCGTCAAAAATTTGTATTTTATAGACTCTGGAAATCCCCGGCTAACTAAGGCGACCACCGGGAAATCTCTTCTTTTGAACCATTCGTAGCTTCTTCTCGTTGGACAGTCGAGCTTTGATTTAACCTGCGTCGAGAAAATGGTCACAGTAGACGTTTTCCCCTATGAATATGTGTACATCTAGGATGTAAGATGCATGCTCGCATCTATGATCATATGTTAGCATTGGTTGGCGATTCGACCGCAAATTAGATTGAAAATCCTGCAAACCCACTGCTTCTGATCACAGTATTACCTGCTCCTGCGAGGTCTATAAGTCGGAAGCTACTATAATTTGTCACCTTGTTTAGACCGTGCTTTCCAACTAACCCGCCAAAGATGTTTTCCTTACTTACCTTTGAAGGCACCAATAACGAATTTCACATCTCTTTCCGGAAGAAAGGCCCGTCTAATAGGTTTCCCTTTGAAAAGTACTTCAGTCTCATCGTTAGGGGCGAGTGCATATATAAGGCTGATGTTGCAAAACCTTTCTCTAGGATCAAACTGGTTGACAAACCAACAGGCTTAAAATGATTCACTTTACCGATTACTAATTTCACATCGACTTCCGGAAATGCCCCGTCTACGAGGTTACCCCTTGATAGTTACTTCAGTCTCATCATTAGGGGCGAGTGCACATATCGGGTTTTTCAACAGGGACGCTACAAAAATTGAGCGACAGGGACAGCAAACGACGCCATATTTCTTGCCGCTCTTTTGACATTTCTCTTCAGTAAGGTTTGCCATTTCATGATGGAGAGATTTACGATCCAACAACGAGTCGAAATTATTAAAATTTACAACCGAAATTCGGAGTCAGTGGCCTCAACGTTAAGAGCGCTACGTCCAATTTATGGTCGTCATAATCGTCCTAGCAGATCAACAATTGAGCGTCTAGTGGAAAAATTTGAATCCACAGGCACAGTACAAATTGTTCCCGTGCCAGTGAGACAAAAAAGTGCCCGTAGTGTCGAGAATATTGCTGCCGCTGAGGCTTCAGTTGAAGAAAGTCCAAATGTGTCTCCCACACGTCGTTCTTAAGCGTTGGGCATCTCTGTGACGTCGTTGTTTTGGCGAATTTTGCGAAAAGATCTTGGCCTACATCCTTACAAGATTAAATTGACGCGAGAACTGAAGCCGCTTGACCACCAGAAGCGTCGTATGTTCGTGAATTGGGCTGAGCAACAACTTGAAAATGATTCGGATTTTCATCGAAAAATCATCTTCAGCGATGAGGCTCATTTCTGGCTGAATGGCTTCGTCAATAAACAAAATATGCGGTATTGGTCAGGCAGCAATCCACACGTACTCCATGAGTCATCATTGCATCCCGAAAAAATTACGGTTTGGTGTGGTTTATGGGCCGGCGGCGTCATTGGGCCGTACTTCTTCCGTGATGATCAAGACCGGCACGTTACTGTGAATGGGAATCGCTACCATTCAATGATAACCGAATATTTTTGGCCCCAATTGGATGATATGGACTTGGAGGACATGTGGTTACAACAGGACGGCGCCAAAAGTCACACAGCGAATGCCACAATCAATTTATTGGAAACCAAGTTTGGAGAACGTGTTATCTCACGAAATGGTCCAGTCGCTTGGCCGCCTCGGTCTTGCGATTTGACGCCGTTAGACTATTTCCTGTGGGGCTACGTCAAGTCTATGGTCTATGCCAACAAGCCAGCGACGATTGATGAACTTCGTACAAATATCGAACGTGAAATTGCAGCAGTATCGGCCGATTTATGCTTGAAAACCGTCGAAAATTGGGTTCAGCGTCTAGACTTCTGGAAGCGTGCCCGTGGTGGCCATGCAAAAGAAATCGAGTTCCATACATAATGGCATCGAACGTACTTTATTTAAAAAAAAACTTTTGTAGCACTCTTATTGAAAAACCCTTTATAAGGCTGATTTTGCAAAAGATTACTCTAAGATCAAACTAGACGGCTACTTACAGGCTTAGAATTATTCACTTTTGACCTGAGTCGGTTCTCAATAACAAATCCACATCCTCATATGACAACTGTAAAAAATTTCGCATGTTTTTCTTTTTTGCATTCCTTATGGTTATGCTGTCTATTGTATTTCCAGAATCGCATTAAAGTCTGCGTGGAAAGATTCAAGGTTTTGAGTGGCTCGAAGTGCATACTCGTAGACGAATCAGACCACGGACAACAGTGTTCATTGCAAATCTGTTGACCACAACTTCTGCTTGACTATTGTTGGGTTCAACTTCGTTAATCGCAGCCAGCTTATCCGTGAACACTTTGGACGCAAAGTCAAGAGGTCTGATATCACATTATTCTCAGTGCCCAATTCACTGGTCCAAAGCGTTAATTTAACTATTTATCTGGTCCATAAAGTACGCAGGACAGGTATAACCACAGAAGGGATTACCTTTAACAAATCTATCTTGGTGCCGACTATCCCTCTCATCATGCCGTTTGAGAGACGCATTTTCGTAGGTCCTCGTTGATAGAAGAGTGCGACAATAGCACTAATAGTTGTGTCATTTTATAAGTGACTTAGTAGAGTACTGGTATCGAAAAAGCGGTAGGTTTTTGGTCCCTAATTGTAAAAATAGAGTGGTTGAGTAAACTGACCCTGGAGAGATTATAGAAAATCTGTCTGAAGAAATATCATTACATCGTTTCTTGAGAAAGCATTTTATTCAGATTCACAATATTTGAGTATGTCAACAGCTCTTCAATTTTTTTTTATCGCAGATGTGCATTAATAGGCAACATTGCTTTGTAGGTATCGAAAAGAGGGGTTCTTTAGAAACCGTGAATTGATTTTTTCCTCACCTTGGGATTCATCTCATTTACATAGAAATCAGCCCACGAATCCCGACTGTCTCTTTATGAGAGCACTTTACCATTCACCGCTTTGGGTATCACGTAGATATTCCAGGAAACTGTCGGATGACGTTACCAGACTGCGCAATACCCTTGATATTCTCTCGTCAGTAAAAATGTTAGGTATGTCCCTTGCTGCATTTAAATAATCAATCGAACTGGATGCTATCAAGAAAGCAGACAGCAGATGGATAAGCGGCACAACTCTGGCCAAATTGTAACCAGAAAAGCTTTCTCTTGAGAATGCTAAACAGACCAAGCATGAGTACCATCATCGGTGTCATTGTAGGATAACGCCCGTAGGCCTACATGAAAAAGACTAGCCCACTATGGAAATGACTTTTTTATAAGCTTCTTGGACGAGGGTGTATTTCTTACCTTCTCTGCTCTTGTACAGCTCTCTTCATCTAGGATTCTACCTCTTTAACAATCTATGTGACCTTGCTAATATTCATGTCAGAAACCTGCTCCGCCTTACAGTTAGTTAGGAATGCTTCAGCTTCATTTAGGCAAACGAATATGAGGAGAACTCCACATTTCCACGTTCTACCACAAAGTACCTTTTTTGGTCTAAGTGTACAGGGTCATCGCGAGCAGCCACTATAGCCTAACCTAACCCAAGCTTACTCAACATTGAAAGTACAGAGAGCAGCCACTATAGCCCAACCTAACCGCTTACTCAGCTTACTCAACATTGAAAGTACAGAGAGCAAACCACGGGTTTGTAGTTTTAAGGCATTAATTGCCTTTTTTCGGTTGGGCTCAGCTACTGCCAGCTACTATATGCAAATGTCTCTGCGTAGACTTTGGAACTCTTGTTAAACTCACACTTTCCCGGATGCAGTGATACTAGTACGGAGCCCGAGAGATCTCGGCAAGTACAAACTGCACCACACAGTAAAATAAATTCAATAATTTCCGAGGAAAAGAACTACTGGGCTATAAATACGCTTAAGTCTTCGGGACCTGACGGCTTACTGCCAGTTATGCTACAGAGAACTCGATACCTAACAGTGCCAAGGGTGGCGAAAATTTTTAGAAGCTGCGTAATACTCAACCGCTTACCCCTTTCGTGGAGACGAGTGGTATTTATACCAAAGGTAGGCAAACGTGGTCACGAGACCGCGAAGGACTTCAGACCAATCAGTCTAACCTCCTTTGTACTAAAAAACCTTGAAGCGCATTCTAGACATCCATTTGCGAAGTTTTCTAGAAGAATCTTCGCTATCCAAATCATAGCACGCCTTTTTCAAGTGCAGATCAACGGAAACAGCTCTCCACGAGGTAGAGCGGACAATCGAAAAATCCTAACACTATAAGGAATACACTCTAGCCTCCTTCTTAGATATAGATGGAGCTTTCAACAACGTCCTCACTAGAGCTAGTCTTGAATCTCTGATCGAGCTAGGTATAGAGAAATCAATTAGCCAATGGATAGTCTCTGTGCTCGGAACAAGAATTACCCAGGCAACAGTGGGAATTAGAAATAATTAACCAAATTTAACCATAGAGGAACGCCACAGGGTGGTGTCATCTCTGCTCTACTCTGGCCAGCTTATGAACAAAATTTTAGTTAAATAAGACGAGGAACGGGTCAAAGTTGTCGCGTATGCGGATGACGTGGTGTCAGGAAATTCCCCTCCGTGATAAGTGAAATCTTGGGGGCTGCCCTGCAAGTTGTGGCCTCGGCGTAGACCCGAGCAAAACGGAATTGGTGCTATTCACTACCAAAACCAAAATACCCGAATTCACCCTCCCCCGTCTTAATGGCCAACCACTCACACTATCTTCCAGCGCTAGGTATTTGGGTATCTTGCTTGACCCAAAACATATCTGGAAACACAACATCGAACATTAGGTAAGGAAGGCGTGTGTTGTCATCTCTGCTTGTATCAAAACATTTGGAAAAAAGTGGGGACTTCAACCGAGGATGACTTTGTGGATGTAGACAGCAGTGGTACGTCCGATTCTCACATACGGCTCACTAGTATGGTGGCCCGCATTGAGTAAAGGCTACAACCTCACAAAACTAAAATATGGCTGCAAAGAACGGCCAGTATAGGCACCACGGGCGCGCTTAGATTGGCGCCAACGGATGCCCTTACTGTGCTATTGCTTCTCTGGCCTCTCGACGGTATGTAGCTATGCAGCTCAGTAAGACTCAAGAAGTCAGGATGCTGGAATGCACAAGGCCGTGTGGTCACAATAATATCCCGGACTCTTTACCAAACGGCGGCGTGGCCACATTTCCAACAGACTACATACCACCTTTACTTAGCTTCAAGAAAGGCTTCCACGTAGGATTTCCTACTAGAGCTCAGTGGAAGAGAAACGAAGTAGTTAGAGATTTCGACACGGTTGTCTTCACCGACGCATCTAAAATGAACTGTGGTGTGGTGGGGTCCGGAGTCTACTTGGAATCACCGAAAATATCAGTTTCACATCGCCTACCGCACTTTGATAGCGTATTCCAGGCGGAACTACTAGCTATCCGAGAGGCTTGTACGCTACTGGGGCGTGACACTACGGAAGAGCAACATATTGCTTTTCTCATAGATAGCCAAGCGATCATAAAGGCCATCAACTCGGCTACCAATCCTCCAAACTGGCACAGGAATGCCGGAACGAACTTGCCCACCTTGGCGAACGCTTCAGAGTCACACTTCTCTTGGTTCCGGGCACAGTGACATTGAAGGAAACGAACGTGCGGACGAACTGGCCAGGCAAGGCTCAGCTCTTCACGGCTCACTTGCGACAAGGGTCCGTATCCCGTTACGTGCGGTTAAGGGACAAATACACTCATACCTCCTGGAAAACGATGACTCCAAATGGAAAAGTTAACAAATGTTGTCATATCGAGGACGATATGGCCGATATAATAAATAGAACACGCCCAGATATATCAAGGATTAGGGCGATAGTCACGGGCCACTGGCCAATTGGAGACCATGCGGCCAAACTAGGGACCCTATACAACCCTTAATACCGCAGTTGCGGGAACACAAATAAAACCGGCCCAGATATCGCAATTATTACGGCGATAGTCGCGGTGCACTGGCCAATGGGAGATCAAGCGGCCAAACTAGGGATCCCATACAACCCTCAATGCCGCAGTTGCGGGAACACAAATAAGAGAGAAGCCTTCTCCCATTTCATCTGCAAATGTCCGGCACTAGCAAGAGCCAGATTGCGTGCGTTGGACCAACCATTTTTCGACATCCTTAGCGACAACTCGGGTAAAAGGATACAAGACCTTATCTGCTTTCAAAACCTCACAGGCTGGATCTAGAGACCGCCTGTATCACATCCACAACAGCAATCATAATAAAGATCACAAGAGTCGTGGTAACAAAAAGGCACATAAGTGCTACTTGGGTTAATTTTGAACCGCCACTTCTACCTACCTACCTATATGGAAAGGAGAAGGATAAGGTGCGTATCTAGTGACTTTCCTGCGGTCCAAATTTTTTTAGGAAGGAAGGAATTTTAGTAGGAAGGACTACTGCTCGAGGTTCAGATTTACTTCAGACATGTGTGAGTGGGTTCTGCGTCCTAGTAGGCAGTGGGTTGGATTACTAAAATCTGGTCCCTGGTTCAAATATTGAAAATAACAACACCTACGTTTTTTTTAACTGTTCCAGCTCTTGAGAAAGTCTGACAAAAACTCAAGAGTATAAAACAGACATGAGAAGTCCCCAAAATTTTCCACTCAGAATCGGCGTTTAACTGAAGGTTCCATTCTTTGTAACAAAACACAAGAAAAGTACAGAAATTCAGAGAGAATTTTTACAGAGTATGAAACAGAAATGAGAAGTCCCCAAAATTTTCAACTCAGAATCGGCGTTTAACTGAAGGTTCCATTCTTTGTAACAAAACACAAATGAATGATGAAACTAAGTTTGAGACCCCATATGCCCTACGTAACCTTTTTTCAGAAATACAGAAATTCAGAGATAATTTTTTCAGAAATTCGGAAAAAGCTGTGCTAGATCATTACACAGCTTTTTTCGAGCTTTGAATTTTTGAATTTCTGACAAAATTCAGCAAATAAATTGGATTTTGATTTTGTTTTGTACTTAGCGATCCATCAGTTCTGACTAACAGAGAGACGCCATTGACCATAATGTCTGTAAGCCTTCCTCACATGCCGTAATATGTAAACGCCTGAAACTGTTCACCAAAAAACTGGCCAGTTTTGATTTATAAAGTTTTTTGGCAAGGGAATTCCACAGCTGGTAAAATATTCAACTTTGGTAGGTCCTGAATAGAGAACCCAACAAGTCCAAATTTACACCTATCATCTATTCATCGATTTTAAAGCCGCATTCGACAGAAACGGAGCCATATAAAGCTTTGGTTAAGGACCTCTCAACTTCTTAAACTTCTTGATATAGAATCAGGTTTAACGATTTGGTAGAAACACTCAGCATGCCTTTTTATATCAACAGCTCTGAGTTTAAGCACCTAGAACATCGATAAGTTGATGCACCTTTGATGGGTTGTATCATCAAGGTCTGACATGTCTTAATAATTGGTGCTGAAAATTGGCACAAGGTTTTGGTGGGATTCGAAAGATGCTTTTAATTAACCTTTTAAGACCGCTTAGACCTATGGATCTTATATTTCTTATTTCCCTTCGCAAAGTCTATGTATCTCTTAAATTCCCAAACGTAAATGCATAAACGTATCCCTACATCAAACTATTTTCTGTTTTATCATTTCAGTTTCAATACAATCGTTTATTTGGATTCGTCGAATAATTCTTCATAAGATCCGGTGATGTGGGACAGCCCCCGCAGCGGGAAATGCAACAACCCCAACTTCAAACGCCATCTGAATCTGATTTATATGGTACGGATGAGATAGAATTCCTACTGGACGAAATACGTGACTTAGAGCCGGTCTGCTGTCAGCTGGACGACGTGCAGGATTTTGAAATAGCTGGCAGCAGAGCCGGAGAGCTATCATTATCCTTGGAGTCACCACTGGGTACTTGCACATCGTGGGACTCGCACGCCAACTACAGACAGAGTAGTGGTCAATCGCCGCTGGCTTGGGGTGTTGTACTGCACTGTGATTCCCAACATTTGAAAACGCCTACAGGGATTGTACGAATTCTTTTGGTGGTGAGTGTCCTTTTCCTGTCATCCACTGTTTTTTTGTTTTTTTTTTGTTTTTGTTTTTGCCGCCATTATTCGATTAATTCCCAAATTTCAGTTATCTTCTGCCGCTTGCCTTGCATGCGAATGCTCAGCTGGCACCGTGCAAGTTGGCCTTTTTCTACTGCCACTTATAGGACGTTTAAGATTGATGATCTTCTGTGCAGTCTTCTCCCTCCTTATAACCTGTGTAATGTTGTTTCTCGATATTTCGCACATAGCACTGATGTTTCCATTCAATTGGACTAAAGTGGTAAGTATTACGCCTACAAAAGAGTCCTTGTTTGTAAGTGGGACAATTTCTTTTCCAGAACACATGGATGTACCTGAGTATTGGTTTGTTTTTCATTTTGGGTTCTACCCTCTTACTGCACATGGTCATTTTTGCCGAGGAATTTTCATGGGTGCCGAAGCACACAAAGGAAACTCTTTTCGCGTCAGCGGTAAGATTCATCAAGATTCATCAGTTCCAGAAATAATTATCATCCAACTCCATTGTCCACTTCACAGGTCATAGGTTATGTTTGTGCTGTTGAGGCATTCATTCTCTCAGGTTTGGCCACCTGGCCACAATACTATCGTCAAGTGCCAGACGATGGCAGCGAAATGTATATCGAAGATCGCGAAATGATCATACTTAGCGCAGCCGAAAGTACTGAAGTGCCGAATCATAACAGCACGCCACATAGTGAAACGAACCATCATAATCAATGCAATCGAATATCATCATCGTCGTCGTGTAATCAAAAGCCTTATATACCTGGTAAGTATCTGGAAACGGGGTTATCAATTTAAGGAGCATACCTATAGCTGTTTAGTGGATTTTTATGTATCCCCCAAACACCTGACACTCGGCATCTTCGGAGGGAAATGTACTTGTTATGGATTTGGCCAATGGTTGATTAAATATTAAAATCCACACGTCGCAATCCATAAATAAATATGAGCGTGCTCTTAGCCAATTCGTACCTTCTTTAGGAATTCCCTGAGGGCTTTACGTATTCCCCACAATGTGGTTCGAATAGATGGTGCTGCACGTATATAAGGAATTACAACCCTTTTCGATCGATTTGATGTCGTCCTTATGGGGCTTATTTGGGAAAGATGCGGGCAGGATATTTGGAAATGGAATTTATTTTAAACCTTGTAGTAGTCATCTTTGTCACTGGATAAGGTCATGATTTTTGTTTCGACAAATTGGCGATGTGTGAATGTGGAGGGAGTTTGATTTTAAATGAAAGTATGTGTGGGATTAGCTTGGGATTTGTTTTTTTTTGAAGAGATGACAGGTCTTGTTGACTCCTAAATGGGTTTGTACGGGGTGGTGATTTCATCTTCTCGTTTAAGAAATTATCTTTCAATCAGAAATAACTTTTTTTTTGGTGATTTCATTAAAATTTATCAAGGAAGGAAGGTATGCACAACGCGTATCCTTAACCTCTCGACGATGCCGACAGATGCTCGCAGCCAAGAACGAGGACTACAAGGATAAGCTGTAGGTGAAGACGAGAGCTGGCGCTGAGCTCTATAGGCAGAGAAGAAGAGAATACGCCGGCCTTTCAGAAAGAAAAGAAAAGCTCGCGATCGAGGATATAGAGAGGTGGCACTTCAAGAACAATGTTCGCAAGTTTTACCAAAGTGTAAAACGTCAAAGCCAAGGATACAAGGCTCAAACAGAATCCGGTCGAGATGAACAAGGAAATTTCGTAGCTGAGACACAGCCGATGCTGAGGATATAGAAGAACCACTTCTGCAGACTTTTAAACGGCGATGAAGAACAACATTCCGCTGTCAGGCAGAACGAACCTGCCAACCACCCGTCGTGAGTGAAGTGGGGATAGCAATATCTAAACTAAAGCTTGACAAGGATGCCGGAAATGTCGGTGTGACGTGCAAACATGAGAAAAGAACTCAAAATGTATTGGGGGCTGTGCCAGTACGACCCGTCATGGAACAATTTTTCTTGTATATAGTGCGTCATCTGTATGGCCATATAATCATTGATAACATCCACCAACTCATATGACAAATCTGGTCGGAAGAAGGTATGCCCGAAGAATGTACCCTCAGCATCGTTTGCCCGATTCACAAAAAAAGGAGAACCTCTGAACTACGCTCACTTCAGAGGCATAAGTGAATGCCTGAAACCTTTTACCAACAACCTGATCGCCCCTTATCAGTGTGGTTTTAGGCCAGAATGTCCACAACCGATCAAATTTTCACGCTTGGGCAGATCATGGAATTCCAAATCGATACCCACCACCTATTCATCGGTTTCAAAGCCTCATACGACAGCATTTATATAGACGAGCTATACAGAGCCATGTCTAGTTTTGGTATACAGCTCAAACTCGTCCGTTTGTTTAGGGTGACAATGGAGAATTCTCGCTGCTCCATCAGGAAAGGAAACGACCTCACCGACACATTCGATAACAAAAAAGGATTTAGGCAAGGCGATGGGCTGTCATGTGACTTCTTCAATCTGATTCTTGAGAGGATTGTGCAAAACTCCTGAGCCAACACCAGAGTCACAATTTTCCAAAAATCGGTGCGACTACTATCAGACGCCACCGGTATTGACATCATTGGTAGGACTCAACGTGATGTCAAAGCCACGTTTGCTTGTATAGAGAATGGAGCGGAAAAAATGGATTTAGCAGTAAATGAGGGCAAGACTAAGTACATGCTGTCAACACGAAAGGACACACAACACCGACGAATTGGACAGAACGTCACCATTGACAGATATAAGTTTGTGGTAGTGCGGGATTTTGTCTATCTCGGCTCCGCTATTAACTCTGACAACAACATCTCGTCAGAAATAAATCGAAGAATTAGTCTTGCCAACCGCTGTTTCTTCGGGCTAACAAGGCAATTCAGTAGTAAAGCCCTCACTCGAACTACTAAGGAGATCCTATATAAGGCCCTGATCATCCCAGTCCTGCTCTACGGCGCTGAAGCATGGACTGTCTCAAAAGCGGACGAAGAAATATTCGGTCGCATTTGCGTTGACGGGCTATGGAGACGAAGATTCAACCAAAAACTATACGAGCTGCACAGCGACATGTCCCCGGTCAAAAAACTCCGCATTTGACGTGTATGATGGCTAGGACATGTAAAGGGTTTTTTCAAATAAAACAAAAACGGTTTTGGATATCAATGAAATTCTTTATTGCTGTGAAATTACGTTCGATGCCATTATGTATGAAATTCGATTTCTTTTGCATGGCCACCACGGGCACGCTTGCAGAAGTCCAGACGCTGATCCCAATTTTCGACGGTTTTCAAGCATAAATCGGACGATACTGCTGCAATTTCACGTTCGATATTTGTACGAAGTTCAGCAATCGTCGCTGGCTTGTTGGCATAGACCATAGACTTGACGTAGCCCCACAGGAAATAGTCTAACGGCGTCAAATCGCAAGACCGAGGCGGCCAAGCGACTGGACCATTTCGTGAGATAACACGTTCTCCAAACTTGGTTTCCAATAAATTGATTGTGGCATTCGCTGTGTGGCTTGTGGCGCCGTCTTGTTGGAACCACATGTCCTCCAAGTCCATATCATCCAATTGGGGCGAGAAATATTCGGTTATCATTGAACGGTAGCGATTCCCATTCACAGTAACGTGCCGGTCTTGATCATCACACAAGAAGTACGGCCCAATGACGCCGCCGGCCCATAAACCACACCAAACCGTAATTTTTTCGGGATGCAATGATGACTCTGGAGTACGTTTGGATTGCTTCCTGACCAACACCGCATATTTTGTTTATTGACGAAGCCATTCAGCCAGAAATGAGCCTCATCGCTGAAGATGATTTTTCGATGAAAATCCGAATCATTTTCAAGTTGTTGCTCAGCCCAGTTCACGAACATATGACGCTTCTGGTGGTCAAGCGGCTTCAGTTCTTGCATCAATTTAATCTTGTAAGGATGTAGGCCAAGATCTTTTCGCAAAATTCGCCAAAACAACGACGTCACAGAGATGCCCAACGCTTAAGACTGACGTGTGAGAGACACATTTGGGCTTTCTTCAACTGAAGCCTCAGCGGCAGCATTATTCTCGAAACTACGGGCACTTTTTTGTCTCACAGGCACGGAAACATTTTGTACTGTGCCTGTGGGTTAAAATTTTTCCACTAGACGCTCAATTGTTGATCTGCTAGGACGATTATGACGACAATAAATTGGACGTAGCGCTCTTATCGTTGAGGCCACTGACTCCGAATTTCGGTTGTAAATTTTAATAATTTCGACGCGTTGTTGGATCGTATATCTCTCCATAATGAAATGGCAAACCTAACTGAAGAGAAATGTCAAAAGAGCGGCAAGAAATATGGCGTCGTTTGCTGTCCCTGTCGCTCAACTTTTGTAGCGTCCCTGTTGAAAAACCCGATAGAACGAATGGACACCAATACTCCGGCTTGTAAAGTCTTCGATTCCTATCGAAAGGTCGGACGCCGTAGAGGAAGATCTCGCCTTTAGTGGCGCGCACAAGTAGAAACCGACCTCAACCAACTTGGAGTGCACAACTGGAGGCATGGTCCTTAGCCATACAGATGACGCACTGCATATAAGCAAAAATGTTCTATAGAGGGTGGTACTGGCACAGCCCGCCATATAATTTGGATCTCGTTTCTCATATGTGCACGTGCGGGCGGTGTGCCGGTACCATAAAGCTGGTGAGCAAAAGTTTCTGTTTTTTTCTCAATGTGTCATCTGTATGGCTTTATAATCTTTGAAACGACCACATATTCGAGGTCGCTTAAAACGCAGCGAAATGTCTCGGTTTACTTATGCGATGTAAGAAATATTTGACCCCTTCTGATCTGGAATCAATATATAAAGCATATATACCCTCCAAGGATGAGTTCAACGCCCAAATCTTGTCAGGTGCAGGAAAAACATAATTGCGCCAGCTGGATTGATAACAAAAGCGTACGATAAAACTGATAGTAGACTCAACTGTATAGTGAACACGTGAACACTATAGTCTCGCTTGAACATCGTCGGAATATTTCACTCTTTTGCCGCTACCTTAGTCTTCCCCAACTGTAGCTTTGTTAAGCTTTAGTTTTGATATAGCTATCCTTACTTAACTCAAGTCTTAGCGTTGATTGTTTTCTGTGTCGTCGCCAATATTTAATGATTCGCTCTGTCTGACAGGGGAAGGTGGTTCGTCATCGCCGTTTAACAGTTTGCAGAAGTGGTCCTTCCACATTCTTAGCATCTGCTGTGTCATCTACTAGCATCCATATCAACCTACTATATTCCGTGTTTATCTCGAAAGAATTCTGTTCGATCCTTGTGTACTGGTCATTGACGTTTTACACTATGGTAAAACTTATGAACGTCGTTCCTGGAGTGGCACCTCTCTATATCCTCGAAAGCGCCCTTTTCTCGCTCTTTTGTTCTTCTTTATGAAAAGATGGTGTCCGTCCCTCCTTCTTTGCCAATAGAGCTAAATGGCTGGTCTCGTCTTCACCTGCAGCTCAGACTTCTTGGCTGCCTCGTTCTTGGCTGCGAGCATCTGTCGGCATTCTTCATCAAACCGAGGGTTTATTTCTGCGAGATGCCTAGAACTTTAGTTGCGGCTGTTCTTATGGCTTGTTGGCATCGTTGCCAATGTTAATAAGTTTTGGCACTGAGATCGTAGAGCGTGAGTGCTTATAAGGCTAATTTTGGTAAATTTGGCCTTGATGCGGATTGTTACAATGCGTTCGCTACTGCCTTAAAGGTATATGATTTTTGCATCCATCGTACTTCCTGAATGGCAGTAATGTCTGCTTTGTAGAATCTTAGTTCTTCTGGTTGTTCGCTGGCACCTCTTCTGTTCAATGTTCTCACATTGTATGTGCAATTACGAACGTCATGGAACCAGTTACCGTCCAGAACAATTTCATACATTCTTGGGCAGACTTAATGAGCCACCATCCACTGATATCGCCTCCCATCTGCTCAAGTCAATCGGTTTATATTTGACAAATTTATTCAATGTTAACATACCGACATGCAAAATGGCACATCCAGTGTTTGCTACCCCGGGTAATTCCGTCAAAAAGTCTGCACTTTCGGTTGTCAGAAATTAACTGGCTATGACTGTAAATTTTAATTGGAGGGTATATAGCTCTATTCAAACTTCAAATGCTTCCATATTACTCCGTCTTATTGCATGATCCAACCAACCTCATAGATCCCAATTAACCACGGTCAGAATACTCCTCCAGCTGCTCTCCATCGGCGGACTTTTCAATAACGCTAGCTAAGTTGAAAAACCATGCACCCTTATCCCAAAAATCCAGTCTTCACCAGTATTGTCTTCGACACTAATCGAAACATAATAACGCTCGGGTAATTTTATGAGAGCCTTGCCATTGAATTCATTTACCGTTGCTATCGCTTAAAATAACCACCTCCATTATAACTTGTAAAATATAAGCACGCTGTGCTAATTCACCCTAACAGCTCTTACTTAACAGACCCCATCACGACTTGAAGTACTATGTAAACAAATTATTTTCTAAATACACATCTCTAATGACTTCCGTAGGGCTCCTTTCACTAACGGTGTATAGGTTGCGCTTAGGCTAGCGTCGTTCATATACTCTGACTCTGCACTTCAGTTAATTTTTCCATTAAGTCTGTCCCCCTTTTTTTTTTAATTGAATCAATTACCACACTTACACATACCCCCCACCCGTACTCATATAAGTTGACACAACAGGGTGGCCTCTCGATGTACACTCTTGACGTTAAACAATGCCAAAGCCACTTCAGTTCATTAAAATATTTTGAGTTCTCTAACGGTCGTCCTTTATGCTCTCCCTCTGATGGCTGACATCCTTCATTTGCTTACAGTTCGTCTCTCTTGTCCTTCGCTTTGGCTTCGTCTACTTTGATGACAATCTGAAGAAGACAACGAACAAAAAAAAAATTGATTATCCATAAACAATAACGGGCACAAGGATGTGTGTTGCTAACAGAGGACCTGATGCAGCTTGGAGTAGATACCACTTATTGGTCATCAATGATGACACTCGGCGAGCTTTCAATCTCTGCCTCTCTCATAAGGATACAAACAAAAAAAAAGGAGGAAAAACATGAAAACATTTTAATATCCTTAGTGCACACAACTAGCACCTCCCATCGAGATGAATTTCTCTAAGGGGGTTTGGGGTCATTCCACCATCACCAAACGGCAGGGCTCAAGCTCGTTTGATTCCTCGATGCCAGTGCATTTATTGATTAAATCATTCCTGAACTAAAAACGGGGTAAATAATTTAAAATTCTCTATGAAGAGTCCCCTTGTCCTTGGGATGTACAATATGTCGCAGGGTTTGCTCTCGAAGCGGGAGGATCCTTTTCATTGTGGCTTTGTATCATTTCTGTCGTTAATGGATGTTTTAGCATTCATTATCAATGGCACGCAGGAAAGGGACAGACATTTAATTAAATTAGCGGTACTTTATCTTTAAAACATGTCCTGGGTGAAGATACACCTTGTAGTGATTTCTAAGTGATGGCAAAATGGAAGGACGAAAAAAAAGTGATTAATTAAAAAGTTTTCTTACCGAAGAATCAATTTGATTTTATGTTTGCCGTTTACCTTTTTTTGCAGTCTTTTTAGGAGTTGCAGGGTTTTGTATTTAATTTTGAAGTTTGAAATATTTTGAGGTTTTTTTTATTTACTTAACCGGGACCCATCAACTTTTTCGGCGTTATTTTTCGTCCATTATTCTGCATCCCTACTCTAAGGTTTGCCGGTTGAACTTCATATATTGGGTGGCCTCTTGGGGCCGAGATCTACAAAATGTCACATCGCTTAAAATGTTTGGCAAATTTGTCTTCTTTATCTTTGGTTGGTCATCAGCACTTTTATTTGTCGGTCAGAAGCTAAAGAAAATGTCAAATCGACAAACAAATTTAAGCGTTTTTCAGAATTTATTAAATCGCCCAAAATGTAAAAAAAAAAGTCGAAAAAATTTTTTTAAATCTTTTTGGGCGATTTTCAGCTTCTTGAAAGCACCCGAAATGGAAGGAATATGATCAGAATGAAAAGTAGGGTTAAGGTTAGGTAAGAGTGGCTGTCAGCGATTCGCTTAGACCAGTTTTCGGTCCATTGTGATACCACATGGATTTCGTCCATTCTCCTTGTTACCTGTGAGAAAATCAGTCAGAGTTAATAATGAAACGGAGAACGCATCTCACTTTCGTGTTTGACAATTCGTAGAGATTTTGAAAGATGAAAGCTCCAAGATGGAGCTTCCTTTTGTTCGATATGGCCGGGCAGTTACAAAGAAGATGAAGTATTGTTTCTTCTTTCTCTTCGTCCAGACAGCTCCCGCAAAAATAGTTTGAATGAAGGACTAGCCTTTCTGTGTGCCTACCTATTAGACAGTGTCCAGTGAAGACACTTACGGTGGCGCTAATGTGCGGTTTAGTGAGCGAATTCAGTCCCTGACTGGTAATTTATTCTGCCGAGTTCAACGGCCTTACAGTTCTCTGTAATATCATTATGCCCAGGCATCCATCATAGGTGAATGTTAAACTGCAATGACATCCTTTGCAAAGATGAGCTGTAATCTAGAGTTGTCTTTGAGTTAGTTGGGACTGATTGCTGTCAGCCAATGAAAGGCTTCTTTGATCGCCATAAGTTCTGCCTGGAAGACGCTGCAGTGCTGTCTTGCGCTGCTAGATAAGTAGAAGTGGCGGTTCTACTTACTTAAGTGGCGCTACAGTCCCGAATGGGCCTCAACCACCATGCCTCTCCAATCAGCCCGGTCCTTAGCTAACTGCCTTCAGTTGCACACTCCAAGTTGAGGTCGTTTTCTACACAGACATTAGAGCAGTAATGGCATGATCAGGGTCTTATATAGGATCTCCTTAGTAGTTCGAGTGAGGACTTTACTACTGAATTGCCTTGTTAGCTTCGAAGAAACAGCGGTTGGCAAGAGTGATTCTTCGATTAATTTCTGACGAGATGTTGTTGTCAGAGTTAATAGCGGAGCCGAGATTGATAAAGTCCCGTACTACCTCAAAGTTATATCTGTCAATGGTGACGTTCTGTTCAATTCGTCGATGTTTGCGTCCTTTCGTGTTGACAGCATATACTTCGTCTTTCCCTCACTTGCTGCTAAAGCAATTGTTGCAGCTTCCTTCTCTTTACTAGCAAGCGTGGCTATGACATCATGTTGAGTCCTACCAATGATTTCAATACCGTTGGCATATGATAGTAGTCGCACCGATTTTTGGAAAATTGTGCCTCTGGTGTTGGCTCGGGAGTTTTGCACAATCATCTCAAGAATCGGATCGAAGAAGTCAAATGAAAGCGCATCGCTTTGCCTAAATCCTGTTTTGTTATTGAATGTGTCGATAAGGTCATTTCCGACCCTGATGGAGCAGCGAGAATTTTCCATCGTCAGAAACGATGCGATTGAAAGACAGAAAGACTGCAATCGCAAGAGACCGCCAAGGCAACGATGCCAACAAGCCATTAGACCAGGCGCAACCACCAGCAAGAAACCCCTGGTATGATGAGGAATGCCGATAAATGCTCGCTGCCAAGAACGAGGCCTACAAGGCTAAGCTGCAGGTGAAAACGAGAGCTAAAGTTGAGCTTTATAGGCAGAAAAGATGGGAAGAGCACCAGCTTTTCTGAAAGAAGAAAAAAGAGCAAGAATGGCTCTGTATAGTTCTTTTCTATAAATGCTGTTGTATGCGGTTGGAAATCGATGAATAGATGGTGGGTACCGATTTGGACTTTTTGGGTTTTTTTCCAGGATCTGCCGAAGTGTGAAAATTTGATCGGTTGTTGACTTTCCTGGCCTAAAACCACACTGATTAGGGCCGATCAGGTTGTTGGTAAACGGTTTCAGGCGATCACATATTACGGCAGATAGGATCTTGTAGGCGATGTTGAGCAGACTTATGCCTCTGTAGTTGGCTCAGCTTAGAGGGTCTCCTTTTTTGTGGATCGGGCAAACGATGTGAGGTTCCATTCTCCAGGCATACTTTTTTCTACCAGATTTCGCTTATGAGCTGGTGGATGTTACTTACCAAGTCATCTCTGGTGGTTTGATAAAGCTCAGCAGGAAGACCGTCATTTCCGGCAGGTTTGAGTTCAGATATTGCTATCATCACTTCATTCAGGTAGGGTGGTTGGAAATTTTAGCTGTTGTTGCCAATATTTAATGGTTCGTTCTGCCTAACAGGGGATTGTTGTTCGTCATCGCCGTTTAACAGTCTGCAAAGGTGGTTCTTTCATATTTTCAGCATCGACTGTGTCTCAACTATGATATTTCCTTGGTCATATCGACAGGATTTTGTTCGAGACTTGTGTCCTTGGCTTTAACGTTTTATACTTTGGTATAACTTGCGAGCATCGTTCCTGGAGTGGCACCTCTCCATATCCTCGATTTAGCACTTTTCTTGCTCTTTTTTCTTCTTTCAGAAAAGCTGGTGCTCTTCCCATCTTCTCTGCCTATAAAGCTCAACGTTAGCTCTCGTTTTCACCTGCAGCTTAGCCTTGTAGGCCTTGTTCTTGGCAGCGAGCATTTATCAACATTCCTCATCATACCAGGGGTTTCTTGCTGGTGGTTGCGCCTGATCTAATGGCTTGTTGGCATCGTTGCCTTGGCGGTCTCTTGCTATTGCAGTCTTTCTGCAATCGCATCAGTGTTTCTGGATTATTTTGGAGTGGTGGATTTAGGCATTCTTACTTTGGCTGCAACAAGGAATGTTCGGACATCTAAAATACTGGATGCGTGCCTATTGTCTATCGCAATGTCATCAATTTGGATGACCGTTCGTTGATCTGGAGACCGCCATGCCCCCTTTTGGATATCGATGTGAGGAAAACATATGCTGGCTATAGTGGCATTTCGTTCCGTAACGAAGTCAATTACCCTAAGTCCATTACCAGACGTGTTGTCTTCCTACCTTTGTGTTAAAATCTTCCAGCACGATTTAAACATCATACTTACGTAGTCGCTCATAGGTTTTGTCAAGGAGCTCATAGAAGTAGTCCTTAGCTATACCATCTTTTTCCTCCGTTGCGGAGTGAACGCATATAAGGCTTATGTTGACGAATTTGGCCTTGATGCGGATTGTCACAATGCGTTCGCTTAGGTCTTGGAAACATAAGACTCCTTGATTAAGTCTGGCGCTTATAACAAATCCGCATACGAAAAGTAGCTGTTTCTGCTCACTATAACACGGTCCGTTGTAGATATCACGGTTTTTCATCCTCTTTTTTGCACGGCCCATTACATAGTAATTCCTGTATGGCTGTAATATCTGCTTTGTAGCAGCTTAGGGCTTCTGGTAGTTGTTCGCATGCACCTCTACTATTTAATGTTCTAGCATTCCAGGTGCAGATACGAACGTCGTTTGTCCTTTTTTCGTTTAGCCGGGTCGTCAGCAATAAAATTAGTCCTTTCCGAGGCTGTTGGTTGCTTCGTAACACAAAGTTCCATGGTTTGGTAGTAAACCCAAATCACAACTCCCAACCTGGAGGGCCAGTTCCAATTGATAAGATACCCCTAGGACACGGGGCCATCAGTATCCATTGTGGGATTGAGCGCTGCCGTTGGCCTTTCGGTTCATCCGCCACCATATCTGTTCAAGGGGCCTGATTAACCCTTGAAATTCCTAGACAACCTGTTGTATGAATATATCGAAACAGCTTGTCTAGGTTCGTCTCGGACAGCAGGGCTGGTATTTATTCCGTGCCATTCTGACCTGGCTATTTATAGTGTTGCTGTTTTACGTCCTGTTGTCAACACTCGCGCTTGTCGTTTAGCAAGTCGAATCCGGTACCCGATTAAGCACTTGATGTGTAGTCAGAGTTACAACCACTGGGCATTGCCAAGTTAAGCTAATCACACTATACCCTCGTTCTACAATACCCAACCAAAAGTTCGTTTTTGTGTAAATGGTAAGGAATTTGGAAAATGGATCTGAGCAGCATATTCAGAAAATCTCAATATCTATATTTCACCTTTTCATAATTGAAAAACTTTTGCCACGCCCCTTTTTTAAGGGCGTTTCAGCAAAAAATGGTCTAAAAAACATCAGTATGAGTCGTCCATACTGCGGACGACAGAGTCTGGATAGAGTCCAGTAAGTGTAGGTTATTTTCGGGGCCCAGCTTTAAAAATAAGACCAGTTTTCAAGAATTGGTCTTATTTGGCATTTATAGAGAACAAAGAGCTGGGCTGCTGTAAAATATCTCTTAGCTCTTAAAGGGTTAAAAAGATACTGCTTGGACAGTACATATTCTTGTCGTGATAAATCTGAACCAATTGTGGTGAAAGCGACTGCATGGATTCTTCTGGTTAAAAAAACTGTTTTCTCCATTTCGAATTGCGGAACTCTGGAATTGTTCTTCTTGTAAATGTTGCGTTTTTCTTGAATTGAATTGTACTAGATTTTGCTTTTCCCATTCTTTAATCTGTTGCAGGGCTTCATTTATAGAGCAAATTTTATCGCATCTCTGCTACAACAACGAAATTTTTAAGTATGAACCAAATTTCAAAATAATTTGCAGAAACTGTTTTTTTGCAATCTTTCCCTTAAGAACTCTTTACGAGAAATTTAAATTTTCCTTTGAAAATGTGTATTTCATTGCCACAGTAATCAACATGCACTCTAAAAAAAAAAAAAACCATCTCGACCGAGGGAAGCTTTTAGTAAAATTGTGTCTGGAAATTCATTAAACTTCTGTGCACATCCTTATTAAAAAGACGCTTGTCATTAATTTTAATGCAAACATTTATTATTAAACAGGAAACACTTAAACAGGAAATACTTGAACAGTCTTAATTTTTCTTTTGTTTTTATGCCCAAAGGTGTTTCTGGTTAAATGAGACTAAAGTCTGACATCTGATGGTAGGACCTTCATCTTTTTTATTGATGGGTTGGGTTACAATTTAGACAGAAGGATAATACATACATTGCTCTCACTTTACCACATTCCTGTTGGTTTGTCAGTTCAATCTCAAAATAGTTATAGCGCCAAGAACATTGGTTTTGGATCACTTCTTCTCTGAGGCCAAAGAGATGCTGTAGCAATTGTGTGAGGCAGGCGCTTTATGGCCGCCTTTTTGATGGATTTCGAAGGGTTATTTTTCTTAAATTGGCGCTCTTATACGGCTATGAATATCCTTTTAATGTTTTCCTACAGTCCGGGCTTATAAAGAATTGGGGATAAGTAGAGATGAGGTACAGATACACATTGCTTTTGTGACTTTAAAATACAATGGAAAGGAACGCAAGAGTTCCTTTCACATTTGTGTGGTTCGACTTAAATAGATGAATATCTATATTTTCGCATAGATAAGCTTAAGAGTAAGCTGATTTATATGCACTGAAATTAAATATCTGACATCAACGGCCTCTATGGGTCCTTAAACCTAACATTTACATACATTTGTGAGTGCAAAGTTTTATTTTTTTCACAAAGAATGTGACCTCCTGCTTAACCTCGACTTGGAACCACAAGTTTAAGCTTCTCTGGACAGTTTTGTACTCTTGAATGTTTATCAGACGTTCGTAAGAGCAGAGCCAGTGAGCCAACTTAGTATTGTCGTTTTTGTCAGGATTTGAATCATCTAGCCAACTATAAAGTTTGCTAGAAACTATAAAGTTTGCTATGCCTATGTCTCCTTTATGTTGTTTAGGACGCGCTTAAATTCTGTGTACTTCTGAGCTGAAGTTTTGGATATGCCTTATATATACAAGCCACCGATAAGCCAAATTAGATCCTCTTAATTGCGCACAATACAGAGGCATAAGTCTGCTCAACATCGCCTACAAGATCCTATCTGCCGTAATATATGAACGCCTGAAACCGTTTACCAATAACCTGATCGGCCCTTATCAGTGTGGTTTTAGGCCAGGAAAGTCCACAACAGATCAAATCTTCACACTTCGGCAGATCCTGGAAAAAACCCGAGAAGTCCAAATCGATACCCACCACCTATTCATCGATTTCAAAGCCGCATACGACAGCATTTATAGAGACGAACTATACAGACCCATGTCTAGTTTTGGTATACCGCCCAAACTCGTCCGTTTGTGTAGGATGACGATGGGGAATTCTCGCTGCTCCATCAGGGTCGAAACGACCTCACTGACACATTCGATACCAAAAAAGGATTTAGGCAAGGCGATGCGCTGTCATGTGACTTCTTCAATCTGATTCTTGAAAGGATTGTGCAAAGCTCACGAGCTAACACCAGAGGCACAATTTTCCAAAAATCTGTACAACTACTAGCATACGCCGACGGTAATGACATTATTGGTAGGACCCAACGTGATATCATAGCCACGTTTGCTAGTATAGAGAAGGAAGCGGCTCAAATGGGTTTAGCAGTATATGAGGGCAAGACGAAGTATATGCTGTCAACACCAAAGGACACACAACATCGACGAATTGGACAGAACGTCACCATTGACAGATATAACTTTTACGGGACTTTATCTATCTCGGCTCCGCTATTAACTACGACAGCAACATCTCGTCAGAAATTAAACGAAGAATTACTCTTGCCAACCGCTGTTTCTTCGGGTTAAGAGGCAAATCAGTAGTAAAGCCCTCACTCGAACTACTAAGGAGATCCTATCAGATCATCCCAGTCCTGCTCTACGGCGCTGAATCATGGACCGTCTCAAAAGCGGATGAAGAAATCCTTGGTCGATTTGAGAGAAAAATTCTTCGAAAAATCTTCGGTCCCGTTTGCGTTGACGGGCTATAGAGACGAAGATTCAACCAAGAACTATACGAGCTGTACAGCGACATGCCCCTGGTCAAAAAACTCCGCATTGGACCTTTAAGATGGCTTGGACATGTAGAGCGAGTGGACACCAATATTCCGGCTCGCAGAGTCTTCGACTTCTAGCCAGACGTCGGACGCAGTAGAGGAAGACCTCGCCTTAAGTGGCCTTCACAGTAGAAACCGACCTCAGCTAACTTTGAGTGCGCAACTGGAGGCAGTTAGCTAAGGACCGGGGTGATTGGAGAGGCATGTTGGTTGAGGCCCAGCTTCATTCCAGACTGTTGCGTCACTTAAGTAAGTAAGTAAGATAAGCCAAAGTTTGCAGATTTGAAGTAAGGGAATAATCGCCTATTAGCCGGATTGTTTGGATAGAGTCCAGTTAGTTCGTGCATGCTTAGGTTCCGAACTTCAATCATAAGAACAGTATTGAAGACTGGGTCGTCCTGAGGCCTTATAAAGGAGGAGAAGCTGAGCTGGTGTAAAATATTTTTAAAGGGTTATATATTACATATGCTTCTGCTTTGCTAATACAGGTTACTAGAACTAGATTTTGTTTGCCTAATGTGCAATCTTTGATAGTTCAACGTTTGTAGAGCGGATTTGTTCGCAGGTATGCAAAAATAGCGCTAATATTTGTGTCATTTGTGTTAGGCATTCAGATCAGAGAATGATTTTCAATAAGAGCGCTACAAAAGTTTTTCTTAAATAAAACAAAAACGGTTTTGGATATCAATGAAATTCTTTATTCCTGTGAAAGTACGTTCGATGCCATTATGTATGGAACTCGATTTCTTTTGCATGGCCACCGCGGACACGCTTGCAGAAGTCCAGACGCTGAACCCAATTTTCGACGGTTTTCAAGCATAAATCGGCCGATACTGCTGCAATTTCACGTTCGATATTTGTACGAAGTTCATCAATCGTCGCTGGCTTGTTGGCATAGACCATAGACTTGACGTAGCCCCACAGGAAATAGTCTAATGGCGTCAAATCGCACGACCGAGGCGGCCAAGCGACTAAATCATTTCGTGAGATAACACGTTCTCCAAACTTGGTTTCCAATAAATTGATTGTGGCATTCGCTGTGTGACTTTTGGCGCCATCCTGTTGAAACCACATGTCCTCCAAGTCCATATCATCCAATTGGGGCGAAAAATATTCGGTTATCATTGAACGGTAGCGATTCCCATTCACAGTAACTTGCCGGTCTTGATCATCACGGAAGAAATACGGCCATATGACGCCGCCGGCCCATAAACCACACCAAACCGTAATTTTTTCGGGATGCAATGATGACTCATTGAGTACGCGTGGATTGATGCCTGACCAATACCCCATATTTTGTGTATTGACGAAGCCATTCAGCCAGAAATGAGCCTCATCGCTGATGATGATTTTTCGATGAAAGTCCGAATCATTTTCAATTTGTTGCTCAGCCCAATTCACGAACATACGACGCTTCTGGTGGTCAAGCGGCTTCAGTTCTTGCATTAATTTAATCTTGTAAGGATGTAGGCCAAGATCTTTTCGCAAAATTCGCCAAAACAACGACGTCACAGAGATGCCCAACGCTTAAGAAAGACGTGTGAGAGACACATTTGGGCTTTCTTCAACTGAAGCCTCAGTGGCAGCATTATTCTCGAAACTACGGGCACTTTTTTGTCTCACAGGCACGGAAACATTTTGTACTGTGCCTATGGATTAAAATTTTTCCACTAGACGCTCAATTGTTGATCTGCTAGGACGATTATGACGACCATAAATTGGTCGTAGCGCTCTTAACGTTGAGGCCACTGACTCCGAAATTCGGTTGTAAATTTTAATAATTTCGACTCGTTGTTGGATCGTATATCTTTCCATCATGAAATGGCAAACCTTACTGAAGAGAAACGTCAAAAGAGCGGCAAGAAATATGGCGTCGTTTGCTGTTCGACTCTACAAATGCTGTTGTATGCGGCTTTGAGATCGATAAATGGGTGGTGGGCTTACAATTTGGACTTCTTTGCATTTCTTCCAGGATCTGTCGAAATGTGAAAATTTTATCTGTTGTGGACTTTGATTGCACAACCCTACTGATAAGGCCCGATCAGGTTGTTGGTAAACGGTTACAGGCGTTCATATATGTAAAGAATTAAACGCCAATGTCAAACGAATTATATTTTATTAGTAATTAAGATTATTTAAGGGTTATAAGTTGGAATATAAATTGACATTAAGAACTGACTGACTGACTGACTACTTCACAACTTAACGACTGTACAACTTATTGACTACTGTCCTGCTTTGAACAACCGTACAGGTTGAGCACTCGACGTAGCCTTTTCATGGTATGGGTAGTGTTAAACCCACCAACACCGCTACTGTACTTTACATTCGGCCATTCTGATATTCGTCATCTGACCCTGTATTGATATTGTATTGATATTGATGTATGTATTGATATATATATATTGATATATATATATATGATATGATATATGTATTGATGTATTGATAGGCCCCTCGACTTGCGCTGCTTTTCTTACACCGTAACGTCCATTTCGCTTGACCTTAGTGACTTCATATGGGCCAAGATATTCGCTCGCCAACTTCCTGCCTGTAGCAAACTGCGTACGTTTGATTGCGACCAGGTCTCCAACTTTGTAGCCATATTCACTCTTGCGTTTTCTGTCGTAATTTTTCTTGTATGTTGTTTGAGCATTTTGTATCTGCTTCCTGGCTTCTTCACGCAACTTCTGTCGTTCGTTGTCGAAATTCTCCATCATTTCTTGTTCCAGCAACTCGGAAATTTCTTTGTTTACTTCATTTTTCATTTGAATGCCAAACATCAATTGAAACGGCGATACTTTTGTTGAACTGTGAATGCGTGCGTTGATTGCCTTCTGCACCCTTGCCATCTGACGATAACTTTGCTGTTATGGATAAAATCGATCTGTTTACACGTTCGATTTGACCATTTCCCCTTGCAACGCCTGTTGTACACAATATATGTTCGATACCGTTTCCTTCTATGTATTCCTCGAATGCTTTAGAGGTGAATGCTGATCCCCTGTCGCTGACCACCCGAGAGGGTAAACCAAAAATGCTGGACCATTCGTTTAATTTCTTCAGCACTTCTTCGCATCCAGTCGATTTAGTCGGGTACAGCCATACAAATTTGGTGAACCCGTCCACCATTGCCAAAATGTACTTGTACTGCTTTGACGTCGCGTCCATAGGTCCGAGATGATCGATGTGCAGAGTATGTAACGGCTTGTCTCCTTTGTCTATGCAGTGCAAATAACCCTCTTTTTTGCCCAGCTTTTTGTTATGTATTATACATTTTATGCAACTGTTGATAAACTGACCGACTTTAAACTCTAGATGTGGTATCCAGTAGCTCTGCTGAATGGCGTGAATTGTTTTTTGTACAGCAAAATGGCCATCGTTGTGCGCATTAGCTATAATTTCGCGCTCCATCAACTTAGGCACAGCTAACAAATCATTACCGTTTACAGTTTTGTATATGAGACCTCCTTTAATCTTGAAATTTTCATATGGTCGAATCATAAGAATTTCTCCCACAGCTTTGAAATGTGCGTCGTTTTTCTGAGCGTTCCTTATACGCGCTGATGCTTCTGTAGAAACTGTCAGTATATTTTGCGGGTAGCGACTAAGACAGTCGACATGTTTCATTCTTTCACCCGGTCGATGCTCCACGTCAAAATCAAAATCTTGAAGATATAAAACCCATTGCGTTACTTCACGTGGGACATCTTTCTTATTTGTTGTTTGCTTGAACGCTGCGCAATCCGTTACCAACTTAAAGTGAATGCCAAGCAAATAATGACGAAATTTCTTTAAAGCAAGGTATGCGGCTTTGACTTCTAAGATATAACTATGCCGCTGTGACTCCTGCACAGATGTCTTTTTGCTCCAAAAAAACACCGGATGTAGCTGTCCTTCAAACATTTGCAACAGTGCAGCACCAAACCCGTCTTTTGATGCATCAGTGTGGACTTCAGTAGGTGCCTCTCTCGCGTAAATCTTCAAAACCGGTTCTCTGGTTAATGAAGCTTTCAATAGCTGAATCGACTTGAGCTCAGTTGGTCCCATCTCAAACGGTACATCTTTGCGCAATAAGTTTGTCAACGGAAGAGCTGTGTGTGCATAACCTCTTATAAATCTTCTAAAGAAGCCAGTTAGGCCTAAGAATGACTGCACAGATTTCACGTTCTTGGGCACCGGAAATTTGCTTACGGCTGTTGTTTTTTCTTTACCTGGTCGTATATATCCGTTTTCAACTGTATGTCCTAGAAAGTTGACAGACTTTTGCAGGAAATGGCACTTTTGCCATTTGATTTTCAGCCCATAGTTCGCTGCTTCAGTAAATACTCTCTTCATTTTATAAATACATTCCTCAGCTGATACCGCATGAATAATAATATCGTCCATGTACAGCTCCATTACATCTTGGTTCATCAAATCCTGAAACACATGATTGGCAAAGCGAATGAACGCAGCTGGTGAGTTACAAAAGCCAAACGGTGCTCTGTTGAACTCGTATAAACCGCTTTTTGTGACGAATGCTGTATATTTTTTGCTGGACTCCTCAACTGGCACATGAAAAAAGCCATTTTCAAGGTCCATGACTGTAAAAAATTTGGCATTCTGCAACTTTTCCAACACGTCGTCGATCAGTGGTACTGGGAAGCAATCTTTAAGCACCATGGTGTTCAGCTTTCGGAAATCCACGCATACGCGATAGGAGCCGTCTTTCTTCCTTACAATGACGACTCTGCTGGCAAAATTTGACGTAGATTTGCGTATAACACCCTTTTCAAGCCACTCGTCGATCTGCTTCTGTACTGCTTCAGCTTCTTCAACTGGTATACGACTCGGTGTTTGACGAAATGGTAAAATTTCTCCGTCTGGCACGATCTTCAACTTTACTGGACATTCTATACTTGGCTCTGCTGGTTGATATTCCTTGATCATCCTTTGGACAACATCTTTATACTGTGTAGAAGAATCGATATCAGCACTTGATTCAACAATGTTATAAATACTTATCTGATTTGTCTCCATATCAATTTCCTCCGTTAACAACGGAGAAAATTGATAACCATTTGCAGTAAACGAAAAGAAGAACTTCTTCGTAAAGTCGAATCCAAGTAGTGCGTCATATTCAACTGCATCGTCCGGGACCACAATAAACTTTTGCAAAGTGTGTGTGCCGTCGACTGTAACCTCAGCTTCAAAATATCCAATCGGAGTTGTTTTTTTGTTACCCAGGCCACGCAACAACGAAAAACTCTTTTGCAAATGCACATCTCTAAGTTGCTTGTAGACACGCTCCTTTATAATGGTCACATCCGATCCTGTGTCGACCAGGCATTCGACTTTGACGTTCTTCACAATGATTTCCTTTACGCGACTATGATCAACAACAACATTAACCCTCTTCGTCGCTCGTGGACAGGCTTTGGATATATGCCCACTCTGGTTACACTTAAAGCATTCCTGCTCCACTTTGCAATCTTTTCGTAAGTGTTCAGTAGATCCACAGTTAAAACAGTGATTCTTTTTATCAATGCGTGCGGTACCATTTTTACTGACACTGCTCTGCTGTTTGTACATTTTATCACTCTCGTTTATGCGCTCGAAAATATCGTACTTCTCCTTAAGTTCTTTAAATGATTTACAGCTGTACATATTGTATTTTATTTCACATTTTATATCCAAGCCGTCTACAATATAGCGTATAACGGAGTCTATGTCAACGTCACCAAGAGCAGCAATTTTTTTCATATGTAAAACGTACTCGTGAAAACTTTCTTCTTTGAGCTTTTTCCTCTCACTCAACTGTTTATGGACTTCTGCACTACCATACACGCGTTCGAATTCATTCACTAGTAACACTCGTAGTTCTCGGTACTCACACACAGACACTGATTTCAGGAACAGTTTTGCCGTATTCGTCATCTTACCTCGTGCCTGCACATATTTTTGCTTTGCACTCAGGCCATAGGAATCAGCATTCTGCTCAAAATTTTGAAACCAATGTTTAACTGGAAGTCTCTCCATCAAAGTCTGGAATGATTTTTGCAAAATTTTCAACTGAAACTTTCGAATCGTTTTGTTTTACTTCGTCTGCTTGAATTTTTAAAGTGAGCATTTGAATGACATGTTGCAAACTTTCATTATTTTGTTCGACTATTTGTTGCATGTTTAGCTCACTACTCTTTGGTTTTGTTTCGACTTCTATTCGTTTAGCGGTGCCTGACGCTAATTCCGTTTCGCGTTCGTCCAGGTTGTTTTTTTCTTCATCACTCATCGTAGATTTTTTTTGCTGTGATTTTGACCGTGTGTTATATTGTTGTCTCACTTTCACCCTTGCACGAGTAATCGGCGCTTCTTTTATTTCTACTGTTAGTCCCCGATCTTTTTCGTCACCTTCCACACTCACACCCGTTTTCGTTTTTTTCGCACTCATGTACTGAAGCGGTTGAGCCCCCAAATGTAAAGAATTAAACGCCAATGTCAAACGAATTATATTTTATTAGTAATTAAGATTATTTAAGGGTTATAAGTTGGAATATAAATTGACATTAAGAACTGACTGACTGACTGACTACTTCACAACTTAACGACTGTACAACTTATTGACTACTGTCCTGCTTTGAACAACCGTACAGGTTGAGCACTCGACGTAGCCTTTTCATGGTATGGGTAGTGTTAAACCCACCAACACCGCTACTGTACTTTACATATATTATGTCTGATAGGATCTTGTAAGCGATGTTAGTTGGCTTAGCTAAGAGAATCTCCTTTTTTATGTGTCGAGAAAACGACGCTGTGGTTCCATTCTTCAGGCATACTATCATATGACCAAGTTTTGCACTTGAGTTGGTGAAAGTTAGTTACCAAATCATCTTCGCTTATTTCATAAGGCTCGGCGGAAGCCCATCATATCCGGCAGCCATGTTAAGCTGAAGTTTAGGTATACCTTTCCTCATTTGACTTAGGTCAGGTGGTTGCTACTTTTTGTTGTAGTTGGCAGTTAGTTTTGCTTGACAGCGGGTGATTGTTCGTCATCTTCATTTAACAGTTTGCAGAAGTGGTTCTTCCATAGGTATCCTTGGTTTATCTCAACGGGGTTCTGTTCGAGACTGTCTTTGACGAGAGTACTTTCATCTTGAAAACGAAAATTATTAGTTGTCCTAATAATAGTTATCCATTTATGTAGTATAAATAGAGTTGGTGGTTGAATTGATCCTTGTGGCACCCCCGCAATTATAGAGAATCCACCGGGGGAAATGCCATCCACCACTACTTGAAAAGATCCCTTACTGGACAGACCATCTGGCGGAAGGAAGATAGCTCTAATGGCTAGGGTGTATGTTTATTCACTCTACAGACGTTCGAAGCAAGGATTTTTTTTTAACTAGACCAATGTCACTGAATAGGTCTAATAGTTCTTCGTTGAAGCGTTTTCTTCAAAACTTTCACTGAAAGTAATGAACGAAAACTCCGCAATTCGGGTCGGAAGAATACGAATTTATAGGACTCGGTTGCTTTATAGTTCCTGTATGACTACAGCGTCAAATACAAGGTGGGCCAAAAGAGATCACCCTATTGGAGGATGCTTTTATTTTTGCAAATGGCCGCCAATGTCAAATTTGTTTTGAAATTTGTGGATTAGACGGATTAGACGGATGTAGAATACAAGTGAACAAGCCATGGAGCGATACACTCCTCAAGAACGCAGAATAATCGTGTCAATTTGTTTCCGTAACAATTCATCTGTAGTGTTGGTGCAGAGCGAAATCTGTCGCCGATTTCCCGGCCGTCCGACATCGACTGCGCAAACACTGCACCGTTTGGCCACCAACCTTGAAGAGTATGGGACCACACGAGACGTTACCAAGAGTGGCCGGCCCCGGAGCAACGGTTGTGCCGAGAATATCGCCGCTGCTGCCGAGGATGTCGAGGATGTCGGAAACATCGACCAGACGCCGTGCCTCGCAAGTAGACATCAGCCGCGCGTCCCTAAGGCGAATTTTGATCAACGACTTGCGCGTGTTCCCGTACAAAGTCCAGACGAGGTGGACTATATTCCGACCAAAATCATAATGAGCAATGAGGCTCATTTCCACCTCAGCGGGTACGTGAACAAGCAAAACTATCGCTTGGGGGGCACCGAAAATCCACGAGTAATGCACGAGGAGCCCTTTCACCCGCTCAAAGTTACTGCATGCTGCGCTGTTCATGCTGGAGGAGTCATCGGGCCATTTTTTTTTCGAGAACGCCGCTGGTCAAACGACAACAGTGGACGGTGCGCGCTATAGGGCCATGTTAACCTAGTTTTTTTTTCCGCAATTAGACGAATCAGGACTGGAGGACATTTGATTCCAACAGGACTGATCAACGACACAAACTGCGAGAGCCACAACCGATATTCTGAAGGCCAAACAACATCGGGTGACTTCTTTTGGCCAACCTTGTATTTGTGCATTTGGTACGTGTTGACAACTTCCAGCTGTATACACACTATCCAATTAGTTCCTTTATACAGGGTGCGTTTAATGATCCAGGTTGATGTTTTTTTCAATAAATTTTCTTCGAAAAAAAATTTTATAAATTAAATCTGATTGACTGACTATATGGTCTTTCGCATTATGTATGGATTTTGATGTCGGTCAGCAGGGCCACTTCTAAACGTGGTGTAAAGCCAAGCTCTTTCAACCACATTTTTCAAAACAATTTCGCAGACTTCTGATGTAGATAACTTAAGGATTTTTTTTTCTAATACTGTCCATAAGAAGAAATCAGGAAGATTGTAAGGCCCGGTTGATCGCAACAAAATTTAATCTATCTGGAACGTTAAACTTTCCCATAACAGCTTTCCTGTGATTAATACGGAACCGAGTACGGAACAACAGAATTGAAATGACAATTTCAGTTAGAAGCCTTCTGTTATTAATTTCACTATAAAAAAGTAACGTATGGCGTATACGCAACATTTTGCTTTTTTTCCATGAACATATTTTTATTAACAATTTCGTTTCTCCCTTTCAGCCAAACGACCTGATCAAGCAAATAATAAACGACCAACATTGGGTCAATCACAAACGAGAAAATCAAATCATCGCTACCGCGAAGGCTATCATTATCAACCCATTGCGTCTACGTCCCGCCAGAGTCCAACATTCATCCTCGATGACCATGTTACGGCCGGACCATCCACATCCCGTTCCATAGATAACTCAAGTTCGTGATAGTATTTATTTCTCTCCAAAAACATTCACAGGACACACAAAATCATAATAATAAAATAAAAAACAAAACAAAAACCAACCAACAACAACAATAAATCGCAAATAGGTTTTAATTTAAAGTTTTTGTTTCGTTTTTTTTTATTTTTTTTTAATTAAAACAATAATAACAACAAAAAAAAAACACAATAATACCGATAAAAAAACATTGGAGAAGAATACGAATCAACAGAGATACACAAAATCACAAAACCACACACCAACAGAACAAATTATTTAAAAAAAAAACCAAAACACTTAATAAATAAAAGAAAATCAATAAATATAAATTAAAACCAAACCAACAACAACAACAAAACATATTTATACACTTTCGTAATTAGTTTATATAGTAAATGATGCAAAAAAAACAAATAAAACAAACAAATTTGTTTATTGAATAAATAAAAGTAAATTTACTATTAAGTATTATATACATTATATGTATAAATTATATATGTAAACAAATAATTATTATTACTATGTTATTATTATAATTATTCCATCTGAGTGCATACATATACGTAATTATATGTGTGTGTGCATATTGTAAATTCTTTCGTCCTCTCTTTGGTTAACCAAAACAAAAAACAAAAAAACAAAAAAAAACACAACAAAAATGAAAAACATTTTTTGCATTTTTTTATTAATTACTATTACGAGTATATTTATATAAATGTATTTAACTTAATCCTTTAACAAAAAAAAAAAAAACTGAAATCGACAAAAAAATATAAAACACATATATATACACCCATATATAGTATATATACGAGTAAATATATATTTGTAAATCATTAGATAAAGTAAATGGAATGAAATGGACTACAATAATTATACATTATACTATATAAAGAAAAAAACAAAAACAAACCAAGAGTGTAAACATAAATAAAATTTTCTTTTCCCTCCATTTTAATTGAACAAAAAAAAAATTATGAAATATATAAACATATGTATTTGAGAATAAATATAAAAAGAGAACATTAATGTATTTTGTTATAACATGAAAATATCATCATTATTTTTATTTTTAATTTCAACTGTATATACGATTGTTTTAAAAACACAAACAAACACTAATTTTACCCACACTATCAAAAGATATATTTAATATTATGTTTTATATTATAATTTAAAAGTTACCTATAGTTAAAAATTTCTCGCAGATGTTTTGTTTTTTTTTTATTAATAAATTATTTTATTTTAATGAATGTTTTAATGCATGTATTTATATTTTTTTTTATTTGATAAAATATAAACGAGACAATTACTATTCATAATGGATAAGGGAGTAGATTTTTGTTTCATTGTAAGCGACATTTTACTTAATGATAGCTATGAACTATTTGGGTAATTTTATACTTGACAGTTCACTAGTACACTTTCAGAATCATTCTGTGGTTATTTTATTTGCCATAGGCCGTGTGTCAATTGCTTTCAAAAGAGGGTTAAATTTTATCTATTGTTCATTTTTTTAATTTTCTGCATCATACTAATGTCGAAAATTATCCACTGGCTAAAATTTTTTACGCAATTGACACACGGCCTTATATTCAGAATGAGTGAAATCTCAGGTCTAACCGTAGAATAACTGCTGCAGAAATTAAGAAATGCAGGAATTTTAGCTAAAAATTTTAAGCATCTTATGCCGTGTGGCAATTGTGTTAAAATGGTGGTTAAACTTTATCCACTGGCTGAATTTTGACATTTCTGGAGGGGTAATAAAAAAATTGTTTTTTTGCTGTATCAATTGGAGTAAACTTACTTCCTTACTTAAGTAGCGCTACAGTCCGGAATGAACCTTGGCCTCAACGGACATGCCTCTCCAATTAGCCCGGTCCTCAGCTAACTGCCTCCAGTTGCGCACTCCAAGTTGGTTGAGGTCGGTTTCTACTTGTGAGCGCCACTTAACGCGAGGTCTTTATTGTTATCATTTACAAAAATATACCTTAGGCCGTTTGGCAATTTTGTTAAAATGGTGGTTAAACTTTATCCACTGGCTAAATTTTGACATTTCTGCAGGGGATTTTTGCATTAAACCTAATTACTTACTTAAGAAGCGCTACAATCCGAAATGAACCTTGGCCTCAACGAACATACCTCTCCAAATAGCCCGGTCCTTAGCTAACTGCCTCCAGTTGCGCACTCCAAGTTGGTTGAGGTAGGTTTCGGCGCCACTTAAAGCGAGGTCTTTCTCTACTGCGTCCGACGATGTCTGGCTGGGAATCGAAGACTCTGCGAGCCGGGGTATTGGTGGCGATTCGTTCTACATGTCATAGCCATCTTAAACGTCTAATGCGGAGTTTTTTTTGACCAGGTCCATGTCGCTGTACAGCTCGTATAGTTCTTGGTTGAATCTTCGTCTCCATAGTCCGTCAACGCAAACGGAACCCAAGATTTTTCAAAGAATTTTCCTCTCTAATCGATCAAGGATTTCTTCAATCGCTTTTGCGATGGTCCATGCCGTAGAGCATGACTGGGATGATCAGGGTTTTATATAGGATCTCCTTAGTAGTTCGAGTGAGGGCTTTACTACTGAATTGCCTTCTCAGCCCGAAGAAACAGTGGTTGGCAAGAGTAATTCTTCGTTTGGTTTCTGACGAGATGTAGTTGTCAGAGTTAATAGCGGAGCCGAGACAAACAAAGTCCCGTACTACCTCAAAATTATATCTGTCAATGTTGAATTTGTGTCCAACTCGTCGATGTTATGCGTCCTTTGACAGGATATACTTAGTCTTACCTTCATTTACTGCTAAACCCGTTTTTGCCAAACGTGGTTATGACATCACGATGAGTCCTACCAGTAATATCAATATCGTTGGCGTATGCTAGTAGTTGCACCGATTTTTGGAAAATTGTGCCTCTGGTGTTGGCTTGGGGGTGTTGCACAATCCTCTCAAGAATCAAATTGTAGAAGTCACATGACAGCGCAACGCCTTGCCTAAATCCATTTTTGGTATCGAATGTGTCGGTGAGGTAGTTTCCGTCAATGATGGAGCAGCGAGAATTCTCCATCGTCATCCTACGTAAACGGACGGTGTACCAAAACTAGACATGGCTCTGTATAGTTCGTCTCTATATATGCTGTTGTATGCGGCTTTGAAATCGATGAAAGGGTGGTGGGTATCGATTTGGACTTCTTGGGTTTTTTCCAGGATCTGCCAAATTGTTAAAATTGGATCGGTTGTGGACTTTCTAGCCTAAAATCGCAATGATAAGTGCCGATCAGGTTGTTGGTAAACGGTTTCAGGCGTTCACATAGTACTGCAGATAGTATCTTGTAGGCGATGTTGAGGATACTTATGCCTCTGTAGTTGGCGCAGCTTAGAGGGTATCCTTTGGATTAAATAGGATTTTATTTGAACACATTTTTCAATAAATTCCAAAAAGAATTGAAATTAAATTTCTTGCTTTATATTTTGGTGTATTAAAATAAATACCAAACAGATTTCAGAGACATCATCAAATGTAATAAGAACTACCATTGCAAATAGACCTTAATGTTATAGACATCACTGTTTGTTGACAGTTCAGTGGCGTTTGAAAAAACACTTGAACCAACTTAAACCATGGTTAAGCACAGATCCTATTAATAAACGTTTATAAACCAAAATATTTAAAACATTGTTTAATTATTGGAGCATATTAGATCAAAAAATCCTTAATTATTTATTGTTATCATTAACAAAAATATTCTTATACGATTTGTGATCATGATTAAGGATATCCAAATGTAATCTTAAAACAGTTTTTGTTTATTTTAAAACGTTTATTTCCTTTTTGGTGAACTACGATGTGAAGTGTAAATATGTAAATGAAATAAAATGTGATATTCTTTGTGTGGGAAAGAGAGGATGAAGAAGGATCCAATACTTAAATTTAAAGGAGGTTTTCAGAGATAAAAGCAATTTACTAGAACTATGTGAAAATAAGAGAGTGTTCAAAAATTAATAACATCGACAAATCGTAAAATAGATTTTTTTTTAAGCTTTGTGCAGCAGTATAGGGTCAGCAAAACATGTTTCCTGATGATACTGAACACAATAAATTTTTCGAGGAACATAAGAACCAGATCAGTTCCATCAGTATTCCAGCTTTGTGTAACACTGAGTCTCCTAGCCAAAGCTGGTAACGAAATATCGGTACTAATGTATTGTTGAGTCTGTCACAAACAAAAGTTTCAAAGTTCTTCCGGCGCACATTAAGACTTCTAGAAAAGGGATTTCGCTCTACATGGGTAAAATTTAATCCCTCCAAATTATTAGAAAGCAAGGAGTATTATTATAGGAAGTTTAAGCTACCGGGATCCTAGGCTGTGTTGGTGGTACTCATATTTCGATTTTAAGGCCAACTGAAAATGAACTCATCTATTTCAACCGAAAAGGATTTCAAAGCCTAAACGCAATGGTGGTAATATTTTGAGTAACATAATTTAATATTGATACTTACATTCAATTCATCTCAACGAGATAAAAGCAATCAACAGTTTACATGGTGGTACTGGTCAAATTTCAATTCGTTTTTTGTTGATTGACATTATTTTGTTTGGGTTCCATTTTTTTTCTTATAAAACTCGGTATCTATTTTCTATTGAGTGATTTCTTTTTTGTTTCAAACGTATGTTCAACATTTAGTGCTGCGAAATCTGACGTACAATTGACGATAGTCGATTGAACCAAAATATGTACTGCCAACCGTCGAGTGCTTCGATCAAACTCGATTGTATCAAGTTACGTGCTGGAACCCCTGGTAATGACGAATAATCCAAAAATGTGCTTTCCATCTCTCTCACTACTCAGTAGGTATACAAAATATCAAACATTTTCAGCTTAAAATTTTGAAGCTACCATTCGCACATTAATGTTAAAAATAATCCACCGGCTAAGAATTTAACGCAATTGTCACACGGCCTTAGTTTTTTTTGCTTGTCCACATTTGGCGAACGAAATTTCATTTCACAGTTCGGGCCAGTTATTTCTTCAAAGTGGATTTTACTTTTAGCGCAGACTACGTAAGGGTTGTATGACAGAATAATTATAGTGGTATTCATGCAACGTCGTAAGATGAAGCTTCGCTTTGTTTGATATGGCCGGGCTTCTTTCTTTTTCGTACATACACCTATGGTGGAACTAATATATCGTCGTTCCAAACACAAAGGGGCGTATCTGCAAAAATTGTCATGTTGAGATATTTGGCGTATATCGGTATTTATGATCACAAAAAGTGGCGTATCTGTATCATTATCGAACAGACGTATACGCCAATTAAGATTTTGCACATACGTCACTTCGATTTTGGGAACGACGATATGGTCCAGCGAGCGAGATCAATCCCGAAATCGTTTGGTATTTGACACTGTGGGCTTGAGATTTGATTTGCTGTTAGCATGCTGCGCTAGTAGGCTTTTGCGACGGGCTCAATGGCGCGATGGTTTGTGCGATGAACTGCAGCACAGAAGGTGTTCGATTTCTAGCCGTTCCAACACCTAAATAATTTTTCACTGGCCCTCGTGATGATCTGGCAAATCATCGGTTTTCAAGAAAAGCTTTTCTCAAAATCGTTCGGAGTCGGCATAAAACAGGAGGTTCCACCATCGTGCAAGAAGTGCACACGCACACATGAAAGGTTGTGAGAAAGCTCGGCCCTGGGTACTAACGAGCCTGTTGCGCCAAAAATTTGTATTTTTTTTATTTTATAGGGATATTAGGTGCACCCGTGTCGGGTGCGACTGGTAATTCAGTTCCATGTCTGGCGAGTTCATAAGCCTTACAGTTCCCTGGACTGACACTATGCCCAGGCATACAGCATAGGTGAATGTTAAACTGCGCTGACACCTGTTAAAGATATGAGCGGTAATCTAGGGTTATCTTTGAATTTGTTGAGATTGATTCCAGAGATTTGATTACCGCTTGACTATCCGAGGAAATGTTAATACCCTTGGCAGATATTACATTCTCTTTCAGTCAAGATAAGACTTCTTTGATCAACATGAGTTTCGCCTGGAACACGCAACAATGATCAGATAAGATAGGCTGAGGTTTATCCTGCCAGAGGAGGCACAAGCACCAATTCCTTCATCTGTTCTGGAGCCATCGGTGTGAAAATCGCTCGAGTCATTTTGTGCAGGTTCGTTACTTTGACGATCTGTCTGCGATTGTGATCTGGAAATTCTTATCGAAATTTAACCTGGTAATGGTGTAATCCGCCAAAAATGTATGTTTTCTTAGTATCAAGAACTTGGTAAATATGTCGTGAACATGCCACATTTCATTTTGTACAATGAAGATTCAAATTTTTCTCCAATATCTGTTGATTCGATGAAAGTGCTTAAAGTGTGCAGTGCGCTTACAAGCCTTCATTTTGAGAAACGTTTTGCGATTAATGGAAAATGACAAATATTTCGAAATATTATGTTTTAATACAATATAATGATATAATGATGCCACAATATTTCAATGCTAAGAACTAACAATTAACGTAATTAATTGTTAGCAATAAAGTCAACAGCCAAGTAAAAAAAACTAAACGTCAAACGTGGATCTGATTTAAAAAGAATATAAACACGATTTGACTTTTCTCTTCTGAATCACCCTGAAGATGGCTACATAACAAATTCTAAGTTTCTTCTTTTAGTTTATCAAAATAGGGATGGATAATCATCGAACGTAAGAAAGTCGTCAAAAAGTT
Organism: Rhingia rostrata; assembly: GCA_949824845.1. Taxonomy (NCBI): domain Eukaryota; kingdom Metazoa; phylum Arthropoda; class Insecta; order Diptera; family Syrphidae; genus Rhingia; species Rhingia rostrata. Next base: position 25,923,199 of record OX463755.1, on the reverse strand, counting down.
GAACTGTCAAAGTTTATATCGGAAATCGTATGGTGGTTTGTTTCCATTGGTAAATCTAGATTTTGATCTGAAATTCGATAATTTTTATAACCAATGGAACACGATTTCAGATTAATTTTTGTTGTCTTTGTTTCGTTGTAACTTCGTGTCTGTGAAGTTAGTATCGGTGTAGCTGTCATGTTTCAAGTAACACAGGTTGATTGTTTTTATAATTTAATTTATATTTCACATAGAACTGAAAAAGTTTTAATGATTAATAACAGGTTTGCACAACCAAAATAACAATAAATCAACGCGAAAATCACTCTAGCTGTCAGTTTGACTTGACAGCTATCACTTGTATATGTAATACAAGAAAAGGTAAATCTACCCAAAAAATCCAGATATGCAAAATTGATCTAAGATCAAAGACAACGAATGTTGGGTGCACGACTGTGTCGTACGCAACTTTCTCTTTCACAGCGAGTTAATATGACGTTTTTATTAATTTGGCAAAAATACACAATATATAATATTTATTTTTATAAATGACGCTCAAAATGAGATAAATAGTGTCGAAATGTGATTATATGAACGTTTATTCCGTAACTGAAAGTAATCGGTGTTCATGTGAAGAATAATGATGTTCCGTTATTGGCCAAAACTGATAATTCCATTTAGGGATAATTGGGCCAAAACCAATTATGTAGAACTCATGAAAACAGAAACAGTAGTATACAAATTAAATTTCATTTAATTTGGCCAAATAGTTTGCGAGAAATTGACAATTTTCTTCAGATGGCCGAAATGCAAAAACCCGTTATATGGATTTTCTTGAAAAAAAAACGGGGCATGCAGTTTTATTGGAACTAATATGCTTATAGTATGCATGAAGATTAATCAAAATCGTTAGAGGCGTTTTCGACAAAAATTGAGGTTATGTATAATTTTTATATGGCAGGTACCGGTAATAACATGGCTGAAAGCAAACAACAAAAAATGGCCTAGAATTATGACCAAAAATCGCTGGATACGAAGTTTGAAGATAATTGGTCAAGTCGTTTAGGCTGCAGAGAACTGTAAGGACAGATGGATCGACGAACTGACAGTCGGAAGTCCAAAAAACACTTTTTGGGTTCCGCTGTCATCGCAATGTTAGAATCAATCAAATTCTCGAGGTCGCAAACTTTCACGATAACATTTTCTTTCTCGTTATAAGAGAAAGTTAAAAATTATAAAAGAATCCGCTGTTCGCGAATCGTTGAATAACCTATCACATTCCATTCTTAAATTAGACATCCACAAAAAGTAGGCGTGCCTAAGACTGATGTGGATTAAAATAGAAAATGACATTACCACCACGTCTTGTTCAGAAAGTTTATCTTAATCTCTTATGGTCCTTCCAAAAAAGGGCGTTTTTCTATTGGATATGATTTACAAATGATTTAAAAAAAAAACGCCCCCAATAATTGTTTTTTTTTTTTCATTTGCCTTCAAAATTGTGCCGCACATTTTTTTTGGGTGGGCGTGGCAAAAAACTTATTATGGGCCAGATAAAAAGATTATCTAAGTACACCGTTCAGACACTTTTTCAAAGTTCTAAATGGTTTGCCCAGAAAAAAAATTTTTCTTAAAAGTGGGCGTAGCAGTGGGCGGATTTTAAAAATTTTTACACTTGTTCGAACAGCACGTACAAGTTCGGATAAACCAAATTTTATTATCTTAGCTCAAAATTTAAGGCCTACAAACTGGTAACCTATAGACAAACGGACGGACGGATGGACCGATGGACGGATTGACGGATGACGGATGAACGGATGGACGGATGGACGGATGGACGGACAGACAGACAGACAGACAAACATGATTTAATAGACTCAGCTAGCGATTCTGTGTCGATCCATATACTTCAACGTATAGATATCTAGCAAAATTATTTCTCTATGTTACTAACTATGTGTCAAAAATAATATACCCCTATGGGATAGGAACTAAAGTGTTATGTATGGAAAGGTCGGATAATTGGCCGCCATGGCTTTGCATAACGTAATTTATAGATTTTGTATGACCGTTTTGTGTAAATGTGACTGATTTTAATTAATACACCCAAATGCCATTATTTTGACGATTAAACAAGCCATCAAGGTCAAATTGAGTTTCATCACTGAAGAGGATTTTTTTTTTTGAAAAATCGGTTTTAATTTATTGTTGTGGTTTAATATATATTCAGCGAATTATCTCCGGACTGCATGGTTACTAGTCTCCAACTCTTGAGTCAATTGAAATTCGTAAGCATTGAGTTTCAAGTATTTCGTGAGAATTCACTATAAAAGATTCTCTACTTGGATACGGTGCCGAATTGATGTTTCTGGACTGTCAGCAATACTCTCGTAAACTGCTTCGATGTTTTCTATTGAACGACTTGTGACAGGACACCCAGTGTGTGTAAGATCACTAACTGATACTGTCTCTTTGAATTTTTCAATTATTCTCTTCACAGTTGATGGTTTTAACTCACTCGAAGACCATATTTTGTACGAAAATTGCGGACTGTAGCTGACAAATCTTCATTTTTTTTTTAAATATTGCCTCAACAAAAAAATGCGTAAAATGTTGTAAAGTGCTCCAATTTTACTAACCCCGAACTGTTAGCTGTCACATAGTTATCTATTTTTGTGTCGGCAACGCAGTACTATTAATTGGCGCAAAATTCTTCGTTCGTCTTTGTGAAGTTTCACATCGAAGTTTTATTCAAAATGTTTTCTTATACATGAAGACCCTAACGGACCTAATAGCCGAAATTAAACACACGAATTGGGTGTATAAACCGAGATCGTAAAAGTCGTTAACTTTTGACATTTCATTCGTTACATTCACAAATCAAACATATGCTCCCATATTAGGAAAATTGTCAAAAACCCGAAAGATCGGAATATTAAAAATTCCTTTTAGCAAAAACAAATTGAAAAATTAAAACTAAATTGATTGGCTTAGCAGATCATAAATAGCCTTAATAAGTATTTCTCTAAATACTGTTTTTATTGCTATTAACTTACAAAGAGAAAATGTCCATTTAAAATGATTTCAAAGCTATTCCTAAGTTGTCTCGAATTATATCCATTTTTCTGGGTTGGTATATAAATATGGTTACAATATGGACCATATCCACTAACGAAAACCCTCTTTAACTTGTATAAATAGATTGCCAAATATTGAAACACACGTCAAGTATAAACGATTTTAAAAAAAAAAATGTTAAAGTAACTCGTAATTTTTTTGAATGCGAGTAAAAATGAGTCCTCTTGCATTTCTTAAACATAACAATTATCAACAAATTATAATTAGTCTTAAAAAAAATGTTTCTAAGTTTCTTTTAAAATCATATAGCAAATTGATTAGGCACAATAAATTAACATATCTATACTTTTATTTAAATACAATTCGACTTAACAAAATTTTTCGTTCAATTAAGAAGCTCGTAAAAAAACAAAATAAAATGTATTTTAAAATATACGTCCCTACATTAAATTTATTTAAAACTCAAATTCAGTTAACATTTAAAACAAAACATATTTTTGATGAATTGCGTTATAATCGAAAAACAAAAAAACAAAACAAAAGTTGTAGCTTAATAAAACCAAACAAAAAGTCATCATATACAATGTAAAATTTTATAAAACCAAAAAAACAAAACCTATAGATAATACGAACATATATATAAATTATTTGAAAAAAAAATCGATCAAGTATATAACAAAATCGTCGAAAAACAGCATTTGAATAGAAAAGATTTTCAAAATATAAAAGATAACAAAACAATTTTGCATAACAAATAGTTCTCGACTCCTGTGCAGAACTGATTTAAATTTTTCCTTAATTTTATTTTTTTTATTTTGATGAATTTACTAATCGCGAACAAATTAGACAACAAAAACAAATTGAACGAAACAAAAAAAAAATAAATAAATAAAATTGTTATACCTAGTGAAACAGACAGAAATCCTAAATATGTATGGAGCCGAACAGGTTGAAATCAATATTAGATCACTAGACAGGAACAGTATCCTTTAATTAAACACTGGAAAATAAAATATATATATATGTATACAAGAAAAAGAGAGATGAAATATATATGTATATGTAAAGAATATATTTGGAATAACCGTAACGGTAGATATAAACAAATTACGAGTAAAAATATTGTAAGGAATGAAAACAAAAACAAAAATAAATTAGTAAAATCAGAAAATGGAAAAAAACAAACAAATTAAAAAACGTACGCAACAGGAAACTAAATAATAATTTCATTAAAACAATAAAAAACAAATAAATAATGAACAACAACAGAAAAAAAATTAAAAAAAACGTCTTGTTATAAACGTAGTTTTGCTTATTTTTAATAAAAAAAAATACATTTGTGTTTTATTTTCATACATTTTAGCTAAGGGGGCAACACTGGTTTTTATCAAGGTCCCTGCCTGGGACAAGGCAGCATTCCATCCTCTTCGATCTTGAGTACGTTGCTTGCACAGTTAATCAGTTTAAGTGCTCTGGGATTCACTATCGCTTTTTCCTTAAAGCAGAGGTTTGGTGTTTGTTATCGTCTCGAACCTGAAAGCTGGGATTCGGAGTTTCGTTTAACTGAAGCATTACTATTCATTCGCTCGATGTGTCCTAGAAAATGAGGTCAAAATATCTTTAACATGTATACTACATCAACATCTTGGTATAGCCCATAAAGTTTGAGGTTGTATCTGCTCGACTATTCGCCTTCCTCGCATACAGTTCGAAGAATTTTGTCCGTTTGAATGTGACTTAATATTTCCTCCTTTTTTTGGTTACTGTCCAACACTAGTCGTCTTAAAGAAGGACTGGTAGGATTAGGGCCTGATAGAGCATATATTTGGTCATCATGCTAAGAAATTTGTGTCTTCCAATAGGGACTTCCGAATTTCGAAGTTGATAGCTGTCATATTGTTTAAGCTACACCTGTCAAATTGGCTGCCATTTATTCAATCTAATTTGCCAAATCTCCATGGAGGGACAAAGCGTTCAAAATGGGTATTCTGTTCGGGCAAAGCTCCGCGGTCTTCGCCCGTTTTACGGTCGCCATTATCTTCCTACCAAGATGACTTTTTTTTAAAAGTCATCTTAAAACTTACTTACATGCTAGAAAAAAATTCATGAAAAATCATCAATTACTTAACTAACTTACGGGCGATATTCGGGCGCCCTAAATTAAACGCTAACAACTTAATTCTAATGGCTTTCGAGCTATTATTACCAAGAGGACTATTTTCCACTATGGTCCAGTAAACCAAAAAACTATCACTCGAACGAATTGTCGAATAAAGGTCAATACTCCACATGAGATCCAAGAGCATCCAATGCATCCTAAAAAATTCACTATTTGGTATGAATTTTGGGTAATTTTACCTTAAGAACGACATTGTCTAGGCCATTGCTGTCAAAGGCTAGCGCTATAGGCCAATGATCACCAAACGTTTTTTGGCCTGAATTGGATGATATGGACACCAACGATATGAGGTTTCAACAGTACGGAGCTACGTACGACACAACTTACGACACATTGGAAATTCTGCACCAGCAATTGGAGGGTAAGCCCATCTCACGTGGAGGCTGATGCAAAATTGGCCACCGAGATCATGAGATTTGAACCCGTTGCCCTTTTCTATGAGGGGTTTTCTGAAATTACAGGTCTATGCAAAGACGGGCTCAGTGGCGCGATGATCAGTGCGATTAGCTGCCGCGCAGAAGGTCTGGGTTCGATTCCCAGGCGTAGCAACACCTAAATGATTTTCACTGGCCCTCCTCTTGTGATGATCTGACAAATCATCCGAGTAGTATCAATTGTCAAGCAAAGCTTATCTCAAATTTGACTTTCGAAGTTGGCATAAAATATGAGGTCCCGCCATCGTGCCAGAAGTACTCAGACACACATGAATGGTTGTGAGAAAGCTCGGCCCTGGGTACCAACGACCCTGTTGCGACAAAAATTTGTATTTTTTGGCTTGCTTGACTGCGGTAAGAATTTAATGGGGTCAATCACAGATTCGGCCAGGGTGAACGCATTCGGTTGTGAGCAGGCATATCTCGGATGCTTAGTGAACCTTTTCCTATATGCGATATAGGGAACATTGATATAGCGGTTAGGTTTTGACTGAATTAAAGGGTGTTTTTTAGAGGTACAGAACTACAAATTGAAATAAAATTGAAGGATATTTTTATGCCATTAATGTTTAAATATGATTTCGGGCATGTGGTCGCCGCGGCTGGTTCGAGTAAAGCCAAGTCTAGAGGTCCAATTTTCAACCACTTTTTCGAACATTTGGGGCCGTTTGTCGGCAATAACGCCACGAATGTTGGCTTCCAAATCCCCTTACGTTTCTGGTTTGTAGGCGTAGACGAGCGACTTAACATATCCCCAAATAAAGTAATCCAATGGTGTCAAATCACACGATCTTGGTGGCCAATTGACAGGTCCATTCCACGAAATTATGCGCTCCTCCAGTAAATCGATTGTGACGTGCGATGTGTGGCTATATCGCCGTCTTGTTGTAACCACATCTCATCCACATTCATGCACAATCTGGATCTTATAAGGTCGGTAGCCAAGATCTTTGCGCAAAATCTGCCATAAAGTTGATGGACAAAGCTCCAATTGCTGTGCACGGTGGCGAATCGATTCATTCGGGTCCTTTTGAACACATTGCTCTACAGCGGCAATTGCTTCTTCTGTGCGCATTGTACGGCGTCTCTGCGGATGCGTATTATCACATTGAGTAAACGTAGTGCGAAAACGATTCATGGTTAATCGAACTAATTGCTCTGATTATGTCGACCATAAAATGGACGGAGCTTGCGGTAAACTTCGCGAACTGAACCATTATTTTCGAAATAAATTTGCACGATTTACGATAGCTTTTCTTTTGCCAACCTGTTCATGATGAAACGGCAATAATGACATTAGAGTTGCCCGATTTCACCACAAAATGTCCGTTTTATCTGTGACCTGCTTGACTGCGGTAAGAATTTAAGGGGGTCACAGATTTGGGCAGGGTGACAGCATAAGGTTGTGAGCACTCATATCTCGGATGTTTAGGCCGTGTGTCATATGCGTTAAAATTTTAACAAGTGGATAAATGTTGTAATTAGTATGGTGACTAGAGACTTCAAGACCTGCTAAACAACTGGCTAAAATGTATCCACTGCCTAATTTTTGGCATTTGATATAACGACTAAGGGTTGACAGAGATGGAAAACACCTGCAAAAATGTTAACAATTAGCCAGTGGACAAAGTTTAATCCCCATTTAAACGCAATTGACACACGGCCTTAGTGAACCTTTTGTCGGTATGGGATGTAGGGGACATTGGTATAGCGGTTAAGTTTAGACTGCATTAATATAAGGTTGAGTGAAGCTGCTTGTATCATACATGGGATTTGTTATGATGCAAGCTCTTCGTTTGCGCCTCAGCTTCGCGAAGACGAGCATTTCCCTGTCCGATGAGCTTAGCAACCAGAATCGTGCCATGCCTTCTTCACCTCCACTGGAGATGCCTCTGTGAATGATATTAATAAAATAGTTTCTCTATCTATATCTGTCGAGTATTTAAAGATTGACCTTGTCTCTTCTGCCAAAAATGAAATGACAGATTAAATAATTTTTACAAAGTGATCGCTATCTCTGATCGATATCAGTGATCTGAAAAGCCTTTGTGAAGCACTTTATTCATATTGAAAAGTACGGCGCGCAGTAAATTTTTTTTTTTTTTTGGAATTTAACATATAAAAGCACTTTATCAGCGAGGTGTTTTACGCTCTCAGAAATGTAACAACAATTGACAGGCGCGGTGCTTTGTGATTCATTGTGAGATGTGAGATCATTTGTTAGAATGGAGTGAGAAAATCTTCAGTTAAGATTGAAAATGTTGTCTGAAGCACGTTTCTCGAGTTCCAAGTTTATTGTGTCAATCCAGGGATTACTTAAAATCGCGGCAATGGTATTATGTGGATTTGGAAAATAGGGGGGAAATTGTGTAACGGTTTTTTGTTTTAAATTCTAGTTAATGTTTCTCGCGAGCTCGGTTATGTTTCTCTCCACACCAGTGTGCAATGGTACATCTTGGTGGTATGCAAAACTGTATCCAATATCAGCGGCTGTTAGTGGAATTCTAATCGCAATACTTTTCGGGATATTCGCTATTGGAATCGCGAAAAGGAGCTATCGCCTATGGGCGCTGATCGATTTGATATTTAATATGCTGGATTTTATGGCAATGCTGGGTGTTTCAATTGTGACGATTTCACATTGTTCGAATGCTGTTACATCGTTGCAAATGGTGCCTGCGGTAGGTACACAATATAACTGAAACTTTTGCATATACTCCATGTTTTTGAATAACTCCTTAGTTACTTACTTAAGCGGCGCTACAGAATGAACCTGGACCTCAACCAACATGTCTCTCGAATTAGCCCTTAACTGCTTAGTTGAATGTTGAAAATAATATGGAAAGAGCCTTAAATTGTGTTGTGAGATTATAAAGCGTTTAAATTCCTTACCTATATGAAACCAATTGTTTCGGCATAATACCAATGTCTGCTTTCTGTGATACTTAAAAACCCAACTAAATCTGTCTCCTTTGAGTAACGCGAGTCCTTTACTTTTTTTTTTTGCCGGGATGCTTCAGTGTTGTTCTAAGTCTGTTCCTGCACGATAATAACAATCATTTTTATTGTACAGTTTAAACGTTACCTTGACATTAGGCTTGTTCAACTTATCGATCACTACGACTACGAGATCTCATAAATAACCGTCAGTGTAACATTTTTCACCCGAGGTACCGAAGATTTTCTTCAATTTCATGAGATAAAATTAGTTGGATTCATCTCCTCAACTCTACTGAGAATATGGTTCCACTTAATCCAAAATCACAGCTGAAGCAGCGGAAGAAAATCCAGATAAGGGATCTGTAAGTGCAACATACCGATTTGTTTCTGGCTGGGAATCGAAGACTCTGCGAGTCGGGGTATTGGTGTCCATTCGCTCTACATGTCCCAGCCATCTTAAACGTCCGAATGCGGAGTTTTTTTTTACTAGTTTTGATACTTTATCCCCATAGGCCGTCAACTCAATCGGGAAAGGACTGGGAGATCAGATTCTCGTAAAGGGTCTACTTAGTAGTTCAAGTGATGGCTTTACTACTAAATTGCCTTCTTAGCCCGACGAAACAGCGGTTGGCAAGAGTACTTCTTCGTTAAATTTCTAACGAGAGGTTGTTGACGTGGTTAATGGCGGAGCCGAGGTAGATAAAGTCCCGTACTACCTCAAAGTTATATCTGTCAAAGGTGAAGTTCTGTCTAATTCGATGTTGGTGTTTGTTCTTTCGTCTTGCCCTCATTTACGCTAAACGCATTTTTGCGGCTTCCTTCTCTATACTAGCAAACGTGGTTATGTCATCACGTTGGTTCCGACCAATGATGTCAATATCATCGGCGTATGCTAGTAGTTGTACCGAATTTTGGAAAATTGTGCCTCTGGTGTTGGCTCGGGAGTTTTGAACAATCCTCTCAAGAATCACATTGAAGAAGTCACATGACAGCGCATCGGCTTTCCCAAATCCTTTTTTGGTATCGAATGTGTCGGTGAGGTCGTTTCCGACCCTGATGAAGCAGCGATAATTCTCCATCGTCATCCTATACAAACGGACGATTTTGGGCGGTATACCAAAACTAGACATGGCTCTGTATAGTTTGTCACTATAAATGCTGTCGTTTGCGGCTTTGAAATCGATGACTAGGTGGTTGGTATCGATTTGGACTTCTTGGGTTTTTTGCAGGATCTGCCAAAGTGTGAAAATTTGACCGGTTGTGGGCTTTATTGGCCTAAAACCACACTGATAAGGGCCGACCAGGTTTACCAACGTAAACGGTTTCAGGCGTTCACATATTACGGCAGATAGGATTTTGTTGGCGATGTTGAGGAGACTTATGCCTCTGTAGTTGGCTCAGCTTAGAGGGTCTCCTTTTTTGTGGATCGGGCAAACTATGCTGAGGTTCCATTCTCCAGGCATACTTTCTTCCGACCAGATTTGGCTTATAAGTAGTTGGATGTTTCTTACCAAGTCATCTCCGCCGGCTTTATAAAGCTCAGCTTGAGTTTAGATATTGCTATCCTCACTTCACTCAGGTCGGGTGGTTAGCAGTATTTGCTATCCAACCAATATTTAATGGTTTGTTCTGCCTCACAGCGGAATTTTGTTCGTCATCGCCGTTTAACAGTCTGCAGAAGTCATTCTTCCATAGCCCCAGCATCGACTGTGTCTCAACTACGATATTTCCTTGTTCATATCGACGGGATTCTGTTCGAGCCTTGTATCATTGGCTTTGACTTTTGACACTTTGGTTAAACTTTAGAACATCGTTCCTGGAGTGGCAACTCTTTACATCCTCGGTCTCGCGCTTTTCTTGATCTTTGTTATTCTTTCTGCAAAGCCGGTGTCCTTCTCTGCCTATAGAGCTCAACGGCAACTCTTGCGTTCACCTGCAGCTTTGCCTTGTAGGCCTCGCTCTTAGCTGCGAACATCTGTCGGCATTCCTCATCATCTGGTGGTGGTCGCGAGAAACCTAGCACATCAGTTGCGGCTGATCTAATGGCTTGTTGGGATCGTTGCCATTGTTCTTCGACATTCGATGCTGGTGGTATGGTGTTAATCGAGAGGTTTAGGGATACGCGTTGCGCGAAGGTCTTGGCGGTCTCTTGCGATTGTAGTCGACACTTAATTTTTTTCTTTTATTTCTGAATTCCACATTCATACCTTGGCTGCAACAAGGTAGTGATCAGAGACGATGTTAGCTCCTCGGAATGTTCGGACATCCAAAATACTGGATGTGTGACTCTTGTCTATCGCAATGTGATAAATTTGGTCGACCGTTCGTTGATCTGGAGACCGCCATGTCTCCTTATGGATATCGAGGAAACCGTGTGCTGGATATAGTGGCATTTCGTTCCGTTGCGAAGTCAATTAGCCTAAGTCGGTTACTAGACATGTAGGCTATGTTTCCCGACGATTCTGCTAAAGATATATTCTCTTCCTACCTTTGCGATAAAATCTCGCAGTACGATTTTAACATCGCACTTCGGTAGTCGCTCATAGGTTTTGTCAAGGAGCTCATAGAAGCAATCCTTAGCTATATCATCGTTTTCCTCCGTTTGGGCGTGAGCGCATATAAGGCTTATGTTGGCGAATTTGGTCTTGATGAGTATAGTTACAATGCGTTCGCTTATGTCTTGGAAACATAAGATTTCTTAGCTAAGTCTGGCACTTATAACAAATCAGCATCCGAATGGTCGCTGTTTCTGCTCACTGCTAACACGGTCCGTAGTAGATGTCACAGTTTTTCATCCACTTTTGGCCCGGCCCATCCAATCGTATTTCCTGATTGACAGTAATGTCTGCTTTGTAGCAGTTTAGGGCTTTCGCTAGTTATTCGCTTGCCCCTCTCCTGTTTAATGTTCTCACATTCCAGGTGCAGATACGAACGTCGTTGTCCTTTTTTCGTTTAGCCGGGACGTCAACAATAAAATCAGTCCTTCCCGAGGCTATTGGTTGCTTCGTAACATACATTTTTTCCATGGTTGGGTAGTTTACCCAAAGCACAACCCTCAACCTGGAGGGCCAGTTCCAATTTATTAGATACCCAGGACACGGGGCCATCAGTATCCACTAAGGGATTGAGAGCTTCGTGTTGGCCTTTCGGTTCATCCGCCACCACCTCTGTTCAAGGGGTCTGACTAACCCTTGAAATTCCTAAACAACCTGTTGGCCGAATATGTAAAAGCAGTTTGTCTAGGTTCAACTGGGACATTAGGCCGGGTATTCTTTCCGGGCCATTCTGACCTGGCTGTTCATAGTGTTGCTGTTTTTCGTCGTGTTATCAACCCTCGCGCTTATCGTTTAGCAAGTCAAATCCGGTTGGATGAGACCAGTACCCGATGGTTACCACTTGGAGGTCAAATATTAGCACTTGATGTGTAGTCAGAGTGACAACCACTGGGCATTGCCAAGTTAAAGCCAATCAGAGTCTACCCTCGTTCTACAACACCAAACCATCAAGGTAGAGCAAGTGGTTGACTTTTTACCCAGGAATGGATGATAGAAGGATGCCTGGGTTGATTCCAAATTGACTTCTATACTCAGCGCAAACGTTTGACCATTGAATTTGCTTTGAAGAAAAATGGCTTGAAAGGGCTGCTGGACATCTGATGCCTTAATCTTGCAATCATATTTTATGTGAGGATTTGGATTTTTAGAATGGGAATGGACTGGTAGAACAAAGGTATATTTTACGCCCTACATCCACCTTTTAGCAACCAAGAAACATGTCACCAATGGTGGATTTTTACAACGACACCACAAGCATTAGAGCCAAATTATCACCAGCTAGAGTATACCCTTGAATAGACCCTCTTCGCGTAAGATTGCTGAAAACTGAGCAGCTAAGTGCTTCTGCCAGGCGTCTGTATTTATGTTCTACACATTCTTTGATTAAAAAAAAACCGTTCTCCTTTCAGCCAATGGGCATTGTCGGCGCTATATTCCTTGCGTTAAGCTCAACCGTTTGGTTCATACAAAATCGCGGTGGGAACAATCTTTCCTCTGCTCGGGACACACCTACCCAAGGACCGCATCTCTATCGAAAATCCGTTATGGTTTAGCACACTTAATAAAAAATGTAATCTCCCCTTCAGTTAGTAACTCCAAATGTCTGTTTTTTATTTGGATACGATATTTGTTATAAAAATACGATAATCTGTTAAATAAATGCGCCTTTGAGGCAAACGATACGTGATACGTGTTTTGAATTAAAATCAGCACTTGATTCCGAGGTCCTTCTCAATTTGATTGGAACAGACTTTCATCATTTGATCCTTGTATTTGTTAAAATTGTCCAAAGCAATGGGTCTGGCCTCTTTCCATACACCTAAATCCCTGTATATTGGGCGAACAAACTTCATGCGGAAATTGCTGTTGGCAAAGGCAATGATCTCATCCATGCGATTCATCAAGCGAGCCATAATGCAGAGCCTCAGAAAACGGAAGCGAATCTCTGCGTTCTGGGTGGTGTTCAATTTGTAGACACTCTCAAGGAGATTAATCTTGTCTTCGTCCAGGTCAACGATGGTCTTGCATTCGATGAGTTTGCCGAGGAAATCAATCAACTGATGGCTCGAGATGGATTGGCGAATTTCCTTATTCTCTACTAGATCTGCTGTGGTCTTTGTACTCCATAAGGCGGCAATTTCCTTGGAAACATTTGCAAGAGTTTCATCGAACCTGGAAAGAATGTAAATATGACATGATGTTCGGGGCAATAAGGGGGATTGAAATTTACTTGGGAATAATTGGGGGCATTCCCTCTCCATAGAGCCACAGCTCCCAATCGATTTCATTCAGCTTGTCCTTCTTGTCTGTGTCGATGAAGTAATCGTAGAGGGCGCCCTTAAAATCGTCGGTCATCACAGATTGGTACTCAAACTTCTTTAGGTATGAACGGAAGAATGGCTCAAAGACCTCGGCTCCTCCGAAGAGATCTTCGATGTAGCGAAGGAATGTTGAGCCTTTGATGTAAGGTACGCTAGAGAATGAATCCTCGGGACCCAAGTTGCTCAAGTCGACAATAAGTTTGGTCAGCTCCGGAGTTTCAGCCAATTGGGAACGCAGCTTTAAAATAAAAAGAACACCATAACTCACCAGGAATTTCATCGACGTTCAACCTTTACTTACACACTCAGCCAACTCGGTGAGATTCCTCATCATGTGGAAGTCGCGTTCCTTTTCGCTCTTCATGCGGCCAACAATTTTTGCCTCAACGAATACTGTGAATCCTTCGTTCAACCAGAAGTGCTCGAAATTCTTATTGGTTACCAGGTTGCCTGTCCAGCTGTGGGCGATTTCATGAGCAACGACGTCGGCCAGCGACTTGTCCCCAGCCAACAGAGTTGGGGTTACAAATGTCAAGCATGGGTTCTCCATACCACCGAAGGGGAAACTGGGGGGCATCACTAACAGGTCGTACTGCTTCCAAACATATGGTCCGCAAATTTTCTCAGCTGTCTTCAACATTTCCGACGTTTGAGAGAATTCCTCAGCGCTTGCTTTGATGACTCCTTCTTCGGCCCAAACGTTTGAATTCTTTCCCAATGGGAGAGAAACCAGATCACCCAAGGCAATTGCCAACAAGTACGCTGGAATTGGGACATCTTGTTGGAAAGTTGTCAATCCGTCGGTTTTCTTTACAATTAGAGCGCTCATGAGGGCGGTCAAGTCCTTTGGATGTTCTACGGTTGCAGTGTACTTGAATTTGATCGCTGGGGTATCCTGGCAGGGCACAACGGAGCGTGCATGGATCGCTTGACACTGGCTGAACATGTAGGGATGTTTCTTTCCCAAGGTTTGCTCGGGTGTTAGCCATTGTAAGCCGCTGGCCGACGAGGAGGTTTCGTAGTTGATGCGAACTTGTAATCTGAAATGGGGATATGGTGGTGTTTGTTATAGTTGGGAATTTAGTAGAACAAGCGGTTCAGATAGCAGAATGATTTCAGGGATACGGCAGTGGTTAGTGCGTTGGAATTAGTTGAAGGTATGTGACTTTATAAATTGTATGGTTGACTTGTATAGTTTAAGTTTGAGGTTAGGGTATACAGTCGTGGTGGCAAGAAGAAAAAGGAGACATTGGCGCCAGTGGAAGAATTCACAAGATAGATCGAAGCTGCCGTCTACAACAGTAAGGATGGTAAAATTCGATCAGCAGATCATCTAGGAACCTCAAGAGTTAGTCAGCCAAGCCGACCATGTGTTCATAGATAGAAGGCATGCATCCAACATCTTGGGCGTACATATTTAGAGTGGAAAACATCGAATCTGCTGAAAATGAGACTTTACTTTGGTCGCCTTATTGAACTGGGGATTGCCAGTAGCTACAAGAAGCAACTGAGTGAGAAGGAAATCGCGAGTAGGAAAAAATAAAACCTGCGGCCTGCCAGCTGAGTGAAATTAAAGTAGGAGAGCAGGCAGGAGTGCAATGACAAAATCCAACTTTCAGTGCGAAACTGGAGGCAGTTAAGGACCGTGCTAATTGGAAAGGTATGATGGTTGATGCCCAGGTTCATTCCAGCCCCTAGAATCAATGGATTGCTGCTCTATCAATTTTGCAAACGCATTTTAGCCGGCCGCGACGCCCCGATGATCATATTGGGGGCGTTTAAGCGAACTCCATGCTCCAATGCATTTACTCAACTAACCAGGGGCTACTTTTCTGAAACTACCCTGAAAGGTGGAATCGCAATTAATTGGGCATCCCAGCCTTGAAAAGCCATGGAATGGCATAAATCTGATGGAAACAAATTCGCTAGGACATGTTTGAACGAATGAACTAAAAATCAATATACAACGGCATCTTCGATTCTCAGCCAGATAGTATTATTGCGTCTACCATCTGGCTAAGAATCGAAGACGCAAAAAGACGAAAACCTCGCAGA
The DNA here is from genome assembly GCA_949824845.1 of Rhingia rostrata. Taxonomy (NCBI): domain Eukaryota; kingdom Metazoa; phylum Arthropoda; class Insecta; order Diptera; family Syrphidae; genus Rhingia; species Rhingia rostrata. Next base: position 25,907,658 of record OX463755.1, on the reverse strand, counting down.
TAAACCTTGAACTTGAGAGCTATTTTGGTTTCCTTCCCAGATTCACCGCGGACACTAAAGCAAGTATGATGGTTCTAAAAGATTCTGAGGAGATACGATCAATGTAAGCATACCCATGTAATTTTGTAATCATTAGCTGCGTAGCAACATCGGTAAGACCGAGCGGTCTACACACCGTCCCTCAGTGGTTTAGTTGAATAACATATGAAACATTACGCGCTGACAGAGAGAACGGCATAGAGGCAACCATCATCATATTTAAAGTGGACAAGTAGAGAGAAAATTAAAGAATCTTGTCAAAGCACCAGATTTATTGGAACAAAAAATCTTGTATTGTGTTTACCAAGAAAATGTTTAAGATCGCCTTCCCCAACTTTACGGCTTCTATATGCAAGGAACATTAATCTTACAAACAGATTGCCTTTATCTGTGTCCCCGATAAATCAACAGTTGATAGCATGATTAAACTCACTTTACCCGCTTCAGTTCCATTAAAGGCTACATATTGTCATATTTCCCAATCGATAGTAATCAACGAGTGCTAACATGTCCCTCTCATCTTACCCTAGTAAAGTTAATAGTGTAATCGAACTTTAACCCACGAGTGTTGAGTTACTATCTAGCGTTTAGTTGCCAACAGGATAACATTTGCTAACTTTCCCACAAAATTAATTCACAGCGCACGTACATCGTATACACCTACAAAATTCTATTAAAATACTCACTCTCCTACGTCAGTTCCCTCTGGTAGATCCAATGTCAGTTTCGATCCGATATCCTCGACTTCATCGCTCACCGAGTAGTTGATGGGAATTTGTGTAGATCCGGCAATAATTGTGGCATCAGATATTTTGATATCACGAACATCAAGAAGCTAAAATAGAACACAACAGTCAACAAGCTGTTGAATTACTTAAAACCTGTTTCGCCTTACAATTGCCGGCAAGTTCTTCTCGAGAACCTTAAACTTGTGTGTGACACTTCCCAAGATCTTGGTATTCTTGAAATCAACGGTCCAAGTCAACAAACTCTGGGTGGTGGTGATTTTCTCTACAACAACAAATTAAACGTGAAAGAAATGCAACGATGGAAAGCCACTTATAACCTTACCTGGTTCCGAGTACGAATTCGGGTCAACTTTTCCCAGACGTCCCATTTTACAGTGATGAATGCACAGATGTCGGATAGAAACTAAATAACATGGTTTCGAAAAAATTCTATTAATGCTGTTGGAAAATACGAAGGAGGATTATCTTATCCGAAGTACGGAATGATTGTTGAACAGTGATTAGAGGGTAATTTATATGTTTGAATGCGATTTCATGTGATAAGGATGATAAGGGACTTACAATTCGATGAAGATAAATCCAAATTGTTGAGTTGTAAATGTTAGTTTGGAATTATTGAGTAATTACAAAGTAAACTGCGCTTTTGATATAATTGTGAACAATTAATTATTCGCGAATTGAAGGCCACAAAGGGGGCGTGATGACATAAACATAAAAAAATTATTGCACCGGTACAAACAAGGTACTGCTCTGCGTTAAAGTAGAATGTGGCAACACCGAATATGACAGAAGAAAGCCAACAGATAATTTTATGGTGTACACTACGAAATGAAATTTTTTTTCAGACTTTTTGATATATAATTTTGTTTTACAAATTTATAAGGCGGTATGAACAAACGAGAATTTAACTAATACATACTTCTATGCATGGATATATGAATAAATTTATCTTAAGTGCCGTCCAAAATGCGTATCTGTAGCTGGCATTTACTTATTATATATGGACTGCTGGTGAAATGTCATTTTCATACGCTACTGTGAGAAAATATGTTACAAAACAGCAAAGGCTTCGTTGTTTCACTGAGGATTAGCAAAGAACATGCCGCCACCAGGCTAAATTTCCATAGTATCATGCTAAAAAAAAGAACGACGTCTTGTACCAAAATATCCTTTTCCGCAGCGACATGTAGCGTCATCTATTCAAATGATGGAAAACTACAAAGAGTGATTTCGAATATATTCTGCAATAACAATACATTTCTTTACTTATTGACCCTTAAACCGAACAAGTTTTGTAAATTTGTTTCTTACTAATGTTTTTTGCAATGTGATGATGCAAACGTTTTTTTTTTGCGCTTACTTACTTTTCCGCAGTGAAACAGGGGCGTGTATGTAGTTTTGGAACATGCGTGTAGTCCATAGTAGTAGTAGTCCATATATAATAAGTGAATGTTAGCTGGTATCTTGTATCGCTGTCAAAAGTCCAGCTACGGTCCTGTCAAAAACTAAAATTTGTTAGCAGTAATGAGTTTACTTTTCAGAAATACATTTGAAAAGATATGCAGCCTTATTCATAAACTCATTATAAGCAGCGTATAATGTTATGCACTCTTTAAAATGCCTCTGAACGCAAAAACCTTATTCATAAAATTTGTACAACGTTGAATAGAGGCTGCATATCCTAAGCGCGTCTGATGGTTGAATAGCGCTGTATAAGCGCATTTTTTTTTTATTTCTGTATACACAGGCTGTTGAGCATCAGGGTTACCAAAGGTTCATTTGTTAGTAATGGTAATTCTTCATTTCCTACAGACTCAACAATATAAACTATGCAAGTGAGTCAACATAAGTCCAACACATTGCTGTAAAAGTGTTGAAAACAAAGTTGTCGCTATGGGTTTTGCAACCATAAAAGTTATTTCTTGGTAACTCTGCCGAGCTGTGAAACATCCAATTGTAATAGATTCCTCTCTTTTTGGTAATTTGTTTGACACAAACCCTGTACAACTAATATGGGTGGGGAAATATTTTATGAATAAGAATTTGTGCGACCCTGCATAGAGGCTGTATAAATGCTTACGCATTGTATAACTATACAACAGTTGAGATGTGTTTTACTGAATTCTAATGAATAAGAGGGATTGTTGTTAAGAGGTGTCGTTAAAAAAAAAACAAGCAACAGCAGACATTAATTAATTATTAAACGTCAAACGTGAATCTGTAGCCTAAAGTTGCTCCTAATTCAAATTCAAGCTACAGATTCACGATGGAGACACACATTGTGTAAGCGCTTGCGGCTTGCGTTGTTTGTTTTTTACTTCTACTCTGCTACAAGCGTCCAGCTACAGATACGCATTCTGGGCGGCCATTTAGTGAATATATGCACTTTTGCAGCCAAAATTAGTAAACTCTTAAATTAATAAACTCTTGGAAGTAGATTCGCTTAGATTTTAGTAAATTACAGCAAATTCATTCGTTTCGTTTGGAATTTAAAGAACGAAAACAAACAAAAAATTGAAACGACTATCAACAGAAATTCATGTTGTAAATTATTATACAGATTTTTATTGAGGGATCGTTTTTTACTCTCTCATTAGCTCTGCTATTTACTTACTTTTGTGCACAGGGATTAGGGAGGCCAACAAGTTAAAATCAGTAAAATTCAGTAAGAATAATATTGTACGGGAACAGACCTAAGGAGCAAGGAGAATCTCAAGGGTATGTCAGGTTAAACAGAGATGGTCCGAAAATCAAACGAAAGTGCTTAATCTCTCAGTAAATAGTGACGGCATTCTTAGAGGTACATATCAAATAAATAGGAATATGCCCTCCAGTTTGGTGCCGTCAGGGTAGCTTCCTGACCAATCAAAATATAACCGTTTTGAAACGGAAAACAGCCTCGGATAAGGTTAGGTTAGGTTGCTCTCTTCAGTGGGCACTGCGGTGGCAACTTTGACTGCCCAGACTAGTTTGGTCGTTCTGCACTCCCCAGGAATCGCTTTGATGGATTCGATGTGCCTTGCAGCTGCGCGGCGTTCTCTGTAAAGAATCTTGGAGGGGACGAGCCGCGAGCTTGTAGCTTTCCAGCGATTGCTCATGAGTTCTCGACTGCCGTTTGAGTGATAATCGTTTTCAAAGTTACGGAATGGCCCTCCAGATTTGGAGGGAGCGAGTGACTGAGAGCTCAAGGCTTTGAAGTATTCCTCCTCCGAGTCCTAAAGGGACACTGGGTGGGGTTTTAAACTCCTTAGCTACACGCGGCTATTGGTTGGGGTGGCGGTCTGCGGGCTTGAAGCTTTGAAGTATGCCTTCTCTTCCAGCTCTTCAGGTGCTACTTCAGCAGCAGGTTCTGAAACCCCCAAATTTTTTGTTAATTTTATTTATGGCCCCATGAATGGCGGAGAAAGGTGGTCCACCTGCAAAGAGATCCGCTGTGCACGGGTAAGGCTAGATAATACGAAGGTCACAGGTAGTCGGATACTCCGTTCGTGACTGAGTTTTTTTTTTTTTTTGGTCCTCAGACAGGCTGATTCCCGGTACGGATAGTATTACCAGTGGATGTCGGTGGGGGAGGGAGAACGAGGAGGATACGTACGTAGGAAGGAGGGATGACTTACCCTTAGGGGTAACTGGGGAAATTCCCGTACTAAGCTCCTATATCGCGGAAAGGTGGAAAGTCGTGTAGGAGATCAGCCACCAAAGGCTGCACGTATTTGGATGCAAATTCATTGTATAAAGCCAGATCAGGAGTAAAAGACTTTAACCGGGTTATTGATCGCGCTCCTAAACGGAGCCTAGGGGACTTAATTGTACGTTAAGGAAAGCATCTTTGGCGGGTAAATTGGAAAGCACTTCCTCCACGAAACGACGACAACAGATAATGGTTCCCTACTCACAGACTTCGCGGCAGCATGTAATACTGTAATCAGCAGCATTTGGTTCCCGACTTCGAATCTAAAAAGCAACCTGGTGAACTTCAGATGGTCGAATCGCCAACCAAATCCACCACGTGGTCATGGATGCGAGGCACACATACAGCATCCTGGATGTACAAACATTCAGAGGAGCAACTATCAGCTCTGAACATTTTCTCGTCGCGGCCAAATGTGGGGTCCGACTGTTGAACGAAAAGTAGCTACGAATGGTGCAAAAAAGCCACTTCACGTCGGTCGCCTTACTAAGTCAGAGATTGCCAGAGTCTACAAAAAACAACTGAGTGGGAGACTTTCCGCGGTGCCCTCATCCTCTTGCAATATCAAAACCCAGTGGCTACAGTATCGCAATATCATCAAAGAAGTATCCGAAACCAGCATAGGCTACCAGCCACACCCGAAAAGATGCCCGAGGTATGATGCTATTTGCAAGAGCCAAAAAGAGATGACAAAAGAGGCACGTATGGCGCTACCATACAAAACACGCGCCCCACGGGAAGAATACCGATTCAGAAGAAGGAAAGATAAGAAAATCCTGAGTATGAAAATAAGAGAACACGCCACCTTCCAGCTTGGGGGACTCGAAGTCCCGCGACAAGAAGAACATCCGTCAATTCTACAGATAAGTCTCGCGACAAGAAGAAAATACGTCAATTTTACATGAAATCCAAACAACTGGGAGCTGGCTTTAAAGAAGGAACACATACTCTACGAAATAACAATGGCAGCCTAGTCACTGACGCAGAACGCATTGTAGATGTATCCAGACCAGCATTTCAAGGGTGTCCAAAGGGAGTGTGTCCAAAGGGAGGTAGAGCAAGAAACCGGTCCACCTCTAGTCAACGATGAGGTAACGGCTTAAGGCTTTTTACAACAGACTAGTCGGAACATACAGTGTGGCTTCCGGCCTGGCAATATTGACCATAGAACAAATTTTTAGACTAAAGCAAATTCAGGAAGACACCATCGAGTTTCAAGTCGAGACACATCATCTTTTCAACGACTATAAGTCAGTGTTTGATAGCATCCATCGCCTCGTTAGTTATGATCAAGCTGTGTCGCCCAACACTGAAAAACAGACAATGTGACGTTCAGTTTTTAAACAGCTCACCTTATCTTTGCCAAACATGTCCCGGAGTTTGTAAATGAGACGCGCTATGTTGTGATTTCTTCAATATCTACATCGGAGGCGAGTTGAATCCTCCTTGTGGAGATACGATGAAGGCCGATGCTACTTAGGGAAACAAATGTTTCCTCTACCGAACCCAAATCCTAGCAATCCTGCTTGTCTGTGACACAAATGGTCAACGACAATAAGCAGGAAAGCGGGGAAAATATTATTGACGGCAACCCACATGAAACACAATGATCGGCCTCCAACAGTTTCTTTCAAGTCCAGACCTCAATTATTGTATGCAGACGACCATTACGATGCCATGACTAGTTTTGGTATTCTCTCCGTCTATCCAAGATGACGATAGAGAGTTTTCGCTGCTTTATCAAGGTCGACAATGATATATGTTTTGTGATTTCTTCGATTTTGTGCATGCTATTGATTGTAAGGAACTCGCGAGACAACAATAGGGGAACAATGTTCCATAACTACTAGTCTACGCCGACATATTGACAAAGACCAACATAATGGTTCCATCGCAGTAAGCGAATGCAAAACAACAAACGATGGATCAAGTCGAATGTCGCAATGGACAGTTATAAATTTAGAGTAGTAGGGGATCATCTGGCCGATTCATTCGAATGGATTTATGTCTTCTACTTGGCTCTCTAGCTCCAGTAAAGTAATGCCAACACCTGTTTTATTCCGCACAAGAGAACTTTATTTTCATTACTTTAACGCTATAACAGTTCATACTAACTCTCTAATCACCATCACCTCCCTATCGCAGGATGTAATCCTTTGGATAATCCATAATCGATGGGAAGCTCTCCAACGTCTCTTTGTCAATGTGATCCAATCGCTTAGGAACCTCGCGCAGTTGTCGAATCTGACTGGTAACATTGGCCAATAGGTCCTTTGGAACCTTATCGTCAACGAATAGATGCAAACGTTGCATGGTGTATCGTCGCTGCAGATTTCCCGCCATCGAGTTGTAAACAGCTTTCTTCATTACCATGGTCTTGTCCTTTTCATGCAATTGCCATGCCAAGGTCCATGATGCACCACCTGGATACCCAGTATGGTGGAAGTACACTCGCTTAATCCACTCATCGCCGGGCAAGGCGATTTCGCCGGTATTAATGAGCACCACATGATCACCGCAGTCGTCTGAAAACGAGTAAACATGTAAATCAAGTCAATAGTTATTTAAAATCGCACTGCTAACCTAATATTAAATGTTTCCTTGATAGATTTTCTGTTAAATGTTTTCTTTCATTTTTTTCTCATTTCCTAACTTCACTCAATCGGAAAGCAAACATGTTTACATAACAAAGTCGCTATCGCACTTGATACGCAAAAACCGAATAAAATATAATTCTGAATATTTAAAACACTTACTCATTGGATGGTAGATGGGTTTGTGCGTTCCCATTAGATGGGAACTGATTACTTTTGCTGAATCGAAAGGATTTTGCCATGTGCAGTCATAGATGTGCCATGTTCGGGCAAATGTTGCCCATTGCTGGAAGAAATTCAGTTTATTGTTAATCTGACAGTCGGAGAAGGGTTGGTTTGTTGTAATATACCTGCACTCGTTTGGCTATTGACATTTTGTGTGGATTTTTATTCAATAATTAGGAAACTTTTCAATAAAAACTCGGAATTCTTTAATGCACGGACATTTTTAACCCCAAATTGACAGAAATGTCGAAACGTCAAAAGATATCAGCTGGTGTGTGATTGTAGTAGAATTGTTGGAGGTAAAATAGGAGCAGAATCCGTGTAGTGGAATTCCATTAAGACGGTTTACACTTGACAGTGAAAATATTAATTTAAAACCATTCAGCAATTGTCATAAGAGAAAGAAATTAAGACCGTGTGTAAATTGCGTTAAAATATGGTTATATTTATACACTGGCTAATTTTGACATTTCTGGAGGTGCTTTCCATCTCTGTCACCCCTCAGTAGGTATATCAAATGTCAAAAATTAGCCACTGGATACATTTTAGCGAGCTGTTGAGCAGGTTAACACTTTGAAGTCTCTAGCCACCATACTAATGTCAAAATTTGTCCACTGGCTAACATTTTAACGCAATTGACACACGGCCTAAGGGTATTCATGCAACGTCGTAAGTTCACAAAATGGTTAAAATTGTAAATTTGCGACGATGTTTTATGAACGCCCCTAAAACTGCAACTCTAAATTATTTCATAAGCCATTGAATTCAATTCCGTCTTACCTACTTAATTTTTTTACTAACAGAAATGTTTTTTTTTGTTTTAATTCCCTTCTAGATATTTTTTTTCAGTTTAGCGCATATAATATATGAAGTGTGGAAGTGGCTGATTATGTGTCAAAACAAATGTTTACAACGTTAACCATCTCAGTTTAGAGCAGTGTGTTAATTGCGTTAAAATGTTAGCCAGTGGGTAATTTTTGACATAAGTATGGTGCAGAAAAGTTAAAAATTGACCAGTAGATAAAATTTAACCTTCAATTGCGTTAAAACAATTGACATACGGCCTAAAAACCCAATTCGTGTGGGAAATTTCCAATATAGTTTGGCAAGATTTCCCATACAAATTTTGACAGTTTGACATTTATCACGTCGAAGTTTTATCACGTTTATAATGTTTATGACGACTTTCCGACGTTGCATGAATAACCCTTTGATTTCTCACCTAATTTGCAGCGTATGACTACCGGTTGTGGTATCAGCTGCCATATTTTACAATTTTATCAATTTCGATAACAATTGAAAAGAAAACAAATGGTTTGGTAGCACATTTTCTGTGCAGGCTTAGGGGGTAAGACTGGATATTTATCCGGGCTTCGTCAATCGTGTGATTTTTCTGCGTAATTTTTTTTTTTAAATCGAATAAAACACTCAAATTTGCACCAAAATTATTGTAATCGATAAATAGGCCTTTATCATTTACGTTGTAAAGACAACGTTGTCGCGGATCCGTTTCAAATGGTAAATGGTCCAATTTTGTGTCACTTTCTCGAGCATTTCGCCCTGTATTCCACGAATAACGCGTCTTATGTTATACTGCAAGGCTTAGATCGTGTTCGGCTTGTCCACATAGGCTAACGACTTAACATAACGCCACAAGAAATAATCAAGAAGCGTTAAATCGCATGATCTTGGCGGCCAAATCACAGGGCCATTTCGAGAGATAAGCCGCTCCCAAAATTCATCCTTCAACATTTAAATTGTTTCGCGAGCTGTGTAGCATGTGGCACCGTCTTGACGAAACCACATGTCAACCATTTTCAACTCAGTCAACTGGGGCGAAAAAAAGTCGCGTATCATGGCTCGATATCTTTCGCCATAATATGGTCTTAACAAACGGTGCACATTTTTCACAGACTTTCCATGATTATATGACTTTTCACTTTGACAGATGAAGTTTGGATGTCATAACTAACCAGTGCTGCCAACCTGAAAAACTTAACTCTTAGAAAATCACCCGTTATAAGGAGACCTCGTAGATCCCATATCAACATACAGTCCATCATGGCGATCGACAAAAACACGAATACATCATTATCAGATGGTAAAAACATTACGAAGCAAATGGAAGACAAGTTGCTTGATCCGATATAGGCTGAATGTCGAAATGGTTTGACTACGATAAAACATCACCACCTGCCAGTATCTTACCCAATTGTGCCCAGACGGGTGAATACTTCGAATACTTATGAAATCAAGACGGCCAGGTCACCTTATCAACTCTATTGCGCTAAAGCTTATACTTTGGCGACATAGATCTAAGGCGATATAGATCTACTACAAAAACATGCATTGACTGTTTGATGTTACTTACATAACAGGCTCCCGACCTGCTGATCGTCTTTGCCTGAGAAGAGGCAACCTTCTATCCTCTTCCATCCTGGGCAGATTGCTTTTCGTTTTAAGGAATTGGCAGTTTGAAATAGGTAGCACATGTCTTCGATCTTTAATTCCCATAAGATTATTTAGCTTTACTTACTTACTTAAGTGAGGCGCTACAGTCCGCAATGAACCAGGGCCTTAACCAACATGCCTCTTCAATTAGCTTGGTCCTTAGCTTACTGCCTCCAGTTGCGCACTCCAAGTTGGTTGAGGTCGGTTTCTACTTGCGCGCGCCACTTAAGCCGTGGTCTTCCTCTACTGCGTCCGACGTCTGGATGGGAATCAAAAACTCTGCGAGCCGGAGAATTGGTGTCCATTCGTTCTACATGTCCCAGCCGTTTTAAGCGTCCAATGCGGAGATTTTTGTACAGGGCATGTCGCTGGATAGCTTGTATAGTTCTTGGTTGAATATTCGTCTCTAGAGACCGTCAACGCAAACGGGACCGAAGATTTTTCGAAAAATTTTCCTCTCAAATTCTTTATCCGCTTTTGAGACGTTCCATGCTTGAGCGCCGTAGAGCATTATTGGGATGATCATGGTCTTATATAGGATCTCCTTACTAGTTTGAGTGAGGGCATCACTACTGAATTGCCTTCTTAGCCCGAAGAAACAGCGGTTGGCAAGAGTCATTCTTCGTTTAATTTCTGACGAGATGTTGTTGTCAGAATTAATAGCGGAGCCGAGGCAGACAAAGTCCCGTACTACCACAAAGTTATATCTGTCAATAGTGACGTTCTGTCCAATTCGTCGATGTTGTGTGTATTTTCTTGTTGACAGCATATAATTTGTTTTGCCCTCAGTTTGCCCTCACTGCCAAAACCGTTTTTGCCGCTTTCTTCTCTATAAAAGCAAACGTGGCTATGATATCACGTTGAGTCCTACCAATGATGTCAATACCGTCGGCGTATGATAGTAGTAGCACCGATTTTTGGAAAATTGTGCCTCTGGTGTTGGCTCGGGAGTTTTGCACAATCCTCTCAAGAATCAGATTGAATAAGTGACATGACAAACCCTTGCCTAAATCCTTTTTTGGTATCCAATTAGCAGGTGGGGTGGTTTCCAAATCTGATGGAGCAGCGAGTGTTCTCCATCGTCATTCTACACAAACGGACGAGTCTGGGCGGTATACCAAAACTAGACATGGCTCTGTATAGTTCGTCTCTAAAAATGCTTTCGTATGGGGCTTTGAAAACGATGAATAGGTGGTGGGTATCGATTTGGGCATCTTGGGTTTTTTTCCAGGATCTGCTGAAGTGTGAAAATTTGATGGGTTGTATACTTCCCTGGCCTACAACAATACTAATAAGGGCCGATCAAGTTGTTGGTAACCGGTTTCAGGCGTTCACATATTACGGCAGATAGGATCTTATAGGCGATGTATGCCTCTGTAGTTGGCACAATTAAGAGAGTCACCCTTTTTCTGGATCAGGCGAACGATGCTGAGGTTCCATTCTTCGGGCATCCTCTCTTCCGACCAGATTGGGCTTATGATTTGGTGGATGTTATTTACTAAGTCATCTCCTCCGGGTTTATAAAGCTCAGCGGGAAGGCCGTCCTTTCCGGCAGCCTTATTAAGCTGGAGTTTAGATATTGCTATCCTCACTTCAATCAGGTCGGGTGGTTGGCAGTTTTCGCTGTCATTGCCAAAATCGAATGCTTCGTTCTGCCTGACAGCGGAATGTTGTTCGTCATCGCCGTTTAATAGTCTGCAGAAATGGTTCTTTCATATCCTCAGCATCGACTGTGTCTCAACTACGATATTTCCTTGTTCATCTCTACAGGATTCTGTTCGAGGCTTGTATTCTTGGCTATGACGTTTTACACTTAGGTAAAACTTGGTAAAACTTGGTAAAACCTTGGTAAAACTTTGGTAAAACTTTGGTAAAACTTGCGTACATCGTTCCTGGAGTGGCACCTCTCTTTATCCTCGTTGTTCTTCTTTCTGAAAAGCCGGTGTTTTTTCCTTCTTCTCTGCCTATAGAGCTCAACGGCAACTCTCGTCTTCACCTGCAGCTTTGCCTTGTAAGCCTCGCTCTTGGCTGCGAGCATCTGTCGGCGTTCCTCATCAAACCAGGAGTTTCTTGCTGGTGGGCGCGAGAAACATAGCACAGCAGTTGCGACTGATCTAATGGCTTATTGGCATCGTTGCCATTGTTCTTCGACATTCGATGCTGGTTAATATAGAGGTTTAGGGATACGCGTTGCGCTATTTATTTTTTTCACTGTATTTCTGGATAACATTACATTATTTAGCCAGCAGAGACAAATGTCCCTTTAATTGAGACGTACCAGCTATCCCCTATGTCATACAATCCTTAACATACCATGTTCCCATCGAAATATTAATCAAAGAATTCATACAAATAATTTTATTATATATGTTTTCAAATTTATTTATGTATTTTTTAAATATTGAAAATCCTTTCATAATCATTATATATATATATAATTTTCTTTAAATATATTTATTATTCATTTTTTTACATAATACATTCAATTGTTTATTTACTTTTTTTTTTATGTATATTACACAATTACTAATAACATTATAACTAATTTATTTTATATTTTATTTTAAATATTTATATATTGTTTGTTTGTTTTTTTCTTTGATTAAATATTCTTCAATTTGTCAATGTTATCTACCTATACACATTTATGGCGTTTTTTAAACATCTAAAGATTTTTATTCAAAATATTGTACCTCGAAACTCTTAACACATTTTTTTTTGTATTCACGGTGCCATTTTTATAACACGATAACAGATAGTTAAACGAATATTGGAATTACAGAATTAATATACCACGCATCATCCCTGTTTATTTATGTAAAATTCTTGACAGGGATGGCTTTCACTTGAATAATAAACGAAACTTGACAGGGGGGGTTAAATATAATTTTCGAGTTGGTTGGTTAAAATTTTAAAATTTAACAAATTTTGATATTAAAATTAAAAAAAAAAAGTGTTTTTATATTTAAATAAAAAGAAAACGCCATTAATTTCGATTCAGTTTTGCAAATTTACATCTTATAATGTTTATTCTCTTGCATATTATGTTTTTTGTTTTTTTTTAGAAAACTTACTTTGAATAGTTTTGTTTTTTTGTTTTGTAGCAAATTGTCCCTATATAAATCGTTTTGGTAGAATGTATTTCCAAATTTGTATCTAATTACCTACTATGTATGATTTAAATTTATTTCTATTCGATTTCATTTTTTTTTACAATTTTTACAAAGATTTGTCTTGTTCCAAACTCAACATGAAACTAAATACAAAACTAAAAGAAATAATAAATTAACAACAAAACTATGAATACAATTAAAACCATTTTTTTATAAGAGATATTTATATAACAAAATTCCTGTTTTCTTATTTTTAAATACAAAATCTTTTTTTTTTTGAGTATTTGGTAATGTAAAAAAGGCAGACAAAAAAAAACAAGAAAACCTGACTGAAAACAACCAATCAAATTATCCAAATTTGACATCACAGTGCCGGCATACCGCTAGATATTATACAAACCAAATAAAATCATAAACTTACATTTAAAAAAATAATTACAATCTAAATTATATTGCATCTGGTAGTATATAGTTTCGGGCCGAGATGTCTCCAACACCCAACAGAGCAACAAGTATGAACAACAACGCCAACAAAAACAACAGCGTGACAGACATTCGAGGTGTCCACTGTGACCACCATAATTGCTGGCGCTGCTGTAGCAGTAGTAACTTTCACATTACGGCATTTGGTGTGAACTTATTCAAGACATTGAGTAGCGAAGTTATTTTGGACTCTGTTTGGTAAAAAGCAAATTAAATGCATTTATGAATGTTTCGATTTTCTATGGACTGCCTTGCATACTGTCATCGCTTTCCAGATAGGTGACGTAGGAGTCTGTACTGTCAGGATGATGGTGTAGCCCGGTATTGTCCATAGGTGGTGGGACGCCCATTTGTCCCGGCGGTGGTGGTCCTTGTAGGGGTACTGGTGGCATGCCATTCAAATCGTAGCCATGCATCTGGAGATGAAGGTTTTTTGGGTTGGTTTTGTTTCTTTTTTTGGTTATGGTGAAAATGAGTGGTTTTTTTGTGTTCACACACAAAACTCAACTCACCTGGTTCACCAGTTGTTGAAAGGCAGGCGTGTGGGTGTTGATAGCGCCATTATTATCGAGATCAGCATGTAGAGCGAAATCGGATAACGCTTTCCATGGGGGTTGATATGTTTGTACATCGATGCCATGTAGATTTAGGGGGGAATCATGCCGCACTGGGGAACTGGCAACCATTGGAATACCTTGCATTGCACCGTAACCCAATTTTCTGCCTTCCTAATTTGGAAAAAAAAAAAACAAAATAAAAAATATATGAGTGGTGGTCGGGGGGCTTAGTGTTTAGATTGGCTTACCTTTTCTTGCTGCATTTGCAATTTCATTTGGATGGTTTTCTTTTTGTCCTTACAGCGTTTGTTTTGAAACCATACCCGGATGACACGCGGTGAAAGGCTGGTCATTTCAACGAGCTGCTCCTTCATCAGGGCATCAGGTCGGGGATTTGCGTTGTAGCAGGTTCTTTAAAAAAAATGGAAGAAGATATTTGTTAATCGGATTTATTTTACAGTGTACAGTAAAAAATATCATATATGAGAAGCGAACGGCAAATTTTGGAAGATTTTTCTGACAGTTTATACTTTTGGGTGTTTGTCAGAATTTCAAAAAAGTGGGAGCGGTGAAATAATACGATTTTGTCATCAACTTCAGGGATTTAAGCCAACGTTACAACCACAAGGCCACTGGGTCAACAATAGACAGTGCTTACGATGATTCCAAACTAGGACTTAAGAAGTTTATTTCAAAAACACATTGACACAACCACATCGACATCGACATCAAGACAGTCGATACAGTGAAAATCGTAAATACAACAAACTAATGTGAACGCAATTCTCGAGATTTGGAAACTTAAACTCAATTTTAGAAGCTGGCTTAACGTTGATGGCGGTGGCATGAGCTCGAAAATTGTGATGTTGGTGTCAATGTCGATGTCGATGTTGTATTAGACACTCTGAAGGGTCTATGAATACCCTTTGAGTGTTTGATCACATCTCGGGCATTATATGATAACAAACAAAACTCTTCACCTATTCAAGAAAAAGGAGGAATGACAGCTTAACATACAACGTACGTTGTCGAATCGACATTATCAAACCGGAAAACTTCAAAAGAGAAACTCCCAGCAAAGCTGGCGAACGCCGAAAGCTCTTACAGGGGCTACGAAAAGAAGATGAAGAAGCCCAAGCAAAGGATGTCTTTGAGGTAAGTAAACGTTTTGCGAGTGGGGGCTAAAGAGAGATGCAGTCAGTACCTATGGCCATGAAACGCGACAGCCGAGTTCCAAAATTCCTGAATCACGTAAAAAAGTGGTGCTGTTCAGAGTCTCAAGCGACCTAATTGCAAAAACACAGGGCTTTAGTTTTCAATGTCTTCAATCTTCCTCTCCTTAATGACGTGTAGTTTGATAGAGAAGCAGTCAGTACCTGTGGCCATGAAACGCGACAGCCAAGTTCAAAAATTCCTGAATCACGTAAAAAAGGTGGTGCTGTTCAGAGTCTCAAGTGACCTAATTGCAAAAGCCCTGTGATTTTGCAATTAAGTTTTCAATGTCTTCAATCTTCCTCTCCTTAATGACGTTTGTTGATGATTGAGGACGGAGACATTCCTGCGATGTTCAAGCGAGACTAGTTGATTCGCTATGGTTGAGTCTCCTAACACTTTTATCGCACCATTTTGTATCTCCAGGGCATTGACCTTAACATTGGGGCGCATAACCGTTTTTATATTGATGCCATATTAGAAGGGCTAAACTATTTCTTGTGTTGTTTAAGGAAGCCTAGAAATTTTTCTGCGCCCAACTAACAATTATTCCTCTATAAGGCAATTAAATTCAATTTCCGCAAGCAATTATTTCTGTAGGCCTTATACAGTGCTTGTGCGCGGAGGTTGAGCATTTTTGCACTAGATTGTTTGGGTAGAAGCCTGTTTAAGACAAGTTGTCTTAAAGCTTCCGGAGATGTGTGTACATGTAACATACGTTAAGATGTTTCGGTAGAACTTCGCAAGAAGTTTTTCGGAATCAAAGCATGTACAAGGTGGGCCAAAAGAAGTCATCCGATGTTGTTTCTCTCTCATTTTTATTGGTTGTGGATCACGCAGTGTGTGCCGTTGCTCCGTCCTGTTAGAACCACATGTCCACCAGTCCTAATTCGTCCAATTGTGGCAGAAAAAACTCGGTTAACATGGCCCTATAGCGAGCATCGACCACTGTTGTCGTTTAACCAGCGGCGTTCTCGAAAAAATGCCCGATGACTCCTCCATCGTGAACAGCGCACCATGCAGTAACTTTGAGCGGGTGTAATGGCTGCTCATGGTTTACTCGTGGATTTTCGGTGTCCCAAAAGCGATAGTTTTGCTTGTTCACGTACCCGCTGAGGTCGGAATGAGCCTCATCGCTCATTATGATTTGGGTCGGAAAATCGTCCACTTCGTCCACGAGATTGAGGATGGCCTGGGCGTAGGTTACACGCGTTGGCGGTCGACAGGCAGCAGCTGATGCACGGACGGGACTTTGTACGGGAACATGCGCAAATCTTTAACCGAAATCCGTCTTAGGAAAGACCGGCTGATGGCTAATTGCGAGGCACGGCGTCTGGTCGATGTTTCCGGCGACAGGTCGACATCCTCGGCAACAGCGGCGATATCCTTGGTACAACTGGCGCTCCGTGGCCGGCAACTCATGACAACGTGTCGTGTGGTCCCATACACTTCGAGGTTTGTGGCCAAACGGCGCAGTGTTTGCGCAGTCGGTTTCGAACGGCTGGGGAATCGGCGACTTAAATCGCGCTGCGCCAACACTACAGAGGAATTTTTACCCAAAAAAATAGACACGATTATACCGCGTTCTTGTGGAGTGTATAGCTCCATGGCTTGTTCACTTGTACTCTACATCTGTCTAGTCCACAGATGTCAAAACAGATTTGACATTGGCGGCCATTTGCAAAAATAAGAGCATCTTCCAATAGGGTGATCTCTATTGCCCAACCTTGTATAGAGCTTACGAATGAAGGGTTAAAAAAGTGAAGGTTAAAAGATCAAGAAAATGGTGAAAAGTTCGGAAAAAGGTGAAAAGATCGGGAAAAAGGGGAACCAACTGGAAACCTACCCGAAAATGAGTCAACACGATTCAAGTTAACGAATTGGCTTTGAAAATTCATAAAGGATTGCAATTATATGGACCACAACACACAATTTTTGCGAAGCCTGTAATTTGCTTCTATAAAGCCTTTCACAGCAAGAAAAGTTTTTTCTGTAAGGCTTTAAAGAAGTGTTTAAATATGTCTTATAGAAGTAAATAGCTTCCTAAAAGTGCGCCAAATCTTTTTCCATAAGACATCTTACAGGTAATATTGCTGGGAGGGAAATAGCTTCGATAGTACTTTATCGAAGCGAAATTGTTAGTTGGACGTTGTTGGCGACTTCGATTGATCGTTTCAAAGATTTTGTTTTCGGTTTCAACGATCGATGATCTTGTTTGATGACAGAAGACTGTCAGTAATGTGGTTTGGAAGTATTGAATTCGTATCCGTTGGATTTACCCCATTTGAGGGTGTTGTCAGGGTTGGAATTGAATGTGCTAAGCACATTTTGTTATTTGGAATCCAAAATGCTGTCATCAGCTAAGGAATGCATTGTGCTTTAAGCTGCAGACACAAGGCGATAAGTAAAACTAAGAAAAAGTATCGGAGACAAAACGGATCATTCGAGAACTCCAGCATATATTTGGTTAGTTGCAGACTTTCCTTTTCTAAGTTGGAAAAAATCACTTTCAATATAGAAGTGAAAGATCCAAAGCACCAAAATTATTTATATTCGACCAATATTCGGTCTAGGGTTATATTTCAAAACCATGTTTTATGAAATATACATTTAATGAAAGCTAATGTTCGGAAACCTACAAATATTACAAACAAAAAAATGTGTACTCACCTTAACGTATGCAATTGCTTTTCATTAAGCACCGTCCGCACTCTGGTCGGTTTACCGTCAGACGGTCCGGATGGTCGTTTCTCTCTAATACTTTTATGTGATCCCGATTCGCTACCAGAATCTGTAAAATAAAAACGAAACAATTTTTTAAATAGTTGTACAAACGAAAAGCACTCAAAATACATATCCCCGTGGGGTAGAAATAAAGTTTGCCGACAATTTATTTTTTGTTTTTGACAGGCACACATTCTGCACATGGCACATCATAACATCACCGTAAAAAAAAAAAAAACACGCCTCACCACAGATACATCAAAAACGCATCGCGATCGAACACTAAAAAGCACAAACGCGGGGCAAACAACCGAAACTTGTTGAACATAACCATCAAAAGGTAGCCGCGATTGATGTCGCGCAAGCGCGCTGCCGAGTGCCGATACTTTAACTTTTACCTTTTCTCCTTTTAAGTCGACATTTCTTTGCGCTTCTCTCCTTGGAAATTGTGTTTTGTATGAGTGTTTTCTTTTTTTGTTTAGGGCCAACGATTCTCTTAGGAGGTATTTACATTTTTCACCTTCCGATGATTTTAAAATGTTAATCAATCACAATCGATTTTGGTTTTGTGAGTCTTTATGTGTGTGTGTGGGGGAATAGTGTTCCTGTTTTGAGATTGTTGGGATCGCCCGACGTTGTTATTTGTTATCGTGGTTATTATTTATTCGAAGGATAAGTGTGGACTTTGACTTTTGTTCTTAGAATATTCTCTTTGTGGAGAATTGTTGAGTTATTGTTATCATGTGTATCCAAATAGATATATTGAGGCCTATGGCGAATAAATTTTCTGGGGAAACTTTTTCCATTCAACAATCTGACTTACATTGCTGACAAGGGAAAAATTTCCGAGAAAATTTATTCGCGATATGCCTGATTAAGACAACGTCGTTTATGGATCGAATCAGAATCGAAGTCTTAGTCGATCTAGCTTTCGCTATGTCTATCTGTCAATCTGTGTGTCACCGATTTGTGGGACCTAAATTTTGAGTTTTGCTACTTTCAGAAAAAACCTCAATCTTGGTCAAACAATAAATAATTGTGCCCTGTTGTCATAGAAACAATTTCGTCTGTCTAAATTGTACTAGATGAGAAATATCAAATCTGTCATTGTGACATACAATAACAATCACACACGAATTTGTGTGTTAAATTTAATCAAGCGAAAACGAAAGAATTTCAGCGCTTTCCCATACCCGACTATTTTTGTATCTACCGCCTATCACCTGTCAAACAAATCCGAAAGCAAAACTTACAAAAATGTTCTAAAAAAAAAAAATTTTTTTTAACACAATAAAACACGTATATCTTACCAATTGCGTTCTCATACCATAAATAACTTTGAATAACAATCTGTCTGGCATGATCAAAGGATTTTCGTTTTCGAAATTCGCCAATCTGTCACTCTTTCGAATGTGCAGAAGTGTGTGAATACGTGTGCAATATACGTCGAGCTATTCCCCGCTAATACTAGCCAAAGCATAGCCGGGTGATCATAAATTCGATTGTGCGCGCGATAAGCAGCCGGCGAAGCAAAACGACACAAAGCATCTGAGTTCCAAATCATGTCAAGAATGTCACAGGCACTTGACGTATTAGGAATTCGCACGCAAAGCAAACAGTTTTAGATTGCGGCCTCAACTATGACGACATGGGGGCAGCAGGACAGAGCTTTTCTTTTGTTTGCTTGTTTTATAGGTATCTACTGACTGGGGAATGTCTCATCTAGTACCAACCGTATGCCAAATGGCAGACGTCAAATGGACAGAACGTAGACGTAAGTTTGCGGAGTTGAAGTGTAGATGGATAGGAATTCTTGCTGGTTTAACTGTGGCACACCTTGCAATTGCATTCCTTTTTTAGTGCCATTGAGTCTTTTTTTTGTTACTTGGGTTGCATTTGTGTATGTGTGGTGCACATATTTGTTGCCATAAAGCACACAGAATGAATGGCGTGGAGTTGTGTTTAAATAATACCGTTTGTAAGAGTAAAAATTGAAAAAAAAAATGGTTCTTCTGAAAAGCGAAAATAAGCCGTCGCGCCGCCTTCACTTCAAACTCAATTATTTGCCACTTCAATAGAGTTATAACATTTCACACCCATATTATCAGCTTGGTTCGGCAAATAAATAATTTGTAATCGATTTTTAATAGGAAATATTTCAAGTGGCTTTTGAAGAGTATATCAGTCGCTCCTTTAAACTGAATCATGACGTATTTTCACCATCAACCCCCATTTTCCCTTTAACTGGGTACCTATATCAATCTCGAAACAATTTCTATAAGGACCCACTTAAGTCCTCAAGTGTTAACTAAACATTTTCAGTGCCTACTTCGCCTTCAACTACTATCTGCATATTTGTTTCTACTCGAATAATTATTAACTCACTGCATCATGATTACGAGACAAAAGTATTCGCAAAGACTTGAAGCACAAAATCGATAAAGTGTCGCATGTCATAATTAAACATCACGTCGTCGTCGTCGGCAAAAGTTCTTGATCTTGCCTTTGACACTCGTATATTTTGTTTTTCTATTTCTGTTGTTTGATTTTGACAAGATAGGGAAATGGAAAAAAAAATTGCACTTGCCATATTTTCAAGCTCAAAAGTTGGTTGGAGGGGGGGCCCGTTATCGATAAACAAGGAAGTTGTTATCGTATGTATACTTTGCTTTCGATATGGATGTTACGCCCCCCTGATGACGTGCATTTTCCTTTGCTTCAAACTTTGTATGAGTGTGTATCTTGTTCTTTTCTAAATATTATAAGAGTATCGGAATCAAACACTCTTGAAATTAATTTACAAAAACGTTTAAACACAATAACCACGCACATTAAAGGTACCGCCACACTTAAAGGAAACTACAACGACATAACAGAAATACAAATTCTTTTGACATTCGCTGTGATGTTTGATATTCTATCGAGGTTGTTGTCTAGCGTTTTGGGTCATTTTGTTTGTTCTTGTTTTTTTTTTGTTTTTTTTTTTTTTTGAGCATATAATATGAAGTTCCGCCAGTCGGTGTTGTGATTTCAAAAAGATAACGGTGAAAAACGGAACGAATATGTTTTTCTTCGTGAGGAAATAGAAATCGAACCGATAGCAAGAACAATGTTGAAATAAAGAATTAGAAATCAATTAGATAACAAGTTGTAATTGCGATGTGAACAAGGTCTAATTACGAGTGCCTTATTCATGTGGATATGGTGATGCGACTTGAAGTCACCATGAAAACAGAGTTAAGACGATTTGTTTTGAATGTTATTTTGACAGCTGTGTCGTGGTTATGATTACATGGTAGATGTGAGGAATGCACTTTACATTGCAATATGGCGGATGTAATAAAAATTTTAAGAGCACACTTTACTGTGAAATTGAAAAGCAATGACAGTTTGACAGCAGTGTAATAATATCACATGTAGTTTTTATAAATAACAAAAATATTAAAGCAAGCAGGTACTTTAATCACGTAGATCACGAAATTGTCTGTCTAAATTATTGTACTAGATCAAAAAATTTGCATTGATTTTCATTATTTAGAGGTTGGTTTTTCGAATAGAGGTAAAACTGACATTTTGTGGTCGAATTGGGCAACCAAGTTGAAAATTGAACAACGCTTGCAAATTGCGCAAATTTATTTGGAAAATAATGGTTCAGTCCGCGAAGTTTACCACAAGCTCCGTCCATTTTATGGTCGACATAATCGTGCACCAGATCAATAAATTCGGTTAACCATTAATCGTTTTCACACTACGTTTCCTCTGTGTGATAATACGCACCCGCAGTGACATCGAACAGTGCGCACCGAAGAAACAATTGCCGCTGTAGAGCAAAGTGTTGAAGAGGACCCAAATGAATCGGTTCGCCATAGTGCACAGCAATTGGTGCTTTGTCCATATACTTTGTGGAAGATTTTGCGCAAAGATCTTGGCTTACGACCTTACAAGATCCAGCTTGTGCAAGAATTAAAGCCGCGAGACCATGTAATGCGTCGTGATTTTGGTTTTTGGGCCGAAAATAAAATAGACCTCGATGCTGATTTTCATCGCAAGGTATCGTTCAGTGATGAGGCTCATTTTTGGTTGAATGGCTACGTCAACAAGCAAAAGTGACGCATTTTGAGTGAAGAGAATCCACACGCGACCCTTGAGACGCCATTACATCCACAAAAACTGAATGTTTTGTGTGCTCTATGGGCTGGTGGAGTCATTGGGCCATACTTCTTCCGAAATGATGCTGGAGACCCAGTTACAATTAATGGAGACTGGTATAGAGCGATGATAACCGACTATTTTGTTCCCGAACATGCCATCGAATGTAGATGAGTTGTGGTTTCAACAAGACGGCGTTGCGCACTGCACAATCGATTTATTGAAGGAAACATTCGATGAGCGCATAATTTCGCGGAATGGACCTGTCAATTGGCCACCAAGATCGTGTGATTTGACACCATTGGATTACTTTCTGTAGGGATATGTGAACAAACGCTAACAAACCAGAAACGTTAGGGAACTTGTAAGCCAACATTCGTTGCGATGTTGCCGACATACGGCTCGAAAAAGTGGTTGAAAATTTGACCTCTAGACTTGGCTTTATTCAAACTGCCACGGCAGTCACATACCTGTATTTAAACTTTAATGGCATACAATTATCCTTCCAAGAAAGCCAAACTCATGGACATTAAAACGACTTTCTTGTGTTTTATTCCAATTCAAAGCTCTTTACATCTAAAAAAAAACACCCTTTATATATCAGCAAATGCGTACGAACTGATAAGCTACCGCTGACTAGGATTTGACATTTGCCCGTGTTATATAGATACTTATCTACAGAGACGAAACAAAAAACTGGAAGACAAACCATAAGTTGTGTCCTGCGCGTAATTATAAAGGAACTCCCATTTCGCCAATCATATTTCATCACGTTTTTTCATTCACGATGCGTCATATGTTTGCAATTATGTATTACCTATGTTGATCAAAAGCTTTAAATTGACTGAAGAGAAATGTCAAATGTCATTGTAACCGGTGAACTTTTTCTGACATTTGCCAGTGTATTTCGTATTTTATCAGTTTAAAACACCGATAAATTTATTTCTGACTTATAGAGATCATAATTTTAAACAAAACCAATCCCAAATATGTTATTTAAAAAAAAAAAAAAACGTTGACGTACCTGACATTGATCCTAATTCGCTGGAATGATTATTATTGCTTAGATTTGTATTGTTGTTATTGTTGGTATTATTATTGTTACTTTCTAATGAGGATGTAAGACTACTTTGTGAGGTTTTCTCTAGGACATCGTGATCTTCTTTGCAATATAGAGCGCCACCATCTCGCAGCGCGAATTCATCACCTGTAAAAAAATAGTTTATTGGTTTTTGTTTATAAATATTGTAAAAAGTCTTGAAGTCTTGCAGCCGTATTTATTAGATTTTCTTAAAATGTGCATCAGAGTTTGTTTAGTTAAGTATGTTTCAATATTTAGGTTGCCTCTTAGCAACTTTGCTTAAATTCTTTTCTATAATCGGGTTTTCATTTCTGCTTAACTAAACGATGATTGTTTCAAAAAAAACGTAATAAAATGTACAAATCTATTACTAAAAAAGCGAAGTTTTATGCAAGTTTATGTCGCATTTATCTCTTAAGTTGCTCAGACGTTGTTTTTGGAATTTTTACAAACTGCGATCTCTTTGAGGAAAATGTCATTGTAACCCTCTGATAAACTACACATAACGTAGATTGACTAAATGCGTGAATAACAGCTCCGTCATCTGACATCGCAAACGGGTATAATGGAACGCTTTAAGAATTATATTGTAGTGAGATAGTAGTTAGAATAAAAAATTTACTTAATTCCGACCCCATTATCTTATAGCAGCCATCACTTGCAGATCAGCAGGAATGTGACAACACCTATTTGATCCTTCAAGATAGTTCTGCACACGGTTGATAAGCTTTTCCATTTTGGGCTTAGAAAATCGATACTTTTGCCGAATTTTTTTTTTCTTGAAGTTCAATTGGATTGATTCTCGTTTTTTAAAATTCTGGTCTCGTCTTTTCATTTAACACATTCCCGACATTTAAAACAGTTACAAAAGAAATACAGCTTGAGTGCATTTTTACTACTTTCCTATTGCTTTTCAATACAGAAACTCAAAGTAAATACAAATAAAACAAAAAATTTAAATGGAAATTCTCTGATCTGTTGAAATTTATTTTAAACCGGCGCTAAAAAAACCTCAAAACACAGTCGATCGTGTTTAAATTAAGCGTCCTCTAAGCAACGTTGCTTAAATGTGAAAATTGATTCTGCATTTAAGTGATACTTAGAGGTGTTTTAAAGTTAAACAACCTCTAAAATTTCTCTATTAATACGGCTGTTAAATTTTTATTAAATTAACGTTTATTGAATATTTTATTTGATATATTTAATATTGAATTCCATGACAACTTTAGACATGTGTCACATTTCCTAGGCGTGAAATGTCAATTCTTATCAGGTAGACTGCGTTAACCAATTTTTATATTTAAGCATAGATATTTATGGCTGGGAAACTTTGCTAACAAATTCTCATTCGCACTCATATATTTATGTATATATTTATTGTTTTTTACATATACAATTCTTTTGACGTTTCCATGTGAACTTGCAAACGTCACTTTCGCCAGAAACCAGTATGACATTTGGATCTATAATATGATTTGCATTTCGAGTGATATCAACTTAAAAATGACTTACACAAAACTTTTCATTTACAATCTTTTTTTTCTCTACAATAATAAAACTCTACTACAATTTCGACTCACCTGGTATTAATTGCCGCGCACACGCTGAACATCGAAAGCACTCTATGTGAAAGATTTTCGTCTTCGCTCGCATCACAAAATCATTTTTACTAAACGAGCTTCCGCATTTATCACATTTTGTACCAAATAATCTGAAATTAAAGGAAATCAGCATGTGTTTACCATCTCAAACAAATCAATTCATTCGTTTATTTAATTTCATGGTCAAAAAAATAATTTTTTTCTTTGTAAGTTACAGACTCACGTGCACCAACAATAATTTGGGTGTGGCGCCTTATGCTCTATATTTGTACACCACATTGTAGTAGATTCCATACGATATCGATATCATTTTGTGGGTGCTAATCAAGCGTTTACTTGTGACTTTAAATGTGGTAATTAGCTAAGTACATTCATGGATTGCCGGTACCGGTTGAAGGGTCAACAGTAACAGCGGGTAATAAAAAAATCTATAAAAACTTGACAAATAGAGAAAAATTCAAGAGAAAAAAGTGCTTTGTGGTTGATTAGCACGTTTTGACGTTTCATTTTTGACATTTGGTTAGGAGGTTTTTTTTTTTTTTTCGTTTAGGAGTACAAATGAAGATTTGGTCATATGATGTAAGGTTTATAGTGAATATGGTGTTAATTTATGGTTCAAATTAGAGTTTGAGGTAAATTTATGTGTATTGTAGTTATATCCTGTTTTGACATATGGCCCGATTATTTGAAATCATAATAAAAAATGTACAAATGTTAATAGTCCAGGAATCTACGTTAATAATTGTTTTATTGCAGGTGGCCATGGCTCATAGGAATGCGTAGTTGACTGCTAAGCCAAAAGCAGCGGGTTCAAGTCCCAGCTCCGGCAGCATTCTTTTTCTAAATAAATTGCCAGCTTTTCTGAGGACACCTGTGCGATAGTAATGGGTGATCCAAGTAGAGATACTTTTTTCAATAGCCTTTTTTGACAGATCACGTGTGAGTCGTGTCATGCTGTCATGTTATTTTTGTTTAGTATTGTTTGGCATTTCATAATGGAAAGACTTACGCGTGAACAACGTTTATAAATTGTTCAACTTTATTATGAAAATTCACGTTCTTTGAGGAATGTGTTTCGTGCACTTCGCTCAACTTATGGTCAACATAATCGGCCTACTGAGCGTACTATTCGCAACACCATCACCGGCCGGTCGATTGGCCACCAAGATCGTGTGATATCACACCGTTAGACTTTTTCCTGTGGGGATATGTAAAGTCAAAAGCCGACAAACCCGCTTCGATTTAGGCCTTGGAGGAAAACATCACGCGTGTCATTCGCCAGTTACCAGTCGAAATGCTCGAACGAGTGATCGAAAATCGGACTCAACGGATGGACCATCTGCGACGTAGCAATGGCCAACATTTGATAGACATAATCTTCAAAAAATAAATGCCAAAAAATGTTCTTTCAAATGATAATAAACATTCTCCATTAAATTTGAATTTTCTGTATTTTTTTCTTTAAAAAAGTAGGGAACCTCGAAATGGATCACCCTTAATGAGACAATATAATTCTATGTCTCCTCCTCTGTGGTCCGTATATGTCTCTCTTTCTGTTGTATTAATGTCTTGCTTTGTCGCAGCCGATGGCATCAGTCGCCAGTGCTGTTATGTGTCTGTAGATCGTTTCATTCGTGTGCAAAGTATGTACTGTGTTGTCAATGTCAATTGTTTTGTTTTTTTTTTAATTTGTTCATGTACATTTCAGGTATTAACGAACACACCCTTTTTGTCATGGAATATTTTTTGTGTTGCTAAAAGTTCGTCATAACCTAAAATTGTTTATTTCTCTAAGGTTTATATCCATCCACAGATACGATTATTTCTAAAAAGAAGCGTTAACGGAATTGTATCCTCGAATACAGAAAAAAAAAGTTAAGGTTAAGTGCTGCCAAATTGACGTATTTAATATCGCTTGGTGATTTTTTTTAGAGTTAAGTTTTGTAGGTTGACAGCACTGGTTAGTAATGGCGTCCAAATGGCATATGTCAAAACTTTCCAGTATACTCTGCCATTTAATCATGGAAACACTTACAGACGAGCAACCATTGCAAATTATTGAAATTTATTATCAAAATGTGTGCTCTGTAAAAAATGTGAACCGTGTGTTAAGACCATATTATGGTCGTCATAATCGACCTGGTGAATCAACAATTCGTGCTGTTATCACCAAATTTCGCACCAAATTTACTTTGTTGGACTTTAAACTTTTTTTGCCCTAGTTGGCTGAGTTGAACTTGGTTGACATGTGGTTTCATCAGGACGGTGCCACGTTCCAAACAGCTCGTAAAAAAATGAAAGTGTTGACGGATGAATTGGGTGAGCGAGCAGCTTTTCTGTCGAAATGGCCCTGTGAGTTGGCCGCCAAGATCATGCGAGTTAACGCCTCTTGATTATTTCTTGTGGGGTTATGTATAGTCGTTAGTCAATGTGTACAAGATGAACACGATTGACGCCTTACAGGATAACATAACACGCGTAATTCGTGGAATACAGTCCAAAATGATCGAAAAAGGGACGCTAAATTGGACCTTCCGAATGGACCATTTGAAACGGAGACGTGGACAACATTTACATGAAGTTGTTTTAAAAAGGTAGACGGCAAAGGCCTTTTTATCGATTACAATAAAATTTTTAAATATTTGATGCAAATTTCAGTGTTTTATTTGGCTTTAAAAATGTTACGTTTAAAAAATCGACCAAAACATTCAAATGCGAATGAAGAAACGTCAATCAAGGTTATTAATCAGCGTTTTTGCTTGTCAGATTTTGACATTCCTAACCCTATTTAAACGAGAGTGGTTCTTGATTTTGTTCGTTTATGTTACCGTGTCATTTGACAGCATGGTTTTTTTTTTTCTTTGTTATTTTAACTTTGGAATGTATTACTGTCAAAATGAGCATTGCTCCCACTGAACAGCCTTTAACATCGACTCTACGACGTTTTTTAAGATTTGGCTGAGAACATCGCTGGCTGTCCGTGAAAATTTACAGGAGAACCCAAGGCAGTCGGTTCCTTGCTGGTGCACAAGAAATCGATGTTGAAATGGAATAAAACTGAAACGAAAAAAATGAGGTATTTGTGACGTGTTAACGAAACCCATCTATACGTCACAAATAGCTTGTTTTATTTCATTTCAACATCGACCCACATTTATTGGAAAATCCTGCTGAATTTAAACATTAAAACATCGACATTGGCACCTAATTTGGAATCGTTCCAAAAATGAACGCTGCGTTGATGTGGAATCTGAGATGAAATATGAGATAACGTGGAAATTGACGTTTTATTTCGGTTATCGGATTCAACTCAGAACTGTCATGGCGTTTTTGATTCGGTTGTCGGTAGGCAGTTATCGGATTCATCTCAGAACTGTCATGGCGTTTTTGATTCGGTTGTCGGTAGGCAGTTATCGGATTCATCTCAGAACTGTCATGGCGTTTTTGATTGGTTAATAAAAGAGTTATCAGAACCGTTTTTATCTTCTAAAGTGAAATCCAGCAGGGTGTCAGTGGCGCCATAGTTAGTGCGATGAACTGCCGCACAACAGGTCTAGCTTCGATTCCCAACACCTAAATGATTTTTCACTGGCCCTCCTCTCGTGATGATCTAAACAAATCATCCGAGTAGTATCTATTGTCAAGAATAGCTTATCTCAACTTAGCCGTTCGGATTCGGCATGAAACAGGAGGTCCTGCCATTGTGCAAGAAGTACACAAGCACACATGAATGGTTGTGGAAAACTAGTCCCTGTGTACCAACGAGCCTTTTCCGCCTCTATTTTGAATTTGTAATTGAAATCCAGATGAGAAATTTCCTTGTGAAAACTGTCAGACTGTACGTTTTGACAGTTCCCAAGTACTTCTTAGCCTAGTACTTCTTGCTTAGCTTAATAAAGGTAAATTTGAAATAAAAAAGAACAGAACATAACAACTTAGTAAGAACTGTCAAACACACAAATGTACAGATCCGCACAAGGCACGAGCTTATATTATGGTGACCAATAAAAAACGCCATAAGTTCTTAGAAGGACATAGTGATTGCTCTTCCATTTGATTTCCCATTAAGCAGATCGCTTTGTTTAACAATGAAAATCGAAATAAAAACTGAAACAGTCCAAAAAAATATGCAAAATTTCTTCATCACGTGTCAAAGTAACTTTGAGTGAATCAAAAATTTACACCCACATAAATGTCAAATCTGTCATTTCCCACCATAATTATCGCCTTTCACTGACATTTACAAGAAGTAATGCCGAAAAAAGCCCCCACATATTTATTTAAGAATTAAAAGGTGCGAAACTTTAAACAAAACGTTCATTTAATTTATTTTCGTATTTACTCAATTGTGCTCCCATGAAGTCGCTACTATTTACCAAACAGTAACCAAAAAAAAAAAAGCACGTGGATCACGGTACGTCAATTTTATATAGCTGTTTGTTTTATACAAACAAAAAACAAAAGTTAACCGCTGTTGGTGTACACATATAAACCTACCGCGCAGCCATATTATGCACAAAAGTCAGTTAAAAAATTGTTTGTCCAAGTAATTATCATAAATTGGTTAAATCTTTGCATAAATATCTATTTAGTTAGACGTCGTCGTCGTTGTTGGTGATGGTGACGGCTACGACAGCCTTTCGAAGTGTATACAAACCTATCACTGCCCGTGCCAGTAGATATAGATAGATACTTTCAAATAATTGTATCTGGCTTCGTTTATCTGAAATACTTATCAGACTTGTATGGCTTGTCAGTAATGCTTACCTAACATAATCACGTTTGCAGTACGTTTTGCCATCGCGTACAAAACACGTACAACTCTCGTCGAGAAATTGCCGACACTCCTGACACTTAAGGCACGCTGCATGCCATTCTAGATCGGGGGCGACACGCAGGATATACTGGTCATGAATTTGGCCACCACAACCCACACACAGGGATAACCGTTGTTTTTCTGTAATGAAAAGAATGAATTTGTTTAAATTTTGAATATGAATTGCAGATACTGTATCTGGTTTTATTTTTTTATTTTTTTAAAGAAATGAAACAACTGTAAGCCTATATAGTTACAGTTATTCAAAGTATATATAGGTAACTCAGTTTGTATCTTATATACAGTCACCCAAAAAAAGTATATAATACTATATGTATCTACACTCCAAAGAGAGCATCTCATTCGTGTCATGAATAATTTATAAAGGCGGAGCAGCAGACATCTTTCGTTTCCTTCTTATCGTATCTTCCGAAAACAATGTTCGGTGAGGTGGTGTGTGTTGTATCTTTTGGTGATACTTGGATTTTTTTTTTTCATCTTTTGTTTTGGAATCACTGTGCGTCTTTAGTTTCCTTTAGAAGACTTCTTTAGACTCCATTTTTGTTTGAGTGTTTTTTTTTTTTTTTTTTATTGTAACCTCACCATATCTGACTGTCCAATACGAATGGAATTTTGATTGCACCTTGTCGTGAGTGAGTTCGAAAAAAAAATAATAATATGGGAATGAATAGATCCTGCGCAGACCCGCCTCTGTTCCATCATGGAAGTATTACCAAATAGGTGAAGAGAGAGAAAAACATAAAGCAGACTTGAGGGGAAATGAAAAAAAATTGTTTTGTCCCGCACGCAGTTGTGAATTTCTTTTAAACAACGAGTCTATCTTTATGTGTATCTAGATATATTATCTAGTTAGCAAGTTCTGTTATTATCCGTCCAAAAGGGAACATTTTAACAAATTTTTTCCCACCTGATATTTGATACAGAAGAGTAGGCAGCACTGTATAATGTCAGATACCGCTATTTTTATATGAAATATCTTTTTTTTTTTACTTGTCCAGGTGTGAATTAAATATAAATACATATAACGAGTTTTAATGTCATGAAAATAATTGATGGCAAAACTTGATTAGGTTGATAATTGAATCTGAAAATTGGTCAATTAAAAAAAAAAAAAAAAACAACAACTAATTCGTTTTTAGTGTTTTTTAAACGCTTTGGCTGCACTAAATGTGGTTAAATGTCATAACTCAGGATAACACAGTTGTTAAGTTGAAACTAACAGCAAGATTGTGGTTTACTCTGCACATGATAATGGTTTATGGACACTAAAATTTCGTTTAATAATTATTTGAGTGATTGCTTTCAAATGCTGCCCAGCTATATAATTTCAATTAAATTATTTTTATGACGATGTTGCAATAAAATCTACTACTCCAAGTGTGAACCGTTCCTTATTTATTTGGCTGAACAAACATAAATGCGAAAAGTGCTGCCAAATTAACCCGCAATTTGGTAAAGTAATTTCTAATGAAATTTTTTTTTAAGAATGAACCTGGGCCTCAACAAACATGCCTCTCTAATAAGCTCGGTCCTTAGCTAACTCCCTCCAGTTGCGAACTCCAAGTTGGTTGAGGTCGGGTTCTACTTGGTGCGCGCCACTTAAGGCGAGGTCTTCCTCTACTGCGTCCGACGGCTGGCTGGGAATCGAAGTCTCTGCGAGCCGGGAGTATTGGTGTCCATTCGTTCTACATGTCCTAGCCATCTTAAACGTACAATGCGGAGTTTTTTGATCAGGGGCATGTCGCTATACAGCTCGTATAGTTCTTGGTTGAATCTTCGTCTACAATGCCCTTCAACGCAAACGGTACTGAAGATTTTTCGAAGAATTTTCCTCTCGAATCGACCAAGGATTTCTTCATCCGCTTTTGAGACGGTTCATGCTTCAGCGCCGTAGAGCAGGACTGGCATGATCAAGGTCCAATATGGGATCTCCTTAGTAGTTCGAGTGAGGGCTTTACTACTGAATTGCCTTCTTAGCCCGAAGAAACAGCGGTTGGCAAGAGTAATTCTTCGTTTAATTTCTAACGAGATATTGTTGTCAGAGTCAATAGCGGAGCCGAGATCGACAAAGTCCAGTACTACCTCAAAGTTATATCTGTCAATGGTGACGTTCTGTCCGATTCGTCGATGTTGCGTGTCCTTTCTTGTTGACAGCGTATACTTTGTCTTGCCATAATTTACTGCTAAACCCATTTTCGCCGCTTCCTTCTCTATACTAGCAAATGTGGCTATGACATCACGTCGAGTCCTACCAATGATGTCAATATCATCGGCGTATGCTAGTAGTTGCACCGATTTTTGGAAAACTGTGCCTCTGGTGTTGGCTCAGGAGTTTTGCACAGTCCTCTCAAGAATCGAATTGAAAAAGTCACACGACAGCGCATCGCCTTGCCTAAATATTTTTTTTTTGGTATCGAATGTGTCGGTGAGGTCGTTTCCGACCTTGATGGAGCAGCGAGAAATCTCTAACCTCATCCTACACAAACAGACGAGTTTGGGCGGTATACCAAAACTAGACATGGCGCTGTATAGTTCGTCTCTGTAAATCCAGTCGTATGCGGCTTTGAAATCGATGAATAGGTGGTGGGTATCGATTTGGGCGTCTTGGTTTTTTTCCAGGATCTGCCGAAGTCTGAAAATTTGTTCGGTTGTGGACTTTCCTGGCCTAAAACCACACTTATAAGAGCCAATCAGGTTGTTGGTAAACGGTTCAAGGCGTTCACATATTATGGCATATAAGATCTTGTAGGCTATGTTGACGATACTTACGTCTGTATAGTTGGCGGAGGTTCAGAAGGTCTCCATTTTTGTGGATCGGACATACGATGTTGAGGTTCCATTCTTCAGGCATACTTTCTTCCGACCAGATTTCGCTTATGAGTTTGTGGATGTTATTTACCATGTCATCTCCGCCGGCTTAAATAAGATCAGCGTGAACGCCGTTATTTCCGGCAGCCTTGTTAAGTTTGAGTTTAGATATTGCTATCCTCACTTCACTCAGGTCGGGTGGTTGGCAGTGTTTGCTGTCGTTGCCAATACTTAAAGCTTCGTTCTTCGTTCCGTATAACAGTCTGCAGAAGTGGTTCTTCCATATACTCAGAATCAACTGTGTCTCAACAACGGTATTTCCTAGTTCATCTCGACAGGAATCGAGCCTTGTATCTTTGGCTTTGACGTTTTACACTTTGGTAAAACATCGTTCCTGGAGTGGCACCTCTCTATATCCTCGATCGCGTGCTTTTCTTGCTCATTTTTCTTCTTTCTGAAAAGCCGGTGTTCTTTCCTTCTTCTCTGCCTAAAGAGCTCAATGGCAGCTCTTGTCTTCACCTGCAGCTTAGCCTTGTATGCCTTGTTCTTGGCTGCGAGAATCTGTCGGCATTCTTCATCAAACCAGGGGTTTACTGCTGGTGGCGCGAGAAACCTACCACATAAGTTGATCTGGAGGCCGCCATATCCACTTATGGATATCGAGGTGAGGAAACCGTGTGCTGGTAATATTGGAATTTCGTTCCGTAGCAAAGTCAACAAGCCAAAATCAGCCAGCCATGTTGACTGTAGGCTATGTTTTCCGACAATACTGCTAAAGATGTCATCTCTTCCAACCTCTGTGTTAAAAACTCCCAGCACGATTTTAACATCGTAC
Organism: Rhingia rostrata; assembly: GCA_949824845.1. NCBI lineage: Eukaryota > Metazoa > Arthropoda > Insecta > Diptera > Syrphidae > Rhingia > Rhingia rostrata. The sequence continues at coordinate 25,874,509 of OX463755.1, read as the reverse complement.
TCCGGTAGTCGTTCATAGGTTTTGTCGAGAAGCTCGTAGAAGAAATCCGTCAGCGCTGAAGGGATTCTTGGTTGAGCAACTTGTGTGCTTTTCACTTTCAGGAGGATAGACTGTGTGCAGGCATTCCGCGAGTATAGAAACAGTAAAATTTTATTTTTTAAAAATATTACCTTCCCGTCGACTGTTACACGCTAGCTCCTGCTAGTGCAATGTCCTGACCCATATGTCCTCAATGTTTCTGAAATTATCGCCCAACTTTTAGAGCTTCGTGTTTTCCTGTAATAGGTGTAGGGGAATATTTTTTTTTATTTTAACATTCACTATCTCTTTGTTCTCACTTTGATAGAGAATCCAATCACTTGCTCTTACTAATTGTACTTACATGACACCCTCGTCTCTTTTGCAGGCAAAAACTCGGTCGAGCACCGTTCACGCTTCGAAAAGCCCACCGACTACATCGAACACCTTCTGAATGGAGAGCACACCGAAAATAAAATCTACCAATGCGTCCGAGAATTTGCGTGTTGCCCTCACCAGCAACCCTATCAGTTGGATCAAGGATTTCGGCGATTCGGACATCGATGTGATAGTGGTATCTCCTGCGGCGCTGCAAAAAGGAACGCAACTTCGATCGCATTGAATTCGAATGTATTCGCTGTTTGAAGGCGTTCATGAACAACACATGGGGCTTGAATCTCGTCCTCACACCGGGCATGCGAGTCGGACATCGATGTGATAGTGAATCTCCTGCGCCGCTGCAAAAAGGAACGCAACTTCGATCGCATTGAATTCGAACGTATTCGCTGTTTGAAGGCGTTCATGAACAACACATGGGGCTTGAATCTCGTCCTCACACCGGAACAACACACTGTCGTCCTGCTGCTAGCGCAAAGTCTCGATCCACGGAAGCCCAACACTATGTGTGAAGCAATAAAACTTTTGGCCAGTTTCTGTCTTGTCTCGGAATGAAATGGCTACGAAAAAGTACTGCGTGCCATAACCTCAGCCGCATCGACAACGTATAAGAGTAGCGAACGCTTCCGGCCAATTGTCGACGGGCTGTTTGTCCAGGCAAAGAATGACACCAAACGCGACCTGGCGTGTCGAAAGGCATTTACGAAACGATGTTACATTAAAGCGTTTCACAGAAATTCACTTTTATGTCGCTGAGTTCATTTTTATAAGTCCATTGTCAAGGAAACTTAATTATGGTAATCGTCAACTGTCAAATGTCAGTTACAAAAACTGCAGAATGTGGTAGTTTGGAACACAGGGAAATACCATTCTGACAGTTTTTAATTGGCCAATAGCATGATGCTGTTCGTTCAAAAAGATGAACTCCTGGACACCTTCGTATCACTGAAAAATAAAAAGTCGGCGGGAGAGGACGGTGTCCCAAACGTCGTATTGAGACACCTGCCAGTGGAAGCAGTCGATATTTTCACCACGCTGTTTAACAATGCACTGAATAATGCACATTATCCGGTGCACTGGAAAACGGCGTTGGTACATCCTATCCCCAAAAAGGGCAAGGACAAAACAAACCCAGCTAATCTTCGGTCAATAAGCCTTCTGCCGAATGTAAGCAAGGTATTTGAGAAAATAGTCAATAGGGCTCTGCTTAAGTGGGTCGAGGAAAACAAAATTATTCCGGAAAATCAATTTGGTTTTCGAGCGAGGCATCACACCATTCATGCCGCACGAATGGTGGACTAGTGTCCGACATTCAATGGAATAAGTCCAAAAAACAGTGCACAGGGGCCTGTCTGGTTGACTTTGAGAAGGCCTTCGACACCGTATGGTTAGAGGGGCTTTTCTACAAGCTGACCAGACTGGGCATGCGTAAACCCATGCTATATATGATTTATGAAACGCTTATGGGAAAGAAGTTCGTTGTCAAATGTGGCAACGTAACTTCGAGTAAAGTCTTTGAAATTAAAAACGGTTTACAACAGGGGGCGGTGAACTCCCCGATATTGTTTAACATTTATACAAGTGATCTTGTAGGTTCTCTTAGTCACGCTATAGCGTACGCAGATGATCTAGTGGCGTACAGATCAGGTCCGAAAATCGAGGACTTCAACACACTTTTGCAACGTGACTTCGATCACATTAAGGGATATTGCGATGATTGGAAATTGAGGATCAATTTCCAAAAAACCGAAACAATTCTGTTCAGGACCCCAGTGCAGAGGGCTTCTTACGATACCAGAAAAAACTGGAAAAAATTGTGTATCATGGGACAGCATGGACGGCCGTTGGCGGTGAGAAGTGAAGTCAAATACCTTGGCATCTGGCTTGACAAGTTTCTGTATTTTAATAAAAATGTGGATGCTTGTCTGGCCAGGGCTAGGGGGGCTTATGCTCTGACAAGAAGATTGTTTCATAGCAGTCAACTTGATTCAAGGGTGAAAGTCATTTGCTACATGGCCCTCATAAGGCCGATCATCGCTTACGGTTGTCCCGTGTGGTTCAATGTATCACCATCCTACATGGAAAGGATACGGCTGTTTGAGAGGCGTTGTCTCCGATCCTGCTTAGGATTGTACCGAACGCCGGACTCCGAGTACATAAAATATTATCGCAACGAGGTTCTATACAATGGGGCTCAGTTGAATAGAATTGACAATTTCCTAGTTAAGGTGACTCGAAGGCACGCTTCAAGGGCGATGAGTAGCGACAACAGCCTGATATTCGGGGCTTATTACCCCAATGAAATGTACATGGAGAGTGCGCTCATGTCCGGCTTTATTCCACCAGAGGCATTCATTTATATCGATTCGTTAGGGTTAATACAAGACAGGAACGGTATCCCGGTTTTATACCATCGCTACCGTGACGCGCGGGACAAGCGGCTAGTCCGCGATGGGTACGTCGACAATGCTCCGGAGCTCCTCCGCTTTAGCACGGCGGTATCGGATCGCGATAGGACCGACGCTGAAAAGCAGCGCACCGAGTTTTGGTGGCTAAACGAGGAAAGTATTTCTGCAGTTCCTCAGGTCTTTGCGGACTTTTAGTCCACTCCTTAGTACTTAAGTAAATTAAATTTAGGTACAAGGTCTGGGGCTGGGCTTATGCACCATATTTTATTTAATATGGCTGCATAAATGCTTGCTGGACCCAATGACGCAATCGGGATGGCAAACCCTCGGGGCATATGCAACGAGTGCTTGCTATTGGTGTTGGGTATACCTGTTCTATTGCAGAGGTTGTAAGGGTTTCCTGTGTAACCTTTGATACATTCGCAATGTGCTCTATGCTGTACAGCTTGGCAGATTGCATTGAGACCACACTGACCAGGGCATGGATCAACACATTTGTTGTTGATACATGCCTGAGTCTGAGCACAGTCTGAGCTGGTGTAGCATTCCAGGCGGCAGTTGGGTGCAACTTCCGTGTAGCCGGTGATGCAAGAGCATATGCCGTTGCCATTGCGCTAGATGCACTGACTGTTAGGACCACAAGGTGTTGGCTGACATGGATTACGAGGGATAACATCTAAAGAGGGAAACTTTTTTGTGAACACTGTTTGAAGGGACGCAACTCTCCAAAGGTTACCTCGAACCGGTTCACAAAGAACAAACAAATTTGAATCTTTCATTGTTAATTTAAAGGTAACAGCTGAATATTAATCGCCTGTCCGAAAATAGCATTAACTGTACCTACACCTGACATTTGTTAATTTTGTGATTTGATTTTCTTTATCAAAAATATTCTCACAAAATTTATTGACTTATAAACTTTTGCTCTTTCAACACATGTTCACACATATAACCCGTCTAAATGCCTTCACAAAATGTCGCGAATGCTGCGCCAATGTGGGTGTTTTTAAATGGCGGCTGAGATTTTGAATGTGTGCTCGTAAAATGTATTCAAAACATGACAATCGCGATCATTTACGATGCCACTTGACATTTTCAATTTGACATGTGTATATTCGCATAAATATTAAACTGTCAACAAATAGAATTCGGGCGGTTTTTTTGTTTTAATTTTATGATGCAAAGATGTGCCGCTTTGTGTAGTTTTTTTCTTTTTTTTTTTGGTATACGTAGGTATAGTCTCTGCAAATCAGAGAACAGAAAATCGTTGTGTATTTTATATTCTTCTTATCCACAAAGGAATTCGTAACAACAGCAATAACAATAAAATTCTCCCCAAAATGGCCCCAAAAGATCATGTTGCGCGTCATTCCTTCAGCAGATGCAAACAGCACAAAGCATCATCCTTCTTTGAGAGCCCCCATTACCGAGGGCCAGCAGACATCTTAAAGGCGCCCAAAAAAAAAAAAAAAAAAAGTCGTGCTATACAATAAAACTCAAAGATATCCATGGAAGGTGCGCACAGCGAACAACAACTCCTCGAAATAAAAAAACCTGCTGCAATGGTTGCCAACAATTTTTTTTTCGTTTGGTTCGTTTGTATTTCTTGTTTTGTTCCACCATCTGCAGCATCATCTTCAGCATCATCATCACGACATGACGTCCTTATCTCGTCGGAGATCTATCAAAGAGTTCGCTTTGTTCACTCTGTCCCCCATTCGCTGGGGATGTGCTGTGCACATCTCGAAGGAGGTGGTACAGTCAGAGTCGAGCAAACAGCTCCCCACCCGATTCGCGTACGGATGTGCTGCTGTGGCATCATCGTTTTTCCCAAATGCTGAATCCGATAAGATACATTAAGCAAGGCACAGCCATGTGCGATTCCCGAATAACTACTGTGCGGGGATGGGTGGTTCTGGCAAAGACGAAGACAACGACGACGACACGGCGATGATCTCTCTGGCTGAATGTTGTTTCGTTTGCAGTTGGTGTTTCTCATTTTGATGTTGGGATTTGTAGCAATTTTAGATAGGAACTTGGCAAAGAATTAACTAACCACCCAACTACGATACTGCCTCCATTGGGCTGCCGCCAAGAGAGATGGCTGGGAGGGGGAGACTTCGGATGGATGTGGCTGCTGCTGCTGCTGCTGCTGCTGCTGCTGCTGCAGTTGCACTGTGTGTATAGGACTGTGGTCCTTTGGCATATACGTTTGGGCTTTGATTTAGGAAATTACCATTGCACCGGTCGGACGGTGGTAGGTAGGTTGGTACGTTGCTGCCGGTTGTGTGTGCTGTAGATAATTTATCTGAAAATGCAGGATTACAAACGTGTAACGGGCGACGTTAGTTTATCCAAACGGATATGCATATTAGTTTCGAAGTCGTTCCACATAGATAAGGCGCGTTGCTGGTGCGGTAGGTTGGTATACGGATGCCTACTTTACGTGCTGTCCGGCAAGTTGGCATACATTTTTTGGACATTTTGCGGAATGAGTGCAGGAAATGTTTACCTGAGCAAGTATTTTGTGAGATGAATGCTAATTGGGTTTATTTTTACGAGGATTCCAAAAGATTGCCAGAATTATGTAGAGTAGAGTAACTTTGATGTCTTAGTTAGGATATTAGGCATATTCCACTAACGGATCCCTTAGAGATTTTCCTCCGCTGCATCAGCTGTTTAAATTGTATAGGTTCCGCGATTCGTGCAAGAAGTTCAAATTTAAAATAAAGCTTGACACACGGGCTTTTAGCGAGGTATCCGTCGAAGCGTACAATTTTCCTTAACGCCTACCTACTTCGTCGGAGGTTCAAATTCCATTAGAGGTATGTGTCACCGGAGAAAAATCACTTCTCTACAATTCGTAAATAAATTCCGCAAAGAATTTGTGTTTTGGAGGAAATCGGAAAAATAATTGCACTTAGCTGTCAAAAATTGCACGAAAAATGCACCTGAACGCACTTCAACACAATTCGCTCGTGTGCGTTACAAAATGTCAAAGAAGTATTCCGAACAGCTTTTCGGAAGAATACCTCGAAGCTAAAATCCTCCAAAAAGAACAAAATCGGAGAATTTTCCGCTCCGACGGATACCTCGCCAGGGCCGAATATTTGTAACATTTGTTACTCATTTGTTAGCTCAATAGATGGAGCTTTTTTGCTGACAGTGAAATGGTTGTACCTGACACTTTTTTTTGTAACAATCTTAGACTCGATCTGTCAAAAAGTGTATTTCACGCATTGTCTCTGTTGTGTAATAATTCAAAATTTATATACAAGGTGGGCCAAGAGAGATCACCCTAATGGAAGATGCACTTATTTTTGCAAATGGCCGCCAATGTCAAATCTGTTTTGACGTTTGTGGACTAGACAGATGTAGAATACAAGCGAACAAGCAATGGAGCGATACAATCCACAAGAACGTGGAATAATCGAAGTGGATGGTTTTTTCGACCAAAATCATAATGAGCGAAGAGGTTTATTTCCACCTCAGAGGGTACGTGGACAAGCAAAACTATCGCTTCTGGGGCACCGAAAATCCACGAGTAATGCACGAGGAGCCATTACACCCGCTCAAAGTAACTGCATGCGGTGCGTTGTTCATGTCCTCCAGCATGAACATAGGGCCATTTTTTTTCGAGAACGCCGCTGGTCAATCGACAACAGTGGACGGTGCGAGCTATAGGGACACGATTTTTCTGCCACAATTAGACGAATTAGGACTGAAAGACATGTGGTTCCAACAGGACGGAGCAACGGCACACACTGAGCGAGCCACAACCGATATTATGAAGGCCAAACAACATCGGATGACTTCTTTTGTACTGAGGCAATTCAATAGTAAATATCTAAAAGCTCAATAGATGGCGTGTTTTGATGCCAAGAATTCATGTCATGAATTAAAATATTTGCTCATTGCTCGAACTTCCAAAAAATCTGTTTTACTTATAACCTCACATGTCTACAAATTGGCGAGTTATGTACTAGCGAAACTTTATAAAAAAAAAACGATTTACTCAATAGATGGCGGCAGCCTTATTACCTAAAAGTACTAGCGAAACTTTATAAAAAAAAAAAAAACGATTTACTCAATAGATGGCGGCAGCCTTATTACCTACAAGTACTAGCGAAACTTTATAAAAAAAAACGATTTACTCAACAAGGAATACCGAAAATCTGATTAAGGGATCAAGATCATAGCGCTTGGATTGAACGACTGAAAACAACGTGTCAAGGATCGAAGGGGTTGAAAAGCTGCCATGTCTAGTCTGGCAGAGACCCTGAATGAGCCAGGAAATATGCAATGTTATGACATTTGGCTGTCATTATATGCTTTCTGTTTATTTTTTATCGATGATATTGCGAAACCTCTCTCACAAGATGAGGTTAGGTTAGGTTGTAGTGGGTGTACGCGATTCGCGTGCACACTTAGACCATAAAGGTCGGTTGTGGTACTACGCGGATCTGTCGACTATACTATATTCGTTCGCCTAATTGAGCCATGCAGAGCTAAGGGCTGAACTATAATAGAAGAAGGTTGCGGACAACCACTTCCGTAACTGTGCGAACACATGCAATTTGTATTGTACGACCACAATAGCTTTTCGCTTCGATTCGTTTAGTTTTCGTTCACTTTTGCTCACTTGCGAAAAAACGAATCCTTTCGTTCTTTCTCTTTCTTTTGTTCATTCATACGACAAATTGACACTTCACTTCAACAGCTGTGTACATTTAAATTTTTAAGCTCATAAGCAACGAATTTTTTTTGTCGAAACTACTTTCACTCTGACTATCGCTTCCCATTCACAAAAGTCTATTGTTGGCAACTTCAGTAATTTTCAGTACTGAAGAAAACTTAACGTAGAATTTTGACATTAGCATCCGATTGCTTCCGACTATTATAGTTCAGCCTTAACTATGTAGCATAGGAGGTTTCTGACATTGATATCAAGCCAGCTCACCTAGATTGTTGAAGGATGAAGTTTCCCAGATGAAGTTTCCTTTTTACTGAGAGAGCAGGACAATAGCATAGAAGGTGAGTTATACATTCCTCCTCTTCATCGTCTTAGCAGCTTCTGCAGAAGTCATTGCTGAAGTGGCCTAGTCTTCTTGCGTGTAAACCTATCGTACATCGCAAACACCGATTTGTTGATCAGTCAAAAAATAAATTGTTGTGGGCTAACGGGAGGTATATCTCCATGTTTTTAATTTCCATTGTGCCACCTGCTTAAAATTAAAATTTATTTTATAGACAGACAGTCAGGCCTATCTTCAGTGGTAAAGCCCTCGCTAGAACTACTAAGAAAATCCTATATAAGGCCCTGATCAACCCAGTACTGCTCTACGGCGCTGAAGCATGGACCGTCTCAAAAGCGGATGAAGAAATCCTTGGTCGATTTGAGAGGAAAATTCTTCGAAAAATCTTCGCTCCCGTTTGCTTAAGTAGGTAAGTAAGTAGTCAGGCCCATCGCGATAAAAATTTCCCGGGAAACTTTTCCCATTCAGCAATCTGATTTACATTGCTGACAAGGAAAAAATTTCCAGGAAAATTTATTCACGATAAGCGTGAGTGTGTTTGATCAAATTTTAAATAACTGAAACTTACTTAACGACCTAACTGTCGCGAGGGGTATTGCGATGAACTACTGATTAGAAGGTATGAATTCCCAGTCATAGCAATACCTAAAACCTATTTTCGTTTGCCTTCCTTCCGCGATGACCTTACAAATCATCTAGTAGTATCAATTGTCAACAAAAGCTTTACTCAACTAAGTTGCTCGGATTCGGCCTAAAACAAGAGGTCCCGCCATAGTACAGGAACACCTGCACGGTTGAGCCAATTGTACATTCTCACCCACGAAACAATTTTACCATTTCAATTAAGCAGTCACATGAATATAAGCGCATTACTCGTGTCAAATAAATAGACCTGTCAAAAAGTGACGTTTGTGAATAAAGATATGTGCAGATATTTGCTTCGTTCCGAAAAAGGAGCAAATGGAATGGTTTGTAGATTTGACATTTGATATTAGTCATAACAATTTTTGTAAAACACAGTATTAGGGAATGTCAGCTTTGGAAAGCTGCTTTTACGATTCAGTGGAAATTAACGTCAAAGGCATGACATTACAATATAATACTTGCGCCCATTGTCATCAAATATTTTGTAGGCGTGTCCTTTTCTGCTCGTCAAATACTTCTATGTACTCGGTAACCGACATTCTATGAAATGTACTAGTTTAAGTAACAAAAGGAATGGTTTCAACAAATGCTTTTCATCTAGTACCACCTACTTTGTAAAATTAACAAAAGCAGCTGCCGGTCGCCATATTGTGTACATTAAAAGTAAAAACCGAACCCGCCATTTGACATCTTAACGTTTCACAATTTGTCGGGGCTTGCATGGAGATTTCGCGGTCGCTAAAGTTATCCAAACGTTTGCAAATGTCACAAAAATGACGTTAAGCTTAGCAATTCTTTAATGCTTAAGGTTTCAATAGCTCAAGTGCTAAAACTCCAATTGTTTATTCAATTCAAAATATATTGGTAATTCCCCGCCAATTTTCTATCAAACAAAAAAATCCACTTTACTTTTTTTACTTGGTGCGATTCCTTATCATTATAAATGTCAACATAATCGTTCAACTCAACCAATAAACGAGTATTGCAGAGCAAATATTTGCCACATATCAAGAGAGTATAATTCAACATTTAAAGTTGCAAATCAAAGTCAAGTGTAATTTGACTCATTTCTGTTTATTGTTGATGTTATTATTTATTTGTTAAATTCTAACAAAAAAAATTATGAAATAATTTGAACGCAATAAAAGTTATTACGACCACAAGGTCACCGACAGCAGACCAAGTTTACGATCTTATGTCGTTCGTACCTTTCGTCGACGAGCATTACATTTCCTATGCGCAACCATCAAAAAACTCTACAGTGACATTGTTTGTTTTACCGACGGTGAATGGGTCATAAAACCAACAAAAAAAAAACAAATTTAATGCGCACTGGCTAACTGAATTGCTTCCCGAGCTTGTTTATACCAAAAAACATACTTTGGTCAGATTTGAATCTTTGTATGAGTTTGCGATGACAATTATTGCAAATACTCGCACAATGACTCTTACTTTTCAAAGTGTCACGTGGGAGTAAAATATTCGCATTCTCTTGTCAAATCTGACGGTTCCATCGATTTATTTAGTTTTTTTTTTTTAATTTTTTTGGATTATCGTTTATTGGCGAATTATTTATGGGGTGCCGCCATTGTACTTGTGGTATTTTGATCACATAGATCAAAATTGCCAATCAAAGAAAATGTAAAAAAGACAAATGACCGTTTTGGCGGCCATAATGGTGTTATTAATTTCGACGGAAATGTTGAATGTTTTTTGTCGTTTTTTGACAGAAATTGAATCACAATGTCAATTTATATGCGGTCAAGATTTTTGGAAGCGAGATGTTTGTAATTTTGCTCGTAGCTTCTATTTTAAGGATTTGATTGATTGCGGTTGTTTAAAGAAGTGACATGACGGTGGGCTATTGACCGCGCTACAGTAGTTGTTTTCTTTTGTTGATGTTATTCAAATTAAATGAAGGAACGTTTACAAAGAAACGAATTGGGTTCATTATTTTTTGAAGGTTAACTTAAATTTAAAAAAAAAAATCTGTTTGTCTGGCAGAAGAATGATTTACGCAATTTGACAGTTGTTGACAATTGTCATTTGTCATAGTTTATTTGTTCTTTGAAATTTTACGAAAAATGTAGGTATGTCGGTAAACAAAATGTTAAGTCTGTTTTTTTTTTGTAATTAATTACATTTTCTACGTTTCTTGGCATTTAGAATTATTAAGGATATAACGTCAATGCAACTGTTTTTTTTTGTGATGATTAAATGTCTTATAGAACGACAGCGACAGCGTTAACTTGGCAACGCCGTCATTGTCACTTGAACATCATCTAAATTGTGTTTATTTAAGGTCGAAGTAGTAACAGCCAGATACTGGTCGCATGTACATCCGCCTGGATTTCACTTGCTTAGCAATATCTACTGAGCACCCGCCACATATACCGGGTGTTTTTTTTTAGAAGTTGAATTATCGAATTGAGATAAAACTGACATTTTGTGGTCAAATCGGGCAACTCTAATGTCATTTATGTTCAATTTGGTTTGCCAATTCATCATGAACAGGTTGACAAATGAACAACACTTGCAAAACGTGGAAATTTATTTCGAAAGTAATGGTTCAGTCCGCGAAGTTTACCGCAAGCTCTGTCTATATTATGGTCGACATAATCGTCCATCAGAGCAATTAATTCGGGTAAGCATGGATCGTTTTCGCACTACGTTTACTCTGTGTGATAATACGCATCCGCAGAGACGTCAAACAGTCCGCACCGAAGAAACCATTGCCGTTGTAGTGCAAAGGGTTCGAAGAGGGTCCGAATGAATCGGTTTGATACAGTGCACAGCAATTGGTGCTTTGTCCATCAACTTTATGGAAGATTTTGGGCAAAGATCTTTCCTTACGACCTTACAAGATCCGGCTTGTGCAAGAATTAAAGCAGCGAGACCATGCAATCCGTCGTGATTTTGGTGTATGGGCCGAAAATGCGATTGATCTTGATGCTGATTTTCATCGCAAAATTTTGTTCAGTGATGAGTCTCACTTTTGGATGAATAGCTACGTACACAAGCAAAATCGCCGCATTTAAAGTGAAGAGAATCCACATGAGACCCTTGAGACCCCATTACATCCACAAAAACTGACTGTTTGGTGGAGTCATTGGGCCATACTTCTTCCGAAATGATTCTGGAGAGTCAGTTACCGTTAGTGGAGACCGGTATAAAGCCATGATAACCGACTATTTTGCTCCCGAATCGGATGGCATGAATGTGAATGAGATGTGGTTCCAACAAGACGGCGCTGCATGCCACACAGCGCAAGCCACAATCGATTTATTGAAGGAAAAATTCGATGAGCGCATAATTTCGCGGAATGGACCCGTCATTTGGCCACCAAGATCGTGTGATTTGACACCATTGGATTATTTTCTTTGGGGATATGTGAAGTCGGTCGTCTACGCCAACAAACCAGGGACTTGGAAGCCAACATTCGTGGCGTCATTGCCGACATACGGCCCCAAATGCTCGAAAAGGTGGTTGAAAATTGGACCTCTAGACTTAGCTTTATTTGAACCAGCCGCGGCGGCCACATGCCGGAAATCATATTTAATGGCATTAATGGCATAAAATTATCCTTCCAATAAAGCCAAATTGATGGACATTGAAACGACTTTCTTGTGTTTTATTTCAATTCGAAGTCCTATACCTCTAAAAAAAACATCCTCTACCTACTAATTTCAGTGACATTTGTTTGTGGCTTCAAAATCTCCCCGGATAACATATCAAACAAAAACTAAATTCCAAACTTCCTTCTTTGTAATTAAAACTCCAACCTTCCTTCACACGCTGATACACCCATACCCACTCCTCTTCCAAACTAAAGATTGACCCTAATTATGACACAAAACATAAAATTCCTTGGCTACTGTTTACCAAAAAAAAAAAAAAAAAACGTCAAAAAATATTATTTCCCAGGTTTCCCCTTCTTTTTTTGCGCTGACAAATTAATTTCTTTTTTTACAAATAAATTAGCACTCATTAGAGGCCCCGAACTGATGCTGTCTGCCATCGTCGTCATCGCTGCAGCAATGGACAACAGAGTTGATGATGAAGATGGCGATCAAGTCACCACCGTTTGTCATCACACAATACTGCTGCTGTTCCAGCTCTCCCCCATATTTTATGGAATACCTGCTGAGATGATGATACGATCGCCCGCTGTGATTTTACACCTCAACTTAGGTGGACCATAGGAATGTCCTTCGGTGTCATCTTGTTTTTCATTTTTTCGGGACACTTTGTCTCGGGAGAAATATGAAAGACTGACCAACGTTATGTTGTCGCCGTTCGCCATGAGATACCACACCAAGAACATACATCATCGGGCGGTTTTTTTTTGTGCCCAAATGGGCGCACATGTCCCCCAATGAATCACCAGTAAAGCTGCTGTAGCTGCACCTTTTTTCCGGGCGTTCTTTTTATTATTTTGTTCTCCTGCTTCGTCTTATGGCGCCTTTACTTGGTCTTGTGTCTTGGGAGTCCTTATCTCTTCACTGGCGCGACATTTTATTTCGTTGCTTTCGTTTTTTTTTTTGCTTTTTTTCTGGTCTTCCGACTTTTTTTGTGTATGCAGAGCCTACGTCTATCTATGACCCTCACTGTGACTTGATGGTGATGCTGATGACGGTAATACGGCCACCAAACCAGGGACGTAATGGAGGTAGAAATAGTGTTAGTCTTCAATTTTATTGCACTTTTACCAACATTTACAATGGCATGGAGACTGGTCTTGTGCACGATGCAAAGGTCTTTTGGTTAACCTCGAAAAAATGACGCTCACCCGTCGTCGATGTACACATGTAGTCAGGGGCTATATTGCGCCAAGTCTTCTCGTGATAACGTCAATTTTAAATCTTTTGTGTTTGTTTTTTTATTGCACAAATGTTGGTTTGTTTCTTTGTTGGCACTTTGGGTTTTATTATGGTCCATGAGGCGGTGTAATGAGCTGACAGTCAACATACGAAAGTGGTTACAAAGGTGCCGCTGTATATGGATCGTTGGATCGTGTAACGAGCGGATAGTTTTCGTAAACTTTTTAGTTTTCAAATAAAATAAAGAGGCTATTTGAGCTGTCTTTGGATGTTCATTTGTTGGGTAGATCTGATAAGACTCGTCTTAAGAACATGTAAGCTTACAATGGTTTGATCGTGTCTTGAAAGATAAAAGTGTGATTGGTATCATACTGGTTTGTCTATAGTTTGGGGAATTCTGATTGTAACGAGAATTAGTTGTGAGAGAAACATTGTCTGCATTAAATGTTTGGAATATCTAGATCAATTCTAAACAGACTTTGAACACGTAAATTTAAGGAGATCTGCTTTCGATGACAGCAGTGGTGCCAGTGAATATTATGCCAAATAATGGAAGTTGATGGTGTTTTTTTGTTGATCAAAAATAAATTCCCGAAACAGTTTTGCTTAGTCTTTGGACACATCATACACCAGAGAAATATTTTGACAGTACTTCCAGTACCTTGTTTGAAGAAAAAAAAAAGACAAATGCCAACCGTATTGATCGGTCGTGTACCTACATCACAAATCTAGAGTAGAGTTCATCCTCTAGACCATGTTTAGGTTGGGCAAATGCGGTGTTTTTAATTTTACAGATGAAAGTGGTGATTTGGCATCACTTGTTACTTTAACGAGCTACAATTGAGCAACAATTGTGCTGTTTTAAAAAAAAGAAAGCAACTCCGTATTATCGATGGACCAATTCTCCGATTTCCAATAGACAACACACTAAGTGTTCCTACATTTCTGGCAAACATGGGCGCTGTCAAATGACTGTCCTAAGAAGTATAGCTTGGGGCGTTTGGTGAACTTAATTTTAATTACTTCTGTTGGTCGCCGCAAGAAAATCTTCAATGTGATTCTTGAGAGGATTATGCAAAACTACCGAGCTAGCACCAGAGGCACAATTTACCAAAAATCGGTGCAACTACTAACATACGCCGACTATATTGACATCATTGGTAGGACTCAACGTGATGCCATTGCCACGTTTGCTGGTATAGAGAAGGAAGCGGCAAAAATGGGTTTAGCAGTGAATGAGGGCTAGACAAAGTATATGCAGTCAACACGGAAGGACACACAACATCGACGAATTGGACAGAACGTCACCATTGACAGATATAACTTTGAGGAAGTACGGGACTTTGTCGATCTCGGCTCAGCTATTAACTCTGACAACAACAGCTCGTTAGAAATTAAACGAAGAATTACTCTTGCCAACCGCTGTTCCTTCGGGCTAAGAAGGCAACTCAGTAGTAAAGTCCTCTCTCGAACTATTAAGGAGATCCCATATTGGACCCTGATCATCCCAGTCCTGCTCTACTGCGCTGAAGCATGGACCGTCTCAAAAGCAGATGAAGAAATCCTTGGTCGATTCGAGAGGAAAATTTTTCGAAAAATCTTCAGTACCGTTTGCGTTGATGGGCTATGGAGACGAAGATTCTACCAAGAACTATACGAGCTTTACAGCGACATAATCCTGGTCAAAAAACTCCGCATTGGTCGGTTAAGCTGGCTAGGACATGAAGAACGAATGGTCACCAATACTCCGGCTCGCAGAGTCTTCGATTCCCAGCCAGACGTCGCGTCGGACGCAGTAGAGGAAGACCCCACCTAAAGTGGCGCGCACAAGTAGAAACCGACATCAACGAATTTGAAGTGCGCAACTGGAAGGAATCGACCTCAACCAACTTGGAGTGCGCAACTGGAGGCAGTTAGCTACGGACCGGGCTAATTGTAGAGGCATTTTGGTTGAGGCCTAGGTTCATTCCGGACTGTAGCGCAACTTAAGTAAGTAAGTAAGATCACCGATGGACAAATTCTATGCCATCGATTTGCAACAGCTGTCTTACTTTGTGTGCCTCAAATTCTGGACACTTTGGGCGCTGTTGCATAATGCCCTTTGATTGCACCTACAAACACAAATTTTTGGCGTAACGAGCTTGTTAGTAGCCAGGGCCGAGCTTTCTCACAACCATTCATGTGTGCGTGTGTACTTTTAGCACGATGGCGGGACCTCCTGTTTTATACCGACTCCGAACGGCGAATTTGAGATAAGCTTTCCTTGACAATTGATACTACTCGGATGGTTTGTCAAATCATCACGAGAGGAGGGCCAGTGAAAAATCATTTAGGTGTTTCTACGACTGCGAATCGAACCCAGACCTTCTGCGCGGCAGTTCATCGCACCAACCATCGCGCCACTGAGCCCGCACCACTGAGCCCGCGCCATTTAGGTGTTTCTACGACCGCGCCACTAAAGGGCTCAGTGGCGCGGGCTCAGTGGCGCGATGGTTGGTTTCCACTTATGGAAACAAATATTAGCGTTCAATGCGCCGTTGTCTTATGTCATTCAAATGACACTTGTTGGTTAAAATTTGAAGAAACCAAGCGTGTCTTGTTCTCATACCAACCGACTTATTTGAGTACTTAAACTAAAAGAAATCCAATGAATCACCTCACATTTAATGACCACCAAACTGCACAGTATATCCACAAACTAATAAACTGACCACATCGTAATTTACCAGTGTGCATCGTAAAATGTCACCACGCTCACTGACTCGTCATCGCCATCGTAAAACCTTTACAGAAATTCCTAAAGCGGGTCTTGTCTTCAACGTTAATAAAACGATTTCAGACAAAACCCATCATTTATTCCGAACCGAAGTGCATCATTAGGCGATAGGGTAAGGCGCCGGCCGCCTTATCCCAACTATTCATATTGTCAAAGCGACCCCTTATACTCCACATCTTAGTTTTATCGTTTTTTAAAACCTTGTATTTTTTTCATCTCTGCCTTTGCGGCTTTAAAAAAAGAAAAAAACCCTCTCATCCATCTGGAAGCGCGCTGACAAATTTCCAACTCCCAATCATTACCACCATCATCAGTGCATCATTATCACCTGCGATTACCATCGTCGCGCATAGACTCTCAACCGCATCTCACCTCATCAGCATATCCGTGGACCCAAAAAAAAATAAAAAAAATAAGAAAAAAACATACAAACCCAACAAGGATCTAAGAGGGAAAAAACACACAACAACAACCACCAATGACCTATGGTCACACATCGTCAAAGGAAATCGCCTGCGGTCTCTTTGAGCTCAGCGCGATGTAATTAATTAAAGAATTTTATTCCTGTGCGCGTTTTCATTCTCCTTCTGCCATATCCTGAGCCTGCCACAAGAGCGTGGTCGGTTTGTGTGTTTTTCGGGGTTTTATAGCCCCGCTGATACTTCTATGTGTCCATGGAAATACTGTCGAGCTGTTATTTTCTTCGTATCATTGCAACGCGCGCGACTGTTGCAGAAACAAAAAATAAGCAAACACGCCAATTTAATGCAAAAAAAAAAAAACAAAAAAAAATCTGAACCACAGACCCTGTCCATCCTAAGAGAGACGCCTTAGCCTCACGCGGTGCAGTGAGTTATAAGCAGCAATTATCCGAACACCGAATGTCCTATCTGATCTATATATCTGCGCGCAAGCGTTAGCCTTTACATTCAAGATGTCACATGGTCACGAAAACGACGCGTTGCGTTGTCGTTGCGCGAAAACTTGATCGGACTCACTCTCTCTGCCTCTCTCGCTCTCTCATCGCTGTCTATCCTTCCTTTTCCTCTAAACTAAGTTGCAACCTGACGAAAGAGTTATGAGACCGCAAAGCCGGTTAATAGGCGCAGAGCGTCATTGACGCTGCTGTGCGCTTTTGTAAGACACTGTCAGGTTGCCGTTTTGTACTCAAGAAATATCTCATTATGTCAAATTGAAATGTTGCGGCGAATTTATGCACTTGTGTTGCGCTGCGACTGTTATGTTGGCAGCGTGACATTTCGTTGTTGTCGCGCGCTTAATTGTGGAACGCGGAACGCGAAAAACGTTTTGTCCGCGCTAATGTGGTGTCATTTGTTGGTTGCTTTTGGCGTGCTTTTGACCAATCTATAGCTGGGGACTGGCGAGAATAATTAAAATGGCAGATGCGCTACTGACGTGGTATGGTAATCGAAATGTCATCCAACGTAGTGGGTAATAATTTGCAAAAACGGAACAGCGAATAGGGATATTTTCGAAAATCAACAATACCAAGGAGTAAATGAAGTCATTTTATTGAAATTTTCTGATCCTCGAAATAAGTTGAAGTTGTTGTAAGTGAATTGTGTGCATTTGAGTAGTTAATGAGAGTCACAAACGCAGAGGTAATTCTTTGGAAATGTTGGTGCATTTCTTTGAACACAGTCGCGTTCAGGTTTTTAGTGGTGCAGTGGTGCCATTTTGGTCGGTAATTTAGTGCAGCGTTTGGCGATGATGATTTAATTATAAATGTATCGAGTAATTGCATTAGTTTATCGGTAAATGTTTGAAATGTCAAATGAAAACTGATGCTCAGGAAAACATTTATTTATTCGAGATAAAGCCGATGATAATATAGTTAGATGCGCAAGTATTGCCGAGCTTAAACGGGAAATACAGAAATGAAAGCCTAAAAAAGCTCTGTGTTATGACCTGATGACAGGAAAACGTCTTAAAATGTTGCCTCGGAAATCATTAACCAAACTCCTCTACGTTGCAAATGCAGACATCAGATTAGAATACATACCAAGCCAGTGGAAAATCGCGGAAGTGATTATGGTTCGCAAACCCGGAAAATCACCGAATGAAATAAAATCTTACAGACCTATTTCACTTCTTCCAATAATTTCAAAAGTTTTTCAAGGGATATTACTCGGTCGCTTACATCAGAAACTTATTGATCAGAAACGCCTTTTACCCGACCATCAGTTTGGGTTTAGAGGAAAACATTCGACTGTGGACCAAGTTCATCGAATTACTGATATAATTGAGAAAATTTTCGAAGAAATGCAAATTTGCTCAGCCGTTTTTCTTGACGTGTCGCAAGCTTTTGACAAGACTTGGCATAGAGGCCTTCAGTACAAACTAAGACAAGTTCTGCCTGGAAAATTATAATGGGTGATCCAAGTAGAGATACTTTTTTCAATAGCCTTTTTTGACAGATCACGTGTGAGTCGTGTCATGCTGTCATGTTATTTTTGTTTAGTATTGTTTGGCATTTCATAATGGAAAGACTTACGCGTGAATAACGTTTATAAATTGTTCAACTTTATTATGAAAATTCACGTTCTGTGAGGAATGTGTTTCGTGCACTTCGCTCAACTTATGGTCAACATAATCGGCCTACTGAGCGTACTCTTCGCAACACCATCACCCATTTTGAGACCCAGCATTCATTATTGGATAATATTCGACCGAATAGACCACGCTGTGAAGAAAATATAGCGGCCGTAGCTGAGAGTGTACACGAAGACCGTAGAGAGTCGATTCGGCGCCGTTCGCAGCAACTCGGACTGACGTATGGAACGACTTGGCCCATTTTACGTCAAGATCTTAAATTGAAAGCGTACAAAATACAGCTTGTGCAACAACTGAAGCCGCTCGACCTTCCCAAGCGACATCGCTTCGCTCTATGGGCTCTTGAAAAGTTCCAAGAAGATCCGACGTTTTCGAGGCAAATTTTGTTTAGCGATGAGGCCCATTTCTGGCTCAATGGGTATGTAAACAAACAAAATTGCCGCATTTGGGACGAAGAGCAACCTGAAGAGCAACCTGAAGAGATTGAAGAACTGCCACTTCATCCAGAAAAAACAACGGTTTGGTGTGGTTTGTGGGCCGGTGGAATCATCGGTCCATATTTCTTTAAAAATTATGCCGGTGCGAACGTAACCGTCAATGGCGACCGTTATCGTGCCATGATAACCGACTATTTGATGCCTGAAATTGAAGCTCGTGATCTCGGCGACATTTGGTTTCAGCAAGACGGCGCCACTTCCCACACATCGCATCAATCAATGGACTTATTGAGAGAACATTTCGGTGAGCACATAATTTCACGTTTTGGGCCGGTCGATTGGCCACCAAGATCGTGTGATATCACACCGTTAGACTTTTTCCTGTGGGGATATGTTAAGTCAAAAGCTTATGCCGACAAACCCGCTTCGATTCAGGCCTTGGAGGAAAACATCACGAGTGTCATTCTCCAGTTACCAGTCGAAATGCTCAAACGAGTGATCGAAAATTGGACTCAACGGATGGACCATCTGCGACGTAGCAACGGCCAACATTTGATAGACATAATCTTCAAAAAATAAATGCCAAAGAATGTTCTTACAAATGATAATAAACATTCTCCATTAAATTTTAATTTTCTGTGTTTTTTTTCTTTAAAAAAGTAGGGAACCTCGAAATGGATCACCCTTTATAATATCCCCGTGTCGTATCTTGATCACATGCTCTTCCGTGTGAATCTTGGAAACGAATATTCGGATTTCAAAGAAACATTGGCAGGTATACCACAAGGAAGCGTCCTTGGACCACTCTTGTATCTCCTATTTACACGTGATATCCCACTAACAAAGTTCTCACGTTTGCTGACGATACTGCTGTACTACCAGTTGCCACAACAATACAAATATGAAATGAAAAAACGCTCTGAACGAGGCTAATGAATGGACAAAATCATGGCAGATTTCACTCAACGAGAGCAAATCGATTCATGTAGATTTTTCGTATAAATAGACAAACAATTTGCCAGTATTTCTCAGTACGACAAACAAAAAATTTCCTCTTGCTTCTTAGTTTCTCTAAGATTATTTTCACGAATAAAAATTAAGCAAACATTAAAGCAGAGAAATATTATAATTACATCTGTCAAACTCCTGGGATGTCATACATTGACAGCTCAAATTTTCTCGATATACAGAATAAAAAAGCGAAGAAATTAACAAAATCACGTTTTTTCTTCGTTGAAATTCAATTTTTTCGTGAAACTTTGTGTACCCATTTGCAACTGTGAAGGTTTACTCGAATTTAAAGGCTGAACTGTTATAGTCGGAAGCAATGGGAAGCAAATGCCAAAATTTAACGTTAAGTTTGCTTTAGTACTGTCAATTGCTCAAGTTGTCCATAATAGATTTTTGTGAATGGAAGCGATTGTAAAGCCTGAAGCAATCGAAAGCTTTTGTGAACGGAAGCGATTGTCAGAGTGGAAGTCGTTTTGACGAAAAACAATTCGTTGCTTATGAACTTAAAAACTTCAATGTACACAGCTGTTGAACTGAAATGTAAAATTTTTGTACGAAAGAACAAAATAAAGAGAAAGAGGGAATGAATTCGTTTTTTTCGCAAAAGTGAAAAGCTATTGTGGTCGTACAATACAAATCGCATGCGTTCACACAGTTATGAAAGTGGTCGTCAGCAATCATCTTCTATTATAATTCAGCCTTTACAATTGAACATTAGAGTTTGCAAGCGAACCTAAAGTGAGTTCAATTTTCCAGTAAAATTTCTACAGACAACCAAAAATACGGAAGGAAATGCCACTATAGGCAGCACATGGTTTCCCCACTTCAATATCCATAAGTGGACATGGCGGTATCCAGATCAACGAATGTTCAACCAAATTGATCACATTGCGATAGACTAGAGGCACGCATCCAGTATTTTCGATGTCCATACATTGCGACGAGCTAACATCGACTCGGACCACTAACTTGTTGCAGTCGAGGTAAGAATGCGGATATCCACCACGCCACAACAATCCAGAAATACTGTGAAAAGCTGCAATTGGAAGGGACCGCTAAGGCCTTTGCACAGCGCGTATCCCATAACCTCTCGATTAACACCATACCAACAGCGTCGAATGTCGAAGAACAATGGCAACGATGCCAATAAGCCATTGTTCAACCGCAACTGATATGCTAGGTTTCTCGGGCCCTCCAGCAAGAAACCTCTGGTTTGATGAGGAATGCCGACTCCCAGCCAAGAACGAGGACTACCACGCTAAGCTGCAGGTGAAGACGAGAGCTGCCACTGAGCTCTAAGTTACATAATCCTGTCGAGATAAATAAAGATTCAGACACATTCGATGCTGAGGATATTGAAGATCCATCCAGCCAACCTAAGGGAAGTGAGGATAGCAATATCTGAACTTAAGCTTAATAACGCTGCCGGAAATGATGGCCTTCCCGCCGAGCTTTCTGAAGCTGGAGGAGATCCACCAACTCATAAGCCAAATCTGTTCAGAAAGTATGCCTGAAGAATGAAACTTCGTTTGCCCGAGCGACAAAAAAAAGGAGACAGAGGCATAAGTCACCTCAACATCGCTCACAAGATCCTATCTGCCGTAATGTGTAAACGCCTAAAACCTTTGAGGTTACGACTAAGTACATGCTGTCAACACGAAATGACACACTACATCGACGAATTGGACAGAACGTCAGCATTGACAGATATAACTTTGAGGTGGTACGGGACTTTGTCTATCTCGGCTCCGCTATTAACTCTGACAACAACTTTTTGTCAGAAATTAAACGAAGAATTACTCTTGCCAACCACTGTTTCTACGGGCTAAGAAGGCAATTCAGTAGTAAAGCCCTCACTCGAACTACTAAGGAGATCTTCTATATGACCCTGATTATCCCCGTCCTACTCTACGAAGCTTAACATTGACCGTCTCAAAAGCGGATGAAAAAATCCTTGGTCGAGAGGAAAATTCTCCGAATAATCTTCGGTCCCGTTTGCATTGTCCGGCTATGGAGACGAAGATTCAGCCAAGAACTATACGAGCTATACAGCGACATGCCGCTGGTCTAAAAGCTCTGACGTTTGAGTTGGCTAGGACATGTAAAACGAATGTACACCAACAATCCGGCTCGCAGAGTCTTCGATTCCCAGCCACGTCAGACGCAGTAGAGCAAGACCTCGCCTTCAGTGGCGCGCACAAGTACAAACCGACCTCAACCAACTTGGACTGAACTAAAGACGATTTCATGCTAAATAAAAAAAACTCAATCACCCCTATCCTACCTCATAAATTAACTCCAAAACTCCCATTGAGCACTCACTTATCAACACACGCTTAAAAAAAAAAAAAAAAAACAGCAAACAAAAAACCCCAGAAAACCCCAGAAAACTGAAAAATCCTCAAAAGCTCCCCCAAACAAGGCTTACCCCAAAACTATTTACAACCTCTCCATGTAGCCGCTCATAAATCTCTAAGTTCCCCCCTAATGAAAATTCCATTCTAATGAGAGGCCATCATAAGTCAGACCCCGCGTCACCTCAAAACAATATAAACTGCCATACCAAAGGTAAAGGATAGCCTGCTAATTTTATCACTACCATAGAACACCCATGAAGTGTCCTCGCCGACTATCCTCACAAATCTTCTACCTGCTGCTGTTAGCCGTTCCAATGAGAAACGTCTCAATAACACGAAATCCAGTACCAAACCAAAAAAAAAAAACCTTACCAACAAGTCTCTTCCTAAAGACTCGGTCACCGCATCCATATGATAAAAGCGAAATTAGCCGCAATGCCGTGTGCGCATCCATAATGGTCCAGCTGAAGTTCCTCCACCAAGTCCGGCGCAACTTCCCAGAGATATTTTTATGCTTTTATGTGCCATCAAATGGCGCATACCGACTTTTCAGATTCAACTCTAAAAGAGTAGACTCAAGCTCAGCGCCAGCCCTAGAGAACCAGTCAAGGCAGGGCTTTTCAAAGCCGCATCCAACAACGACTTCGAGTGGCGGCTTTTTCTCTCTTAAATTCAAATTTTATGGATCTCATTAAATATAAATTTGTCGAATAAAAAATAAAAATAAAATCGTTAAACCTCAACACGCAAGTATCGACGGCCGGCGCGGCGGTGCACACACACACACACACATATACACGAGCGGCTAAATACATCGCAACCAAATATAAATTAATTAACAAAACGAATTTCTAATTTGCATGCGGTTCAAGACCGGCATTGGATCTTGTCCATTGGCTTTGTCCATTCGTTTCGGGATTGGAATTTTATTGAATTCTAGAGGTTGATGGAGGAATGCGCCAAGGGGCTGTGGTCGGTGCCCAAAGCAGAAGGACATCATTTCGTTTCGAGAAAACTGATAAAATGCAAATTTAAATTTTTATTTCGGGCGCCTTGGAATGAATTAAAAAGCTTATCAGTTTGATTTGTGGAGGCTGGCATTGTAATGGTGGCACATTGCAGCGAGAGCATATACCACGCATATGGCACTTTGGGTGACATTTGAATCGAATGCGGGTCCATTGATCTGAGCGGTGTGGATAGGGTTTTTTTTTTTTTTTGGGAGGGACCTCTTAAAGAGAACACAGTTTTTGACCTATCGAGACGGGTTTTCACTGAAGGGGGTCTAGAGTTTGAGCCCAGGGAACGGTGCTGGTGAAATTCACTGAAGTTCGAGAACTTGTTTGACGATTGTTGATAAAAACTTAACTTCTGTTGGAATATCCATATTTTATACAGATGACCACCATATTGGTTGGTGCATCAAAAATGGTGGTCATTGGACCATTCTGTTCATGTTTTAGGCTGGGAGTTACTTTGTCATTGCAAGGAAGCTTAGAGTTTATTAAGCGGGATACTCCATTTGCGTCTATAAAGCAGCTGTATACAGTAAGCCATGAGTTGCTGGGGCTCAGTATTTCGTTCTCGAAAAAAGAGTGGCCCGATGACTCCTCCAGCGTAAACAGTGCACCATGCAGTAACTTTGAGTGGGTGTAATGGCTCCTCGTGCATTTTCGGTCCCCCGGAAGCGATAATTTTGCATGTTCACGTACCCGATGAGGTGGAAATGCGCCTCATCGCTCATAATATTTTTGGTCGAAAAATCGTCCACTTTGTCCTTGAGATTGAGGATGGCTTGGGTGTAGGAGGTTACACGCGTTTGGCGGTCGACAGGCAGCAGCTGATGCACTGACTGCACTTTGTACGGGAGCATGCGTAAGTCTTTGAACAAAATTCGCGTTAAAGACGACCGGCTGATGGCTAATTGCGAGGCACAGCGTCTGGTCGCTGTACCCGGCGACAGCTCGACATCCTCGGCAAAAGCGGCGATATTCTCCGGACAACGGGTGCTCCGAGGCCGGCCACTCTTGGCAACGTCTCGTGTGGTCCCATACTCTTCAATGTTGATGGCCGAACGGGGCAGTGTTTCCGCAGTCGGTTTTGGACGGCCGGGGAAACGGCGACGGAATTCGCGCTGCGCCAACACTACAGAATAATTGTTACGCAAAAAATAGACGCGATTATTCCGCGTTCTTGGGGAGTCAATCGCTCCATAGCTTGTTCACTTGTAATCTACATCTGTATAGTTCACAAATGTCAAAACAGATTTGACATTGGTGGCCATTTGCAAAAAAAAGAGCATCTTGCAGTAGGGTGATCTCTTTTGGCCCACCTTTTATGTAACAACTCATAACATTTTTAAACCATCAAATGTTATTGACATAACGGGTTATGTTTTAACAGTTAAGTTTTGCAGGCTGGCAGCACTGGTTAGTAATGGCGTCCAAACGTCATCTGTCAAAGTGAAAAGTTTTCAGTATACTCTGCCATTTAATCATGAGTTGAACTTGATTGACATGTGCTCTCATCAAGACGGTGCCACATGTCATACAGCCTTACAGCCTTGAAATTCGTTATCAAAATTCGTGCTCTGTGCAAAATGTGAACCGTTTGTTACGACCATATTATGGTCGTCATAATCGATCTGGCGAATCAACAATTCGTGCTGTTATCACCAAATTTCGCACCAAATTTACTTTGTTGGACTTTAAACCATCGACTCGCATGGGTACAGTGCGTCCCGAAGACAATATTGCAGCCGTAGCGTCTAATATTAATGAAGATCGAGAAATGTCAGCAATTCGTCGCCGTTTTCAGCAATTGGGCATGTGTTACTCAACCACATGGACAATTTTACGTGTCGATTTGGGTTTGCATGCCTATAAAATTCTACTTGTGCAAGAACTGTTGCCGAATGACCTACCACAACGTTTAATTGTTTGGTGAATGGCCCTTAGAACCGTTCTATGAAAATCCGTTGTTTTATTGAAAAATTGTGTTCAGCGATGAGGCTCATTTCTGGCTCGACGGATACATAAATCAGCAAAAGTGTCGCATCTGGAGTGATGAACAGCCACATGCCACACAAGAATTACCGATGTGCCCCGAAAAAACGACAGGCTAGGTGTGGTTTACGTGCTGGTGGCATCATCGGTCTATTTTTCTTCAAAGACGATCTGGGAAGAAACGTTACCGTCAACGGCGAACGATATCGATCCATGATACATGAATTTTTTTTTGTTTGCCCCAGTTGACTGAGTTGAACTTGGTTGACATGTGGTTTCATCAGGACGGTGTCATATGCCACACACCTCGTGAAATAATGGAAATGTTGAAGGATGAATTTGGTGAGAAGCTTATCTTTAGAAATGGCCCTGTGAGTAGGCCGCCAAGATCAAGCGATTTAACGCCTCTTGATTATTTCATGTGAGGCTATGTAAAGTCGTTAGTCTATGTGGACAAGCCGAACACGATTGAAGCTTACAAAATAAAAAACACGCGTAATTCGTGGAATACAGTCCGAAATACTCGAAAAAGTGACGCAAAATTGGACCTTCCGAATGGACCACTTGAAACGGAGCCGCGGACAACATTTACATGAAGTTGTTTTAAAAAGGTTGACGGCAAAGGCCTACTTATCGATTACAATAAAATGTTTGAATATTTGATGCAAATCGGAATGTTTTATTCGATTTTTTAAAAAACTGCGCTTAAGAAGTCATCCGTTATTTGTTTTCTGCTTCTTTCTTGACAGTTGCGTGGTATTTCAGTTGTCAAATTTGGGTTTTCGTATTTTACCAAAACCAACAGGCTCTTGTATCGATGCAAATGGTTGTTGTTATAATGCAACCCTTTTGTAATCAATTCCAGAAACGACATTCGTTTTTGAGAATATTCTGAATCCATGTTCTGACAGTTGTCAAATGCTTCCGATAACATAATTTTCACCCATCAAAAACGTCGCAGTAGTAGGTGACGAGAAAAGATTTGTTAAGTCCCCTGACCGCACTTCTGCAGCGTTCATTTGAGAGTTGATATTTTTTTTTTCATTTGACAGTTGATATTTTTTTTTGTTTACTTCCGTTCTGCTACTCATGATCATAAGTAAATTTGAATGAACTACTGAGGGAATTGTCAAAATATGAACGAAGAATGAATTTAGTTTCGTTCATTTTTTCCCCCGAACGCACTGCTTTAGCGTGCATTTGACAGTTGAGATTTTTTTTCAAATACTCATTAGAGGTCCGTACAGCTTGTGAAGTTTCACATCAAAGGTTATTAAAATTTACCTATGATCATAAGTACCCTGATCATAAGGAAATTTGAATAAACTTTGATGTGAAACGTCACAAAGCTGTACACGTACCTACTGAGAAAATTGTAAAAAGATTAAAGGCTGAACTAGAAGATGGTTGCGGACGACCACTTCCGTAACTGTGCGAACACATGCGATTTGTATTGTACGACCACAATAGCTTTTCGCTTCGATTCGTTTAGTTTTCGTTCACTTTTGCTCACTTGTGAAAAATCGAATTCACTCGCTCTTTCTCTTTCTTTTGTTCTTTCATACAAAAAAAAAGTCAATTCAACAGCTGTGTACATTTAAATTTGTAAGTCCATAAGAAACCAATTTTTTTTTTGACAAAACGACTTCAACTCTGACAATCGCTTCCATTCACAAAAGTCTAGTATAGGCAACTTGAGTAATTGACAGTACTGAAGCAAACATGACTTCGAATTTGCTTCCGATTGCTTCTGACTATTATAGTTCAGCCTTAACGAAGAATGAATTTAGATTCGTTAACTTTTTTTCATTTTTTTTTTTTTGACGTATAATTTCAGCTGATGAGAATAAGTCATGAACTGTCAAAGGATGACAGCGCAGGAGTTTGACAGAAACCAACAAAATAATTTTTATACGCAGAAATGTTTATGTTTTGCAATACTTGAGTTCCCAAAATAATCTTCGAAGGTTTTATAGACAAAACACTTGACAAGGGATGTTTTTGTTCGTCATATCTTTCGAAATACTTTGACGTGTCGATTTTCCTTTGTGAAAGCGTGTGGGTACTTTTCGTTGAAATGAGACAATTCTCTCTTGATATTGAAGATTTGAAATAATAGGCATCGAGAAAAAAACTGTTCTAGTCGCCTGAACGCACTGTTTCTGTCAATAGGCTATACGGAAGTTCCACTTACGGGATCTCTTATTTTTCTCCGCCGTCCGGCTCAGGTGATCATTTTTTATTACTATAGTAGGGGTATTCATGCAACATCGGAAAGTTGTCGTAAACGTTGTAAACGTCACAAAATTACGACGTGATAAATGAACTGTCAAAATTTGTATGGGAAATCTTTTCCAACAATATCGGTATTTTCTCACAGAAATTGGGTGTGTAAACTGAGATGGTAAGCGTTGTAAACTTTTGAAATGCTAAAGATAGTAAACGTTGTAAACTTTTGAAATGTTATTTTGACATTTAATCAGTCACATACCAATCTGCTTGCAGTTAGAAAAATCAACAAGGCACGTTAAGAAATTTTATTTGCAACGAAATTTTCAACAAATCTTACCTAAATGCTTGAATGCATTACTTCGAAGTACATAGCTGTCAAAATAGTTTTCTTTGACAGCTAACATTTCCTTTTCTTTTACTGTGGTCTGTATATAGAGTATATATCGACTATTTCCCTGTATAAATTTATTTTATTTTATAGATTACATGGCGATACCTTTCACCGATACATCATTTAACACACAGACTTATTTTATACTTCTAGTTGCACCTTTTTTATTTGTGATCTGTCAATGAAAATTTTTCAATTGTCATTTAATTTGACTATTTATGTCAAATGTCTTACGCTTTACGATTACATGTCGAACGAAATTTTCAACATTTAATTTGACTGTTAATGTCAATTGTCTTACGGTTTACGTTTAAATGTCAAACGACATTTTCTACATTTAATATGACTGCTTTGGTTACTTATTATCCAGCTTAGAGTGTAGAACTTTTCAATTGTATAACACCATACGTTTACTTTCATATAACATTTCCATTTTCTTTGACAGTTCAAACCTTGACAAAACCCTACTCTGAACACAATTCCACGCGACAAATTGTTCAGCTTTGTCCATTTTAAAACTACAAATGCCAACACTTTACATTCACCACATCACCTCACACTTGTCCTCAATTATTTTAAAAAGATGTCAACCGCATGTTTGATATCACACCAAACTGTCAAACAATTGGAACACAACTTTGCGTTGCCTTTTAACATTGAGTTTCTGTTTTTTTTTGACGCATTCACGTACCATACACATACTGTCCTGCGCGTTCTTCGGATTGTGTACAGAATGGAAAAATGATTTTGCTGCGCAAACATGTGCGCACAAGAAGAATGTCCATCTGGCCATATGGTATAACATCAAAGCCAAGAACCTTTTGAACCACTGTTGGTTGCGAAATTGCGCAGTGTAAACCACGGCCAACGCGGTTGGCCAAAGGGGGGTATAGATTTGTGTTCTTGCCGCGCTCTAACAATCCCCAAACATGGATTCCACGAAGCTGGAGCGCGTGAATTTTGTTTGCGCATACACACACACACAGGTAACACTTTGCGCACATTGCACACACAATATTGGCGAAGAGGAATGTTGTACTCCCATGGAGCGCATGTTACGGATAATACCGCTAAAGCAGAAACAACACCTCAAAAGTGACACAAGGAGATGAAGAAACTGCTTTCTAACAAGGTATACACAGTAGATCACTCAAGACTCACAAGGTTCGAACAGAAAAACAAAATCAGATTAGGATTGGACGGGTATGCGCACACGCACCCGTCACTATGTGACAGCGAATGTTTTATACACACATTCTCCGACTGACATGTGAAGTGCAAATATTGACACTCGAATGCGCGTCAGACGTCAATATTTTTGTTGGCGATATTTTTTTTTTTTTGTATCTTTCGTTGTCTTGTTGTTGCATTGCTGACGTTTGCACAGTCGCACATCACATCACATCACACCTCTAAACAATAGCGGTCACAAGAGTTAAAAAAAAAATCCCTTGAACTTGCTTCATTTTTATTCGCCTTGATGTTGCATAATGGCTGTCATAATTCTTTTTACCGTTGTATCTGTATTTGACCAAACAAAAGTGAAAGAAAAGTTTACTCTTTTATTGGGCTAGGTTGTGACCTAAAATGCTTGTTTACTTGAAAGGGGCACACCGACCGCTGCCACACAGTCAGAGGTTAAGCTGTCGTTTGAAGAAATGCCGTGAAATTGTTTAGCGCTGCTGTGCGTTTCTCGATGACGTAAAGAAAGAGGTCGTAAAAAATTTCAAAAAAAAAAAAAAAAATACGCGCTAGCAATCCGAAATCGTAAGCCGATTGAGGGATTTCAGGTGATTAGCATTGAGAGTTGACGTATGCACGATCGAAGATCAAAAGGAATTTCGGTGCTGGTTTTCTTTTCATTGTTTTCCTTGTTGGTTTCTATTTGAGTGATCGATTTAATCAGGTTGAAGACATGTCACTATGTTTGTTGTGGGCAGTATCTGTCAAGTGGAGAAAGGTGTGTTGTTTTTGTTGAAGGAATTCCTTCCAATTGAATCCTATTTTGGGATGATTATCTGATGAGCGCAAACCTCGATCGATTTGATCGATTGTCGGCAAAGTGACAATTTGACATATTCGGGTGGTCGGAAGATTGTAAAAAGAAGGGATGCATGTTGATCGATTAGATTGTAGTTTCATTGATGTTGGTGATTTAGATTCTTGCAATATCATTTTTTTTTATATATTTTGCCATCAAAACCAACATGTTACATGTATTTTGACGTTTCATATGGTGCATTATGTCATATAAATCAACAGGACGTTTACACAATTTTCAAACACAACTGACGTTGATGTCACCGTACATTTTGTACAGAATTAGGTGTTTAAATTCTGTGTTAATATGACCCAGCCTTTAAAAAGACCAGAACAGACAACAAAAGAACAGCAATTTGACATTTGACATATACGTGATGGCATTTCCCTATAAACGTGTCAGCGTCGAACATTGTGCGTTTGTAACTAAATGTAGCGACCACCTTCAAAGCTTTAACGAAAACAAAATGCTGATGTTATCCAATCATACCAATAATAAATGTTTGGATGCTGAACGTCATGTTGGCTTACCTATGTGACATTTTGAGATTCAATGACATTTATGTAGGTATGGTTAATAAACGTCAAATCAACTTACCTATTTGAAATTACAGTGAAATTTTAAATAAAAGAAAAAGACTTCAAAGATTTTTCAAAAATAACAGAAAAAAACAATAATTTGACAGATGACATCGAATGAAACGAAATGTCATTAAAAATGGAAACAATTGATAAATTTACATGTGAAAGTTACCAAATGTCAAAAAATTTATATGACATTTCTGATGCCTACTTAAAAAACGTATGGCATGAGCATTTTTTTCTATAAAAATGTCCAACATTTCGAAGAAAAAAATTTGCAAACATGTAATCAAATTTCACTATAAAATCGCACTAACTGCGGTCCAATTGCATTCAGTTTTTGGCGGTCAAATGGCAAACCAAACAAACCATGAACCAGACTAAACTAATAATAAAAAAAAACATGACCTTTCTGATTTACAGCGACAGACATTAACCCAACGCCATAAAAAAATGTCATTCACAGAAAACATTTTTTTTTTACTCAGCAGGTAGCTCTACCCTAGCTCATCCTTTTTGTCTACTGAGTTTTTGTGTTATCATTTCTTATGTTATCCCTGACGGATAGCGCAACACCACACAGCGGGGAATTTCATTCATAAAAATCCATCGAGGAAGTGCAATCCAACAAATGCCTAAATCCCGCCTCTAATCCTTAGCGTTTGCATGTCCTTACATTTATTGCCACATGACCCTGTCTGACGCCAGTTCGTGTGCGTAAGATACAACAAAAAGTCACGACCTATAGGACTCGTATCAGATAATTAGACAGACAAGAGTGGCGACATCCGGAATTCGACATTGACTGTCGACAAAGCTAAATATGTCATTAAATTCTCGTCGACGAGGATCACCTCATCCGACATACTAATAAATAAAAATTTTATCGATAAGACTGACGTTATTTTGATGTAATGATGTTTGGAAAGGACTCGGTCTAGGAGGAGGAATTGAGGTAAACCTTTAGAAATCTTTTGTTTCTATTATTTCGGGCAGGCAGTTCTGACTGATTTGATGTGAAGGTGATGATTTATGAGCGATTGCAGTGATGACATGGACTGTCAACACGGTGAGGGGTTTAGTAAATTAAAGCCTTTGATGTGTATGTTGGTGGTGGCCATGTTGAGTTTAGGACATTGATGTTAGCTAACTCGGAAAATTCTGACAACTTTATTAATTTGACAGTTGACAGATGAAAAGTTAACTCAGGCAATGTTTTTAATAAAATCCAATTGTTCTAAAAGCATACTTCGACGTTGCTTAATTGCTTTAATCACTTTGACATTTCTTTGACAGACAGCGTGTACCAATTTGAATGGTTATCAAGTACAGGGTGTCCGCCGGTAAGGTATAATAATTTGTTTTGCCGCCATTTTGTTAAACATTAGTCTTGACAGTTCATATTTGGCAGTCGTGAAGTTGAAACGTGGTAATTTTTTTTATGGAAAAATATTTGGTAAACCAACGTGTTTTAATCGTTAACACATTTCTTTCAAAATCAATCATCGATTACTGTAACGGTGACATTTTTGGGAGAAACAACGTGCCAACAAAACGCACTATATATCGTGTAGTGAATGATTTCGAAGAAAGAGGGTCTGTAGGTGATATGCCCGAGCATTGGCCACAATGTACTGCAATATCGGCTGAAAACATTACTGCTGCTCAAGGAAGTATTCAAAACAATCCATCAACATCAAGACGCCGTGCTCAGGAGCTTGGTCTTCAAATAACAACTTTGGCCACAATTTTGCACAAGGATTTGCTGTTGTTTCCATTTAAGATTCAGTTGACACAGGAGCTTCTTCCACAAGACCATTTACGCCGCCGTACATATGCCAATAGGATGTTACAGTACAGCTCCATGACAATCCCGATTTTCATGAAAAAATCATAATGAGTGACGAGGAACATTTTCATTTGAATGGATATGTGAATAAAAAGAATAGTCGGTTCTGGGCAATGGAAAACTCTCAAATTATTCATCAGTCAGCTTTGCATCCATGACAAGTTACAGTCTGGTGTGCAATTCGGTCTGGAGGAATCATTGGACCTTACTTCGTTGAAAATGCAAACGGCGTAACGGTTGCGGTGAATGGGGAAAGGTATCGTGATATGATTGAAAACTTTTTAACGCCACAACTGCAGGCTTTGGGCTTGATTAACATCTGGTATCAACGACGGTGCCACATGGCATACAGCCAGGATTACAATGGAATTACTGCGAGACCTCTTTCCACAACAAGTTATTTCAAGAAATGGTGATGTTGATTGACCTCCACTGTCGCCTGATTTGGCTGCTCCGGACTTCTATTTGTAAGGCTATCCGAAAAGCAAGGTTTAATCAAACAAACCAGAAACGCTTGAGCAACTCAAGCAAAATATTGTGATGAAATTAATGAAATGCCGCTTGAAATGTGGGAGAATGTAATGAAAAATGTGCTCAAAATGGCTCGCATTTGTGAGACTAACAGAGGCGGACATTTACCTGATATTTTGTATTCCATACAACATTGCCGACATTAAATAAAACATTTATCGATATAGGATCCATTCTCTTTCATTTAATCAAAAATTTATAAACAAACAAAGTAGTATACCTTCCCGGCGGACACCCTGTAGTTGCTAATAATAACAAATAACTTCAAACTATTCTCTTAAACATTTTGACATTTGACATAAGAAAGCTTGCTGCCATAATCCATATACATGTGACATTAATTTAATTATTCTTTTTCAGCTGTTTAATCTACATAAACCTAGAATCGAAACATGATTATACAGTTCATTCATCTGACAGATCGAAGTTAACCCAGTCAATGTCATTCTAGAAAGTTAAACTCTCGATAAACAGTTTTTACCTCTGTGAAATGTCATATTGTGCATATTAAATGACACCCTCAGAAATTTTTAGCAACGTTTGCAAAATTATGAACTGTCAAACTCCTGGGCTGTCATCCTTTGACAGTTTCCATTTTCTCACCAGCCGAAATGTACAAAAATTCTTTAATCATCATCTCGATAAACAGTTTTTACCTCTGTGAAATGTCATATTGTGCATATTATATGACACCCTCAGAAATTTTTAGCAACGTTTGCAAAATTATGAACTGTCAAACTCCTGGGCTGTCATCCTTTGACAGTTTCCATTTTCTCACCAGCCGAAATGTACAAAAATTATTTAATCATCATCCAATCGAATAATGACTCTGACCATCACCCACCTGACAGATGTCGTCTTTAAATGTTAATCCAGTTAATGTTAAGAAATTTCAAGGATACTTCCTGCAATAATTTATTCAACATCTCCTATTCCGCATCGGTCATATCTGTCATTTTTATTCTCAATGAAAAAAAAAGAAAAGAAAACAATCTCAAGTCGTTAAACATTTACAAGTCAAAATACATTTTTCTCTCGCAATATTTTATGACAAAAAATTTGCATATTACTTTATTGCAGCGTGAAATGAAACCACCCAACCAAGGAAATTAAAAAATGAAAAATGCAATCCAAAACCAACGCGCGTTCGTTCTGTCAAAACATTTTTATAACCCCAACCTGTCATTTCGAATAAACTATGAAATATTTTTATTTCGGTTGTCTACACTAATTAGAGCAACAATTTAAAATTTATAATTTATACCTTTTCGATAATGAAATAAAGATAATAGACAACATACGACAAAATCTCGTGTATGCAAATGTCTGAATGTGGTTGTTATTAGCCGATTCGATGACATTTTTTTTTGACATTTTTGTTTGTTAGTTTTACGAGCAATCAAAGTTCAGGTTAAGTTTGTTTGACAACTCTGTATGGGCATGATAGAAAAATGCGTTAGGTGAAGTTAGTGTGTCGTGTGGAGAGAGAGAGAGGGAGATAAAACATGAAGGAAATGAAGTGAAAACATAGTTATTAACGACCGACGGTTGGCATGTACAGCGCAGCAGTAAAATAGTGATCATCATTAAATGGGTTAATCGAGCGGCAGGTTCACAACATGACGTTTGGTCTATTGTGACTGCACACACATGTAATAAAGAGGAGATGAAATTTTTTTTTTTTTGGGATGGAAAACCAGTAGTAAAGTGAACGCCGTGGTTAGTTTGGTTTAGAATGCCTTGTTGATTAATTTACATGTAGCTTGAAATTAGACACGTGTCAATGAAAGGTTCGAATTCTAGGGCATAGGGTTTGGGAATGGTTGGGAATGTAAAATTTTTATCTTGGGAGTTAAAAAGGCATTCGACTGCTAAATGTTTTAATTATTTTACAGATTTTTTTTCAATTATTATTGCAAAACCGTCCTTGTAGGCAGTTTTCGAATGCAAACAAAATTACAAATGATAATGTAACGGGTGGTTAAATTTTAAAGGCCGATGTTGAATGTAAACCATGCCTAAACGTCAAGTTTTTTCTGCATTTTATTTGAAATTTCTCAATTTCAGAATAACTCAATTTGAACATTGGAAAGATAGACAATCGAGCGACGCGTTAAAGTTATTCAGGCTTATGATGAAAATGGGCGTTCAAATCCAAATGCATATCATGTACTTCGTGATTATTCTTCTAGAAAACTTCGCATCTGGATGTCTAGAACGCGCTTCAGGGTTTTTGGTAAAAAAAGTAAGGTGTAAGTGTTGTTTGCTGTCAATTTTGTCGCCCAAATGTGCGTACAGTCGAAAAAATCGTGCAAAAATTTGACCAAACCGGGTCTGTAGGAGATGTGAAAACACCAGTGCAAGCTCGTATAGCTCGTACTGTAGAAAATATTGCTGCAGTTCGCGATAGTGTTTGTGATGATCTGACAAATCATCCGAGTAGTATCAATTGTCAAGAATAGCTTATCTCAAATTCGCCTTTTGGAGTCGGCATAAAACAGGAGGTCCCACCATCGTTTATTTGTTCGCGATAGTGTGGCTGAAGAGCGGTCCATCTCAACTCATCGTCGTGCCCAACAATTGCACCTCACACGCTCGTCGTTGATGATCCTTATGCATAAGGACTTGCATTTACACGCTTACAGAGTTTAATTGACTGAATAACTAAAGCCTCTTGACCATTTCAAGCGTCGTCAGTGGTCAAAATCGTGGCGAGAAATGGCAACAGTGGATTTTTTTTAAGAAAATCATCTTCAGTGATGAGGCACATTTTCATCTCAGTGGATTTGTCAGTAAGCAGAATTGCCGCATTTGGGCGAATGATAATCCGAGAGTGATTTTCGAAAAACCAATGCACCTACAAAGAATGACTGTTTGGTGCGGTTTATGGACTGGCGGCATCATCGGGCCGTTTATTTTTTTTCCAAAATGAGGCCTGTCAGGCAGTTACTGTGAATGGTTTTCGCTATCGTGAGATGGTAACGAACTTTTTATGCCCCGAATTGGAAGATATGGATGTGGAAGATATGTGGTTTCAACAGGAAGGTGTCACTTGCCACACAGCTAACGAAATAATGGCTCTTTTGGGCGGCAAACTCAATGGCCGTGTTATCTCACGTGGTGGCGATGTCAATTGGCCGCCAAGATCATGTGACTGGACACCGTTGAACTTCTTCTTTGGGGTTATTTGAAAGAAAAGGTTTTACGTCGATAAGCCAGCAACAATTCGAGAGCGTAAGGATGAGATAAATCGGCACATAAACGGCATAGAACCTCAATTATGCATCAGCGTCTTCGAAAATTTGGACCATCGGATGGAGTGGTGCCGCCGAGGTTGCGGCGGCCATTTTGCTTGTTCTATACATAATTGAACCATACCAATATTATCATAATAAAAACAAATGACAATAATTTCCTGAATAATTTGTTTTCTATTCAAAATCAACATCGGCCCTTAAAATTTAACCAAAGAATTTGTGTGAATAGCCATTATGGGTATTCTGCTGAGGATTTTTAAACGTCAATTTGGTAGGCTGATTCGTACATTATGAGTGGTATGCACCAACGAATTTTAAACTAATAAACTCATAACCGTATGCACCAACTAGTGTTAGTGGAGGCTTACGAGCGCTCATAAATTGACG
Source organism: Rhingia rostrata (assembly GCA_949824845.1). Classification (NCBI taxonomy): domain Eukaryota; kingdom Metazoa; phylum Arthropoda; class Insecta; order Diptera; family Syrphidae; genus Rhingia; species Rhingia rostrata. The sequence continues at coordinate 25,837,757 of OX463755.1, read as the reverse complement.
ATCGTTTGACGGATAACTCAAACGTCACATGCCAATTTTTTAGTTCAACCATAACCGGTGGTGTTGACCTAATGTTCTGTTTGATTGCTCCATTAATGGCGTTATGCAGAATTTTACATTAAGCTGACAGTTTTTTTTTTAAATGAGTGCAGAAACGAATTATAGTGGATTTTTAAAAGTGCTCACGTTTTCTCAAGCTATGAAAGGTTGCGCAATCGACCGTTGGCCAACTGTTTTGGTACGGACTATAAAATGTTATATAAACAGCGTATGAAAGAAAGAAAGAAAGAGACAACAATAACATACATGAAATTTCAGTGAAAAATCGGCAGAATGTGGGTGTTTAATTGAGAAAAAGGGAGTGACCGTATGATGAATGAGTTATGAACGGCTACCAAGTCATAATTTAAGATTTTAAGAAAAGTCTAAACTGTAGCCTCTATGTTAAAAAAAAAAATATTTGGGGCTAGGATTTTCATGGACCTAAAAACGGAAAATATGCACTTCAAATATGCTCCCAAAATATATGAAATTTCTCTTTATCTCTACTTCCCTATTATAAATCTTGAAGTGGAAAACTTTCACCTGAGGGGCAGAAGATTTTGTGTATAATTTGCTGAGGCTGGAAACAAAATTTTTTAAAGATAAATTTAAAGCATCGAATTGTCCTAAATATTTCCTTAACTGTCATATTGTTTTATTCATTAGACACTGACGTTGTCGGGATGTACCATCAGTACCTATTGATTCTCAATTACGAAGTTAAATGGTGTTCTGAAATTTACATTTTTTCATTTTTCGCTGATTTTGTGTGGTCTTACAAGTTTATGTTTCGTGAGTATGATAAAAAAAAATCGTGACGTCGACGACGACCGTATTTGGAGCCTTACATCTTACATCTTTGAGTTGTAATCGGTCACATCGTCTAACTGCTTTATTTGAAGGTTCCAAACTTGTAAGTCCACACATTATCAACGAAACATAAAAAAAAACGTAAATATCAAAATAATCTAGTACTGTAATCGATTATTTTTTAAAGTTAATCCGGGCATACCTAATTGAACAAAACTCGTATACAAGTGGCAACCCTGGCACTAAATTCGCCTTCAAAATTACAGTTCTTCTTATGTATTTACTGTCCATTGGTACTGGCCGCGGTCCGGTTTTTGGATGTCCTAAGTTAACTTTGCCGATACACAATTCTCAGTGGTCAATCGTGACGTGACTGATGCCAAGTGATGTCACGTTACTAAAAAGGCTCGATTGACAAATGACAATAGTACATCGGCAAAGTTAACTTCGTAAAACTAAAATCCGGAACACGGCCACTGTTTGAATGACAAGCCAACAATTTTTGACAGACGATGAGTTGCTTCACACTTAAACCACTCTAACTGACATTTTACGTCACAAAGTGTTAACAGTAAGGAATTTCGCTTAAAGGTTGGTTATGCCAATCAGGAAATTGACATTGACACATTGACTATGAATACGACATTTGAAATGCGCGTATTTGATGTGAATCAACCGTGAAATCGTTCACCGAACAATTTTCCATTCGGAAAAATACAAGCAAATTCAGTTTCTTTTAAGTTTAATTGCTAACAAATAGTTAAAAGTTATGCTTAAAATAAGCAACACTTTATTGATTGCTTAAACCACCGCCACACTACCCGAATAAAAACGCTTTTTTCGAGAATAAATTTTCATTGTTAATAGGTAGTAGCAGCTCATTATTTGTTGGTGCATAAATTACTTTTTAGGTGTTCTAGTTTCATTATTGATTTTTATAGTCTTGTTTTAGAAAATCGTCTGAACAATATAAATAATTAAATTAAAGGTGTTAAGTGACAGATTTAACACATTTCATGATTTCTTTCTTCTCATTTTTCGCTATTAAACTTGAAAAAAATGTATGCATTCAACGATAACTCTTGTATTTTTATTATTGAGTCGGCGGATACATAGAAATTGTCACTTAACACGATAATCGGGTAAGAACATCTAAATAAGTCACTTAACACCCTTTCATTCTAAACGCTTCAGTTCCAAATTGTCATATCTGTCATAAGTGCAGTAAATGCTTGGTTTGAAAGCGATTCCCAAATTAAGGCTAAAAAGCCGAAGCGGCCATTCGAGTGATGTGCTATTCCACACGCATTAATGGAGCGAATGTATCATAAAAATAATGTCAGACTCAATTTTATTTCTCACACCGTTATTTTTTCTTTCATTTTTCCTATCGTTTATGAAACATGAAACATGAAGTAGAGGTATGCATTGACATTTCAAAGTTTTAGACCACTCGAAAAGAGCGTAAGAGAATCAAATAAATTATCGCAAATAATAAAAATCGCATTCAAACAAAAATACCTAATGTCAAATTGACATTTAACTAAATTGTGTAAACCAATTCTATACATTTTATGACATTTAAAAACAAGCACTGCATTTAGTACTTTCCATTCTCAACAACAACAAAAAATCGTTTAAAAAATGCCGCCCTTGACTAAAATGCCATTCAACTGACAATTAAATTATCAAATATACTCGCACTGTCATCCTCTCAAAGTCATTGCACTTAAAACATCATACATACCGTATAACATTTTTCACAAATGCTGTCATAATAAACCGTCGACATGAGATTTCCTCGACTTGGTTGGCTGCGCAGGTCTTGCACTTTTAAAAAGTCGCGCATCACCTACTGACATTATTATTACGGACGCAATTTCATAAATGTTAGTTGGTAAATAAAAACAAACAATTGCTCAAATTTTGTGCTTATGAGTTTTATTGTTGATCTGTCAAAATGTACGGGTGATAATGTTAATTAATCTATAAAACTGTAGTCTTGCATTTTTTTGGCAGTTAATTTCAATCAAACATATTTTGGTGTGACCGCACTTGTTAATTAATTTGAGCTTATATTTGCATACAACTTATTTGTTAAGTGGTAACTCAGTTTTTTGCATATTGAAAGAAGTCATTAACCGTCAAGTATAAATATCGATATTAATAAAACATGTAAAATTATTTATTAGACTTTAAAAATTGGGATTATGTGAAGTTGTTTATTGCCTTAACGTTATTAAATTTTATAACAGTAGAAAATATTAATTTTATTATAAAGTATTTATGTTAGCATCAAATATGACAAATCACATTTACCTTATGTCACGCGAAAAAAAAATGGAAATAGAAATATATGGCCAATATGTATGGTTAATATGTCAATTTTCTGACACATTATAATGACTAAGTCACAATCCTCTTACAAGTGGGCTAAAAAAAAGTCAACTCGTGTTTAACAAAATATTTTGCATACATAAACGCGATAGCTAAATGGTTTATAATTACATTCATCTTTGTCGAAACATGACATATATATGTGCGGAAAACACTGTCAATTTTTATTATATTTCACATTAACTCGCTAATTTTTTGTAAAATTCCGGTATTTTTATAAATTCGTTTATGTATATGAATTCATAAAATAAACATAATTCACAAGAAGAAAAGCATTTTTGCTTTAATAATAAAAACTGAGTCAAACACGTTGTTGTTTTGACGTTTGCTTTTGACAGATTTTTTTTTTGTATCAATAAAAATATACAAAAAAAAAAATGTTCATGTTTTTTGGTGTATACATTAAATATGGCGTTTTGTGAGTTGAAATTTGAATTGACATTTGACAGTCTGAAACTGACATGTCACTGTACATAAAAATGTCTACATGTCAACACATTTTTAGTTGACTTTGTAGAACGAAATTTTTATGTAATAAAATTGTTAGTTGACAGTTGTCACAATGTAGTTTTAACTTTAATATATAATGTGACAGCTGTCATGAAAAAGTTATGTTTTGTGCTTAATAACTAAATTTTCAAATTGAATTGTGAAAGCTCATAACTCACCATGTCAACACATTTTTGATTGACTTTGAAGAAAAGAATTTTAATGTAATAAAATTGTTAGTTGGCAGTTGTCACTATCTAGTTTTAACTTTAATATATAATGTGACAGCTGTCATAAAAAAGTTATGTTTTTGCTTTATAACTAAATAATTCAAATTGAATTGTGTAAGTTTGTAACTAACCATGTCAACACAGTTTTGGTTGGCTTTGTAGAAAATGATTTTTATGCAATATAGTTGAAAGTTGTCACTTTGTATTTTTAACTAAAATATCTAATTTGACAGCTGTCATGAAAAAGTTCTGTTTTGTGCTTTATAACTAAATTGTGTAAGTTTGTAACTCACCATAAGTCCATACAGTATCCCAAATTTTAACAAAGCTAATAAAATTCAACTATCACAATATATCTACAAATGTCAGGTTAACTTTTATTTGCCGGCAGCAAAAGATCGATGCTTGCAATGTAAGCTAAGCTTAACACGTCACACAACCGCACTGTCTAATGGTCAACAATCATCTGTTATGAGAGGTGATAATGTTCCCACGAGAAAGCTGTTCACCACTTTTTTTTCTATTTCTCAAGGCAATTGATGGTGTTGATGCATTCGTGTGAAGGCCTTGTTTTGGTAGGGGGCTAGTTAGCAAAATGTTGCGCATGCGTTGGTCAGTCTTTCATCATGTAGAATTAAAAAAAAAATCATTGTAATTTTTTTATATTTTGTCTACTTAAAGTAACTTCTAAGTATCGCACATTTGACAGTTGACGTTTAGGCGCATTTTAAAAGATTTTGAGATGTTGCCTTTATAGTTCCCTAAATCAACAAAAATTAAGTAAAATCTGACAATATGAAGAAATGTAAGATGACACCTCTTCGCTTCCTCTTTATCCATACAGCTGATCAGCCCAGTTCATACTTGTGCTACAAGTAAACGTGGTTTTTAAAAATAATAAACAAATTTGTAAAGTTTAAATGCGGCGTATGAGCTAGAAAGCTCTTTCGAAATCTCATAGGTATAGATTGTCCGATTTTGAGACTTTTTGATTTATTTTTCGTTTGTAGATGTCAGTCTGTTTATATTTTAAAGTGTCATAAAATAATCCCGCAAGTGTAGATCACTCATAAAAAAAATTAGAAAAGCGGGGAAATTCTTCAAATATTCTTTGATTTATGAACATGAAAACGTCAAAATAAAACATTTCGTTTATAAAATTAAGAACTGTTTGATGGAAATTACATTTACTACCTAAATACGTTTGTTTCCATTGAATACCTTTCCATTGGATTGTCAAACTAGATGAATTTGACGTTTTCATGTCCAGACTAGTGCAAATGGTGCATCCATTCGCCTCGGATTTGATTTTGTTTATTCAGTGTTAATTGCAAAATAGAGATTTAAGTCTACCAATGTGTCATTTTGCTTTATTTCTATATAACTTTTGACATTTTGATTTGTTTATATCCGCTGGCATACTTCTCATAACCAATACATGATCCATTCCGTCCGTTAGAATAATACATTTCCATTCATTGATTACGCGAATACGATGCATATCTTCATAAAACGTCAATTATGACGTTAAATGTCAAACAAAGTTTGATTAATTATTATTGAATGAATTGAATTGAATTCGAATGACTGATTTTATTCACAAAGTTGTGGTTTGCCATTAGGTAGATAATTTAAACAAAAAATACTAATCAGATACCACTGACGGAAACTATATGACAAGCAACTCTACAAGTTTATTTGACAAATCAGAGAAATTTTAATTAATAGATCCGCTTGAGCTTTCGAAACATGAACGCTTAATGTAAGGCAAGTATGATTGATGGTAAGACTGACTGAAGATAGTTTCAATGACTTGGTTTGATCAAAGATTAAATGTCACATTGACAGGGTATTGATTTCATGTTTATAAACGTCTATTAATTGATATCAATGGGTAATTAGGTGACATTTAAATCTTGGAACGAGAAAAAAAACGACTGCATATATTAGGACTGTGTGTGTTATTGCAGGGTGCTAAAGGGACGGTATTAACATATAAACACACCTCTTGCTTTATCGAATAAACAGCATATAAGAATTTAGTGATGCCAATTGGTTGCAATGCATAGTTGAAGTTGGTTGATAATTGTTGTGTACCTATGGGTACTTTTGCAAACCGAAAATTTGTTGCAGGAGGTTATATATCAATGGAAATGTATATGTAAAGTGACAGTTAGAATCAACAGCACGTACTTTAGCATTTGCGTGTGTAAACAATGCTTTAAATTTGACAGGTCTCATAAAGCGTCGGCTTTGCTGTGGTCCCTCTTACATAAATACTATTTTGACATATTCACAATGTTTTGTAGGCATTGCAAAATACATTTTTGCAATATTTGACATTTGCAAGAAAGCCGTCGCATAGGTACCTACATGAACTGACATTCAAAGTGTGGATGAGGTGTTTCTATAGTTTTGCGAGTCGAATTGCAATCAATAAAAGTTTATATAAGAAACATGTTTTGACTAAACATTTAAAACAGACTCGGCGAATTAATGTGAAGCCAAATAATCTGCAAATGTCGAATTGGATATTGCTAGCTTTCGTGGAATTGTTTTTAATAAACAAAAAAGTAAAAAGTGACAGAAGAAGTAGGTAGGTCTTAATATTATTGGTTTTGTTTAATTACCTGTCCTAGTAAGCCACTGACATTAAGACCTACTGCTTTTGTCACTCATACCAAATAAAACCAAAGTTGTCAAAACAACTATTAAGGATGACATAAAACTAAAATAAAACAAACATTTAAGTTCTGACAGTTTGACAGTTTGCAATCTAGAGATGCAAAATGACGAAAATGGAAATTTGCGTTAAACGTGACAACGTCAAAACTGAAAAGACACTTAGCACAGTTTTGTTAGCCAATCTCTGACATTCCGACGGCTGTCACAAACTCTTCACTGAAAATCACAACTTTGCAGATCTGTCATAAATATCTTCGTTTAAAATTGGTACCTATATAGCTAATGGGTATTAAGAAAAAAACCAACTTACTCGTCAAAACTTCATGGCCATGACAATCCAAATCCAGGTGATGGTTCATCACCAGCGATGGTTGTAATCCACTTTGATGATTATGCAAGGGTAGCTGGTGAGCCAAATGGCCACCAATCTCTGCCATTACCATATATTATGTTTATTTTTACAGTATTTCCAAAAAATTAATAAAATTTATCGAGGTTTTTTTTGGTTGCAGCTTCTCTCTTTTTTTTTTCTTTAGCACTGCACTTGGTAATCCTTTTTTTATTAGCACACAACGCAAGGCTCTAAATCGATTAAATCACTTTACAGATGGTCGTATCCCCTTTTTGTGTATATTAATGCATTGGTATTCATGGATTTCATGCGTGTATTTCTAAGGCACTCTCACAGACACGGCGAATGGTGAACGAATTGAAAGAATATGAACAAAAAAAATAAAAAAAAAAACTAGAAATAACGGAATTTCTCCTATTTATGTCACTAGAGGTAATTTTTTTTTATACTGAATTGGAATTTTATTTGATTGCTTGTATTCCCGCGGGAAGCACGATTTTTTTTTTTTTTTGCAAAAACGTACGACCGAAATGAAAATGTCACACAGAAGAAGAAAAAAATCGTACCGAACTGTCACACGAAATTTCACTTTGTGTCAGAATGCAGCAGCAAACTCGCATGCAACGTACGACATCAGCGCTTCACGAACGACTAAACCGGTATACAAGCGAAAAGGTGCTACAACACGGCCACACCAACGGTGACGGATCTTGATTTAGCAGCCACCCCTTTTGGTGTATGTGTAAGTTTACAGATGATTGGTTTGAGCGTGTGTTTGTGTGGTCACATGACTTATGTAGTCTTTTCTGAACTGCAAGTTCGTTGTGTCAAAGAGAGAGAAAGAGATATAAAATAACCACCCATCGATCTCTAACGAACCGGTTTTTTAGTTCTCCCTGTCATCCGCACTGTCAATGGTATATTGCTTTCACAGCCAATCGGGTGATGGTAGAACGCATGCGTCAGAAATTCCCTACAGCAGGTTGATCTGATTGGACCGAGGTATCGATATGGTATCTCTTGGGTGTGTGACGGTTTGAGGGTGTCGATATTGCCCCTTCTTTGTGTCAGATTGTGCATTTAGTGACGAAAAACTGGTTCTTCTTTCGAGGATTCCTCTCACTCTCTCATCAGTCATGCGATGGTGTGCGTTTGACGTTTGAGATTCAATAGTTTCGAAAAAGATTTTCGAAGTTCTTTTTCCCAAACAAAATGGTTGGCCGTGCCTGCGTGAATGTGTTTTCTCCACTCAAATTCGTCGACCACGACGATGTGAGGTTTGTGTGTTTTATTTTTGGGGGCGGTAGTGTGAGGCGACTGGGCTATGTAATGTCAGAATGTACCTAAGGTGTTATTTTGGAGGGTGTTCAAAGGTTCGCTGTTTGCATGTGTGGGTTAGTGTGTAGATGTTTATTTGCGGTGTGGGTCTGTTCAGAAGGTTGTGATGCAATGAAAATATTTATTGTCTTGCATGAAAATCGTTGTTGGTTGATTATTGCCTAGAAGTACGCTATTGCGTGGGACAGTGCCACGGTGTGTGAAAGAGAGAGGGAGCGGTGGAATTTTATAGATATTCCTTCACTATGGCTACTGTCGGTGGTGTTTCAGATTTAAATTCCAAATGAACAGCTTTAAGCGATCGAATAAAGTTGGTAGATTAGTGATAGGTACCTACTGTTGTTTTTTTTTTTTTTTGGTTCGGTAATGGTTGAAACATTTATTGTGTAGGTTTTGTTTTGGCATGTGACAGCCAAAATAAGTTATCATACAGATAGGATTGAATCTATTTGTTGTATTTTATTCGCAGCTAGTTTTGTACTAACATGAAGTGACAATGGGATTCATCAGACTGGACACAAACTTTGACATATTGCGGATGTCATTAATGTGACAGAAGTGTTGTGAACCTAAGGCAAATCATTTGAATCAGGAACTTAAGACGATTTCTCAAGTCGTAATGAATTTGATGAATAATTTGATGGTGTTTTGACATATAGGTGTAATAGATGAAGTATAGGTACTTCATCGCGCATGTATGTTAAAATGAGTATTGACCAACAGCAACTGACAGCAATGTTTATTTGGGCAATGGCTTTAAGTTTGCAGCAGATGCCGATGTTGGCAATGTGTCATTCATCATTTATGGATGTTTAGGGCAATGTGGTTCTGACTTTTTCAATGACTTTTTGTGCTCCTTAAAAACATTAAACATGATCAAACATTGACAGCTGTATTTACGATGGTATTTTAAAGGTTGCCTAACTGTAACAACATAAACTTTAAAAAAATGAAGAAGAAGTCGACGCTAAGCTGAATAAATAATGATAAAGCCTGAGAATAAGAAATTAAATCAGCATTAGGTAATCAGTCTAGTTGCTTGGATTTGACATAATTTGACAGGATTGGAAATTTTCCAGAATAACAGCAGTTATGTATGATGGAAGTTGTTGGCACCCTTGTCAACTTTATGGAATGATGTGTATTGTCGTAATTTCCTTACTCTAAATCGGAAAAAAGCTAGGCCCTGGGTACTAACGACCCTGTTGCGCCATAATTTTTTTTTTTAAATCGGCTCTTGTATGAACAACAGAATTGTTTAATTTATCGCGTGGAGAACAGTCTAATATAACTTCGTTTTCTAGATTATAAACACTCAAGAACCGCTTTTGAAGGTAACTCCAGAACCATTTAAATTGAATTTCGAAGGGACACCTATTTTATAACCAAGAAAAGTTCGGAAACATTAATTCTTATAGAAATTGCGATCAATCCGTTTTTATTAACAAAATTCATAACGTACTTTGAATTGAAATAAAACACAAGGAAATCGTTTTAATGTCCATCAATTAAGCTTTATTGGAAGGATATTTATACGCCTTAATGTTTTAATATGATTATGGGCATGTGGCAATGTGTCGTTCGAATAATGCCAAGTCTAGAGGTCCATTTTTCAACCACTTTTTCGACCATTTGGGGCGGTATATCGGCAATAACGCTACGAATGTTGGCTTCCAAGTCCCCTAACGATTCTGATTTGTTGGCGTAGACGAGCGACTTCACATATCCCCGAAGAAAATAATCCAACGGTGTCAAATCACACTACCCAGCCGATGGCCTCAGTCGCCAGTGCTGTCATGTGTCTGTAGTTCGTTGCATTCATGTGCGAAGTACTGTGATGTCAATGTCAATGTCAATGTCACACTACCTTGGTGGCCAATTGACAGGTCAATTCCGCGAAATTATGCGTTCATTGAATGTTTCCTTCAATAAACCGATTGTGACGTGCGCTGTATGGCATGGCGCATGTAGCGCCGCACAGTGTAGTATTTGCATTCAAAAACCGCTCAAAAATATTTTTTGTCTCAATGAGGCGATACTAACTGAATCAACTCTAAAAGGGTTTTAAAGCTTATTACAGTCAAAAAAAGGGATAAATAAATTTTCCTGGGTATATTTTAGGTATTTTATTATTAATATTTCCATAATATTTAATGAACTGTGCTTATGATTCTTCTTCATCAACACATTCTTCATCCTCTTCATCCGACTCTTCATTTTCACTTTCATTGGATATTATAGTCTCATCATAATTTTTTAAAGATGATGATCCTGTAATCCCGGAAGTCAACATTGCAAGAGCTTCTTTTGAAAACTGTTTAGATTTTTTAACAGGCAAAGGTCTTAAGCTTGTTATTAGTGGATCCGAACTTAAAAGTAACCTACAAAAGAAAATTAGAACAATTTTTTTATTTGCGATTTCTTATGTTTTTAAAACCTGTTAATAACATCCATGTTGCACTTTGTCCTAAAGAATTTCCTCGCAAAATTTAACCGGTACAACCTGAAATGCTTGTTCCTTGCTTCTGCTGTTTCTTCGGATAGCTGTCCTCTTGGTAAGAGTGCATTTTGTATTACTTCTGCTCCATGTATAAGAATTTTTTGCATCGTTGGAGTCATGTGATGCCAGGGATAGAGCTCAATAAACAACTTAGCCGTATCGAAAGCAAAGGGTTCAAACTTCTCGATGTCTATTTCAAATCCACTAGAAATTACTTCTAATATGACTTTCAATCTAAAAATAAGTTGCAAATCAAAACCAGTTATTTCAGCTGATAGCTCTGGATTGCATAAAAAATCTGCTGCTTGTATTGCCATCATTAGTGTTCCCGAAACCAGGTTTGGGTACATCAAGTCCCAGTTTTGACTTAAACTTTTCTTGAATTTCCATTTTTCTTTCTTTTAGTAAAATTTTTTCTGAAAGTGTTCTTAGCTGCCATTTCTTTAATGGAATCTTGTAAGCGAGATGAAGAATGCTTTCACAAGACTGTATCCTGGCATGCAAAATTGACAATCCAAATTTGATCGCATCTTTATCGACAGTTTTTTTTTTCCTAGAAGGATCATTGAAATCTTTTGAAGTAGCACCGCATATATAACATTTCATTGTAGATGTTGTATTAGTGGCTGCGTTGCAAACTTTACCATCGACCATTGTAACAACTAAATTTGTGTTTTACTTCCAATGTTCTGTGGCATTCTATGACAGTTTTGTTCAGTTTACTTATCTTAGATTGAACGTAAGCTATTTCATTTTGCGTAACATCAATGGATTCTTTTACAAAACAAAATTTTTATTGGACGGCAATATCTTGGCGAGGATGGAGTCGGATTTTGCCAAATAATTTTGTTAGTTGAACTGCAAAACAAACGCAAGGGCACAAATGAGGTTTGGAATATATATATCCATCTGAATCAGAATCGTTTTCAAACTTTTGTCTGAATTGTGTTTGTTGCGAACCATCACACCCCCATTTCGAATTGTTCTCCGTTTCATTTAACATCTCTTGTGCTGTATCCAAATACAAGGTGGCGCAAAAGTAATCCTCCTATAAGAAAATGCTATAAATTTTGCGATTGGCCCCTAATGTCAGTTCTGTTTTGACATTTGTGTAGTAAACACATGCGAAATTCACGTCAATAAACAATGTTACGCTACACTGCTCTAGAACGCGGAATATTGGTGACTATTTATTTGAGCAATAATCGGTCGGTGACTTTGGCACAACGTGAATTTCGTCGCAGATTTCCTAGCCGTCCAACGCCTACTGGTGAAACACTGCGACGTTTAGACGCTCGCCTCGAAGAGACTGGCAGACCCCGGAGTAGCCGTTCTGCAGAGAATATTGCTGCTGTAGCCGAAGATGTCATGGAAGCGCCGTCGACATCGACCAGACGACGTGCCACGCAAATGGGTATCAGTCGACGCACTGTGGAGTATTTGTATGAAAAAACCGCTCAAAATTATTTTATGATTTTTTTTGTAAATAAATCAATTGAAACACAACATATTATGAAAATTAATTGTTTATTCTGAAATATTATGAAGAATTTTAAAGAAAATGTGTTTAATCAGAATCTCAAGGTGAAAGGTCGTCTACATGTTCTTCTTCTTCAATATCGTCCAAACTTCTGTTGTTATCGTCTTCTAGAGGCATAGGCAGCTGGCTTGGGATCAAAAGAGTTCGTGCCTCCTGGGATAGTGGTTTGGTTCTCTTCTGCTGCCGTGCTCTAAGGCTGCTAAGGTACGGGTCTGAACTCAACAACAGTCTGTTTAAGACGTCTTTGTTACAAAAAACACGTGAACATTTTCGATTAAATTTCAGTCTATATTGCCTGAAATGTTTGTTTCGGGCCTCCGCCGCCTCCTCCGATAGCTGACCAATAGCCAAAATTGCATGGTTTATTACCTCTGCTCCATGTATCAGCCGTACTGATCTATGTACAATTTAGCGGTATCGTGGGCGAAGGTATTAAATTTGTCTGCATCAATTCTATATCCACTAGAAATCACTTCCAAGATAGTTTTGAAGCGAGTTATCAGATTAAGATCAACCTTAGTTATACGAGAAGAACACTCCGGGTCATTGAAAAACCTTCTGGACGTGTTGCCGTCATTGGTATTACCAAATCCAGCTTTGGGTACATCTACTAGGAGCCCCATTTGCTCTTTGAATGCGCCTTGAATTTTCTCCTTTGTAGCTTTCACAATTGCTTTTTCTTCAACCGATCGTGCCTGCCATTTTTTTTAAAGGTATTTTAAAAGCTAAATGGAGAAGCGATTCGAAAAAGCGAATCCGTGCGTGAAGAATTGAGAGTCCAAACTTTAGTGCTTCTACATTGACTTGCTCAGTTTTAATAAACTTATTGAAATCCTTAGAAGTCTGTCCACAAATATAGCACCTCATAGTAGAGGCAGTATCTGTAGCAGCATTGCACACTTTGCCGTCAACCATTGTAAGCAACATGGTATGCTTTATTTTTGCTATTTTATTATAAGTGATTACTTCTGTTTTTCTGAGCTGCGCAATTTGGTTTTCAATGAAATTGATTTCATCTCTGGTAACATCCTTAGATTCACTAATGAAGCTTATGCGTATAGGCCTGCAAAATCTGGGAGAAGAAGCGACTGGGTTTTGCCAAATGACTTTTTTCTGTTCGCCATCAATCATTACAGCAAGTCGCAGAGGAACGAGTTAGCTTTGAAAAATATTAGCATCACTGTCAGTGCTGTTTTTAAATTTCTGCTTATACTGCGTCTGTTGCGACCCATCACATCCCCATCTTGAAATCAAAACCATATTTTTACTTTCTTCCTCTGAAGACGTTTCTAATACATTTTCGACATATTTGCAAAGGCCTAATGCAGTGTGATCAAGCAATGCTTGCAGTTGTATTTCTGCACAGGTTTCAGTGACTGTGATGAATTCCTTATCAGGGTAACATTCAGTTTTTGACTTTTTTATCAATGAGTAGCAGGGGTAGATACTTTTGCTGGCCCTTTGTATCACTTCCCACTGCTTCCTTGTAAAGTCGCCTTCAACAAATATTGCTAATGCCTCTTGAGGTGTAAACTTTTTCACTGCAACTTGCTTCGCAGAAGAGGAAATCAGCTTGCAAAGTTCTTTAGCATCGATTGGCGAGTTAGTAACTTTTTTGATTATTTTGGACGCATCAGAATTTCCTAAAGTACGCTGACTTACGCTGGCTGCAAACGTCAACTCTTCGACTGATACTTGCTCGCGAAGGTCTTTAGTTTTTCGCCGCTTACTGCAGTCACTAAGCTCTTCGAACGGTTTGGATGGTCGCCCTGGTTTGTGCAAGGGCTTAACAAAGGAAAGTTTAATGCTTGTTTGAAGCCACTTTTCATTGGTTTTAAGGAATCTTTCATCTTTATAGCTTGCAGCAGCCCATTTTTTCTTGAAATCGCTTTTAAAATATTTCAAAGCATTGCTGACACAACTTTTTTGTTTTGTTGGACATTTTAAAATTTGGATAAGCTTTTCCTCCAACAACAAAAGTTTTTCATCAACTTTTTTATCTCTAAAATCTTTTAGCATATCGTATAATTCCCTTCGGGTAAAACTCTTGACACTAAACGACGAATCTGCAATGCAAGTACGAAATTCTGTCTAAGTTACCATAAGCTATCATAGTATTCGAAGTGACATAAAACAAAATTGCGGACGTAGGCGGACAGTTTTATTGCGGTCTATGATTGCCAAGAGACTAAGGATTATGCCCATAACAATATTATAGCCCGATCATGACATACTCACAAACAAAAACACCATTATCTAAAAGGTTTTTTTAAAATTAAACATTAAATTAGGACTTCATGAACACCGTACGCATACAACAAAATCATGCAGACAAAAAAATCTAATTTTATATCTTAACATCGATTATACCTTGCACTTCCATAATCAAATAATTTCTTTCTTAATTTCACCACACAAAAAAAAAACAATAACCAAATCAAAAATGAGTCGCGAACAAAAGTGTAGATAACCAATAAATGCAGCTCCAACAATGGCTAGGTTCTGACTGATAATGTGGCGAGTGGCAATAGCGGTGCAACTTTTTTTGCATAATGCGTGATGGATCGGTTATCAAGCTTGAAGAATAGCGGTGCTTACCGAAATTTATGACAACCTGATTTTTTTACTTTTGAGCGGTTTTTTCATACAAATACTCCACAGTGCGACGGTCTTTACAGCGAATTTTGGTACAGGATTTGAAGATGTTTCCGTACAAAGTCCAGACGGTGCATCAGCTGTTAGCTGCTGACCGCCAATCGCGTCTAACATACGCTCAAGCCATCCTTAATCACCACCAAGAGGAAGATGATTTTTCATCAAAAATAATCATATGAGTGATGAGGCCCATTTCCATCTTAGCGGGTACGTAAATAAGCAAAATTTACGCTTCTGGGGTACTGAAAATCCGCGTGTAACCCACGAAGAGCCGTTACACCCGCTCAAAGTCACTGTATGGTGTGCTGTTTTCGCTGGAGGAGTCATCGGACCTTTTTTCTTCGAAGACGTCGCGGGCCAAACGGTTACTGTGAATGGTGAGCGCTACAGAGCAATCATCAACGAGTTCTTTTTGCCGCAACTTGATGAATTGGGATTGGAAAACATGTGGTTCCAACAGTACGGTGCAACGGCACACATTGAACGTGCCACAACCGATATGCTGACGGATTTGCACTGGCCAGCAAGATCGCCTGATTTGACCGCTCCAGACTTCTTTTTGTGGGGCTTTTTGAAGTCGCGGGTTTATGTCAACAAGCCTCAGACTCTTGCAGCTCTTAAAGACAATATCCGTCAAGAATGTGAGGACCTATCGCCGGAAGTTTTGGCCAAAGTGATGGAAAATGCCATAAACTGGCCAGCAAGATCGCCTGATTTGACCGCTCCAGACTTCTTTTTGTGGGGCTTTTTGAAGTCGCGGGTTTATGTCAACAAGCCTCAGACTCTTGCAGCTCTTGAAGACAATATCCGTCAAGAATGTGAGGACCTATCGCCGGAAGTTTTGGCCAAAGTGATGGAAAATGCCATAAACTGGCCAGCAAGATCGCCTGATTTGACCGCTCCAGACTTCTTTTTGTGGGGCTTTTTGAAGTCGCGGGTTTATGTCAACAAGCCTCAGACTCTTGCAGCTCTTAAAGACAATATCCGTCAAGAATGTGAGGACCTATCGCCGGAAGTTTTGGCCAAAGTGATGAAAAATGCCATAAAAAGGGCTCAAATGACAATCAACTGTGGCGGCGGCCATTTACATGCCATCATATTCTCGACTTGATGTGAAAAAAAACTAAAAGTCCAAATTCTTTTTTTTTTTTTAAATTACAGCCAAAAACCATCGGAAGGTTATTTTTGCGCCACCTTGTATAATAATAGACGTTTAGCTGTATGGTTTAATAGGTCCTGCAAGTTTACTTCAGCCAAGGTTTCTGTTACGGTATATGACTCAGGTATTGGGTAGCATTCTTTTTTGGCATTTTGGAGAATACTGTAGCGTGGAAAAAGTTTTTTGTCACTAGTTCTCACTTTTTTATATTAATTTCTTGACAAATTTGCATCAACAAAAATAGAAAGAGCTCTGAGAGTAGATAACTTTTCACGTTGGAAACTATTGGACAAGGCTTTTTTATACCTTTTCGCTCTCGATGACTCGATGATTTGTTTCAGTCCTTTGAAGCTTGCGATTTTTCAGTCTGGCGTAACTTCATTTGAGTAGCAAAAAGCAAGTTTCTCTGTTTCATTTCTGTCACGCAAGCTCTGCGTTCTTCTTCATTTGCTCTGTACACTAAGCTCTGTAAAAGGTTTTAATGGCCGGCCACGTCCAGCCAAGGATTGGTATTTCAAAAACTCCCTGAAGCCAAGTCTCATTTTTCCTTAAAAATCTATCATTTGTTCGTTTTGCACTTAACCATCTTGGGTCTCATGTGGATTCTCTTCACTCGAAATGTGGCAATTTCGCTTGTTGACGTAGCCATTCAACCAAAATTGAGCCTCATCACTGGACAAAATTTTGCGATGAAAATCAGCATCGAGATCAATTTAATTTTCGGGCCCATACACCGAAATCACGAAGCATTGCATGGTCTCGCGGCTTTATTTCTTGCACAAGCTGAATCTTGTAAGGTCGTTAGCCAAGATCTTTGCCCAAAATCTTCCATATGGACAAAGTTGATGGACAAAGCTCCAATTGCTGTGCACGGTGGCGAATCGGTTCATTCAGGTCCTCTTCAACACTTACCTCTGCAGCGCGAATCGATTAATAACAAAAAAAAAAAAAAAAAACACGTAAAAAGTGAAAGGCAACTAAGGTAAATTTATGCCGAAGTTATTATTTTTAGCACGACGGAGAGAACCTTCCGTTAATCACCGAATCCGTAGCCAAATTTAAGAAGTTTCTCAATGACAGTATGTCTCATGGATATTTGTTAAGACTTTCGCAAGAGGTGGAGCAGTGGCAAACACTTTCGAATTTTTATTTTCGCATGGTATTCCAAGGCACTGACAGCTAGGCCAGTGCACCCACTAATGATTACATCGTTTGACAAGCGTTCATACTTGGCAGTTACCCTCTTCTTAAGTTGTTAAGACTATTTCTGGGAATTCATAGTCAATGGCGACTTATTTTGGCTTTCCTTAGCTTTCTCCGCAACTGAGTAGAAATCGGTCCTGCGTTGTTGTTGTTTGCGGATTTCAGTTCGACTTTGATTCTGAGAAAGTTCAGCAGGGGCCTAAATTTCTTTGTGTTTTTAATAGACCTGACTGAAGAAGGCATTTTTGGCTTTTGTCACCTTCATGCCACTACGAGGTTACCTGACCTCAAGATTCATAAGGGGACATGGCGGTCTCCAGATCATTGAACACATTGCGACAGACAGACAACAGGCATGAGTCTAGTATTTTGGATGTCCGAACATTCCGAGGGGCTAACAACGACTCAGACCACTACCTTGTTGCAGCAAAGGTAAGAGAGTGGGGTTTCGCATCACGCCACAAGAAATCACAAAGAATCTGAATAATTTAGTGTCGAAAAACTGCAATTTCAAGAGACCGTCAAGCTTTGCGCAGAACGCGTATTCCTTTACCTATCGATTAACACAATACCGCAAGAGAAAGGCAACCATTTCCTCAAGCCAATAGATCAGGTTCCTTGCGCCCACCAGCAAGAAACCCTTGGTTTGATATAGAATGTCGAATGATACTCAATACCAAGAGCAAGGCTTAACTGCAGGTGAAGATAAGAATCTGTCATTGAGCTCTATAGGCACAGATGGAGGGAAGAACACCGGATTTTCAGGAAAAAAGAAAAGAAAAAAAGTGCCACTCCAGGAACGATGTTCGTAAGTTTCACCAACGTGTAAGATGTCAAAGCCAGAGATATACCAAGCGCGAAAAGAATCCCGATGAACAAGGAAATATCGTGGTTGAGATACAACCGATGTTGAGAACTTGGAAGAACCACTTCTGTTAATCGGCGATGACAGACCATCTTCCGCTGTCAGGCAGAACGAACAATTCAATAATGACGATGACGTTGCAGTGAAATAACCCCCACGGAAATAAGCCCCATGATTCTTATTTCCCAAATAAATGGAAATAGCTCCCTTGGGGCTTATTTTTTTTTCGAAATGGAAATAAGCCACGCCACGAAGAAGCATTGACCCCCGCTGGTGTTGTTGCAACTTGAAATTGGAATTCTATTCAAGTTTTGCGTATGTAAAGTTTGAAAATGAGTGCAACCCCCCTGCTTGGGATTACTTTTGGATTTGAGATGAGTGCGAGTTTGGATGCATGAAAAAGAAATAAGCCCCACAATCAAAGGGCATTAACAGCCGCTGGACTTATTTCCATTTCCAAAAAGAAATAAGCCCCCTCGGGTGCTATTTTCTTTTCGTTGGGAATTAATTCCGTGGGGGTTATTTCATTGCACCGGCGACGACAGAGAAAACTATCAACCATCTGACTTAGGTGAAGTGAGGATAGCAATATCTAAACACAAGCTTAACAAAGCTGGCGGGAATGACGTTGTTCCCGCTGAGCTTTATAAAGTCTGCTGAGATGACTTCGTAAGTAACATTCAGCAACTCATAAGCGAAGTTTGGTTGGACGAAAGTGTGCCCAAGGTATGGAACCGCACAGCATTGTTCACCCGATCTACAAAAAAAGGACACCATCTGAACTGTACAGAGGTATACGTCTCCTAAACATCGCCAACAAGTTCCTATCTGCCGTAATAAGTGAACGCCTAAAATCGTTTACCAATACGCTGATTGCTTCTATCAGTGTGGTTTTGGGCTTGGAAAGTCTACAACCGATCAAGTAGTTTTCACACTTCTGCAGATCCTGGAAAAAAACCGAAGTAGTCCAAATCGATACTCACCACCTATTCATCGGTTTTAAGGCCGCAGACGACAGCATTTATAGAGAAGAACTGTACAGAGCCATGTCAAGTTTTGGTATACCGCCCAAATTCGTTCGTCTTTGCAGGATGAGAATGGAGAACACTCGCTGATCCATCAGCTTCGGACACGACATCATCCTTACATTCGATACTAAAATAAGGATTAGGGCAAGGTGAGGCGCTGTCATGTAACTTCTTGAATTTGATTCTTGTGCAAGACTCCCGAGCCAACACCGGAGGAACAATCTTCCAAAAATCGGTGCAGCCACTAGCATATACCGAAGGCATTAACATCATTGGTTGGCTCAGTTGGAAGTTAGCGGAAAAAAATTGGTTAAGCAGTCAGTCAGGGTAAGACTATGTATATGCGTCCAACACTTAAGGACACACATCATCGACGAATTGGACAGAATGTCACCATTGACAGATATAACTTTGAGGTAGTGCAGGACTTTGTCTACATCTGCTCCGGCAGTAACTCTGGCAACGACAATTCGTCCGAAATTGCCAACCGCTGTTTCTTCGGGTTAAGAAGACAATTTGGTAGTACCGAAGAGTATAGAACTACATGGAGTGCAACGAAAATTTTCAATGTGGGGTACCGACATTTACCACAGTTTTCACATTGCTGCGCCAGCATCAAACAACAGCATAGTCGACGCATACGATCGACGAAATTTCCCCTTCGCACTTAACACCCCCGTCTAGAACGGCTACAAAATGTTTAGATGTAATGCGTAGTCTATGTTTGTACCACGAACTACTAAGGAGATCCTATATAAGACCCTGATCATCCCAGTCCTGCTCAGCGCAAAAGCATGGACAATATTAAAAATGGATGAAGAGATCCTTGATCGATTCGATAGGAAAATTAGTCGGTCCCGTATGCGTTGACGGGCTATGGAGACGGGGATTCAACCTAGGAGTGTACGAGCTATGCAGCGACATGCTCCTAGTAAACAAAAAAATCCGCATTGGACGTTTGAGGTCTCTAGGACATGTAGAACGAATAGACACCAATACTCCGGCTCGCAGAGTTTTCGAATCCCAGCCAGTCGTTGGACGCAGTAGAGGAAGACCTTGGCTTCGCACAAGTACAAGGTAAGGTAGGCCAAAAGAGATCACCCTATTGGAAGATGCACTTATTTTTGCATATGGCTGCCAATGTCAAATCTGAATGACATTTGTGGACTAGACAGATTTATAATACAAGTGAACAAGCCATGGAGCGATATACTCCCCCAAGAACGCGGAATAATCAAAGTGAACGATTTTTCGACCAAAATCATAATGAGGTTCATTTTCAATTCAGCGGTGAATCCGAAAATCCACGATCAACGCACGAGGAGCCATTACACCCGCTGAAAGTTACTGCAAAGTGCGTTGTTCACGTGCGTTGCGCTGTTCATCGCGCGATTTTTTTTTTTGAGAACGCCGCTGGTCACACGACAACATTGGATGGTGCGCGCAATAGGCCCATGGTAACCGAGTTTTTTTTGCCGCAATTGAACGAATTAGGGCTGGATGACATGTGGTTTCAACAAGACGGAGCAACGACACACACTGCGCAAGCCACAACCGATATTCTGAAGGCCAAACAACATTCGGATGATTTCTTTTGGCCCGACTTCTAGGAATCGACTTCAATTAAATTGGAGTGCCCAACTGGAGGCAGTTTACTAAGGACCGGACTTTTTGCTGAGGCATGTTGGTTGGAGAACAGGCTCATCACTTAAGTATCATCAAATCGAATGTAGACTCCTTGGCTCATTTGTTTGTACTCTTGCGATAATCTGATCCGAGTAATCCTAATTGTTATATAAAGGTTCTGCCCAGTCTTTCTTAAGCTTACTAGCCATCGTGAAAGAAGTCAATACGACAACATGAATGGCTGTTAGAAAAATAGAAAGGCTCTAGGTCCTATCGTCTGGGCTCAGTGGCGCAATGGTTAGTGCGATGAATTGCCACGAAGAAGGTCTGGCTTCAATTTCCAGCCGTAGCAACACCTAAATGATTTTTCACTGGCCCTCCTCTCGTGATGATCTGACAAATCATCCGAGTAGTATCAGTTATCATGAAAAGCTTATCTGAAATTCGTCGTTCGGAGTAGGCATAAAACAGGAGGTCCCACCATCGTGCAAGAAGTACACACGCACACATGAATGGTTGTGAGAAAGCTAAGCCCTGGGTACTTAAGACCCTGTTAAGCCAAAAAATTGTATTTTTTGGCTGGCTTGACTGCGGTAAGAATTTTTTTTTTTATTTTTTTCTAGATCCTATTCCTATCGAACCTGTTGCGGTAATATTTCTGTATAAGAAAAATTGAAAAGAAAATAAGTATCTATTTGGGATAATATAGATATTCTCACGGCAACTACAAATTCAGGTTTATAAAGGTCATCATTACGCTACATTTTGCTCCAATTTTTAGTAAATGGTTTCCGAAAAAAAAACTTTTCTGAATTTCAGAACAAATTTCTCCAAGTTTTGTGGTAGGTAACCAATTTTTATTTAACTCTGGGCATTCACGCGACGAGATTTCATCGAACCAAATGCAAAACTTATGCAATCATGACTTGTATCCACTACAAAACTGACTTCATAGATAAATTTGAATGCTTGACATTGTAAATCTCAAAAAGTTATTAATCCACTTGAATCTAGAAAAATATGTCCATGTTTAGGTCCGGATGGATCCAGTTCAAATCCGGCAAGGTTTTGGTTGATTTTACGATCAAAATCTGGTCGGTTAACTTGGTTAAAGTCTATCATTCCCCCCCTCATAGTAATCCATTTTGTTATCTGTTTCCGAAATGGACTGCTTGTAAATATGCACGCATACATATGTGTATTATTTGTTCAGCTAAAAGCTTTAAATTCCCATTTTACGACTCAGAGGCGTCACTTAATTTGCTTACATCAGCATCCAATATAAAGTAGGGCTTGATATTTATGGATGAACGGTTGTAAAAAGAAACTTGGAAGGAACACCTACCACTTTATTATATTTAACCCGTTTAGTGTTAAAAACATTTTCGAAATAAAAATATTTTGTTGTTGTGATTGCGGGCAGTCGTTTAAATATTTTTGACGTACCGGTTGTGATTTCGATATGAGTGTGAGGGCCAATTTAGACGTAGAATGCGAAGCCTTGTATGCTTCATAAAGTTATAGGTAAACACGAAAGCTGTCAATTGATTTTTGTAGGCCAATGAGAGCTGCCAATTACTTTTTTTTTTAGGCCGAGGAGGAGGGAAAAACCATCGACTTTTCACAAAAAAAAAGAGAAAGCACAAGAAAAGCGTGCAATCGAATTATATAGAGAGGCATCATTCCATTAGGAATGATTTTCGTAAGTTTTTCCAAAGTGTGAAACGTCAAAGCCAGAAGTTGTTATTGTTCCATTATTCACGCAACATTTGAATTTTGCGCCATTTAATGGTATTGTGTTGCCAACGGAGAGAAATATTACAATGTGACAGCTGACAGTTCGAGTTATACAAAAGAACAGCGCATTCTCATTGCTGAGCAATATTCTAAAAAAAATGAAGGTTTGCCACAATTTTCATACAAAATATGGCCGTCATTGTGATTTAAGACCATCAATTGTGAAGGGAATAATTGAAAAATTCAGGGAGATAGGTTGAATTAGCGATTTCAGATACTCTGGGTGTCCTGTAACAAATCGTTCTACAGAAAACATCAAACCAGTTCGCGAGAATTTTGCTGACAGACCAGGAACAGCAATACGGGACCCAGTGCGTAGCGTGGATTGAGGCCAATTTATGCCGTCTTGAGTAGTTTTTCACTCACTGAAAAAAACCTTGTCTACGGTTTCAACCAGAAGTACCTACACAAAAAGGGGGTCATGTTTCGAAAGTAAAGCTAAATAAATCACACACAGCGACACATTTTTGATGAAATTTTTTATCAAATCTATCGGTGACAAATCGCCACCATTATTGGTCTTGGCCTGTTGCCCCGTCTTGTTGGAACAACATATTGTCATGATCTGCAATCTTATTTACGTAAGTAGCGCTACAGCCCGGAATGAACCTGGGCCTCAACCAACATACCTCTCCAATTAGCCCGGTCCTTAGCTAACTGCTTCCAGTTGCGCACTCCAAGTTGGTTGACGTCGGTTTCTACGTGTGCGCGCCACTTAAGGCGAGGTCTTCCTCTACTGCGTCCGACGTCTGGCTGGGAATCGAAGACTCTGCGAGCCGGAGTATTGGTGTCCATTCGTTCTACATGTCTCAGCATCTTAAACGTCCAATCCGGAGTTTTTTTTACCACTGGCATGTCGCTGTACAGCTCGTATAGTTCTTGGTTGAATCTTCGTCTCCATAGCGCGAAGATTTTTCGAAGAATATTCCTCTCGAATCGACCAAAGATTTTTTCATCCGCTTTTGAGGCGGTCCATGCTTCAGCGCCGAAGAGCAGGACTGGGATGATCAGGATCTCCTTAGTAGTTCGAGTGAGGGCTATACTACTAAATTGCCTTCATAGTCCGAATAACAGCGGTTGGCAAGAGTAATTCTTCGTTTCATTTCTGACGAGATGTTGTTGTCAGAGTTAATAGCGGAGCCGAGGTAGACAAAGTCCCGTACTACCTTAAGGTTTTATCTGTCAATTTTGACATTCTGTCCAATTCGTCGATGTTGTGTGCCCTTTAGTGTTGACAGAATATACTAAGTCTTGCCCTCACTTGCTGCTAAACCCATTTTTGCCGCTTCCTTCTCCATTCTAGCAAACGTGGCTATAGCATCACGTTGAGTCCTACCAATGATGTCAATATCGTCCGCGTATGCTAGTAGTTGCACCGATTTTTGGAAAACTGTGCCATTTGGTGTTGGCTCTGGAGTTTTGCACAATCCTCTCAAGAATCAAACTAAAGTCACATGACAGCGCACTGGCTTGCCTAAATCCTTTTTTGGTATCGAATGTGTCGGTAAGGTCGTTTTGGACCGTGATGGAGTAGCGATAATTCTCCATCGCCATCCTACACAAACGGGCAAGTTTGGCGGAATACCAAAACTTGACAAGGCTCTGTAAAGTTCGTCTCTATCAATGCTGTCGTACACGGCTTTGAAATCGATAAATAGGTGGTGGGCATCCAGGATCTGCAGAAGTGTGAAAATTTTATCGGTTGTGGACTTTCCTGGTCTAAAACCACACTGAAAAGGGCCGATCAGGTTGTTGGTAAACGGTTTCAGGTTTTCACATATTACGGCAGATAGGATGTTGAGGAACTTATGCCTCTGTAGATGGCGCAGTTCAGAGGGTCTCCGTTTTTGTGGATCGGGCAAACGATGCTGAGGTTACATTCTTCAGGCATACTTTCTTCAGACCAGATTTGGCTTATGAGTTGGTGGATGTTTTTTACCAAATCATCTCCGCCGGCTTTATAAAACTTGGCGGAAAGGCCGTCGTTTCTGGAATCCTGAATTTAAATATTGCTATCCTCACTTCAATGGGGTCGGGTGGTTGGTAGATTTTGCTTTCGTCGCCAGTATGGAACGGTTCGTTCTGCCTGACAGCGGAATGTTGTTCGTCATCGCCGTTTACCAGTCTGCAGAAGTGGTTCATCCATACCCCCAGCATCGACCTTGTCTCAACAACGATATTTCCTTGTTCATCTCGACAGGATTCTGTTCGAGCATTGTATCCTTGGCTTTGACGTTTTACACTTTGGTAAAACTTGCGAACATCGTTTCTGGAGTGACACCTCTCTATATCCTCGATCGCGCGCTTTTCTTGCTCTTTTTTCTTCTTTTTGAAAAGCCGGTGTTCTTCCCTTCTTCTCCGCGTATAGAGGTCAATTGCAGCTCTCGTCTTAACCTGCAGCTTAGCCTTGTAGGCCTCGTTCTTGGCTGCGAGCATCTGTCGGCATTCCTCATCAAACCAGGGGCTTCTTGCTGGTGGGCTCGAGAAACCTATCAGAGCTTGTTGGCATCATTGCCATCGTTCTTCGACATTCGATGCTGGTGATATGGTGTTAATCGAGAGGTTAAGGAATACGCGTTGGGCGAAGGTCTTGGCTGTCATTTGTGATTGCAGTCGTTCGATTTTTTCACAGTATTTCCGGATAGTTGTGACGTGTTGGATATCCGCATTCTTACCTTGGCTGCAACAAGGTAGTGGCCCGAGTCGATGTTAGCTCTTCGGAAAGTTCGGAAATCCAAAATACTGGATGCGTGCCTATTGTCTATCGCAATGTGATCAATTTGGTTGACCGTTCGTTGATCTGGAGACCGCCATGTCACCTTATGGACATCGAGGTGAGGAAACCGTGTGCTGGCATTTCGTTCCGTAGTGAAGTCCGTTACCAGGCGTGTTGTCGTGTAGTCTATGTTTTCCGACGATTCTGCTAAAGATGTCTTCTCTTCCTACCTTTGCGTTAAAATCTCCCAGCACGATTTTAGCATCGTACTTCGGTAGTCGCTCAAAGGTTTTTTCAAGGATCTCGTGCGTAGAAGCAATCCTTAGCTATATCATCTTTTTCCTCCGTTGGGGCGTGAGCGCATATAAGGCTTATGTTGGCGAATTTGGTCTTGATGCGGATTGTTACAATGCGTTCGCTAATGTCTTGGAAACATGAGACTTCTTGCCTAAGTCTGGCACTTATAACAAATCCGCATCCGAATAGTCGCTATTTCTGCTCACTATAACACGGTCCGTCACAGTGTCACAGTTTTTCATCATCTTTTTGTCAATATCCACTACGGGATTGAGCGCTATCGTTGGCCTTTCGGTTCAACCGCCACCATCTCTGTTCAAGGGGCCTGACAAAGCCTTAAAATTCCTAAACAACCTCTTGTACGAATTTGTCGAAGCAGCTCGCCTAGGTTTGCCTGGGACAGCAGTCCTTGTATTCATTCCGTGCCAGTCTGACCCGGCTGTAGTGTTGCTGTTTTTTGTCGTGTTATCAACGCTAGCGCTTATCGTTTAGCAAGTCAAAACCGGTTGGATGAAACCAGTACCCGATGATAACCACTTGGAACTTAAAAATAAGCACTTGATGTGTAGGCAGAGTTACAACCACTGGGCATTGCCAAGTTAAAGCCAATCAGAATCTACCCTCGTTATACAACACCCAACCACCAGCGTGCTGAGCCTGTCAAACTAAAATTTCTTACCATCACAGGACATAACAAGGACGAATACTTCAATGCAACATCAAAAATATCCAACAGTACCCTTGTAGCAGAAAAGCTGGGAAGATGAACCAGAAAAATTTGTTAGTCTAAGCAAATTTAAAAAAATCCCTGCTTCCCCATGTGGGAATTCTGCCATGCTTGCGGAGTTTTCGGAGGGAAATCTCGGAGGTATCCGTAAGCCGAACTTTACTAGTCTTTCGATCAATTAAGCCTTAAGGATAACTAAATGTCTACGAATAGAACAAATCACTGGTTAGGTTACTTGAAAAAAATTCCTACGTGCAAGTCGTCGCTATCAATTTTATCTCTGCATACAAATGTTCTCCAAGCTCCAGCTAAATACCGCTGGCCACATCAAAATTGATTTAAAGGTTCATCCGCACTAAATGCTCTTAATTGATGAATTGTCAAGCGCATTAACTTCGCCTCACTTTAACCCTATAAGCCCTCGAAAGAAATTGCAACATATGCCTCACAGTTAAAGCACACGATGGATTACAAGGGACGCGCACGGTAATCCTTTTTTTTCGCAAATGAAAAACCTCGACACGCATTTCGGTTCAATTGAGTGGAATCCAATGGCAGTTCTGCACCAAAGCTGGTGGCAACACTGACGACATACATTCAGTTCTCCAACCAATTAAACTCTTTACCAATCCATCGAAAGCAATTCCTTGCCTAGGATAGAAATCAGATGAAATCTATCAACAAGGACGACACATCCCTGTTATGCGCGCCAAATCAACTGGAAGATGTGAATTTCCTTTCCAACCGTGCGTCGGTACTATCTGGGTTGGTCCCTATTTTTGTCTTTACTTTGGTGCCACATTAGGGAACAATAAAAGTAATAAAATTAAATAAAAAAAAACGGTAAAATATTATTATCCTTCGGGTCAAATGAAGTGCATGAGTTGAGTGTGAATATGTACCTACAAGGATGGAAAATGCCAGCGCGTATGTTATGATTCGTGCCTAATCGGTCAGCAAAAATGTGCCCGTTCGAGTGTGAATGGGGCAAGGACTTTCTGTGGACGCGAGTTCTTCCCCCGTCAGCAGCATTTTGACGGGCAATATGATGGTCGATTCGGGTCGATTCGTGGATAAATCACACTCCATCGCACCGCCATTGTGCGTGCGAAGTCAAGTGATTTGGCGACGACACACCCTCCTTTGAGGTGAAATTAAGGAAGCCGAGGGGTTTCTTCCTATATGTCTCTGGTAATTGGTGACGCGTGCGCGTGATTTGAGATTTTAGATGCAAGCTGTGCAATGGTGAGGCTTAGCCTTGAGCGAGGACAAAGGTGCCACACTTGCTCGAGTTAATTTGTTTTTATTAAAATTTCTGTTAAGTGTATTTTGCCAACAGCTATTGCGAATGTTTACACACAGGATACACGTGCGCAGATGAAGGGATATTGTGCACTTGGTCAATTGGTGGTCGTTTTGTGGTACTTGAGAGGTTTTTTTTTTTTCTTTCCTTGGAGTGTTTTAGGGTATTTAGGTGCGAATGTCAATTAACAAATAGCTGATGTGATTTTAAGGAAAAAGGTTAGGTGTTCCTAATTTAGTTGGGGAGGTTTCTGAGAACAGGAGGAAGGTGCGATGTCTTTCTAAAATATTTGGAAGGGTTAGCGTATTGCTTGAATCGCCTTGTGTAAGGTATGTACACACATGTACATGCATTTTCCTTGAACCTACTTTTGTATACCTACGGACCAATTTCAAACAATACTGGTGAAGGGAATCTATAACGCTGAGGTAGCAGCCTGATCTGATTAACTCAGCTTTTAAATGCCTAGACCCCTATGGGTTGAGTCTGTCATTTGTTAAGCGTGGTATACTTTCGCGGGACCCTTCAAAATTTTACTCTTCAACGGCTGGTTGTTAAATTCAAGACGACCAGTTCGGTTAGCTAAATCTCTCACGCGGTCCAGCCAAGAACATCCGTGTAAGTATAACCGATCTCTCTGAAATCTCTGAAAATCTGTAAGCAGAAAAAAATTCCTCAACTGATTTGTACTAGATTTAAAAGACTTTGGTTTGGATTCGAAAGAACAACTAAAAAAAACCGGAGAACAAAATATAAAACAAAGTTTCTGACAGATAAACCCACCATCTTACGTAAGATGCGGGACCCTTCAAAGTTTACTCTTCAACCATGGTTGTCAAATTCAAGTCGACCAGTTCGGTTAGCTAGATCTCGCACGCGGTCCAGCCGCCGTGTAAGTATTACCGATATAGTCGATTACTTGTCTTGGAAAGAACTAGGCCTTTAAAAAACTTCAACTTGGTGGATTTAGCATCCGTACAAGACCCAGCAGATCTAGGACGTTAAATTTAATGAACACGGCTTGACTGACTGTGCCCCACAGAGTTTGGAAAAGGACGCCAATTTGCCCGAAAAATCACCTCTTTAAGAATTTTTGAATGAATGGTTATGTTAACAAGCGAAATTGCAGATATGGGACGACGCTAACACACACGAGACTCACCAGGTAACAATGCATCCAGAAAATTGTACAGCTTGGCTAGGATTTTAAGCTCGCTGTGTAATTGGTCCTATTTTCTTCGAAAACGATGTTTTTGATAACACAGTTCTGAAGTGTTTGCCTAGGCGGCAGAGTTATTGACGATTGGACACCTCGGATTCTTGCCACCGTGCAAAGCCTCGGCGGACATTTGAACGATTCCATATTTCATACAAATTGCAATTCATGGGGCTTTCAAATAGAAAAGGATTTCGTTAATACCTCACACACAGCTTGTTTTATTCCATTTCAACATTCACTCACCCTTACTGGAAAACCCTTCATATAAAAAATTTTTCTTCAAAAGCAATTCACACGCATTAAGTATAGCATCGAGGCTTAACAGCATGGTGCTATTGGATAAGGTTGCAATGAATGTTTTTAACGTTAAAATTTTGCGATTTTGTCGCCTTTTTGGAGGTGTTGCCAAGAGTTATTTAAACATACCCATGATTTCCTGTACCAGGAGGGTGGGTAGAGGCGAAAATTCGCACGCCTATGAGACCTATATTTAAATTAAGCTTGCCATATATATTTCGTTTGTAACCTTGTTACTCGGTTTTCTGCACCCTCCGTGGAGCAAAGAAGGCATCGAGACACGCAATGAAATTGATTTATCACCAACCTCCATCTTAACCTAAACTAATGCGCTTTTTCCACCGCCATTATAAATGGCCTTTGAATCTTGAAAAATACACACCAATTCTTAAGTCCCTCTTCAACTTAAAATCCGCCTTTCCAACTAACTCGCGATTTAAATTCTACAAACTAACACCGCATCCATTTCGTAGAAAGAATATGCCCCACAATTCTTGTCCAACCACGCACACACATAGTCGTCGCAAACCCAATCTGTCATGATTTCATCAATTCCTCCGACACTTCATCAAAGAGCCAAACCCTTTAGCTCAACTCGCATACAAAAAAACGCGCAGTGTCGACTGAATTTCTAGTTCAAAGAAACTTTCCTTTGTTTCCAGTCAAGGCATTTGATGTTCATATAGGTTTGACAGCGGTCATCGGAAAGGTATACTTTTGGAGAACTCAGTAATATAAAATTTCAGCATTTACGCGAATAACCATGACCTCAAACTCTAAAGACGAATGTTTTGGATTGTCACAGCAAAGGATTTAATGTTCAACTGACGTCGGCTCTTCGTGAAAGTGGTCCACCTAAAAAATTCGTGATCTTGAACTCATAAGACGCTAATACGTTACTTTAACGCAAAATTTAGGAAGAGAAGACATCTCAAGCAGTATTATCGGAAAACACAACCTACACGACGACAAGTCTGGCGACGGGACTTAGGCTAATTGACTTCGCTGGGGGAATGGAATGCCGCAATAGCCAGCACACGGTTTGCTCCTCTCGATATTCATAAGGCGAAATGCGGTCTCCAGTTCAACGAACGGTGAATCAAATTGATTACATTGCGATAGACAAGAGGCAGGCTGACATTATTTTGTATCTCCGAAGGGGCTAACAATGAACCGGATACCAGTAACATTTTGTAGCCAAGTTAAGAATGCTGATATCCACCTCGCAGCAACAAAAACAGAAATATTGTGCAACAAATTAAGGTCAGAAGACTGTAATCGCAAGAGACCGCCTAGACCTTCGCCCAACGCGTATTCCTTAACCTCTCGATTAACACCATACCACCAGCATCGAATGTCGAAGAACGATGGCAATGATGCCAACAAGCCATTAGATCAGCCCCAACTGATGTGATAGGTTTCTCGCGCCCACCAGCAAGAAACCCCTTGATGTTTGATAAGGAATGCCGACAGATGCTCGCAGCCAAGAACGAGGCCTACAAGGCTAAGCTGCAGGTGAAGACGAGAGCTGCCGTTGAGCTCTATTGGCAGAGAAGAAAAAAGTAAGAAAATAGGTGCCACTCCAGGAACGATGTTCGCATGTTTTACCAAAGTGTAAAACGTCAAAGCCAAGGATACAAGGCTCGAACAGAATCCTGTCGAGATGAACACGGAAATATCATAGCTGGGACACCGTCGATGCTGGGGATATGGATGAACCACTTCTGCAGATTGGTAAAAGGCGATGACGAACAACATTCCGCTGTCAGGCTGAACGAAACTTTCAATATTGGCAACGACAGCTGAAACTGCCAACCACCCGACCTTATTAACTCAGGCTAACTAAGGCTGCCGGAAATGACGGCTATCCCGCTGAGTTTTATAAAGCCGGCGGAGATGACTTGATAAGTAACATCCACCAACTCATACTCCAAGTCTGGTCGGATGAACGAATGCCTGAAGAATGGAACCTCAGCATCGTTTGCCCAATCCACAAAAAAGGAGACCCTCTGAACTGCTCCAACTACAGAGGCATAAGTCTCCTCAATATCGCCTAAAAGATCCTATCTGTCATAATATGTGAACGCCTGAAACTGTTTACAAACAACCCGATCGACCCTTATCAGTGTGGTTTTAGGCCAGGAAAGTCCAAAGCGGAGCAAATTTTCACACTTCGGCAGATCCTGGAAAAAAACCCAAGATGTCCAAACCGATACCCACCACCTAGTCATCGATTTCTAAGCCGCATACGACAGCATTTATAGAGACGAACTATACAGAGCCATGTCTAGTTGTGGTATGTCGCCATAACTTGTCCACCTGTGCAGGATGACGATGCAGAATTCTCACTGCTCCATCTGGGTCAGAAACGACCTCTCAGACGCATTTGATACCAAAAAAAATATTTAGGCAAGGCGATGCGCTGTCATGTGACTTTTTCAATTTGATTCTTGAGAGGACTGTGCAAAACTCCCGAGCCAACACCAGACGCACCATTTTCCAAAAAGCCGTGCAACTATAGCATACGCCGACAATATTGACATCATTGGTAGGACTCAACGTGATGTCGTAGCCACGTTTGCTAGTATAGAAGCGGCAAATGGGTTTAGCAGTAAATGAGGATTAGACGAAATGCAGTAAACACGAAAGGACTCACAACATCGACTAATCGGACAGAACGTCACCATTGAAAGATATAACTTTCAGGTGGTACGGGACTTTGTCTACCTCGGCTCCGCTGTTAAGTCGGATAACAAACTCTCGTCAGTAAAAAATACTTTCGTCAACAGCTGCTTCTTCAGGCTAAGAAGGCACTTAAGTAGTAAAGCCCTCACCCCAGTAGTAAAGCCCCAAGTAGTAAAGCCCTCACCCCAATACAAGACCCTGAGCATTCCAGTTCTCTCCCTTTGAGTCTCCGCGACCTGACGGCATACTGCCAGTTGTGCTACAGAGAACGCGAAACCTATCAGTGCCATGGTTGGCGACAATTTTTAGAAGCTGCTTAATACCAAGCACGTACCTTACTCCTGGAAACGCGCTCTAGTGATATTTATACCGAAGGAAGGCAAACGTGGAATCGAGACCGCGAAGGACTTCAGACCAATCGGTCAAACCTTCTTTGTACTTAAGACCCTGGAGCGCGTTCTAGACATCCACATGCGAAGTTTTTTAGAAGAATCTTCGCTATCCAAATGACAGCACGCCTACCTCAAGGGCAGATCAACAGAAACAGCTCTCCACTAGGTAGTGCGGACAATCGAAAAATCCTTACACTATATGGAATACACTCTGGCCTTCTTCTAACGTATAGCGGGAGCTTTCAACAACGTCCTCACTGGAGCTATTTTTGAATCTCCGATCGAGCTAGGTATAGAGGAATCTATTAGCCAATGGATAGTCTCTATGCTCGGAACAAGAGTTATCCAGGCAACACTGGGAAATAGCCACCAAATTTGAATAGAGGAACGCCACAGGGTGGCGTCATCTCTCCTCTACTTTGGCTTATGGTTATGAACAAAATTTTAGTTAAATTAGACGAGGAGCAGGATAAACCTGTCGCGAATGCGGATGACGTGGTGATACTAGTGTCAGGAAAATTCCCCTCCGTGAAAAATGAAATCATGGGAGGCTGCTCTCAACAAGGTTAGCACCTGGGCTGCAAGTTGTGGCCTCGGCGGAAGAGCAAAACGGAATTGGTGATATTCACCACCAAAACCAAAATACTCGACTTCACCCTCCCCCGTCTTAGTGGCCAACCACTCACACTATCTTCAAGCGCGTGGTATCTGTGTATCATGCTTGACTCAAAACTTAACTGGAAACACAATATCGGACATAGAGTAAGGAAAGCGTTTGTTGCCTTCTATGCTTGTAGGGAAATGTTTGGATAGAAGTGGGGACTTCAACCAAAGATGACCTTGTGGATGTACACAGCAGTGATGCATCCAATTCTCATATACGGCTCATTAGTATGGTGGCTCGCATTGGAAAAAGGATACAACCTAACACAACTAAAAAGGCTGCAAAGCACAGCCGGTATAGGCACCACGGGTGCGCTGAGGCCGACGGATGCCCTTACTGTACAATTTTATCTCTAGCCTCTCGACCTTCGCATTAGAGGTACCGCTTTATGCAGCTCTGTAAGACTCAAGGAGCCAGGATGCTGGAATGCAAGGTCGTATGGCCACATTAATATCCTGGACTCGTTACCAAACGGCGTGGTCACGTATCCAACAGACTACACAACACCTGTACTAAGCTTCAAGAATGGCTTCCACATAGGATTTCCTACCAGAGGTCAGTGAAAGAGAAACAAAA
Organism: Rhingia rostrata; assembly: GCA_949824845.1. NCBI lineage: Eukaryota > Metazoa > Arthropoda > Insecta > Diptera > Syrphidae > Rhingia > Rhingia rostrata. The sequence goes on along the minus strand of OX463755.1, from coordinate 25,804,165 downwards.
TAATCAGAGATTTCGACATGGTCGTCTACACCGACGGATTTAAGATGATCTATGGTGTGTGGTCCGGAGTCTACTCGGAATCACCAATCAGTTTCATACGGCCTATCCGGATTTTGCCAGCCTATTTCAGGCGGAACTACTGGCTATTCGAGAGGCTTGCAAGCTACTGGGGTGTGACACTACGGAAGAGCAAAACATTGATATTCCCATAAATAGCCAAGCGGCCATAAAGGCCCTCACCTCGAATGTTATATCCTCCAAACTCGTACAGGAATGCCGGAATGAAACCTTGGCGAACGCTTCAGGGTCATACATCTCGGTTCCAAGGCACGTGACATTGAAGAAAATGAGTGTGCAGATGAGCTGGCCAGGCATGGCTCGACTTTTCACGGCTTATTTGCGCTGGATCTAGAGACCGCCAGTATCACAATCATAATAAAGGCCACACGAGTTGTGCCACTTGGGTTCATGCCGGACCGCCACTTCTACCTACCTACCTACCTACCTAGGTCTCTTTAGCAATGACATATTCAGAAGCTGCTGAGAAGTGTACCCCTCACCTTCTCTGGCTATTGTTCAGCGCTCTCCAACAAAAGGAAGCTCCATCTGGGAGACAAATCTAAGCGCATAACCTTAACCTATCCAGTGAAACATTCAAATTGCCTCGATTATTTGGGTACCAGAACAGCAGAGTTGTCCAAATTCTGGACAAAACAAGCTTTTACTTCAAATTCTAAGAATTAGTCCCTTTGTTTTTGGGCGATGATCAGGATCCGCTTTAAGAGTTGAGGAAAAATAAGGAACCCTCACTGGAATGCTACCGCCAGATGTTTATAAATTTTGAGGTAAAAAATTGATGAAATAAAAGACGGACGGTTGGTGCAATGAATTGCAACGCAGAAGGTCTGAGTTCGTTTCCCAGCCGAAGGAACACTTAAAAGATTTTTAGCTGGCCCTCCTCTCGTGATGATCTGACAGTTCATCCGAGTAGTATCAAGAAAAGCTGATTTCAACTTAGCTGATCGGAGTCGGCTAAAAACAGGAGGTCCTGTCATAGCGCAAGAAGTACACACGCACACCCATAACTCGGTTGAAGGACGAAACAAATCAATGGCGGAAAGTGGTGGTGATTTGAGTGATCAAATTTCCACACAACTGAGAACACGCGACGATGGTTCTAATAGCATGTCTGTCATAAGATTTCCACCACGAACATAAAACGAACACAAGACAAGGACACGCCAGCATTTTTCATTAACAAATCCTTCTCCCCGACCTAAGACATCCTCCCAAAAAGATCTCACCCGAACACATCGAGTTCAATCGTACAAATGCGGCAATTTAAACCCTTCCACCTGAAGGGGGCGCCTTCAAGCCGCATCTCCTCCCGATCATTGACAGTTTTGTAATAAAATGAAAAACTTTATCTCCCGCTTATCAAGTGCGTGCATAGGAATCCCCGTTTTTCTCGTCAGTCATCCACATGACTCCTCCGGATAGACCGCAGCCGCGCCATCTTATCAAAACATTAATTCGGCTCGTATGGTATTTACATTCGCCGGTACAAATTTCATTAACCTTCCGATAAGCCGGCGCAGTTTGTTTTCCGAAATTAGTTGTGCGCGCCTATCTGCGTTGGATAAAATGAACATCAACGGCCGAGGAGAGGAACCCAACCAGCTGCCAAGGAAAAGGTACATCTGCAGACCAGAGCAACCCCTTTTCAATCAGTAAGAGTGCTCGATCAGCTCTTGAAAGTAATAAAAACTCGGATTTTGATACTCGCACTGGAGGGCACTCGTCCGCTCCTTAGTGTTTTGTATTTTTAGACCACAAGGACATCACTTCAACTCAATCCTTGGTGGCGTCTGCTCAGCTGGCGCTAGAGTCTCAAATTCCCAATTGTCTGTGTGTTTGTTGACAGACGTGACAGTTTGGCAAACATATTCAATGAACGTCCATCCGTCTGTCGAAGGTGGGCAACCACTTGAGACTCAATACGCGGATCCTTATCGTAATTCGACTGCAATTGGAGATGTCACCCATACCAAACAGATGACCTCTCGGTCGGCAATGTTGTCCTCAAATTACACACAGCCAGACACAAGGCGTTTGGGTCTCGAAATTGGGAAAAACTAAAATAAATCACCGGATCCGTTTTACATATCAAACACAAGGATATGTTTGTTGTTCCTGGACTGCACATGGAAGCAATTAGGAAATAGAAAGGATAAACCGACGAAATTGCTTGTTAACGCCCTCGGGTTGCGGCTTCGCTTTTCACACGGATGGATGGGCGTCAGCTGAGGCAGACAATTGTCGATTTGTCTGGAGTCTGGTTTCAGTCTCGGATGTTTATGTCGCAGCAAAGCCGTGAAGGAAAGGATTATCCGTACGGAGTCATTGACTTGTTAAGTGTCCGACTGGGTCTATTTATGAACACACGAACATTCCTCATCCGGCAAATGGACAAATTGGTGATCACCGACGCGCCAATTCATTACCCCAAACGAGACTTCATAAATCTCGGCTTATCGTCCCATTAAGCTGGGTTTTCAGTTTTAAATTCAAATTTGACAGATAACCATCGACCAAGGTCAGCCATACGTTTCGTGAGATCACATCTCACAGATTAATGGTCGGATGCGATCTAAATCGTGTTTTAACGACTGAATTGGCCAGCGAGTCGTAGAGGTAGTTGGTGTTTAAGTTTACAAGTCGGGGTTAAGTATGCGATGAGTTAGGGGGTTTCTGATTAATGGAATGGCAGGGGATTCGTTTTGTATTGGTGGTGGGAGTAGGCACATGCGTGGGATGGATGTGATTGATTTACATTTTTACAGACTCGGTTGAGGTTGCGGTTCTCAGGCAATTTGTATCGATGATTATGTAAAAGATAACTTGTTGCGTTACCTTGTGGTTGGGCGTTCTAGAACGAGGGTAGACTCTGATTGGCTTTAACTTGGTAATGCCAAGTGGTTGAACGTATAGTTCAACGGCAGCGCTCAATTCCGTAATGGATAATGGATGGCCCCGTGTCGTAGGAGTATCTAATAAATCAGACCTGGCCCTTGAGGTTAGGGGTAGTGCTTTGGGTTAATCACCCACCCATGGAAAAAAGTACTTGTTACCAAGCAACCATTCACCTTGGAAAGGACGGATTTTACTGTTGACGACCCTGCCAAGCGAAAAAAAGAAAGCGACGTTCGCGTCTGCACCTGGAATGTGAGAACATTGAACGGAAGAGTTGGTGGATGTTACTTATCAAGTCATCTCCGCCGGCTTTATAAAACTCAGCGGGAAGGCCGTCATTTCCGGCAGGATTAGTTAGCCTGAGTTAATAAGGTCGGGTGGTTGGCAGTTTCAGCTGTCGTTGCCAATATCGAATGCTTCGTTCAGCCTGACAGCGGAATGTTGTTCGTCATCGCCGTTTACCAATCTGCAGAAGTGGTTCATCCATATCCCCAGCATCGACGGTGTCCCAGCTATGATATTTCCGTGTTCATCTCGACAGGATTCTGTTCGAGCCTTGTATCCTTGGCTTTGACGATTTACACTTTGGTAAAACTTGCGAACATCGTTCCTGGAGTGGCACCTCTCTATATCCTCGATCGCGCGCTTTTCTTGCTCTTTTTTCTTCTTTTTGAAAAGCCGGTGTTCTTCCCTTCTTCTCTGCCTATAGAGCTCAACGGCAGCTCTCGTTTTCACCTTCAGCTTAGCCTTTTGGCCTCGTTCTTGGCTGCCAGCATCTTTCGGCATTCCTCATCAAACCAGGGGTTTCTTGCTGGTGGGCGCGAGAAACCTAGCACATTAGTTGCGGCTGATCTAATGGCTTGTTGGCTTCGTTGCCATAGTTCTTCAACATTCGATGTCGGTGGTATGGTGTTAATCGAGAGGTTTAGGGATACGCGTTGCGCGAAGGTCTTGGCGGTCTCTTGCGATTGCAGTCTTTCGACATTAAAATTTTTTGCAGTATTTCTGGACTGTTGTGGCGTAGTGGATATCCTCATTCTAACCTTGGCTGCAACAAGGTAGTGGTCCGAGTCGATGTTAGCTCATAGGAATGTTCGGGCATCCAAAATACTGGATGCGTGGTGCTTGTCTATCGCTATGTGATCAATTTGATTGACCGTTCGTTGATCTGGAGAACGCCATGTCCCATTATGGATATCGAGGTGAGGAAACCGTGTGCTGGCTATTGTGGCATTTCGTTCCGTAGCGAAGTCAATTAGCCTAAGTCCGTTACCAGACGTATTGTCGTGTAGTCTATGTTTTCCGACAACACTGCTAAAGATGTCTTCTATTCCTACCTTTGCGTCAAAATCTCCCAGCACGATTTTAACATCGTACTTCGGTAGTCGCTCATTGGTTTTGTCAAGGAGCTCATAGAAGCAACCCTCGGCTTTATCATATTTTTCCTCCGTTGGGGGTGAGTGCATATAAGGCTAATGTTTGCGAATTTGGCCTTGATGCGGATCGTTACAATGCGTTCGCTAATGTCTTGGAAACATAAGACTTCTTGCCCAAGTCTGGCACTTATAGCAAATCCGCATCCGAATATGCGCTGTTCCTGCTCGCTTTAACACAGTCCGTAATAGATGTCACAGTTTTTCATCCTCTTTTTGCCCGGCCCATCCCATCGTATTACCTGGATGGCAGTAATGTCTGCTTTGTAGCAGTTTAGGGCTTCCGCTAGTTGTTCGCTTGCACCTCTCCTGTTTAATGTTCTCACATTCCAGGTGCAGATACGAACGTCGTTGTCCTTTTTTCGTTTAGCCGTGTTGTCAACAATAAAATCAGTCTTTCCGAGGCTTTTGGTTGCTTCGTAACCATAAGATTTTTCCATGATTGGGTAGTTAACCCAAAGCACAACCTCCAACCTGGAGGGCCAGTTCCAATTTATTAAATACCGCTAGGACACGGGCCATCAGTATCCACTACGGGATTGAGTGCTGCCGTTGGCCTTTCGGTTCATCCGCCACCAGCTCTGTTCAAGGGGCCTGACTAACCCTTGAAATTCCTAGACAACCTGTTGTCCGAATATGTCGAAGCAGCTTATCTAGGTTTGCCTGGGACAGCAGTCCTTGTATTCATTCCGTGCCAGTCTGACACGGCTGTTGTGTTGCTGTTGTTTGTTATCAACGCTAGCGCTTATCGTTTAGCAAGACAAATCCGGTTGGATGAGACCAGTACCCGATGGTTACCACTGGGAGGTAAAAATAAGCGCTTGATGTGTAGTCAGAGTTACAACACTGGGCATTGCCAAGTTGAAGCCAATCAGAGTCTACCCTCGTTCTACAACACCCAACCATCACCTTAAGTGTTGCTCACAATAGAAATCGACCTCAACGAACTTGAAGTGCGCAGCTATAGGCAGTAAGCTAAGGACCGGGCTTATCGAAGAGCTATGTTGCTCCAGTTCATTTCGAGCTGTTTCGCCACTTAAGTAAGCAAGTAACTCGGAGTAAACTCAACTTTGAAAAAGCTGGCATTAGTGAGGACATGTTCGAAGGACTCAGTTGCTCAATCGAATTCCCAGACCAGTTGGATAAATTCAGAATAAGTTAACCAACACATTTAAATAAACAGTAAATCACTGTCTACACTGTTCGACCATTTGTCCATCATCCTCCTCGGCAAGGTCCTAAGCATATACCAGAAGGTCACAACTCCTGCAAAATAAATCCTTCGACACCAAAATAAATTTATTCAGCTTGTCTCAAGTCGGCCGTTTTCATTTCATTAAAGCGACATGCCTAAGTATACATGCGAGTGTCAATGTGTATATCATCTATCCCCGCAAGGATTTACCACACAAAAATCCCTTTTTCCATGGGGATATTCCGTTTGTGCTGCACCAACCAAATGCGAAAGGGTTTAAATTCACAAAGAATCCGCCTATCCCGCCCTTGGTTCCGAAAGTAAAGGATAATACCATTCAAAGGACATTAAGTCGGCGAAACGTTGAAGATTATTATGATGGCAGAGGATACACAAGGTATCCAAGACTTCATCCCCCCACGTTATTATCACAAAAAGAGGGAAGAAACTCCAGGTTTTGGTCTCTGGCACACCGCTCACATTGCATGTTGTCATTTCCTAGGATCTATGTATGCGTGCGTATCTATGTCACTTTACACACATTTTGTTGGCCATGGATATACAAATGACTATACCGACGTATTTATATGAAACCATAAAAAAGGATCGATATCCATTAGGAAAATTAAAATGTGGCAGGACACGGACTCTCGTGTTCCCTTTTCAACTCATTGGGGACACGTGTTTACCTGCCCGTGTGTATGGCACGGCAGCTCGCAGCATAGAACAACAGTATCGAGTCAGTCGTCGGCCCAGGATAGTGGATATATATCTGTTCCTCTTCATAACACCGGTCGGCATGTCTTCCATTTCAGCCCAAACAAAAGGCAAAAAGGACATCGCCAAAGGAGAATTATTCACAACAATAAGGAAAAAAAAATAAAAAAAAAAAATCAAACGCGATGGATATAAGGACACAATGGTAGCATGACTGGTTTCGTTTTGGTTGGTGGCGGCACAACCAAATAATGGCTGTGCATAGCACACACACATACACACACACAGGATAATGAGAGTTTCAGTTCAACTTGAATTGAGAACGGCCGGATAGTGGATACCGCCTGGACTCCTCTACCTGGACGAAGGATTTTCGTTTTTGGTCACCAACGAAAAAAAATTAAAATGGTTGAATGGAAGAGAAAAAAATGATTATACCACCGTCAGGATTGTTTCGGTAATAAAAGGAACATTATCAGCCTAATGGATGCATTGTAGGTCTAATTTTGTGCGGTATAACAACATGATTGCAACTTCCTTCGTCCATTTCGTCATATCGCTATATCACCATTCGCCATTGGAGGCATTGTTATCCTGAGCTGCGTTATCTATACAAATTTCCGGCTTCCTGCGCCAGGGAGGATCTTCATTGTTGTCCTCTAATTTAAAAAAAAGAAATTTGGTTGCTTTCCAAATGGAAAACGGATTTGATAAGACGTCCGAAGAAAACTTGATTAAACGTCAAATTGACAGCAATATAAGTTACCTGACTGAACTGTCATATGAAGGGGTATTACTGTCATTGGATTCTTAAACAATTTGACCGGCATGTTGCATTTTAGGCGCAAATTTTAGTTGGTTGTGGTTATGGTTGCGATTCGTGACTTTTCGAAGATTCAACTCTTCTGATAAAATGTCAGAAGAAAACTTGATTAAACGTCAAATTGACAGTAATATAAGTTACCTGACTGAACTGTCATATGAAGGGGTATTACTGTCATTGGATTCTTAAACAATTTGACCGGCATGTTGCATTTTAGGCGCAAATTTTAGTTGGTTGTGGTTATAGTTGCGATTCGTGGCTTTTCGAAGATTCCACTGTTTTGATAAGATGTCAAAAGAAAACTTGATTAAACGTCAAATTGACAGTAACATAAGTTACCTGACTGAACTGTCATATGAAGGGGTATTACTGTCATCGGATTGTTAAACAATTTGACTGGCATGGTGCATTTTAGGCGCACATTTTAGTTGGTTGTGGTTATAGTTGCGATTCGTGACCTTTCGAAGATTCCACTGTTTTGATAAGACGTCAGAAGAAAACTTGATTAAACGTCAAATTGACAGTAATATAAGTTACCTGACTGAACTGTCATATGAAGGGGTATTACTGTCATTGGATTCTTAAACAATTTGACCGGCATGTTGCATTTTAGGCGCAAATTTTAGTTGGTTGTGGTTATGGTTGCGATTCGTGACTTTTCGAAGATTCAACTCTTCTGATAAAATGTCAGAAGAAAACTTGATTAAACGTCAAATTGACAGTAATATAAGTTACCTGACTGAACTGTCATATGAAGGGGTATTACTGTCATTGGATTCTTAAACAATTTGACCGGCATGTTGCATTTTAGGCGCAAATTTTAGTTGGTTGTGGTTATAGTTGCGATTCGTGGCTTTTCGAAGATTCCACTGTTTTGATAAGATGTCAAAAGAAAACTTGATTAAACGTCAAATTGACAGTAACATAAGTTACCTGACTGAACTGTCATATGAAGGGGTATTACTGTCATCGGATTGTTAAACAATTTGACTGGCATGGTGCATTTTAGGCGCACATTTTAGTTGGTTGTGGTTATAGTTGCGATTCGTGACCTTTCGAAGATTCCACTGTTTTGATAAGATGTCAGAAGAAAACTTGATCAAACGTCAAATTGACAGCAATATAAGTTACCTGACTGAACTGTCATATGAAGGGGTATTACTGTCATTGGATTCTTAAACAATTTGACCGGCATGTTGCATTTTAGGCGCAAATTTTAGTTGGTTGTGGTTATGGTTGCGATTCGTGACTTTTCGAAGATTCAACTCTTCTGATAAAATGTCAGAAGAAAACTTGATTAAACGTCAAATTGACAGCAATATAAGTTACCTAACTGAACTGTCATATGAAGGGGTATTACTGTCATTGGATTCTTAAACAATTTGATCGGCATGTTGCATTTTAGTCGCACATTTTAGTTGGTTGTGGTTATAGTTGCGATTCGTGACCTTTCGAAGATTCCACTGTTTTGATAAGATGTCAGAAGAAAACTTGATTAATCGTCAAATTGACAGCCAATATAAGTTACCTGACTGAACTGTCATATGAAGGGGTATTACTGTCATTGGATTCTTAAACAATTTGACCGGCATGTTGCATTTTAGGCGCAAATTTTAGTTGGTTGTGGTTATAGTTGCGATTCGTGACCTTTCGAAGATTCCACTGTTTTGATAAGATGTCAGAAGAAAACTTGATTAATCGTCAAATTGACAGCCAATATAAGTTACCTGACTGAACTGTCATATGAAGGGGTATTACTGTCATTGGATTCTTAAACAATTTGACCGGCATGTTGCATTTTAGGCGCAAATTTTAGTTGGTTGTGGTTATAGTTGCGATTCGTGACCTTTCGAAGATTCCACTGTTTTGATAAGATGTCAGAAGAAAACTTGATTAATCGTCAAATTGACAGTAATATAAGTTACCTAACTGAACTGTCATCTGAAGGGGTATTGCTGTCATTGGATTCTTAAACAATTTGACCGGCATGTTGCATTTTAGGCGCACATTTTAGTTGGTTGTGGCAATGGTTGCGATGCGTTCTTCGACGTTGTGTGTCCTTTCGTGTTGACAGCATATACTTTGTCTTGCCATAATTTACTGCTAAACCCATTTTCGCCGCTTCCTTCTCAATACTAGCAAACGTGGCTATAACATCACGTTGAGTCCTACCAATGATGTCAATATCGTCGGCGTATGCTAGCAGTTGCACCGATTTTTGGAATATTGTCCCTCTGGTGGTAGCTCGGGAGTTTTGCACAATCCCCTCAAGAATCAAATTAAAGCGACAATACAGCGCATCACCTTGCCTAAATCCATTTTTTTGGTATCGAATATGTCAGTGAGGTCGTTTCCGACCCTAATGGAGCAGCGAGAATTCTCCATCGTAATCCTACACAAACGGAAGAGTTTGGGCGGGATACCAAGACTAGACAGGGCTCTGTACAATTCGTCTCTATAAATGCTGTCGTATGCGGCTTTGAAATCGATGAATAGGTGGTGGGTATCGATTTGGACATCTTGGGTTTTTTCCAGGATCTGTCAAAGTGTGAAAATTTGATCGGTTGTGGACTTTCCTGGTCTAAAACCACACTGATGAGGGCCAGTCAGGTTGTTGGTGAACGGTTTCAGGTGTTCACTTATTACGGCAGATATTGAGGAGACTTATGCCGCTGTAGTTGGCGCAGTTCAGATGGTCTCTTATTTTTTTGTGGATCGGGACAACGGTGCTGAGGTTCCATTCTTCAGGCATATATTCTTCCGACCAGATTTGGCTTATGGTTGGTGGATGTTAATTACCAAGTCATCTGCACCGGCTTTATAACAGTGCCGTCATTTCCGGCAGCCTTATTAAGCTCGAGTTTAGATATTGCTATCCTCACTTCAATCGGGTTGGGTGGTTGGCAGCTTTCGCTGTCGTTGCCAATATTGAAAGGTTCGTTCTGCCTGACAGCGGAATGTTGTTCGTCATCGCCGTTAAACAGTCTGCAGAAGTTGCTCTTCCATATCCTCAGCATCGACTGTGTCTCAACTACGATATTTCCTTGTTCAACTCGACAGGTTTTTGTTCGAGCCTTGTGTCCCTGACTTCGACGTTTTACCGTTTTGTTAAATTGCGTTCGCTAATGTCTTGGAAACATAAGGCTTCTTGCCTAAGTCTGCAATTATAGCAAATCCGCATCCGAATAGTCGCTGTTTCTGCTCACTATATCACGTTCCGTAGTAGATGTCACAGATTTTCATCTTCCTTTTGCCCGGCCCATCCCATCGTATTACCTGGATGGCAGTAATGTCTGCTTTGTAGCAGTTTAGGGCTGTCGCTAGGTGTTCACTTGCACCTCTCCTGTTTCTCACATTCCAGGTGCAGATACGAACGTCGTTGTCCTTTTTCGTTTTGCAGGGTCCTCAACATTAAAATCAGTCCTTTGCGAGTGGATTTTTTCTATGGGTGGTTAGTTAACGCAACACACGACTCCCAACCTGGAGGGCCAGTTCCAATCATTCAGAAATGTTGTGAAAAAATTCTTAAGGCGAAGATTTCTTTGGTCGATTCGAGAGGAAACTTTTTAAAAAATCTTCGTTTCTGCTTGCGATGTAGGGCTATGGAGACGAAGATTCAACCAACAACTATACGAGCTGTACAGCGACATGCCTTTGGAAAAAAAACTCCGCATTGGACGTTTAAGATGGCTAGGACATGTAGAACGAATGAACGCCAATACTACGGCTTGCAGAGTCTTCGATTCCCAGGTAGACGTCGGACGCAGTGGAGGAAGACCTCGCATTAAGTGGCGGGCACAAGTAGAAACCGACCTCAACCAACTTGAAGTGCGCAACGGGAGGCAGTTAGCCAAAGACCGGGCTAATTGGAGAGGCATGTTGCTTAAGGCCCAGGTTCATTCCGGACTGTAGCGCCACTTAAGTGAGTAAGTAAGAAAATTACCGTGACGACAAAACCTCCCAACCCGATGGGCCAATCAAGGCCTTCGCATCATCTAAATTCACTGTGGAATGTGTAGTTTCCTAAGCTTATACTTTAAGTTGGTGGATTTTTAAAGGTAAGTGGCTCACAGTGACAATTTAATTTGCAGCCCCGCATGGGAACACGTTGGACCGACTTAATGAATTGAACTCATGAGACATTTGGTTACTACAAGATGGAGCAGCGGCTCAAACTTTAAGAGCATTAATGGCTATTTTCAGGGATCACTTTCCGCAGTGCCTCATCACAATATGGATGATTTGGAGTGGTCAGCACTTGCGTTCATTTTTTCAACCATTGCGGCTTTTTTTTAAAACCCGCGTTTATTTCAATTGTAAAGGTTCGCAACGAGGTTCCCAACTTTTTTAAAGAAGAAAACACAGAAAATTCAAATTTAATGGAGAACGTTTGTTATCATTTGAAAGGACATTCTTTGGCATTTATTTTTTGAAGATTATGTCTATCAAATGTTGGCCGTTACTACGTCGCAGATGGTCCATCCGTTGAGTCCAATTTTCGATCACTCGTTTGAGCATTTCGACTGGTAACTGGCGAATGACACGCGTGATGTTTTCCTCCAAGGCCTAAATTGAAGCGGGTTTGTCGGCATAAGCTTTTATATCATACGATCTTGGTGGCCAATCGACCATCCCAAAACGTGAAATTATGTGCTCACCGAAATGTTCTCTCAATAAGTCCATTGATTGATGCGATGTGTGGGAAGTGGCGCTGTCTTGCTGAAACCAAATGTCGCCGAGATGACGAGCTTCAATTTCAGGCATCAAATAGTCGGTTATCATGGCACGATAACGGTCGCCATTGACGGTTACGTTCGCGCCGGCATAATTTTTAAAGAAATACGGACCGATGATTCCAACGGCCCACAAACCACACCAAACCGTTGTTTTTTCTGGATGAAGTGGCAGTTCTTCAATCTCTTCAGGTTGCTCTTCAGGTTGCTCTTCGTCCCAAATGCGGCAATTTTGTTTGTTTACATACCCATTGAGCCAGAAATGGGCCTCATCGCTAAACAAAATTTGCCTCGAAAACGTCGGATCTTCTTGGAACTTTTCAAGAGCCCATAGAGCGAAGCGATGTCGCTTGGGAAGGTCGAGCGGCTTCAGTTGTTGCACAAGCTGTATTTTGTACGCTTTCAATTTAAGATCTTGACGTAAAATGGGCCAAGTCGTTCCATACGTCAGTCCGAGTTGCTGCGAACGGCGACGAATCGACTCTCTACAGTCTTCGTGTAAACTCTCAGCTACGGCCGCTATATTTTTTCACAGCGTGCTGGACGTGGTCTATTCAGTCGAATATTATCCAAAAATGAATGCTGGGTCTCAAAATGGGTGATGGTGTTGTGAATAGTACGCTCAGTAGGCCGATTATGTTGACCACAAGTTGAGCAAAGTGCACGAAACACATTACTCACAGAACGTGAATTTTCATAATAAAGTTGAACAATTTGTAAACGTTGTTCACGCGTAAGTCTTTCCATTATGAAATGCCAAACAATACTAAACAAAAATAACATGACAGCATGACACGACTCACACGCGATCTGTCAAAAAAGGCTATTGAAAAAAGTATCTCTACTTGGATCACCCGTTACATGAAAGCCTAAAGATCTGAAGAATATCTCCCGGGTATTAATTGCTAACATACACGCTGATAGATATTGACAGACGAAACCCTTGCGAGGCTGTGGAAACAGCCTACCGATGTTTCATTATAAGTTCAGGGAAACTTCAACCTTTTGTTGTTGCAAACATTCAACTTCAAAGTAATCATCATCTGATTTGCTAGCTCTGGAATTATAAACTCCAAACATCCTTTCCCACATTTGAGGTCACAACAAGCCATCTTGTCCAGAACAATTAAGACTTGTAAACGAGTTCCCAATTGGATAAACAGACACTCCAATTATCGCTTGTATTTATGATTCTCAAATCTCAATCAAAAAAATCATTTAAAGCAACAAACTCGTGTTGATCACTCATACAACAGCACTGGTATTCCCATAGGTATATCAGCTTCCAAGGCCTTGATCGGGTTTTAGTTTCTGTTCTCGTAAATATAAAACACGACCGAAAATACTTATCAACAAATGAATACAAATGAACGGCGAATAAAATTATAAACCACACCATCTCGCAGGAGAAACCTCTCAACCAAAACAAACTTAAGAACCAACCGACGAACCCACCGTCCAAGGAACAGAAGAGTCACAAGAACAACAATAACAATGTCGACATCGAAGACGACGACGACGACGACGACGAAAAAAAAAACTGTCAACCAAAAGGCGATTACATTGGCGCCAGTTTTATCTAATTTGGGGGACATTATGCATGGCATTCTTCCAGCGCGTCTGCACTGTACCTGCACGCCAGAGTGAGATAGTTACTCGCTCTAGTGCGGCCTAAAAAAATGGAACCTCATCGCGATATCGTCATACCAGCGCGTCATACCAAAAAGACCCAGACACACTGAGGAACTTTATTGCATTCATTGGCTCCACGAAAGAGATTCATGTGACGTGTAGGTATTCTTCCATCTTATCTGGTATCCTCTGGGATGAGAGGTGGGAGAGTGGGAACAAGAAGTACTGATGGGGTGGTGGTATTTTGGATCATTACCCAAAAATTAATCCTCACGTGAGTTCAAAAAAAAAAAAAAAAGTGTCATCAGCGAAAAGGAGTCATTGTCGTGGTTATGTGGTGGACGCGCACATGAACGTTATTTACGGGAGAATTCAAAGATTAAACTTAATTGAGCTTTTTGTCGTGTGGTTTTGCTGTTGAGGGGCTGAGGGGTGGTTAAAATGAATAGCATCCAGATGAAGTCGTGATGGAAGCGCGTCCAGGGAAGGCTTCAAGCTGCCATTAAACTTGTTTTACAAAACAAGAAAAACCAACATGAGGGTGGAGCAGGGGACCAGCTCTTTGTGATCCCGTATGTATCCAGAACACTAACCGATCACTTGTGAATTTCGGCCATTAACAGGCGGCATTAAAAAAGTATCTAAATAAATTAATTAACATGGAGGCGAATTGCTTTTGTTTACACAAAAAAAAAACAGACAAGGCAATCCAAACGAATGCAGAGGAGATTGTTTTTTTTTTTGAATAAGTCGTGGAGATACTTGATTTGGAGGCTACCCTGCCGAATGAGAGCAATTAAAGATTTATAAGTCCGTTCTTTGTTTCAAAGTCTTTGTCTCTTTGTATGGAGTCGCATGTGTCTTTGGCAGTAAACGGGGCGAACTTGAGTTTGTCGGGGAAGTATTCATGTTTATTGGAATAGAATTGTGGGGATAGTGTCACTAGAGAGCTTTCAAAGCATATGGGAACTGAATTTAACCCCAAGTTTCAAGTAGGTTTAGAAAAGCCAAGGAAGCTGTGCGGTAAATGTGTGGCATTGACTTGAAGCCAATTGTGTGAAACGAATCGTTTTGGCGATCAGCGAAATGATACCCCTTGCAAGGATCTCGGAATAACCTATCGATTCAAAGTATTTGCACAAAAAAATGTAAAAACACTTAACAGAAAAATGGCCACCGAACAACAAGCGGAACTCGCAATATGCTACAAAGCAGACATTACTGCGATCCAGGAAATACGATATGTGATGCTGTGTGGAGAAAAGGCCGAGAAAAAGACGATCAAAAACTGTGATCTTCACTATGGCCCGTGTAGTATAGTGGGAAGAGTTAGGGACTATTTGAATGAGGATTTGACTTAACAAGAATTCTTTTGAATTGAAGACATCATCAGAAAACCCGCTTTGTCACAATGCACAGCAAGGCCGAATTCGCCAACATTACCTTATCGGCGATCCGATGGAGAGTAATCTTAATATGACTGAGAGCTACCGAAGTGTGATGTTAAAATTTTGCTGAATATTTCAAACCCCGAGGAACGAAGGGAGGACATCTATGACAGTATCGTCGAAAAAGACTGACCACACAATAGCACATCTGGCAACAGACTTGGGCTGGTGGACAGTAACACTTAGGCCAGCACACTGTTTTCTAGTCATGACATCTATTCAGGGACATGGCGGTCTCGAGACAAGCTAACGGTCAATCCAATTGAACACTTATTTGCTTAAGTGAGGCAACAGGTCGGAATGAGCTTCAACCCACATGCCTCTCTAATGAGACTGACCACACAATAGCACATCTGGCAACAGACTTGGGCTGGTGGACAGTAACACTAAGGCCAGCACACTGTTTTCTAGTCATGACATCTATTCAGGGACATGGCGGTCTCGAGACAAGCTAACGGTCAATCCAATTGAAAACTTATTTGCTTAAGTGAGGCTTCAGATCGGAATGAGCCTCAACGCACATGCCTCTCTAATGAGCCCGGTCCTTAGCTAATTGCCATCAGTTGTGACCTCCATGTTTGCTGAGGTTGGTTTCTACTTGTGCGCGGCACTTAAGACGAGGTCTTCCTCAACTTCGTCCGACAACTGGCTGGGAATCGAAGACTATGCGAGTCGGAGTATTGGTTTCCATTCGTTCTGCATGTTTTATCGAACTTAAACGTTCAATGTGAACAATCAGCCCCCTAGGGCTGGATTCATCCAACCGGATTCGACTTGCTAAACGATAACCGCGTTGTGTTGATAACGCGACGAAAAACAGCAACACTGTGAACGGCCCGCTGTCCATGGCGAGCCTAGACAAGCTGCTTCAATATATTCGGACAACATGTTGCCTGGGAATTTCAAGGTTTAGTCAGGCGGGCCCCTTTAGCAGAGATGTAGGCGGCTGAACCGAAAGGCCAACGGCAGCGCTCAATCCCGTAGTGGATACTGATGGCCACGTGTCTTAGGGGTGTCTAGGGGTTGTGCTTTGGGCTAACTACCCAACCGTGGAAAAAACTTTATGTTACGAAGCTACCAATAGCCTCGGAAAGGACTGACTTTTATGTTGACCACCCTGGTAAACGGAAAAAGGACAACGAGGTTCGTGAGAACATTAAACTGGAGACGTGCAAGCGAACAACTAGAACGGAAGCCCTAAACTGCTACAAAGCAGACATTACTGCCATCCAGAAAATACGATGGGATAAGCCGGACAAAAAGAGAACGACAAACTGTGACATCGACTACGGACCGTGATGTAGTGAGCAGAAACAGCGACTATTCGGATGCGGATTTTGTTGTGAATGCCAGACATAGGCAAGAAGTCTTATGTTTCCAAGACATTAGCGAACGCATTGTCACAAAACGCATAGAGGCCGAACTCGGCAGCTTAAGCCTTATATTCGCTCACGCCTCGATGGAGGAACAAGATGATACAGCTAAGGATTGCTTCTAAGAGCTCGTTGACAAAACCTATGAGCGATTTCCGAAGTACGATGTTAAAAACCTGCTGGGAGACTTTATCGCAAAGGTAGGCTAATTGAATTCGCTACGCAACGAAATGCCACTTAAGCCAGCACACGGTTTCCTCACCTTGATATCCATATGGTGACATGGCGGTCTTCAGATTGCGATAGGCAAGAGGCACGCATCCAGTATTTTGGATGTCCGAACATTCAGAGGAGCTAACATAGACTCGGACCACTACCATGTTGCAGCCAAGGTTAGAGTGCGGATATCCACCACGCCACAACAATTAAAACTGAAATCGCAAGAGACCGGCAAGACCTTCGCGCAACTCGTATCCCTTAACCTCTCGATTAACACCATACCACCAGCACCGAATGTCGAAGAACAATGGCAACGATGCCAACAAGCCATTTGATCAGCCGCAATTGATGTGCCAGGTTTCGCGCCCCCACCAGAAAGAAACCTCTGGTCTGATGAGGAATGCCTCTGCTAACAGCCAAGAACAAGGCCTACAAGGCTAAGCTGCAGGTGAAGACGAGCGCTGCCATTGAGCTCTATAGGCAGAGATGAAGGGAAGAACACCGGCTTTTCAGAAAAAAGAAAAAAGAGCAAGAAAAGCGCGCGATCGAGGATACAGAGAGGTGCCACTCCGTGAACAGTGTGCGCAAGTTTTACCTAAGTGTAAAACGTCAAACCCAAGGATACAAAGCTCGAACAGAATCCTGTCGAGATGAACAAGGAAATATCGTAGTTGAGACATAGTCGATGCTGAGGATATGGAAGAACTATGTCGCAGACGGCGATGACGAAAAACATTTCGCTGTCAAGCAGAACGAACCATTCAATGCTGGCGACGACAGCGAAAACTACTAAACACCTGTCCTAAGGAAGGGATGGATGCTGTATCTAAACTCAAGCTTAATAAGGCTGCTCGGCTCCCCTATTAACTCTGACAACAACGTTTCGTTAGAAATTAAACGAAGAACAACTCTTGCAAACCGCTGTTTCTTCGTGCTAAGAAGGCAATTTAGTAGTAAAGCCCTCCCTCGAACTATTAAGGAGATCCTGTATAAGACCCTGATCATCCAGTTCCTTCTTCTCTGGGTCTGAAGCATAGACCGTATCAAAAGCGGATGAAGAATTCCTTATTCGATTCGAGCGGGAGATTCTTCGAAAACTCGATCCCGTTTGCGTTGACGGGCTGTGAAGAAGAGGATCCAATCAAGAACTAACAAGCTGTACAGCGACATGTGGCCCTGGTCAAAAGTCTCTAGGACATGAAGAACGAATGGACACCAATACTCCGACTCGCAGAGTCTTCGATTCCCAGCCAGGTGTCGGACGCAGTAGAGGAAGACCTAGCCATAAGTGGCACGCGCAAGTAGAAACGGACCTCAACCAACTTGGAGTGCGCAACTGGAGGCAGTTAGCTAGGGAGATTGGAGAGACATGAGGATTGAGGTCCAGGTTCATTCCGGACTGTATCGCCCTTTAGGTAAGTAAGTATTCAGTTCTTGATCACTGGCTGTCTCTCCCTCCCCAGAGCACTTATTCTATCCTGAGCTTATACTGCGTTAAGCTTTACCTCTCTTCAGACCGAGAATAGTGATGTTAAGCCGGAACATTTCACGCTCAACCTGTTTTTTTGTTGTTTCATGTCCGTACGGGGAATGTACGTTCCATGACTTTGCGCATGTTTTCGTGCGTATTAGGTATCCAAAATAGTTATCTTCAGCTATTACATTACGGATGCCGCAACCACAAATCCGATGTGCGGTTTACTACAGCCGTTGACGCCGTGGGAGGATTCACTAAAATTTGGTTACCTCTTGGCGACTCAATACCATTTGTTGTCATTTTTCATGTAAGAACTTTCTTCGCTCCGCCACTTGTGTTTCCATAGGATCTGTTTAATAACCCCACATGCGTGTGCACGTGCACACATGAGAAACGAGATCCAAATATATGGTGGGCTGTGCCAGAACGACCCAGTCCAGTCCGTCATCTGTATGACTGTATGGTACACAACCAAAAAACATGGGCTGTGCCAGAACGACCCATTCCAGTCCGTCATCTGTATGACTGCATGGTACACAACCAAAAAACATGATAACGCTCAGTCCAGTAATGCTGATTTTTTTTGCTTATCCCGGCAGCCATTCGGTCCCCTTTATGGACTCTCTACCACGAGGAGGCGTTTATAAAGATTTTCCTATCACCTATTCTAGATACCTCAAGGCATTTACCTAGACGTACTTTCGTACTTTCGAGAGCTTTAGGAATTAGAAAATAATGAAACCGTGGATGAATTAACTTCTCTATTGTTGAAGAAATCCCTAGAACTCTAAGCCTCAAACAGATCTTTTTGTCTGAAGCTCCTTAATAAGTCTGACAATCAAGCTTTAAAATAAAAACAACACACTGAATCTAGCTTCAAAATTTATTTCACAACCATAAAAGTGGGAAACTTGGGAAATCATAAAGAACTCTTAACGCAAGTGCGTCATAAATAGATCACTCTCCATCCGCCTATTGACCGCAAAATACTCATCCGCAAACAGGAACTCCAATTCGCATCAATCAAAATCAATGCTGGCCAACCTTGACCATTCAACCGCTGTCAAACAAGCCTCCCCTACAAATCTAGCGTATCTACAACCATTCGATGCTTATAACAGTTGCCAGTCACCGCCCCCCACGCGCGCCGTAAGGACACACTACATCACCAATAAAAATAATCACAGACAGGCCGGATAATAATTTCGCCGAGTAAATCAAATCCAACCGAAGATTATGGGTTCGGTAAATCGTGCGTTCCTTCCGCAAACACCCACATTGGCAGTCTCTCGTTCTTTCGGTCGCGGCAAAAGCCCATTAATCAAACTATTAACAGTAGTCATGTCCTGACGTCGTTCCAACCCCTTTTATCCTCTCGCTTTGTTACTTTGCGCAATAAATTTATTTTTACCCCCAAGACCCGAAGATCAAATAAAAGAAAAAATCTGAATGATACGAACACCCGATAATCATGATAATGCGTCCTGTAATCAACTAATAACGTCCTCGTCCTTGGTGTTCCTCTTTCTCTCTCTCTCTCTCTCTCTCTATATTGGTACAGAGTGGAGTGTTTTTTTTCCATCCTCATCCCATCCTACACCAACAAACACTTCCAACTTCATCCCCCTTGTGCGGCGATTGAATAAACAACACATGTCGCGAAACAACACAAAAAAGGACGAAAACCAACGCATCACCATCGAAAGGCTGCAAGATTTTAAGTAAATTAAATGAATTGCTAGAGGGGTAGCTTGCACTCGTGTTCACTTTTCTGCGAAGAACTAGAGAACAGACAGAAAAAAAAAACCAATCAATCCTTATTACTTGCATACGCATGACGCGGCAGGATCACTCTCTTCGGATGACTATGCGAAGCGAGCGAGGGTGGTTATCCTGTGGCGAAATTCCGAGAGCAACAACTAGCACAAAGTGAACCATATGGCGAAATGTTTCCCTCCGTATAATTTATTCATATGCGATTACATCCTGTAATGTCCTCGGAGAAGGACTTTTGTTGGATTAAAGTTGAGATAAAGGCTAGAACGTGGTGTTAGTGGAGTGCATGGCTAGTTGAATGCGCTTTTCGTAGTCACGGTTAATTATTACATATCCGACAGAGCAGGGGATGAAAACTAGTCAGGACATCGCCAGGATTATACGAATTCATTGATTTGTTTTGGAAGTAAATTGATTTAATGTTTGGCATTGGTCGTGGGGATTAGACTTAAGCAAGCCAAGTAGAGGTGATGGTATTTGCAGTGTCTAGCAAGAGATATTTTGCAAATATTTGACAACAAGGATAAACGGGGGACTAGTGCATGTATGCATGCTTGTTTTTGTTTGGATAATTCATGAGTGCACACTGTGTTACATTAACAGAATTTTGGTTTGTTAATGGATGTTGCAGCAGAGCAAAGTGGTCATTGCGGGCAGTAGTATGGCTAAGGGATGCTAATGAGATATAATTTGACATGATAGATGTGCAAAAAATGTTGAAAAAGAAGAGCAGATATATTACCGTTGTATGGTGTAGAATTTCCAAGTATAACGTGAGATTTGTAGTTACCCGTAAGGGCCAGTTCGCAGGTGAACTCTTTTGTTAATATATATCCTGGCGGACACGGTTTTCCATTTTAAGGTTGAAGACGTTGCAGGATGAAATTCTAATAGAGGGTGGTTGTGGAATTTTTTAGAATTTAAAAAAAAATTGCAGTGCAGGTTTTGGGTGTGTTCCATTCGTATTTCAAAATGGCTTCCTACCATTAGATATCTTAATGCCAGAATTGCGTTTTGGAGGACATGTTTGACAAGTAGGCATTGTTTTGTATCTGCAGGATCAAAATTTAACAAATCACCTGAGGAGTCTCCCAAGAGTCAGAACTAGGCCCAGTTCTATGGAACATAATGTATGAGGGGGTAATGACAATACCAAGGCCGAACGAAGTAAATATATTCGGATATGCTGATGACATTGCAGTCACAACGGTAGCAAAAACAATAGACGAGGTATCTGGAAACTGCTGTCGGACCATTACCAATGAAAAGGTATGGCTACAAGGAGCATGTCTAGAACTGGCAGACTTCATGACAGACGCAGTGCTTATAAGTTGCAGGAAAAGATAGAACACCTTACAATACGAGTGGAGGAGCAAATCATTGGATAGAGTCCATACATAAAGTACCTACGAATGATACTGGATCACAAGCTCAACTTTAAAGAGCATATGAAGCACGCAGGCGAAAGGGCCTCCCGGGCAGTAGCGGCGCTGTCAAGACTAATGCCAAACTTCGAATGACCCAGTCAGCCAATCAGAAACCTGCTAGCAACAGTGAGCAAGTTAATACTGATGTACGCATCTCTGATATGGGCTCCAGCAGCAGTGGATCAGAAAACGTACGTATAAACGCAGTGCATAGAATCGCATCGCTGAGAGTATGCTGTGCCTTCAGAACTGTCTCAGGAAACACTACCAGTGTCATCTCCAGCTGAATGCCCATCGATCTAGAAAAAAAAAATGATGTGCGGCTCTCAGCGAGAACCAACCTGAAGGCAGAAGAACAATAAACAACACCAACAGAAACAACTGGAACAACTCAACCGAAGGAAGATGGACGCATACGCTCATCTACGAAATTGAAGAATGGGTCAGCAGGGAACATGGAGAAGTAAACTTTTATCTGACGCAGTTTCTGTCGGGGCATGGATAAGAATACAAACACCCGGACGATGGGTAATGCCCCCACTGTGAAGGAAAAATACAGAATGCTGAGCACGTCCTGACGGAGTGCCGGATGTTCACGATCGCTAGGAACCTACTTGAAATTTACACCGAGAGCCCTCAAACTGTATAGGCTTACGTCGAGCGAAGCATGGGAAACGCGAACCAATTCATCATTAGCATGATGCTGCAGCTCATGCCGCGAGGAACGAGCGAGCGCTAAAACAAGAAGAAATAAAACGGTGAATACAAGCAGAGACACTGCCATTGGCCAATACGACGAATCATAAGAGGTAGCAGTGTCCTACTCAACGAAGCTAGACGCATCTAAGTTTTCCAGGATATTTCTGGTCAATGCACGCCAAGTGCGAGGTTTAATGGCGCACAGCAGTAAACAAAAAACACTTTAACCAGTCAATGGAAATGCCGTTATGGGCAAAGTTAGAATTCTACAGACTCTGGCGTACTAACCATTCCATATGAGCCCAACAAACAAACCATTGTTGGCACAACAGACTCGTTAGCACTGATAGCCTAGCTTTATCACAAGCATTCATCTGTACGTGTGTACTTAAAGCACGATGGCGAGACCTTATGTTGTATGCCGAATCCAAACGGTTTGGTTGAGATAAGCTTTTCTTTAAAAATGAAAATACTCGGATCATCACGAGAGGGGATCCAGTGAAAAAATCATTTGGTTGTGCTACGGCTGAGAATCGGAGCCAGACCTTCATGGCACAAACCATCGCGCCACTGAGCCCGTCATATGAGTCCCCCTAGGGTAAATATAAAATCACTTGCTATTGAAAATGAAGAGAATAACTAACATCTAGATTGCTGTTGGTTTGGTTCAAGTTTAATGGGCTCATTGACTTAGAGCCTTCTCCTAGGCTCTTGCTTGCTTCGTAACAATTTTTTTGAAGTGAAACTTCTTTCGGTTCATCGGGGTTAATCCAAACTCACATGAAACGAAATTTTAACATGAAAAGTCATAGGTAGGGGAAGTCTAGCGCGGTATGATAAAGGGCAAACGACATCACCAACAAGAAAAAACCTGTTTCAGCAAAACTGAGCGAGAGCGTAAGCATGAGAGAGCACTTTGCTGTGAATGTACGGATTTTACTACCAAGACATGCTGGTGCGGTTTTGTGCTCTCTCTCTCTCTCTGTTCTGCTCTCAGCTTGTTTTGATGGCTCAAGCTTCAGTTTGATAAGAAATTCTTCTGATGAGGAAGGACTTCTGTTATTTGAGAAACGTCGTCGGCGCGTGAAGTTTCAATCCAACCTCGCAGCACTCAACTTTCTCTTTGTTCCGTAAGTAGGTAGTACAACCCTTAATCAGATCAAATTTATTTGATACCCCTAGGTTCCATCAGTATCCACTACGGGATTGAGCGCTGTCGTTGGCCTCTCAGCTCGTCCGCCACCATTTCTGTTCAAAAGACCTAACTAACCTTTGAGATTCCTGGATGACCTGTTGTCCGAATATGTCGCAGCAGCTCAAATGGGTTTTTTACTTTGTCCATCCTAACTAGGATAGGAGAAGCCTTCTTTGACTCCATTTCGGGAAATTTTCCACTGCCTTTTGGGCAGATAGGTGACGTGACCCAAAACTATGGCTTACCTCAAGCTAGTTTGACCCACAACTATAGCTTACCTCAAGCTAGTTTTGGGTCACGAGTGGTATTTTATTTCCCACTTATCCCTCATTTCTGCAGAGGACGCATCCGATGGGAGACTAAAAACTCCACACGACATATATATCGAGGAGCCCTTAAAATACGAAGTTGCCATTTCAAGGATAGCAAAGCGGCCATGGTATGTGAATTTGATGCAAGGGACTTGGTGGGCGCTTGGATATCACATACTTCAGGGCAAGGATTTTTTGATTGTCACTGATTCGGTTGGCGTAATTTCATGCGAAGCATTTTCAAGAAAGCACTACAACCTACTCCGGAATCTTAGATCCATCCTAGGTTGAGGTATAAGGAGTTCCGATTTCCATGCAATTCGGACGGGAGTTCCCTGGAGTAAGGTTAAGTGCGATGAAATAAAGGGTCCTCTATCTCGCCATGGGCCAATGTGGTTACCTTCAGTGGAGGAAGCAGTGCTTGCAAATGTAATTTGAACAGCGATGGAGACAGTGATGTATACCCGCGTAGGTTCCTTCAAAACCTCAACCTCTGGCACGCATCGTCAGCTTTGGGATTAATTTTCATGGTATGGTTACTTAGACCATTATGGCAAGTGAGGGTTCACTCGGTGGGTAAGCAAATAAAATTGACGCATGGGGCTGAGCAAACCCATCCAGACAAAGTGACTGTTTGGTGTGCTCTATAATCGAAAGGTGTGATTGGTCCATATTTCTTCGTCAATGGGCAGATGGTTACAGTCAATTCGGAGCGATATGGGCGAATGATCTTTTTTTGCTGGAGCGCGAGTGAGGGTTCAAACTTAGTCAGCGAGATCCTGTCATGCAGTAAACATGTGTGCATCATCTAAGTCGGCATGTTGTGCTACAAATTAAACACATCGAAGCCCATTACATGTAACTCCTAATCCATTCCTGGCTGTTTATGTTGGAATTGCGTGCCTAGGATAACACACGTGGCAATCAACATTTTAAGCAGTCACGAGTCAAGGGGTGTGTCTGTACAGAAATCAGTTAATGTAACTTCGAAAAATTTTAAGTACGAGTCTAAATAACCAATAACAGCACATCCCCGGAGAATTTCCCCACTCCGACGTAATTATTTCCAAAATTCCTCACATGACATGCTATGTGTAACCTCAAACGTGCCGCTCTCTACTCCCTTTCCACCGACCACCCAATATAAAACCAATTCATCCAACTACACACCCAAAGCCCCAAGACGCATGCGTGACTTAGCACAGTAGCTGGCTTCCTTGAAAAGGGTTAACCCATCAACCATCGAATCGCGGTATATCATCTCAATCATCTGCGTGAACAAAACTCGCCACTGAGCGTGCGGATCGGATCGAATATCATC
Source organism: Rhingia rostrata (assembly GCA_949824845.1). Classification (NCBI taxonomy): domain Eukaryota; kingdom Metazoa; phylum Arthropoda; class Insecta; order Diptera; family Syrphidae; genus Rhingia; species Rhingia rostrata. The sequence continues at coordinate 25,779,413 of OX463755.1, read as the reverse complement.
CCCGTTTACCTGTGCTACTCTCTCACTCAACATGCGCACAAAAATCGCTCCTAAAGTCGATCTTCGGCAAGGAAAAAAAAAAAAAAAACTTCTTGTCGCCACGTAATAAATCATAAAGCCTGCATGAGAACGGCGCTGCGCAGGCGCACATATGTACCTACCGGACATACCACATTCTGGGTAAACAGCGGGCGGCGTCAACCGCTTAAGTCGCCGGCCGCCGCCGTCGTCATCGTCTTTGCTGTCATCATCGGCGTTTTGTCATTTATTGCCATTCCGAGGCGCAACCTGAGTCGAGGGTTCAACTAGGCTGTGGCAGGCAAATATGCTACCTGTCAGTGGCACTGATAATACCTCATCGTCCGACGAGATGTGCGCCGGCACAGAAGCACCCACCGACCTGCGTAATCCAATCAAATACTCGCCACTCGAATTCCTTTCCGCCACATTTTCCCGTCTATCCATATCCACTTAATCCACCGCGGGGGGACTATCTGTGCCTCAACATTTTGTTGCTCCCGCAGCGCCAAAAGCTTCAAAGCGATTGTGTCACTGTAGAACGCGCCACGGCGGACAATGCTTTAGGGTTTTACGTTTCTATGCGCGCTATGTTGATGGGCTGCCTGTCGTACCTGGGTACTGTGTGCCGCAGGTAAATTCTACCCAATGACTCCTTTATCGCAGTCATAATGTGGACAAACGTTGAGGAGAATGCCTGGAATGCCGGTGTTATCAGTAAGCGCGGACGCCGACTGAGACGAGGCCTCATAAAGCGAAGAAGGCGCGTGAGACACCAGAACCAATGACGATGACGATTCGTTCGTTCGGTTTATGACCAGCAACATCGGCGGACAGGTTTTTCTTCGCTCCCTAATGACTGTGTGGCCAAGGGTTAAACATTTTGAAGAAGATCGGCGACGCAGTGATCCTCAGTGAACGGCGACAGTGCTCGACTGCCACTAATGGGTAATAACTGCGCCAGGAGTGAGCGAAGGCGGACCATAAAGTACTTGTCGACGTCGTCATAGTCGTTTGTTGTGTCGGTTTTTGCATTCGATACGGCTCTCCCCGAGGATAACTCATTTACGGTGTGTGTTCAGGCCCGGGCTTGTAATAACTCATCAGGTAAACAAGTATTATCGCGTTGCGGAAGAGATTTATTTTCCCATCGTACTGTCGCATATGTGAGCAATGTGTCTGGTGAAATGGGCGGGCTGTTGTCAAAATCAGTTAGGGAATCTGAGGTGTGGATGGTTGAGTCCGGGTTAAACCAAATTTCGCAAGGACAACATTGGAGGATCTAAATTGATTCGAAATAATTTTTTTTTAAAACCATGTAGGGCACTCAAATTTGACGGCTGAAAAACCATAGCAATGTGCCGTCGACCTTGGATGAATTTTTAGAGTTAAGTTGCTGAAGTTTACCAAAGGTTACACTTATGTCCGATATGACAGATAGATTTATGGATTAAGTTCTTCGTTTCAATATATTCATACAATATGAGTTTCAAAAAAAAAAGATTTCGCTTCGCTGCCGTTTGTCTGGTTGCCATTTTTTTTAAACAAAAGTATAGTACAGGGTGGGACAGATACAAATTTTTAGTTCTTTTAAAAATGCAACTAAATTAAAAAATTTAAATTTTTATTTTTGAAGTAAGAGGAAACATTCCCATTTATTATGGAACACAATGTTGTTCAAGTGGCTGCTTCGACTCCAATTTTCCAAGACCTTGTTAATGGTGTCGATGGTTGGGTGTTGAAGAACGAGGATAGACTCTGATTGGCTTTAACTTGACAATGTCCAGTGGTTGCAACTCTGGCTACACATCAAGTGCTTACTTTTAACCTCCAAGTTGTAACCATCGGGTACTGGTCTCATCCAAACGGATTTGACTTGCTAAACGATATGCGCGAGTGTTAATAACACGACGAAAAACAGCAACACTATGAACAGCCAGGGTAGAATGGCCCGGAAAAAATACCCGGCCTAATGTCCCAGGTGAACCTAGACAAACTGTTTTACATATTCGAACAACAGGTTGTTTAGGAATTTCAAGAGTTAGTCAGGCCCCTTGAACAGAGATGGTGGCGGATGAACAAAAGGGCAAACGGCAGCGCTCAATGCCGCAGTGGATACTGATGGACCCGTGTCCTAGGTGTGCCTAATAAATTGGAACTGGCCCTCCAGGTTGAGGGTTGTGCTTTGGGTTAAGAACACAACCATGGAAACATTAATTGTTACGAAGCAAACAATACCCTAGGAAAGGATTGATTTTTGCTGAAGACCCTGCTAAATGAAAATAAGAGAGGTGCAAGGGTACAACTAGCGGAAGCCCTAAACTGCTAAAAATCAGACATTACTACCATACATGAAATACGATGGGATGGGCCGGGCAAAAAGAGGAAGAAAAACTGTGAGATCTACTACGGACCGTGAAATAGTGAGCAGAAACAGCGACTATTCGGATGCGGATTTGTTATAAATGCCAGACTCAGGCAAGAAGTCTTATGTTTCCAAGACATTAGCGAACGGATTGTTACAATCCGCATGAAGGCAAAATTCGCCAACATAAGCCTTATATGCGCTCACATCCCGGTTAATATAGCTAAGGATTGCTTCTACGAGCTCCTTTACAAAACCTTTGAGCGACTACCGAAGTACGATGCTAAAATCGTGCTGGGAGATCTTAGGAGGAGAAGACATCTTAAGCAGTATTGTTGGAAAACAGCCTACACGACAACACACCTGGTAACGGACTTAGGCTAATTGACTTCGCTACGGAACGATATGCCATTATAGCGAGCACATGGTTTCGTCACATCGATACCCTTAAGGTGACATGGCGGTGTCCAGATCAACGAACGGTCAACCAAATTCACCGCATTGCGATAGACAAGAGGCACGCATCCAGTATTTTGCATGTCCGAACATTTCAAGGAGCTAACATTGGCTCGGAACACTACCTTGTTGCAGCCAAGGTTAGAATGCGGATATCCACTACGAAACAACAATCCAGAAATACTGTGAAAAAAATTAATTTCGAAGGATTGCAATCCCGAGAGACCGCCAAGACCTTCGCGCAACGCGTATCCCTTAACCAGCATCGAATATCGAAGCACAATGGTAACAATGGCAACGCATTAGATCAGCCGCAACTGATGTTGCTAGGTTTCTCGAGCAAGGAATTCCTGGTTTGATGAGGAATGCCGACAAATGTTCGCAGCCAAGAACAACGCCTTCAAGGCTAATCTGCCGGTGAAGAAGACAGCTGCCATTGAGCTCTATAGGCAGAGAAGAAGGGAAGTACACCAACTTTTCAGAAAGAAGAAAAAAGCGCAAGATAAGCGCGCGATCGAGGATATAGAGAGGTGCCACTCCAGGAACGATGTTCTCAAGTTTCACCAAAGTGTAAAACGTCAAAGCCACGGATACAAGACTAGGGACAGTGTCGATGCTGAGGATATGGAAGAACCACTTATGCAGACTGTCAGGGTGTGATGACGAACAAGATTCCGTGGTCAGACAGACCGATGCATTAAGTATTGTCGACGACAGCGAAAACTGCCAACCACCCGACCTGAATGAAGTAAGGATGCCAATATCTCAACTCCAGCTTAACAAGGCTGCCGGATATGACGGCATTCCCACCGAGCTTTATAAAGCCGGCGGAGATGACTTGGTTAGTAACATCCACCAACTCATACGCCAAATCTGGTCGGAAGAAAGTATGCCTGAAGAATGTAACCTCAGCATCGTTTGCCCGATCCACAAAAAAGGAGACCCTCTGAACGCCGCCATCTACAGAGGCAAAGGTCTCCTCGACTTCGTCTACAAAATCATATCTGCCGTAGTATGTGAACGCCTGAAACCGTTTACCAACATCCTGATCGGCTCTTATCAGTGTGGTTTTAGGCCAGAAAAGTCCACAACCGATCAAATTTTCACACTTCGGCAGGTCCTGGAAAAACACAAGAAGTCCACATCGATACCCACCACCTATTCATCGATTTCAAAGCCGAATACGACAGCATTTATAGAGACGAACTATACAGAGCCGTGTCAAGTTTTGGTATACCACCCAAACTCGTCCGTTTGTGTAGGACGACGATGGAGAATTCTCGGTGCTCCATCAGGGTCGGAAACGACCTCATCGACACATTCGATACCAAAAAAGGATTTAGGCAAGGCGATGCGCTGTATTGTCGCTTTAATTTGATTCTTGAGGGGATTGTGCAAAACTCCCGAGCTACCACCAGAGGGACAATATTCCAAAAATCGGTGCGACTGCTAGCATACTCCGACGATATCAACATCATTGGTAGGACCCAACGTGATGTCATAGCCACGTTTGCTAGTATAGAGAAGGAAGCTGCAAAACTGTGTTCAGCAGTCAATGAGGGCAAGACGAAGCATATGCTGTCATCACGAAAGGACACACATCGCCGAATTGGACAGAATGTCACCACTGGCGGATATAACTTTGAGGTAGTACGGGACATTGCCTATCTCGGGTCCGCTATTAAACAACATCTTGTCAGAAATTAAACGAAGAATTACTCATGCCAAATGCTGTTGCTTCGGTTCCTAAATTCCTCACTCGAACTACTCAGGTGATCCTATATAAGACCCTAATCATCCCACTCCTGCTCTACGGTGCTGAAGCATGGACCGTCTCAAAAGCGGATGAAGAAATCCTTTGAGAGGAAAATTCTTTGAAAATTCTTTGCTCCCGTTTTCGTTGACGGGCTATGGAGACGAAGATTCAACCAAGAACTATACGAGCTGTACAGGGACCTGCCCTTGACCAAAAAAAACTCCACATTGGACGATTAAGATGGCTACGACATGTATAACGAATGGACACCAATACTCCCGGCTGTCAGATTCTTCGATTCCCAGCCAGACGTCTGACGCAGTAAGTGGCGCGCACAAGTATAAACCGACCTCAACCAAATTGGAGTCCGCAACTGGAGGCAGTTATCGAAAGACCGGACTAATTGGAGAGGGATGTTGCTTGACTGTAGTGCCACTTTAGTAAGGAAGTAAGTTATTTGCAAGACCTTTCGCCTCCTCCTCAACTTCCGTTAATGCTTCTACAACGGCATGGTAGGATCTACCAATGATATCGATGTCGTCCAGTAAATGGACGGATTTATTGAAGACCGTGCATTCTGTATTAACTCCTGCAGAAAGGCTTAGAATTCATAAGACACGGTTTCGCTAAACGCGACATTTAGCAGGGATATGTCACGTTAGTTGTATAAGACACGATTTCGCCTTTTTGTAGATTGTAGCTGTTATTGCAGTCATCGGGCATGCATGCACCCTTCTATGGAAACACCTCCGTATTTGAAGAGTCCTGCTATGGTAACCCATCAGAACCGGCTGCCTTGTTGTTCTTCAGATTTTATACGGCAGCCCTTACTTGCAATACTGATAGGGAGCGTAACCGCTTCGTTGACTGGAGTCGGGCTAGTTTCCCTGTGCGTCAGTGACTACGTTTTCATTGTTATTTCGTAGAGCCTGCGTTCCTACTCTGAAATCAGCTGCCAGTTGTTTGGATTTCTTGTAGAATTGACGGATGTTCTTCTTGTCGAAGGACACTTCGAGTTCCCAGAACTGGAGGGCTGCGTGTTTTTTTTCCTGCGCAGCATTTTCTTCCCTTCTTCTCGTTTGGTTCGGAATTATTCCCGTCCTTGGTACTTGCAAACATCACCTCATTACGACATTTTTTCAGGAGTGGCTGGTAGAATATGTTAGCCTCGGATACTCCTTTGTTAATATTGCTTCACTGTATCCACTGGGTATTGAGATTGGTGGTGGATGAGGGCACAGCTGGGGTGTCTCACTCTGTCTTTGTTTGTAGACTCCGGCAATCTCCGGCTAGATATGGCGACCAACGTCGCCATCATTCGAAGTTTCTTCTCGCTGGACAGTCGGGCTCCAAATTTGGCGGAAACGAGAAAATATTCAGAGTCGACGCTTACCCCTCTGAATGTGAGTTCACATACAAGACGTTGAATGCGAACCTCTCATCTGTCGCAAATCGATATACAGGGGTAGGATAGAGATAAATACCGAGAATGCTTATAAGGCTCGCTGTCCGACCATCTATTGCTGTTGCTCACAGTACAGCTGACACAGCTGGAGTGCCGCCTAGATATGGCGACCAACGTCACCATCATTTGAAGTTTCTTTTCGCTCGTCTCTGAATTTGGCTGAAAGGAAAAAAAAAATTCAGAGTCGACGCTTACCCCTCTGAATGTGAGTTCACATACAAGACGAACATCTCATCTGTAAGCAAATCGATATGCAGGGGTACGATAGAGCCCAATACCGAGAATGCTTACTAAGCTCTAGAAATCGGCAGATTGCTTTTTGGATTCAAAGTCATGGAAACCTATTGTTGCTGATCACAGTATCACATGCTTCTGCAAAGTTTATAAGTTGGAAGCCCATATCTGTAGTCGTTTGGTGTAGGCTATGCCTTTTAGCTAACCCGTCGAAGATGTTTTCCTTACTGATTTTCGCATTGAAGTCCCCAAGGAGAATTTTTTGTTCGTATTCCGGACAGGCTCTGTAGGGTCCCCAGTCTCATGTATGCGGACGTGTGCACATATGAGCCTGATGTTGCAAAATGTTGCTCTGATGCGGATTACAAGCAAATAACCCCATCTGTGCTGATGCGGATTACAGCCAAATAACCTCATCTGAGTCTGTGAGCCTTTGGTGACAGCGGTAATAAGTGTCACATGTTTTCCTTATGGCATTCCTGGTCCTGTGCATCGTATTTGCTGAATCGCGGTACATCTGCTCTGTACTGCGCGAGGACGGATTCAAGTTTTTTAGTTGCAGCCGTGATGTACAGCGTGCTTACTTTCCAGGTGAAAATTCGCAAAACTTTTTCCGAAGTCTATCTTGTTGTGGTTGCTATTTGAGGTTTCCTCTATCCGAGGCTGTTGTATCTGTCATAGTTGGCTATCTTGATAAGGTTATGTAATGCACAACCTCCAACCTAGAGGGCCAGTTTCAATTTATTAGATAGGTCCCCGTACTGCTCGGGGCCATCAGTATATGCTGCTGGTTAAGGCGTTTGCCTTTCGTCACATACTCCACCGTCTCTATTCAACGAGCCTGACTAACTCTTGAGATTCCTAAATGACATGCTGTCCGAATATGTCGAGACAGCTCATGCAACTCATTCTCTTTGTACATCCGAACTGACATTTGTAGACGCCACCCACGACTCCATCTTGGGAATTCTTTCTCTGTCGTCTTGGATACAGATAAATATGTGAGGGAACGCCTTCCCTTGTTCGCATCTGCTGCCGCCAGGACTTTAAACATTCATTCATACCCTATCTACGGTCAAGGAACCAAGCTGTCCCCACGAGCGTCGGAGCTAGATAAAAACGCAAGTGCATTCCCAAAATCGCGTTATCCACCATATGAACCCCGATCTCCTGCCAGTTCCTTCGTTAAACTTTATGATTCGCATTCGCCTCGGTTTGAACACATCCTTACACGAGTCGTGATGACATTCTGTGAGAACCAAACAATTAGAAAACTCCTCTCACGACTTCACCGCATATGTTCCAAATTATCCACGCAAACTGCAAAAATTCCACTAAATCAACAAATGTTTCGGTCCTTGAGAGAGTCCTCGAGTGCGCCAATCAACACGTGACCGGAATCATCTGTATTCAAGACGAAGTTGAAAATCATCCGGGGTGTTCCACAGACCGTTTGATGAATGACACAGTTTCTCGTCGAGTCTCAGACTGATGCCACCAGTGCATATATAGGTCCTTCCACTAAGCCCACCCCTTTCCGTTGATGCCGCGACGCCCATGCATGCGTCTTCCACTTGCAGCCGATTGTTTATTCAATCAATTTGTGTCCGGGAACGTGCTGCGGCACACAGGGGAAACTTCCAACGGAAGGACACTATTTATTAGTTATTGTGTTTCAAAAGTCATTCCCGCCGAGGCGAACGTTAGCGCTTCTCCCTTGGGGAAATGTGGCTGCGTGTTCGTCAGCGTGGAGGAAGTCTTCCAAAAATTTAACCGAAATTGCTTCGATTGTTTGGTCACGTGCCGGCCACATATTGGCATACACATGGACACGTGACTGCGATTTTCGTCGGCAAATTATGGAAGTTTTTCAATTTCCCATTAAGGACGTTGGACGACTGCCGCCACGACGGTTCTGACTTTTTTAGGTGTCATCAAGCGGGAAACCACCGAATCGATTGTTATTTTTTCATATGTCAGCTGGAGGTCACGGTGGCGGATGTTGGGTGTGTTGCTTTCTCAGCTGTGCAGGACGTTTTGTGACTTTTTAGGACGCGCGTTCGGTTTTTTTATTGAGTAATGGATTGGTTAATGTTTCCTTTTCGCCAGAACGGGGAAGGATTCACACAATAGTGCACATGTTGGGTGAAGATTCAGTTTTTCACACCCTAATCGGTGTTGCCTAGCAAGGGTGTCAATTTATTTCAACGTTATTGCAGGTTGCCTTTGGCTTTTTTTGGTTGATGGAGGGGGTGTGACGAACAAGTGCATGTCGTGGGAAAGACTTGAAAAAAATTAGCTACAGGATAATACAGTTGGATCGAAGTAATGGGTATCAGGGGACTACTTAAAGGTTGAGGTGTTGCCTTTATATTTTAATTAAAAAGAAAGCCAGGGCCATGGGCAATCGGTTAAAAGGTAGGTATGCCAGAATTGGTAAAGGAAAGATGACACATTTCAACTTCAAGGGAGCAGTTAGGAGTTAAAAAACTTACAAGGGAGACCTTTTCGCGGAAATTGATGAAAATGACGCCTCGTCGAGAGCGATGATGGGTCTTAAAATTGATAAGCGTGCATACCACAGCTCGAACCTGAGACTCAACCAACATGTTGGCCCTTACCTAATTGCGTTCAGTTGTGCATCTAAAGTTAGTTGAGGTCAGTTCTACTTGATCGCTCTACTTAGGGTGAGGAGTTCATCATTTGGGTCAGCCAACTGCCTGGAAATTATAAAACTATTCAGGCTAGAGTATGAGTGTCCATTTCCTGTACATGTCCTTGCCATTCAACACGTCCTATGGAATATTTTTTTTAACCAGGTCTTTGCCGATGTACTTCTGGTCAAGTTTGTGGTAGAATCTTCATTTTGGGGACCTAAATCCAAAATAATTCTGCATGAATATCTAAGGCAATCATGCCACCTACTCTCGCATATGGTTAAACAGTCTGTTGGACAAGCCACGAAGAGAGTAACCAGTGAGAAGCAAATGACAAGACATGCAAAGACTTTAGCCTGCATTAGGGAACCACAGCTCTAAGAACTTTCCACACTGGGTTGAGAGTGATTCTCTCTGAAGCTATACATGCAGCGGTGAGCTGAGATAAGGTTATTTGGAAATCAGCCAAACAAACAAATGGATCCCTGGTCTCTCTAGACAAGCATGGATCAAGAACATTCAAAGGGCAACAACGTAAGCTGATGGTTGGATGTTGTAGGACGGGGAGGAACTCTTATCGGTGTTAACTTGGAAAGCCCAATCGCTGTAACTTTGAGGGTACATCAATTCTGCTTATTTTACCTCCAGGTGGTAACCAGCTTATGCTGGTCTCATCCAATCGGATTTGACTTGCTCAACTTACAAGCGCGAGGGTTGATAACAAGACGAAAAGCAGAAACGCTATAAATAGCCTTTTCAGGGCGACTACCAGGGAATATCTGCCCTGCTGTGTTCAGGTGTACACAGGTCACCAGGTTGGGGGTTGTGATATAGGCTTACTACCCACTCACCCAAAAATTAGTTGTTGCGAACAATGCAAGAGGCTCAGTTGGACTGATTTTATCATTGACTACCATGCTTAATGAAAAAGGATAACGTCCGACGTTCATAGCAGACATTACTACTTTCCAGGATATACCACTATGGACCGTATTATGGAGAGCAGAAACAGTGCCTACTCGCATGTGTATTTGCTATACGTACCAGACTTAGGCAAGATGCTTTCAATGCATTAGCAAACGCAATATAATAATCCGCATCAAGGATTCGATTTCAAAGCCGCATACGACAGCATCTATAGAGACGAACTATACAGAGCCATGTCTAGTTTTGGTATGCCGCCCAAACTCGTCCGTTTGTACAGGATGACGATGGAGCGCTCTCGCTGCTACAACCTTTCCGCAGATCCTGGCACAAAAAAAACAATAAGACCAAATCGATACCCAAGCCGCATACGACAGGATCTATAGAGACGAACTATACAGAGCCACGTCGAGTTTTGGTATACCGCCCAAACTCGATGACGATGGAGAATACTCACTGCTCCGTCAGGGCACGACCTTACCGACACGTTCGATACCAAAAATGGATTTAGGCAAGGCGATGCGCTGTCATGTGACATCAATTTGATTTTTGAGAGGATTGTGCAAAACCCCCAAGCCAACACCAGGGGCACACTTTTCCAAAAAACTGTTCAACTACTAGCATACGCCGACGATATTGACATCATTAGACGGACCCAACGTGATGTCATAGTCACGTTTGCTAGTATAGAGAAGGAAGCGGCAAAAATGGGTTAAGAAGTAAATGAGGGCAAGACGAAGTGTATGCAAGCAACACGAAAGGACACACAACATCGACGAATCGGACTGAACGTCACCATTGACAGATATAACTTTGTGGTGGTATGGGACTTTGTCGATCTCGGCTCAGCTATTAACTCTGACAGTGACATCTTGTCAGAAATTAAACGAAGAATTACTCTTGCCAACCGCTGTTTCTTCGGGCTAAGAAGGCAATTCAGTAGTAAAGCCCTCACTCGAACTACTAAGGAGATCCTAGAGAAGACCCTAATCATATCAGTTTGACCTATGGCGCTGAAACATGGATCGCCCAACTAACGTTTTCGCTATGCTTCGGATCAATTTCGTGCGAAGTTCTACCGAAGCATTTTAACGTATGGTACGTGTACACACATCTCCGGAACCTCAAAAACAACCTTACAGAGGGTATGATGGTGCACATAACTTCGGTTATACTTGTGAATTTTCCTGAATAATGTCTTAAACAGGCTTCTATCCAAACAATCGACTGCAAAAATGCTCAGCCTCCGCGCACAAGTACTATATAAGGCCTACAGAAATAATTTCTCGTGGAAATTAAATTTTATTGCCTTACAGAGGAATAATTTTTAGGGCGTATCAAAAGGGGGTTGAAGAAATCCTTGGTAGTTTTGAGGCAAAAGTTCTTTGAAAAATCTTCGGTCCCATTTGCGTTGATGGGCTATTTAAACGAAGATTCAACACAGGGCCATACGACCTGTACAGCGACATGCCCCTGGTCGAAACACCGCATTTGACGTTTAAGATGGCTAGGATATGTAGCGCGAATGGTCACCAACACTTCAGCTTGCAAAGTGTTCGATTTCCACTCAGACATCGCTTCGGATGCAGAAGAGGAAGGCTTCGCGCACAAGAAGAATCCGACCTCAACCAACTTGAATTGAGTAACTATGGAGGCAATTAGCTAAGGACCGGGCTAATTGTAGATGCATTTTGTTTGAGGTCGAGCCTCATTCCGGACTGTGCGTTGTACAGGTAATGGTCGACTTGGATGGACCATTTTATATCACCAGGTTGCTATATATGTTTGCAGTTGTCGAAACCATGTTCTGTGGTGCTAATCATGGTAACGGAATCCTTTACCTTTTGCCGCTTCGTAGAGTCAGTGCTTTTCAACTAACCCTCCGGAAATGTTTTCTTTTACGATTTTTGGATTAAAATCTATCTGACCTTACATGGCAATAATCCAATAAATTTATATGCAGCAAGAGTACCTCTTGTTAGCAATGGGTCTTGCATCTGTTGCAGTTTGCAATACAGCTATCCTACATGAATGGATCGTTCTGCTGACAAGATCTAAGCCTCTCTGGCATGAGTCCCATTTGCATTTTCTACATTCGGATCTCTTTAGAAGAGACACCATTTGGTGGACTTTTATAATTTCCATAATAAATGAAGTTTTGTGGGGCTAATGACCAAGAGCACGAAGACTTCAACAAGTGATTAGACTACTTAGCTCATACCAAGCCCATGTATGCCCTCTCAAGTCATAAATAACGTCATTCGGAGGAGATATATGCATTCACTCGATCACCAAATTCTGTACCATCTTCTCTGTTCCCTTATATGGCATGATTGGCATCAGAGCCATGCTTCACCCACACCTTATCGCCGCCTGTATACCGCCATCCAACTACTGCTAATAGGGGCACAAAAACATCTTTTCTACTGCCATCCGAAGCCCACGCTTTGACTCGTTACATGATCGGAAACTACTCCAAAACACTTTCAAATCATTCCGCCCATTAACACAAACCCGTTCCTCAATGTACTGCCATCGCACGCTTTGATGTTCTATACATCCCGACCTGGCTCATCCATGGCGCACCATCATTCCCAAGATGAAATGTATTCTCAATTTGTTTCTGCGGCGCATCAAGATACCCTCCATCGATATACAAGAGTCATTCCGATTCCGATGTGTGTGGGGAGCGATATCAAAGCATCGTTCAAGGCCCAAGATACACAGGCACACACACCCGTATAGAGGATCCTCCTCGATCTATTGTAATGGACGAAATGTGGAAATTAGGTCGACATCTTGATGTGAATTAGCCGCATAGATATGTTCCCTCGCGGATGTCAAAAGCGGGACAGAGTGTAATAGTCAAACACTTGCCACACGAGCACGCCAACGGAGGAGACGAGATGGCGGTGCCTGATATCAGCGGGTCCAAAACCACTTTGGGAGTAATTCCAGACCACTTAAGGACACCAGGTTGTGATCGAGTGTTGCGAGTGCTCGGCAGTGGCGGCGGCGGCGTTACACACCGGATTAGGGTTTTTTTTTTTTGTTGTTGAAACATTGAAAAGCGCTGGCGCTGCTCTGTCAGATGTTCTATATGACGAAGTCGGCTGAATCAGAATTCTGCCGATTCATGGCGAAATCGAGGCGAAACGAATCGAAGACCAGAGAGCTTATCGGCGAAGTCGATCGATTGTGTGCGCACACAATGACGGACAAATGATGGGCGGTTTTGGGATTGAGTTGTACAAGAGTATATGGCGGTCTTGTCGGGCGGACACACACCTGATCCGATCCGAGCATCGAGATAAGTATCTGAAAGTTGCTAAACCATTCTTGTAATTTCTGCCTCTCTGTTGCTTTATCTCTCTGTTGGAAAGGAGAAGCCGCCACTGATTGGGCTTGAATGTGTTGGGAAATTTGTCGGATTTAAAGGCGCACATAATTGGGCTCATTTCAGTAATAAGCCATTATGTGGTAATTCGTGTATTTTGACATGGAGATTGCATAATTGGTGGGCTCAGAACGGACAGGCAGACATCTGCCTCACATTGATGTGCGCGCACAAAATGGAAGTTTGCCAACCGCAAATCCATGAAATATGTGAACTGTCGGATGGGGAGATAATAAATTCCCTACGAGAAATAATAAAAATTCGAAAATGATATCCTCCCCGATACTTGACACGTGTATGTGCGCCGCACTACCAACTCTATGTGTGTTGAGGGAGATTTATTTCATCGGTATCAGGGGTCGACCGCCATTTGGCTTGTAGCCAAAAAAAACTCACCCCTTTCGATGGTCGGGTACACCCATGTCAAGCTGAAACAAAGAATCTCAGAGATACTTCTCAACACCGTCATTGTTGTTGGCTTTTGCCGATGTCAAGTCACTTGATACTGTGGCATCCCTCCGTGTTGTTGTGTCTTCTGTTTGATTAGAGCCGATAGACGTAGAGTCTGTTGTCGTTCATAATTACCGCTAATTAAGAACTCTTTATCATCCCTGGAGGTGGTCTTTGTGCTTTTCATTTGCGCGTTATATTGCGTCCTTGATAATGGATGCCCATCGATGGCATCCTTTCTCAAGGACTTTCTGGTGAAAGTATCGATTACGACTACAGAAGGGCTGTGGAATAGTGGCTTTCTTCTCAGGCGGGGGCGTTTGATGACTTGAAGGGTTCATTCTCACGACGAAAGTGATATGTTGCCAAAATGAAGGTAAACTATTGGATACGTGTATCTACACTTGAGCACGTGCCTCGAGTGTGGATTCGATAGCTTAATGATTAAGTTTTGGTTTTTTGTTTTGTTTCATAGATAACGCTTGAATGGGCGGTTTCATTGCAAATTGGCTTCGATAAGTGATATTCGAGGTAATCAAGATGTGAACGGAGTACGCTGTTTTTTTTTTTTTCGAAGCAGACGTGAAAAGGGTTGAGGGGTTGTTACCAAAAGAGATGGAGTTTCACTCTTCATTACTTATAATTAAATGACTGAGGTATAGGGATGGGGGTACTTTCGTTTAAGACCGGCCTTTTAACCAACGACCTTCATAAAACTCAGTCTTCATAGTCTGCTGCGGCGGCTTTTTGCAGTATACGCTGGTAATGTTGGTGACTACATGCAATACAGTGCGAACGTCTTAAGGTGGGATCTTGTCTGCTACGTTTTAGATTTAAAGATTTATCCGTCTTGGGCACTTGTCCCGAATTCATCTACACTAGCACGAATGATTTTTGGATTCCTTTACCAGACTCCCTCATAGTTGGCTCCTTTTCATCACACTTTGGTGTAGGTTGGACATTTACATCCCAACATTATTCCTTTCTAAACGAAACTATAGACTGTTCCACGACATAGTAAGGAAATCCTGTACAATAGCCTTATCCTCCTTAAGAGCGCTGATGAATGGACCGCACCAAAAAAGGATCAAGGAATCTTCCAGCGGTTTCTAGTGAAAAATTCTTCAACAAATTTCCGCTTTCGTTTGCTGTTACGGGCTATGGAGACAAAGATTCATCCAAAAGCTATAACATAACACAGACCTCGTCAGAGAAATATGCGTTCGACATTTTAGATGGCTAGGATTTGTAGAGCGAAATTATTTTAGTTGAGCTTCTGTCCCACATGATACCGGGCCTCAACCAATATGCCTCTCCAATTAGACTGTTCTTTAGCTAACCGCCTATAGTTCCGCACTCCAAGTTTGTTAAATGTGGGTTTCAAGTTATGTGCACCATTATCAACAAGCTCTTCCTCTACTACGTCCTACGTCTAGCTGGGAATCGAAGACTCTGCGAGTAGGAGTTTGGATATCGATTCGCTCAATATCTCCTAGCAATATTGAACGTCCAATGCGGAATTTTCTGACTCTGGGTATAATGCTGTAAGACGCCTATAGATCGTGGTTGAATCTTCGTTTGCACTTTCCATCTTCGTTCGCACGTCAACGCCAACGGGACCGAAGATTTTTCGGAATTTTGTTCTCTCAGAACGATCAAGGCTCCACTTTTGATAAGGTCCAACCATCAGCTCCGCAAAGCAGGACGGCGATGCAAGGGGTCTTGTATAGTATCTCCTTGATAGTACGAGTGTGGGCTTTACAACTGAATCGACTTCTTAGCCCGAAGAAACAGCGGTTGGCAAGAGTAATTCTTCGTTAAATTTCTAACGGGATGTTGTTGTCAGAGTTGATAGCGGAGCCGAGATAGATAAAGTCCCGTTCAACCTCAAAGTTATATATGTCAATGGTTCTGTCCAATTCGTTGATATTGTGTGTCCTTTCGTGTTGACTTAGTCTTGCCCTCATTCACTGCCAAACCCATTTTCGTCGCTTCCTTCTCTATACAAGCAAACATGGCTATGACATCACGTTGAGTCCTACCAATGATGACAATATCGTCGGCGTATGCTAGTAGTTGTACCGATTCTTGGAAGCCTCTGGTGTTGGCTCGGGAGTTTTGCACACGTCTCAAGAATCAAACTAAAGTCACACGACAGCGCATTGTCTTGCCTAAATCCCTTTTTGGTATCGAATGTGCCGGTGAGGTCGTTTCCGACCCTGATGGAGCAGCGAGAATCCTCCATCGTCACGACATAGTTTGGGCGATATATCAAAACTGGACATGGCTCTGTACAGTTCGTCTCTATAAATGCTGTCTTCTGCGGCTTTGATATCGATGAATAGGTGATCGGTATCGATTTGGACTTCTTGGTTTTTTTCCAATATCTTCCGAAGTTTGAAGATTTGATGAGGTGTGAACTTTTCTGGCCTAAGACCACACTGACAGAAACGATCAAGTTGTT
This sequence comes from Rhingia rostrata, assembly GCA_949824845.1. NCBI lineage: Eukaryota > Metazoa > Arthropoda > Insecta > Diptera > Syrphidae > Rhingia > Rhingia rostrata. Next base: position 25,763,227 of record OX463755.1, on the reverse strand, counting down.
GGTTAACGGTTTCAACATTCACATATTACCCCAACTAACAATTATTCATCCATAAGGAAATAAATTTTAATTGTCACAAGCAATTATTTCTGTAGGGCTTATATAGTACTTGTGCGCGGAGGTTGAGCATTTGTGCAGTCGATTGTGTGGGTATAAGCCTCCTTAAGACATTGTTCATGAAAATTCACAAGCATAAATGAAGTTATGATGGTATCACTGCTGTAAGGTTGTTTTTAAGCTTCCGGCGATGTGTGTACATTAAGATTTGTCGGTAGAGAAGAAACTTCGATAGTGTTTTATCGAAGTTGGGATTGCAGATTGGATCTTGTGGGCAATGTTGAGGAGACTTATACCTCTGTAGTTGGAGCAGTTCAGAGGGTCTCCATTTTGTGGATCGGGCAAACGATGCTGAGGTTCCACTTTTCAGGCATATCTTCATACGGCCAGATTTGGCTTATAAGTTGGTGGATGTTATTTACCAAGTCACCTTCACCGGCTGTATAAAGTACAGCGAGAAGGCATCCTTTTTATTCTTCAGCTTAGATGTTGCTATCTTCACTTCACTCTGATCGGGTTTTTGGTAGTTTTCGCTGTCGTTGCCCATATGGAAGGGTCGTTCTGCTTGATAGCGGAATCTTGTACGTCCTCCCCGCTTTTAACAGTCTCAAGATGTGGTTCTTCCAAGTCCCGATTATTTTCACTGTCTTTCCTGGCTTATCTCTTCAGGATTCTGTTCGAGCCTACTATCCCTGGCATTGAGGTTTTACGCTTTCGTAGAAGTTGCGAACATTGTTCCTGGAGTGGCCCTCCCCTATATGTACCTTCGAACGCCCGTTATGCTTGCTGTTTTTTTCTTCTTTCTGACAAAAGCGGTTTTATTCCCTGCTACTCTGCCTATAGAGCTCAGTTGCAGCTCTCGTCTTCACCTGTAGCTTAGCCTTGACGGCCTCGTTCTTGGCTACGAGCATATGTCGGCATTCCTCATCAAACCAGGGGTTTCTCGCTGGTGGACGCGAGAAACCTAGGACATTAGTTGCGGCTGATCTAATGGCTTATTGACATCGTTGCCGCTTTTCTTCGACATGCGATGCTGGTGGTATGGTGTAAATCAAGAGTTTAGGGGAAACGCGTTGCGCGAAGTTCTTGACGGTCTCTTGCGATTGCAGTCTTTCGAAGTTAAATGTTTTCACGGAATTTCTTGACTGTTGTGTCAAGGTGGATATCCGCATTCTTACCTTGACTGCAACAGGGTAGTGTTTCGAGTTAATGTTTCCTCCTCGGAATGTTCGGACATCCAAAATATTGAATGCGTGTCTCATGTCTATCGCAGTCTGAAGACTGCCACGTCCCCTTATGGATATCGAGGTGAGGAAACCATGTGCTGGCTTTAGTCGCATTTCATTCCATAGCGAAGTCAATTAGCCTGGGTCCGTTGTCGTGAAGGCTGTGTTTTCCGACATTAGCCACTTTGAAGCCACTTTTTTGCATTTAATTGTTCATGATGTGTTGTCACTAGCTATTGCGAATATGTTGACAACGTTCAAAATCTTTTCTTCTCGAAAAAATTGTATAACTCGAAAGTCCTAAAGCCCAAAATCCGCAAACAGACACTTGCTGTTGATGACAATAGATGTGAAAATGTTGGTTTTGGTCCTGAGGATATCGATTTGGAGACTTTGGTTTTGGAGTCAATGCTGTAGCTTGTCCAATCCTTCTTGGTTATTGCATCTACTAATTTTCGCTTAGATTACCTGATAAGCCCTTTCTTCCTCTTTACTGAAAATTGCATAAGTAAACCATAAACCGCCACATATCCACCGACAACCTCAAACCCAAGTGTGACAATGTTTCATTCATGGACAAGACCATATGTAGATACATTCGAACTGTATGCGCACCTTACTGTCCATTCCCATCCCAATTGGCTAATGGCATCCAACTCAGCACCAGAACGAATAAAACGAAAAAAATCTCTGTCCGACCAAATTCGTCATTCAACGGCAATGTATCTACAGCTTCTCAAGAGCACAATGATATTCGCATTTCGATAAATCAATCTTTTTCTACGAATGGAACTCAGACTTGAAATATTAACAGCATCCTCCAAGAGCGTATAGCCATAGTCGCATCCAAATGTTTCTCGTTTTGGAAGAGGGGTAACCCTCATCCAGAGATGCTCTCATGGCGATTTGTGTACTGAGACCGGAAGATAAATTAGTCGTTAGAAAAACTGTGAATCTGGAAAACCCCAATCGGACAGACACACACAATGCTCCAATGAAATCATCGTTTCATGCATGAATGAAATTTATGAACGGATGTGCCGGGGAAAATGTGTGTATCCGTGCAGTTGGCCGGTCAGAAAGGCGAATTTATTTGGATGTGAGACAGAGGATACATTGTATCTGAATGTGTGTTTCGAAATTGATTTTATGTTATCTTGTCGAACTTAGAAGCCAGCCAGCGGCTGGCTTTATTTCATTTGATTTGTGGATTCTAATTGAGGGAGTCTTGCAAATTGGATTCTTTGGTTGGGTTTCTTGGGTCAGTTTTGTGGTGCGATGATGTAAGCACAGCAGCATCGTGATACAATCTGGAATACAGATTTTATGGGGAACGGGGAAGCGGTTCAGCTAGACAGGGGTCAGAAAAGTTTTTAGTCAACCGAGTGGCTCAACAAAGGCTTACTTCGATTCAGTCATTCGGATTTGGCATAAAATAGGAGGTACCGCTGTCATCGTTTAAGGTGTACACGTGCCCACATGAATGGTTGTGAGAAAAAGAAGCACGACCTTGCTTCTTGTTGCGACAAGTATTTGCATTTTTGTTTTACTAATATTCCAGTGTATCCATCATAAAAAAATATGATGGATACACTGCAGCGACATACATGCACTGAAATGAAATTGTTGTTAGCTTGCTGACTGACGATACTGACTCAGGAGTTCAAAGCCCCTGAGTCATATCATGCTGCAGATCTCTCGGTTTCTTAATTCAACCAATTTTCAAGGTAAGACTAACTCAATTCCAGACAAAAATTAATGAAAAACTAGCCTACTTACTTATCAACCACTTACCTAACTTACTGCTCCCAAGCCGTCGATCTAAATCAAATTGTGTGTATCCTAAGCCTAAAGGGAAGACATCTTGAGCTGGTACCTTATGTCGGAAAACACAGCCTACACGACAACGGACCCAGGCTAATTGACTTCGCTATGGAATGAAATGCGACTAAAGCCAGCACATGGTTTCCTCACCTCGATATCCATAAGGGGACGTGGCAGTCTTCAGACTGCGATAGACATGAGACACGCATTCAATATTTTGGATGTCCGAACATTCCGAGGAGGAAACATCAATTCGAAACACTACCCTGTGCAGTCAAGGTAAGAATGCGGATATCCACCTTGACACAACAGTCAAGAAATTCCGTGAAAACATTTAACTTCGAAAGACTGCAATCGCAAGAGACCGTCAAGAACTTCGCGCAACGCGTTTCCCCTAAACTCTTGATTTACACCATACCACCAGCCTGGTATGTCGAAGAACAATGGCAACGATGTCAATAAGCCATTAGATCAGCCGCAACTAATGTCCTAGGTTTCTCGCGTCCACCAGCGAGAAACCCCTGGTTTGATGAGGAATGCCGACATATGCTCGCAGCCAAGAACGAGGCCGTCAAGGCTAAGCTACAGGTGAAGACGAGAGCTGCAACTGAGCTCTATAGGCAGAGTAGCAGGGAATAAAACCGCCTTTGTCAGAAAGAAGAAAAAAAAAAGCAAGCATAACCAGCGTTCGAAGATACATATAAGGGAGGGCCACTCCAGGAAGAATGTTCGCAACTTCTACGAAAGTGTAAAACCTCAATGCCAGGGATAGTAGGCTCGAACAGAATCCTGAAGAGATAAGCCAGGAAAGACAGTGAAAATAATCAGGATTTGGAAGAACCACATCTTGAGACTGTTAAAAGCGGGGAGGACGTACAAGATTCCGCTATCAAGCAGAACGACCCTTCCATATGGGCAACGATAGCGAAAAATACCAAAAACCCGATCTGAGTGAAGTGAAGATAGCAACATCTAAGCTCAAGAATAAAAAGGATTCCTTCTCGCTGTACTTTATACAGCCGGTGGAGGTGACTTGGTAAATAACGTCCACCAACTTATAAGCCAAATCTGGCCGTGAGAAGGTATGCCTGAAAAATGGAACCTCAGCATCGTTTGCCCGATCCAAAAAAAGGATACCCTCTGAGCTGCGCCCACTTCAGAGACATAAGTCTCCTCAACATCGCCTACAAGATCCAATCTGCAATCCCAACTTCGATAAAACACTATCGAAGTTTCTTCTCTACCGACAAATCTTAGTGTACACACATCGCCGGAAGCTTAAAAACAACCTTACAGCAGTGATACCATCATAACTTCATTTATGCTAGTGAATTTTCCTGAAAAATGTCTTAAACAGGCTTATACCCACACAATCGACTGAAAAAATGCTCAACCTCCGCACACAAGTACTATATAAGCCCTACAGAAATAATTTCTTGTGAAAATTAAAATTTATTTCCTTATGTTTGTTAGTTTGTTAATAATTGTTAGTTGGGGTAATATGTGAATGTCGAAACCGTTAACCAACAACTTGATCGTTTCTGTCAGTTTGGTCTTAGGCCAGCAAAGTCCACAACCGAACAAATCTTCAAACTTCGGCAGATCTTGGAAAAAAAACCAAGAAGTCGAAATCGATACCGATCACCTATTCATCGATTTCAAAGCCGCATGAGACAGCATTTATAGAGACGAACTATACAGAGCCATGTCTAGTTTTGGTATCCCGCCCAAACTCGCCCGTTTGTGTAGGATGACGAAGGAGAATTCTCGCTGCTCCATCAGTGTGGGAAATGACCTCATTGACACATTCGATACCAAAAAGGGATTTAGCCGAGGCGATGCGCTGTCATGTGACTTTTTCAATTTGATTCTTGAGAGGATTGTGCAAAACTCCCGAGCCAACACCGGAGGAACAATTTTCCAAAAATCGGTGCAACTACTAGCATACGCGGATGATATTGACATCATTGGTAGGACTCAACGTGATGTTATAGCCACGTTTGCTAGTATAGAGAAGGAAGCGGCGAACAAGGGGTTTAGCAGTAAATTATGGCAAGACAAAGTATACGCTGTCAACAAACAAAGGACACACGACATCGACGAATCGGACAGAATGTCACCATTGACAGATATAACTTTGAGGTAGTAATGGACTTTGTCGATCTCGGCTCCGCTATTGACTCTGACAAAATCGTCTCGTCAAAAACTAAACGAAGAAGTACTCTTGCCAACCGCTGTTTCTTCAGGCTAACAAGACAATTCAGTAGTAAAGCCCTCACTCGAACTACTAAGGAAATCCTATATACGACCCTGATCATCCCAGTCCTGCTCTACTGCGCTGAAGCATGGACCGTCTCAAAAGCGGATGAAGAAATCCTTGGTCGATTCGGGAGGAAAATTATCGAAAAATCTTTGGTTTCGTTTGCATTGACGTTGAATATGGAGATGAAGATTCCACCAAGAACTTTACTAGCTGTATAGAGACATGTCTCTGGTAAAAAAACTCCGCATTGAACGTTTAAGGTGGCTAGGACATGTAGAACGAATTGACACCAATACTCCTACTCGCAGAGTCTTCGAGTCGCAGCCTGACGTTAGATGCCGTGGAGAAAGGCCTCGCCTTAAGTGGGGTGCACAAGTAAAAACCGACTTATTCATCTCGACATGGTTTTGTTTGACCCTGGTATCCCTGGCTTGAACTTTTTACACTTTGGTATAACTTGCGAACATCGATGGCGCGCTGTTCTTGCTCTTTTATGTTCTTTTTGAAGAGCCGGTGTTCTTCCCTCATTCTTTGCCTATAAAGCTCAATGGCAGCTCTCGTTTGCATTTGCAGCTTAGCCTTGTATACCTAGTTCTTGGCTGCGAGCATCTCTCGTCATTCTTCAAAAAACCAAGAGTTTCTTCCTGATTGGAGCGAGAAACCTATCTCATCAATCGCGCCTGATTTCTAATCCTTATTCGGATGATTGCAAAATAAACTTTAAAGCTTCGCAATAAACACGCCCGATATATACTCCTAAATACAGTGATTTGTCTATTGTTCATCTGTATATACCCAAATACCATCACGTCATCATATAAGTCATTTCAGGGAAACCCAACCTTTCCTGCACATTCCAACTTTCCCTATCAAAACCTATTCTGAATTTTAAAATCCACCTACATCCGCCTGACATCTAGAAACCTCCCCTCATAAATCCCATGTTGAACTTTCCAAAGAAAATCTTTTTGCACCTCCATTTTGTGCGTACAAAAAAAGGAAAAAATGCGTCCTTTCATCCATTTCAGTGCAAAAAAAAAATAGGAAAACTTATTCAATCAGAAAATCAGAGTTTCCTACCGACTGTGAACCTTTTCTGCTTTCTCACTTCCCATTTGGCGTTCATGGTTGTGTAACACGCAATCGCCACAAACTCCAGACAACATATCGGGGGGACATCCCCTCTGTATGCACCCTTATCCATACCGCAGTATTCAGCCATTTTTCTCCCACTCATTTCCTTCCTACCGCCTGGCCAGGGTTTCTCTGTGTATCCCCATGTGTAATGTGTGTTTGTAAATCCTTTTATCGGGCACTCGACATATCCTTTGTAGTTGCGCTCTTCGTGCAGCAAACACATTTTTGCAACCCTCCAAAAGGGAAAAATTCAATTTGAGTATAGAGAGACAGCAACAAAAACAATAAAGGATACATCTCCCCATTCGAGTGCGTAATGGCCGCACTTATGTTAAAAAGGGAATCCTTGACGTAGACTATTCTTTGAAACAAAAAAGAAAAGAAAAGAAAGTGCGGTGGAAAATCTGAAGATGTGTACATCCTGATCTACTTGAGTGACATCACCTAGTCCTTGCTGGATCTTGGTAGATTTTTTTTTTAATTTCACTTTTTTTTTTGGGTTTACTTCATCCTTTGAGGGTAAATTATCATTTAGAAGTGATTTTAGATAATGTATCTAGTTCAACAAGTATCTATATCCTTTCTATACCACACAGGTAGAGTGATGTGTTCTCAACTGAAATCACTTAAGTCGGGTAGAGGGGTTTGTTAACTCAAGTGTGCCTCTTCATATGGGACTGTATGGGACATAACGCACTTTTTTTGTGTAAAAGGGAGAACTGATATGCATAAAAGGATAACCCTGGCATGGCTGTGTAATCACTAGTTATCGTGACAATAGTCCATCAAGGGTGAGTGAATAGGTTTTGACATGTGGAATGGAGAGTGTATCTTAGAGCCGGGGTACTACACCTTAAGTTGCCACCAAAGGCAATTTAATTGCAACGATTTGATTGAAAAAGTGACTCCTTGAATAAATAAACTTAACGGTAGCGTTATAATGGCAACTCCATGGTTGTTCAGTGCTCGTAATTAAAGGGTTTTTCAATAAGAGCGCTACAAAAGTTTTTTTTAAATAAAACAACAACGGTTTTGGATAACAGTGAAATTCTTTATTCCCGTGAAAGTACGTTCGATGCCATTATGTATGGAACTCGATTTCTTTTGCATGGCCACCACGGGCACGCTTGCAGAAGTCCAGATGTTGAACCCAATTTTCGACGGTTTTCAAGCACAAATCGGCCGATACTGCAGCAATTTCACGTTCGATATTCGTACGAAGTTCATCAATCGTCGTTGGCATAGACCATAGACTTAACGTAGCCCCACAGGAAATAGTCTAACGGCGTCAAATCGCACGCCCAAGGCGGCCAAGCGACCGGACCATTTCGTGAGATAACACTGTCTCCAAACTTGGTTTCCAATAAATTGATTATGGCATTCGCTGTGTGGCTTGTGGCGTCGTCCTGTTGGAACTACATGTCCTCCAAGTCGATATCATCCAATTGGGGCGAAAAATATTCGGTTATCATTGAAAGGTAGCGATTCCCATTCACAGTAACGTGCCGGTCTTGATTATCACGGAAGAAGTACGGCCCAATGACGCCGCCGGTCCATAAAGCACACCAAACCGTAATTTTTTCGGGTTGCAATGATGACTCATGGAGTACGTGTGGATTGCTGCCTGACCAACACCGCATATTTTGTTTATTCACGAAGCCATTCAGCCAAAAATTAGCCTCATCGATGTAGATGATTTTTCGATGAAAATCCGAATCATTTTCAAATTGTTGCTCAGCCCAATTCACGAACGTACGATGCTTCTGGTGGTCAAGCGGCTTCAGTTCTTGCGTCAATTTAATCTTGTAAGGATGTAGGCCAAGATCTTTTCGCAAAATTCGCCTCAACGACGTCTCAGAGATGCCAAACGCTTGAGAACGACGTGTGAGAGGCACATTTGGGCTTTCCTCAACTGAAGCCTCAGCGGCAACCAATTTCTCGACACTACGGGCACTTCTTTGTCTCACTGGCACGGGAACATTTTGTACTGTGCCTGTGGATTCAAATTTTTCCACTAGACGCTCAATTGTTGATCTGCTAGGACGATTATGACGACCATAAATTGGACGTAGCGCTCTTAACGTTGAGGCCACTGACTCCGAAATTCGGTTGAAAAATTTAATAATTTCGACTCGTTGTTGGATCGTATATCTCGCCATCATGAAATGGCAAACCTTACTGAAGAGAAATGGCAAAAGCGCGGCAAGAAATATGGCGTCGTTTGCTGTCCCTGTCGCTCAACTTTTGTAGCATCCCTGTTGAAAGACCCGATAACCGCGCTTCTGGAACTTATAACTATATCCCGTGCTGTCAAGACCACCATCTTGTTCTTAGTTCGGGGAATCCCGACAATCGAAGACTATGCAAGTTGGAATCTTGATGTCCTTGATGAAAGAATCTACATGTCCTAGCCACCTCTAACGTCCAATGCGATTGTTTCTTCAGCAGGTGGGTAGTTAACCCAAAGCGCAACTCCCAACCTGGAAGGCCAGTTCCAACTCAATAGATACCCGTAGGACACGGGGCCATCAGTATCCACTACGGAATTGAGCGCTACCGTTCGCCTTCCGGTTCATCCGACACCATCTTTGTTCAAGGGCCTGATTCCTTGAAATTCCTAGATAACCTGTTGTCCCAATATGTCGAAGCAGCTCGTCTAGGTTCACCAGGTATACATTTCGTGCATATTTTTACCCGGATGTGTGCTGCCACCATATCTGTTCGAGGGGCCAGACTAACCCTCGAAATTCCTAAACAACCTGTTGTCCGAATATGTTCGCCTGGGACAGCCCGCCGGGTATTCATTCCGTGCCGTTCTGACCTGGCTGTTCATGGTGTTGCTGTTTTTCGTCGTGTTATCAACACTCGCGCTTATCGTTTAGCAAGCCAAATCCGGTTGGATGAAACCAGTAACCGATGGTTACCACTTGGAGGTAAAAAATAAGCACTTGATGTGTAGTCAGAGTTACAACCACTGGGTATTGCCAAGCTATAGCCAATCAGAGTCTACCCTCGTTCTACAACACCCAACCATCAACAAGTCAGTGGACATAGGTTTGTATTTTTATCCTGATCGGAGCTTATTAGTGTGGCCAGGCCAGGAAGGTCTACAATTTATCAAATCGCACACTCGAACTACACTCGAACTCTGTAATACCCTGTTCATCCCAGTCCTGTTATACGGCTATGAAGCATGGACCGTATCAAGTGTGGTTGAAGAAATCTGGAAAAGCCTTCCGTGGTAAAGCCTTAGTGCGTAGTGCAGACCTTAGCTTTACCCAATATCGAGCAGCAGCACGAGATTAAAGAAATCGCATGCTGTCGCATATCCATGTCGGAATCCAGTTCATACTTGGAAATGGTCGGATGAGTTGTTTCCATACTGATACACGTCCCCCAATCTCAGGTGAACCTTTAATAATGTTGCGGTCCTGCACTCACTGGGTGTTGTACTCAATTGTTCCTATGACACTCTCTCTATGCTCTATCTCTGGATTAATTAAGCCACCAACGCGAAGCCTGCATTTCTCTACCGACCAAGGTAAGCCGTTTATCTTGGAATGTCAGAGACTTTGAAAATTTTATTATTTCACGTAGAGCTTCTTCTCATTGGACATTCGATGTCTTAACATGGCTAGGACGAGGATGCACTCAGGTATGTACATCGACGATGAGGTTAGATCCGTGCCTCAGATCTATGAGGTCATGGTCGATATGGTCGATGATTCCACCATCTATAGAATGTCAGGTTGGTTTGTGGATTCAAAGTCAAGAAAAACTAGTGCTGGTGATCGCAGAATAACGTACTACAGCAAAGTCAGTTATCCCAGAAGCCATTATCTGTTGATGTTTCGAGGATGCCGCGTCCCAATCAACAGGCTGAAGGTGTTTTTGTTTCTGATTTTTGCATTCAAATCTGTTAGAACGATTTTCACATCACATATTCCCGATTTCTTCGTAAGCCCTGACCAGAAAGTCGTAAATTTCCTCCTTGATAGTCTGCAGTATCATCGGTAGGGTATATGTGAATGCGCTCTTTATTTTCCAATCCATCGGATTTCCAAACATCTGGCATTGGAAATGCGCAGCGAGGACAGATTCAAGTTTTTGAATAGCACCTAGGATGCTTCAGTACTTGAGGGTATCCGTCATAGAAGACTGTTGTCTCTTTCATTCGAAAGATTTCGAAAATGTCAAATGTCGCCCTCAATATAAAGGGTGGTTAAATTTTAAGGGCCGATGTTGATTTTGAATAAAACACAAATTATTTAAGAAACTACTGTTATTTTTTTTTTGTTATGATAATATTGGTATGGCTCAATTATTTATGGAAAAAAATATCAGCAAAATGGCCGCCGCGACCACTGCGGCACACCTCCATCCGAGTGTCTAAATTTTGGATGACGCTGATGCATAACTATTGAGGTTCTTTGCCGTTAATGTGCCGAATTATCTCATCCTTTAGCTCTTGAATTGTTGCTGGCTTATGAAAGTACACCTTTTCTTTCAAATAACCCCAAAGAAATGAGTCCAACTGTGTCAAATCACATGATCTTGGCGGCCAATTGACATCATCACCACGTGAGATAACACGTCCATTGAATTTGTCGCGCAAAAGAGCCATTTTTTCGTTAGCTGTGTGGCAAGTGGCACCGTTCTGTTGAAACCACATATCATCCACATCCATATCTTCTAATTCGGTCCATAAAAAGTTCGTTATCATCTCACGATAGCGAACACCATTCACAGTAACTGCCTGGCTGGCCTCATTTTGGAAAAAAATAAGGCCCGATGATGCCGCCAGCCCATAAACAGTCACTCTTTGGGGGGTGCATTGGTTTTTCGACAATCACTCTTGGATTATTATCGCCCAAATGAGGTAATTCTGCTTATTGACGAATCCATTGAGGTGAAAATGTCCCTCATCGCTGAAGATGATTTTCTTCGAAAATTGATCATATCCAGTGTTGCCATTTCTTGCCACCATTCTGACCATTGACGACGCTTGAAATCGTCAAGAGGTTTTAGTTCTTGTACGAGTGTATATACAAGTCTTTATGCGTTATGTTCATCAACGACGATCGTGTGAGGTGCAATTGTTGGGCACGACCACGAGTTGTTGCGGACGGCTCTTCAGCCACACTATCGCGAACAGCAGCAATATTTTCTGCAGTACGAGCTGTACGAGCATGCACTGGTGTTTTCACATCCCCTACAGACCTGGCTTGCTTAAATTTTTGCACAATTTTTCCGATCGTAAGCACATTTGGACGATTAAATTGACCGGAAAAAATCGCGAAGTGCACGATATGCATTTTGATTTGAACGCCCGTTTTCATAATAAGCCTGAATAACTTCGCTCGATTGTGTATCTTTCCATGGTTCAAGTTGAATTAGTCTGAAAGTGAGAAATGTCAAAAGAAATGCAGAAAAAAACTTGACGTTTAGGTGTGGTTCACATTCAACATCGGCCCTTAAAATTTGACCACCCGTTACTATTGTGGGCGCATTGATTTTTTCCAAAAATTTTATCACATCAGATGAGATATTGAAGGTCACTTTGGTGACTACATTTTGCTGTAGATACATCCATCAACCAAAGCAGTCCTCGATACCCCTGTGACAGTGTGACAGTGGTTGTCTGCCCATTATGGCAGCTCCTTGAAAAATATGTTCTGCTATCGCAAAGCAAGTAAGACTTTTGAAGATGAAAAGACTTAACCCATGTGGAGTATTTTTCCTAAATATTAGCATTTTCCCTTCTTTACTAATTGAACGACATCGGCCTTCTACAAAAAAACGTTCCTTTCTCCTATGCGAGGCTAATGAAACGGAACACGTACCAAGACCACATCACAGCAAAGCGTGATCAAATTAATTCACCTAATCCCTCCACGAATGGGACGCCGATATGATGGCAATTAGCCCGTTATAAGTGATAGATGTTCTTGATATTCAATGTCAATTTGTGCACCATTTTGACACAGACCGCCCTATCCCTTACTCCGCAATTCTTGGAAACAAACTAATTGCCTTCGAAATAGATTCCAAACATTCCTTTGGCGGCCTCCATTAAGCCCCGAAAAAAAGGCAAACACATGTACTTATATGAAAATACATGTCAATGCATTGGCATTGTCCATCGCCCATCTAATCTTCCGCAACAATGTCGGCACAGCTCTTTTAACAGCCCTGACCAGTGGTCACACTTGAGCTCTCTGACAAGAGTCGTCTCGCACAACACATTCCAGCCATCTATGCCGTGTTAGTTCACCTCTCATGTCAAATGACACACCAAACTGACATAATGTGGCGTTTAACACAAAAGCGTTGCACATCCATCACATTGCCTGCAGCCAAACTGCGAGAGATACAAGATACAAAGATACAAAACGAAATGGATTACGGCGACCTAAGAAGTTTTTATTCTTTCTGGGGAGTGGAAGAGCAGAGAAAAGATCATCGGATAAGATGCTAGAGGAATAAAGAGCGGCATGGTCAAAACACCTCAGAAGGAGGGAGAGAATTAGGCTAATCGGGTAAATAGCATCAAGATATCCTACATCACCGTTGCGCGTACATGGATACGATGGTGGAGAATGAAGAGATCATCGGCGATAGACCTATTAGTCGCTGTGAGCAGATGAGAGAAAAATGACACTGAATGGCGGTTAATCCTGTAGATATTTGTGTGTGTGGGTTTGGTTTTTAGTTTTTTTTTTTTTTTGGGATGATTATCCTTTAAGATCCTTTAGATTATCCTACCAAGTGTACACTCACCTATGGCTATATGGCGTGTCAATTTAATTTGTGTGTCTTTTTGTTAAGGCTTTTGTTTGGAGTTTTGTTGTGGGGATAAGGATCTTGAAAGTGTCATTGTTACGCAATGAGCGACCAAGCGTAAGGGATACTTTAGGAAAATGAGAGGTTTTTAGGGTATTAGGTGACACAATCATTGTTGATGAATTACCATTTGTGTGTGAATCGAATTTTGGTGTGTAGATGTTTCCTGGTTTGTCGGAGAAGCTAAAGGCTAATGATGCAAGAGAAACGGAAAAATTTTGTGTTTCAGAAGTTCGGAATATGAAAAGGAGAACTTGGATTCTGATTGAATCTTATGCCAAAAAGTAATTCTTTGCTATTTGCAATTTTTTTTATAAAGACAAGCAAGCCCTTGTATTTCTGGTTAACTCTACCCACCCATGGATAAAACCATTGTTACGGAGCAAGCAATAGCCTCGGAAAGGACTGATTTTATTGTTGACGACCCTGCTAAACGAAAAAAGGAGAACGACGTTCGTATCTGCACCTGGAATGTGAGAGCACTAAACTGGAAAGGTACAAGCAACTAGCGACTACCGAAGGACGATGTTAAAATCGTGATGGGAGACTTTAACGCAAAGGTAGGAAGAGAAGACATCCTTAGCAATATTGTCGTAAAAAATAGCCTACTCGACAACACGTCTGGTAAGGGGCTTAAATGCCACTATAGCCATTCCATGGTTTCCTCACCTCAATATCCATAAGGTTACATGGCGGTCTCCAGATCAACGAACGTTCAACCAAATTGATCACATTTCACGAGGAACGCATCCAGTATTTTGGATGTCCAAACATTCCTAGGAGCTAACATCGACTCGGACTCTCGAGATGAACAAGGAAATGTCGTAATTGAGACACAGTCGCTGCTGAGGATATGGAAGAACCACTTCTGTAGACTGTTCAAAGGTTATGACGAACAAGATTCCGATGTCAGATAGAACGAACCTTTCAATATTGGCAACAACATCGAAAACTGCAAACTACCCGACCTGAATGAAGTGAGGATAGCGATACCTAAACTAAAGCCTAATAAGGCTTCCGCAAATGACGGCCTTCCTGCTGAGCTTTATAAATCCAGCGGAGATGACTTGGTAAATACCATCCACCAACTCATAAGCCAAATCTGGTCGGAAGAAAATATGCCTGAAGAATGGAACCTCAGCATCGTTTGCCCGATCCACAAAAAAATGGACGCTCTGATCTGCGCCAACTGTAGAGGCATAAGTCTCCTCAATATCGCCTACAAGATCCAATCTGCAATCCCAACTTCGATAAAACACTATCGAAGTTTCTTCTCTACCGACAAATCTTAATGTACACACATCGCTGGAAGCTTAAAAACAACCTTACAGCAGTGATACCATCATAACTTCATTTATGCTTATGAATTTTCATGAATAATGTCTTAAGGAGGCTTATACCCACACAATCGACTGCACAAATGCTCAACCTCCGCGCACAAGTACTATATAAGCCCTACAGAAATAATTGCTTGTGAAAATTAAAATTTATTGTCTTATAGACGAATAATTGTTAGCTGAGGTAATATGTGAATGTCGAAACCGTTTACCAACAACCTGATCGGCCCTTATAAGTGTGGTTTTAGGCGAGGAAAGTCCACAACCGAACAAATTTTCAGACTTCGGCAGATCCTGGAAAAAACCCAAGACGCCCAAATCGATACACACCACCTATTCATCGTTATCAAAGCCGCAGACGACAGCATTTATAGAGACGAACTGTACAGAGCCATGTCTAGTTTTGGTATCCCGCCCAAACTCGTCCGTTTGTGTAGGATGACGATGGAGAATTCTCGCTGCTCCATCAGTGTCGGCAACGACCTCACCGACACATTCGATGCCAAAAAGAGATTTAGGCAAGGCGATGCGCTGTCGTGTGGCCTTAATTTGATTCTTGGGAGGATTGTGCAGAACTCCCGAGCTAGCACCAGAGGTACAATATTCCAAAAATCGGTGCAACTAGTTAAGTACGTCGACGCACGATATTGACATCATTGGTAGGACCCAACGTGATGTCATAGCCACGTTTGCTAGTATAGAAAAGGAAGCGGCAAAAATGGGTTAAGCAGCAAGTGAGGGCAAGACTAAGTGTATGCAATCAACACGAAAGGACACACAACATCGATGAAACTTTGTGGTAGTACGGGACTTTATATATCTCGGATCCGCTTAACTCTGACAACAACATTACGTCAGAAATTAAACGAAGAATTACTCATGCCAACTGTTGTTTCTTCGGGCTAAGAAGGCAATTCTGTAGTAAAGCCCTCACTCGAGCTACTAAGGAGGTCCTTTAGAAGACCCTGATCATCCCAGTCCTGCTCTACTGCGCTGCAGCTTGGACCGTCTCAAAAGCTGATGAAGAAATCCTTGGTCGATTTGAGAGGAAACTTCTTCGAAAAATCTTCGGTCCCGTTTGCGTTGACGGGCTATAGAGACGATGATTCAACCAAGAACTATCCGAGCTGTACAGCGACATGCCCAGGTCGCATTGGACGTTTAAGATGGCAAGGACATGTTGAACGAATGGACACCAATACTCCGGCTCTTCGATTCCCAGCCAGACGTCTGACGCAGTAGAGGAAGATCTCGCCTTAAGTGGAGCGCACAAGTATAAACCGACCTCAACCAACTTGGAGTGCGCAACTGGAGGCAGTTAGCTAAGGACCGGGCTAATTGGAGATGCATGTTTGTTGGGGCGCAGGTTCACTCCGGACTGTAGCGCCACCTAGGAAGAAAAGAAGAAGAAAGACATCGTCGATGCGAATACATGGAACGCTACCAGACGCCCAAACTCAGTGAAGTGAAGGCAGACATATCTTGTTTTAAGCATAACAAGGTTTCCGGAAATTACAGCTTTCTCGCTCGTTTTTTTCCAGGAAAGTCTGATCAAATCTTCACAGTTCGGCATATCCTGGAAAAACCCAAGTCCACCACCTATTTATCGATTTCAAAGCCTTAGGTGACGGTATTTATAGAGATGAACTATACAGAGCCATGTCTAGCGTTGGTATACCACCCAACAACATCTTTTGTCCAGGATGACGATATAGAATTATTCCGCTAAATCAATGCCCGTAACGACCTTAACATCGAAGCTGTAGGATCGCGCAAGGAATACTCTGCCAAGCATCATTTATATCCAAATCTTTGGATGCCTCCCAATCACGACATTGACGAAATCCTTAGATGAAAACTCCCAATCGTGTCTTTCACTTGACTACCTTCCCAATGATTGCCTTTCATCGAGTATCCACGCCAACGTACTCGTACATAATGACTTCCCGCGAACCTTCCATCACCTATATCACCTAGCGGATTTCGCATAGCTTCCTATTTCCAAGTTAATCCACACTCCAGCGCACATTTGGGTGAACTTCTCACCCCCGTTATATTACCTCCATCCAAGACGATGGAAATGCTGGGCCAAAATCATTCCCATATCGAGGGAACTTGTCAGCATACCGCCTAAGCCTCTTTCCACATGAACAACCTCCACATCGGGCCAACATCCAACAGCGAGTCTTGTAGAGACATCGTGTCAGTTGACTGTGACATCATGCAGGCGCTGTGCTGCCCGGGAATGGGTCACTCATTACAAGGTGTTAAGTAAGCAGACAATAAAGCCGCTTAACGCGAATCCTAATGCGACTAAATGTGTAGTCGCATGCAAACGAAGGTGAAAGGGGACTTGGGAACGAGTTTGTTCTTCCCCTGGATAGGTAATTTTGGGATGTGCAACCTTTTCGGTGTGTGGACCAGCAGGTGCGCTTGTCATTTGTGACCACTTCTGCGGGCCTTTGTCGCGGTCGTGGACAAAATTAGCACCGACTTTGATCGAATCGCACAATTGGGGTTCATTAATGTCGACCGATGAGACCGGTTGAGTGTGCTACTCCAAGGGGAGAGTCTTACATAAACTACACGAATTTATTGCGGTTGTTGGAAGTATTAATTAGCTCGTGGTATGGTCTTGCTAAGGGGTTCCATTGAGCTGGTGGATGTGATCAAGTTTGGTCGAAAGGAGAGGAATTATATTTTTACGTAGCCCATGTCTCAAGAGAAAATATGTGCAGAGCCCCTTGAAGGTGCTTCATGTCAGTAGGAGAGTTCCATTTGGGGCACTCAGAGATTTTTCACAGCTGCCTCAACTGAGATTTTAGTTGGAACAACTTTAACTTTATCTATCAATCAAGAATTTGTTTACCGCACGCTTTCAAGAAGCCTCAAGAAGTGTTGTTTTTTCGATGGTGCTAAGGCCGTCCTGCATGCCTAGCTTCACGTTTAAATCATTCACAAAGATTGTAACATCGTTTTTCTGTGGGCCCCCATAAATATGGTCTCGGAGCTTATAGATAGCCCTAGGTATTGAAAAAATGACAACACGTACTTAAAGAACGAGTCCAGTTCTAAGTACCCTCTGTAGGGCTTACAAAACACCTGTATACTATCTCACGATCAATAGAAGTTTCGATAACTAAAGCCTGAAGGACCTGACAGCTATACACAGATGGTATTCTGTGCCTAGTTCAGTGGAAACTCTTATTTGCAGGTACGTGCATCAAAGCAGGTGTCGCTATATATCCATGCAGGGGGTTGGCTTCCCACCTAGGAGTCAAAAACACCTTTAACCTAACATAAACCAACCTAAGCGAATGAACAACTCATTTGTCGTTTAGAGAGCAACATGTTGCCAAAAATCTTCAGTCCCTTTCGTGTTGACTAGTTTTGGAAGCCAGACATGTGATGAGTGGAATTCACTAAGAAAATTCGATAAATTTTCGTGATCGCTGACCTATGGAAGCGGTCTCAAGTAATGTCTAACGATCATGTGGACGAATACCAAGATGTAACATTCAAAGTTAGCATCACCGGGCCCAGCCTAACACGGTGGGCAAAGCTGAGTCTCTACTCTCAATACATATGGACACCCGGTTTTAACTAAAATTCCTCATGGGGAGCAGTTGACTGATTGATGGACCATCCAACCTCCTTACTCAAGGCTATTTGGGTGCAAAAAAAAAAATTGTTGGCGCAGCAAGACTCGTTAGTAGCCAGGGAAGAGCTTTCTCACGTCTATTCAGGCGTGCGTGTGTACTTCTTGCACGATGGCGGGACCTCCTCTTTATGCCCACTCCGAACGGCAAAGCTAACATAAGCTATTCTTGACAACTGATGCTACTCGATTGATTTATCAGATCATCACAACAGGAGGGCCAGTGAAAAATCATTTTAGGTGTTGCTACAGCTGGGAATCGAACCCAGACCCTCTGCGCGACCGTTCATCGCACTAACCATCGCGCCACTGAACTCGTCTTGATGCAAAAACAGGAAAGTAAAAGTAAAAGACTCAACTTTGCAAGGATCGTGTACCTTTAAATCGAATAATATGGATACCTAGAAACCTTACAAAAGAAGAGGACTATCTTGACCGCTTATGGTTATCTATTGTCCTGAGTTTTAAATCGATATAGCAGCGACTAAATGTTGCAACTTCATGCTGTCGATCTAGCGATCAGGGACGAAAATCTTGGATTATATGACGAAGTACTCACTTACTTGAGTGGTGCTACAGTCCGGAATGAACCTGAGTCTCAACCAACATGGCACTCCAACTAGCCTGGTCCAGAGCATACTACCTCCAGCTGCGCACTTCAAGTTGGTTGAGGTCGGTTTCTACTTGTGCGCGCTACATAAGGCGAGGTCTTCCTGGAAATCGAAGACTCTGCGAGCCGGAGTATCGGTGTCCATTCGTTCTACATGTCCTATGTCCACGTCCAATGCGGACACCCTTTACATGTTTACGCACAGTGCGGGCGTTAAGAAAATTCGGGATAAGAATAAAAGAGATACCGATGCTCAATGGCTTTAAATGCCTTGTAAGTTATAATGAAAAGGAAAAACAGGGTTTGGTAGAGCATTCCACATTAGTGTTGTTCGGTTTATGTTCGAATCTCTATATTTCAGCGTTCGTCCGTAGGTAGGCTTGAATTTTGCTTCTGAATTGTCGAATGGCAGGAACACAGCTGGCTACTTCAGTTGAGCGTTGGTTGTTCAAATAGCGATGAAACAATGTAAGGCAGGAGATATTTCGACGATGTTCGAGCGAAACCAAAGTGTTCGCTATTCTAGTGTCTCCTATAAGTTTTTTTTCGCACGTGTTTGAATCCTATCTAGGAGGTGCAGATTTGGTTTTGGTGCACCCGACCAGACGTTGGCGTTGAACTCAAGTTCAGAGCTTTTAAACGCTTCAAATATTGTGGCCAGATCAGGAGGGATGAAATATTTTTTACATCGATTGAGGAAACCTAGTCATTTCGCTGCGCTTTTAGCGACTTGGATTATGTGGTCGTTCCAACGTAAGTCGTTGCTAACACACATACCTAGCATGGAAAGTTTTTCGGTTTCTTCGACGTAAGTGCTATTCATGGATAATGGCTCTAGATTTTGGGTTCGCTTCAACGACAGACGAAAGCATTGTGTCTTGGAAGCGTTGGATTCTACTCTGCTGGATTAACGCCCATTTGATCATGCTGTCAAGGTCAGATTTCAAATGAGCTTAACATGTGTTGTCGTTTAGATTCCACGTTCGAAGATGAGGGACGTGGACCTGAAAACGAACATGAGAAGCTGAGAGATAAAGATAAAAATGAGAAATACAGTCGGAGACAAGACTGAGCCTTGAGGGACACCAGCATTAATTTGGTGAGTTGCAGACTGGAATCTGTCCAAAGCAACTTGAATTGGACGTTTCGAAAGATAATTTCTAATCCAGAGAAGACGTTTATCATCGATTCCAAATGCACGCATTTTCGACAAAAGGGCTTGATGCCAAACCCTGTCAAATGGTTTTGAAATATCAAGTGCAACAATTTTACTTTCTCCACCAAGGTGGATTGATTGGTTCCACATTTCGTTGAGATATGTCATCAAATCACCAGTGGACCTGTTGCTGCGAAAACCATACGGCCGGTCATTAAGAAGTTTTCGTGTTTCGAGATATTTCATAAGCTGACGATTTATCAGCGTTTCCATGACCTTGGAAAGAAGGGACGTAAGTGCAATTCGTCGGTAGTTAGAGAGAGAAGAAGATTCGCCTTTTTTTGGTACAGGCTGGACAAATGCTGTTTTCCATCTACTCGGAAAGAGTCCTGATAAATAGGATAGAAAGAAAAGCTTACGCAGTGGTTTTGCTAGCGTAGAAGAACACCTCTTCAGAATGATGGGGGATATGCCATCTGGACCAGCGGATTTATGTATGTCAAGATCAAATAAAACTCTTGCAACTGTACGAGTACGAAAGTGAATTGGTCCCGTAGAATGATTTTCGTTCTCAAGTACAGGAGGAGACTGGACACAATCTGGCAATGTAGGACTGGCTGCGAAATGTGCAGCAAGCAGATTGGCTTTGTCATAGGAGCTGACAGCTGGAATGTCATTTTGTATGAGCATCGGAACTGATGATGAGGCTGATTTTTTTTTTTTGACAGATGACCAAAAGTTTTTGGTTGAATCATCGCCTCCATAGCCCGTCAACGCAAACGCTACTGAAGATTTTTCGAAGAATTTTCCTCTCGAATCGACCAAAGATTTCTTCTTCTGCTTTTGAGACGGTCCATGCCTCAACGCCGTAGACCAAGACTGGGGTGATCAGGGTCTTATATAGGATCTCCTTAGAAGTTTGAGTGAAGGCTTTACTACTGAATTGCCTTCTAAGCCGAAGAAACCGCGATTGGCAAGAGTAATTCTTCGTTTGATTTCTGACAAGATGTTGTTGTCGGAGTTAATAGAGGGCCGAGGTAGACAAAGTCCGGTACTTCAGTGTTGAGTTTCTGTACAATTCTTCGATTTGCTGACAGCATATACTTTTTCTTGCCCTCATTTACTGCTAAACCCATTTTTGCCGCTTCCTTTTCTATACTAGCAAACGTGGCTATGCCATCACGTTGGGTCCTACCAATGATGTCAATATCGTCGGCGTATGCTAGCAGTTGCACCGATTTTTGAAAAATTGTGCGTCTTGTGTTAGCTCTATAGTTTTGCACTATCCTCTCAAGAATCAGATTGATGAAGTCACATGACAGCGCATCGCCTTGCCGAAATCCTTTTTTGGTATCTAATATGTCAGTGAGGTCGTTTCCGACCCTAATGGAGCAGCGAGAATTCTCCATCGTAATCCTACACATACGGACGAGTTTGGGCGGGATACCAAAACTAGACATGGCTCTGTATAGTTCGTCTCTATAAATGCTGTCGTCTGCGGCTTTGAAATCGATGAATAGGTGGTGTGTATCGATTTGGGCGTCTTGGGTTTTTTCCAGGATCTGCCGAATTTGTTCGGTTGTGGACTTTCCTCGCCTAAAACCACACTTATAAGGGCCGATCAGGTTGTTGGTAAACGGTTTCGACATTCACATATTACCTCAGCTAACAATTATTCGTCTAGAAGACAATAAATTTTAATTTTCACAAGCAATTATTTCTGTAGGGCTTATATAGTACTTGTGCGCGGAGGTTGAGCATTTGTGCAGTCGATTGTGTGGGTATAAGCCTCCTTAAGACATTATTCATGAAAATTCACAAGCATAAATGAAGTTATGATGGTATCACTGCTGTAAGGTTGTTTTTAAGCTTCCAGCGATGTTTGTACATTAAGATTTGTCGGTAGAGAAGAAACTTCGATAGTGTTTTATCGAAGTTGGGATCTCAGATTGGATCTTGCAGGCGATGTTGAGGAGACTTATGCCTCTGAAGTGGGCGCAGTTCAGAGGGTCTCCTTTTTTGTGGATCGGGCAAACGATGCTGAGGTTCCATTCTTCAGGCATACTTTCTTCCGACCAGATTCGGCTTATGAGTTGGTGGATGTTACTTACCAAGTCATCTCCGCCGGCTTTATAAAGCTCGATGGGAAGGCCGTCATTTCCGGCAGCCTTATTAAGCTTTAGTTTAGGTATTGCTATCCTCACTTTACCCAGGCCGGGCGGTTGGCAGTTGTCGCTGTCGTTGCCAGCATTGAATGGTTCGTTCTGCCTGACAGCGGAATATTGTTCTTCATAGCCGCTTAACAGTCTGCAGAAGTGGTTCTATCCTCAGCATCGACTGTGTCTCAACTACGATATTTCCTGGTTCATCTCGACAGGATTCTGTTCGAACTTTGTATCCTTGGGTTTGACGTTTTACACTTTGGTAAAACTTGTGCACACTGTTCCTGGAGTGGCACCTTTCTATATCCTCGATCGCGCGCTTTACTTGCTCTTTCTTTTTGAAAAGCCGGTGTTCTTCCCTTCTTCTCTGCCAATAGAGCTCAACGGCAGCTCTCGTCTTCACCTGCAGCTAAGCCTTGTAGGCATCGTTCTTGGCTGCGAGCATCTGTCGGCATTCCTCATCAAACCAGGGGTTTCTTGTTGGTATTCGCGAGAAACTTAGCACATCAGTTGCGGCTGATCTAATGGCCTATTCATCGTTGCCACTGTTTTTCGACATTAGACGCTGGTGGTATGGTATAAATCGAAAGGCAAAGGGGTACGCGTTGGCTGTCTCTTGCGATTGCAGTCTTTCGAAATTAAATCCTTTCACAGTATTTCTGGATTGTTGTGGCGTGGGGGATATTGGCATTCTTATCATTGGTGCAACAAGGTATTGGTCCGAGTTGATGTTGTTATTTCATATAGCCAACCTCGCATGCAACCAAAGGGCAACAGTGAGCTCAATCAGGTTTATCGCACACGTATTCAAAGCTTAATTCTCCAAATTTCAACAAGAAGTTCATTCAACATCAACCATTTGTTTGAACACCACCGACGGCTTCTTTAATCCCCACTACAAATATGTTCCTATGAACTTCCATTTCCGAACTCCATACGAATGCTGCATTTCATCAATTAAGTGTGAAATATCCCCGCGCCTAGCCATAAAAAAAAAAAACAAACATGCTCCCAAAATCCAATATAAGCTCTCATCGGAACAATCTAATAAAACATATCACGCACGCCAACTATATACCGATGGTCGACCTCGGAATTCATCACTCCTAATGGAATCACCCCATAACTCCCGCGCTCGCCTCACCTCCCATGGTCTGCTTCCCGCACTCGCCAAAAAGGATTCCGATGTTTTATTTTTGTTTAGTGATTTGAGAATATTTATTCAAAAACCAACGTCAACACCGAATGCGCATTCTTCTCCAGCGTTAGCGGTGCGCCTGGTCGTGCCGCATCAATCTATTTCGGGCCAATTCCATTAGCTGGCTAAATTTAGGAGCCATGCGTTGCGGTGTTTTTAGGATTTTTCCAAAGCACAACACAAAACCATCAACATCGCATCATCTAGGAGGAGACCCAAAAAAAAAAAAAAAAAACACAAACACAAACACACACACGGACATATCCCGACACCATATAGCGTCGCTTCCTAAATATTTATTTGATGAGGTGAAATGCCGCAAGTGTTGGCGGCCTGACAAGCTGCTCATCTGCTGATGCATCCATAGATCCCCCGCTCTGACTCTCCGGCCGGCTCTTTAATGGATCCGGGATGGGGATGGTGGTGAAATTATATTTCCAATTCGATTTTCGGTGCAAAATCGACGACTACCCTTTCATGTAGCTAGACACCCACCCGCCTGTCATGTCTGTCAAAGGGAAATATTCATTGAGCGGATATTGATGGTGGATATAATGGAACTGCATGTTGTTATAAATTCCATGCGGCAAATGGGAAACAAGACGCGGCTCGATGTGGTACTCGGTGGTGCACGGTGGTACCCGGGCACTGCGGATGATGTGCGCCAGTGTTATGGTTATGCACGTCGATATTCCGACCTCGCGATGTTGGGAAAATCTAAAATCTAATGGATTTCCGTTAAATAACAGAAACAATGAGCGAAGTGAAATGAATGTTCCCTTATTCAGGACTTTTTTCTGTGGTTTTGTCCTTTTCTCGGATATGGTTTCGGTGGGAGCACAGTCGAATCGTTGTTGCAGTTTCCGTTTAGCTGCGTGCAAATAGAAACACAAGTTGATGCGGTAGAGTATACTTTGCTGAGTAGGATTTTGTAGGAACCGCAAGAACAAAGGACCTGTTTCGTATGCCCTGCATCCGCTCAGAAAGACCCTCGAAATCACTATAAATGTTAAGTTGTTTGGGGTGAGTTATATGCATGCGAGGAAGGAAAGTAAATTTATGGAGAAAACCCCCGGTGAACATGGGTGATCAAATGATTTGTTATTTGTTAGGGTGTTCAACTGTTCATATAAGGTAAGAGTCCAAGTCAAGGATTCGAACGTTTCTTGTTAACATTTCCGATTGAAGAAAAGGTAACCAGAGAGCTTCCATGCCTGGAATGATTGTAGAAATTTCCATGAAAAGGTGAAATCGCTACAAAGGGACATAAAGGGTATAGTAAGCTTAACAAGGACACCTAGCCGTAACATCTCTTATTTCACGATGGACCTAACTACAGTATCAGTACTATAGAACAGGGCACACTACCCCAGTACAGTCAGTGCACATCATATAGCATGCCCACTATCCTCGTTGATGAAAACCGTCCGTCTAACAATTCTTGCACTCTAAGGTCCACATCTTCTTAGAGTACCATAGTCTCCCATGAATTTCGGGTTATCAACCAGCGGGTTACTGCCACTAGAATCATAGTTTGGAATACAATGCAAGAGTTTGCTTATAGTTACCAAACTCCACTCCGATTTACATGATGGGCCTTCGCAATAAACAGACGGAGGCAAGCAATCCGAGGACGAATCTTGTCTCAGGGACTCCTATCACCTGTGTAACATCGTGAAGCTCCGTAACCAACCAAGATCACTCGCTTGATATGGCCCTCATCAGTCAAGGACTAGCACCTCTGAGTTCATCAGCCCAGATATGGTAAACAATTCATCCAAATCCATGCGCCTATCAAACGGACAGGAAAGGTATTCGTCTAGCAGTCCGGGGACGAACCATGTCTCAGGGACTCCTATCACCTGTGGTACATCGTGAAGCTTCGTAACCAACCAAGATCACTCGCTTGATGTGGTCCTCATCAGTCAAGGACTAGCACCTCTCAGTTCATCAGCCCGGATATGGTAAACAATTCCAATTTCATAGAAATCCATGCGCCTATCAAACGGACAGGAAAGGTATTCGTCTAGCAGTCCGAGGACGAACCATGTCTCAGGGACTCCTATCACCTGTGGTACATCGTGAAGCTTCGTAACCAACCAAGATCACTCGCTTGATGTGGTCCTCATCAGTCAAGGACTAGCACCTCTCATTTCATCAGCCCGGATATGGTAAACAATTCCAATTTCATAGAAATCCATGCGCCTATCAAACGGACAGGAAAGGTATTCGTCTAGCAGTCCGAGGACGAACCATGTCTCAGGGACTCCTATCACCTGTGGTACATCGTGAAGCTTCGTAACCAACCAAGATCACTCGCTTGATGTGGTCCTCATCAGTCAAGGACTAGCACCTCTCATTTCATCAGCCCGGATATGGTAAACAATTCCAATTTCATAGAAATCCATGCGCCTATCAAACGGACAGGAAAGGTATTCGTCTAGCAGTCCGGGGACGAACCATGTCTCAGGGACTCCTATCACCTGTGGTACATCGTGAAGCTTCGTAACCAACCATGATCACTCGCTTGATGTGGTCCTCATCAGTCGAGGACTAGCACCTCTCAGTTCATCAGCCCGGATATGGTAAACAATTCCAATTTCATAGAAATCCATGCACCTATCCAACGGACAGGAACGGTATTCGCGTACTGTCGATCATGAATGATATCCAATGCTGAGTATCAGCAGACTGACAGCACGCAATCCGTACTAAATGGTGTCAGAATACCAAGACGCTTAAAAGTGTAGCTCTAATGACTCTGCGACTCAAATATGCCACGGAAGCAATGGAGACTTTGAAGAATCCTGCGCGTGCGCTTATGAAGAGACGGAGAAGCACGATGTGTTTACGAGATCAGGGGTATTGCTCCTTCGAGTATCCAAGTGGGCCTTTAAAAGGAAACCTCGTTCCAGATAGACGACAAAGCTTTTACAATCGTATGAAAGCGCCTTGGCGAACAGTGTTAGTGTTTAAGGCCCGCCTCACCTGAAATATCAGCAGTCAAAGCTAACAAAGAAATACTCCTCCCAAGAGATAAAATTTATTTCCAAGGGATAAGAGAGAACCCAGTTCCACTAGTAAATTTCTTTTATTACAATACCGCGAGGACACATTTTAGGAATCACTTTTTTGAACCACGTTGCCTTGACCGACGTCTTCCAGAAGAACTTCGACGCGATCGACTGCGTTGACGATGGGGTTGACTGCGATGACTTCGTGTTCGACTGCGTCGCCTTCGCCTTGGTGGAGGATTTGGATCTTCTGGTTGTGGAATTTCTTCATCCTGATCAGAGAATTAATATTTTTTTTATTTTATAAGACTTTGCTTACACAAATTTCTTACCTCAAAGGGAGAGAAATCCAATTCGGAATCCAATAAGGACTCATCGTCATCGTCATTGAATTTTTTTGATTGGATTTTTCTGGGTTGCGTAGTCCTGAAAAAAAATTATAAGGATTGGAATTCCTAAAATTGAAAAATAGAATTCAAAAAAAAGTTTAGAAATGTTACTTACCCTTGGTGCTTCTTGCTCGCCTTGGTATTTTTTAATTTGCTCGGCGTGGGCTTCTGAATGCTCGCCATTATTGAAAATTTGGTTTATAGTTGTTTCGCCGATGTTATCCTTTCAAAGGGGAATCGAATAATGAACTGAAGAGAAAATAAATATTAAAAATAATTTACATGTGACATCCTTTTCATGATTTTTTTTTTTTTAATCAAAGTACCTCCTGAGAGAGTGCGAAATGTCAACATTGTTACATTCTGATCGCTAATGCCTTAAATGCATAAGACTGGCGCTTATGGCACATCCACATCCGAACAGCCGATGCTTCTGCTCACTATAACACAATCCGTAACAGATGTCGCAGGTTTTCATTCTACTTTTGCCCGGCCCATCCCACGGTATTTCCTGGATGGCAGAAATGTCTACTTTGTGGCTGCTTAGGGTTTCCGCTACTTATTCGCTTACAACTCTCCTGTTAAATGTTCTCACATTGCAGGTGCAGATACGAAAGTCGTTGTCCTTTTTTTGTTTAGCAGGGTCGTCAACATTAAAATCCGTCTTTCCGAGCCTCTTGGTTGATTCGTATACGGGACACAGTGCCATCATTATCCACCACGGGACTTGGCCTCTCGGTTAATCCGGCACCACCTCTGTTCAATGGCCTGACTTACCCTTGAGATTACTAAGTGACCTGTTGTCAGCATATGTCGAAGCAGCTCATCCTGGTTCGCCTGGGGACTATATGTTTATAGTGTCGCTGTTTTTCGTAGTGTTATCAACACTCGCACTTATTGATTTAGTCAAGATGACGCATTATCTCCTAGAGAGGATTGTCCAAAACTCCCGAACGAACAACAAACGAGTGATCTTCCATAGATGTTTGCAACTACTAGTATAAGCTCTTGATATTGATATCACAGGTCGGACTAAACGTGATGTATTTTAATAAGAACGCGGATAAGTGGGTTAAAGAGTACACGAGATCATGACCAAGAATATGATGATAGCTTCAGTCCCATTTTAAGGCGCTGAAACACCACGGGCCATGTAAAAAGAAAATTATTGCGTTGATGAAGAGGCACCTGGTCAAAACATTATTGTATCAGTGCACTATCCCTAATAGCCTGACTATTCCTAGCCAGATGTTAGATGCAGTAGCGGAAGATCTTACCTTAAGACTAAACCAACCTCAAACAACTTGAAGTGTGCAAGTGGAGGATGTTAGCTAAGGCATGTGAGTTGAGGAATAGGTAGGTAAATCCTTTTTTTCTACCGAACAAATCCCAAGTATAGACGACATCCCAGAGAGGAAGGCGCTTTGCACAAGCAATGGCGTACTGGCGATCCTGAATGATATCCAATGCTGAGTATCAGCAGACTGACAGCACGCAATTCGTACTAAATGGTGTCAGAATACCAAGACGCTTAAAAGTGTAGCTCTAACAACTCTGCGACTCAAATATGCCACGGAAGCAATGTAGACTTGGAAGAATCCTGTGCGTGCGCTTATGAAGAGACGGAGAAGCACGATGTGTTTACGAGATCGGTGGGATTGCTCCTTCGAGTATCCAAGTGGGCCTTTAAAAGGAAACCTCGATCCAGATAGACAACAAATCGTTTACAATCGTATGAAAGCGCCTTGGGGAACAGTAGCGTTTTAGGCTCGCCTCACCTGAAATATCAGCACTCAAAGCAAACAAAGGAATACTCCTCCCAAGAGATAAAATTTATTTCCAAGGGATAAGAGAGAACACAGTTCCACTAGTAAATTTCTTTTATTACAATACCGCAAGGAAACATTTCAGGAATCACTTTTTTGAGCCACGCTGCCTTGACCGACGTCTTCCAGAAGAACTTCGACGCGATCGACTGCGTTGACGACTGCGTTGACGACGGGGTTGACTGCGATGACTTCGTGTTCGACTGCGTCGCCTACGCCTTGGTGGAGGATGTGGATCTTCTGGTTGTGGAATTTCTTCATCCTGATCAGAGAGTTAATATTTTTTTTATCTTATAAAACTTTGCTTACACAAATTTCTTACCTCAAAGGGAGAGAAATCCAATTCGGAATCCAACAAGGACTCATCGTCATCGTCATTGAATTTTTTTGATTGGATTTTTCTGGGTTGCGTAGTCCTGAAAAAAAATTATAAGGATTGGAATAATAGAATTCAAAAAAAGTTTAGAAATATTACTTACCCTTGGTCCTTCTTGCTCGCCTTGGTTTTCTTTAATTTGCTCGGTGTGGGCTTCTGAATGCTCGCCATTATTGAAAATTTGGTTTATAGTTGTTTCGCCGATGTTATCCTTTCAAAGGGGAATCGAATAATGAACTGAAGAGAAAATAAATATTGAAAATAATTTACATGTGACATTCTTTTCATTATTTTTTTTTTTAAATCAAAGTACCTCCTGAGAGAGTGCGAAATGTCAACATTCAACTGAAAATGCTACCCACCCGATCGGGATAAAATACCCGGCTGTTCCACATGGACATGATAGAAGTCGGTCATAAGGTCCATCGAAAAAAGGGACATTTTGTCTAGATTCCTTAATTTAAAGACACCCGGCCTAATGGCACGATGGTTAGTGCAGCGCAGATGGCCCGGGTTCGATTCAAAGCCGTAGCATCACCAAAATGGGTTTTCACTGGACCTCTTCTCGTGATGATCTGACAAATCATCCGTGAAGTATCAATTGTCAAGAAGAGCTTATCTCAACTAAGCCGTTCAGATTCGGCAGAAAACACGAGGTCCCAACGTCCAAGAAGTACACACGCACACATTAATGGTTGTGAGAAAGCTAGGACCTGGATTCTAACGAGCCTGTTGCATTTTTTTTATTAATTTCTACAACGACATTACGATGGTTGGGTGTTGTAGAACGTGGATAGGGCTTTAACTTGGCAATGCCCAGTGGTTGTAGTTCTGACTCTGGTAACCATCGGTCTTATCCAACCGGATTTGACTTTCTAACCGATAAGCGTGAGTGTCGATAACACGACGGAAAACAGCAACACTATGAACAGCCAGGTCAGAATGGCACTGAATGACTCGGCTTGCTGTCCCAGGCGAGCCTATACAAGCTGCTTCGACATATTCGGACAACAGGTTATCTGGGAATTTCAAGGGTTAGTCAGGCCTTTTGAACAGTTATGGTGGCGGATGAACCAAAAGGCCAACGGCAGCACTCAATCCTGTAATGGATACTGATGGTTCCGTGTCCTAGAGGTATCTAATAAATTGGAACTGGCCCTAACGGTTACGAAGCAACCAATAGCCTCGGAAAGTACTGATTTTATTGTCGACGACCCTGCTAAACGAAAAAAGGACAACGACGTTCGTGTCTGCACCTCGAATGTGAGAAAATTATACAGGAGAGGTGCAAGCGAATAATTAGCGGAAGCCCTAAGCCGCACCAAAATAGACATAACTGAAATCCAGGAAATACGATGGGACGGGGTATGCAAAAGTAGGATACAAAACTGTGACATCTATTACGGACTGTGTTATAGTGAGCAGAAGCATCTGCTATTCGGATGTGGATCTGCCATAAGTCCTAGTCTTGTGCGTTCAAGGCATTAGCGATCACATTGTAACAATCCGCATCAAGGCCAAATTCGCCAACATAAGTCTCTTATGAAGTCACGCCTTGACGGAGGAAAAGTTGACAAGAGACTTCTCCTACGAGCACTTGGAAAAAACTTATCGCGCTGGGAGATTTTAACGCAAAGGTAGGAAGAGAAGACATCTTTAGCAGTATTGTCGGAAAAAATAGCCTGCACGACAACACGTCTGGGAACATTCTTAGGCTAATTTACTTCGCCACAGAACAAAATGACACTATATCCGCCACACGATTTTCCCACCTCGAAATCCATAAGGGGACATGGCGGTCTCCAAATCAACGAACGGTAAGCAAAACTGATAACATTGCGAAAGACAAAAGGCACGAACGAGGCCTACATGGCTATGCGTCAGGTGAAGACGAGAGCTGCCATTGAGCTCTATAGGCAGATAAGAAGGGAAGAACCCCGGCTTTTCAGAAAGAAGAAGGCAGACGGCAATTTATAGTAGTAAAGCCCTCACTCGAACTATTAAGGAGATCCTATATAAGACCCTGGTCACCCCAGTACTGCTTTACGGCGCTGAAGCATGGAACGTGTCAAAAGCTAATGAAGAAATTCGTGGTCGATTTTTTCTCCCGGCAAATCGGAAGGGGCACTTACAAAAAAATGTACCATTCCAAATATTTTTTTAATAATTTGCCATTTACTTGATGTGAAAAATTTGCCCAAATATTTTTGTCCAGGCTTTAGACTAAATTACCCTACTGTGAGCCGTCCAAAAAAAGTTTAATTTCGAACAAACAAAACGAACCATCAACACCCGATCACCGACATCGAGCACCTTCGGTTTGGGTTAGTACTTGGATGATTCACCGGATCAAAACACCGTCGTCGTGATGATTTTATGTTTCATAAAATCCATTCCACACCGTCCCAAATGAAATTTCAGTTCAAACAGATCGGTTTTAACGAACCAGCGGTATTCCGCAACCGATCTATTTGCTATCTATACCGACCTGGTTTGTACGCACCTTAACTCACTTCGACAGGAAATAAAATAATCAGTTGAATGGCAACTTGCGATAAATCGACGTTATCACAGAGTTGGCATATTAATGCCGCAAAGATACAAATATCCAATTGAATTATGGCACACCCAAGAAAACAAAGACTGATTAGACCAAGACTATAAAGCTTTGACTTCCCAGTTCCCTGTGCCATAATAGTCAACCGTTTGCTGGCAGACAGCTCACTATGTATCTCTTACTCAACGCGGTGGTTATAGTTCTCACACTCAGCTACTCATCCGGTAAGGCCTTTCAATAGAAAAAAAGCTCTTTGATTCTAAAAAATAGATCTCTTCCAGTTGAGGGCTATAAATGGGTGCACGTGGAAGCTGGTGATAACTACATGCCTCCATATGCCATTTATCTGAATGCCGAACTCAAAACACATGTCGGACGTGCTCGTCACTTTGACGAAATACTACCAGCCGAAGTGTACAACAACACATTTGCCCTAGTATACAGTTGCAAAGAGCTGATAGAGAAAAATACTTTTGAAGTACTTGTCGATGACGATGGCGACTGTCACTTCGATGACACAAAGCTGATAACAAGGGACCTACCTCAGACGATACTGCGTGCTGGAGAGAAAGATACCGGTGAACCGATTTATCTCGGCTGGGCGAGTGATGGCGAGTACAAGCATTTAGCTTCAGTCTTCATAACTTCGAATACAACAACATTGTGGCCTGGAACAAACGGTGGTCCCTTTGGAATCCTCTGTAAAGACAACAATCGTTGGAATGATTCGTCATCGGTAGTGGTACCAGCAGGCGCAATTTCTGGTGGTAAATCGGTCAACGACACTGAAATTTATGTAGCACGTTTGAAAAGGAACTGTGAGATCTTTCCTGGACAGGCTGATCCCACCTTGGGACTAACTTCAGCTACAAATCACTATTGGTCCCAGCCCATGCGGTCTGTTTACTCCCAATTCTTGGTTGAAGGGACACATAAATACCGTTGGGTCAGTACGGGGTATGGATTTATTCCAGACTATGCTGTTCTCGGTGGGAAGTCCATGGATACTGGGGAGTTTATGTATGTCAGCAGGTCCAACCAAACTTTGTCTTATGAAACATTCGCGATGGCTTATTATTTCCAAAGGCCTTATGAGATCTTGGTGCAAGATGGACAGTGAATAACCAGCCATACTGAGATCTTTTTCTTTTCAATAAAATCGGCTAATTAATCCTTTTGGTCCTTTAGTTCAACTTATAACCCAACTTATGGTTATTTTTAATAAAATTTGACCTCTCCACCCATTATAGGGTGGATAATCCACCAGTATGGCTTTAGAATTTCCTATAGCAATAGCCGCTGAGGTCGTAAAAGAGGAAGTAAGCCATAAATCTTCAAGCTCACAATTTTTCGCCACAAGAACTCATTAGAAGAGAACTTCAAAGGTTCAAGCTAGCTGTTCAGCTCTCCGAAAAAAGAAAAAGTCAAACACTGTCTCTGGAACTGAGAGCAGTTCCCCATTCACCATTGAAAAATCCACTAAGGTGGATAAGGACTTGCAACATAGAATCGCCAGAAATCATTGGTGAAAACCCATCCGGTTTCTAAGGAGCTAAAGTGGATAACGCCAAATACCTACTGCCGGTCCATATATCCTTGTGCTGTGATAGCGACGACGCGACCAACGCCCCGATTTCACCTAAGCATTAAGATAGGTCCCTTCTAAAATGCCCAAAGTATGTTTTAAAGTATTACCTGTGCCATCAAGACCATAAAAAGTTGAGGCCCGGTAACTTCTACCGACTACAGCTGGCTAAATTAGATATACAGGGTGCGTTTTGTGCTCCAAGCTTTGCTGGTAGTTGTTACCAAGTTGATATGCCTCCAAGGGTTTTGAAAGTTGACAGACGAAACCGTTTTCATGGTGAGATACCAAAAAATTGACGGCGATTTTAAGTCTTTTAGCAAAAAACCATTACTGCCGACGTAGCTTTTACATTTTTCCTCCTTGCATGCGACTCGCTTACTTATTTAAGTGGCGCTACAGCACACCACCATGCCTCTCCAATTTTGCCGGCCCTTAGCTAACCGCCTATAGTTGCAAACTCCAAGTTGGTTCAGGTCGGTTTCTAGGGAGGTAGGTAGAAGTGGCGGTTCTGCATGAACCCAAGTAGCCCTTGCACTTGCCGCAAGTGAGCCGTGAAGAGCTGAGCCTTGGCTGGCTAGTTCGTCTGCACGCTCGTGTCATTTTGTTACCGCGACTCGTGTGACCCATATTATGTTTGTTGTTGTGTATGTGATACACGTGGTCTGTAGATCCAGCCTGTGAGGATTAGAAAGCGGATGAGATCTAGTATCCTTTTACCTGAGATGTCGCTAGGGTTGTCGAAAAATGGTTTGTCTAACGCACGCAATCTGGCTCTATAGTACCGGACATTTGCAGATGAACTGGGTGTGGGTTTCTCTCTCATTTGTGTTCCTGCAAATGCGACATTGAGGGTTGTATGGGATCATTAGTTTGGACGCATGGTCTCCAATTGGCCAGTGCAACGTGACTATCGCCGTAATTCTTGAGATATTTGAGCGGTTTCTATTCAGTAGGCCGTTTGTTCTGTTTACGTCTTAGCAGGGCCATGTCATCCTCGCTATGGCGAGGAGTCTTATGAGTGTATTTGGTGTATTTGGGATGCGAGCCGCAAGTAAGCCGTGAAGAGCTGAGCATTGCCTGATCAGCTCGTATAAACGCTCGTTTCCTTCAATGTCACTGTGCCCTGGAACAAAGAGAAGTGTGGCCCTGAAGCGTTTGCCAGGGTGGGCAAGGTCATTCCGAAATGTACCAGTTTGGAGGATATGGTAGCCGACTTGATGGCCTTTATGGCCGCTTGGCTATAGCAATATTTTGCTCCTTCGTATTGTCACACCCCAATAGCGTACAAGCCTCTCGGATAGCCAGTAGTTCCGCATGGAATACGCTGGCAAAATCCGATTGGCGATTTGAAACTGACATTTTCGGTAATTCCGAGTAGACACTGGAGTACTGGATCCAACACAACAGTTCATCTTAGATCCGTCGGTGTAGACGAGCGTATCGAAATCTCTTACTACTTCGTTTCTCTTCCACTGAGCTCTGATAGGAAATCCTACGTGGAAGCCCTTCCTGAAGCTTAGTATCGGTGTTATGTAGTCTGTTGGAGTCGTGATCATGCCGTTTGGTAACGAGTCCAGGGTATGACTGTAGCCATACGACCTTGCATTCCAGCATCCTTAATCCTTACTCATTGAGTCTTACTGAGCTGCATAATGCGGTATTTTTAATGTGTAGGTCGAGAGGCAAGAGATGCAATAGCACAGTATGGGTATCCGTTGGCGCCGTCTTCAGCGTGCCCGTAGTGCCTATGCTGGCTGTTCTTAGCAGCCTTTTTGGTTTTGCTTTTACTCCATGTGGGCCACTGCACACCACTGCTATGTACATCCACAAGGTCATCTATGGTTGAAGTCCCCACTTTTTTCCAAAGGTCTTTCTACAACCATAGATGGCAACACACGCCTTCCATACTCTATTTTCGATGTTGTTTTTCCAGTTAAGTTTTGGGTCAAGCATGATACCTAGCGCTGGAAAATAGTGTGAGTGGTTGGTCATTAAGACGGGGGAGGGTGAAGTCGAGTATTTTGGTTTTGGTGGTGAATGTCATCAATTTCGTTTTGCTCGGGCTTACACCGAGGCCACAACATGCAGCCCAGGTGCTAACCTTGTCCAGAGCAGCCCCCATGACTTCACTTTACACGCAGGGAAATTTTCCTGACACTAGTATCACCACGTCATCCGCATTCGCGACAGATTTATCCTGCCTGCTCCTCGTCTAATTTAACTAAAGTTTTGCTCATAACCATAAGCCAGAGTAGAGGAGAGATGACGCCACCCTGTGTCGTTCCGCTATTCAAATTTGGTGGCTATTTCTCAGTGTTGGCTGGATAACTCTTGTTCCGAGCATAGAGATTATCCATTGGCTAATAGATTTCTCTATGCCTACCTCGATCGGAGATTCAAAAATAGCTCCAGTGGGGACGTTGTTGAAAGCTCCTTCTATACGTTAGAAGGAGGCTAGAGTGTATTCCTTATTCTGTACGGATTTTTCGATTGTCCGCACTACCTCGTGAAGAGCTGTTTCCGTTGATCTGCCCTTGAGGTAGGCATGCTGTGATTTGGATAGCGATGATTCTACTAAAAAAAAACTTCGCATATGGATGTCAAGAACGCGCTCCAGGATTTTTAGTACAAAGGAGGTTCGACTGATTGGTCCGAAGTCCTTCGCGATCTCGATTCCACGTTTGCCTTCCTTCGGTATAAATACCACTCGAGCGCGTCTTCACGAGTAAGGTACGTGGTTAAGTATTACGCAGGTTCTAAAAATTGTCGCCAACAATGGCAATGTTTGGTCTCGAAGTTCTCTGTAGCATAACTGGCAGTATGCCGTCAGGTCCCGGAGACTTAAACGGAGAGAAGCCGTTAATAGCCCAAGGAAATCTTTTCCTCTGAAATTATTGAATTGATATTGCTGCGTGGTGCAGTTTGTCCTTGCCGAGATCTCCCGGATTCCGTACTAGTATCATTGCATCCTGGAAAGTGTGTATTTAACAAGATCTCCAAGGTCTTCGCAGAGGATTGTTGGTAAATCTTGCCTTTGTTATCACAAATGTTTTCCCTTTCATGACAGGCTTGTGAGATCTCAGCATGACGTAGTTATACAGATCGTTTTGGAGCTGGTCCTTCAGAACGTTATTTTCTCCTTTGCTCCTAGTTGACAGGCTTGTGAGACCTCAGCATGACGTAGTTATACAGATCGTTTTGGAGCTGGTCCTTCAGAACGATATTTTCTCCTTTGCTTCTAGTTGACAGGCTTGTGAGACCTCAGCATGACGTAGTTATACAGATCGTTTTGGAGCTGGTCCTTCAGAACGTTATTTTCTCCTTTGCTCCTAGTTGACAGGCTTGTGAGACCTCAGCATGACGTAGTTATACAGATCGTTTTGGAGCTGGTCCTTCAGAACGTTATTTTCTCCTTTGCTCCTAGTTGACAGGCTTGTGAGACCTCAGCATGACGTAGTTATACAGATCGTTTTGGAGCTGGTCCTTCAGAACGTTATTTTCTCCTTTGCTCCTAGTTGACAGGCTTGTGAGACCTCAGCATGACGTAGTTATACAGATCGTTTTGAAGCTGGTCCTTCAGAACGTTATTTTCTCCTTTGCTCCTAGTTGACAGGCTTGTGAGACCTCAGCATGACGTAGTTATACAGATCGTTTTGGAGCTGGTCCTTCAGAACGTTATTTTCTCCTTTGCTTCTAGTTGACAGGCTTGTGAGACCTCAGCATGACGTAGTTATACAGATCGTTTTGGAGCTGGTCCTTCAGAACGTTATTTTCTCCTTTGCTCCTAGTTTCTAAAAAGGTAGATCCCGTGACTCAGCCCATGGTTCCATGAATTCAAAGCTCATCGTTGGTACTCCTTTTGGCTGGGAAGTGACGATGCGATTTATGCATGTAAACAAGCTTCCACTCTACAAAACCCCCGTACTTGAACGAGTGCTTCACCTTTCCTTTACCACGATAGATATACCTTTGTCTGATACACTCTTCTATGGAGTACGGCACACATACCTTTCGTAGAACTAACTGTTTAAATAATTTAATTGATTTCCCGTTTGTTTATTGCTTTCATGTTTGATTGAACCACTCTGCTGGTGTAGCTACTTCTATCATGAGTATGGAAACTGATAAGCTATGGACTATATAACGTTGAAACTTTCCAGAGCCCCAATAGTCACCGTTTCATCAGCTAAAGACCCCATCATGTGTCGCTTACTCAAAACCGTGACAATTATAGTGACACTTCAAGCCCTTAGCTACTTCTCTGGTAAGATAATTTAAAGCCAAACTTAAATTTTTTTTTCATTTTGAAAATGCCTTTCCCTCCTTCAGTTGAAGGCTATAAATGGATTCATCTGAAGCCTGGAAGTCGAATGCCAACGAATGCACGGGTGTTGAGTTCATCCCTTGGTACATACATTGGACGGGCCCGACACTACGAAAAAGTTCTACCAGCCGAGGTTTACAACACCTCACTTGCCTTAATCTTC
The DNA here is from genome assembly GCA_949824845.1 of Rhingia rostrata. Taxonomy (NCBI): domain Eukaryota; kingdom Metazoa; phylum Arthropoda; class Insecta; order Diptera; family Syrphidae; genus Rhingia; species Rhingia rostrata. Next base: position 25,725,519 of record OX463755.1, on the reverse strand, counting down.
ACCTGTAATAAGGTGATAAGGAAACTGGATTTTGAAATACTTGTCGATACGGAGAACTGCGATTATATCTACAATCTTAATCTAAACAACATACCGGAGAATATTATTCGCGTCGGAAACAACTGGAACGGAGAACCAATATATTTCGGCTTGACTGAGGGCGTTCCTAATCATGTTGTCCAAGTTCTATTGAGTTCTTGGCAAATAATTAAGTGGAACGGTGTAACGTCTAATCTCTATGCAATAGCTTGCAAGGACCCCAATCAATGGGTTGACACGTCATCTATGAAGTTACCAGCTCGTGCTATTTATGGTGGCAAATCGGCCAACAATAGTGACTTGTATGTCGCCCGTTTGAATAAGGATTGTGAAGTGTTTCCCGGGCAGGCTATACCAGACCAGGGTATTTCCACAGCTGTAAACAAGTTTTGGAACATAAGCATAGAGTCTTCGTATCCACAGGTCTTAGTTGGAGACTCAGATGATTACCTTTGGGTAGCAGCTGTCAATGGAGAGATACCTGACTTTGCCGTTGTAGGTGGACAAGATGCAGAAACCAAAGAGTTTATGTATGTGGCGAGATACAATCACACTCTGGGATATATCACACATTCGGAGGCGTTGAAGAGTAGGCAGTCTTATGAGATTTTGGTTAACGATGGACAATAAACTGAAGACTTAACAGGCACAAGGGCATTTTTTAAAAATTTGGTTTAGTTTTTGACGTTATGGAAGCAAACTAAGGGACAACTGGATAGCATACACATGTCGAAGCTTAGTAGGTCCTCTGAAAATGTATGAAATATCTGGCATTAGCAACTTTTAAGAGGCCACAAACCTAACTTGTTGAGTGAAGTCATACTTTTGACAAAAAAAAATTAGACTTTCCGTTAAACGCTGATTCCAAATCACAAATTTCAGAAGCTTCACATGACAGTTAAAAACTCTTGGATGGTTGTCAGACTATCGAGGAAGGTGGGACAGTGGGAAAAAACTTAGGTAATGTTACCTTTCAGGATTCGAATCAGCGGTTAGTATTCCAACCATTTACTCTCTATGCAAGTGCAACCCCTTAATCACCTTGGGGGCTAGTGAGTTCGGCTTGATAAAATATCGTCAGGACTAATGATTTCAAAGTGGAAAAGGTCAGAGTGAATATAAGGATGATCAGCTCAGGAACACCATTTTAATGTGTGTGGTCGCGGTTTGGCAATAATGGTGTCGCCAGTTTAGTGGAAGGTTGCGCGTTCACTCCTAGCCAACAGTTTTGTAACTTTTGTTCAAAGGAAATAAAAAAGGCCGGTTGTTGAACATAAAAAAACTGCACCACCTTGAAATTTCTTCGAATTTAACGAACACAAGCCACAGTGACTCCCAGAAGTTAGCTCGGACACCACCCATGGAGTAAGTCTCGACTGCATCTAAAATCTTTCCTATCACTCTCTTTCTTCCACCTCTCTAACGCTCGTAATGTGGTAAAACATTTACTTACCTACTTAGGTGGCGCTACAGTCCGAAATGAACTTGGGCCTCAACCAACGTGCCTCTCCAATAAGACAGGTCGTTAGCTAACAGCCGAAAGTTGCGCACTCCATGTTGGTTGAGGTCGGAGAGGCTTCTTCTACTGCGTCCGACGTCTAGATGGGAATCGAGCTGCGAGCTTGAGTATTGGTGTCGTTCGTTCTACGTTCTACATTACCTAGCCATCTTAAACGTCCAATACGGCGCTTTTTGACCAGGGACATGTCTCTGTACAGCTCGTATAGTTCTTGGTTGAATCTTCGTCTCCATAGCCCGTCAACACCCGAAGATTTTTCGAAGAATTTTACTCTCGAAAGATTTCTTCATCTGCCTTTGAGACGGTCCATGCTTCAGCGACGTAGAGCAGGACTGGGGTGATCAGGGTCTTATATGGGATCTCCTTACTATTTCGAGTGAGGGCTTTCCTACGACATTGTCTTCTTAGCCCGAAGAAACAGCGGTTGGCAAGAGTAGTTCTTCGTTTAATTTCTGACGGGATGTTGTTGTCAGAGTTAATAGCGGTCCCGAGGTAGAAAAAGTCCCGTACTTCCTGTTATATCTGTCAATGGTGATGTTCTGTCCACTTCGTCAATGTTGTACGTCCTTTCGAGTCGGCGGCATATATTTTTTTGCCGCTGCCTTCTGTAAACTAGCAAACGCGGCTATGACATGACCTTGAGCCCGACTTATGATGTGAGTAGTTTAACCGATTAAAGGAAGAAAGTGCCTCTGGTATTGGCTCGGGAGTTTTGCACAATCCTCTCAAGAATGGTGTTAAGGTTGCATGATTGTGTTTCGTCTTGCCTTAATCCTTTTTGTGGTATCGAATGTGTCGACGAAGTTGTTTCCGATGCTGATGGAGCAGCGAGAATCCTCCATCGTCATCTTGCACAGACGGATGAGTTTGGGCGGAATACCAAAACTCGACGTGGCTTTGTATAGTTTATCCCTGTAAAGGCGCCGTATGCGGCACTCTTTCAGGCGTTCACATATTATTGCAGGTAGGATGTTGTAGGGCTCGTTTTTGGCTGCGAGCTATTGTGGGGATAAGTCATACTTCTATCACATAAGGTGCGGTTGATCTAAAAGATTGTTGATAGCCCCAAAGCACAACCTCCACCACCACAAGGACCACTACCTTGTTGCAGGAAGGGTAAGAATTCGGATATCCACCGTCCCACAACAAACCAGAAATAGTGTGAACTAATCTGATGTCGAAAGACTGCAATCGCGCAACGCGTATCCCAAAACCTCTCGATTAACACCATACTACCAGCATCGATTGTCGAGGAACAATGGAAACGATGCCAACAAGCCATTAGATCCTCTGCAACAGATGAGCTAGGTCTCTCGCTCTCATCAGCGAGAAATTCCTGATTCGATGAGGAATGCAGACAGATGCTCTCAGCCAAGAACGAAACCTTTAAGGCTAAGCTGCAGGAGAAGACGAGAGGTGCCATTGAGGAATGAGGGAAGAACCCCGGTTTTCCAGAACGAACAAAACAGAGCACGCTATCGAGGATGTAGAGAGGTTCCACTCAAGGAACGATGTTAGCAAGTTTTATGAAATTGAAAAATTCCAATCCAAGGATACAAGGCTCGAACAAAACCCTGTAGAGATGAACGAGGAAATAGCGTAGTTGAGACACTGTCCATGCTTAGGATATGGAAGAACCACTTCTGCAGACTGTTGAACGGCGATGAGGAACAATATTCCTCTGTCAGACAGAATGAACCATTCACTGCTGGGAACGACAGCGAAAACTGCCAACCACACGCCCTGAGTGAAGTGAGGATAGCAATATCTAAGCCCAAGCGTAATAAGGCTGCCGGAAATGACGGACTTCCCGCTGAGCTTTATAAAGCCGGCAGAGATGACTTGGTAAGTAACATCCACCAACCATAAGCTCAATCTGGTCGGAAGAATATATGCCTGAAGAATAGAACCTCAGCACCGTTTGCCCGATCAACAGAAATGATGACCATCTGAACTGCATCAACTACAGAGGGATTGGTGTCCTCAATATCGTCTAAAAGGTCCTATCTGCCGTAATATGCGAACGCCTGAAACCGTTAACCAACAACCTGATCGGTTGTGTCTTAGGTCAGGAAAGTCCACAACCGAACAAATTTTTACACTTCGACAGATCCTGGGAAGAAAAACCCAAGAAGTCCAAATCGATACCCACCACGTATTCATCGATTTCAGAGCCGCATGCGACAGCATTTATAGAGACGACTGTCTAGCTTTTGTATACCGTCCAAGCTCTTCCGTTTGTGAAGGATGACGAAGGAGAATTCCCGCTGCTCCATCAGTGTCGGAAATGACCTCACTGACACATTCGATACCAAAAAAGGACATGAGACTCGTTCACTCTGATTCATGACAGGATTGTGCAAACCTCACGAGCCAACACCAGAGGCACAATTTTCCAAAAATCTCTACAACTACTAGCATACGCCGAAGATATTGACATCATTGGTAGGACCCAACGTGATGTCATAGCCACGTTTGCTAGTATAGAGAAGGAAGCGGCAAAAATGGGTTAAGCAGCAAGTGAGGGCAAGACTTAGTATATGCTAGTCTGTCAACACTAAAGGAAACACAACATCGACGAATTGGACAGAACGTCACCATTGACAGATATAACTTTGAGGTAGTACGGGACTTTATATACCTCGGCTCCGCTATTAACTCTGACAACAACATCTCGTCAGAAATTAAACGAAGAATTACTCTTGCCAACCGCTGTTTCTTCGGGCTAAGAAGGCAGTTCAGTAGTAAAGCCCTCACTCGAACTACTATGGAGATCCTTTATAAGGCCCTGATCATCACAGTCCTGCTCTACGGCGCTGAAGCATGGACCGTCTCAAAAGCGGATGAAGAAACCTTTTGTCGATTTGAGAGGAAAAATATTCGGTACCGTTTACGTTGGAGGGCTATGGAAGCAAAGATTAAACCAAGAACTATACAAGCTGTGCAGCTACATGCTCCTATTTAAAAAAAAACTCCGCATTGGACGTTGAAGATGGTTAGGACATGTAGAACGGATGGACACCAATACTTCGGCTCGCAGAATCTTCGATTCCCAGCCGGACGTTGGACGCATTAGAGGAAGACCTCACCTTAAGTGGCGCGTACAAGTAGAAACCGACCTTAACAAACTTGGAGTGTGCAACTAGATGCAGTTAACTAAGGACCGGGCTAATTGGAGACGCATATTACTTGAGTGCCAGGTTCATTCCGGACAACTATTTCTCCACAAACCTTTGATTTTGACTTTGTGCAGCTACGATTGCTTGACAAAGGCCACTGTCACAGTCTCGTTAGGTATAAAGAACTGCAGCTAGTCGATAGCAGCGTCGGTGGAAGTCCGATAGAATATCGAAAACCAAAATCCCAAAAACCCAAAATCCCAAAAATCCAAAATACCGAAAATCAACGCTCAGCAATAGAAAAATCGAGCACGGCTGTGGCGCTGGAGGTGTTCTGCCAACTTGGCTCTAAGGAGACACGGTTCCTTGATAAAGGCTAAATAAACACTCTCTTCAGCCTTGAAGAACAACAGGCTGTCAGTGGTGTAAATAAATTTGCCCCTCTCTGATTAGGTAAGGAGATCATACTGTTCTCCAACCAAAATTTGATAACCCCGGCTCCAAAATTCTCGCATTGGGTTAGTATCTGCCGCAGTCCTTCTTGGCTTCCGTAGCTTGGGAAATATTATTTGCCATACAACTACGTTTAGGTCTCAATTCTTCTGGTTCCGGAGAATATTTTGAATGTACACCTGGGTTCAGAGATGTAGAAATGCCTCGCCCAATTTGACGTTTCCCAAGACCGTCAATGCACGGATACAAAAGTCAAAAGACTTGGCATTGGTACCTTTGCCTAGAATGTACGAAGCGAGTAAGGTTTCCACCAATCCTCACCCGAGAAATTGCGGTTTTTTTAATACCAGCAGTAACACCTTCTAATACCATGGCATTCAGGATCTTGACCTCTTTCCTGGTGTCCATCGATCCTCAAATTGATCTCTCATGTGCCATGGTTCATGGGTACCAAGACAAGTTTTCGTAAGTAAAGAGGAATTCATCCCTGCATCTGTGTCCATGTCCGCTATTCGTCACTCAATTGGCAACGGCAAACAGCAGGAATTTACATGTCCAATCCCCGATATTAACATTTAATAACATCAACACGAGCGCTCATATAACAAACGCAACATATTCGCACGCGAAATTAACACCACCAAACCCATGGCTAACACCATTCGGTCCACTGTCCATTCGTCAGCAGGATTATGCTTTGCCATTCCCCAGGAGAACCCGAAAAACTGGACACAATCCCCGAATATGCATATTCTCTCGGATTCTCTCTTTGAGTCCACAACTGTGTGTGTGAATCCTCCTTAAGCCTCATCGGACATGCGAAAGTGTGAAATTGCGTACAACGAAAGGATTAACACTTCCGAGACGCAAGAGCTTACGCTAATACACCGTCTGCTGTCACGTTCCCATGGGATAAGTGTGTCCCATGCCAATCGTTTGGACATCACAGATAACCGTTATATTGCGCTTGAATTTAAAATTCCTATCACCCGTCACGGCCGAAGGACATTTTCGTTTGTAATTATGAAAAGTGATTCCGCATTGACACCTTGCGCTGATAAATTCTTCAACCGGAAAGGAGTAATTCAGTTTCTGTCTGGGGTCCTTTTTTTTTTTTTTTTAATTTGCCTAATGCGACTCTCAGTCCAATTCCATCAACAACCGACTTCGTCAACTTCGGGGGTGACTTCAATGGAATTGCATTGCAATCGTAGTCGTGTCCCTTTTGCTTGATGGGCCGATTGCATTCTTCGATTGTGTTCGATGTCAAAGTTCAAATTTTGACAGATGTCGGCATATGACGAGAAAAACAAACCCCTCTCCCATGCACACCACAAAATCTCATTTCCTGGACAAACAGTAATTAAATATACATGTGTGTCGATAGGGAGCTGGGGCACGGGGGCTTGAGTTGAGTTTTTTTTAAGGAACTTTGACGTTCGTTCCACAAACGGATTCCACACACGAGCGTTTGGTTTATCGCCAAAACAAACAGCTCCTCCTGCGGATTGGAGTGTGTGCTCCTTGTGTGCTAAATTATGTATGCACATTGGAAAACGGCGAAATTCAACACAAATGGCACATATATGAGTGTGTGTGTGAATGATTAAATGTGTGCACATGCATTATGAATTGATAGAACGAAGGAGGGGGAGAATGACAGGAAAGTGAATCCTTGGGTTAGGAGTTCACATTTTAAAACAAAATGATGAACTTGTACTTTTGGAGCGGGTAAACATTTACTTTGGGGGAAGCGCTGCGTCTTCTGAGACCTTTACGCCGCGAACTGCTTGAGAGATATTCAGCATCGTGTGTGTGCCATCCGAGAATGGATTGAACAGGGAACGGAGGAGGAAGCAGTTCAAGTTGAAGTTTGGTGTTCGGTTTAATGTAATTGCATGGATTAATAACATATTCGGATGTGAATTCAATTCGATTTGGGGTGAGGAGTGGTTGGCGAATTGGCAAAAACACTGCGTGAGCAAACAATATTCATATGAGAGGAAATCCTTTACCATGACTGGATATGGAGAGTAATCAGGAGAGTGGTTTATGCAAGCATTTCTTTTGGTTTCAGTAATTTTTGCATATCTTTGGGAAGAGCTCACAGGCGACGAAATCAAATTTAATTTAAAGGATCATACTGGATTTCTTGATAAAAGAAAAACAGAAAATCTGGTTATAAATACAGGGTGCGCCATCTTTTAGAGGTGTACCTTAACATTGAATTACTTTGACAATTATAGCGTAATAGGTCGTCTCGAATTCGAATCGTCCAGAGACAATGACTTGTGAATATGCACCTCTAAGGCACGCATGCTATACACCCCGGTGCTACTGAAAACTCGAATCTGTCCTCACGCGGTACAGGGCAGACATTGCTCCGATCCAGGAAATATTTTGGACTGGATGTGGATGCCGATGTGGACAGCCGACTTAGGTCAAGGACAATCGAATTTAAATCGGTTAGTGATCGGCTGCACACATTAGCATGCGTATTCGATGTGGACAGCCGACTTAGGTCAAGAATAATTGAATTTAAACCGCTTAGTGATCGCCCGCCAGTGATCCGTATTTTTTTTTGGCAGATGGCGTGTGTGTCGTGTCAAGTTTCCGTATCATCATTGATAAGCATACCCCCTCATCCTTACTCTGAATGGGATCTCGAGAGAATTGCTGAAGATCCACTGTTTTCGACCAACATTTCGTTCAGCGATGAGGCCCAATTCTGGCTCAATGGAAACGTCAATAAGCAAAATTGTCATACATCTCCCGAAGAACAACAAAACATTATTGTATCAGTGCACTATCCCTAATAGCCTGACTATTCCTAGCCAGATGTTAGATGCAGTAGCGGAAGATCTTACCTTAAGACTAAACCAACCTCAAACAACTTGAAGTGTGCAAGTGGAGGATGTTAGCTAAGGCATGTGAGTTGAAGAATAGGTCGATGTCCTATTTCAAACTCAGTATTTAACTGTAAATCCTTTTTTTCTACCGAACAAACCCCAATTATAGACGACATCCCAGAGAGGAAGGCGCTTTGAACAAGCAATGGCGTACTGGCGATCCTGAATGATATCCAATGCTGAGTATCAGCAGACTGACACCACGCAATCCGTACTAAATGGTGTCAGAATACCAAAACGCTTAAAAGTGTAGCTCTTAACAATTATCTGCGACTCAAATAAACAACGGAAGCAATGTAGACTTGGAAGAATCCTGCGCGTGCGCTTATGAAGAGACGGAGTAGCACGATGTGTTTACGAGATCGGGGGGATTGCTCCTTCGAGTATCCAAGTGGGCCTTTAAAAGGAAACCTCGTTCCAGATAGACGACAAAGCTTTTACAATCGTATGAAAGCGCCTTGGCGAACAGTGTTAGTGTTTAAGGCCCGCCTCACCTGAAATATCAGCACTCAAAGCAAACAAAGGAATACTCCTCCCAAGAGATAAAATATATTTCCAAGGGATTAGAGAGAAAACCCAGTTCCACTAGTAAATTTCTTTTATTACAATACCGCAAGGACACATTTCAGGAATCACTTTTTTGAGCCACGCTGCCTTGACCGACGTCTTCCAGAAGAACTTCGACGCGATCGACTGCGTTGACGACCGGGTTGACTGCGATGACTTCGTGTTCGACTGCGTCGCCTTCGCCTTGGTGGAGGATGTGGATCTTCTGGTTGTGGAATTTCTTCATCCTGATCAGAGAGTTAATATTTTTTTATCTTATAAAACTTTGCTTATACAAATTTCTTACCTCAAAGGGAGAGAAATCCAATTCGGAATCCAATAAGGACTCATCGTCATCGTCATTGAATTTTTTTGATTGGATTTTTCTGGGTCGCGTAGTCCTGAAAAAAAATTATAAGGATTGGAATAATAGAATTCAAAAAAAGTTTAGAAATATTACTTACCCTTGGTGCTTCTTGCTCGCCTTGGTATTTTTTAATTTGCTCGGCGTGGGCTTCTGAATGCTCGCCATTATTGAAAATTTGGTTTATAGTTGTTTCGCCGATGTTATCCTTTCAAAGGGGAATCGAATAATGAACTGAAGAGAAAATAAATATTAAAAATAATTTACATGTGACATCCTTTTCATGATTTTTTTTTTTAAATCAAAGTACCTCCTGAGAGAGTGCGAAATGTCAACATTCAACTGAAAATGCTACCCACCCGATCGGGATGAAATACCCGGCTGTTTCACATGGACATGATAGAAATCGGTCATAAGGTCCATCGAAAAAAGGACATTTTGTCCAGATTCCTTAATTTAAAGACATCGGGCTTAATGGCGCGATGTTAGTGCAGCGCAGATGGTCCGTGTTCGATTCCCAGCCGTAGCAACACCAAAATGGGTTTTCATTGGACCTCTTCTCGTGATGATCTGACAAATCATCCGAGATGAATCAATTGTCAAGAAGAGCTTATCTCAACTAAGACGTTCGGATTCGGCAGAAAACACGAGGTCCCAACGTCGAAGAAATACACACGCACTCTTGAACAGAGATGGTGCCGGATGAACCAAAAGGCCAACGGCAGCACTCAATCCTGTAATGGATACTGATGGCTCTGTGTCCTAGGGTTGTCTAATAAATTGGAACTGGCCCTCCAGGTTGGGGGTTGTGCCCAATGGAAAAACTTACGGTTACGAAGCAACCAATAGCCTCGGAAGGGAATGATTTTAATGTTGACGACCCTGCTAAACGAAAAAAGGACAACGACGTTCGTATCTGCACCTCGAACGTGAGAAAATTAAACAGGAGAGGTGCAAGCGAATAATTAGCGGAAGCCCTAAGCAGGCACAAAGTAGACGTTCTTCAATCCAGGAAATACGATGGGATTGGCCATGCAAAAGCAGGATGAAAAACTGTGACGGACCGTGTTATAGTGAGCAGAAACAGCGTCTATTCGGGTGCGGGTTTGTTATAAGTACCAGAATTAGTCAAGAAGTCTTATGCTTCCAAGACATTAGTGAACGAATGAAGCCGAAATTTTCATGCATAAGCCTTATACGCATTCACGTCAAAGAGGAGGAAAAAGATGATATAGCTAAGGATTGCTTCTACGAGCTCCTTGACAAAAACTATGAGCTACTACCAAACTACGATGTAAAAATCGTGCTGGGAAAATTAAACGCAAAGTAGGAAGAGAAGACCTACACGACAACACGTCTGGTAATGGACTATGGCTAATTGACTTCGCTATGGAAAGAAATGCCACTATAGCCAGCACCCGGTTTCCCCACCTCGATATCTCTAAGGGGACATGAAGGTATCCAGATCAACGAACGGTCAACCAAACTGATAACTTTGCAATAGACAAGAGGCACGAACGAGGCCTACAAGGCTAAGCTGCAGGTAAAGACCAGTGTTGCCATTGAGCTCTATAGGCAGATAAGAAGAGAAGAACACCGGCTTCTCGATCGAGGATATAGAGAGGTGCCACACATGGAACGATGTTCGCAAGTTGTATGAAAGTGTAAAACTTCAAAGCCAAGGATACAAGGCTCGCACAGAATCCTGTCGAGATGAACGGGGTAATTTCGTAGTTGAGACACAGTCGATGCTGAGGATATGGAAGAACCACATCTGCAGACTGTTAAACGGCGATGACGAACAATATTCCGCTGTTAGGGCGGAATATGGGCAACAATAGCGAAAACTGACAACCACCCGTCCTGAGTGAAGTGAGAATAGCAATATCGAAACTCAAGATTAATAAGGCTGCCAGAAATGATGGCCTTCCCGCTGAATTTTATAAAGTCGGCAGAGATGACTTGGCAAGTAACATCCACCAACTCATAAGCCAAATCTGGTCGGAAGTAAGTATGCTTGAAGAATAGAACCTCAGTGTTGCGCCAACTACAGATGCACAAGTCATTTCAACATCGCCTAAAAGATCCTATCTGCCGTATGGGAACGCCTGAAACCATTTAAGAACAACCTGATCGGCCCTTATCAGTGTTTTTATTAGGCCAGAAAAGTCGACAACCAGTCAAAGTTTAACACTTCGGCAGATCCCGGAGAAAACCCAAGAAGTTCAAATCGATACTCAGCACCTATTCATCTATTTCAAGCTCGCATACGACAGCATATATATACATGAAGGAGGAGGATACCGATTTAGAATTATCGCTGCTTCATCAGTGTCGGAAACGACCTCACCGACACATTCGATACCAAAATGGGATTTAGGCAAGGCGATGCGCTGTCATGTGACTATAATTTGATTCTTGAGAGGATTGTGCAAAACCCCCAAGCTAGCACTACAGGTAGAATCTTCCAAAAATCAGTGCAAACTAGTGACATGCGTCGACGATATTGACATCGTTGGTAGGACTCAACGTGATGTCATAGCCACGTTTGCTAGTATTTATCTATCTCGGCTGTGCTATCAAGTCTGACAACAACATCTCGTCAGAAATTAAACGAAGAATTACTCTTGCCAACCGCTGTTTCTTCGGGCTAAGAAGGCAATTCAGTAGTAAAGCCCTCACTCGAACTACTATGGAGGTCCTTAATAAGGCCCTGATCATCACAGTCCTTGATCGATTCGAGAGGTAAAATCTTTGAAAAATCTTTGGTCCCGTTTGCGTTGAAGGGCTGTGGAGACGAAGATTCAACCAAGAACTATACCAGCTGTACAACGACATTTCCCTGGTCAAAAAACCCCGCATTGGAAGTTAGGACATGTAGAAGACCGAAACGGTCGTATAGCCTATCCACAGTTAGTCGAAAGACGTGGTAGATTAGCGGAACCGCCGATCTGTCCTGTATCATCCCTCGACTATCCAAATATAGGAAAGCTTTGAGCGGAATAAATCCGCTTAAACGCGCACTCTCAAAATATTCATTACTGGGTTAGAAGACCCTAAATTTTGGACTATTGTTCGAGGCTATCGCTCTTGCAGCGTCAAACCGAATGAGTTTCACCAGAAAATTGCCAATTCTGTTCATGTTGGCCCCGTTGTATATTTTTTGTAGTCAGATACTGGTGTTCTGTGAAGTCCAAGGCAGCTCCTCAAACACTGCCTCTCAAACACGCGTATCTTTTCCATTTGAGATGGGCAACGTTGAACCACACCGATCACCCATAGACAATCATCGGCCTAATGAGGGCCATATAGCAAATCACCTTCACCCTGCTGTCAAGACGACTGCTATAGAACAACCGTCTTGTCAGGGCAAACGCTTCCCTAGCTCTCCCCAGAGCACCGTCCATATGTCTTCCGAAATATAGATACTGATCCAGCTAGACGCCAAGGCACTTTCCTACACTTTTACTCGCCAGTGGCTGGCCGTTTGGTCCAACGATCACCAGCTTTCGCCAGTTCCTTCTCGTATCCCTAGAGGCCCTAGACATCGGTGTCCTAAACAGGATAGTTCTGATTTCTGAAAGTTGATTTTCAACTTTCAGTCATCACAATATCTCTGGTTCTTGTCGAAGTCCCGCTGCAAAAGTGTTCGAATGACTTCGACAGTAGGGGCTGTTCTGTACGCGATAAAATCGTTCGCATACGCAATTACCGCTCCCTTCTGCAGACCATTCTCAATGAAAAATTCGGTGGTAGAAGTTCCATTGCCACTTTTGACAACAAACGTTCTACCAGTCGACATGTCATGAAGCACATATAGCAGTGGTTTACTTATGCCAAGTCTGGTCAGCTTGAGATAGAGGCCCTCAACCCATACGGTGTCGAAAGCCTTCTCCAAATCAACCAGACATGCATTGGTGCACTGTTGGCTTTGTTCCATTGTATATCAGAGACGAATTTGGATGCGGCATGAATACAGTCATGTCCCGCCTTGAAACCAATCTGGTTCTCTGGTATTATCAGACTGTCCTCAGACCACTTGAACAGAGCCCGATTGTGAATCTTTTCGACAATCTTACTGATACTCGGTAGAAGATTTATGTACCGGAAATTTGCTGGATTGAAGTTGTCCTTTTCCCTTTTTCGAGAGGATTAACCACCGCCGTCTTCCAACGCACTGGACGTCCTTTCCCTTCTTCGGAAGAGGATGAACCACCGCCGTCTTCTAACGCGCTGGATAATATGTATGCGCGTTGTTGAACAGCTTGCCGAAAATGTCTACAGCTTCAGGGGGTAAGTGTCGCAGTATAATGTTTCGACATACCATCGACTCATTTTTCTTTATGGAATCGACGTTGATCTGGAGTTCCACCTTCGAGATTAACATGGGGCTAGACCCACTTCGCTCGGTGACTATGGCGTTTGCCAAGTTTTGGTCATCAAACCGGGTGAAACCATGGTTTTCAGATCGCCATTGCGTTATGTCGTTTCGGAGATAGAAACGATGAAGCAGGGCATTGTTTTCCAGGACGCGGTTCGGGTGAATGCTATCATTCACCTTATACACTTCCTGAAAGACAGCCCCCCACTGCCTCCACTTTCTCCTGAGGATCTTCAAATACCTAGATATCGTCGACGAAGACGGCTTCCGCCGGATCAATTCCTTCTGTCAAAAGTATGTTAGTATCGCAAGTTGTTCGTAGGAGCTTAATACACGGAAGGTCGTTATGACCTTTCCTCCTAAAGATCTTATTAATTTGTGGAAACATACTCCGGTCGCTGGAATTTACGGCCCGAATTCTGTACTCCAAAACAAATTAATGGACAACCGATAGTTCTCCTTGATTGATTGGTTGATGTTTTTGATCGACGCCTTCAGTGTACTAATCTCCGGGTAGCGAGGGCTTATCAGTCGTCTGTACAAAAGTTAAAGTCTTGTCAGAAGTCCGCTCTTTTGTCTGTGTAGTACGTCAAAGGTCCCTTTTCTGTAGTCATATTCATTGTTCCATATATTTCGGTATCGTCCCGCTCATTGTTTATTGAATCGCTTCGCCCAGGGTCATGTCGCTGTACAGCTCGTATAGTTCTTGGTTGAATCTTCGTCTCCATATCCCCCTCAACGCAAACGGGACCAAAGATTTTTCAAAGACTCTACCTCTCGAATCAACCAAGGATTTCTTCATCGGATTTTGATACGGTCCATGCTTTAGCGCCATAGAGCAGGACTGGGATGATCAGTGTCTTATATCGGATCTCCTTAGAAGTTCGACTGAGGGCTTTACGACCTAATGACCTTCTTAGCCCGAAGAAACAGCGGTTGGCAAGAGTAATTTTTCGTTTGATTTCTGACGAGATGTTGTTGTCAGACTTGATAGCAGAGCCGAGATAGATAAAGTCCCGTATTACCTCAAAGTTATATCTGTCAATGGTGACGTTCTGTCCAATTCGTCGATGTCGATGTGTGTCCTTTCATGTTGACAGCATATACTTCGTCTTGCCCTCATTTACTGCTAAACACATTTTTGCCGCTTCCATCTCTATACTAGCAAACGTGGCTATGACATCACGTTGGGTCCTACCAATGATGTCAATATCGTCGGCGAATGCTAGTAGTTGTACAGAGTTTTGGAAAATTTTGCCTCTGGTTTTGGCTCGTGAGTCTTGCACAATCCTATCAAGAATGAAGAAGTCACATGACAGCGCATCGCCTTGCCTAAATCCTTTTTGGTATCGAATGTGTCGGTGAGGTCGTTCTGGACAGTGATGGAGCAACGAAAATTCTCCATAGTCATCCTACACAAACGGACGAGTTTGGGCGGTATACCAAAACTAGATATGTCTCGGTATAGTTCGTCTCTATAAATGCCGTCCTATCCGGCTTTGAAATCGATAAATAGGCGGTGGGTATCGATATGGACTTCTTGCGTTTTTTCCAGGATCTGCTTCGGTTAAGCATCTCTGATAAAACACTTCCATCCACTCCGTTTTCCGTTTTAGACCGATCCGTGTAGATGTGAATTTAGTTATTCGTTTCGATCGAATCCGACTCCCATTCAAGGCGACTGGGAATGGTTGTCCTGAAGTTATGCTCAAAACTGAGTTGGGAATTGTTGTGGTCGGTGTTATTTGTTGTGTTAAGGTAACTTTGATTCTTGGTGTCCGTTAAGACGAGGCTTTTAGTCTCACAGAGGCGGTCTGTTTGCCTTAGATATCTAGGGGCATCTGATAAAGTATAGCATCTAGGGCAGAGGAGTGGGTTGTTCTAAGAGATCCTCTAATGCATATGCAAGCTGATCTCTGAACTTTCCCTATTAGTTTGCGAGTGGAAGCTGTTTGTAGAGCCGTCCATCAGATAAAGCCACCATACAGGAGTATAGGTCTAGTGATAGACACGTAAAACCGAGAGATATGTGGTTGCATACCCCATTTCCTCCCGACTGCCGTTTTGCAAGAGTATAAGGCTACGTTGGCTTTCTTAACGTGTTCTTGGATGTTGGCTTTCCAGTTCGGTTTCTAATAAAAATCCCGACCCAGGTATTTGGCTGGTTCTGCTAACTTAGGACTGAAGCCATTAAGCTTGGAAAGGGTCATTGTGCGGACCTTGTATTTCCTGCTAAAACGGACAAAATCGATTGTTTTCGGACGTCGGAACTACACTCACGTATACGTACTACTACTCGCACTTAGTGTACTTGCTGCCGCGCCCACATAGTAGTTAGAAAGTCGAGGCTTTTTGTGCGTGTTCGCACTAGTCAAATTCGTACGACAACGCGTTAAAAGTGCGACTGGCCTTAGGCTCACCTCCCCTGAAGATCAAGACTCAAAGAAAACAAAGAAATACTCCTCCCAGCTGATCAAATTCACTTCCAAAGGATAAAGGATACCAGTTCCACTAATAAATTTATTTTATTACAATACCGCAAGGACACATTTTAGGAATCACTTTTTTGAACCACGCTGCCTTGACCGACGTCTTCCAGAAGAACTTCGACGCGATCGACTGCGTTGACGACCGGGTTGACTGCGATGACTTCGTGTTCGACTGCGTCGCCTTCGCCTTGGTGGAGGATGTGGATCTTCTGGTTGTGGAATTTCTTCATCCTGATCAGAGAATTAATATTTTTTTTATTTTATAAAACTTTGCTTACACAAATTTCTTACCTCAAAGGGAGAGAAATCCAATTCGGAATCCAACAAGGACTCATCGTCATAGTCATTGAATTTTTTTGATTGGATTTTTCTGGGTTGCGTAGTCCTGAAAAAAAAATTATAAGGATTGTAATTTCTAAAATTGAAAAATAGAATTCAAAAAAAAGTTTAGAAATATAACTTACCCTTGGTCCTTCTTGCTAGCCTTGGTATTCTTTAATTTGCTCGGTGTGGGCTTCTGAATGCTCGCCATTATTGAAAATTTGGTTTATAGTTGTTTCGCCGATGTTATCCTTTCAAAGGGAAATCGAATAATGAACTGAAGAGAAAATAAATATTGAAAATAATTTACATGTGACATCCTTTTCATGATTTTTTTTTTTTTAAATCAAAGTACCTCCTGAGAGAGTGCGAAATGTCAACATTCAACTGAAAATGCTACCCACCCGATCGGGATGAAATACCCGGCTGTTGCACATGGACATGATAGAAGTCGGTCATAAGGTCCATCGAAAAAAAGGACATTTTGTCTAAAATCTTTCATTTAAAGACATCGGGCCTAATGGCACGATGGTTAGTGCAGCGCAGATGGCCCGGGTTCGATTCCCAGCCGTAGCATCACCAAAATGGGTCTTCACTGGACCTCTTCTCGTGATGATCTGACAAATCATCCGAGATGAATCAATTGTCAAGAAGAGCTTATCTCAACTAATCCGTTCGGATTCGGCGGAAAACACGAGGTCCCAACGTCCACGAAGTACACACGCACACATGAATGGTTGTGAGAAAGCTAGGCCCTGGATTCTACCGAGCCTGTTGCATTTTTTATTAATTTCTACAAAGACATTGAGATGGTTGGGTGTTGTAGAACGTGGATAGGGCTTTAACTTGGCAATGCCCAGTGGTTGTAACTCTGACTACACATGAAGTGCTTACTTTTAACCTCCAAGTGGTAACCATCGGTCTTATCCAACCGGATTTGACTTTCTAACCGATAAGCGTGAGTGTCGATAAGACGACGGAAAACAGCAACACTATGAACAGCCAGGTCAAAATAGCACGAAATGACTACCCGGCCTACGAGCTCCTTGACAAAACTTATGAGCTACTACCAAAGTACGATACTGAAATCGTGCTGGGAAACTTTAACGCAAAGGTAGGAAGAGAAGACATCTTTAGCAGTATTATCTGAAAACATAGCCTACACGACAACACGTCTGGTAACGGACTTAAGCTAGTTGACTGCTCTACGGAATGAAATGCCACTAAAGCCAGCACACGGTTTCCCCACCTCGATATCTCTAAGGGGACATTGCGGTATCCAGATCAACGAACGGTCAGCCAAACTGATAACATTGCGATAGACAAGAGGCACGAAAGAGGCCTACAAGGCTAAGCTGCAGGTAAAGACCAGTGTTGCCATTGAGCTCTATAGGCAGATAAGAAGAGAAGAACACCGGCTTCTCGATCGAGGATATAGAGAGGTGCCACACATGGAACGATGTTCGCAAGTTGTATGAAAGTGTAAAACTTCAAAGCCGAGGATACAAGGCTCGAACAGAATCCTGTCGAGATGAACGAGGTAATTTCGTAGTTGAGACACAGTCGATGCTGAGGATATGGAAGAACCACATCTGCAGACTGTTAAACGGCGATGACGATAAACATTCCGCTGTCGGGGCCGAATATGGGCAACAACAGCGAAAACCGCCAACCACCCGTCCTGAGTGAAGTGAGGATAGCAATATCGAAACTCAAGCTTAATAAGGCTGCCGGAAATGATGGCCTTCCCTCTGAACTTTTTAAAGGCGGCAGAGATGACTTGTTAAGTAACATCTACCAACTCTTAAGCCAAATCTGGTCGGAAGAAAGTATGCCTGAAGAATGGAATGATGAAACCTCTGAATCGTGCCAGCTACAGAGGCATACATCGCCTACGAGATGAATTCTTTTACAAATAACCTGATCGTCCCATATCAGTGTGGTTTTAAACCAGGAAAGTCCACAACTAGATAAGTCGCGTACTTAGTTGCAATTAAAATACAAAAAGGGTGGTGGTTTTAGTGGGTTAAAGTCCCACACGACTTTGGTCACGTGCTCATCGTGTCTTTTAAAATTTCCACCAGGCCACGGGAAAAAAAGAAATAGTTCGGCAGATCCTAGATAAAACCCAAGAAGTCCAAATCAATAACCACCACCAGTTCTTCAATTTCAAAGCCGCATACGACAGCATTTACAGAGACAAACTATACAGAGCCATGTCAAGTTTTGGTATACCACCCAAACTCGTCCGTTTGTGTAGAATGATGATGGAGAACTCCCACTGCTCCATCAGTGTCGGAAACGACCTCACCGACGCATTCGATACCAAAAAGGATTTAGGCAAGGCGATGCGCTGTCATGTGACTTCTTCAATTCGATTCTTGTGCAAAACTCCATAGCACCAGATGCACAATTTTCCAAAAATCGGTACAACTTCTAGCATACGCCAACGATATCAACATCATTGGTAGGACCCAACGTGATGTCATAGCCACGTTTGCTAGTATAGAGAAGGAAGCGGCAAAAATGGGTTTAGCAGTAAATAAGGGCAAGACGAAGTATATGCTGTCAACACGAAAGGCCACACAACATCGACGAATTGGACAGAAATTCACCAAAGACAGGTAAACTTTGAGGTAGTACGGGTCTATCTACCTCTGCTCCATTATTAACTCTGACAACAACAACTCGTCAGAAATTAAACGAAGAATTACTCTTGCCAACCGCTGTTTCTTCGGGCTAAGAAGGCAATTTATAGTAGTAAAGCCCTCACTCGAACTACTAAGGAGGTCCTAAATAAGACCCTGGTCACCCCAGTACTGCTTTACGGTGCTGAGGCATGGAACGTATCAAAAGCTAATGAAGAAATTCTTGGTCGATTTTTTCTCCCGGCAAATCGGAAGGGGCACTTACAAAAAAATGTACCCTTCCAAATATTTTTTTAATAATTTGCCATTTACTTGATGTGAAAAATTTGCCCAAATATTTTTATCCAGGCTTTAGACTAAATTACCCTATTGTGAGATGTCCAAAAAAAGTTTAATTTCAAACAAACAAAACGAACCATCAACACTCGATCACCGACATCGAGCACCTTCGGTTTTGGTTAGTACTTGGATGATTCACCGGATCAAAACACCGTCGTCGTGATGATTTTATGTTTCATAAAATCCATTCCACACCGTCCCAAATGAAATTTCAGTTCAAACAGATCGGTTTTAACGAACCAGCGGTATTCCGCAACCGATCTATTTGCTATCTATACCGACCTGGTGTGTACGCACCTTAACTCACTTCGACAGGAAATAAAATAATCAGTTGAATGGCAACTTGCGATAAATCGACGTTATCACAGAGTTGGCATATTAATGCCGCAAAGATACAAATATCCAATTGAATTATGGCACACCCAAGAAAACAAAGACTGATTAGACCAAGACTATAAAGCTTTGACTTCCCAGTTCCCTGTGCCATAATAGTCAACCGTTTGCTGGCAGACAGCTCACTATGTATCTCTTACTCACCGCGGTGGTTATAGTTCTCACACTCAGCTACTCATCCGGTAAGGCCTTTCAATAGACAAAAAGCTTTTTGATTCTAAAATATGGATCTCTTCCAGTTGAGGGCTATAAATGGGTGCATGTGGAAGCTGGTAATAACTACATGCCTCCATATGCCATTTATCTGAATGCCGAACTCAAAACACATGTCGGACGTGCTCGTCACTTTGACGAAATACTACCAGCCGAAGTGTACAACAACACATTTGCCCTAGTATACAGTTGCAAAGAGCTGATAGAGAAAAATACTTTTGAAGTACTTGTCGATGACGATGGCGACTGTCACTTCGATGACACAAAGCTGATAACAAGGGACCTACCTCAGACGATACTGCGTGTTGGAGAGAAAGATACCGGTGAACCGATTTATCTCGGCTGGGCGAGTGATGGCGAGTACAAGCATTTAGCTTCAGTCTTCATAACTTCGAATACAACAACATTGTGGCCTGGAACAAACGGTGGTCCCTTCGGAATCCTCTGTAAAGACAACAATCGTTGGAATGATTCATCATCGGTAGTGGTACCAGCAGGCGCAATTTCTGGTGGTAAATCGGTCAACGACACTGAAATTTATGTAGCACGTTTGAAAAGGAACTGCGAGATCTTTCCTGGACAGGCTGATCCCACCTTGGGACTAACTTCAGCTACAAATCACTATTGGTCCCAGCCCATGCGGTCTGTTTACTCCCAATTCTTGGTTGAAGGGACACATAAATACCGTTGGGTCAGTACGGGGTATGGATTTATTCCAGACTATGCTGTTCTTGGTGGGAAGTCCATGGATACTGGGGAGTTTATGTATGTCAGCAGGTCCAACCAAACTTTGTCTTATGAAACATTCGCGATGGCTTATTATTTCCAAAGGCCTTATGAGATCTTGGTGCAAGATGGACAGTGAATAACCAGCCATACTGAGATCTTTTTCTTTTCAATAAAATCGGCTAATTAATCCTTTTGGTCCTTTAGTTCAACTTATAACCCAACTATTGGTTATTTTTAATAAAATTTAACCTCTCCACCCATTATAGGGTGGATAATCCACCAGTATGGCTTTAGAATTTCCTATAGCAATAGCCGCTGAGGTCGTAAAAGAGGAAGTAAGCCATAAATCTTCAAGCTCACAATTTTTCGGCACAAGAACTCATTAGAAGAGAACTTCAAAGGTTCAAGCTAGCTGTTCAGCTCTCCGAAAAAAGAAAAAGCCAAACACTGTCTCTGGAACTGGGAGCAGTTCCCCATTCACCACTGAAAAATCCACTAAGGTGGATAAGGACTTGCGACATAGAATCGCCAGAAATCATTGGAGAAAACCCATCCGGTTTCTAAGGGGCTAAGGTGGACAACGCCAAAAATACCTACTGCCAGTCCATATATCCTTGTGCTGTGATAGCGATGACGCGACCAACGCTCCGATTTCACCTAAACATCAAGATAGGTCCCTTCTAAAATGCCCAAAGTATGTTTTAAAGTCTTACCTGTGCCATCAAGACCACAAAAAGTTGAGGCCCGGTAATTTCTACCGACTACAGCTGGCTAAATTAGATGTACAGGGTGCGTTTTGTGCTCCAAGCTTTGCTCCAAGCTTTGCTGGTAGTTGTTACCAAGTTGATATGCCTCCAAGGGTTTTGAAACGAAACCGCTTTCATGGTGAGATACCAAAAAATTGACGGCGATTTTAAGTCTTTTAGCAAAAAAACCATTACTGCCGACGTAGCTTTTACATTTTTCCTTGCATGCGACTCGCTTACTTATTTAAGTGGCGCTACAGCACACCACCATGCCTCTCCAATTTTGCCGGCCCTTAGCTAACCGCCTATAGTTGCGAACTCCAAGTTGGTTCAGGTCGGTTTCTAGGGAGGTAGGTAGAAGTGACGGTTCTGCATGAACCCAAGTAGCCCTTGCACTTGCCGCAAGTGAGCCGTGAAGAGCTGAGCCTTGGCTGGCTAGTTCGTCTGCACGCTCGTGTCTTTTTGTTACCACGACTCGTGTGACCTATATTATGTTTGTTGTTGTGTATGTGATACACGTGGTCTGTAGATCCAGCCTGTGAGGATTAGAAAGCGGATGAGATCTTGTATCCTTTTACCTGAGATGTCGCTAGGGTTGTCGAAATATGGTTGGTCTAAAGCACGCAATCTGGCTCTTGCTAGTGCTGGACATTTTTTACGTATACACGCCATCTAAGTCAAGACCTTCCTCTACTGCGTCTTACGTCTGGCTGGGAATCGAAGACTCTGCTAGGCGGAGTATTAGTTTCTAATCATTCTACATACCCTACCAGTCTGAAACGTCATATACGGAGTTTTTTGAATACTGCCGTGTCGCTGTATAGCTCGTGTAATTTATGGTTCAATCTATGTCTCCATAGCCCGACAACGCAAGCGGGACCGAAGATTTTGCGAGGAATTTTCTTCTTGAATCGACCAAAGATCTCTTAATCCGCTTTTGAGACGGTCCATGCTTCAGCGCCGTAGAGCGGGATTGGGATGGTTAGGGTCTTGTTTAGGATCCCCTTAGTAGTTCGAGTGAGGGCTTTACTACTGAATCGCCTACTTAGCCCGAAGAAACAGCGGTTGGCAAGAGTAATTCTTCGTTTAATTTCTGAAGAGATGTGGTTGTCAGAGTTAATAACGGTCCCGAGGTAGAAAAAGTCCCGTACTTCCTGTTATATCTGTCAATGGTGACGTTCTGTCCAATTCGTCGGTGTTATGTGTCCTTTCGTGTTGACAGCATATCGTCGGCGTATTATACAGTTGCACCGATTTTTGGAAAATTATACCTTTTGGTGCAGAAGTGGTTCTTAGATCTGCTCAGCATTGAATTTTTCTCAACTACGATAATTCGTTGTTCATCTCGACTCGTCAAACTTTGTATCCATGGCTTTGACGTTTTACACTTTGGTAAAACTTGCGAACATCGTTCCTGGAGTGGGACCTCGCTATATGCTCGATGGCGAGCTTTTCTAGCTCTTTTTTCTTCTTTATGAAAAGCCGGTGTATTTCGTTTACTCTCTGCCTATAGTGGTCAATTGCAGCTCTCGTCTTCACCTGCCTTGTAGGCCTCGTTCTTGGCTGCGAGCATCGTCGGCATTCCTTATCAAACCAGGGGTTCTGGCTGGTTAGCGCGAGAAACCTAGCACATCAGTTGCGGCTTGTTGGCATCCGTTGCCAAAGTTCTTCGACATTCGATGCTGGTGGTATGGTGTAAATCGAGAGGTTAAGGGACACGCGTTGCGCGAAGGTCTTGGCGGTCTCTTGCGTTTGTAGTCCTTCGATATTAAATTTCTTCACAGTATTTCTGGATTGTTGTCGTGTGGATATTCGCATTGTTACCTTGACTGTAACAGGGTAGTGGTCCGAGTCGGTGTTAGCTCCTCGAAATGTTCGCACATCCAAAATACTGGACGCGTGCCTTTTGTCTATCGCAATGTGATGAATTTGGTTGACCGTTCATTGATCTGGGACGGGCTCAGTGGCGCGATGGTAAGTGCGATGAACTGCCATGCAGGACGTCTGGGTTCGATTCCTAGCAGTAGCAACACCTTAATGACGTTCCACTGGCCCTCCTATCGTGATGATCTAACAAATCATCCGATAAGTACCAATTGTCAGGAAATGTTCTTCACAAATTCGCTGTTTGGAGTCAGCCTAAAACAGGAGGTTCCACCATCACACAAGAAGTACACACGCACACATGGATGGTTGCGAGAAAGCTCGGCCCCGGGTACTAACGAGCCTCATGCGCCTAAAATTTTTTTTTTTTTTGTTCGTTGATCTGTAGACCGACATGTCCCTTTGTGGATATCGAGATGAGAAAACCGTGTGCTGGCTATAGTGGCATTTCGTTCCGTAGCGAAGTCAATTAGCTTAAGTCCGTTACCAGATGTATTGTCGTGTAGGCTATTTTTCCGACAATACTGCTAATGATGTCTTCTCTTCCTACCTTTGCGTTAAAATCTCTCAGCAAGGTTTCAACATCGTACTTCGGTAGGCCATCATAAGTTTTGTCCAAGAGCTCGTAAAAGAAGTCTCCTGTCAACTTTTTCCTCCATAGGGGGGTGAGCGCGTTTGAGGCTTATGTTGGCGAATTTGGACTTGGAGCTGATTGTTATAATGCGTTCGCTAATGTCTTGGAAACATAAGACTTCTTGCCAAAGCCTGGCACTTATAACAAATCCGAATAGTCGCTGTTTCTGCTCACTACAACACGGTCCGTAGTAGATGTCACAATTTTTCATCCTCTTTTTGGCCGGCCTATCCCATCGTATTTCCTGGATAGCAGTAATGTCTGCTTTGTAGCAGTTCAGGGCTTTCGCTAGTTGTTCGCTTGCACCTCTCCTGTTTAAGGTTCTCACATTCCAAGTGTAGATACGAACGTCATTGTCCTGTTTAGCAGGGTTGTCATCAATAAAATCAGTAAAACCTGGAGAGTCACTTCTACCGCGTGTAAACTCACACTCGATTTTTTTATTTAATTTTTGAGTTTAACCAAGTTTGCTGGCTTTTAAAGAAAATTTTCGGCTTCTCTTATCCCCTATATGTCGCTGCAGTCCAAAGGTCGTATTTACAAATCTTATTACATTTGTTTCACAAATGTGATTGTAGTCGATTATCAGTTAAAAATCTTTGTGATACCAAATTAAATTTTTGTTTACTGGACATATACGCCTTGAGTTCCAGTGTGTGAGGCTGAAGGCCGTTCGTTGCATATCTAGCAGTCTAATATTAGGGTAAAATCCAAAAAAGCAATTTCACCTAACCACACAGACTATCTGTCCTAGCGAGGTATCCTAGGAAAAAGTGTTGCACTCAGCTGTCAAAAATTGCACAAAAAATGCCCCTGAACGCACCATAACGCAATTCGCCGAAAATTGGAGAATTTTCCGTTCGACGGATACTTCGGTAGGGCCGTATATCTGTTTAAAAAATAAAAATTCCCGCTCTGTGAAATAAGCGTCGCCGCGACTAAAACATCTAGCTGGGCTGGTGTGAAATGGGTCTAAGGCATAGATTACTGTTATCAGTGAATTTTTAAACAAAAGATGAGATATGACACTCGAAAGGTGCATTTGACGTGAAATTCCTGAGAAATAGATCGTTGGACACTTGTCATGGAAGAATTTTTTCATTCAATATCTGAAGAGAAATGGACATTTTATCAGTTGTGGACTTTCCTGGACTAAAACCACACTGACAGGGTGGACCAGATTGTTGGTGAACGGTTCCATGCTTTTATATATTTCGGTAGATGGGCAGTCTGTATTGAAAAGACTTATAGGGCAGTTATTAGGGCAGTTCACGAAATAACTTCTATTGTGTGGAGCAAGCAGACTCACTTTATTTTTGATCACCCTGTTAAGCTTTCCGCTTTATTTTACCGAGTGACTCATATTCTTCAACCATGATATTACGAGACCAGCAATACTTGTTAAGTTGGAGGAGGAAGCCTCATATGCCGCAGATGTTGAATGGCCGACCGTTAAAGGAACGTTCTCAATAGGCCTGACCACAGTTTTTAGAGTGATGCAGTGGAAGAGATCGGCGGATGATCACTATCCTCTCAGGTTAACTTTGGTTTGGACAAAGGACACTTCATCGCTAACAACTGTCGCCACAGCATCATAGCCACACGTTAACCGAGAAAAGGTCAGTAATAACTGGAATACCATGTAAATAAACCCGAATCACTGTTCTACAATCTCAAGAACACCCTTCAAGGTACCTTTGGTAGTTAGTCATCAGTCTTGTGTTTGAAAGTAATGACACAGGAAAAGCACTGCTAACAGCGTTATTGCTACACGGAGAAATTCAGGGCGTCAAAAAACACAAGCCACCCATATAAATGGAACTAACGAAACGGACATGACTATTAGAATGTAGAATGGCATGTAAAACATTAACTAACCCCCGTCTAGGTCTGGTAGCAAGAACCCACGAGCTGTTAAGGTAGCGTGTGATAGCATGCCTGCCCTACCAGAGGGCTGGACATAACTCCCAACAGTCTGCCCGGACTGGCCTAAGGGTCCTATGACCTTATGTCATTAGGGTGGATGGAATTGATAGGACGGTTTAGCTTCAATGTTACCCTCAGATTAGTCATCGGTTTAACATCGGCGGACTAGGCCGCTTCTTGTATGGGTGAGAGTACCAGCGGAGGCCAAGCCTGATTGACCTGAACATTCTCTCAAGTCTTTCACATCTCGATGGTCATCGGGAACATCAGGAGCACGTTACAGGTGGCTTCTATAGATGGAAGGAAGAGCTTGTGTCATTGTGAGACAGACATGTGGGGATGGCTTTCACGCGGTACATAATATCTGAACGGGGAAACATTTCGTTCATTGCATTCAGTAAATCTTTTGCTGAAGTGCTTATGAAAGCGAAGCCAGAACAGATTTCTAGTAGTCACAGCACCAAACTACGTTCACTAGCCATCCTCTCGCGAAGATCCAAAATGTAAGATCACACAAGGCATCTCTTCGTCTTGCAAGGCGCCGCCGAATCAATGAGAAGCCCTCTCTCATAGCAAGAGCCAGATTGAGGCCATTACACCAACCATTCTTCGACAACCTTAGCGATATCTCGAGTAAAGGGCAACAAGATCTTATCCGTTTTCTTAACCCCAATGGTTGGATCTATCGTATCTGAACCTGGAATGTGAAAACGTTAAACAGGAGAGGTGCAAGCCAACAACTAGTGGAAGTCCTAAACTGCTGCAATGCAGATATTACTGCCATCCAGGAAATACGATGGGGTGGGCCGGCCAAAAAGAGGATGAAAAACTGTGACATCTACAATGGTCCATGCTATAGTCATACGGATTTGTTATAAGTGCCAGACTTTGGCAAGAAGTCTTATGTTTCCAAGACATTAGCGAACGCATTGTTACAATCAGCATCAAGGCCAAATATGCCAACATAAGCCTTATATGCGCTCACGCCCCGAAGGAGAAAAAAGATGATAAAGCTGAGGATTGCTACTACGAGCTTCTTGAGAAAACCTATGAGCGAATACCGAAGTAAGATGTTAAAATCGTGCTAGGAGATTTTAACGCAAAGGTAAGAAGGGCAGACATCTTTACCAGTGTGGTCGGAAAACATAGCCTACATGACAACACGTCTGGTAACGGAATTAGACTTTGACTTCGCTGCGGATCGAAATGCTACTGTAGCCAGCACACGGTTTCCTGAACTCGATATCCATTAAGGTACATGGAGGTCTTCGGATCAATGAACGGTCAACCAAATTGATCACATTGCGATAGACAAGAGGCACGCATCCAGTATTTTGTATGGCCAAACATTCCGAGGAGCTTAAATCGACTCGGACCACTACCATGTTACAGCCAAGATAAGAATGTGGATATCCACCACGCCACAACAATCCAGAAATACTGTGAAACATTTTGATGTCGAAAGACAGCAATCGCAAGAGACCGCCACGACCTACGCGCAACGCGTAGCCCTTAACCTCTCGATTAACACCATACCACCAGCATCGAATGTCGAAGAACAATAGCAACGATGCCAACAAGCCACTAGATCAGCCGCGACTGATGTGCTAGGTTTCTCGCGACCACCAGCAAGATACCCTTGTTTTGATGAGGAATGCCGACAGTTGCTTGCAGCCAAGAACGAAGCCTACAAGGCTAAGCTGCAGTTGAAGACGAGTGCTAGCAGCTCTATAGGCAAAGAAGAAAAGAAGATCACCAGCTTTTCACAAGAAAAAGGAGCAAGAAACGAGGATATTGAGAGGTGCCAAGTTTTACTAAAGTGTTAGACGTCAAAGCTAAGGATACAAGGGTCGAACAGAATCCTGTTGAGATGAACAAGGAAATATCGTAGTTGAGACTAGGTCGATGCTGAGGATATGGAAGAACCACTTCTGCAGTCTGATTAACGGCGATGAAGAAGCCAAGAACGAGGCCTACAACGATAAGCTGCAGGTGAAGACGAGAGCTGCCATTAAGCTCTATAGGCAGAGAAGAAGGGAAGTGCAACGGCTTTTCAGAAAGAAGAAAAAAGAGCACGAAAAGCAGGCGATCGAGGATATAGAGAGGTGGCACTCCAGCAACGATGTTCGCAAGTTTTTCCAAAGTGTAAAAAGTCAAAACCAAGGATACAAGGCTTGAACAGAATCTTTTCGACATGAACAAGGAAATATCGTAGTTGAGACCCAGTCAAAGCTGAGGATATGGAAGAAACACTTCTGCAGACTGTTAAGCGGCGATGAGGAACAACATCCCGCTGTCAGGCAGAACGAACCATTCAATGCTGGGAACGACAGCGAAAACTTTCAATCACCCGACCTGGGTGAAGTGAGGATAGCAATATCTAAACGCAAGCTTAATAAGGTTTCCGGAAATGACGGCCTTCCCGCTGAGTTTTATAAAGCCGGCGGCGATGACTTGGTAAGTAACATCCGCCAACTCATAAGCCGAATCTGGTCGGAAGAAAGTATGCCTGAAGAATGGAACCTCAGCATCGTTTGCCCGATCCACAAAAAGGGTGACCCTCTCAATTGTGCCAGCTGCAGAGGCATACATCGACTACAAGATGGTATCTGCCGTATTATGTGGTCGCCTGAATCCGTTTACAAATAACCTGTTCGGCCCTTATCGGTGTGGTTCTACGACAGTAAAGTCCACAACTAGATAAGTCGCGTACTTAGTTGCAATACAAATACAAAAAGGGTGGTGGTTTTAATGATCGCGTCTTTTGAAATTTGAGGTTTCCACCAGCTCACCGGAAAAAAAAAACACTTCGGCAGATCCTGGAAAAAAACCCAAGAAGTCCACATCAATACCCACCACCTGGTCATCAATTCCAAATCCGCATGCTATAGCCATTATAAAGACGAACTATGAAGAGCCATGTAGAGTTTTGGTATACCACCCGAACTCGTCCGTTTGTGTAGGCTGACTATGGAGAATTCTCGATGCTCCATCAGCGTCGGAAACGGCCTCACCGACACATTCTATACAAAAAAACGATTCAGGCAAGGCGATGCGCTGTCATTGTAAGTGTATGAGGGTAAGACTAAGTAAGTAAGACTACACTACACTAGAACGTCACCATTGACAGATATAACTTTAAGGTAGTTCGGGACTTTGTCTACCTTGGCTCTGCTGTAACTCTGACAACAACATCTCGTCAGAAATTAAACGAAGAATTACTCTTGCCAACCGCTGTTTCTTCGGGCTAAGAAGGCAATTCAGTAGTAAAGCCCTCACTCGATCTACTTAAGAGATCCTGTTGTAGACCCTTGTCATCCCAGTCGTGCTCTACAGCGCTGAAGCATTGACCGTCTCAAAAGCAGATGAAGAAATCCTTAATCGACTCAAGAGGAAAATTCATCGAAAAATCTTCGGTCCCATTTGCGTTGATGGGCTATGCAGATGAAGATTCAACTAAGAACTATACGAGCTGTACAGACATGCCCCTGGTTAAAAAAAACTCCACATTGGACGCTTAAGATGGCTAGGACATGTAGAACGAATGGACCGACCTCAACCATCTTGAAGGGCGCAACTGGGGGCAGTTAGCTAAAGACCTGGCTAATGGGAGAGGCATGATGGTTGAGGCCCAGGTTCATTCCAGACTGTAGCGCTTCTTGTTCAAGTTTGTATAGGCTGGATCTAGAGATCGCCAGTATTACATCATCAACAATCATAGTAAAGGTCACACGAGTCGTGCGAAAAAAAAGCACATGAGTGCTACCCATAGGACTTATTGATATATTAAGGCAGAATCGATCTGCAGTTCAATCATAAGCCTGATTCTGGTCTGATGCTGGATGTATAACTTTTGGTCGTGGCTTAAGGTTCTCCTTTGTCCATAAAGATTGCCAGAGACTCTCTGCGAAGCTCACGCCTTTACCTGCGGTTGTTTTTTTTTTAAGGAGGAATTAATTTTAGGCCTGAGAAGCTTAACCTGGTTTTTGGCTCAGAAAATAAGAAATAAATTTGTTTGCCGCAACAGCTCGTTAGTATCCAGAGTCTACCTTTTTCTCACAACCATTCACCATTTCTTACAATTCTTGCACGATGGTGGGACCTCCCGTTTTTTAAGGAATTCGAGAGGCAAAGTTGAGATGAGCTTTTTTGACAATTGATACTTCTCGGATGATTTTTCAGTTCATCACGAGAGAAGGTCCAGTAGAAAATCATTAAGGTGTTGCTACGGCTGTGAATCGAACCCAAACATTCTGCGTGCAGTCACCACACTAACCCTCGCACAGCTGAGCCCGATCAGGAGTTGCTTGGATCGTTCTCTCTCAGCTACAAGCTTTATACCGATTTCGTCCGTTTCTGTCGGATATTGTGAGCTTACAAAACGGCAGATTATCTGACCTGCAGTTAGTTGTAGTTTGTACAATTCAGACTAGAGGGTCCGAATCATCCAGTTATTAAAGTCTTTATTCCTCTGTTAATTGGAACTGATGGGCTTATTCTTCCCGTATTTGGTGACATAACACCTTTAGCCGAATTCGGGCGAAAGAGGCTGGATTATCCGATCCTTTAAAGCCACTATTTCATCACCAATCTCGCATTAGGTAATTGATAACGCCATGTTACTCAACATCGACCTATAGAACCTGAAAGGCTCTTTCTTCTAGTCTCCATGAAAGAGCCTTTCAGGTTCTATAGGTCGATGTTGAGTAACATAAAACCATACCCAACTAGGCTATGACGATTGTAGATTTGTTTCTTGTTGGTCAGCCAAGGCTTTTATGAAAATCGACCTGTGTCGCCGACCAGTTTTATACCTAAAAATCCCCCAGGTACATAAACCATTAAGATTCACTACAACCCCCACCTCCTACATCAAACCTCACGCCTTAATTCTACAAGGCATGAAATGCAAGCCTCTCTCTCCCAAAACATTTCATAAAACTCACGTTAATTTAGCCTTAATGGGCTGACAAAATGCAGACAATTTAAGGTGACAACTTCTACAACACGCGGCACTCTTTCACCAACACCCCAACTTACTACACATCGCCCTCATAAAACCGCATGATGGATGCTGCCTTTTATCTCTGCAATCACTTGGAACACATTCCGCCAAATGCACATGGCCCAGCAAGCGTGCATCATTGTTCGCCATCAATTAAAAGCGCATCGAGGATCTAAGAACACACGTCAGTCCTCCCCCTCCGCACCCCAGATTATGCCATCACTTTCGGATCGACCTTCTCTCATCAGAGCGCTTATGACGTTACATGTGCCCTCTGAGTGACACTATAAATAAAAAAAAAAAAAAAAATGTTTGTGTTCTTGTAAGCCCTCTAGCCCACCGATCGACGACACGATCCCGGGCGGGAAGATGTAAAAGGTGGCCAATCCATTTGTGCTCCTCCATGCTTCATCCATTAGTCCGTCGATACAACATGGAACCCCACACTTGAAGAGGATCGGTGCACAGAATTAGCCCCGCAGCAGGCACGGGAAGTAAATTTCGGTGTGCACGCGGCTCTAAGTGCATTTCGACAGATGTAGGCACGAATTGCAGGCGCGGTACTCCGCCGCAGATTACATCTCGTAAAATAAAAACGCTCACAACGTTTTTATAAAATATGGATGCAGATCAGATCCAAGCAGCGGTACTTGGCGGCAAGAAGATTTATAATTTCTTAAGTGGCTGACGCACTCAGGGCGGCGATTGAGTTATTAAATAGGAATGGGAAGTCGGGAAGTCACTGGGTTTCGTGGCGACGCGACGTGTCTCCAAACGACCATGGAGTCTGGGCAGCGTGGTTGGAGTTTTCTTTCGGGATTCCCATTTGGGGACGCGATTAGCGATGTGCGTGTTGTAGTGCGTGTGCTAATTTTGTAAGCTCCAAACAAGCGTGGGAACCGGCCCAGTGTGGAGATGTGTTGACACACTTGTCAAGCTTTGGGAAAGTGGAAATCCACTTGGGAATGCAGTGGGATTTCGATCGAAATTCAATTGAATGCCTCCGGAGGGTATTGTGGGAATATTCGACAGCGGATTGGGAAATGTCTTCAGCACTTTTGAGCGTTACTGGTGGGAAAGTTGTTTTAGGTTGGTGAAGTATCGATTTATTGGTGGTTGTGGTGAAGAACAATAACACTCGGAATTCGATAATGGTGTCCTTAGCACCGTAACTCAAATTTTTATAGGCGGATGGAGGCTGAACTTTTCAAGAAGAGTAAACATGGGTCTAGTGTTTGTATGCATCACAATTGCTTTTGACATGGCAAGTCGTCGAAATTTGGGTCGAATCAATTGGATTTGTTTGGTCTCACGCTCTAAAATCAGGGACTATGGATTCCAGAAATCTCAATCTGCTATCAAAGCCGTTTGCTTGAGTAATCACATGAAAGGGGTGGGTAAGGTTAAAAGTGCTGAATTCATGTTGTTTACGAGTATTCACTCAGGAGATGTGGAACCCGTTTGTGAGGACCCGAGATAGATAAAGTCCCTTACTACCTCAAAGTTATATCTGTCAAAGGTGACTTTCTGTCCAATTCGGCGATGTGTGTCCTTTCGTGTTGACAGCATATGCTTCGTCTTGCCCTCATTTACTGCTAAACACATTTTTGCCGCTTCCATTTCTATACTAGCAAACGTGGCTATGACATCACGTTGGGTCCTACCAATGATGTTGATATCGTTGGCGTATGCTAGAAGTTGTACCGATTTTTGGAAAATTGTGCATCTGGTGCTATGGAGTTTTGCACAAGAATCGAATTGAAGAAGTCACATGACAGCGCATCGCCTTGCCTAAATCCCATTTTGGTATCGAATGCGTCGGTGAGGTCGTTTCCGACACTGATGAAGCAGCGTGAGTTCTAAATCATTATCCTCCTCCTTCATGTCTATATATGCTGTCGTATGCGAGCTTGAAATAGATGAATAGGTGTTGAGTATCGATTTGAACTTCTTGGGTTTTCTCCGGGATCTGCCGAAGTGTAAAACTTTGATCGGTTGTCGACTTTTCTGGCCTAATAAAAACACTGATAAGGGCCGAGCAGGTTGTTCTTAAATGGTTTCAGGCGTTCCCATACGGCAGATAGGATCTTTTAGGCGATGTTGAGGAGACTTGTGCATCTGTAGTTGGCGCAACGCAGAGGTTCCATTCTTCAGGCATACTTTCTTCCGTCAAGATTTGGCTTATGAGTTGGTGGATGTTACTTGCCAAGTCATCTCTGCCGCCTTTATAAAGTTCAGCGGGAAGGCCATCATTTCTGGCAGCCTTATTAAGCTTGAGTTTCGATATTGCTATCCTCACTTCACTCAGGCCGGGTGGTTGGCAGTTTTCGCTGTTGTTTCCCATATTCCGCCCTGACAGCGGAATGTTGTTCATCATCGCCGTTTAACAGTCTGCAGATGTGGTTCTTCCATATCCTCAGCTTGGACTTTGTCTCAACTACGATATTTCCTCGTTCATCTCATCAGGGTTCTGTTCAAGCCTTGTATCCTTGGCTTTGAAGTTTTCAATTTCATAAAACTTGCAAACATCGTTCCTTGAGTGTAACCTCTCTATATCCTCGATCGCGGGCTTTCTTGCTCTTTTTTCTGAAAAGCCAGGGTTCTTCCCTTCTTATCTGCCTATAGAGCTCAATGGCAGCTCTCGTCTTCACCTGACGCTTAGCCTTGTAGGCCTCGTTCATACCTCTTGTCTATCGCAATGTTATCAGTTTGGTTGACCGTTCGTTGATCTGGAGACCGCCATGTCCCCTTATGGATATCGAGGAGGGAAAACCGTGTGGCGGCTATAGTATCATTTCGTTCCGTACCGAAGTCAATTAGCCTAAGTCCGTTACCAGACGTGTTGTCGTGTAGGCTATGTTTTCCGACAATACTGCTAAAGATGTCTTCTCTTCCTACCTTTGCGTTAAAATCTCCCAGCACGATTTCAGCATCGAACTTCGCTAGTCGCTCAAAGGTTTTGTCAAGGAGCTCGTAGAACCAATCAGTAGCTTTATCATCTTTTTCCTCCGTCGGGGTGTGAGAGCACATATAAGGCTCATGTTGACGAATTTGGTCTTGATGTGTTCGCTTATATCTTGGAAGCATAAGACTTCTTGACTAATTCTGGTACTTATAACAAACCCGCACCCGAATAGACGCTGTTTCTGCTCACTATAACACGGTCCGTCACAGTTTTTCATCCTGCTTTTGCATGGCCAATCCCAGAGTATTTCCTGGATTGAAGAACGTCTACTTTGTGCCTGCTTAGGGCTTCCGCTAATTATTCGCTTGCACCTCTCCTGTTTAATTTTCTCACGTTCGAGGTGCAGATACGAACGTCGTTGTCCTTTTTTCGTTTAGCAGGGTCGTCAAAAATAAAATCATTCCCTTCCGAGGCTATTGGTTTCTTCGTAACCGTAAGTTTTTCCATGGTTGGGTTGTTAATCCAAAGTACAACCCCCCAACCTGGAGGGCCAGTTCCAATTTATTAGACAACCCTAGGACACAGAGCCATCAGTATCCATTACAGGATTGAGTGCTGCCGTTGGCCTTTTGGTTCATCCGCCACCATCTCTGTTCAAGAGTGCGTGTGTATTTCTTCGACGTTGGGACCTCGTGTTTTCTGCCGAATCCGAACGGCTTAGTTGAGATAAGCTCTTCTTGACAATTGATACATCTCGGATGATTTGTCAGATCATCACGAGAAGAGGTCCAATGAAAACCCATTTTGGTGTTGCTACGCCTGGGAATCGAACCCGGACCATCTGCGCTGCACTAACGTCGCGCCATTAAGCCCGATGTCTTTAAATTAAGGAATCTAGACAAAATGTCCTTTTTTTCGATGGACCTTATGACCGATTTCTATCATGTCCATGTGAAACAGCCGGGTATTTCATCCCGATCGGGTGGGAAGCATTTTCAGTAGAATGTTGACATTTCGCACTCTCTCAGGAGATACTTTGATTTAAAAAAAAAAAAATTATGAAAAGGATGTCACATGTAAATTATTTTCAATATTTATTTTCTCTTCAGTTCATTATTCGATTACCCTTTGAAAGGATAACATCGGCGAAACAACTATAAACCAAATTTTCAATAATGGCGAGCATTCAGAAGCCCACACCGAGCAAATTAAAGAATACCAAGACGAGCAAGAAGCACCAAGGGTTAGTGATATTTCTTAACATTTTTTGAATACTATTATTCTAATCCTAATAATTTTTTTTCAGGACTACGCAACCCAGAAAAATCCAATCAAAAAAATTCAATGACGATGACGATGAGTCCTTATTGGATTCCGAATTGGATTTCTCTCCCTTTGAGGTAAAAAATTTGTGTAAGCAAAGTTTTATAAGATAAAAAAAATATTAACTCTCTGATCAGGATGAAGAAATTCCACAACCAGAAGATCCAAATCCTCCACCAAGGCGAAGGCGACGCAGTCGAACACGAAGTCATCGCAGTCAACCCCATCGTCAACGCAGTCGATCGCGTCGAAGTTCTTCTGGAAGACGTCGGTCAAGGCAGCGTGGTTCAAAAAAGTGATTCCTAAAATGTGTCCTCGCGGTATTGTAATAAAAGAAATTTACTAGTGGAACTGGGTTCTCTCTTATCCCTTGGAAATAAATTTTATCTCTTGGGAGGAGTATTTCTTTGTTTGCTTTGAGTGCTGATATTTCAGGTGAGGCGGGCCTTAAACACTAACACTGTTCGCCAAGGCGCTTTCATACGATTGTAAGCGCTTTGTCGTCTATCTGGAACGAGGTTTCCTTTTAAAGGCCCACTTGGATACTCCAAGGAGCAATACCCCTGATCTCGTAAACACATCGTGCTTCTCCGTCTCTTCATAAGCGCACGCACAGGATTCTTCAAATTCTCCATTGCTTCCGTGGCATATTTGAGTCGCAGAGTTGTTAGAGCTACACTTTTAAGCGTCTTGGTATTCTGACACCATTTAGTACGAATTGCGTGCTGTCAGTCTGCTGATACTCAGCATTGGATATCATTCAGGATCGCCAGTACGCCATTGCTTGTTCAAAGCGCCTACTTCTCTGGGATGTCGTCTATACTTGGGATTTGTTCGGTAGAAAAAAAGGATTTACCTACCTATTCCTCAACTCACATGCCTTAGCTAACATCCTCCACTTGCACACTTCAAGTAGTTTGAGGTTGGTTTAGTCTTAAGGTAAGATCTGCCGCTACTGCATCTAACATCTGGCTAGGAATAGTCAGGCTATTAGGGATAGTGCACTGATACAATAATGTTTTGTTGTTCTTCGGGAGATGTATGACAATTTTGCTTATTGACGTTTCCATTGAGCCAGAATTGGGGCTCATCGCTGAACGAAATGTTGGTCGAAAACAGTGGATCTTCAGCAATTCTCTCGAGATCCCATTCAGAGTAAGGTTGAGGTGGTATGTCTGTCAATGATGATACGGAAACTTGATACGACACACGCGCCATCTGCCAAAAAAAAAGATAAAAGGCTGATGTTGCAAAACTTTGCTCTATGCGGATCACTGGCGGGCGATCACTAAGCGGTTTAAATTCAATTATTCCTGACCTAAGTCGACTGTCCA
This sequence comes from Rhingia rostrata, assembly GCA_949824845.1. Classification (NCBI taxonomy): domain Eukaryota; kingdom Metazoa; phylum Arthropoda; class Insecta; order Diptera; family Syrphidae; genus Rhingia; species Rhingia rostrata. Next base: position 25,689,300 of record OX463755.1, on the reverse strand, counting down.
CAAGGAATACGCATGCTAATGGGTGCAGCCGATCACTAACCGATTTAAATTCGATTATCCTTGACCTAAGTCGGCTGTCCACAGCCTTGGCTGGCAGCTGTAATAAGTTTCGAATGTTTTTGCTTTGTGTATTCATTATCCAGTCCAAAATATTTCCTGGATCGGAGCAATGTCTGCCCTGTACCGCGCGAGGACAGATTCGAGTTTACAGTAGCACCGGGGTGTATAGCATGCGTGCCTTACTTACTTACTTACTTAAGTGGCGCTACAGTCCGGAATGAACCTGGGCCTCAACCAACATGCCCCTCTAATTAGCCCGGTCTTTAGCTAACTGCCTCCAGTTGCGCACTCCAAGCTGGTTGAGGTCGCTTTCTACTTGTGTGCGCCACTTAAGGCGAGGTCTTCCTCTACTGCGTCCGACGTCTGGCTGAGAATCAAAGACTCTGCGAGCCGGAGTATTGGTGTCCATTCGTTCTACATGTCCTAGCCATCTTAAACGTCCAATGCGGAGTTTTATGATCAGGGGAATGTCGCTGTACCGCTCGTATAGTTCTTGGTTGAATCTTCGTCTCCAAAGCCATTCAACGCAAACGAGACCAACGATTTTTCAAAGATTTTACCTCTCGAATCGATCAAGGACTTCTTCAACGCTTTTGATACGGTCCATGCTTTAGCGCCATAGAGCAGAACTGGGATGATCAGTGTCTTATATCGGATCTCCTTAGAAGTTCGACTGAGGGCTTTACGACCTAATGACCTTCTTAGCCCGAAGAAACAGCGGTTGGCAAGAGTAATTCTTCGTTTCATTTCTGACGAGATGTTGTTGTCAGACTTGATAGCAGAGCCGAGATAGATAAAGTCCCGTATTACCTCAAAGTTATATCTGTCAATGGTGACGTTCTGTCCAATTCGTCGATGTCGATGTGTGTCCTTTCGTGTTGACAGCGTATACTTCGTCTTGCCCTCATTTACTGCTAAACACATTTTTGCCGCTTCCATCTCTATACTAGCAAACGTGGCTATGACATCACGTTGGGTTCTACCAATGATGTCAATATCGTCGGCGAATGCTAGTAGTTGTACAGATTTTTGGAAAATTATGCCTCTGGTTTTCGCTCGTGAGTTTTGCACAATCCTCTCAAGAATCAGATTGAAGAAGTCACATGACAGCGCATCGACTTGCCTAAATCCTTTTTTGGTATCGAATGTGTCGGTGAGGTCGTTTTGGACAGTGATGGAGCAGCGAGAATTCTCCATAGTCATCCTACACAAATGGACGAGTTTGGCGGAATACCAAAACTTGACAAGGCTCTGTAAAGTTTGTCTCTATAAATGCATGCAAATGCATAAATGTGGTGGGCATCGATTTGGACTTCCTGGGATTTTTCCAGGATCTGCCGAAGTGTGAAAATTTGATCGGTTGTGGACTTTCCTGGCCTAAAACCACACTGATAAGGGTCGGTCAGGTTGTTGCAAAACTGTTTCAGGCGTTCACATATTACGGCAGATAGGATCTTGTAAGCGTTGTTGAGGAGACTTATGCCTCTGTAGTTGGCGCAGTTCAGAGGGTCTCCATTTTTGTAGATCAGGCAAATGATGCTGAGGTTCCATTCTTCCGACGAGTTTTGGGTTATGAGTTGGTGGATGTTACATACCAAGTCATCTCCACTGGCTTTATAAGCCTCAGCGGGAAGGCCGTCATTTGCGGAAGCTTTATTAAGCTTACCACTTACTTACTTACTTAAGTGGCGCTACAACCAATATTCCTCTCCAATTAGACCGGTCCTTAGCTAACTGCCTCTAGTTTCGAAATCCATATTGGTTGAGGTCGGTTTCTACTTGTGCGCGACACTTAAGGCGAAGTCTGCCTCTACTGCGTCCAACATCTGGCTGGGAATCGAAGACTTATTAAGCTTGAGTTTCGATATTGCTATCCTCACTTCACTCAGGCCGGGTGGTTGGCAGTTTTCGCTGTCGTTCCCAGCATTAAATGGTTCGTTCTGCCTGACAGCGGAATGTTGTTCGTCATCGCCGTTTAACAATCTGCAGAAGTGGTTCTTCCATATCCTCAGCATAGACTATGTCTCAACTACGATATTTCCTTGTTCATCTCGACAGGATTCTGTTTGAGCCTTGTATCCTTGTCTTTGACGTTTTACACTTTGGTAAAACTTGCGAACATCGTTTCTGGAGTGGCACCTCTCTATATCCTCTATCGCGCGCTTTTCTTCCTCTTTTTTCTTCTTTCTAAAAAGACGGTGTTCTTCCCTACTTCTCTGCCCATAGAGCTCAACGGCAGCTCTCGTCTTCACCTGCAGCTTAGCCTTGTAGGCCTCGTTCTTGGCTGCGAGCATCTGTCGGCATTCCTCATCAAACCAGGGGTTTCTGGCTGGTGGGCGCGAGAAACCTAGCACATCAGTTGCGGCTGATCTAATGACTTGTTGGCATCGTTGCCATTGTTCTTCGACATTCGATGCTGGTGGTATGGTGTTAATCGAGAGGTTTAGGGATTGCATTGTTCTCACATTCCAGGTGCAGATACGAACGTCGTTGTCCTTTTTTCGTTTAGCCGTGTCGTCAACAATAAAATCAGTCCTTTCCCAGGCTTTTGGTTGCTTCGTAACCGTTAGATTTTTCCATGATTGGGTAGTTAACCCAAAGCACAACCCCCAACCTGGATGGCGAGTTCCAATTTATTAGATACCCCTAGGACACGGGGCCATCAGTATCCACTACGGGATTGAGCGCTGCCATTGGCCTTTCGGTTCATCCGCCACCAGCTCTGTTCAAGGGGCCAGACTAACCCTTGAAATTCCTAGACAACCAGTTGTCCGAATATGTCGAAGCAGCTTGTCTAGGTTTGCCTGGCGCAGCAGGCCGGGTATTCATTCCGTGCCGTTCTGACCTGGCTGTTCATAGTGCTGCTGTTGTTCGTCGTGTTACCAACACTCGCGCTTATCGTTTAGCAAGTCAAATCCGGTTAGATGAGACCAGTACCCGATGGTTACCACTTGGAGGTAAAAATAAGCACTTGATGTGCAGTCAAAGTTACAACACTGGGCATTGCCAAGTTAAAGCCAATCAGAGTCTACCCTCGTTCTACAACACCCAACCATCTTTGAAGACGCCGCAATAAATTTGTTTCGTCAAGAATTTGGAGGACCGTTGAGTTAACGTGTCCCATTAAAAGTTTTTTTATTTTCGCGTGCAAAACTTTTCGTTTCATCTTTAACCGCGGGAATACCGAGATCTCTGCGTAGATCTTCATTCCTTATACAGCACGGCGCATTGACGAATGATCTTAACATTTAGTTTTCAAAGTTTGTAGAATTTTAAGGATCGTTTCACTGGAACACACCCATAGTTGTATACCATATGTCCAGAACGGCTTTATCACTTGCTTGTATAATAGCAGCTTGTTAAGCTTCGAATATTTTCCCTTCGGGTTAGGGGTCAGAATATACCCGAGGTAGGGCATGCCTGTTGTAGAAGGCGACTAAAATCCACTCCCCGTATATTGTGTGTAAAGCGTTTACAACAACAAAAAATGCCCAAATGGCGATTCAGTATCACTGGAAAATCCACCCTCTTCGGAGGTCGGCTCTACGGATTCTAGAGAGAGCCAATTATTGCAATTATGTAACCCTTTCGGGAAAAGCTCAAGGTTAACGAGGTCACCTTTATCTGGATCTTAAAAAAAATGAGCTCGACAGCACCAGAAGTGTCGGCCTACGAAAAGCGAGTTTCAATTAAAAATAAGAGCCTGAGTGACATTATAAATAAAAAAAAAAATTGTGTTCTTGTAAGCCCTCTAGCCCACCGGTCGACGACACGATCTTTATGCTCATTTATGCTCCTCCATGCTTCATCCATTAGTGCGTCGATACAACATGGAACCCCACACCCCCATAAGAGCCTTAAGGACGAAAACGACGTTCTTCGAACAAAGCTTAACAATGTCGAACTGCTCTGAGTATAGCTTTGTAAAGAAATTCTCCATCTTAAGGAAGAAAATATTGGCATTGACATCACAGTACTTCGCACAACGCGTTGTTGAACAGCTTGCCGAAAATGTCCATAGCTTCAGGGGGTAAGTGTCGCAGTATAATGTTTCGACATACCATCGACTCATTTTTCTTTATGGAAATCAAGATAATCTGGAGTTCCACCTTCGAGATTAACATGGGACTAGACCCACTTCGCTCGGCGACTATGGCGTTTGCCAAGTTTTCCTCATCAAACCGGGTGAAACCACGGTTCTCAGATCGCCATTGCGTTATGTCGTTTCGGAGATAGAAACGATGGAGCAGGGCATTGTTTTCCAGGACTCGTTTCGGGCGAATGCTATCATTCACCTTATACACTTCCTGAAAGACAGCCCCCCACTGCCTCCACTTTCTCCTGAGGATCTTCAATAACCTAAATATCGTCGACGAAGACGGCTTCCCCCGGATCAATTCCTTCTGTCAAAAGTATGTTAGTATCGCAAGTTGTTCGTAGGAGCTTAATACACGGAAGGTCGTTATGACCTTTCCTCCTAAAGATCTTATTAATTTGTGGAAACATACTCCGGTCGCTGGAATTTACGGCCCGAATTCTGTACTCCAAAACAAATTAATGGACAACCGATAGTTCTCCTTGATTGATTGGCTGATGTTTTTGATCGACGCCTTCAGTGTACTAATCTTCGGTTAGTGTGGGTTTGTCAGTCCCAGTCTTGTCGGAAGTCCGCTCTTTTGTCTGTGTAGTGCGTCAATGGTCGCGTTTCTGTACGTAGACGTTATGTCATGTTCTTTGTATTTCGGTATCGTCCTGTTCATTGTTCGTTGAATCGCTCCGCTTGTTGTAAGTATTCGTCGATTTCGTTGTTCGTTAGGTTTCTGTTATTTGGTGGTGAAATGGCCCTCGAACGTAGTTCTCTTGATAAGGCGTTAATGAAGCGAGGCCAGCGCATCTTACCGTAGTTGTAAGAATGCACAGGCACATACTCCTCCAGCGCCACAAGCTCGTTCGGCAGCTGTATTACGGCGGCGAGTCCGCAGTGAACACTGTCGTACTAGATCGTCCGAAAACAGTTTCGCGGGTGTTGACCTACTCTGTTAGTAACTGTAAGTCTTGTGTCTCGCAGTAAAAGATTCAGGAAAGCACCGCTTCTCGGAAACGATGGCCTATCTGTGGCGAGAATGTCGATCCTATATTCAACATTGTCGTGGACCATCCAATTGTAAAGATGACTACCCCAAGGATTTTGTAATTGATTTCCCAAATCTTCGTGTTTGGCATGTAAATCTTCGGCCAAAAGATAAAAGTTCTCCACTGAGTTCAGTCTTTGAAACTCGAAAAGTGTTCCGAGTTCTGTTGTAAAAAGTGTTGGCTGAGGTGCTTCCGGTGCGTAGGCCGCTATCACATACAGTCGCTTCCCTTGTTGGAGAGGAATGCATATGACGCAGATGACTTTATATTATCTGCCTGGTATGACGGTTTTTCTTCCACTATTGTCCCTGTAGGTTTTGTCGAAGTTTCAAACTTTCAGCCGAAGCATTAATTTCAGATGGAATCATCTTTTATTGTGCCAAAAGGATATTATTTCGTCTTTCAAGTTCCCAGGACTTTGATTAATGACAATGCAGCCTAAGTTGATACTAAGTTGCATATGTCGACTTCTTATAAAAGGTTCAACAGTTTTTTTTTTCACTCATTTTTTTTTATTTACTTAAAATATTAACTTACTACTAGACAAAAATGCTTAAATCTAACTTATCAATAAGTGGTTTACTTAATCTAACTTATCGGCCCTTAGTGGGCACTGTAAGCTTATATTTAGCTGTTTATTTTGCCTTTAGGCTTAAATTTGTCGGTTTTTTTGGTTTTATAAAAAAGCTTATTCTAGATTATAACTAACTTATGACTACTTAAACTACTTAAGCCTAACTTAATACTAATTAAACTACTTAAACCTAATTTAAGACTACTTAACTACTAAAACCTAGCTTAATAATAATCGGGGTGGCGAGCCCTCGTTGCGCATGCCCCGAGGGGTCGCCATCCTGATTGCGCCTTTCGGTCCCACGGCAGCCTGCGTTCAACCATATTGTACGCCAATATGGTGCACAAGCCCCGCCCCGGACCTTGTTCCTAATTTAAAATCTTACCTATGGAGTTGGACTAAAAGTCAGCAAAGTCCTGAGGAAGTGCAGAATCACATTCCTCATATAGCCACCAGAATTCAGTGCGCTGTTTTGCAGCATCGATCCTATCGCGATCCGATACCGCCGTGCTAAAGCGGAGGAGCTCCGGAGCATTGTCGACGTACCCGTCGCGGATTAGACGTTTGTCCTGCGCGTCACGATAGCGGTGGTATAAAACCGGGATACCGTTCCTGTCTTGTACTAACCCTCACGAATCGATGTAAATGAATGCCTCTGGTGGCATAAAGCCCGATATGAGCGTGCTCTCCATGTATAAATCATTGGGATAATAAGCCCCGAATATCAGGCTGTTATCGCTACTCATCGCCCTTGAAGCGTGCCTTCGAGTCGCCTTAATGAGGAAATTGTCAATTCTATTCAACTGAGCCCCATTGTATAGAACCTCGTTGCGATAATATTTTATGTACTCGGAGTCCGGCGTTCGGTACAATCCTAAGCAGGATCGGAGACAACGTCTCTCAAACAGCCGTATCCTTTCCATGTAGGATGGTGATACATTGAACCACGCGGGACAACCGTAAGCGACGATCGGCCTTATGAGGGCCATGTAGCAAATGACTTTCACCCTTGAATCAAGTTGACTGCTATGAAACAATCTTCTTGTCAGAGCATAAGCCCCCCTAGCCCTGGCCAGACAAGCATCCACATTTTTATTAAAATATAGAAACTTGTCAAGCCAGATGCCAAGGTACTTGACTTCACTTCTCTCCGCCAACGGCCGTCCATGCTGTCCCAGGATACACAATTTTTTCCAGTTTTTTTCTGGTATCGTAAGAAGCCCTCTGCACTGGGGTCCTGAACAGAATTGTTTCGGTTTTTTGGAAATTGATCCTCAATTTCCAATCATCGCAATATCCCTTAATGTGATCGAAGTCACGTTGCAAAAGTGTGTTGATGACCTCGATTTTCGGACCTGATCTGTACGCCACTAGATCATCTGCGTACGCTATAGCGTGTCTGAGAGAACCTACAAGATCACTTGTATAAATGTTAAACAATATCGGGGAGTTCACCGCCCCCTGTTGTAAACCGTTTTTAATTTCAAAGACTTTACTCGAAGTTACGTTGCCACATTTGACAACGAACTTCTTTCCCATAAGCATTTCATAAATCATATATAGCATGGGTTTACGCATGCCCAGTCTGGTCAGCTTGTAGAAAAGCCCCTCTAACCATACGGTGTCGAAGGCCTTTTCAAAGTCAACCAGACAGGCCCCTGTGCATTGTTTTTTTTTGACTTATTCCATTGGATGTCGGACACTAGTTTCGACGCGGCATGAATGGTATCATGCCTCGCTCGAAAACCAAACTGATTATCCGGAATAATTTGGTTTTCCTCAACCCACTTAAGCAGAGCTCGATTGACTATCTTCTCGAATACCTTGCTTACATTCGGCAGAAGTCTTATTGACCGAAGATTAGCTGGGTTTGTTTTGTCCTTGCCCTTTTTGGGGATAGGATGTACCACCGCCGTTTTCCAGTGCACCGGGTAATGTGCATTATTCAGTGCATTGTTAAACAGCGTGGTGAAAATATCGACCGCTTCCATCGGAAGGTGCCTCAATACGACGTTTGGGACACCGTCCTCTCCTGCCGACTTTTTATTTTTCAATGATACCAAGATGTCCAGGAGTTCATCTTTTTGCATGAACAGCATCAGGCTATTGGCGACTATTCCATTGGAAGGGTTTTCGTCATTGAATACGGAAAAACCGTGATTCTCAGATCGCCAAGCTTGAAGTTCAGTGCGCAGATGAAAGTGATTCAGAAAGGCTCTTTCCTCAATATCGCGATTTGGGCGAACAGGATTGTTCACCGTATACACGGTCTCGAAAATAGCGTCTATCGAATTCGCCTTCTCCTGAGAATCTTCGATCGTGAAAAAACCGTCGTTCGAGTCAACGTTTTCCGGACTTATACCAACAGCCGTGAGTGTCTGTCTGTTTTCTGTCGTTTTGGAAATTCGGACACATGGAATGTCGTTATGATCTTTTCGCCTGAATATTTTATTTATTTGGGGGAACATATTCGGGCTACTGGTTTTTATAGCCCGAATTTTGTTGCCCCCCAGTAAGAATTTATAGATTTTCTGTAATTCTCCGATATTAATTTTTTAAGATTTTTGATCAGTGACTTCAGTGTCCGAAACACCGGGTCTTGTCTGTCAGCGAATTGTCTACGCAGCCGTTTAAGCCTCGAGACCAGTCTGCTTTTGTGTCGGTGGAGTGCATCGATTGTTGGCGTTCGATATTTCTCCGTCTGGTCGTCAGAACTAGTTATCTTAGGGATAGCTAGATCCATTGACCTTGTGAGGACCTCATTCATTTTTAGTAAATTTTGGTCACCAAGGTTCAACAGTTCTTCAGGTAAAATTCCCAAGATCAACACAACTGAAAAACAACTATGTCCTCCATGAATCCTTTCAACAACTACCAGTGAACTTGGAATGCATATTCTCTCACCATACCAGGTCGTTCCTTTTGGAATCTGGCTTTTAGTTTAAGTCTTACTATCTAGCTGTAAAGAAATCTCAAAATAACAAACCACATGCCTACATTTTGTAACCCAAACCACTAGCAATTAGTATCCAGAACCCCTCCTACCTTCCATTTCGTCCTCTATTTTTACAACTATCCGTCCAATAATAGATCAGTCATCAGAGGCGATGATAATGACGGTAATTACAAAGCAATAAACCGGGCGGAATGCAGACTGGAAGCGCCCGACTTACGACAGACCATCACACATCACACCCCTTGGCTGAGTTTGTCCAAATGACTTCTCAACTTTATTCTCGTTAACTTTTCGTTCTCCTTGCTGTTCAACAAAAAAAAACGACTAAAAATGACAAAGGGAGCGTATAATTATCCATCGCGTGCGATGGTCGCTTTACTTTGGGCGTCAGTTCCGTTTCATTGAAAAGCCGAGAGCGAATAAAAAAAAAAAAAAACGCAACCTTCCAGAACAACCCTTCCCCGTACCAGGCATATTTTATTCCACCCCATGAAACACAGTCAGCGGGTGAGCGCGAAGACAGCACAATATACTCGCAATGGTAATGATTCACCTTTGGTGGATCTGGGTGAGGTTCCTTCCTGATGCTTCCTTCCGGCTTTGCACCACACACACTGGCTTCCATCCATCCTGACGTCATATTGTTCGATTGATGTCCGGAAGGACATCATAGATGGTGTTGTGTATTTTTTTTTTTAATGTTGGCACACTTTTACGGTGTCCACTGTGTGTAGAGGGTGGCTGACGACGCCGCGTGTCCTGCTAACATTAACGACTGACGGACGAACACCGCTCTACGAGAGATGTACCATGATGATAAGCAGATGGCAAACTGCTGCACAAGAGGAGTATGTGGCTATGGCTGGGTATAAGCCAGGAAGTTGAATGGAAATAGTTGGAGGAACAACAAAAAAAGGAGCAACTTGCGTGCAGGGATGACCTCGAATGATGACCATCAGGGTGATGTGTGTGTGTTTGCGTTGTATTTGGTTGTTGGGATATTATTTCGAGTAATTTCATGTGATTTACGAGGATGTCCAGGATAATTAGAATATTCCACTCGTGTGTGGAGGAAGAGGGATTTTTTTTTTTTTTGGGTAGGGGTTTGTTTTTTTTTTTTGATGATAGTGATGATTAGTATGAATGAGTGCAATAATACTGGGGCAGTGTTTTCTTTTTTTTTGTAGAGTCTCTGAGGATTTGGCTTAAAGATTCATGTCTTTCGATTTGTGAACTGTCACCAAGGCTTATACATTGACTGGGCCCAGGTCACTGTTTCAGCCAAGCTATTGAGTTGAGCCCTATCCTTGCAAAATCTTTTAAACGTCCGTCGCCAGATGTATTCCGAACACTCAACTTCGATTGCAACCATGTGACTGCCCTGTTGAACTGAAAAAAATTGGCATTAACCGCCCATGTAGGTCCTAAAACGTCGGTTCTCCCCTAATTTGTGTGCCCGAATGTAATATTACTGCCAAAAGGAGAGGACCACCTGCTTCATTCCTAACCCAAACTGCAAATTTGAGAAGCTTCTCATGACAATTTTACGCTTGGATGGTTTTCAGACTTTCAGACTTAGGTGTTGTCACTTTCGGGACTTAAAACAGGTACGCACTAACCTCTAGGCACTAGGCAACTGCCTTATTGGGTGAGAGAGAAATACTTTATACACCATGAGGAGGACTTTTTGGCTTTGTGTTAACCATTAACCCAACTCCCATTTTCGGGCTGAGGCTGTCTCTGGGAATAGCTCCTCTTCTTTTCATTTTTCTGATACCTCTGCTCACTCGAAAGCCTCTTTTCGGCTATGTTGTCCGGAGTGATAATACCGATATCGATCTCTAGTTCTCTTCTTTCGGTTTCCCATATGCAGCAGCTGAAGACGGTACGAAGAACGTCGTCTTCTTTTGAGTTCCCAGGCTCTTTGTTTTGCGGATCTTGTGGAGAAGGACGATGAAGTATCCCTAGCCGATGAGTGAATGGATGATGAACTAACCTGTCAGTGTTTCTGGTCATTCCATTGAGTCAAGTTTCTGATCAGCCTCTCTATCCATCGTCATGGTTATCTGCTTTCCGAGCTCCAGCGCTCCTTCCACTTCGGTTTTGTATGAGCTCTTTTGCCACTTCCGGTGCCATTTCCTCTTCAACTTCCATTTTCTAGACGAACTTCCTTTCTATCGCTAGGAGATCTTTCGGCTTCACTCCGGCTGGTTCTGACGCCTATGTCAGCGGCTTTCTGTACTTTTTCTGTCAAGGCGCGTTCGTCCAAATTTCACATCGGTAGAGGTGGATGGCATGGTGCACTGAAATAACCCCCACGGAAATAAGTCCCGCAAAGAAAAAGCTGGTGTTATTGCCATTTGAAATTGGAATTCTATTAACGTTTGATGTACGAAAAGTTTGAATGTGAGTGGGGTGCATGCTGCCTTTGCAACCCCTCAGCTTGGACTTACCAGACTTGGTTTATAACCCAGTGCGGCTATACCTTCATGGGATGACCTTGGTATTTGAAAAGATAAGGTGAAGTTTAATAATCCCCACGGTAATAAGCCCCAAGAGGCTTCGTTTTCAAAATAGGGGAAATAGCCCCCAAAGGGCTTATTTCCTTTTCGAAACCACCATACAGCATTAACACCCGCAGGTTTTATTTCCATTTCAAAAAGGATACAAGCCCCGCGGGGGCTATTTCATTTTTTGGGAATTAAGCCCCATGGAGCTTATTTCCGCGGGGGTTTTACACTGGCACCAGAGTTTAACTGTTAAAATTCCGGCGCCTTCTTTACTCTTCAGCTTTTTGAGAGCTTCAGTGACTAGTGTATGTTTCATGCCTCTGAATACATCTTCAGTTTTATGCATGCCTGTGATTAGGTTATCCTATATATTTCGTAGACCCTGTGCTCCTGTTTTAAAGCCAGTTGACAGTTGTACGGCTTTTTAGTAGACTTAAAGGCAGTTCTTCTTGTCGCAAGACACTTCGATATCCCTGAGCTCGGAGACTGTTTGTAGGCTTTTTCCCAACTCTCCTTCCCTTTACTGGCTCGATACTCTTCCGGCGCGGTGCGTGTTTTGTTTTGTAGCGCCCTGATATGTGCCTCTTCTGTCACCTCTTTTGATATCTCTATATCACGGGCAACTTATTGGGGGAGGGTTGGTAGCCTTCTTCAGTCTAATGATAGTTCGAAATTACATCCAGTGGGCGTGGTGGAAGATATGGACATAGCGTGGAGTCTTTCAATTGGTAATTGTAGACCCTGGCAATCTCCAGAAAAATCGTGGAGTCTTTCAGTTGTTAATTGTAGACTCTGGCAATCTCCAGACAAAGCGTATAGTCTTTCAGTTGGTAATTGTAGAGTCTGGCAATCTCCAGAAAAATCGTGGAGTCTTTCAGTTGTTAATTGTAGACTCTGGCAATCTCCAGACAAAGCGTATAGTCTTTCAGTTGGTAATTGTAGACTCTGGCAATCTCCGAATCAGGTAGGCGCCCATCTTCATGTTCGAAAGTCGAGCTATAAATTTGGCTTCGACGTTGGATGCTAAGGATGTTGGATCCCAACAAGGCGACCACAATTCGGATTAACGTCAATCACTCTTGTGCTGACTCAGTTCCCCAAAACGAGACTGCATCCTATATGCGCTATTTTTGGTGACAGCTGTTCATATTTCTGATCCTTTCCGTCGTTTCCAGAAATCATCGCGATTCTGGAAACGACGGTAAGCCCTATGCAGCACGAGGACAGATTCAGGTTCTTGAGAAAAACCTGGTAATTTGAGATTATGGACATATATTCCAGGTGCACACATATAGTAAGTCGTTGGTCCTGGTCGTTCCGTGTTAGAGAAACCAAAATCCAAGGCTGGACGTAGAGAGTATACGTTCCAAACTCTTAAGCGTAAGTCGTTGTAGTGGCCGATTCGAGTCTTTTTGGTATTTGAGAGGCTCCGCTAACCCAGCACTTTCATTCAACATGCGTTGGGGAGTTACTCTGACGGCACAACCCTCTACCTTGGGGGACCGTTCCAATTTGTTTTAATACTTTAGAGACATGCGGTCATCAGTATTAACCAAGGATTGAGTGTAGTTGACTTTTCGGCTCATCCTCCAACACATTCGTTGTCGTTCCTTGGGCATGTCTAACCCATGAGATTCATCATATGACCTACTGTCCCAATAATTCGGAGGAGCTCACGACAGTTATTCTCTTTTTGAGTTCTAACTGCTTGGGCTGCAGATGCCATTCTTGATTCCAATTTGGAAATTCTTCGAAAGGAAGAGGTGGCTAGTAAGGATCTATTCCCTGATGTCACCAAGATTTAACAGACAAGTATATGCAAAGTTGTTTGCATACAATCTAAGGTTTGGGTTTGCATAAAATCCAAGGTCAATGTACTAGGTGCCCAGCTGTCTGCCCTTGGATGCTGAAAGTCAGAGTTGGTAGGCATCAGCTAGGTTAATCGCCGTGTTCCGGATATCAGATCTAGTAAGACATCTTAGATGAAGCGTTGCTTTCATTGGTAAATCAATTATTTTGACCAACAAGAACAGAGCTTCGTCCAAGATATATTCGTAAATCTGAAATCCGGAACACGGCCAATGTTTCCATATAATTGCTTTACATACCATCCATTGGAACGCCAAACAGTAGTAGAATTCATAAGACCTTAAGCGCCTAAATCTGCAAATCAAATCTTATTGCCATCAGGTGTCAATTTGGGGCCTGCTCTGATGAGTAGCTTCTTGTGAATTTGTGCAAACAAGGGTTTGTGGTATAATGTGGATATTCCAGCCAACATACCAAGCGCTTCTTGTAAAGACATGTGATCCTCGGAAATGTTATCAGCAAAAAATAAAATATGCCCTTTGGAGCCAATCGCCGCCACCTTCAAGCTGAATACGAATGACTTATTCAGAAGTCAGAGCAGATTAAAGAAATTCCATCGATCAAGGCCGTACAACAGCCCCCCAAATCGCACGCCTCCAAACCACTTACGTAAACAAACTAACAACCACCTCTCAGCATGCCAATAAGCAATTACACCGTCGAGTGACCACACTTGCAACACTCTCTCGTGTCTGCCAGGCCAAGTCCAGACCCCTCGCACGATCGCGTTATCAGCCGAATTATAATTTGTTTGGCCGTAAGTTTATATGCGTTTTAAGGCCGTAATCAGCGGCCATACAAGGATCATAACTTGCGAAGTTTATACCGCCGCTCATCGTAGTTATCTGAAATTTATTAGAAAAATCCAAGTTTTTATGATTTGATTAGGCCCTGGAGGAGGGGGCCTTCCCCTAGCTGCAATCATCACAATGCTGCCCATAAAAAGATGAGTCTCAACACCGTGGTCCGGCTTAATGGTGCACGTGCACTTGTTCATGTGCAACACATTTCTCATCGACTTTACGAGGAATTTATTCTAGGCTAGGAAGGTACGAGGTCCGATTGGACTGGCAACCGCAAGACGATTGCCTGATAAGGATCTGACAAAATGATCGTAAACATTGGAGTTTACAAGGTGAATAGCTATCATTGCAGATAGAGTTGGCAACGGACTTGGCATGGCACGATGGAATTTCAACTCCTATGGGGGATAAGCATGATGGTGTCTGCTAATGAGCCTAATCGCTATGGGGATATCAACGCGAATATAAATTTTGCGAGGGTTTAAGTTGTTCTCGATAATGCTAGTTACAATGAGGGTGTTGAACTTTTTTTTTGGGGGGGAGGAAGGCAGAACGCAGGAATTCAAAGAATTAATTCGGAAATCTAACCAAGATATCTATTGGATTAACTATCTTGCTGGGGCAGGAATCTGGACATGTCGATTATTGGTAAAGGGAGCTGGAAAGGTTTGGAGTGATTTGACTAACCTCTGACCTTACTCCAAGACAAGGATGAGAACGGAACAATATACCAGATGTGAGAAAGAATTCTTCTCAACCCGGCGCTGCTCTATGCTGCAGAAGTATGGAACTTACCAGAAGTGGATGTGTTGACGGGCTATGGAGACCAAGATTCAACGAAGAATTTTAAAAGCTTGTCATAAAAAAAAACTTCGCATTGAGTGTTTAAGATGGTAAGGTCATCTAGAGCCAGAAATATTCTGGACGGAAGATTCCCAGGCAAAAACTTTGCCATAAAAAAAACTCCGGATTGAGTGTTTGAGATGGCTAGGTCATCTGGAGATACAAATATTCTGGACGGAAGACCACATCATGACTCATGCCAAAACCAGCTTGAACCAACTTGAAGTTCGCAACTGGAGGCTAAGTACCGAAGAATTTAGACCGGTTTAAGACCAAGCGATCGCGGAGATCAGGAAGGTAAGACTGAATAACATGAAGCAAGTTGACAAGAATTGGAGAGAATAAACGTCTGACTTGTCTTAAGAACTCACTTTTACTAGGTTGATAACCTGTTTGTAAAGTAATGGCAACGTATTTCCTGAGAATGACCTCTACATACTTACTTGCTAACTTAAGTGGCGCTAGATTCCTCAATGAACCTGGGAATCAACCAACATGCCTCTCCAATTAGCCCGGTCCTTAGCTAACTCCCTCCAGTTGCGCACTCCAAGTTGGTTGAGGTCGGTTTATACTTGTGCGCTCCACTTAAGGCGAGATCTTCCTCTACTGCGTCAGACGTCTGGCTGGGAATCGAAGAGCCGGAGTATTGTTGTCCATTCGTTCAACATGTCCTTGCCATCTTAAACGTCCAATGCGACCTGGGCATGTCGCTGTACAGCTCGTATAGTTCTTGGTTGAATCGTCGTTCCTATAGCCCGTCAACGCAAACGGGACCGAAGATTTTTCGAAGAATTTTACTCTCAAATCGAACAAGAATTTCTTCATCCGCTTTTGAGACGGTCCGCATGCTTCAGCGAAGTAGAGCAGGACTGGGATGAAGAGGGTTGAATATAGGATCTCCTTTATTGTTCGAGTGAGGGCTTTACTACTGAATTGCCGTCATAGCCCGAAGAAACAGCGGTTTCTGACGAGATGTTGTTGTCAGAGTTGAAAGCGGAGCCGAGGTATATAAAGTCCCGTCCTACCTCAAAGTTATATCTGTCAATGGTGACGGTTTGTCCAATTCATCGATGTCGATGTGTGTCCTTTCGTGTTGACAGCATATACTTCGTCTTGCCCTCATTTACTGCTAAACACATTTTTGCCGCTTCCATCTCTATACTAGCAAACGTGGCTATGACATCACAATGGGTCCTACCAATGATGTCAATATCGTCGGCGAATGCTAGTAGTTGTACAGATTTTTGGAAAATTGTGCCTTTGGTGTTGGCTCGTGAGGTTTGCACAATCCTGTCATGAATCAGAGTGAATGAGTCTCATGTCCTTTTTTGGTATCGAATGTGTCAGTGAGGTTGTTTCAGACCCTGATGGAGCAGCGAGAGTTCTCCATCCTCATCCTACACAAACGGACGAGTTTGGAAGAATACCAAAACTTGACAAGGCTCTGTAAAGTTTGTCTCTATAAATGCAGTCGTATACGGCTTTGAAATCGGCAAATATGTGGTGGGCATCGATTTGGACTTCCTGTGATTTTTCCAGGATCTGCCGAAGTGTGAAAATTTGATCGGTTGTGGACTTTCCTGGCCTAAAACCACACTGATAAGGGTCGGTCAGGTTGTTGGTAAACGGGCTCAGGCGTTCACATATTACGACAGATAGGAAGTTGAGGAGACTTATGCCTCTGTAGATGGCGCAGTTCAGGGGGTCTCAGTTTTTGTGCATAGAGTACACGATGCTAAGGATCCATTCTTCAGACATACTTTCTTCAGACCAGATTTGGCTCATGAGTTGGTGGATGTTTTTTACCAAATCATCTCCGCCGGCTTTATAAAACTTGGCGGAAAGGCCGTCGTTTCTGGAATCCTGAATTTAAATATTGCTGTCCTCACTTCAATGGGATCGGTTGGTTGGTTGTTTTTGGTTTCGTCGCCAGTATGGAACGGTTCGTTTTGCCTGACACAGGAATGTTGTTCGTCATCGCCGCAGAAGTTTTTTTTTCCATACCCTCAGCATCGACTGTGTCTCAAGTACGATATTTCCTTGTTCATCTCGACAGGATTCTGTTCGAGCCTTGTATCCTTGGCTTTGACGTCTTACACTTTGGTAAAACATGCGAACATCGTTCCTGGAGTGGCAACTATTTTCTTAATTTTTGTTCTTCTTTCTGAAAAGCCGGGTTTAACTTCTTCTCTGCCTATAGAGCTCAATGGCGGCTATCGACTTCATCTGCAGCTTAGCCTTGTAGACCTCGTTCTTGGCTGCGAGCATCTGTCGGCATTCCTTATCAAACCAGGGGTTTCTGGCTGTTGGGTGTGAGAAACCTAGCACTCTACTTGCGGCTGATCTAATGACTTGTTGGCATCGTTGCCATTGTTCTTCGGCATTCGATGTTAGTTGCGCTAAGGTCTTGGTGCTCTCTTGCAATTGCAGTCGTTCGACATCAAATTTTTTTCACAGTATTTCTGGATTGTTGTGGCGTGGTGGATATCCGCATTCTTACCTTAGCGGCAACAAGGTAGTAGTCCCAGTCGATATTAGCTCCTCGGAATGTTCGGACCTTGGAGATTATCGCCTTCGAGATCTCTTTGATTTGTCAACAATAGGGAAGTACTTCATCAGCTGATAATGGTTTCAATGCGAGAAATCCCGCGAGACTTACGCGATGGAATTTATTTTACCAAAGAGTGCAGGCAGCCCCTATAGCCTAACCTTTCCTTATTTTCAAAATGCTCATCATGTCTTTAGAGAACTAAATACAAAATGTTGACGCAACAGGCTCGTTAGAACCCAGGGCCTAGCTTTCTCACAACCATTCATGTGTGCGTGTGTACTTCTTGGAGGTTGGGACCTCGTGTTTTCCGCCAAATCCGAACGGCTTAGTTGAGATAAGCTCTGCTTGACAATTGATACTTCACAGATGATTTGTCTGATCATCACGAGAAGAGGTCCAGTGAAAACCCATTTTGGTGTTGCTACGGCTGGGTATCGAAACCGGACCATCTGCGCTGCACTAACCATCGCGCCATTAGGCCGGGTGTCTTTAAATTAAGGAATCTAGACAAAATGTTTTTTTTTTTCGATGGACCTTATGACCGATTTCTATCATATCCATGTGAAACAGCCGGATATTTAATCCCGATCGGGTGGGTAGCATTTTCAGTTGAATGTTGACATTTCGCACTCTCTCAGGAGATACTTTGATTTAAAAACAAAAAATCATGAAAAGGATGCCACATGTAAATTATTTTCAATATTTATTTTCTCTTCAGTTCATTATTCGATTTCCCTTTGAAAGGATAACATCGGCGGAACAACTATAAACCAAATTTTCAATAATGGCGAGCATTCAGAAGCCCACACCGAGCAAATTAAAAAATACCAAGGTGAGCAAGAAGGACCAAGGGTAAGTAATATTTCTAAACTTTTTTTGAATTCTATTATTCCAATCCTTATAATTTTTTTTCAGGACTACGCAACCCAGAAAAATCCAATCAAAAAAATTCAATGACGATGACGATGAGTCCTTGTTGGATTCCGAATTGGATTTCTCTCCCTTTGAGGTAAGAAATTTGTGTAAGCAAAGTTTTATAAAATAAAAAAAAATATTAATTCTCTGATCAGGATGAAGAAATTCCACAACCAGAAGATCCACATCCTCCACCAAGGCGAAGGCGACGCAGTCGAACACGAAGTCATCGCAGTCAACCCGGTCGTCAACGCAGTCGATCGCGTCGAAGTTCTTCTGGAAGACGTCGGTCAAGGCAGCGTGGTTCAAAAAAGTGATACCTAAAATGTGTCCTTGCGGTATTGTAATAAAAGAAATTTATTAGTGGAACTAGTATCCTTTATCCTTTGGAAATAAATTTGATCAGCTGGGAGGAGTATTTGTTTGTTTTCTTTGAGTCTTGATCTTCAGGGGAGGTGAGCCTAAGGCCAGTCGCACTTTTAACGCGTTATCGTACGAATTTGACTAGGGCGAACACGCACAAACAACCCCGACTTTCTAACTACTATGTGGGCGCGGCAGCAAGTACACTAAGTGCGAGTAGTAGTACGTATACGTGAGTGTAGTTCCGACGTCCGAAAACAATCGATTTTGTCCGTTTTAGCAGGAAATACAAAGTCCGCACAATGACCCTTTCCAAGCTTAATGGCTTCTGTCTTAAGTTAGCAGAATCAGCCAAATACCTGGGACGGGATTTGTATTAGAAACCGAACTGGAAAGCCAACATCCAAGAACGCGTTAAGAAAGCCAACGTAGCCTTATACTCTTGCAAAACGGCAGTCGGGAGGAAATGGGGTATGCAACCACATATCTCTCGGTTTTACGTGTCTATCACTAGACCTATACTCCTGTATGGTGGCTTTATCTGATGGACGGCTCTACAAACAGCTTCCACTCGCAAACTAATAGGTAAAGTTCAGAGATCAGCTTGCATATGCATTAAAGGAACTCTTAGAACAACCCACTCCTCTGCCCTAGATGCTGTACTTTATCAAGTGCCCCTAGATATCTAAGGCAAACAGACCGCCTCTGTGAGACTAAAAGCCTCGTCTTAACGGACACCAAGAATCAAAGTTACTTTAACACAACAAATAACACCGACCACAACAATTCCCAACTCAGTTTTGAGCATAACTTCAGGACAACCATTCCCAGTCGCCTTGAATGGGAGTCGGATTCGATCGAAACAAATAACTCAATTCACCTCTCAACGGATGGGTTTGAAACAGGATCTGGAGTGGATGGAGATGTTTTCTCCGAGATGCTTCACCTAAGGATATCCTTTCGCCTTCCCGACCATTGTAGCGTTTTCCAGGCAGAAATCATGGCTTTCAAAGAAGCCTTGTCCTGGCTGAAAAGGAATGTAATATCCACGACGCATATCAGCATCTTCAGTCACAACCAAGCGACAATCAAATTCGTGGAAGCTATCTCGTCCAATCCGAAATTAGCCCACGACAGCCAAGTGGCAATCAAATCCCAAGAAGCAATCTCGTTGAATTCGAAATTAGCCCACGAATGCCAACTGTCACTTAACGAGATGGGTAAGCATTTTACCTTTCGACTCTTTTGGGTGCAGGGAATTGCAAGGCAGATGAGCTTGCCAGACAGGGAACAACTTGCTATTCTACTGCCAGTAGATACGGTACATAGGTATGCCCACCACATAAACGGGATGCGATCAAGAAAGCAAACCGCAGATGGATGAACTGCACAACGTGTAAAATATCCAGACAACTCTGGCCTTACTTTAACCAAAAGCGCTCCATCTGCTTGACAATGCGCTGAACAGATCAAACATCAGCACCATTATCGGTGTTCTTACAGGACACTGTCCGATAGGTCCACACGCAAGAAGACTAGGCCTGTTCAGCATTGACTTCTGCTGAAGCTGCTTAGGCGAAGGACAGGAGGAAAGTATTACTCACCTTCTATACTCTTGTCCTGCTCTCTCAGTAAAAAGGAAACTTCACCTGGGAGCGTACTCCTTCGACAATCTAGGTGAGCTGGCTAACATCAAGGTCAGAAACCTCCATCGCTACAGAGTTATCTCTGAATGGTTCAGGTGAACGAATGTAGAAAAGTCGACAGATCCACGTGGTACCACAACGGAACTTTATAGTATAAGTTTGCAGATCCACGTCGTACCACAACGGACCTTTATCGTATAAGTTTGCACGCACATCGCGCGAAGCCACTACAACCAAAGATTATAAAGCCATACAGCTGATTGTTGAATTTTTCTATGGCGGGTCGTACTGGCACAGCCCGACATATATTTGTATCTCCTTTCTCATGTGTAACCTAACCTAACCTAACCTAACCTAACCTAACCTAACCTAACCTAACCTAACCTAACCTAACCTAACCTAACCTAACCTAACCTAACCTAACCTAACCTAACCTAACCTAACCTAACCTAACCTAACCTAACCTAACCTAACCTAACCTAACCTAACCTAACCTAACCTAACCTAACCTAACCTAACCTAACCTAACCTAACCTAACCTAACCTAACCTAACCTAACCTAACCTAACCTAACCTAACCTAACCTAACCTAACCTAACCTAACCTAACCTAACCTAACCTAACCTAACCTAACCTAACCTAACCTAACCTAACCTAACCTAACCTAACCTAACCTAACCTAACCTAACCTAACCTAACCTAACCTAACCTAACCTAACCTAACCTAACCTAACCTAACCTAACCTAACCTAACCTAACCTAACCTAACCTAACCTAACCTAACCTAACCTAACCTAACCTAACCTAACCTAACCTAACCTAACCTAACCTAACCTAACCTAACCTAACCTAACCTAACCTAACCTAACCTAACATAAGATTATTAATCTCAGCACCAATAATATGCTGCCAGGACATTTTTAGGTTTAAATATTTCAGAGGTTTATACAAGGCCGGCCAAAAGTAATCAACCTATTGGAAGATGCTCTTATTTTTGCAAATGGCCGCCAATGTCGAATTTGTTTTGACATTTGTAGACTAGACAGATGTAGAGTACCAGTGAACAAGCCATGGGGCGAAACACTCCTCAAGAACGCGGAATAATCGTGTCTGTTTCTTGCGTAACAACTCGTCTGTAGAGTTGGCGCAGCGCGAACGCCTTCGCCGATTCCCGGGACGTCCGACTGTGAGAACACTGCCCCGTTTTTCCACCAACCTTGAAGAGTATGGGACCACACGAGACGGTGCCAAGAGTGGCCGGCCCCAGAGCGCCCATTGTGCCGAGAATATCGCCGCTTTTGCCGAGGATGTCGAGCTGTCGCCGGAAACATTGACCAGACGCAGTGCCTCGCAATTAGGCATCAGCCGGTCGTCCCTAAGGCGAATTTTGGTCAAAGACTTGCGCATGTTCCCGTACAAAGTCCAGTCCGTGCATGAGCTGCTGCCTGCCGAATGCCAAACGCGTGTAACTTACGCCCAAGCCATCCTCAATCTCGAGGACGACTTTTTCGACCAAAACCATAATGAGCGATGAGGCTCATTTCAACATCAGCGGGTACGTGAACAAGCAAAACTATCGCTTCTGGGGCACCGAAAATCCACGAGTAATGCACGAGGAGCCATTACACCCGCACAAAGTTACTGCATGGTGCGTTGTTCACGCTGGTGGAGTCATTGGACCATTTTTTTTTTTTTCGAGAACGCCGCTGGTCAAACCATAACAGTGGACGGTGCGCGCTATAGGGACACGTTAACCGAGTTTTTTCTGCCACAATTGGGACTGAAAGACATGTAGTTCCAACAGGACGGAGCAACGGCACACACTGCGCGAGCCACAACCGATATTCTGAAGGCGGCGACAACACCGGATTTCTTTTGGGCCACCTGTTATTTTTGGACAAATCTTTTCGATAGACTTATCGGAGACACTTCTCACACTAGTTTTATGCCTTTCAATGTTTGTTGGGTTTCCATAAGTCTTGAACCAAATGTCAGATGTTGTTAGTTTCGAGACATCGACCATGGATCTTTCGCTTAGTAGTCAAAGCTCTAAAACCCACAGTATCAACCCATTGGCATTTTTTTTTTCTTCAAAAATTAGCTTTCACGACAATAATCTACTTTACCATTGAAATCAAACATCAAACCCAACCCCACCCCACCACATTGCCAGTGCCATACTGTCTCCACTGCATGAGGTAATTCCACAAAAATTGATAACACGCTGTCTATCGCCACATGTCATTACACGACTCGCCCCGAGATTTACAAGGTCCTCACACTCGAATCCCCTCATAAGGGCAATCATTAATAACCGGCTCGAATCACAAAAAAAAAAAAAAAAATGATAAAGCCTCCTACATGGTGATTTTCGGTTCTCTGCAATAAATTTTAATAAGCCCTCAAGCGAGCCTGCCATATGTTGCCTCACTCCAGACTCTCACTCCATATAGCAAGGGTTCTGTGCCAAATGTTTGGTGTGATTTATTCACCCCCATCAATCGTGCCTACTATCATCCGCGTGCGAATTCATCATCGTCAACCCCCTCTCCACTAACGGGTTATCTTGATTGGGTTATCAGTGGTTTAGGACAATATGTCATTGTTTGGGCAATTGATAGCGTTCGGCCGGAATCGGAATCCGATTCGGAAGCCACAAGTGTGTTTCGTTATCGTTGTGCAAATATTTGCTGAAATAATAAAATTAATCGGGACACACTCACGCCGCAGGGCTGGGTGTATGGGTGGCGGACATCCTTTGACGTAGATGCCATGTATATGGGAGCCGAAAATTTGATTATCGCTGTCGGAAATGCAATTAAATATTTGGAGGTTATTATTTCGATTCGACAAAGTTTTGGGATTTTCATAGAAAAAAAAAACCAGTTACGTGGTAATTAGTCTGCGTGGTGGGGCTTTAATTAGAAAACGTGTATCGTGTCGATTACAATTTTTTTTTATTAATAAATCGAGTGTATGTCGAGATGGGTTATTATTTCCGATCGGTATTTAGATAAGAACGCTTATGGAAATACAATAAGTCCGTTAGTTTGAAAAGCCTTATCGGCATAGCTACCTTAAAAAGTTCTCCCTTCAGTGATGCATGCTCTGTTTTGATGGCTTTTGTGGCTTTTCAATGAAATTATGTGCATTGATCCAACAATTAGATCTTTTGGTCTTAAATTGGAAGCAGGGTGCCTTATTTTTCTGCTAGAATGAGCTTAGTGATCGACTAGCTTTTCATGCCTCTACAGATGTCAGAACTTCCAGTCACACGTCTACAATCCGCTGTGTGGATAATTTAATACCCTATCCCATCCCATCGTTAAAATTCATATCCCCAAAATGTGGGCTTTAAGGCGATGGAATATAGAAATGGGAAGATGTCATTGCCAGGTGGAATTTTGCAGGTTTCACTCCGGCTTCCCATAAACCTTGAAAACAAAGGCAAGCGGGAAGAATGAAATATCAGCTCGCATTTTCATTGGCTAGTTATACCTCCACTACATTTCTCCAGTATAACTGGCCGCTTTAAAACTGTTGCGAACTATGCAGTTAGGTAAGGTTAGGTTGAAGTGGCTGCACTTGCACACTTAGACCATAAAACGTCCCTTGTGCAATTACGTGGATCTGTCGATTTTTCCATTCAGAAGTGAATTATTCCTGCTAACTTACATAAGTGGTGCTACAGTCCAGCATGAATTCGGGCTTCAACCAACATGCCTCTCCAATTAGCCCGCTCCTCAGCAAACTGCCTCAAGTTGCGCACTGCAAGTTGATTGAGGTCGGTTTCAACTTGTGCGCGCCACTTAAGGTGAGAGCTGAGGGGTTTCTCTGCTACGTCCGAAGTCTGGCTGCCCGGTCCACAGCTAACTGCCTCCAGTTGAGCACTCCAAGTTGGTCGAGGTCGGTTTCTTCTTGTGCGCGCCACTTTTGACACGGTCTTCCCCTACTACGTCCGACGTCTGACCGGGAATCGAAGACTCTGCGAGCCGAGGTATTGGTGTCCATCGGTTCTACATGTCCTAGCCATCTTAAACGTCCAATCCGGAGTATTTTTCTGACCAGGGGCATGTCGCTGTACAGCTCGTATAGTTCTTGCTTTTATCTTCCTCTCCATAGCCCATCAACGCAAACGGGACCGAAGATTTTTCAAAGAATTTTGCGCTCAAATCGACCAAGCATTTCTTCATCCGCTTTTGAGACGGCCCGTGCTTCAGCGATTTAGACAGGACTGGGATGAGAAGGGTCTTACATAGGATCTCCTTAGTTGTTCGAGTGAGGGCTTTACTACCAAATTGCCTTCTTAACCCGAAGAAACAGCGGTTGGCAAGAGTAATCCTTCGTTTAATTTCTGACAAGATATTGTTGTCAGAGTTAAGCAGATCCGAGATAGACAAAGTCCCGTCCTATCTTAAAGTTATATGTGTCAGTGTGAAGTTCTGCCCAATTCGTCGATGTCGATGAGTGTCCTTTCGTGTTGACAGCATATACTTCGTCTTGCCCTCATTTACTGCTGAACCCATTTTTGCCGCTTCCTTCTCTATACAAGCAAACGTGGCTATGAATTCACAATGATGTCAATATCGTTGGCGAATGCTAGAAGTTGCACCGATTCTTGGTGCGTCTGGTGTTGACACGGGAGTTTTGCACAATCCTCTCAAGAATCAAATTGAAGTCACATGACAGCGCATCGCCTTGCCTAAATCCTTTTTTTGGTATCGAATGTGCGGGTGAGATGTTTTCCGACCCTTGTGGAGCAGACGGGATTCTGCCTCGTCATATTACACAAACGGTCGAGTTTGGGCGGTATACCAATACCTCTGTATAGTTCGTCTCTATAATTGCTGTCGTATGCGGCTTTGAAATCGATGAATAGGTGGTGGGTATCGATTTGGACTTCTTGGGATTTTTTCCAGGATCTACCGAAGTGTGAAAATTTGATCGGTTGTGGACTATCCTGTCCTAAGACCACATTGACAAGGGCCGATCAGGTTGTTGGTAAACGGTTTCAGGCCGTCACATATTATGGCTGATAGGATCTTGTAGGCGATGTTGAGGAGACTTATCTCCCTGTAGTTGACGAAGTTTAGAGGATCGGGCAACGATGCTGAGGTTGCCAGATTTGACTTATTGGTGGATGTTACTTACCAAATCATCTCCGCCGGCTTTATAAGGCTCACCGGGAGGTCTTCATTTCCGGCAGCCTTATTGAGCTTGAGTTAAGATATTGCTGTCCTCACTTCACTCAGGTCGGGTGGTTGGGTGTTTTCGCTGTAGTTGCCAGCATTGAATGGTTCGTTCTGCCTGACAGAGGAATATTGTTCGTCAAGGCCGTTAAACAGTCTGCAGAAGTGGTTCTTCCATATCCTCATCATCGACTGTGTCTCAACTACGATATTTCCTTGATCTTCTCGAAAGGATTCTGTTTGGGCCTTGTATCCTTGGCTTTGGCGTTTTGCATTTTGGTGAAACTTGCGAACATCGTTCCTGGAGTGGCACCTCTCTATATACTCGATTGCGCGCTTTTCTTGGTCTTTTTTCTTCTTTCGGAAAAGACGGTCTCCTTCCCTTCATCTATGCCTATAGAGCTCCCTAGCAGCTCTCGTCTTCACCTGCAGCTTAGTCTTGTTGGCCTCGTTCTTGGCTGCGAGCATCTGTCGGCATTCCTCATCTAAACAGGTGCTTCTTGTTGGTCGGCGCGAGAAACCTAGCACTCTAGTTGGTGTTAATCGAGAGGGATACGCGTTGCGCGAAGGTCTTGTCGGTCTTTGCGATTTCAGTCGTTCAACATTAAATTTTTTCACAGTATTTCTGGATTGTTGTGGCCTGGTGGATATCAGCATTCATACCTTGGCTGCAACAAGGTAGTAATCCAAGTCAATGTTAGCTCCTCGGAATGTTCAGACATCCTTAATACTGGATGCGTGCCTCTTGTATATCACGATGTGATCAATTTGGTTGACCGTTGGTTGATCTGTAGACTGCCATTTCCCCGCATAGATATCGGTGTGTGCTGGCTATAGTGGCATTTCGTTCCGTTGCGAAGTCAATTAGCCTAAGTTCGTTGCCCGACGTGTTGTGGTATAGGCTAAGTTTTCCGACAATACTGCTGTAGATGTCTTCTATTCCTACCTTTGCGTTAAAATTTCCCAGCACGATTTTATAACATCGCACTTCGGAAGTCGCTCATAAGTTTTGTCCAGGAACTCATAACAGCAGTCTTCCGCCAAACGCGGATTGTTGCAATGCGATCCCTAATTTCTTGAAAGCATACGACTTCTTGACTAAGACTGGCATTTATAAAAAATCCACATCCGTATAGATACTCTCCCTGCTAACTATATCGCGTTCCTTATTAGATTTCAAAGCTTTACATCTCCCTTTAGTCTGGTCGATTCCATAGTCTGCCCTAGCGAGGTATCCGTCGGAGCGGACAATTTTCCGCCACGCATACTTCGTCGGAGGCTTAAATTCCATTCGAGGTATGTGTCATAGGAGAAATACCACCTCACTGCAATTCGTAAATAAATTCCGCAAAGAATCTGTGTCGGAGGAAATCGGAAAAAGAATTTCACTTAGCTGTCGAAAATTGCACGAATAATGCATCTGAACGCATTTCATCGCAATTCGCTGGGGTGCGTTCGAAAATGTCGTAAGAATATTTCGATCAGCTTTTCGGAAGAATACCTCGAAGCTAAAATCCTCCGAATCGTACAAAATCGGAGAATTTTCCGCTCTGATAGATATATCGCTAGGGCCGATTATTTTCTGGATGACAGTAATGTCTGCAGTTAAGCAGTTTAGGCCTCCCGCTGTTATTTTAGCTGCACCTCCGCCGTTAAATTTTCATACAATCCAGGTGCGGATTCAACCGTCGTTGTCAGTTATTTGTTAAAATGTTCGTCAACAATAAAATCAGTCCTTTGCCAGTGTATTGGTTGCTTCGTAACAACAATTTTCGTAGGAAACTTTTTTTTTGGAATTTAACCCAAAGCACAACCGCCAACCTGGATGGGCAGTTTCAATTTATTAGAAAACCCCAGGACACGGTTCCACCAGTTTCATATGGGATTGATCGCTGCCGTTGGCCTTTTGACTCAAACTCCACCATCTCTTTTGATGGGGCCTGACTAGCAGTTGAGATTTCTCGATGACGTGTTGTCCGAATATGACGGAGCAGCTCAAATAGGGTTTTAATCTTGTCCATCCTAACTGCGACTGCAGACTTCACGGTTGACTACATTTTGGAAATTCTTCCGCTGCAGTCTGAGCAGTTTTGCTCCACGAGTGGTATTTTAATTCCCTCCTATGCTGATTATCGGCAGAGGATTCCTCTTGATTCCTCTTTAACGCGTCTGATGGGATACTACTCCACACGGGCAACGAATCAAGAGGAATCGGCAGAGGATTCCTCTTGATTCCTCTTCAACGCGTCTGATGGGATTCTACTCCACACGGGAAACGATATGGATCCGATATCTCAACTATTCTGTTTTTTTTTTTTTTTAAATTTGAATGTCCTTGTTGCAAAATCCTTTAACCGAGCTGGACACCATCGGAATAGCTCACTTTTTTCAAAGCGCATCGCATTCTGCAGCTCTTTTGACATTAAGCAGAGCTGTTCCAGGTTAGGTTAGGTTGGTTAGTGGCTGTCAATAATTTACCAGCACACCTAGACCAGCTTTTGGTCCGTTGTGATACCGCAAGGATCTCGTCCATTGTGTTGGTAATCTGTGAGAAAAAAGAAAAACTTCAAGTAACGGAGGAGACTTTTCGTTTCCGTGTTTGTCAAATCGCAGGGATTTTGAAAGAACTTAGCTCCAAGGTACCAAGATGACGGGCTCAGTGGAGCGATGTTTAGTGCGATGACTTGCCGTGCGGAAGGTCTGGGTTCGATTCCCAGCGGTAGCAAAACGTTAATGGTTTTCCACTGGCTCCCCTCTCGTAATGATCTGACAAATCATCCGAGTAGTATCAATTGTCAAGAAAAGCTTATCTCGAATTCACCGTTCGGAGTCGGCATAAAGCAGGAGGTCCCGCCATCGTGCAAAAGGTACACACGCACACATGAATGGTTGTGAGAAAGCTCGGCCCTGGGTACTAACGAGACTGTTACGCCAACAAAAAGTGTCTAATTTTGAGCTCCAAGATGAAGCTTCCTTTTGTTTGATAGGGCCGGGCAGTTACAAAGAAGATGGAGAGTTGCTTTCTTTTCTTCTTCGTTCAGGTAACTCTTGCAGGTATCGTTTCAATGAAGGCCTAGCCTTTCTGCGTGCATACCTTTTACACAGTGTCCAGTAATGACATCTATGGTGGCGTTAATGTATGACATGGTATGGTGAGGGAGATCTTCGTAAATCCAGCTTTGGCCAAATTTGTTTGGTTATGTTGACACGTCCTTCCAAGACTCCGTGTGAGATTTGATTTGCTGTTAGGAAAACCTAGTGCACCAGTGTCGGGTACGACAGGTAATTAAGTTCCATGTCTTGCGATTTCATCAGCCTAAGAGTTCCCTTGAACGTCACTATGTCTAGGTAGCCAGCATATGTGTATGTTAAGCTGCTCTGACATATTTTGCAAACATAAGATAAGCGGCAATCTAGAATTGTCTTTGAATATGTTGAGATTGATTTCAGGGATTTAATGGCCACTTGGCTGCCCGTTAAGGTAATAATTCTTGGCAGATATAAATGGCAGAATGAATGAATCCACTCGCCACCTTGCACAGCAGTTGGAGGTTTGTTTATCAACTTTATGGTGATTTTCAACTTTATGGAAGATTTTGCGCAAAGATCTTGGCTTACGACCTTACAAGATCCGGCTTGTGCAAGAACTAAAGCCGCGAGACACCATGCTGATGTTGGTGTATTGGCCGAAAATCAGATTGATCTCGATGCTGATTTTCATCGCAAAATTTTATTCAGTGATGAGGCTCGTTTTTGGTTGAATGGCTACGTCAACAAGCGAAATTGCCGCACTTGGAGTGAAGAGAATCCACATGAGACCCTTGACTCTTGAGACGCCATTACATCCACAAAAACTGACTGTTTGGTGTGCTCTGTGTGGAGTCATTGGGCCATACTTCTTCCGAAATGATGATGGAGAGACAGTTACCGTTAATGGAGACCGGGATAGAGCCTTTTTCGTTCCCGCATTGGATGGCATGAATGTGGATGAGATGTGGTTCTAACAAGACAGTACTACATGCCACACAGCGCACGTCACAATCGATTTATTGAAGGCAACATTCGATGAGCACATAATTTCGAGGTATGGACGTGTCAATTTGCCACCAAGATCGTGTGATTTGACACCATTGGATTATTTTCTTTGGGGATATGTGAAGTCGCTTGGAAGATATGTGAAGAACGCCAATATTCGTGGCGTTATTGCTGATATACGGCCCCAAATGCTCGAAAAAGTGGGTGAAAATTGGACCTCTAGACTTGGCTTTATTCGAACCAGCTTCGGCGGCCACATTCCCGAAATCATATTCAAATATTAATGGCATGATCGTTCCATTGGAGCCAAATAGATGGACATTAAAACGAATTTATTGTGTTTTGTTTCAAATCTAAGTTTTTTACCTCTAAAAAAACACCCCTTGCATTGTCTTTCAGCCAGGATAAGGCTTCTTTGATCGCCGTGAGTTCCGCCTTGGAAACGCTGCATTGATCAGGAAGACTGAAAGATAGGCTGAGGTTTTGCCTGTCGGAGAAGACACCAGAATCCACTTCGTCATTTGTTTTGGAGCCATCGGTATACAAATGGAAGAGCTCTCCTAAATGTCCCTTTTTTTGGGGGTACATCTGTCATGCACTGAAAGATGTCTTTCAACATCCTATTAACGACACAAACCATTAATTTGTTTGCATTTCTATCCATTTAAGACTTCGGAATAAGTTAAATCATGTACAGGAATTGTATCTCTTTTTCTGCTCCTTAGTCTCATTGCTGAAAGGATGGCGATATTATAATAATTACAAACATCCTTCCATGTGTGGCTTTCAGTTCAAGCTCCCTCCATGCTAGGTGTCATACAACAACGTACATCCTTACAATCACTCTACGATGCTGTTGTCTTAGCCAAACAATGCGTTCCATCCCCATTCAAAAGGAAAGCGTGCCAATTTAGACAAAAGTCCACCATCCACAAAGATCCGCTTGACTTCAAATTAAAAATCAAAATACCTGTCACACAACTGCATCCCCCCAAACAACATGTCCATCAAATTAATGATGACAAGTGGAATTTGTTCGCAAATTAAAAAAAAAAAAAAAAAAAACCACCCCCTTACCCTCACCCACACAATCACAGATAATCATTTAACTTTCTGTAATTAAAATGCCACCATTCGTGAAGAAAGGATCCGCACAACAGAGTCAAGAGTGCGTGTGCTCCCTTTCAATTCACAATTCTCACTCTCGTTCGTCCCAAAAGGATATAACCAACAGAACTTTTCAATTACTAATTGTCCTGGGTCCTGTGTGTGTTGTCAGCGTGCTGCTGCACTCCCATACAAAAGCGAGCATTTTTGTCATCTCATCATGGGCCAAACCTCCGTGTGCTGAGGTATTGTTCGCGTTCATCTACACTTTGCTGCGCACGTATGTCATTTCTCATGTCCCTTCGCGAATTTTTTTTTTCCCAACAATCGAAATCGGTAAAAAATTACATCCTTCCAGAGCGTTCTAAGGCGGGCGACATTTTTTTTTACGATTATGTGTCCTCTCAAGGAGGAAATAAACAGAAGACGAAGAAAAAAAAAACTCATCATCATCATCATCAACATGAACATTGTCGTCCTTTCTATTTATTTGCGATTATTATTATTATCCTTGTCCCCTCAAACGCCAAAGTAATTGCTGAGTGAGTGGGTGGATTTATATTTAGGTTGGGTGTCTGTCCTTAACAAGAGATTTTCGGCTTGGTCCGTTCTGTTGATGCAACACACAATGCTTTCGCAGAGAGAAGCGAGCGATCCTTGCACAATGGACACAGTTGAATACACCCCTGCAGTCCATAGGATACACCAAAAGCAGTGTCGAATAATGTCGCATTCAATTCGTCCTGAGTGACTTGAATTTCAGCCAAGCCCGTTTGGTTTTGTTTTGCAACGGGAATACCATACCTCTCCAACACAACAAATTAACGTCCATATGGCAGGATAACAAAAAAAAAATAAAAATACTCTTCCGTTTGGTGTGACACAATTTCTGTGAAAAATATCCTTTTCCCCCATTCAGCGAGTCATGTTTGGGCCAAAGAAAGCGGGTGAGTCTTTTGTTCGCAGGACATCAAACGGAAAGGATGTAAAATTAAAAAGCATACGCAATGTTTGTGTGTAGTAATAAAAAATGTATATTTCATTTTTTTTTTTTAAATAGAATCCTTAATTCAATGGAAAAATTAAAATAATTGTTAAGTTTAATTTTAATGTTAATAAATTAAATAAAAAAAAAAAAAAAACAATAGCGCAACACTAACCTAGTAAAATACAAAAACGGTATAGATTAAGGACATTAAAGAGAGTGATGTCTAATTTTAGGGGAAGGGGGTGATCAATTAAAATTCGATGACATGGGGAATGGGGGTGTGGGTGCCTTCTTTAAGTAAGTGGTATCACGTCATGGTTAATAGGTTAAACCAATTATTAGGAAGCGATGTGTACGGGACGGGACGTCTTGTGCTTCGTGATGAATGGGGGGGGGGGGGTGTCAGGGAGGGTTTACGTTTTTTCCTTCAATAGTGCCACGAGGTGATTCTTTTTCGCCTTCTCCGATTTGCTGTACTCGTCTAGAAACTATACATGCAAAGTGTGGTTTTAATTAAAAGCAAGGATGCAAGGGTAGTGGTTGTACTCACCTCTAGGCTAAAGTCACGAGAGATCACTTTGCGTGCGTCCTCGTTTTGGAACGTTATGGTGACTAGGCATGGATAGATGACAACATTGAGATGTTCAGGTAGTTTGGTTAAGCTCTTTATTATTATGGAACTTTGTTCCGAGGTTAAGAGGTCCTGAAAGGAGAGAAAACAAAATGAAATTTAATTAAAAGTCAATGGAATTGCAACGGGCAAAGGTCTATGGAAGGGATGCATATATATTTGGAATTTTATAGGGGTGTCTTATTCTATTTGGACGAGGAACGATGACAACGTTATCAAGGGTCTTACAGTAAGAGCTTCCTAGTGTAAAATTTAAATAAAACAAAGTGTGTGTGATATATGGTGGTTGGGTGTTGTAGAACGAGGGTAGACTCTAATTGTAACACTGACTGCACATTAAGTGCTTATTTTTAACCTCCAAGTGGTAACCACTGGGTAATGGTCTCATCCAACCGGCTTTGACTTGCTACACGACAAGCGCGAGTGTTGATAACAAGACGAAAAACAGCAACGCTATCAACAGCCAGATCAGATTGACACGGAATGAATACCCGGCCTGCTGTCCCAGGCGAACCTAGACAGGCTGCTTCGACATATTCGGACAACAGGTTGTCTAGGATTTTCAATCCTTAGTCAGACCGATTGAACAGAGTTGGATGCAGATAAACCGAAAGGTCAACGGCAGGGTTCAATCCCGTAGTGGATTTGGCTTTGGGTTATCTACCCAACCATGGAAAAAGCTAACGGTTGCGAAGCAACTTATAGCCTAGGAAAAGACTGATTTTATTGTTGACGACCCTGCTAAATGAAAAAAAGACAACGCCGTTGGTATCTTCACCTGGAACGTGAGGACATTAAATAGAAGAGGTGTAAGCGAACAACTAAAAAGACAACGCCGTTGGTATCTTCACCTGGAACGTGAGGACATTAAATAGAAGAGGTGTAAGCGAACAACTAGCGGAAGCCCTAAACTGCTGCAAAGCAGACATTACTGCCATCCAGGAAATATGATGGGATGGGCCGGGCAAAAAGAGGATGAAAAACTGTGACATCTACTACGGACCGTGTTATTGGGAGCAGAAACAGTGACTATTCGGATGCGGATTTGTTATAAGTGCCAGACTTAGGCAAAAAGTCTTCTAAATCCAAGACATTAGAGAACGCATTGTAACACCACGCATCAAGGGCAAATTCAGCAACATAAATCTCATATCCGCTCACGCCCAAACGGAGGAAAAAGATGATATAGCTAAGGATTGCTTTTATGAGCTCCTTGACAAAACCTAAAAGCGAATACCAAAGTACGATGTGAAGATCGTGCTGGGAGATTTTAACACAAAGGTGCGAGAAGACATCTTTAGCAGTATTGTCGGAAAATATAGATAACAAGACAACACGTCTGGTAACGGACTTAGGCTAATTGACTTCGCTACGGAACGGAATGCCACTTTAGCCAGCACACGGTTTCCTCACTTCGTTATCCATAAGGGGACATGGCGGCCTCCAGATCAACGAACGGTCAACCAAAATTGATCACTTTGCGATAGGCACGCATTCAGTATTTTGGAAGTCCGAACATTCCGAGGAGCTAACATCGACTTGGACTACTACCTTCTTGCAGCCAAGGTAAGAAGCGGATATCCATCACGCCACAACAATCCAGAAATACTGTGAAAAAAAATTTAATTTGAAAGACGGCAATTGCAAGAAACCGCCAACCTCTCGATTAACACCATACCACCAGCATCGAATGTCGAAACACAATGGCAACTATGCCAACAAGCCATTAGATCAGCCGCAACTAGGGTGCTAGGTTTCTCGCACCCACCAGCCAGAAACCCCTGGTTTGATAAAGAATGCCGTCAGATGCTCGCAGCCAAGAACGAGGCCTACAAGGCTAAGCTGCTGATGAAGACGAGAGCCGCCATTGAGCTCTATAGGCAGAGAAGAAGAAAAACCCGGCTTTTCTGAAAGAAGGACAAAAATTAAGAAAATAGGTGCCACTCCAGGAACGATGTTGGCATGTTTTACCAAAGTGTAAAACGTCAAAGCCAAGGATACAAGGCTCGAACAGAATCCTGTCGAGATGAACAAGGAAATATCGTACTTGAGACACAGTCGATGCTGAGGGTATGGAGAAAGAAACTTCCGCGGCGATGACGAACAACATTCCGCTGTCAAGCAGAACGAACCGTTCCATACTGGCAACGAAAGCAAAAACTACCAACCATCCGACCCCATTGAAGTGAGGACAGCAATATTTAAATTCAGGATTCCAGAAACGACGGCCTTTCCGGCAAGTTTTATAAAGCCGGTGGAGATGATTTGGTAAAAAACATCCACCAACTCATAAGCCAAATCTGGTCTGAAGATAGTATGTCTGAAGAGTGGATCCTCAGCATCGTTTGTCCGATCCACAAAAACGGAGACCCTCTGAACTGCGCCATCTACAGAGGCATAAGTCTCTTCAGCATCCTATCTGCCGTAATATGTGAACGCCTGAAACCGTTTATCACCAACCTGATCGGTCCTTATCAGTGTGGCTTTAGGTCGGGAAAGTCCAAAACCGATCAAATTTTCACACTTCGACAGATCCTGGAAAAATTCCCAAGAACTCCAAATCGATGCCCACCACCTCTTTATCGATTTGAAAGCCGTATACGACTGAATTTATAGAGACAAACTTTACAGAGCCTTGTCAAGTTTTGGTATTCCTCCAAACTCGTCCGTTTGTATAGGATGGCGATGGAGCAGCGAGAACTCCATCAGGGGCGGAAACGACCTCACCGACACATTCGATACCAAAAAAGGATTTAGGCAAGGCGATGCGCTGTCATGTGACTTCTTCATTCTGATTCTTGAGAGGATTGTGCATAACTCCCGTGCTAACACCAGCGGCACCAAGAATCGGTGCAACTACTAGGATTCGCCGACGAGCAGTAAATGAGGGCAAGACGAAGTATATGCTGTCAACACGAAAGGGCACACATCGACATTGACGAATTGGACAGAATGTCACCATTGACAGATATAACTTTGAGGTAGGACGGGACTTTATATACCTCGGCTCCGCTTTCAACTCTGACAACAACATCTCGTCAGAAACCACTGTTTCTTCGGGCTAAGAAGGCAATTTAGTAGTAAAGCCCTCACTCGAACAACAAAGGAGATCCTATATTCGACCCTCTTCATCCCAGTCCTGCTCTACGGCGCTGAAGCACGCGGACCGTCTCAAAAGCGGATGAACAAATATTTGATCGATTTGAGAGGAAAATTCTTCGAAAAATCTTCGGTCCCGTTTGCGTTGACTGGCTATGGAGACAAAGATTAAACCAAGAACTATAAAAGCTGCACAGCGATATATCCCTAGTCAGGAAAAAAATCCGCATTGGACGCTTTTTTATGGCAAAGACATGTGGAACGAATGAACACCAATACTCCAGCAATACAATTCCCAGTCAGACGTCCGACGTAGTAGAGGAAGACCTCGCCTCAAGTGGCACCTCGCCTTGGAGTGCGCAACTGGAGGCAGTTAGCTAAGGACCGGGCTAATTGGAGAGGCATGTTGGTTGAGTCCCAGGTGGACCGGGCTAATTGGAGAGGCATGTTGGTTGTTGGCCCAGGTTAATTCCGGACGGTAGCGCCGCTTAAGTAAGTAAGTAAGTGCCCCTTGGCTATCGCAATGTGATCAATTTGTTTGAAGGTTCGTCGATTTGAAGACCGCCAATCCCACGTATGCATATCGAGGAGAATAAACCGTATGCTGGCTATAGTGGCATTTCGTTCCGTAGCGAAGTCTATTAGCCAAAGTCCGTTTCTTGAAAGGTTTTCGTGTGTGCTGTGTTTTCTGACAATACTGTCTTCTCTTGCTACCTTTGCCCTATATGTAATCCTACATCTAGCGGCCCTACAGCAAACCGACCGCACCTGTGAGACTGAAAGCCTCGTCAGAATGGACACCCAATCAGGGTGTACAGACACAAAGATTCTGAATCACCTTAACATTACAAAAAACACCGCTTCCCAACTCAGTTTTGAGCATAACATCAGGACAACCATTCCCAGTCGCCTTGAATAGGAGTCGGATTCGATCGAAACAAATAACTCCATTCACCTCTAAACGGATGGGTTTGAAAGAGAATCTGGACTGGGTGGAGATGTTTTCTCCGAGATGCTTCACCTAAGGATATCCTTTCGCCTTCCCGACCATTGCAGCGTTTTCCAGGCAGAAATCATGGCTTTCAAAGAAGCCGTGTCCTGGCTGAAAAGGAATGTAATATCCACGACGCATATCAGCATCTTCAGTCACAGCCAAGCGGCAATCAAATTCGTGGAAGCTATCTCGTTCAATCCGAAATTAGCCCACGACAGCCAAGTGGCAATCAAATCC
Organism: Rhingia rostrata; assembly: GCA_949824845.1. Lineage (NCBI taxonomy): Eukaryota > Metazoa > Arthropoda > Insecta > Diptera > Syrphidae > Rhingia > Rhingia rostrata. The sequence goes on along the minus strand of OX463755.1, from coordinate 25,652,797 downwards.
CAAGAAGCAATCTCGTTGAATTCGAAATTAGCCCACGAATGCCGACTGTCACTTAACGAGATGGGTAAGCATTTTACCATTCGACTCTTTTGGATGCAGGGAATTGCAAGGCAGATGAGCTTGCCAGACAGGGAACAACTTGCTATTCTACTGCCAGTAGATACGGTACATAGGTATGCCCATCGCTACATAAACTGGATGCGATCAAGAAAGCAAACCGCAGATGGATGAACTGCACAACGTCTAAAATATCCAGGCAACTCTGACCTAACTTTAACCAAAAGCGCTCCATCTGCTTGACAATGCGCTGACCAGATCAAACATCAGCACCGTTATCGGTGTTCTTACAGGACACTGTCCGATAGGCCCACACGCAAGAAGACTAGGCCTGTTCAGCAATGACTTCTGCTGAAGCTGCTTAGGCGAGGGACAGGAGGAAAGTATTACTCACCTTCTATACTCTTGTCCTGCACTCTCAGTAAAAAGGAAACTTCATCTGGGAGAGTACTCCTTCGACAATCTAGGTGAGCTGGCTAACATGCTAACAATGCCAGTACGCTTCTTCGCTACGTAGTTAGCTCTGAATGACTCAATTAGGCGAACGAATGTAGGAAAGTCGAGAGATCCACGTGGTACCACAACGGACCTTTATGGTTTAAGTGTGCACGCGCATCGCGCGCACCCAGTACAACATAACCTAACCAAACCTAGTTCACTATGAAATAAATGTTCAGGTGGCTGCATAGGGTGGTGATGATGTAGTTTTACCTGCCATGGTGCGATGTAACATTCAAAGTTTTGTGTGATAATTCTAAAACCAAAATTTGCAAATCGAAATCGCCAAACCAAAATCTCCAGAAACAAAACACACACAACTTAACCTCCTGAATCCATTTCTTTGACAGCTGGGATTTTGGATTTGGATATTTCGCGTTTGGGGATATCGATTTCTTTTTTTTTGGAATCTAACCATCAAGTATTTTTGTCATGTCCATACAAATCACACAAACAGTTCCACCTAATCGAGATTGCCCCGCCTAAACTGATCCACCCTGTAAGTTGCATTCCCTTCCACTTACCGTTATAAAATATTCAACAAAATCACATCCATTAGCTTACCTGATTTTTTTTATTATTTGCACAGAAGAAACCGATTGTTGCAATTAAATCGATGATCACAGCTTGGGTCTCACTATTCTTGTTTGCCGAGCATTTACTTCCACAATACTTCAGCAATATGGTCACGACATCAAGGAGTTTCAGCGAAAGGGATTCTCCCGAAAGGACTTCCTGTAAAGAAACAAAAAAAAAAGGAGCGCACAATAGAGTCAACAATTACGTGTGTATGTTTGCCAATTAGCTTTTTGCAAAACAAGAAGAAGAAAAACAAAGTCCTTGCAATGTCCTAATTAAGCGCAAGTAAACATAACTAAAAAAAAAGGGTTTGGCTGTTGCCAAATCGAGGAAGAAAACTCCTTCCGCTGGTCTTGCCAGTTATTGGGCGAGGAATATTGAATTATCCTTGTCTAATTTGTTTGAAGGAAGAAACCAAAGGAGTCCAATGTAAACAAAGCCCTAAAGGGAATACAATACTCTGGTTTGCACTAGTAAGCGAGTTGGTGAAGGAGTTCTTTCTTTTTTTCCTTCGTCGTGGTCGACGTTTGTACGTCTTTTGGCGTTTGCAGGAGTTTGCTTATTAGGAGGGAAAACGAAAAGTGCAACATGAAGGCATAAGTTGTGGGTGCTGGTGATTTTTGTTTTTGGACGTAATACCAAAGATTATGGAACTACATAGAGTCCGCGTCTCATACAACGAAGATTTTCTATGTGTGGTACTGATATTGATACCCAGTGACCACATTGTTACCCCTGCATCAAACAATAGCATAGCCGACGCATACGATTGACGTAAATTCCCCTTCGCACTTAGCGGCCGCGTCTGAAGCGGCTGCAACATTTTTTAGGCCTGAAACGTACTCTATGAAGTTCTATACTCTTTGGTAATACCCATACCCAGGCAGGAAAAATATTTTCATCCAAATCTTTCCATTGTGTGCAGGCCGGTGACGATCCCTATGGTATACTTGTAGGTTGTCAAGACTGCGATCAGATGAGTCTGGACGCATTGTGATGATGTCACTAAGGGGACTAAGGGACGACCGAATATCATTACGATTGTTTGTTTGCAGGGATCTGGTAAGACGACTACATGTACTAGGCTAGCCTATCTCTACCAGAAACGCAATATTGGAAGTCGTGCCTCGTGTGTGCGGATACCTTCTGTGCTGGTGCCTATGATCACATAAAACAGAACGCAACAAAGGCGAGAATACTATCATATGGCAGTCTATGGCAGCCCCTTAGTAAAAATATCTCGTCCATACATTTTGGCCATGACAGTAAAGGTATCTGATTTTTGGAAACCATGGACAAGTGTGTCAGGTTAGTTGTTAAACCAGCTCCAAACTTATTTACTTGCATACTTAAGTTTCGCTACAGTCCGGAATGAACATGGGCCTCAACGAACATGCCTCTCCAATTAGCCCGGTCCTTAGCTAACTGCCTCTAGTTGCACACTCCAAGTTGGTTGATGTCGGTTTCTACTTGTGCGCGCCACTTAAGGCGAGGTCTTCCTGGAAATCGAAGACTCTGCGAGCCGGAGTATTGGTGTTTCTATTAGTTCTACATGTCCTAGTCATCTTAAAAGTCCAATGCGGAGTTTGTATAGTTCTTGGTTGAATCTTCGTCTTCATAGCCCGTCAACGAAAACGGGACCAACGATTTTTCAAAGAATTTTCCTCGCGCATCGACCAAGAATTTCTTCATCCGCTTTTGAGACTGTCCAAGCTTCAGCGCAGTAGAGCAGGACTGGGACGCTAAGGGTCTTACATAGGATCTCCTTAGTAGTTCGAGTGAGGGCTTTACTACCAAATTGCCTTCTTAGCCTGAAGATACAGCAGTATCTTACAGAGTAATTCTTGAGTTTAATTTCTGATGAGATGTTTTTGCCAGAGTTAAAAGCGGAACCGAGGTAGACAAAGTCCAGTACTACCTCAAATTTCTATCTGTCATTGGTGACGTTCTGTCCAATATTGTGTCGATGTTGTGTGTCCTTTTAGCCCCCATTTACTGCTAAACCCATTTTTGCTGTTTCTTTATCTGTACTAGGAAACGAGGCTATGACATCGCGTTGAGTCCTACCAATGATGTCAATATCGTTGACGTATGCTAGTACAAGAAGTCATGCGATGTTGCTTGGCTCTCATTTTTATCGGTTGTGGCACGCGCAGTGTGTGCCGTTGCTCCGTCCTGTTGGAACCATATGTCCTCCAATCCTTATTCGTCCAATTGCGGCAAGAAAAACTCTGTTAACTTGGACCTGTAGCGCTCACCGTCCACTGTTGTCGTTTCACCAGCGGCGTTCTCGAAAAAAAAAAAAAATGAACCGATGACTCCTACATCGTGAACAGCGCACCATGCAGTAACTTTGTGCGGGTGTAATGGCTCCTCGTGCATTACTCGTGGATTTTCGGTGCCCCAGAAGCGATAGTTTTGCTTGTTCACGTACCCGCTGAGGTGGAAATGAGCCTCGTCGCTCAAATATGATTTTGGTCGAAAAATCGGCCTCGTTGTCCTCGAGATTGAGGATGGCATGGGCGTAGATTACACGCGTTTGGCATTCGACAGGCAGCAGCTGATGCACGGGCGGGACTTTGTACGGGAACATGCGCAAGTCTTTGACCAAAATTCGCCTTATGGACTACCGGCTGATGCCTAATTGCGAGGCACGGCGTCTGGTCTATGTTTCCGGCGACAGCTCGACATCCTCGGCAACAGCGGCGATATTCTCGGCACAATGGGCGCTCTAGGGCCGGCCACTCTTGGCACCGTCTCGTGTGGTCCCATACTCTTCAAGGTTGGTGGAAAAACGGGGCAGTGTTCTCGCAGTCGGACGTCCCGGGAATCGGCGACGGAATTCGCGCTGCGCCAACACTACAGACGAATTGTTACGCAAAGAAATAGACACGATTTTTCCGCGTTCTTGGGGAGTGTACCGCTCTATGGCTTCTTCACTTGTATTCTACATTTGTCTAGTCCACAAATGTCAAAACAGATTTGACATTGGCGGCCATTTGCAAAATTAAGAGCATCTTCCAATAGGGCGATCTCTTTTGGCCCATCTTGCAGTTGCACTCGTTTTTGGAAAAGTGTGCTTCTGGTGTTGGCTCTGGAGTTTTTCACAATCCTCTCAAGAATCAAAGTGAAAAAGTCAAATGACAGCGCATCGCTTGTCTAAATCCTTCTTGGGTATCGAATGTGTCGTTGAAGTCGTTTTCGACCGTGATGAAGCGCGAGAATTCTCCATCGTCATCGTACACAAACGGACAAACGTTTGGGCACTGTAAAGTTCGTCTCTATAGATGCTGTCGTATGCGGCTTTGAAATCGATGAATTGATGGTGTTTATCGATTTGGGCTGCTTAAGATTTTTGCAGGATCTGCTGAAGTGTGAAAATTTGATGAGTTGTGGACTTTCCTGGCCGGTCGGTCTTCTTCAGGATGTATGACTGGATTTTAAATTTAACCTTAACCGCACCTAGCGGGATATGGACCTTTGCGCAAGTGAGCTGTGTAGAGCTGAGCTTTGCCTGGCCAGCTCGTCTGCACGCTCGTTCAGATAAGTGTGACCCCAGATAAGTGTGGAACCCAGATAAGTGTGACCCTGCAGCGATCGCCAAGTTGGGCAAGTTCGTTTCGGCATTCCTGTACCAGAGATGGAGGATATTGTTGTGGTAGCCGAGTTGATGGCTTTATGGCCGCTTGAATATCTATGAGAATAGCAGTATTTTGCTTTTCCGTAGTGTCACACATGTTGGCTTCCAAGTCCCCTAACGTTTCTGGTTTGTTGGCGTAGACGAGCAACTTCACATATCCCCAAAGAAAATAATCCAATGGTGTCAAATCACATGATCTTTGTGGCCAATTGATAGGTCCATTCCGCGGAATTATGCGCTCGTCGTATGTTTCCTTCAATAAATCGATTGTGACGTACGCTGTGTGGCATGTAGCGTCGTCTTACTGGAACCACATCTCATCCACATTCATGACATCCAATTCGAGAACAAAATAGTCGGTTATCGTGGCTCTATCCCGATCTCCATTAATGGTAACTGACACTCCAGCATCATTTCGGAAGAAGTATGGCCCAATGACTCCACCAGCCCATAGAGCACACCAAACAGTCAGTTTTTGTGGATGTAATGGCGTCTCAAGGGTGTCATGTGGATTCTCTTCACTCCAAAAGCGGCAATCTTGCTTGTTGACGTAGCCATTCAACCAAAAACGGGCTTCATCACTGAACAAAATTTTGCGATGAAAATCAGCATCGAAATCAATCTGATTTGCAAGGTGTCTCGCGACTATAATTCTTGCACAAGCTGGATCTTGTAAGGTCGTAAGCCAAGATCTTTTCGCAAAATCTTCCATAGAATAGATGGATAAAGCTCCAATTACAGTTTTGCTCTACAGCGGCAATTGCTTCTTCGGTGCGCACTGTTCGACATCTCTGCGGATGCGTATTATCGCTAAGAGTAAACCTAGTGCGAAAACGATCCATGGTTACCCGAATTAATTGCTCTTATGGACGATTATGTCGACCATAAAATGGACGGAGCTTACGGTAAACTTCGCGAACTGAACCTTTATTTTCGAAATAAATTGGCACGATTTGCAAGCGTTGTTCGTTTGTCAACCTGTTCATGATGAAATGGCAAACCAAACTGAACATAAGAGTTGCCCGATTTGACCACAAAATGTCAGTTTTATCTCCATTTGAAAAACCAACCTCTAAAAAAAACACCCGTTATTACCCCATAGACCTACACTCGAAAAACTACACCTCGTCAGTACCGACCTCTGTAGAAGCCGTCTGAGCACGGAACAAAAGGAAAGCATTTCACGCTTTCTGTGTTTATGATTGAGGTATCTGAACAAACCCCTACCCTGCCAGTCCAAATGTCAAAACGATGATATGGACCTTTCCCCGATACAAAAAGTAAGTCCATCGACTCCATTCGAATCGAAGAAACGACCATGTGAAACGATTTCTGTGATACCCCCGCAAATCAACATACACTGGATCATCGTTGTCCATAAGCTATTCCTTCCGAAGATACAACGCGAATAATTAATGAACACAAGCCTTCCATAACCCTTGTTTCTCACAACACGAAAAATGTCGTCATAAAATATTAACACGCGCAACTGTTCATATTTGTCTTTTCCAATAAAGTAAACGTAACCGGATGTACAGCCATTTTGTATAGTTTACTCTGTAGGATGTAGTCCATCAACTGAACAGACAGATAGACAGTTATCTGGTATGGATTTCGAAAATTTCACTGCCAACCATCTGAGTGTGAGTGATTTCAATTTTTAATGTTAGCCTCCCACCACCAGGTTACACCGTCAACAGGGATGAGCAGGAGGGAAATAATTATCAATAGCCAGGATAACAGTAATTAACGTCATAAAACGAGAAGAGAACAACATAATGATTGCATGGTCGTATAAATTGGACTAAGGGTAGGTTTCGATGCCTAATAAAACATAAACAAATAAAATATTTACGCTGTATGTCAAATGTTTGTAAACACAACAGAAACGCATCCGATATTATCATCAACGTGAAGTCAGTCAACCGATTCGGTATTTTGAGAGGTGGAGGTGGAGGTATAGTGTGTTTGACAAGAAATACCTCAGCTATGACGACATGTTGGTGGGAGAAAATTTGTCGGTTTTGTTATTGAAAGTTGAATTTCAGTTGCAGTGACTACTTGTAAAGCTAAAAAAGACTGCAAATTGCAAAATAATGGTAGACTTCAATAAGTATACAGATAAACAAATAAATCCTTCAAGTGGTTTTGTTTAAGTCCACCGAACAGAGTGCAGACTACACATAACTTACTCACTTACTTTCTTACTTAAGTGACGCTACGGTCCGGAATGAACCTAGACTTCAACCAACATGGCTCTCCAATTAGCCCGGAATTTAGCTAACAGCCTCCAATTGCGCACTCCAAGATGGTTGAGGTCGGTTTGTACTTGTGCGCGCTACTTAAGGCGAGCTCTTCCTCTACTGCGTCCGACGTCTGGCTGGAAGAAGACTCAGCGAGCCGGAGTATTGGTGTTTCTACTCGTTCTTAAGTGACGCTACGGTCCGGAATGAACCTAGACTTCAACCAACATGGCTCTCCAATTAGCCCGGTATTTAGCTAACAGCCTCCAATTGCGCACTCCAAGTTGGTTGAGGTCGGTTTGTACTTGTGAGCGCCACTTAAGGCGGGCTCTTCCTCTGCTGCGTCCGCCGTCTGGCTGGAAGAAGACTCTGCGAGCCGGAGTATTGGTGTTTCTACTCGTTCTTAAGTGACGCTACGGTCCGGAATGAACCTAGACTTCAACCAACATGGCTCTCCAATTAGCCCGGTATTTAGCTAACAGCCTCCAATTGCGCACTCCAAGATGGTTGAGGTCGGTTTGTACTTGTGCGCGCTACTTAAGGCGAGCTCTTCCTCTACTGCGTCCGACGTCTGGCTGGAAGAAGACTCAGCGAGCCGGAGTATTGGTGTTTCTACTCGTTCTTAAGTGACGCTACGGTCCGGAATGAACCTAGACTTCAACCAACATGGCTCTCCAATTAGCCCGGTATTTAGCTAACAGCCTCCAATTGCGCACTCCAAGTTGGTTGAGGTCGGTTTGTACTTGTGAGCGCCACTTAAGGCGAGCTCTTCCTCTACTGCGTCCGACGTCTGGCTGGAAGAAGACTCAGCGAGCCGGAGTATCGGTGTTTCTATTCGTTCTACATGTTCTACATGCCATCTTACATGCCCAATGCGTTGTTTTTTTTAACCAGGTACATGGTCGCTGTACAGCACGTATAGTTCTTGGTTGAATCTTCATCTCCATAGTCCGTCAACAAAAACGGGACCGAAGATTTTTTAAGAATTTTCCTCTCGAGACGACAGAGGATTTCTTCATCCGCTTTTGATACGGTCCATGCTTCTGCGCGGTAGAGATGGACTGGGAGATCAAGGTCTTATATAGGACCTCCTTAGTAGTTCGAGTGAGGACTTTACCACTGAATTGCCTTCTTAGCCCGAAGAAACAGCGGTTGGCAAGAGTGATTCTTCGTTAATTTTTTGAAGAGATGTTGTCAGAGTAAATAGCGGAGCAGAGACGGACAAAGTCCCGTACTACCTAAAAGTTATATCTGTCAGAGGTGAGGCTCTGTCCCATTCGTCGATATTGTGTGTCCTTTCGTGTTGACAGCATATACTTAGTCCTGCATTCATTTATTGCTCAACCCATTTCTGTTGCTTGGACGACCTTCTGATGCCTAATTGCGAGGCACGGCGTCTCGTCTATGTTTCCGGCGACAGCTCGACATCCTCGGCAACAGCGGCGATATTCTCGGCACAGTGGGCCGGCCATTCTTGACACCTTCTCTATACCAGCAAACTTGGCTCTGACATCGCGTTGAGTCCTAGTAATGATGTAAATATCGTCGGCTTATACTAGTAGTTGCATCGATTTTTGGAAAATTGTGCCTCTGGTGTTGGCTCGTGAGGTTTGCACAATCCTCTCATGAATCAGAGTGAACGAGTCACATGACAGCGCATCGTCTTGCCTGAATCCTGTTTTGATATCGAATGTGTCGATGATGTCGTTTCCAACCCTGATAGCAACGTCATCCTACACAAACGGACGAGTTTGGGCGTTTTACCAAAACTAGACATGGCTCTGTATAGTTCGTCTCTATAGATGCTGTCGAATGCGGCTTTGAATTCGATGAAAAGGTGGTGGGTGTCGATTTGGACTTCCTGGGTTTTTTCCATCAACTGCCGAGGTGTGAACATCTGATCGGTTGTGGACTTTCTTGGCCTCAATTCACACTGATAAGAGTCGATCAGGTTGTTGGTAAACGTTTCAGGCGTTCACATATTACGGCAGATAGGATCTTGTAGGCGACGTTGAGGAGACTTATGGAGCTGTAGTTGGCGAAGTTTAGGGGTCTCCTTTTTTGTGGATCGGGAATACGATGCTGAGGTTCCATTCTTCAGGCATACTGTCTTTCGACCAGATTTGGCTTATGAGTTGTTGGAGATCACTTACCAAGTCATCTCCGCCTGCTTTATAAAGCTCAGCGGGAAGGCCGTCATTTCCGGCAGGCTAATACGTTTCAGTTTAGATTTTCCTATCCTCATTTCACTCAGATCCGGTGGTTGGCAGTTTTCGCTGATGTTGCCCATATTGAATGGTTCGTTCTGGCTGATAACGAAATGTTGTTCGCCATCGCCGTTTAACAGTCTGCAGAAGTGGTTCTTCCATATCCTCAACATCGACTGTGTCTCAACTACGTTGTTTCCTTATGCATCTCGACAGGATTCTGTTCAAGCCTTGTATCCTTGGCTTTGACTTTTTACACTTTGGAAAAACTTGCGAACATCGTTGCTGAAGTGCCACTTCTCTATATCCTCGATCGCCCGCTTTTTTTAATGTTTTTTTCTTCTTTCTGAAAAAGCGGTGCATTTCCCTTCTTTACTGCCTATAGAGCTCGTCTTCACCTGCAGCTTATCATTGCTGGCCTCGTTCTTGGCTTCTTCATCGCCGTTTAACAGTCTGCAGTAGTGGTTCTTCCATATCCTCTGCATCGACTGTGTCTCAACTACGATATTTCCTCGTTCATCTCGAGAGTATTCTGTTCGAGCCTTGTATCCTTGGCTTTGATCTCTCGTTCAATTCGAAATCAGCCCACGAATGCCGACTAAATCTTAACGAGATGTTAAGGCAGTTCAACATTCACCTCCAATGTCAGAAATCTCCTACGCTGTATAGTCAGGTCTGAATGATTCATTTAAGCAAAAAAAAAATTGTCGACGGATCCACGTGGAACCTCTTGGTTTTACGCAATAAGCGTGCAGCCACTCCAACAAACCCTAAACTATCGAAGATGGCGAGGACGGACCAATGCCAAGGGCCTTCTTTTCAGCTGTTTGCTCAAACCGCTTTATATGGTAATTGGGGTTGGTAGAGTTATTTTAGAATGCGGCGAGCGGGTATTTACTGTACCGTCCCCTAGTACCTGAGAAGACTTTGAAAGTTGTTCCGTTGCCTTGGAAGCTTCGCAGAAGATGTGTAAAGGCATATGCTACGGACTCGTTAATATATGTTTTGGACTATGGATTTCATTTGATGACCGCAATGCTTCCCTGAGTGTGTAGCTCAATGGGCAGTTGCAAATTTTTTTTTGCCTCCATAAGTCTTGTATGTGAATCTTTTCTGAGCACTGGTAACTTGGCTCATTGAACCAAGCAGATCGACAAACATTTGCGATGTCAGATAGAATTGCTCGTTATGTTATTCGTTTGGCTTGGAACACGTTTGTTACTGGAAGCCAAGTGAGCCATGTTCTGAACTGGTTAGTTTCGTTATTTGACAGGTCCCTTGTAAGGCTAGATCTTGGTGAGTAAAAACTGTTGCAAAAGCTGCGTGGTCATCTAAACACTAATGTACCCGTTCATACAGAAGGAAAGTCTGTTGTCACCTAAATTTGGGAGTTCCATACAGTCCTACGTCAATTACAAAGAAGAGTACTTGGGCGAAAAAAAACGGTTTTGCAAGAAATCAAATTGAAAAAAAAAACACAGAATCGCAGCGTTTCTTGTTAGCCCCACTGTTATGGACTTTGTTGGTACGCTATCGAAAAAATCGGAAACTAAATCCCATTTCATATCTTTGCACCACCAAACTGTTACCCCTTCTGCCATCCCCACTGTACACAAGGGGATGTTTTCAGTCGACTAACAAAAACAAAAAAAACAAACAGGAAAGCAAACCTTCCAATGCATTGGAATGGAATTAATATTATTAGCAGAGCTAACTTTTGTGCTCAAACTAATATTTACAATTGAAAATTAGATTTCGAATTGTGCTTTAATCATTTGTTTTGCGGCGTTCTCATCCTGCCCCTGGCAGCAGCCACAAGTAAACAACAAACACAGTAGACAACGCGCCAGAGATACGTCCGCTGCCGGTTGGAAGGGTGGTGCACTTGTGCTCTCTGTGTGCGTACAACGATCAGAGTCCAACCACCACCCAACCTCGTCCAACTTTTTTTTTTTTTTTCAAGTGAACTTCAACTTTGCGAAACGTAATTTGTTTGCGTTCGTTCGCCTCTCTGTGCGAATGTGGTTTTTGTGCGAAATCCGTTCGGTTCCGGAGCGGCATTGATTCAAACGAACTTTTTACCCAAATTGGCCGGCTTGGAAAATTTGCTCGCAAACAAATGTAAAAGATTGCGCTCTTCTTCATCGAAAACAAAAGTTTTATTTTCCCCTTTGGAAGGCAATTTGCATAACACATCCTTTCAGACAATAGCCGCCGCACATCACAGCAGTGCCAGGATTTTTTTGGGGATGGGAAATAAGTTTACTCGACGTCGATCCCGCCACTGTGACTGTCGCGTCGCACCGCTGTTGCTTGCTTGCTTGCTGAGACTATTAATTTAGACGCCGATTTTACGTTCGAAGAACCCCAAGAGAGCTAAGCAAAGATTGGCCAGGACCGAAGTCAATAACGCTTTGCTAAACAATCTAGATGACGGAGAGAGGGTGGCTCTGGGAGTGGGAATCGTTGGCCATCCATCACTTTGCATGTGTGTTTGAAATTCAATTGCGGAGAGCATATTTGCAAAACGATTGTTTGATAAATTTTCCATATGTGGGGTGCGGGTGGGGGTTGTTTTTTTTTTTTTTTTTTCAAAGTTTGTTCTTGTTTCACTGTGTCCTGGTTGTTGTTTTTTTTTTTTTTTTTTGTCCATTCTGAAGTGGGCATCTTCTTCTCTGCAAGGAATATGGAGAACTTCCAGATGTGTGTTTAGTCGGTCCCAACGGTTGGCACTTATTGGTGAACTGAGTCCGTGTGGTGTTTTTGAGTGGTTTTCAAAAATTTAAAACCAAAACACTTGAACCACTTGGAGACGGGAAAAAAGTTTTTCTTGGATGGGTTGCATGTTTATTGTCGTTTTGGAAAACGACCCTTTGGGACATTGCTATGTTTGAGAGTGCGTCAAAGAGGTACTGGGAAAAATACAATGTCAAGAGGACGGAATAGGGATTGCGTCAACTATTAGGTATTGGGAATTTGAGGACTTTGTCGTAGGCATGACAGCATAGTGCGCATGACATCATCAACTCGAAAATACGATTTATTTTCGTATCTTTGTACTTGGAATGAAGTCGACGGAATAGTGCAAGAACATGGTTATGTTGTTGACGAACCCAAGGAACGACCACAGAGAACCGAAACCGTAAGTGGTATCAAATCTCAAGCAAAGCCCATAAATATGACAGAAAAAGGTGCTACCAGCTCGCATTGGCATGGGGAAAAATCGAGATCCAGACAACCATACTCCCATGGCAAGTAGTTCGAGGTCTATGGCTGAGAAATCGTCGTGGGTTGGAGATATTGTCAGTTGCATGAGGTCTGAATAGTGGTGAGCGTTGGAAAGGGTTCGCCAAAGTTGAAAGATGCACAGGAGTGATTTAAGAAAAGCTCGCCAGGGGTTGTTTCTTGTGTTACGAAGTTCGGTGATCCAGGATGGTGAATAGGGGAGTTCGTCTATAGCATGATTGCCTTAAGCAGTTCAAAATTGGCGAGTACACCTTCAGTATCTCATAAGAATATCAAGTCATGATGTCGACATAAATTCGTAGTGTTGGCAGAATAAAATCGGCAGTCAGTGAGATTTAAAGGGTCATTCCGGACTTTGATAGTTGATAGCGGCCATATTGATGAAGCTACATCTGTCAAATTGGCTGTCATTTAATCAGTCTGTTTTGTCAAATTACCATGAACGGACTTAGCGTCTAACAGGACGTGCAAATGAAACAAATATTTTGTCAAAATGGGTTTTCTATCTACCTACCTACCTACCTACCGAGAGGAGTATTCGCAGTGTGGTGCATAAATTTGATTCCACAAGTTCAGTTCACGAAAAACCAACACCCGTACGTCGACGAAACGCAAGATCTGTTGAAAAAATCGCCGCTCTCCGTGAAAGTGAGTGATCCAAGGAGAAGGAGAATCCAAGGCAGTCGATTTCGCGTCGCTCACAAGAACTCGGCCTTTCGAAGACCACAAGTTGGCAAATTTTGCTTGGTGACTTATGCCAGCACCCGTACAAAATATTCAACTTACCCAAAAGCTGGAGGTAAACGCCCATAGACAACGACATGTGTTCGCTGAATGGGCTCTGGAGCAGTTGGATACTGATCCTAATTTTCGTCGAGAAGTCATCCTCAGCGATGAGGCCCAATTCTGGGTGAATGGGTACGTCAACAAACAAAATTTTCGAGTTCGGTACGTTGCCAATCCATATGAGATCTTAGAGCGTCTAATGTTTCATGAAATAGTCACTGTTTGGTGAGGATTTTGGGCTTTGAGACCAAGTTTGGCCAGGCCATCACCTTCAATGGTGATCGCTATTCTATGATTACCAACTTCTTTTGCTCGAATTGGATGATACGGCCACCAACGACATGTGGTTTTAACAGGACGGCACACATCTCACGACATATTGGTAACCCTGCACGAGTGGTTCGAGAGCCTGATCATCTCACGTGGAGGTGATGTGAAATCCTGCAATTTGGGTTTTCTAAAGTCGCTTAAACCACAGCGATCCTCAAAGCCAACATAACCAGGTCATCGATCGGTCAAATTCAGCCTGATTGGTGTACTAGAGTCATGGAAAATTGGAGATCATGGATGCGCGCCACCCTGAGAAGCGTTGGACATTCGAACGATCTTATATTCCATACATAACGGCATGGATAGGCCTTTCAAACGAATCAAAAATTTAGATGATATCTCACAGACAATTTGTTGTCACTTAAACTTAAAGATAGGAAGCGCCTATTGGAAGACCCTTTACCCGTTTATCTGAGCAGAGATTCAAAGCGATAAAGTGTGAATCGTCATCTGCAAGAGTCCATTGAAGATTAGGAAATTTTAAGTCTCCTAATTTTAAGGCAACATTCAGTGGTGTCCACAACATTCACCAGAGAATCAATCGCGTCTATGTCAAGCTAATGGGATTAGGTAGCCCGGAAAGTTCGAATTTAGCAGCAGGAGACGGTGATGTTGGCATAGAAGAACTTACTTTGGCACAATTAAGCTCAAAGTTAGCGGTGTTCGAGGTAAACAAGATTGTTGAGTCGGTGTCATGCTAAAAGAACTCAACTAGCGGAACAGTCTTCTGCCTCGCAACCATCGGCCCGAAAAACAACGAAGTCTGGGGTTATTAGTCAAAGGAGTGCTTTTGAGAGTTGAGAAATACGGAGGCTGGGCTTCACCCAACATGCCTCTCCAATTAGTCCGGTCCTTAGCTAACTGCCTCCAATTGCAAAACCTTTAAGTTGGTTGAGGTCGATTTCTACTTGTGCGCTTCACTTGACGCGAGGTCTTCCTCTCCTGCGTCCCTGGTTGGGAATCGAACACTCTTCGAGCCGGAGTACTGGTGTCCATTTGTTGTACATGTCCTAGCCATTTTAAACGTCCAATGCGGAGTTTTTTGACCAGGGCCGTGTCGCTGAACAGATCGTATAGTTCTTGGTTGAATCTTTGAATCTTTGTCTCCATAGCCCGTCAACGCAAACGGGACCGAAGATTTTTCGAAGAATTTTCCTCTCAAATTTACCAAGAATTTCTTTATCCGCATTTGAGACAGTCCATGCTTCAGCGTTGTAGAGCAGCGAGAATTCTCCGACACCATCTTAAAAAATCGGACGAGCTTGGGCGGTATACATATAAAACTAGACATGGCTCTGTATAGTTCGTCTCTATTAATGCTATCGTTTGCGGCTTTGAAATCGATGAATAGGTGGTGGGTATCGATTTGGTCTTCTTGAGTCTTTTCCAGGATCTGCCGAAGGGTGAATATTTGATCGGCTGTGGACTTTCCTAGCCTAAAACCACACTAATAAGAACCGATCAGGTTGTTGGAAAACGGTTTTAGGCGTTCACATATTGCGGCAGATAGGATCTTGTAGGCGATGTTGAGGAGACTTATGCCTCTGTAGTTGGCACAGTTCAGAGGGTCTCCTTTTTTGTGGATCGGGAACACAATGCTGAGGTTCCATTCTTCAGGCTTACTTCCATCCGAACAGATTTGGCTTATGAGTTGTTGGATGTCACTTACCAAGTCATATCCCTCTGCTTTATAAAGCTCAGCGGGAAGGCCGTCATTTCCGGCAGGCTTATTAGCTTCAGTTTAGATATTGCTATCCTCATTTCACTCAGGTCCGGTGGATGGCAGTTTTCGCTGTTGTTGCCCATATTGAATGGTTCGTTCTGGCTGACAGCGGAATGTTGTTCGTCATCGCCGTTTGAAGAAGTGGTTCTTCCATATCCTCAGCATCGACTGTGTCTCAACTACGATGTTTCCTTATGCATCTCGACAGGATTCTGTTCGCGCCTTGTATCCTTGGCTTTACACTTTGATTAAAACTTGCGAACATCGTTCCTGGAGTGCCACCAGCGCGATTGCGCGCTGTTCTTGGTCTTGTTTCTGAAAAGCCGGTGTTCTTCCTTCGTTCTCTGACTATAGAGCTCAACGGCTCAACGACTCGTCTTCACCTGCAGCTTAGCCTTGTAGTCCTCGTTCTTGGCTGCGAGCATCTGTCGGCATTCCTCATTAAACCAGAGGTTTCTTGCTGGTGGGCGCGCGAAACCTAGCACAGTTGCTGCTGATTTAATGGCTTGTTGACATCGTTGCAATTGTTCTTCGACATTCGATGCTGGTGGTATGGTGTTAGTCGAGAGGTTTAGGGCTACGCGTTGCGCGAAGGTCTTAACATTCAATTTTTTCACAGTATTTCTGGATTGTTGTTGCGTGATGCATATCCCATTCTTACCTTAGCTGCAACAAGGTAGTCGATGTTAGCTCCTCAGAATGTTCGGACATCCTAAATACTGGATGCGTGCCTCTTGTCTATCGCTATATGATCAATTTGGTTGAGCGTTCGTTGATCTGGAGACCGCCATGTCCCCATATGGATATCGAGGTGAGGAAACCGTGTCCGTTACCAGACGTGTTGTCGTGTAGGCTATGTCTTCCGACAATATTGCTAAGGATGTCTTTTCTTCCTACCTTTGCGTTAAAATCTCCCAGCACGATTTTAACGTCGTACTTCGGTAGACGCTCATAAGTTTTGTCAAAGAGCTGTTAGAAGCAATCCTTAGCTTTATCATCTTCTTCCTCCGATGGGGCGTGATCGCATATAAGGCTTATGTTCGCGAATTCAGCCTTGATGCGGATTGTTACAATCCGTTCGCTAATATCTTGGATTTAAAAGACTTTTTGCACCTATAACAAATCCGCATCCGAATAGTCGCTGTTTCTGCTCCCTATAACACGGTCCGTAGGAGATGTCACATTTTTTCATCGTCTATTTGCCCGGCCATCCCATCATATTTCCTGGATGACAGTAATGTCTGCTTTGCAGCAGTTTAGGGCTTCCGCTAGTTGTTCGCTTACACCTCTTCTATCTAATGTTCTCACATTCCAGGTGAAGATACCAACGGCGTTGTCTTTTTTTCATTTAGCAGGGTCGTCAACAATAAACAAGTCTTTTCCTAGGCTATTGGTTGATTCGTAACCGTTACCTTTTTCCATGGTTGGGTAGTTAACCCAAAGCCGAATCCACTACGTGATTGAACGCTGCCGTTGGTCTTTCGGTTTATCTGCCTCCAACTCTGTTCGAGCGGTCTGACTAACGATTGAAAATCCTAGACAACCTGTTGTCCGAATATGTCGAAGTAGCTTGTCTAGGTTTGCCTGGCGCAGCAGGCCGGGTATTCATTCCGTGCCATTCTGACCTGTTCATGCTGTTCTGCTGTTCATAGTGTTGTTTTTCGTCGTGTTATCAACACTCGCGCTTATCGGTTAAAAAGTCAACTCCGGTTGTATGAGAACAGTACCCGACGGTTACCACTTGGAGGTAAAAATAAGCACTTGATGTGTAGTCAGAGTTACAACCACTGGGAATTGCCCAGTTAAAGCCAATCAGAGTCTACCCTCGTTCTACAATACCCAACTACTTCGGTAGTTGCTCATAGTTTTCTCCAGGAGCTTGTAGAAGCAGTCTGTCGAAATGTCATCTACAAAGGAAGCGATTTTTATCATTGATCGTCCAGGGTATTTATTTCGTAACATTTAGATATCCATAAAGTCTCCTTTACTGTCGTCGTCGATTATCGTTTTGGAAGTTACTAAATGAGTACCCAGATAAGTACGTCTCCTGATATCAATTGGATTGTTATGTGGGTTGCAATGAAGCGACTTGGAGTGTCTTTTTCTTTCTAATACACGAACGTCACCTGACTGCTACAAATTTAGCGGTTCACTTGAAGAATGGTCAACGCGTATAACTTTCCGAACTGCCATCAGCAACAGCGTTAACCAGTTTCTTCTCCACTATTGCATGCGACCCGTTCACAAGAACGCTGCTCTACTCGGAAATGCCTCACTTTTACACTTGTAATGCGGCGTCGCAAAAATTCGACACCAAAAATATTGACAAGCTGTTGCCGGATATACGGATCTGTATTTCAACTGATTCGCTTGGTTAACTGATCTATGCTGGTCATCCGAAATGACGACCGCTTCTATCTGCGATTGCGTTTGGCCAATGAACGTGTTTCAAGTTCGTTCGAGAACCTGCGGACTGTCGATGGTGTGCTGCTGTGAGCCACATTTGGAGAAGCCCATCAGCGGATGAATTTTCTTGTCAATGACAATCATTGGAATGCCACCCTCGTCGTACATTGTTTTCCTTTCCATTATCCGCTCGAGATGTTCTCCGTCAAACACAATCAATTTCTTGGATAAATATAAGTACGACATGGCAGAAGACTCCTTACATCGACTTCGAAGAACGATATCGAATCCCAAACTTCAAAAGAACGATGAGATCCGCAACGAGGCGCTAATATTGATGAAATACATGTACCTGCTCATGAGCGGCAGTTTGCTGAGTAAATTGGGAATACCAGTACCCAATAGCTCGATACTGCGAGTGAGATTTCGATCAAACGCTTGGAGAGAAACAGTTCGCACAGATATCCCATTGCTGGGTTCACAGCATAAAAACGGTGCCATGTCATAAGGCCATATTTGAGCCTAAAGTCATGGCACTGTGATATGTCTTATGTCGTCAAAATCAGGAGATGAATCCAACATCAACAAACAAGTCCGCTGATTCTGAAGTGAGGGATCATGTTCCATTTACGGATGTTTCACAGATCTTGGGGAGATTCGTAAATGGAATTGAGCTGTTCTCATGTACAAACGTCATATGGCCTTCAGATGCGTGGCTTTATTGCACGGCACCCTAAAGAACGTGTACGACGTATTGCTGAAGGCGATTGACGACGGAAACGGCGGCATATTCCACCCCGATGCGCCTGGTGTTTGGTAAAACGTTCCTTATTTCGATAATTTTGGCTTCAATTTGGTCAAAATCCGACATTGAGCTTGAGGTCGCCTCTTCTAAAAAGGCGGCCACTATTGGCCGGGGTAATATGCGATATTAGTTGGGAAGGATAAGGACGTCGATGATTTGAATGCAACATCCAATCGCGGGGACACTGTAAATCGGTTGATCGCGTACCAAAAAATCTCTATGGAACCTCAATTGATGCTCGGATGCTCGACTTGCGAAAGTGACAGCTGTCACAACACATTGCATCACCAGCTTAAGAGACATCAAAAGCTGGCTGAACTCTGAAATAGACCCGACATTGCCAAATCACTCTGCTAGCGAGATGACACGGATTCTTACCTAAACTCTGTTTGCAGGAATCCTAGGCTACTCATTTCAAATAAATGTGAAACTTGGACAAACTCGACTGTGGATGACTCAAGGGTAAAATATTCCCATATCCCGAAAATCAATCAACACAAACATCCGCCGAAAATCCCATTATCACCGACTAATTACTCCCATCCTCACCGATTTATTGATTCCATTAACTTTCTGTCCAAACAAGGAACTATCCACCGACCACTTACAGTCATAAACCCGCTAATCTTTCGAAAATAGTTTTCCAAAACGTTTTCAACAGAAAAAAACAACAACAACAACGACTTACCTGGAAAGTAGTTAAATCTAATACAGCCATTGAGACGAGCAAATTAAAGGTTGCAGCCGCTAACGAAATCGTTCTCGGTGGAATGCATTCACCTGTGGAGTACACAAACAAAAGAAAACACAAATAAACACCCGAAAACACGAGGAATTTGAAAATTCGACAGGACACTGTCTACCGAAAGTATGAGACGCTCATAAATTGCATCGTCAAAGATTATCTCACGTCAAGTCGAACCCCGGTTGCGATGGGTGCGACGATTGCTCAATTAACACCGGAAGACCCGAATACCCCGACTCGAAAACCTTTCGACAGACAACTCCGAATCCAATAATGAGGAGTCACGGAATTACTCACCAATTGGCACCACGCTCGAGTACAGCATCGATATCGATCCGAAGAGCTCAGTTGACTTAGCCGCGCTGAGGAAACGTGTTGGATCCGCTGAGCCTGTGAATTAGATGGATTAACATGTTATATGAGGTGTGTGTGTGTGGGAGTTTTCAACTCCACTTACCAGGTGGACAAACATCGACGAATCGCGTCAGGAAACCCAGGGTGGCCAACAGCGAAAGGACAACACTCTGATGCTGTTCGATTGACTCTCGGATCTTCATGCAGCGTCTGGATAGGATTTCAATGAGACCTGTCGCCACCGCATAGCTGCGAAAAAGGACATTTGTGTCAATACACAGGATACACTCACTCATCGGGATATTTCTTTTGGGTTTTTAATTCGTTTAGCGAAATGCGAAAGAGTGGAAACATAAAGAGAACCGTTTAAGCACCGTGTGTCTTTGACACTTGTGAAAATATTTGCCCTCTAGGCAGTGAAAGCGACAGCAACAGCAACAGCAGCACAACACACAGATCCCAGCTCAGTAGAGTAGCATGGGCTATACAGCAACCCTATGGCTGTGTCATGTTTGTGTCAACAGGATTGCCGACACGGAGTATTTAACTGTTCTTATGTGAGTCCTTTCACCATGAAATGTGTATTTTCGGTGAAAAATAGAGATAAATGCTAACAAGGGAAGATTTAGTCGGTTGATATGCTCTGTTGTATGCCGGGACATGAGCGCCCGGCTACAAGTGGTAACATCCTTTTAGGAACCCAAA
Organism: Rhingia rostrata; assembly: GCA_949824845.1. Lineage (NCBI taxonomy): Eukaryota > Metazoa > Arthropoda > Insecta > Diptera > Syrphidae > Rhingia > Rhingia rostrata. The sequence goes on along the minus strand of OX463755.1, from coordinate 25,632,473 downwards.
CCTAAGATACGGCTCTCGACAGAGCTACTTGAGATCCATAAAAACCGAAAAGTGGACGAGGGAGGTGGTATATTTGCTTCTTTTTTATTTCGGTTGCTTTTCGTTTGTGCCCGTCCTTGTGTTTGGAGTTTGTTGGTTTAAGGATATGATTAAGGATATTTTGGCATAGTTTTCCAATGGAATGCTGAAGTAGTCTTGTTTAGTTTTGGGGGAAGGATGTGAAGAGTTGCGATTATAATGACACTAATGGATGGATTAATGAAGCAAAAAAAAGGACATTTTATCGTAACTGTTTATTTTGTGGAATCGTACACATTCAGCCTGGACAAGCACAGGGTAGTCAGGCCGTAAGTGGGATTATTATTTAGGAATTTATTTACGCATGGTCCTTCAACAGAGTACCTATTTGCGTGTTTGAGAATAGAGCTCCATAAAACGAACAATAGGGAGCCAACTGTGAATTTCTTGTCAGGATTCTTCATGTGAAATTTTGAAAATCTTCAAAAGATTGAATAGCGGGCACGTACTTCAATATTTTTACAAAATTCAAGGCATTTCCCAGTAACTATAGGCAAAACCGTGTGATCAAAATTGTTACTACCGACAGGTTGGCCCAAAATGTATCACTAAGGCTTGATTAGGTTGCAGTGGCTGCACGCAATACGAGTGCACACTAAGACCAGGAAGGTCCGTTGTGGTACCACGTGGATCTGTCGACATACCTTATATTCATTAGCCTAACTGGAACATTCAGAGATGACTATAAGGTTTCTGACATTAATCAGGCCTATGGCGAATTAATTTTCCCTGAAAAGTTAGCCCATTCAGCAATCTGATTTACATTACTGGAAAAGAAAAAATTCCCGGGAAATTTTTTTCGGGATAGGCCTGAATGTGTCTCCTAGATGGAGTTTTTTTTTTTTGGAGAGAGCTGGACAAGAGCAGAGAAGGTGAGCAATACATTCCTCCCCTTCTTCGTCAAAGCAGCTTCTACAGAAGTCATTGCTAAGGAGGCCTAGTCATTGTGCGTGTATGGCTTTAGGACAGTGTCTTGCATGGACATCAAATATTCGGAAAGTTCTGGCCAAAATGCTGATGCTTGATCTGTTCAGCGTTGTCAAGCAGATGGAGCGCTTCTGATCATATTTTAGTCAGATCAACCTGGATATTTGACACGAAGTGACGGTTATCCTTCTGGTCTTTGTTAACTTGATCACATCCAGTTTCATCTGTAACTTACATGCAGCGGGGCCTACCTCACATGTCTTCTGGCGGTAGAATGTCAAGGGCAGTGACCTGTTTGGCAAGATAATCGGCCTTGCAGCTCCCCGGTATATCTCTGGCAGAGGTGAATGGTAAAATGCTCTGCCATCTCATTAAGAAATAGTCGGCATTCCTGGGCTAGCCTTGATTAGAGGAAGCTGGATCCCAGGTATTTGATTTCCGCTTGGCTGTCACAAAAAACCTGCAAATTTTTGGCGCAACAGGCTCGTAAGTACCCAGTGCTGAGCTGGCGGGACCTCCTGTTTTATGCCGACCCCGAACAACGAACTTGAGATAAGCTTTTCTTGACAATCGATGCTAATCGAACGATTTGTCAGATCATCACGAGAGGAGGGCCAGTGAAAAATCATTTAGGTGTTGCTACGGCTGGGAATCGAATTCAGACCTTCTGCACGGCAGTTCATCGCGCTTAACATCGCGCCATCGAGCCCTTTAGAGAGAAAAAATTCTTCGGTCCCGTTCAGCGATATGCCCCTAGTCAAAAAAAAAACTCCGCATTCGACGTTTAAGATGGCTAGGATATGTAATAGGGAATGGACGCCGTACTCCGTCTCGCAGAGTCATCGATTCCCAGCGAAACGTCGGACGAAGTAGAGGAAGACCACTCCTGGCGCAAATAATGAGAAACCGATCCCAACCAACTTGAAGTGCGCAACTTTACAAGCTAAGGACCGGGTTATTGGAGAAGCATGTTAATTGAGGTCCAGGTTCATTCCGGACTGTAGCGCTACTTAACCAACTGATATAACGAAGCTGCTGAGTGATCATGTGCGATCTATTTTGTCGTTAGATCTGTTCGAAATGATAATCGGAATGGAAAACTCGGTAGAGAGTTCAAAATTTCTTCGCGCATATTTCGATTGGCGGAGAATGTGCAGCTGCACATGCTTGTGATTGCACATGCGGGCATGAGGCTCTATAAGCCAGAACTGGGCCGCATGTACCTAGGCCTGCCATAAGTTCTGTTGCAACATCAAAGTCCCATAGAAAAAAAACGAGTAAGCATATCGAATTAATTTTTTTTTTATTTATTAGCCTACATTATTGGCTATTTGAAAAAATGCTTCATTCAAAATGGCCGCCGTTTGCTTTCACACAAGCCTTCAAACGTATTGGCCATTGGGCTATCGAGACACGCATGGTATCCATGGATATCTCGGACGCTGCTTTGGTCAATGCTGTTTTCAGGCTTTCCAAATTTCTGTGGGGAGTCTTGCAGGCCATGTTTTCCAGTTCTGACCACAAACCATAATCCAGTGGATTCAGATCTGGACTCCCGAGGGCCAATCTTCAGCTGCTATGAAGCCAGGAATGTTGAGCCTGAGCCACTCCTGCGTGGTTTTGGCTTTATGCGCTGGAGCAGAGTCTTGCTGGAAGATCCACCTGTTTCCTTTGAAAAGGGTATTGGTCAAGCCTTTAACAAGACCCTCTAGCACGTCCTCTTGATAGACCTTTGCCCCAGTTTTCACGCCTTTTTCACGGAAATGGAGGGATGTGACACCTTGGTGGGACACCCCCCACCAAACCATCACGGACGCTGGATGATGGCCTCGTTGAACCCTAGGAACATTTTTTTTCGCTTCCTTAGATGAAGTGCCATAAATCTTATCATTTTGCTTATTGAAAACTTCTTCAACGGTAAAAATTTTTTCATCCGTAAACAAAATGTTTTCATGGCCATTGGCCGCGTGCCACTGCAGAAGTCTCTTGCATCTTTCCAGATTAATTTTTTTCAGTTGGGGAGTTAAGAGATGACCAGTGGACCGACGGTAGGCTTTCATATGGAGATCGTCCCGAATCAACCTTGACATCGATCTGGTTGATATCTCCAACTCCTTGGACATTATTTTCTGTTTTCTAAGGGGATTTCTCCGAATTCGCTCACGCACTGCCTTCACTACCGCACTTGTACGGACGACGCGTGGGCGACCATACAGATTTTATTGTATGCAGTGTACACTGACGTTTGCTCTATCCAAGACCTTGAATGTACCAGATTTCAGTTGCAAGTTTGCTGTTCGTGACAGCATTGGTTTTGGTTTTAATTTTTTTTTTTTTTTTTGAATGGTGGTCAGCTTTTGGCAGTCTCTCCTGGTGGTCCAACTAGTATGCCTTCGAAACTCGTTATCCCAGAAAGTGTTATCATAGCTTTTTGTCTCTTTGTCCTAGTTCGTCCTGGCATTTGACAAACTTCGTGTCAAGATGATATCTATGCACTTTGCGGGACCTGTAGCACAATGTGGTCGTATTACATCGGAAGATAAAAACGTCTCAAGTCTGACACATTTCTACCTTTTTGCTAGAAGTGGCTCCTTGGTGACTCCTGGCATTGGTTGTTCTACTCTCCTGAACCTCTTTGTAGATGTCTTAACATATTCTTGCAAACTCTAGTTCCCATTTACATGTGATCCCCCACAGCGTCACGGCTTTCGTCACTAATTCGTCACACTGATCGTGACCCAAACAAATTGGTTTGCGCGCAATTGCGATCGTACAAGATCAAGATCCATTCGAGAGCTGAAATGTATTTTTCGTCTCTCTCAGCAATTTGGAATTTTTGTGGGTTTTGCATTGCAGCGAGAAAAAAATCCGTCGCCATAGTGCGACAGGCACGGCGGGTGATCGTAGTTGCTAGGTGCGACTTCGTATCAACGCCTCGTCCGGGTGCGATAAATCGTAGCAAATTAACACCATGGAGACTGTCACGGTCCAGTCCGGCCCACAACAGCGACAGTGAATTTTGTTGTGCGGGAGTGTGATTGCTGTTGTGCGGATGGTGGTGAAGGGGCAAGATGGGTGTGGAGGAATTTGAAATTCGTTTCCGAGCTGTGTTCCATATCAACACCCGAATATGTGACTAGCAACTGCGATTTTCCAATTCAACCATGAATTCTTGTGTTATTGTCGATCGAGTGATCGAATTTCCGTTGCATGATCTTGTAAAGAAGTAGATCACTGGTCCATCGCTCTAACTCTATTGGAATTCGAATATCACTGTTCTTGTGGATGATCATGTATGGAAGTCGATTGGACTGCAAATGTCGTTTTTCTCGTGGATGTTCATTTAGATAAAAAGGTCACTGATCCAACCTCGATTGGACTGCGAATGTAGTTGTTCCCGTGGATGGTCTTTTTAAGAAGTAGATCATACCCCCACCTCGTTTAGAATGCGAATTTCGTTGTTCCCGTCGATGATCTTGTAAAGAAGAAAATCACTAGTTCATCCCTCTAGCTCAATTGGAACGCGAATTACGTCGTTTCCGGAGTTGATTTTGTAAGGAAGATACTACTTACTTACTTATCGGGCTCCCGACCTACGAAGAGTCTCTGCCTGAGACCCTGCAGCCTTCCATTATCTACGATTCCGGGCTCGCTGCTTCCATTTGTCTAGACCGCTCTTTCATTCGCGATGGTTTGGTTTTTGACACGGAGGTTCGGTGTTCCTTGCCTTCTCGAAACGAAGATCCTTTTAGCTGAAGCATTATTGTCCATTCGCTCGAGGTGCCCGAGCCAATGTAGTCGATGTGATTTGGCTTTTTGGATTACATCCACATCTTGGTGCAGCTCATAGAGTTCGCGGTTGCATCTTCTCCTCCATTCGCCTTCCTCGCACAAAGGACCACAAATCCGCCGAAGTAATTTTCTCTGAAAGGAGCCCTGTATCAGCTCTCCCTTCTTGCTTATCGTCCAGCACTCGGCGTCATAAAGCAGAACTGGCAGGAAAAATGTTGTTGTAGAGTCCTTCGAGTTAGAAGCTATGAGCCCAGTTGTGTCGCCAAACCGCAGTAGCAACGGTTTCCTAGGGTAATTCTTCGACGGATCTCCCCTAGGGTGTCATTCGTGGAGTCTATGTTTACTCCGAGGTAGGTGAACTCCTTAACTACCTCGAAACTGCTGCTATCAATAGTGACGGTTTGTCCTAGGCCGTGGGCAGATGCTTGTCTGTTTGTTTGTTGATAGCATGTACTTAGTGTTGTCCTAGTTTACTTCAAGGCCAACGGATTTAGCCTGTTCTTCAAACGTCGTGAACGCATCTATCACGGCACGCTAGGAGCGACCGATGATGTCAATATCGGACGGACCTGTTGAAAATAGTGTCATCATTGATGACACCTGCCCTTTGTATTTACTATCTGTTCCAGTACGAGATTGAAGAAGTCACACGACAGCGCGTCTCCTTGTCGAAACCCGGTGCATGTTTGGAATATTTCGGAGAAACTACTTCCAAACTGCACGTAGTTGAGCCTGTTTTCCACACAGCTGAATCAGGTTTGCCGGGATTCCGAATTCGGCCATCGCCCTATAGAGCTTCCAACGATGTTTTCTATCATACGCTGCTTTGAAGTCGATGAATAGGTGGTGAGTTCCGACTTGAAATTCGTTGGTTTTTTCTAAGATTTGCCTCAGTGTGAACATTTAGTCGATCTGCCGGGCCAGAAGACGCATCGGTACGTGCCGATTTGTATGTTGCAGAAAGGTTTTAGACGTTCACACAGAACGTTGGATAGGATCTTGTATGCGACATTTAGCAGACATATGCCTCGATAGTTCTTACAAAAAATAGGATCCCGGATGGAGATGGAGCGGATAGTCTAGTCATCGGGCATGTTTTCTTCCACCCATACTTGGCTAATGATTCGGTGCATGCTCCCTACCAAAACATCACCACCGTATTTAAAAAGCTCCGCTGGTAAGCCATCAGAGCCTGCAGCCTTGTTGTTCTTAAGCTTTTTCTATAGCTAGGCCAACTTCTTCTGTACAAGATTGTGGAACTTGTTCTGCATTGACTGGACGTGGGTTCTCTTCTTGCCATAACACTCTCTCTACATGATGCCCATTGAGCAGCTGCTGAAAATGTTGCATAAGCACATCTACTATTCCCTGCGCTTCTGTGACTAGGTTTCCTTCGCTGTCTCGAGGAGCCTGTGTTCCGGTTTTGTAACCAGCCGCCAGTTGCTTGGCTTTTTTAAAAAAAAAAAAAACCTCCGGATGTCGTTACGATCGCGCGACTCTTTGATCTCCTTGTGCTGGGAGGCTGTGTAAAGCCCTCTTCTTTCTTCGCAGGGTCTTCTTTTCCTATCTTCTCCTGGCTCGATACTCTTCTCTCGCTGCCCTTGTAAGGAAGATCACTAGTCCATCACTCCAGACCAATTCGAATGTCAATGCAGAAGATGTATAGACAAGAGAATGTCTGATCTTGCAAGGAAGTAGATCACTCGTCCATCTGTCTAGCTCGATTGGGGAGAGAAGGTCGATCTTCCCGTAGACGATTTTGTAAAGAAGTCAATGCCCCACCTCGATTGAAATGCGAATGTCGGTGTTCCCGTCGATGATCATGTGAGGAAGTATATCACTCGTCTAATACTCCAGCCAATTTGAATGCCAATGTAGTCATTCTCGTCCTTTTTGTCAAATCGAATTGATACTCAGTTCATTAAGAAGAGAATTTACTATGATCCTCTACGGTATTTTGTAGATCCTTAAATATGTCTCCAGTTATTTTGGTTGCCCCCTTAACTAACGTCCGTTTTCAAGTCTCCTGAAGGCTTGGTTTATACACTAACGGATGCATGGGATTTTTTTTTTTTAAATACAATTACCCTTAACCAACTTATAGATCTCAATCTAATCTTAAAAACAAACAAAATATTGAATGTCCTTAAGCATAAAACACCCCTCATCTGGGCACCTCCAACTGTAAATTCATATTTATTTTCCATTCTAAATCCACTTAGCGAGGCACCTGCATCGCTTATTTGCTTTTCGCATGCTTACTCATATAAAAGGCTGCGTACGTACATTCACATGCGTGCAAGGTGTTCACATTCACGTCGTCAAATCCTTGAAAGTCTTGTTTGGATTTTAATCTTTCACCGACTGCACACACAAGATTCAGACTCACGAGTTCACACTCCCTTCGACTCGTATTATTGTTCCAAATCCTCTGATTATACGCTTAAAACTTTAGAAATCAATGCACACACACACACCCACCATGCCATGGCAATGATCCATTCAGTTAAAGATACATCTACCCCCACCACCACCACCACCACCACCATCATACAATCGTTACACAATTTCGAAATTGAAAAAGAAGAAACGAATCGAAACAGAATTACAATCAGAAAACGCACGGAGAATTAAATAAAAACTACCGAGAGCATCCTTTTTGCTGTGCAGGATAATAAATGTGTGTGCAAACTTCTACCAACCCCACAGTCGAATTCTCTAGCTGTAGCTGCGAGGGATAAGCCGGTTGCGAACGATGACGGAAGTACTTAGCAAGTGGGGTGGAACGCAATAAAAAATTACGAAACGTAACGTTAGTCCAGGACGAGAGGGGAAGGGTGGTAGTTAGTGTGCGCTTGTGAAAAAGGCAACAAAAATAATAACGGAATTCAATGCAACATTTTTGTTGTTGTTGGCTCTACTACTTTAGGGAGATTTACACCCCCGTACAATAATGGCCGGGTGTGTAGTGTAGTTCATGCCAAATTCAGTCTGGAGGATTATGTCCTGCCAACGGTATGGTCGGGAAATTATTTTGTTGGGATTTGGTTATACTTTCGGTGGTTTGGCAGAGGCGAGGCGTGTACTGAAGTACGGTACTTAACCTTTTATTGGTATAAGCCGTTGGAAAAATAAGGACATTTCGTTGGGTGTCCTTTTTTTTGTGTTTTTTTTTGTGTTTTTTTTGTCTTCTTTCCCCTCTTGAGATGTGCGAAGCGAAATTGTCGCCACGCTCATGCTAAATTATATTCCAATTGGCATATTCGTTGGAAGGCATCTTTTGGTGAAGCTTAGCTCATGCGAGGAGGGTATGACCAGTGGTTGGATCAGAATTGTGAGAAGACCATGTGTTTAATGGGGTGTGTGTGTATTCATGAATTTTGAGTGGGTACATGTGTAGGTATTCATTTTGTTTGAGCTGTAACAGGTTGATTTCTCTCGTGGGGTGCACTATAACATGCCGCGAATTTCGGCTAAAGCAGCGCTTATGGTCTTCCAAGTCCTTTATAAGCGTTCGGAAGTCACCGAATTTTGACAGTTTGTAGTGGCCATACCTATTGTTGAAGCTACATCTGTCAAATTGGCTGTCAATTATACATCCGAATTGGGTGCTCTGTTCGGGCAACGTTCCGCGAGCGGAGAAGACCAGTCGCAGTATGGTGGATTAATTTGAGTCCAATGGTTCGGTAACCGGAGTCGGCATAAAACAGGAGGTCCCGCCATCGTGCAAGAAGTTCACACGCACACATGAATGGTTGTGAGAAAGCTCGGCCCTCGGTACTAACGAGCTTGTTGCGCCAAAAGTTTGTATTTACTTGCATTTCGGTTCAGTAAAAGATAGACAACAGCCGTACGTTGATGACACGCAAGATCTGCGGAAAACATCGCCGCTATCCTTGAGCGTGTGCAATCGATTTCGTTTCGCTTAATGGATGTCGGCCTTGAGCAGACCACAACTTTGCGAATTTCGCCTGCACGCGTAAGATTGTCCCAGGAGCTGAAGGTTAACGAGAATAGAAAACCACGTGTGTTCGCTGGATTGGTTCTGGAGCAGTTGGAAACTGGGCCTAATTTTCATCGAAAAATCAACTTCAGCGATGAGATCCATTTCTGGATGAATTGGCATTTCAACGAACGGAATTCTCGAATTTGGGACGATATCAGTCCACACGAGATCCAACAGTGCCCAATGCATCCTGAAAAAGTCAATGTTGGTCGTGGATCTTGGGTTGACGTCGTCATCGGTTCATATTTCTCTGGTCGTCATGAGATCCAACAGTGCCCAATGCATTTTGAAAAAGCCACTGTTGGTCGTGGATTTTGGGTTGACGTCGTCATCGGTTCATATTTCTCTGGTCGTCAATGGCGAGCTCTATGCGTCGATAATTACCAACTTCTTTTGGCCTTAATTGGATGATATGAACCCCAACGACATTTGCTTTGAACAGGGCGGCGCGGCGCTACGTACCACCAAATATTACAAAGTCATACAGATGACGCACTAGATACAAGACAAATTGTTCTATGGCGGATCGTACTGGCACTGTCCGCCATGTGTTTGGATCTCGATTTTCGTATGTGCACGTGCACACCGCCCGCCCGTACCATGAAGCTGGTAAGCAAAAATGTCTGCTTTTTGTTCTCAATGCGTCATCTGTATGACTTTATAATCTTTGGTGGCACACAGCTCACGCTACATCGGAAATTCAGCACGAGAAATTCGATTCGAGGGCATGGTCATCTCATGTGGGGGTGATAACTCACCGAGGTCGTGTGATTTGACCCCATTTGACTTTTTCTTGTGGGATTTTCTGAAGTCGCAGGTCTATGCGAATAAGCCACAAACCACAGCGGCTGCCGCGCTAGCTGTGTGTTGGGTTCAGCGAACTATTGGAATCACATCCCCTGCTGCTCCAATTAATTATTTCCTAAGCAGGCTCCTGACTCGTTGAGGGCCTTTGCCTAAGACAAGGCAGCTTCCGAAAAGGATAATCACGGGCACTTTGCTTTTAGTCATTCTGTCCGTGGACACTTTCCTGACCTTTAAATCGTAGCTTTGGTAAGTTTTACTGTCTCAAAGCTGAAGGTGCTGTAGACATTTACTATACCCAGCGCGTCTGGAACTAGGTTATCATTGCTGTTTCATAGAACCTTCGTTCTTACTTTGAAGCCAGCTGTCCGTTTTTTTTGTGTTGACGGGTGTTCTTCTTATCGCGAGACTTGCCGATTTTCCAGAGCTGAGACTAGGTGTTTTAATATTGCGGCTTAGAACCCTTCCCGGCGGCGCGGGTCTGCGCATTGAAGTGCCTTGATTTGTACCTTGTCGTCACCTCTTTTTGGTACTTGGAAATATCCTCGAACCACGGGCATCTTTTCGGAGGTTGCTGGTATCCCATGGTGGATTCTTTGATGATATTGCAAGACTGTATTCACTGGATGTGGATATTGTTGGTGGTCAGTGCATACAAAACAGGAAGTATCTCCCTTAGTTTTTCCATGCAGACTTTGCCAATCTCGGAGACACTAAGGCGACCAATGTGAAGGCTCTTTGTTTGCACCATTCCTTGCTGCTGCTTGTTCGATAGACTAGCTTTGAATTTACCCGCGACGAGAAAATTGTCAGAGTCGACAAAATCCAAAGATCAGTGGTGGTATCGATTTGGGCTTCTTGGGTTTTTCCAGGATCTGCCGAAGTGTGAAAATTCGATCGGTTGTGTACTTTCCTGGCCGAAAACCACACTGATAAGCCGATTAGGTTGTTGGTAAACGGTTTCAGGCGTTCACATATTACGAAAGATAGGACCTTGTATGCGATGTTGATGAGACTTATGCCTCTATAGTTGGTGCAGTTCCAGAGGGTCTCCTTTTTTGTGGAGCGGGCAAACGATGCTGAGGTTCCATTCTTCAGGCATACTATCTTCCGACCAGATTTGGCATATGAGTTCGTGGATGTTACTTACCAAGTCATCTCCGCCGGCTTTATACAGCTCATCGGGAAGACCGGTTCCTGCATTCCTCATCAAACCAGGGGTTTTGTTGCTGGTGGGCGCGAAAAACCTAACACATCAGTTGCGTCCGATCTATTGGCTTGTTGGCATCGTTGCCATTGTTCTTCAACATTCGATGCTGGTGGAATGGTGTTAATCGAGAGTTTAAGGGATACGCGTTCCGCGAAGGTCTTGGCGCTCTCTTGCGATTGCAGTCTTCCGACAGTAATTCTTTTTTACAGTATTCCTGTTGTTGGGCGTGATGGCGTGGTCCGAGTCGATGTTAACTCCTCGGAATGTTCGGACATACAAATTACTGGATGCGTGCCTCTTGTCTATCGCTATATGATCAATTTGGTTGACCTTTCGTTGATCTCGAGAACGCCATGTCCCCTTATGGATATCGCGATGAGGAAACAGTGTGCTGGTTACAGTGGCATTTCGTTCCATAGCGAAGTTAATTAGCTTTAAGTCCGCTACCAGACGTATTGTCGTGTAGGCTATATTTTCCAACATAACTGCTAAAGATGTCTTCTCTTCCTACCTTTGCGTTAAAATCTCCCAGTACGATTTTAACATCGTACTTCGGTAGTCGCTCATAAGTTTTGTCAAGGAGCTCATAGAAGAAATCCTAAGCTATATTATATTTTCCTCCGTTGGGGCGTGAGCGCTTTTAGGGCTTATGTCTGGAAAACCTAAGACTTCTCGCCTAGGTCTGGCAATTATTAAAAATTCGCATCCAAACAGCCGCTGTTTCTGCTCACTACACGGTCCGTAGTAGATTTCACAGAATTTCATCCATTTTTTGTCCGTATTTCCTAAATGACAGTAATGTCTGCTTTGTAGAAGCGTGGTGCTTCCGCTAATTGTTTGCCTGACTTTCGGAATGTGAACCAGGGACCCCATGTTTAAACCTTTGACGACGATTGGGACATTTTCCTATGCAATCAGGTTTCTCGTAGAAGGGTTAACAATTTTTTGACAAAACTTTAGTCTTGAAATGTTGTATTTTCGAGCAAAAGGACAGCAGGCTGGATATTTATTGAACAGTCATTCTGACCGGGCTTTTCATAGTGTTGTCAAATCAGGTTGGATGAGAATACCATAAGACCAGATGGTTACCACTCGGCACCGCCAAGTTAACGCTGATCAGACCGTGCCCTCTTTTAACAACATCCAACCATTTTTGACAGCTACGCATTGAATATCTTCCGAACTTGTCCGAAGAAAAATTGCTACGGAGTCCGTCCATCGCGATTGAAACCATCATTTGTTTTGCTCCTCAAAGCAAGCTGGCCTCCTATTGGAACTGACTTTCGTTTTGCAAGTTTTTTCGAACTGATACCTCGATAGGACTGTATATTTCACCAGAATCACCAGTTGGAAGAAGAGAATAAGTCCCAAAATTTCCAATATCACATTTTGATGCAAATTTCATCTATATACGTAGACGCATCTGTAAAAATGTATCTCATGCGACTCAAAACATTGAGAATCTTGTTATATCCACATGTCATAAATTTGACAACCGTCAGATAAAGAAGTCATTCAGGTTCAGCGTTTTCTTAAAAGTAAGGTCAGATGGATTTATTTAATTCGTACAACTGGCGATAAAATTGCAAGCTGCGGATTCTACATTCGTGTACTTACCGCTGACTGACACTGGCCTTTATTTTTGTGTTAACCGATCGATTTGTCCCAGGGACTGAGAAATAACGATATAGACCGCGTTTCCACTCATGCGACGACTAGAAAATATCAACAACAAAAAAAGCCGAAGGGACAATCACACAGTCAAAACCAAGTTTTCATGGTCATTAACCTGCGCATGCAGGCATATATGGTGTATGGTACCCATTAGCATGACAGAAGAAGGAAACAGTGGAACCTTGTTAACTCGAGGTTATACAAGGTGGGCCAAAAGAGATCAACCCATTGGAAGATGCTTTTCTTTTCGCAAATGGCCGCCAATGTTAAATTTGTTTTGACATTTGTGGACTAGACAGATGTAGAACACAAGTGAACAAGCCATGGAGCGATACACTCCTCAAGAACGCGGAATGATCGTGTCTATTTTTTGCGTAACAACTCGTCTGTAGTGCTGGCGCAGCGCAAATTCCGTCACCGATTCCCCGGCCGACCGTTACCCACCAACCTTGAAGAGTGGCCGGCGCTGGAACGCCCGTTGTGCCTAGAATTTCACCGCTGTTGCCGAGGATGTCGAGCTGTCGCCGAAAACATAGACCAGACGCCTTGCCTCACAATTATCCATCAGGCGGTCGTCCCTAAGGCGAATTTTGGTCAACGACTTGCGCATGTTCCCGTACAAAGTCCAGTCCGTGCATCAGCTGCTGCCGGTCGACCGCCAAACTCGGGTATTCTACGCCCAAGCCATCCTCAATCTCGAGGACAAATCAAATTTGAGCGATGTGGCTCATTTCCACCCCAGCGGTTACGTGAACAAGCAAAACTATCGCTTCTGGGGCACCAAAAATCCACGAGTAATGCACGAGGAGCCATTACACCCGCTCCAAGTTACTGCATGGTGCGCTGTTCACGCTGGAGGAGTCATTGGACCATTTTTTGTTTTCAAGAACGCCGCTGGTCAAACGACAACAGTAGACGGTGCGCGCTATAGGGCCATGTTGCCCGAGTTCTTTCTGCCGCAATTGGACGAATTAGGACTGAAGGACATGTGGTTCTAAAAGGACGGAGGCAAGGCACACACTGCGCGAGCCACAACCGATGTTAATGAGAGCCAAACAACATCCGATGAATTCATTTGGCCTTGTATAACTCAAACTTTCAGGGAATTTCAAAATTCATATCCCAAAGCTTTAATAAGCCGACCAGACTTTTATTAAACAGGTTGACCTGATAAATTTTATCAGACATAGCCTGAAGCCGTGGTTATATCAAAGTCTACAACAGTAATAGGTTACAAGAGAAGACGGGCTGAAATATTTACCTTCTTACCAGCTGTTTGACCCAACCTATCGAGGAACTAACATTCCAGATATTCAGACTTTTTATCGAAGAACTATAGGGTAGCCCACCATATATTTCCCTATTGGAAGATGCTATAACTTTTGCAAATAGCGGCAACAGTTAGTTTGGTTTTCATATTTGAAAAGTAAACCCAGACCTTCTGTGCGGCAGTTCATCAGTCTTGCTGGCTAAAATAACGTTGCGAACCCTTTAAAACCAACCTAAGCTTATGGCCCTCCATTTTCATTCCGGCAATTAAAACCGCGGCAGTTGAAGGAATCTATGATATGTTCAGCAATACACACCGCATAACCTCCACAGCCTCCTTCTTAGTTATTTGTCAATGCAACAGCCTTTGACTAGACTGGTTACCTGGTACCCAACCGACATGTCCCTGACAAAAAGCATGGAAAGATAGAGAGGGACAACAACAAAAAAAAAAAAAACGACACAGAAGTCAAACAAAACTCTTCGCAGCATCAAACAAACCCCGGCGGACTTGTGTATCGCCTCCACGCTCAGATGACACTCGAAGAGCTAATAAAACTGCCCACAGTGACAGTCTCGACCGCCAACACCGCCACCGCACCGTTGCCGTCACCGTCACCGCCACCGTATGCAAATAAATGCCGCCTCGCATCAGCTAAGGCAGCTGTTCCACTTCAGCTTCATCTCCTTTGTCGCCTTCTTTATTGCCATCATCGTGCTGGTTAAGTGGACATAAGGTACCAAAAAATTGTCTCTTCATTCGGGACCGCCAGTGTCGAGAAAAAAGGAAAAAACCGCCGCGCTCCGCAAACACCATGGACCACTTGAGATTAATTCTGTTATTTTATGTTCGCTCAAGAGATCAATATTTGACAGATGAACGCGGGCATGGGGCTGTACTCTCCCCGTCTCATTCTGGTCACCAGTGTGACCACCTAAAAAGTGCACTATGCGCAAGAGATGTCATAAATTTTGGGCCTTGTTTGGTGTGCGCAGCCGCAACCAACTCATTCTCAGTTGTGTGTAATTGACGTTTTTTTGTTGTTGTTGTTGTTGGTAGTAGTGGTGGTGGTGGTGGTGGTGGTGGTGACGGCAGCGGTGGGCTCTGAATTGGGAGCATCGATGTTTACCCAATATTGGTAGTCGTAGTGAAATGTTAAGTGATTCGTTGGTTGATTTGTTCTCACGTCACCTCTTAAGCCCCCTTGTGTCGCAATATCGTTGTGTGTGCTCAAGGCGGCTAACATCAAAGCGCGACCTCAGAGCAATTGTTGTCTTCTATTTTTTTTTTGTGCGTCGTTTTTTGAAAACCTATTTCGAAGTGATTGTAGCGCGTTTTCCCATTCGTCGGGTGTGTCAACGCAGGGAGGTTGATCTATAGATTGGGGGACCCGGCAGAGGTTCGAGAACCAAGACTAATCGAATGAATGGTGTAGGAGAGCGCACATTGATTGCGCGCGTTTGAATTTATGAATATTTATCACTCGAAGTCCGCTTAATCCGTACCGAAACAAAGAGACCGACTGCGTTATTTGTGTATCTGTGATTTGTTTGAGTTTATCTAAGGCACTTACATACCCCAGAAGGTTACTGCTGATATGGCAAGCATTAGCACTAGCACTGGTGTGGTCAAATGGCTGACTGTATGTGAGGGTCTTGACATGGACAAATGAGGATTTTGTACGACAATTTCGGAAAGCGATTGCGAACAAATTAATTGTATCTGTGTTTAATGGAAGCCAATGAACTGGAAGGAATCGTGTCCTTTTTATCTCCCATTTGGAGTTTTGCAATTAGGTTGGTGTAGCTTTGGTTTGTACTCGTCTAGCACAGCGCGATAAGGCTATTTTGTGGGACAATGTTGATGGTGAGTATTGTTGCTCTTAGAAAGTTGTGAAGGGTGATCCATTTCGAGGTTCCCTACTTTTTTAAAGAAAAAAACACAGAAAATTCAAATTCAATGGAGAATGTTTGTTATCATTTGAAAGGACATTCTTTGGCATTTATTTTTTGAAGATTATTTCTATCAAATGTTGGCCGTTGCTACGTCGCAGATGGTCCATCCGTTGAGTCCAATTTTCGATCACTCGTTCGAGCATTTCGACTGGTAACACGAAGTGCACGAAACACATTCCTCACAGAACGTGTGAATTTTCGTAATAAAGTTGAACAATTTGTAAACGTTGTTCACGCGTAAGTCTTTCCATTATGAAATGCCAAACAATACTAAACAAAAATAACATGACAGCATGACACGACTCACACGTGATCTGTCAAAAAAGGCCATTGAAAAAAGTATCTCTACTTGGATTACCCGTTATCTATGTATGTGTATGACGGATCGTTCTTGTACACCACATGCCTATATTGAGTCGTTTTATTTCTGATTTTTTTGTGTTAGACTTCTCCGAGCTCGTTGGTATAGATCCAAACTAACATGAAACGAAAATTTATCACGAAAATTCATGGGCCATTATTAAGAGCTGAGCCTTGTCTGGCCAGCTGATCTGCACGCTAATTTTCTTCAATGTCACTTTGCCCTGGGACCCAGAGAAGTGTGACCCTGAAGCTTTCGCTCAGGTGGGCAAGTTCGTTCCGGCATTACTGTACCAGCTTGGAGGATATGGTAGCCAAGTAGATGGTCTTAATGGCAGCTTGACTATCTACGTGGATGGCTATATTTTGCTTTTGCGTATTGTGATGCCCCAGGTGCTTGAACGCCTCTCGGATAGTAAGTAGTTCCGCCTCAAATACCCTGGCGGAATCCAATAGGCGGTATGATTCGGATATATCCGGTGAGTCCGAGTACCTCTCGGATAGCCTGGATTCTGATTCCTGGACACTGATTCGACTTATTGGATTCTGCCAGGGTAGAATCGCTGGCACAATCCGGTAGGCGGTATGATACTGATATTTTAACTGATTCCGATTACCTCTCAGATAGCCTGGAATACCCTGGCAGAATTCAATAGGCGGTATGATACTGATATATCCGGTGATTCCGAGTACCTCTCGGATAGCCTGGATTCTGATTCCTGGACACTGATTCGACTTATTGGATTCTGCCAGGGTAGAATCCCTGGAATGATACTGATATAGCCGGTGTTTCCGAGTACCTCTCAGATAGCCTGAAATACGCTGGCAGAATCCGGTAGGCGGTATGATACTGATATTTCCGCTGATTCCGAGTACCTCTCGGATAGCCTGGATTCTAATTCCTGGACACTGATTCGACTTATTGGATTCTGCCAGGGTAGAATCCAATAGGCGGTATGATACTGATATATCCGGTGATTCCGAGTACCTCTCAGATAGCCTGGAATACCCTGGCAGAATCCGGTAGGCGGTATGATACTGATATATCCGGTGTTTCCGAGTACCTCTCAGATAGCCTGGAATACCCTGGCAGAATCCAATAGGCGGTATGATACTGATATATCCGGTGATTCCGAGTACCTCTCAGATAGCCTGGAATACCCTGGCAGAATCCGGTAGGCGGTATGATACTAACATTTCCGGTGATTCCGAGCATACAAAATTCATGTTAGATCCGTCGGTGTCGACGACCGTGTCTAAATCCCCCAACTACTTCGTTCCACTTCCACTACGCTCTGGTAGCAAAACCTACGTGGCAGCCTTTCCAAAGCTTAGTTTGGGTGTGGTGTCATTTGAAAACGCGGCCATGCCATTTTTATATTTTCGGTCAGACACGTCAACTACACTCTTTAGAGAAAACCAATCTGCTTGCTTTTTATTTTGGACCCAGTGCCGCCGGAACGTTCATCATGGGAACAATCCAGTCCGAAGATCTTGACATACAGAAATTGGATGGTCCAGATAGTATCACCACCATAATTCTAAAGCTTCGCCTACTTACTAACTTAAGTGGCGCTACAGACTGGAATGAACCTGGGTTTCAACCAACATGCCTCTCCAATTAGCCCGGTCCTTAGCTAACTGCCTCCAGTTGCGCAATCCAAGTTGGTTGAGGTCGGTTTCTACTTGTGCGCGCCACTTAACGCAAGGTATTCCTCTACAGCGTCCGACGTCTGGCTGGGAATCGAAGACTCTGCGAGCCGGAGTATCGTTGTACATACGTTCTACATGTCCTAGCCATCTTAAACGTCCAATGCGGAGTTTTTTGACCAGGGGGCATGTATACAGCTCGTGTAGTGGTTAATTGAAAATTCGTCTCCATAGCCCTTCAACGCAAAAGGGATCAAAGATTTTTCGAAGAATTTTCCTCTCGAATCGACCAAGGATTTCTTCATCTTTTGAGGCGGTCCATGCTTCAGCGCCGTAGAGCAGGACTGCGATGATTAGAGTCTGACACAAGATCTCCTTAGTGGTTTGAGTGAGGGCTTTACTACTGAATTGCCTTCTTTAGGCTAAGAAGGCAATTCAGTAGAAACAGCGGTTGGCAAGAGTAATTCTTCGTTTATTTCCTGATGAGATCCTGTTGCCAGAGTTAATAGCGGAGACGAGGTAGACAAAGTCCCCTAGTACCTTAAAGTTATATCTGTGGATGGTGACGTTTTGTCTAACTCGTCGATGTTGTGTGTCCTTTCGTGTTGACAGCATATATTTCGTCTTGCCCTCATTTACTGCTAAACCCAATTCTACCACTTCCTTCTCTATTCTAGCAAACGTGGCGTTGAGTCCTGCCAAGATGTCAATATCGTCGGCGTATGCTAGTAGTTGCACCGATTTTTGGAAAATTGTGCCTCTGGTGATGGCTCGGGAGTTTTGCACAATCCTCTCAAGAATCAAATCGAAGAAGTCACATGACAGCGCATCACCTTGCCTAAATCCTTATTTGGTATCGAATATGTCGGTGAGGTAGTTTTGGACAGTGATGGAGCAGCGAGAATTCTCCATAGTCATCCTACACAAACGGACGAGTTTGGCGGAATACCAAAACTAGGCATACAAACGGACGAGTTTGACGGAATACCAAAACTAGACAAGGCTCTGTATAGTTCGTCTCTATAAATGCTATCGTATGCGGCTTTGAAATCGATGAATACATAGGTGGTGGGTATCGATTTCGACTTCTTGGGTTTTTTTTTTCAGGATCTGCCGAAGTGTAAAAATTTGATCGTCGGTGGACTTTCCTGACCTAAATCCACACTGATAAGGGCAGATCAGGTTGTTGGTAAACGGTTTTAGGCGTTCACATAATAATGCAGGTAGGATCTTGCTGGCGATGTTGAAAAGACTTTTCCCTGTAGTTGGCGGAGTTCAGGGAATCACCTTTTTCGTGGATATGGCTAATGATTTTGAGGTTCCATTCTTCAGGCATACTTCGACCAGATTTTTGTTATGAGTTAGTGGATGTTGGTTTCGAAGTCATCCTCGCCGGCTTTATAAAGCTGGGCGGGAAGGCGTCATTTCTGAAAGCTTGAATTTAGATATTGCTGTCCTCGATTCAATGGGTTCGGGTGGTTGGTATTTTTCGCGCTGTCGTCGCCAGTATTGAATTTATCGATCTACCTGATAGTGGAATGTTGTTTGTCATCGCCTTTTAACATTCTGCGGAAGTGGTTCTTGCATATCCCCAGCATCGACTGTGTATCAACTACGATATTTCCATGTTCCTTTCGACAGGATTCGAAGCGAACCTTGTATCCATGGCTTTGACGTTTTACACTTTGGTAAAACATGCGAACATCGTTCCTGGAGTGGCACCTCTCTATAACCTCGATCGCGCGCTTTTCTTGCTCTTTTGCTTCTTTCTGAAAAGCCGTCATTCGTCATCACCTGCAGCTCAGCATTTTAGGCCTCGTTCTTGGGTGCGAGCATCTGTCGGCATTCTTCATCAAAGCAGGGGTTTCTGGTTGGTCAGCGCGAGAAACCTAGCACATCTGTTACGGCTGATCTCATGGCTTGTTGGCGTCGTTGCCATTGATTGTCGACATTCGATGATGATGGTTCGGTGTTAATCGAGAGATTAAGGGATACGCGTTCTGTGATGGGTATCGCGGTCTTTTGCAATTGCAGTCTTTCGTCATTAAATGTTTGCCCAGTGTTTCTGATTAATTGGATGGATATTCGCATTCATACCTTGGCTGTAACAAGGTAGTGGTCGAGTCGACGTTTGCCATTTGCAAGGTTTGGAAATTCAAAATACAAGATGCGCATCTTTTGTCTATCGCAATGTGATCGATTTCTTACGTTGGTCTGAAGACCGCCATCTCCCCTTATGGAAATCGAGGTAAGAAAACTGAGTGCTGGCTATAGTGGCATTTCGATTTGCAGTTAAGTCGACTAGCCGAAGTGCGTTGCCGTGTGAGCAGTATTTTCCGACAATACTGCTAAAGATGTCTTCCCTTCCTACCTTTGCGTTTAAATCTTCCAGCACAATTTTGTCATCGGTCTTTGCTAGTCCCTCATAATTTTCGTCCAGGAGCTCGTAGATGCAGTCTTTCGCAATAAAACCTCTTTTTACTCCATTGGAGCGAGAGCGCATTTGAGTCTAATGTTTGGCTACTTGGTTGCGGATTGTCAAAATGCGTCCTGTAATGTCTTGTAAGCATAAGACTTCCTGCCTAAGTCTGGCACTTATAACAAGTCTTCATCTTAATAACAGCTGTTTCTGCTCACTGTATGACACGGACTGCAGTAGATGTCACTTTTTACTCCATTGGAGCGAGAGGGCATTTGAGTCTAATGTTCGGCTACTTGGTTGCGGATTGTCAAAATGCGTCCTGCAATTTCTTGAAAGCATAAAACTTCCTGCCTAAGTCTGGCACTTATAACAAATCTTCATCTTAATAACAGCTGTTTCTGCTCACTGTATGACACGGACTGCAGTAGATGTCACAGTTTCTCATCCTCTTTTTGTCGAACCAATTCCGTCGTATTTCCTCGATGGCAGTTATATCTGCTTTGTAGCTGCTTAGGGCTTCTGCTAGTTGTTCACCTGCATCCTGAATCCTCGCCCAAATATCAGTTGAAGTTTTCTCGACTCCTGTTGGACGGAATATTTCTTTACCACCAGATTTGTTTCCAAAACCCCTTGAACACAGCCAGGTGCAACAATACCGCACTGTACCGTTCCAATCACCGTTCAACACTTACAACATTTTAATTAACACTTCACAGCTATCCATCTTGACAATAGCTCGACGTTCGTCGGCCACGCGTTGTTCAAGCGTTTTACGCTTTTCCTTCGAACAATCGAACATATTTTTTGTCAACACATCCTCGTGTGTTATATCCTTTTCGGAATCATAACTTTTGGATTATTATTGTTGGAAAACAATCAACGTGCGCGCACGCACACCATTCACAGGAACCCCTTTCCCGAATGATCATTCTCTTGCGCCGCGCCGAGTGGATTGTCGTGTTTTGACAAAAAGGACATGTGTAACGGGCGCATATACCTACGATCCGCTGTCATCTCGAATGAAGTGGTAACAATTGAGGATTGAATGTGCACGTATCCGTTTCGGAGCGTACCATTTCGTAACGCAATTTTCATGGTTGCTCATTACAAGGGTGTCACTTGAAATTATTTTAACATTTGCATTCGATTTGACGAGAGGGGTGATTTAATGGAACACGAGTAGGTTATGTTCAGTTAAGATGTCCTTGTTGGGAGTAGTTTTTTGTTTTTTTTTTTTTTTGTTTCAATTATGATTTGCTAGGGTTTTTGGCTTGTTGGCCGGTGTGTTCTATTATTTTTCGATTTCATGATGTTTTGATATGATTTGGGGTTTTTTTTTTGTACCTCTCTGTTGTGTTATCCTTTTTTTTTTGACTTCCGCCATTGTGGATTGTTTATGATAAAAAAAAGTTTTTTTTTAATGTGTTGCGTTCATTAGATAAGTTTATAAGTTTATAAAGTCATACAGATGACGCATTGAAAACAAGAAACAGAAACTTTTGGTCACTAGCTTGACGGTACGGGCGGGCGGTGTGCACGTGCACATATAAGAAACGAGTTCCAAATATATGGCGGGCTGTGCCAGTACGACACGCCTTAGAACAATTTTTCTTGTATGCAGTGCGTCATCTGTATGACAAGATGTAACTGCCCACCGTTACATTTAATGAGATCAACGCATTTCTGTTATTCCAATTTTCCAAAACCTCGTTGATGGTTTCGGGCTTTAGCTCACGAATTGCTTGGATGGTATTGGCCTTAAGTGCTTGAATCGTTTTCGGATTGTTGGCATAACAGTGGTCCTTCGCGGTGTCCTATGGTTCCAAATGGATCAAATCGCAGCTGCGAGGTGGCCAATTGGCATTGCCAAGACGGCTGATAACACGAATTGGGAATTTCGTGCGCAGAATATCGACTGTGGCATGGGCTGTGTGGCATGGCGCGCCATCCTGCATGAGCCAGAGTTCGTCCAAATTGATGGCTTCAATTTCAATAAGAAAAATAAAGTCTGTCAACATGCTTCTGTAACGCCCACCTTTGATCGAAATGTGGCGTTCTTCATGGCGTCATTTTCGAAAAAAATATTTCAATGATGCTATCACTCCATAATTCCCACCAAACTGTCGCTCTCTGTGGATGCAACGGCTTCTCGACAATAAAGTGCGAGCCCCAGATGCAAAAATTCGGTTTGTTAACGTAGCTAACAAAGCGGATGGTCGTGCTGCTTAAATATTTACTTAAGTAGAGCTACAGTCCAGAAAGAACCTGGGTCTGAACTAACATGCCTCTCCAATTAACCCGTTCCTTAGCTAACTGCCTCCAGTTGCGAACTCCGAGTTAGTTGAGGTCGATTTCTACTTGTGCGCACCACTTAAGGCGATGTCTTCCTCTACTGCGTCCGACGTCTGGCTGGGAATCGAAGACTCTGCGAGCCGGACTATTGGTGTCCATTCGTTCTACATGTCCTAGCAATCAAAAACGTCCAATGCGGAGTTTTCTTTTTGTCCAGGAGCATGTCATTGTTGTGAGTCAAGATTAGCCACGGAGGTATCTTTGATGCAGGAGAGGAGGGCTTTGCACGCTCGTGATTGCTCGGCTCAGCTCGTCGGACGTGTTGTTCTTGCCCACTCACTCTACATCCTTGCTCAACAAACATTTATGTCGTGAAATTTTGTTCATAAAAAAAAAATAAGAGAAGAAATTTACTCTACATAGCTTCAGACGGACAAGGAAGATAGGAAAGGGAGAAAATTAAATGAAAACCCGATCACTAACTTATGCCACCACCACTGAGAAATATCAGGAATTTACCGCGATTCCAATGTTACTATCCTAGATAATGGTTCATCAAGAACCCAAAATATGCCAGATGTTTTGGCAAAGGTTGGCCTGCCCACCCCTCGTGTCCAATGACACATCCAATGGCTATCCTCCTGGCCAGGTCTATAAAGCATAGCAGCCCCTAAATTCTTCCCAGTCACAACCAAAAGGTAGCGAAACAAATGTTAGTCTTGTTCAGTTTGAGTCGTCATGTCCGTACAGTCCTGTTGGTAAGACATGC
Organism: Rhingia rostrata; assembly: GCA_949824845.1. Lineage (NCBI taxonomy): Eukaryota > Metazoa > Arthropoda > Insecta > Diptera > Syrphidae > Rhingia > Rhingia rostrata. The sequence goes on along the minus strand of OX463755.1, from coordinate 25,609,264 downwards.
GAACATCGTTCCTGGAGTGGCACCTCTGTATATCCTCGATCGCGCGCTTTTCTTGTTCTTTTGCTTCTTTCTGAAAAGCTGGTGTTCTTCCCTTCGTCCCTGCCTATAGAGCTCAACGGCAGCTATCGTCTTCACATGCAGGTTAGTCTTGTAGGCCTCGTTCTTGGCTGCGAGCATCTGTCGGCATTCCTCATCAAACCAGGGGTTTCTTGCTGGTGGTCGCAAGAAACCTAGCACATCAGTGGCGGCTGATCTAATGGCTCTTTGGCATCGTTGCCATTGATCTTCGACATTCGATGCTGGTGGTATGGTGTCAATCGAGAGGTTAAGGGATAAACGTTGCGCGGAGGTCTTGGCGGTCTCTTGCGATTGCAGTCTTTCGAGATTTAATTTTTTTTTTCACAATATTTCTGGATTGTTGTGGCGTGTTGGATATCCGCATATCCAACGACTAGGATCACAACAAGGTAGTGATCCTAGTCGAATGTTAGGAATGTTTGGACATCCAAAAAACTGGATGCGTGCCTTAAATTAAAGTGCGCCTTAAATTGCTGAGTCAATTGGGCCTTGTATGCAAAAAATTTTTGTGCAGAATTCTCCTCAAGCTAATGCGTGGTATGTCCAGCTTTAAGAACGATGGCACGTTTATGTTCGTGAATTGCGTCTCTCACTCTCAGCTACAACAGCCATATTCTCGTCTGTGTGCACCGTATGACAACGGGGACAATGAGGGACAACAGTCCACTAGCATACCAGTCTCACGAACTTTTTGCACAAACTTGCGTACAGCAGGCGCAATGGGTGCTTCATTTTGGCCAACACTTCTTTTCAATCACCGCACGTTTTGGGCTACACGGCCCCCACTTTGGAAATAAGTTTTCAATATTTCCCAACCTTATTCAAGCTACAAACGCACATGATAAGTAACTAACGGGTGATTTTTTAGCTGGTTTGGTTTTGGCAACACTGGTTTTGACAGCTGACGTGTGTTTAGTACCTTGTGTCACTGTCAAACAGCTTCAGTTTGGTTTGCAATTTAACCATGGATCGTCTTACAAATGAACAACGCTTGCAAATTTTTGAATTTTACTATCAAAATTCGTGCTCGGTACGAAATGTTCATCGCGAGCTGCTTCCATTTTATGATCGGCATTCTCGACCTTCTGAGCAGTCTATTCGGAAGATTGTGACCAAATTTCGCACCAAATTTACTTTGTTGGACATTAAACCAACAACACGTTTACGTACTGTGCGTAGTGAAGAAAATATTGCGGCCGTATCAGCTAGTGTGACAGAAGACCGCGAAATGTCGATACGGCGCCGTTCCCAGCAGTAAGGCCTTTGTTACAGCACTACGTGGAAAATTTTGCGGAAGGATTTGGGCGTAAAGCCTTTTAAGATACAGCTGGTGCAAGAACTAAAGCCAGCCGACCTACCACAACGCCGAATTTTTGGTGAATGGGCTCTTGGAAAGCTGGCCGAGGATCCTCTTTTTTATCGAAAAATTGTGTTCAGCGATGAGGCTCATTTTTGGTTGAATGGGTACGTAAATAAGCAAAATTGCCGCATTTGGAGTGAAGGTCAGCCAGAAGCATTGCAACAGCTACCAATGCATCCCGAAAAAGCCACTGTTTGGTGCGGTTTATGGGCCGGCGGCATTATTGGGCTATATTTCTTCAAAGATGATGCGAATCGCAGCGTTACTGTCAATGTTGAACGCTACCGAGCGATGATAACAAACTTTTTTTTGCCCGAAATGGAAGTTCTTGACTTGCATGATATGTGGTTTCAACAAGACGGTGCCACATGCCACACAGCACGCGAAACAATGGCGCAATTGCGAGGCGAGTTTGGTGAACAGTTAATTTCACGTTTCGGACAGGTCAATTGGCCGCCTAGATCGTGCGATTTGACACCATTAGATTATTTTTTGTGGGGGTATGTCAAGGCTAATGTCTATAGGGACAAGCCCGCTTCGATTGACGCACTGGAAGCCAACATCCATGCATTCATTCGTGAGATACCGGCCGATATGTGTGAAAGAGTATGCCAAAATTGGACTCAGCGGATGGGCTACCTGAGACGCAGCCGCGGTCAACATTTGCATGAAATTATCTTTAAACATTAAATTGCAAGGTTCAAACTATCGATTCAAATAAATATTTCATTCATTTTTTCGAATTTTTTGTGTTTTTTATTTTAAAAAAGTTCTAAACCTCTTAAAAAATCACCCGTTACATGATGATCGCGGCGGCATGATACTGACTTTCGCACCCCTATCAAGGTATCCGTTCGGAAGAAATTTTTCAAGGAATCATTCAAAATCGGAGAAATTTCTACCGAGGTATCCGTTCCGATAAGCATTTTTGACACGTTCAGCCCTAGCGAGGTATCCGTTTGGAGCGGAACATTCTCCGATTTAGTACGATTCGGGGGATTTTAGCTTCGAGGCATTCTTGCGAAAAGCTGTTGGGAATACTTCTCCGACATTTTGTAACGCATGCTGGCGAATTGCGTTGAATTGCGTTCAGGTACATTTTTCGTGCAATTTTTGACAGCTAAGTTAGTTCTCTCTTTCCGATTTCCTCCTCCGACACAAATTCTTCGCGGAATTCATTTACGAAGTGAAGTGATTTCTATCCGATGACACATACCTCGAATGGAATTTGAATGCGGAAAATTGTCCGCTACGACGGATACCTTGCTTGGGTAGATTTTCCGATAAAATGTAACGCACGTGATCGCACATCGGCGATATGCAATTTTTGACAGCTACGCGTTGAATTTCTTCCACAGTTGTGCGACGAAGAATTGCTACGGAATCAAACGATTGCCATTGTATGCTTTTTTTTTCTTCCGTCACGGATGCCTCCCTCGAAAACAAAGTGATTTCCGATTGGAACTGACTTTAGTCTCATAGATCGTTTCGAACGGATACTTCTAAAGGGGGTGTCTTTCAAGATTTTGACCGGGCAACAGCTGTCCGTGTCAAAATAACCTATGATTCAAAAATGAAACCACTAGATGTCCCACCCCGTATTCAAAGAGCAATTTCACATAATTTTACGGCTCAAAACAAATCCATTAAGTGCTACCAAAAGCGTGCACGGTGACCTTTCTTAAAGCCCCCATCTGACTTAATGCCTTCCTAATTGCATTAGTTCTGAAAATTTCATGCGCATCAAATTCCTTTATTCGTCTTGACATTCCATCAATAAATCACTACGTTGCTACTGATCCGATACCTCCATCCCATAACGTCGAAACCCAACCATATCGTTCTCAAAGGGCTGTCCAATTTTTATGGCTTAATTAGCTTGTGACGTTTTTATTCGATGACATACACATTGCTTCATTCCTTTGAGATTGTTTTGTACCTGGCCACAGAAATTAACACTTGTCTGCAGTAGTCTTCCGGCACTGACATGCCCTTTATAGGGCGCGTACAAAAAAAAAAAAAAAACTGCTGACAATGGAGCAGTTTATGAGCGCGTGTGTAATCCGTCGCTAATTGGATGACTAAAGCTCCTCAAACGTGTGTAAATTGGGAAAATTGATGGAAAAATGTCAAACTGGCGCATTTCAGATGGTAATGTGGTATTTTCCCACAAGTGTTAACTGCTTGACTGTGAGGCTTTGAACATCTCCCGACGCAGGTAGGTCATATAGTTTTGTAAAGAATTTCACAGCTTTCGTCTAACTTTTAGGTCTCGATCGTGGAATATTATAATCAGCTACTGGGGGTAATGGAATGTTCACTAAGTCTCAACTAAATGAGACAAATCTGCGAAGCGACTTTTATGACTCCTTTTCTGGGGCGGACCCTTATTATAGGGACAAAGAAGTTGAAGGCAGTATAAGAGGTCATTCATGTTCAGAGAAGAGATTTATGTCGGTCAACAAATGCCATCAATCCAAAAAGTTGCAAATCGCAAAAGGAGACCCTCTGAGTTGCGCCAACTACAGAGGCATTAGTCTCCTCCACATCGCCTACAAGATCTTATCTGCCGTGATATGTGAACGCCTAAAACCGTTTACCAACACCTGATCGGGCCTTATCAGTGTGGTTTTAGGCCAGGAAAGTCCACAAACGATTAAATTTTTATACTTCGGCAGATCCTGGAAAAAACCCAAGAAGTCCAAATCGATACGCACCACCTATTCATCGATTTCAAAGCCACATACGACAGCATTTATAGAGGCGAACTACACAGATCCATGTCTAGTTTTGATATACCGCCCAAACTCGTCGGTTTGTGTAGGATGACGATGGAGAATTCTCGCTCCTCCATCAGGATCGGAAACGACGTCACCGACACATTCGATACCAAAAAAGAATTTATGCAAGCGGATGCGCTTACATGTGACTTCAGTTTTATTCTTGAGAGGATTGTGCAAAACTCCCGTGCCAACACCAGCGGCACCAAGAATCGGTGCAACTACTAGCATTCGCCGACGATATTGACATCATTGTGACGTCATAGCCACGTTTGCTAGTATAGAGAAGGAAGCGGCAAAAATGGGTTTTAGCAGTAAATGAGGGCAAGACGAAGTATATGCTGTCAACACGAAAGGACACACATCCACATCGACGAATTGGACAAAACGTCACCATTGACAGATATTACTATGAGGTAGTACGGGACTTTATCTATCTCGGCTCCGCTATTAATTCTGACAACAACATCTCGTCAGAAATTGAACGAAGAATTACTCTTGCCAACCGCTGTTTCTTCGGGCTAAGAAGGCAATTCAGTAGTGAAGCCCTCACTCGAACTACTAAGGAGATCCTATATAAGACCCTGATCATCCCAGTCCGGCTCCACGGCGCTAAAGCATGGACCGTATAAAAAGTGGATGAAGAAATCCCTGATCGATTCGAGAGGAAAATTCTTCGAAAAATCTTCGGTCACGTTTGCGTTGACGGCCTATGGCGGCGAAGATTCAACCAAGAACTATACAAGCTGTACAGCAACATGCCCCTGGTCAGTCAAAAAAAACTCCGCATAGGACGTTTTGGATGGCTAGAACATGCAGAACGAATGCCTGTTATCCGGATATTCCGTTAGCGACTGAGCCATTGTAAGGGCTTTCAGCGTGGTCGATTGCTATGGTTTGGGTTTGGGTTGTATGACACCTTAATCCACCTTAATCTTTCGTAGTTTTTTTTTTTTTTTGAATATCTATTCCCAGCAGCCCTGCGAGAATGTCGGCCTTGAGGCTTACACACACGTAGGAGGGAACCGCACATACAGGAGAACAACTTAACTCTCACGGAGCTAGAGTTAACTTACCAAAGTTTTTGTATTGAAATTGACTTAGTTAACGGTTAGTGCGATTAATCATGAAACTAGGATATCGCACACTGAAAGACTGGCCCAAAATCGTTCCTATCAGTCTCTTTCTTCCCCTTCTCAAACGCTCGTACTGTAAAACAGTTAAAGGGATTCATAACCCCTTGAGTGCGTGCAAATTATAAAAAAAAAACATCTATTGAAATATTTGGCATTAACGGCCTATATGTTGCCTCAAACCTAGCTTCTCCCTTCATTGGTGTGTGCGAAGTTATTAGTTCTGCCACCAAGAAGAGGACCTCTTGCTAAACGACTTACCCCAACGGCAAATTTTAGAAGCTTCCAATGACAGTGTTCCTCTTGGATGTTTGTCAGACTTTCGCAAGAGCTGGAGAGAAAAAAAAAACTTAGGTGATGTCACTTTCCGGATTTGAACCAGGGATCCCACTGTTATTACTATCACACCCCTGCACTCACCAAAAAACAATTATTTAGCCGAAAGTAAATAAAAAATTTACGTAGACATAGAAATCGGAAGAGAAATCGAAGACTTCTAGCCGACATTTATAAAAGTATCCCCACCCCCTAAAAATTGTAATAAATATCACAAATTTCAGGTTTCAACTGCGTTTGTTTTTCAAACATTCAACCGCATATTTTATCTAAACACACCATCGCTCGAGAGACCATCACAAAACGGTAACACACATCAAATTCGCCTGAATGTAGGTAATCATATAAAACGAGCCTCATCACATCAGGGGTGCCATTGACAACATAGTCCACCCTAGGACTTGGACTACCCATATGGTGTTTTCCATATTCATGTTGACTTCCTTTTTGACAGAATGTCATACACTACACCCTCAAAGTACATATACACACCGACACACGATCGAATGTCAGATTCGGTCGGCGGACAGGAAAAAAACCTGGTTTTCCATTTCGGTCAAAGTTAAAGGCATGATTACCCTTGATGGTGATCCCAATGAAAACACTCTCCGAGAACAGTAACGCACTCGAGGTAATTTTTTGTGTTCGCTGCGACGACCCTGCATCTGCTGTCAGTGACACAGTCGTTCCAACTCACTGGACGTATATTTACACAGTACTCGATGTCAGGACGAAAAACAACCTTCAAGTGGATTTTCGTTTTTTTTTTTCTCCCATATGAGTTCATCTTCTCCGTGTGACAATATTTATTCGGGTTGTATAGTCTTGGGGGAGATACGCAGGACCCCACTGGCTGTGGAATCCTTTTCTTGTTTACTCGCTTTTGTTATGTGTGATGCTAGGTTGACCTGCGAACGACTTCCTTTGTTGTGTCTGTCGCCGAAAGACGCTCAAACGGGCTCTTGTATAATTGAGTTATTGATTTCACAGATTAATTCCCAACAACGCCGCATCCTCCTCAATAAATTCCGCGACAAAAACAAAACCGGCTTAACAAGGCCCGAAAATTTGCATTTGTGTTTTTGTGTTTTGGTTAATTAAGAGCAAAACAGCTAAAAAAAAAAAAAAAAAAAAACAACCTCAGAGGTATGTGGTTAATCTGAGGAATTTTGGGGAATTTTAATTGATATTCGGTAGCGTTGTGGATGTGTGCGCGGGACAGTCTGAGAGAATAATCACAAAAAATGGTCAAGATTTTGAATTCATTCATCTTTTGTACAGTGTGGGGGGAAAGTATGAAGACGGTGTAAGTGTTTGGGGTTATGATACATCGTTGGTCAAGAGTGTCCAACTGGCTATTTTAAAATTTTCATGCGGCTTATCTGTTGAACATCCTATATAATAAATAGGCACCTCGTAAATGATGCATCACTCCCTTGGGTTTCCAGCTGAGTTTGGTTTGAGCCATACCCCGGTTCCAGACAGGGGTTTGAGAGGCCACACCGTTGCCTTCCCCTTTATCCACACTGGGCTGCTCTTTCAGGTTAATAGAAGACGTTGGTTTAGCTTTGATGTAAGTCACGTCAAATCTGTTGGACCTTGACGGTTTTATCAAAGGTTTAGCAAAGGTTTTATCCCTCAAGTCCTCCGGAAGTTAAAATTTCTAGTGTGACACTCCAAAGTAACAAAATTTTTGTGATTCGAAGCATTCGGAGTTCTACCGTTGACGACAGGGTATTTGTTGAAGTCTGCCAGTCATACAGGTCATATGTGCGGAGAAAGGGTATCACAATGGACCCCGGTGCAAAAGGGTGGGATAAGAGTTAACATTGCTTCTCCATTGTGATGACGAGAATGATTGACGCATACCGCTCCTCTCACACGATTACACTGCCACACAAAAAAAAAATACGTACCAGGCTCGTTAGTACCCAGAGCCGAGCTTTCTCACAGCCATTCATGTGGCCGTGTGTACATCTTGCAAGATGGCGGTACGTATTGTTTTATGCCGACTCCAAACGGCTAAGTTGAGATAAGCCTTTCTTTACAATTGATACTACTCGGCTTATTTGTCAGGTCATCACGAGAGGAGGGTCAGTGAAAAATCATTTAGGTGTTGCTACGGCTAAAACCCAAACCTTCTGCGCGGCAGTTCATCGCGCTAACTATCATGCAACTCTACCCGGCCACAGCATGGCGTCAACCCATAGCATGGCGTCAACCCATAATATGCCCAAAGTTGAAACTTCTCCGATTTCTTTTTTTTTTTGATTTCATTGTCGAAAACCTTTTCTTTAATGAAAACGCCTCCAAAAAGTGGGTGTGATTGAAAACTTTAGATGTATGAAAGAAAGACAATTACGTTGTCTTCATACCTTGTTCAGACACTTTTTCAAAAATGCTTATGCTCCAACCAAAAACGACGTTTTTCTACAAAAAAAAAAAAATGGGCGTCCGGAGTACGATGTAAAAGTCGTACTCGGGGATTTCAATGCGAAAGTCGGAAAGGAAAACCTCTTTGGCGGTTTAGTTGGTAAGCACAGAATCCACGAAACGAAAACAGACAAAGGCTACCGACTACTCTATTTTGCAGGAGCTCGTAATATGGTGATAAGTAGCACTAGGTTCCCAAGGCTAAGGATCCACACAGCAACCTGGCGCTCTCCAGACGTTCAAACCGTCAACCAAATCGACCATGTGCAAGCCGATGCAAGGCACGCATCCAACATTCTCTACGTGCACACATTCCGACGGTAAAATGTCTACTCTGACCACTTTCTGATGGCGGCAAAATTCAGAGCTCGACTGTCCAACGAGAAGAAGCTGCGAACTGCCCAGAAGAAGAAATTCGAAGTTGGACGCCTTAGCACACCTGCAGTAGCCAGAGCCTTCAGCATGCGCCTGAGTATGAAACCTACCACAGAAGTCAACAATCAGTGGTGCCAGTATCGCGACATCATCAAGGGGGTAGCCGTAAGGTACCAGCCATACCCTAGAAAAGAAATAGCCCATGGTAAGATGATGAATGCGTATAAAGAAAAAAGGTGACAGAAGATGTACACAAGAAAGCACTGCAGCACAAAACAAGGGCAGCTACAGAAAAGTATCGAGCCAGGAGAAGTGAGGAAAAGTAGACCCTGGGTAGAAAGAAGAGGGCTTACGCAGCCTCCCAGCTCAAGGAGAAGAGATCGTAACAACATCCGAAATTTTTATAAAAAAAAAAACCAAGCAATTGGCTGCTGGCTACAAAACCGAAACGCAGGCTCTTCGAGACAGCGAAGGAAAACTAGTCACCGAAGCGCAGGGAACAGTAGATTTCAGCTGCTGCTCAATGGACGTCATGTAGAGAGTGTGATACGGCAATAAGAGAACCCACGTTCAGTCAATGAAGAACAAGTTCCACCACCCTAGTATAGAAGAAGTTGGCCTAGCTATAGAAAAAGCTTAAGAACAACAAGGCCGCAGGCTCTGATGCATGCAACGTATCATCAGCCAATTATGGGTGGAAGAAAACATGCCCGATGACTGGTCTATCTGCTCCATATGCCATATCTACGAAAAAGGCGATCCCATGTCTTGTAAGACCTATCAAAACATGTCCTTGTTAAATGTCGCATACAAGATCCTATCCGACGTACTGTGTGAACGTCTAAAACCTTTCTGCAACATACTAATGGGAACGTACCGGTGCGGCTTCCGGCCCAGCAGACCGACCAAATTTCCACACTGAGGCAAATCCTAGAAAAGACCAACGAATTTCAAGTCGAAACTCACCACATATTCATCGACTTCAAAGCCACGTATGATAGCATACATCTTCAGGAGGTCTATATGGCGATGGCCGAATTAGAAATCACGGCAAAAATTGATTCAGCTGTGTCGCGTGACGCTAGAAAACACGCGTTTGGAAACAGCCCCTCCGAACTATTCCAAACATGCACCGGATTTCGGTAAGAAGACGCGCTATCATATGACTTCTTCGATCTCGTACTGAAGCAGAAAGTACGAAGGGTAGGTGTCAGCACTGAGTGCACAATTTTCAACAGGTCCATCCAGCTGCAGGGCTATGCGTCCTGGAGCAGATAGTACGAAGGGCAGGTGTCAACACTGAAGGCACAATTTCCCAGTACAGTTCCATCCAGCTGCAAGGCTATGCGGACGATGTAGACATCATCGGTAGGTACCAGCGTGCCGTGATAGAAGCGTTCACGGAGATTGAAAAGCAGACGAAATCCTTTGACCTTGAAGTAAATGCCGACAAGACTAAGTACATGCTATCAACAAACAAACAAGCATCTGTCCACCGCCTAGGACAAATCGTCACTCTTGATAGCAGCAATTTCGAGGTAGCTAAGGAGTTAACCTACCTCGGAGTAAACATAGACTCCACCAATGACACCCTAGTAGAGATCCGGCGAAGAATTACCTTAGGAAACCGATGCTACTTCGGTTTGGCGAAACGACTGAGTTCAAAACTCCCAATTCGACGGACAAAATGTTTGATCTACAAAACCCTTATTCCGCCAGTTCAGCTTTATGACGCCGAGTGCTGGACGATAAGCAAGAAGGAAGAGCTGATTCCGGGCTCCGTCGAGAGAAAAGTACTTCGGCGGAATTTTGGTCCTGTGTGCGAGGAGGGCGAATGGAGGAGAAGATATAACTTCAAACCACACAAGATGTGGATGTATTCCAAAAAGCCAAAACACGTCGACAACATTGGCTCGGCTACATCGAGCGAATGGACAATAATGCTTCAGCTAAGAGGATTTTCGAATCCCAGCCCCCAGGTTCGAGAAGGCAAGGAATACCGCACCTCAGTTTCAAAGACGAAGCCATCGCAGCTGCCAGAGAGCTTTGGTCTAGACAACTGAAAGTAGCGAGCCCGGGATCGTAGAGGATGGAAGGCTGCAGTGCCTCAGGCAGAGGCTCTTCACGGGTCGGGAGCCCGATAAGTTTACACTTGGCTGGAAACGAGAATGACTTCGTGTCCCAAATTTAATCTCGTCTCATCTAAAATGTAAGCAAGCAAGTTTGTGTCTAGAGGAAGGTCAACGGAACGGACTCATACTTCCATGAGTGTAGTGCTCGGAAACCTAAACAACGATAATGGGAGATGAATTCCCATACATTTTGAAAGAGCGGTTGTTCCATAGCCCAATTAATTTTGCCATAAAATTCCTTACCCCCGGATGGTCAAAAAAAAAAAAAAAACGACAAAGGACCTTTGAGAATCAAGCACGACATTAGCGAAGTAGTTTGACAGAACTCAGGCAATGATAATATTTAGGCTTAATATACCACAGGAACCACCGGGGAAACCAACTGACATTGAAAGCTCTTACCTACAACAAGCTAAAACATGTATCCGCGCGTTACAAAACTTAATCAACTAATTAGGAAAAATCATTTTCGTCCTGGTAAGCTGTCAGGTTAAATGTACCAACATCTGCCTAACATCAAATAATCACACCTAACCTAACCATAGCCCCCCTGGATGATACATGTCCGCATAGCTTCTTAATGCCGAATCCCAAAAAAACTCCCCGAAATGTGTGTGCACATCTGGTTGACTATGTCCTTGTCAAAGTGAAAAACAACGCGCAAATAACCCTCCCGTCGGTTATACCATGTGCCAGCCCGACTTTGGACCCCTTAATAGCCGTAAAGCGTCTCTTCGATGAGTGGATTTTATGGTCAAATGTAACATTTAGCTAGCGCCAGAAACACCTGATGATAAGACAATGATGATGGCACTGATCCCAGCCATAAGCGTAAATCACCGAAATAAAAAAAACCGACAAGTCCCGAAAAACTCGAGCACACATTTGGTAGAACCAACGAACAAGGACAACGACAAGCACACTCTCGACTCGAATCATTACACCTCTTAACATTATCAAGAAGAAATACAAGGCTGAGACTATGCCTAGCAACATCATTCCCATTCTCACCCCTATGAGAGGTAGAAATTAGCTGAAACGAAGCAGGATTCAAGGAGGACTCCTGGCACACGTCACCTATCAAAAAAATATTATTTATCGCTCTCGCAGGGCTGTTGCTGCATGCTCCCTTTCATCTCGCTGATTGAGTTACTTTCCTTCGCCCATAATTGAATTTAGATGTCGCTCCAGCAGCAGGAATTCCCCGGCAACAACAACGCGGAGCAGCGGTAAGTGGTGATTTAGCACAGTGGGGTGCCAAGAGTGGCACCCCGTTGTCGGTTGGTCCTTACTCATATTTTATCATACTACCATCATGGTCGTCGTCCTGTTGTCTAAACATCATCAGTGCGAAGGAAGTGCTCGAATTTATTGAGAGTATATCGCCCTGCGGTTTATTGTTGGTCCATTAGTAGATTAGGACCGCAACGGGAGACAGCGGGCATTCGATCCGCTCCTCGGTGTAATATGGACCGTCACAGTTTTTATTGTGATTCGCGCGGTTGGACACCTCTCCGCCCGATCAGAGTGGGTAATTAATTTCGTAAAGACCTCGAGTATGTGGGCCGATGATATTCATATGTGCGTCCTCCTGCAGTCGAGTGCAATTTAATTTATATTTCCATTGCGTCCATTGTTATGAGCGGTCTCGCTGATTATCAACAACAAGGACGACGCGACGACGACGACGACGGCGCTGAGGGAATGGTTTTATAGCGTGTCCTTTTGGTATTTTTTTTTTTTTTAACGGATACATTGCGATATTGGATTGTAAAATCCGCCCCTATATGTGGTGCGGTTTTATGGATTACGGTGTATGCCTACCTCTTTATTGTTATGGCGATTGTGTGATTTGGTCGTTTTGCTTTAAAATGCTTAATGGTCGGTCATGTCGTTGATGGCTTTGTTGGAATGGTCCGGTTTTGAAAGGAATATGCGAATTTTTTTTTTTTTTGTGGAAAATGTGCAATCTGGTGATTGTGATGACGGATTTGTTACGCCCTCGGGGATTCAGGGCAGGAATACGCGATTTGTTTGCGAGAGGATGAAGGGCGACATTATGATAATCGCGAGTTAAGGTTGGGAAAAGCTGCAATTGTAGCTTAGCATTTGGGATTTGGTTATTCTAGAGGATACCCAATCCATTGACAACATTCACCTTGGAACTACCGGTATTGAGAGGTATCTTCATGTAATTCGCGACTGTCTCACTCGGTCATTTACCTTTATCTGGAATCATGGTGTTTGGTTAAGAGTACAGATCCCCGTTGTTGAGCGTCTAATGCCCCGCCATAGCTCTACGTACATTGGGGAAGTAAAAAACTGGAGCAGCCAGAAGATCAACTTTGAAAAACTACTGCTGCTACCTTTAATATGACCTAAGAGGCGAGTAAACTTTGGAAAATGCTAGCCTTTCCCCGTGGGACACCTGTGAAAGAAGGTCAACAGTTATGCAGCTATCAACCATTATACCTGAAGCTGCTCTTTAGAAAACCCTTTTCGACCTGCACACACTTTGGAAGTCTTCTAAAACTCTCTGACGGTAGCAGTCCATCTCACCTTCAGATGAAGAGCTGGCTATATCACTAGACCGAAACAGATAAGCATGACCACAAATTTCCTTCCTATCGTAAAGTTCGAGGCAACCGGATGGTATTCCACTTGGAATTATTCAAAAGGCAAGTGGACAGACAATCCAATAGCTTGAGGCGATATGCAAAGTCGCTGCGACTGGGATTCATTCCAGGTGACTGACAAGAGGTTTATTCCCAAAGCAGGGAAACTCTGTCCCTTCGCAGCCAAGAATTGAAAAACAATGAAATATCAGGTATCTGCCATTAATGGCCAACATAGGGGCCACAAACCTAGCTTCTCCATTCACTTAAGTGTGCTAAGAGATATTTTTTGTGTCCATCAATGCGACCTTCAGTTTCAACGCCGATACCGAACGGCTGATTCCAGCAGCTTCTCATGACAGTTTTATACTCTTGGAACTTTGTCAGACATGCATGCCCCAGCTTTTGCGAAAAGGTGGGGCCGTGAAAAAACCAACTTAATAGTTGTAAATTTTCGGATTTGAAGCACAATTCCCGTGCTTATTATTTCATGGGCACTTCACTCACACGAATTCTTACTTACTTACCTAAGTTTCCCTTCAGTCTGGAATGAACCTGAATCACAACCAGCATGCCTCTCCAATTAGCCCGGTACTTAGCTAAATGCCTCCAGTTGCGCCCTCCAAGTTGGTTGATGTCGGTTTCTTCTTGTGCACGCCACTTAAGGCGAGGTCTTCGTCTACTTCTTCCGACTTCTGGATGGGAAACGAAGACTCTGCGAGCTGGATTATTGGTGTGCATTCGATCTACAAGTCGTAGCCATCTCAAACCTCCCATGCGGAGTTTTTTTTTTTAACTCGAGGTATGACGCTGTACAGCTGGAATGGTTCCTGATTGAATCTCCTACTCCATACCCCGTCAACGCAAACGGGACCGAAGATTTTTCGAAGAATTTTCCTCTCGAATCGACCAATGATTCCTTGATCCGCTTTTGAGACGGTCCATGGTTTAGTGCCGTGGAGCAGGGGTGGGATTATCAGAATCTTGTATAGGATCTCCTTAGTAGTTCGAGTGAGGGCGTTACTACTGAATTGCCTTCTTAGCCCGAAGAAACAGAAGTTCGCAAGAGTAATTCTTCGTTTAATTCCTGACGAGATGTTGTTGTCAGAGTTAAAAGCGGAGTCGAGGTAGATAAAGTCGTATACTATCTCAAAGCTGCCGCAGTCAATGGTTACGCTCTGCATAATTCGTCCATGTTGTGTGTCCTTTCGGGGCGCCTGCAAGTTGACAGGTAAACCCGTTTTTGGCGTTTCCTTCTCTATACCAACAATGGTGGCTATGACATCACGTTGAATCCGAACAATATTGAGATGACAATATCGTCGGCGTATGGTAGTAACTGCACCGATTTATGGCAGATTGTGCATCTAATGTTGGCTCGAGAGTTTTGCACTATCCTGTCGAGTATGGTGTTGAAGAACTCACATGACAGTGCCTAACTGGTTTTTTTGGATTCGAATGTGTCGGTATGGTCGTTTTCGACCCTGATGGAGTAGCGACCGTTCTCCATCGTCATCCTGCACAGACGGGTGGGTTTGGGCAGTATACCAAAACTAGACATGGCGCTGTATAGTTCGTCTCTATAAATGCTTGTTGTCTGAGGCTCTGAAATCGATTAATAGCTGGTGGGTACCTATCGATTATGCGACTTCTTGGTTTTTTCAGCATCTGCCGAAGTGTAAAGATTTGATGGGTTGTGGACCTACCTAACCTAAAACCACTCGGATAAGGGCCGATCAGGTTGTTGGTAATCGGTTTCAGGCGTTCACATACTACGGCAGATAGGATTTTGTAGGCGCTGTTGAGGAGACTTATGCCTCTGTGGTTGGCGCAGTACGAAGGGTCTCCCTCTTTGCGGATCTGGCAAGCAATGCTGAGTCTCCATTCTTTAGGCAAACTTTAATCCGACCAAATTCCACTAATGAGTTGGTGAATGTTACGTACTTAATCCTCTCCACTGGCCTTGTGAAGCTCGACAGGATGGCGGTCATTTCCGATGAGCTTTGTTGATCTTGTTTAGATGTTGCTATCCTCACTTCAGGTCGGGTGTTTGGTAGTTTATGCTGTCGTCAGCAACATGGAATGGTTCTCTAAGCATCGGCTGTGTTTCAATTAAAATCTTTCATCTCGACAATATTCTGTACACACCTTGTGTCCCTAGCTTTGTGGTTTTACACTTTGGTAAAACTTGCGACCATCATTTCTGTAGTGGCACCTCTCTATACCCTCGATAGCGCGTTTTTCTTGATCTTTTCTCTTCTTTCTGAAAAGCCGCTGTTCTTCACTCCTTCGTATTCTATAGAGCTCAATGTCAGCTCTCGTCTTCACCTGCAGCTAAGCCTTGTAGGCTTCGTTCTTGGCTGCGAGCATCTTTCCATCAAACAAAGAATTTCTTGCTGGTGCGAGCGAGAAACTTAGCACATCAGTTGCAGCTGATGGCTAGTTGCCTTTGGCTTTGTTTCTCAACATTAGATGTGGTGGTACGTATGTTACGTACTTAATCCTCTCCACTGGCCTTGTGAAGCTCGACAGGATGGCCGTCATTTCCGATGAGCTTTGTTGACCTTGTTTAGATGTTGCTATCCTCACTTCAGGTCGGGTGTTTGGTAGTTTATGCTGTCGTCGGCAACATGGAATGGTTCTCTAAGCATCGGCTATGTTTCAACTAAAATCTTTCCTAGTTCATCTCGACAAGATTCTGTACACACCTTGTATCCCTAGCTTTGTGGTTTTACACTTTGGTAAAACTTGCGACCATCATTTCTGTAGTGGCACCTCTCTGTACCCTCGATAGCACGCTTTTCTTGATCTTTTCTCTTCTTTCTGAAAACCCGCTGTTCTTCACTCCTTCGTATTCTATAGAGCTCAATGGCAGCTCTCGTCTTCACCTGCAGCTTAGGCTTGTAGGCTTCGTTCTTGGCTGCGAGCATCTTTCCATCAAACCAAGAATTTCTTGCTGGTGCGAGCGAGAAACCTAGCACATCAGTTGCAGCTGATGGCTAGTTGCCTTTGGCTTTGTTTCTCAACATTAGATGTGGTGGTATGGTGTCAATCGAGAGGTTAAGGGATACGCGTTCTGCGAAATCCTTCGCGGTCTCTTGCGATTGTCGTCTTTGGACATTAAATTGTTTCACAGAATTTTTTATTTGTTCTGGGTAGTGGAAGTCCGCATTTTTTATTTTGGCTACAACAAGGTAGTGGTCCGATTCCATGTTATCCCCACGGAATGTTTGGACATCTACAATACTGGGTCTCCCGCGTCTATCGCAGGGTGTTCAGTTTTGTTGACCATTCGTTGATCTGCAGACCGCCATGTCCCCATATGGATATCGAGGAGAGACAACCATTTGGCATTTTGTTCCGCAGGTAAGTCAATCAGTCTAAGTCTACAATACTGGGTCTACCGCGTCTATCGCAAGGTGTTCAGTTTTGTTGACCATTCGTTGATCTGCAGACCGCCATGCCCCCATATGGATATCGAGGAGAGACAACCATTTGGCATTTTGTTCCGCAGGTAAGTCAATCAGTCTAAGTCCGTGGCCAGACTTGGTATCGGGTAGGCTGTGTTTTCTGACAATACTGCCTAAGGTGTCTCCTCTTCCAATCTTTCCGTTAACATCGTACTTTGACAGTCACTCACTAATTTTATCCAGTAGGAGTTTTATCCATAGCAACAGACCATAGTAATGCCATTCTCCGTTGGAGCGTACGCGCATTTAAGGCTTATGTTAGCAAATTTGGCTTTGATGGGGATCGTCTGAATACTTTCGCTAATGATTTAGACGTCTTGCCAAAGTCTGTAGCTTGTAACAAATGAGCAGGCGAACATTCGCTTTTCTGCTCACTATAACACGGACCGTAGTTGACGTCAAACTTTTTTTTCCTTCTTTGCCCGGCCCATCTCATTGTATCGTTTGGATTGCAGTTATCTCAGATTGAAAGCTGTTCAGGACTTGCACTTGTTGTTCTGCTGCACCTTTTCTGTTAGGCGTTCCAACATTCTAGGCGCAGAAACGCACATCGTTGTTTATTTTTTAATTAGGCATGGTCGTGAGTAGTATCTACAATCAAGGTTCCAAGGTTTTCGATTGTTCCGTAACAATGGGATTTTTCCGTGATTGAGTCATTTACTCAAAGCTCAACCTCCATGATGGAGGGCAAGTTCTAATTTATAAGATACTTCTTGTTCACGTTCACAGGGGTATTCAGTACCCAGTTCAGGATCTCAATCCGCTGCTGTAAACTTTCCAGCTCACCTGATATTATCTCTGACTAAGTCTTGAAACTTTTAAATATCTCATGCAGCTTTGTTCACATTGTCCATCCGAACTGTTGACTCCATTTGGGAATTCTTCGAGCTAGTAAACTTGTAGATCAAATGAGTTTTGATTTACAAAATAACAAGCGTGGACTAGCCCGGATTAGCGCGGTCGTTACTACCGTTGGTCGTAAGTGCAGCCTTAGTGTGAGGACAAATTTGACTGATGAGGACACATTTAACAACTTGGCCGCTTAAAAATTTCAGGAATTTCAGCAAGTCCCTGTTGAACGATCTTTTATAAAATTTCGCACTTTGCGCTGCCCCGTCACTATTTCTTAGCTTTTCAAAGCAAAGTTGAAACGAATTGAGTCTCATTTTGGACTAATTTTTGGAAGGTACCTGGGTACTCATTCCGTAACTTTCAAAACGATTATCGTTCACGATAGTATAGGCGACTTGCTAGGAACGTAGCTTGTACTATTTTTATTCTTGCTGGGAACTTAGGGTGTAACTTCATATTGTGTGTATGCAGGTGTATACAAATTACACGGTAGGTATGTACACAGAAAGTCTCCTTCACTATCGTCAACGGGGATTTGGGGGTTTTGAAAGCTACGGTATGAAACTTATTTTACCAGAAAAGTTAATCAAAGCTACAGATGCCCTTAAAATTGACAAGAAAGTCATAGGTGGCTAATGAAACCTCAAGTTATAGCCCTCTGTCTCTATATATAAGACCGATAGTTCTATCCAGGTTATTAGTGCGGCGAGCTGCATTCGAGAAAGGTATAGGTATAAGCTAGGTACATTGATGTAAGCTAGATTACGGAGTCTAAGTCTTACTAAATGTCTTTGAATTGGTGATGCTCTGCCCACATCACCATTCTGTCCTTTGACTGCTTTCAAAATCATTGCGATTCGGTTATAAGTTATAAGCCTCCACCAAATAAGTTTAACCTAAGAAATGCTTTAAAGGAGTAGATAGGTTGTTGCTGACTAACCTCAGACAGCCTCTTTAGCCTAACGTAACCTTGGTGTTAATTAAAGAACAAAGACTTAGAGATATGTATCAACTATTAAGATGATGCCGACCTTTCGTGTATCATCCATATCCTCAACAACCTTTAGGTGTTCCAATTTTTTCCAGCCACACTGTACACCCACACCAATTGTCTACAAAAAAAAAAACCTCTACCTGTCAAAATGATCCCGTATTGCTTTAAATTTATATTCGCCCGCTATTCGAGGTAACCCCCAACTCCCCAATCCTCGATAAAACTTCTCAAATTGTCCCCAGTCTAGTCATTCGAACAACAAAAAACAAACCAAAGTCACAGCAATCTCCGTTTGTTAAGTTATAGCCCCGACCACAATCCACTGATAAGAACCAAACGTCGAACTCGTCGTTTTGTGAGTTTGTTCTCCCCCTGGGGATAGCTACAAGAATTTAAATTTCACCTTGACAGTTGAAAACCAACCGCATAGTAAGACAGCAATACAACCAAAAAAAAAAAAAAAAAAAAACAACAACAACTTGACACTTCTGATTCCGCTTGGTTTACCTGGCAATCTGGCATATACCTCGTTGGGCCCAACCCGTCGCTTCAGATATTTTTAATTACTGTCTCCAGCGAAAAGCGCTGCTGCCATAAATTCAAAACTCAAAATCTAATCGAAGGAAATAAATTTGTTCGGTGTGTGCGCGCACGGATTTCAGCGGGTGGACAGTGAGTAATATTTTGTCCCTCCTCGCACGGTCCTCAGACCTCAGCTGACCGGTGTGTTCAGTGTTGTCCACTGTCAATGCTGGACATTATGGAACGGAAGTTGTATCTGACGCGACAACAACGACGACGACAACGACCATAACCAGGTATATGAGCTCTCAGAGCATTTGCTGGAACAATGGGAACAGGGCACAAGAAGCCGCTGGAAATTTGTTTGCGCTTGTAATTTATTGATTGCGCTGAATTTCGACACGATGCTGAAGTAATTAATTTGAAATTCAAATGAATAACCGTCTCGGAATGGGAGGAAGTTTGTCTTGTTTTGCGATCGCGAGCTGTCATCGCGGGTATTCAAAGTTCTTGACGGAGAATAAAAATTTGTCCCTCTGATTGTATTTATTGTTAAACGAATTTAATTATGCGATTCGTGTGTTTATGGGTTTTTTTGAAGTTCGTGACAATATGGAGATTTTTTTTTTCAAAAGAGAATCAGCATGCATTTGTCACCGGAATAATATTTCAGAAGTTGTAGGCGTTGGGAATGGTCAATAGGTAGGCAATGCGATTATGTGATTAGATGTCTGTTTGCCAATTTCGAACTTCACAGCTTCATTTACGTTGACGTTTGTAAGCAGAATGGACTTTGGATTGTGAGAAGTATGCCATAAGGTACTCATTCCATGCACCTATGCCCTTACTCTAAGGAAACGGCGATTAGGATGGTCAAATACCAAATACCAATTGAAATCTAATGTAACGTAACAAAAATTAATAGCTGCAGCTCAAACACTTAATGTACCAATTGAGCGTTTAGAGTCACGTCAATCTAACCATCGGGATCTTCAACTGGTCGCGATATTATTGAAACTCAAACTTAACATCGCAGCAGTCGGCAAGATGTCGGTGAGAATCACATTAATCACACCATTCTTATCAGCAACAACAACAACAACAACAACATCAATCGCATCAGCATGGTCAAAATAATGAGATGGGTGGAGGACACAACTCCAATGGAGCAATTCTGAACGAAGCACATATAGTGCTGGAAATCATACGGAACAAGTTGAACGTCACCATTTCGCTAAGCAACAGAGCTATTTGCATTCTCGTAAGACATCGACAAACCAGCAGCAACAGCAGCAGCAGCAACAACAGCAACAACAACAACAGCTGTCTAATCTGGATGCAAATTATATGACAGAGGACTCTCATCCAGGCACGCCACCATCGGTCACGAAGTATTCGTTATATTGCAGTTTGCCATGCAACACTTTAGAAATGATCAAACTGTTGATCATCGCTCAAATGATCGTGGAGACCGGCGGGCATCGTCAAACCGCTCATACGCTGAGTTTGTCAAATGGCAGGGTTCTCCTATAAGGGCGCCACTTCTCCGCCTTCCAACGGACTTGGCAGCACTTGCTTTGGAATGTTTCGACTGCATTCTGCGTTATTGTGGCGATATCCCACTTGATCCGGAACTAACAGAAGTCAAGTGTGTGTACACGGTTTTAATGCATTTTGTCACAAATATCTTGCGCTCCGTGATGAAGTTTACTGCCAGCTGATGAAGCAAACCCCAGCTAACAGATCACCCTGTCCCGACTCATCCCAGAGAGCGTGGCGTCTACTTAGTATTTTGGCAGCCTACTTTGGCTGCTCGGACTCCCTCCGACCCTACTTGATGGAACACCTAACTTCGGCTGCTTCGGATCGGACGAAGGTCGTGTCATGGCAGTTTGTCTGACAAATCTACGAAAAACCGCACGATGTGGTGGACGCAAAAACGCACCAAGCGTGGAGGAAGTCACTGCCGTATCAGCTGGCCGTTCCGCACGCCGTCAAATCTACCGCCTGCCGGGTGGTGCCGAGAGGGTGGTTAACACACGCTGCTCCACAGTTGTTGCCGATGTTATATCAGAGCTTTGCGCACTCTTGAGTGTTGACTCTGAAGCGGAGCAACAGGAGTTCTCGCTATACTGCATTGTCCAAGGGGAAGCTTTCGCCACTGGCGGCCGACGAGTATATTCTGGATGTGACCACGGAACTGCTAAAGTCAGGACAGCCATTCTACTTGATTTTCTGCCGGTCTGTGTGGCACTTTTCGTTAAAACGCGATCCTGCACCAACTCCCCTCTACATAGAAGTTCTCTTCAATCAAGTCGCTTCCGATTATTTGGAGGGTCTGCTGCTCGAACTTCCTGGCAATGGGGGACCTATTCCAGAAGTGGTTCGTGACATGGCAAGAATAGCAGCACAACTGCACTGAGCTGCCGACCTAAACCACGTGCCTGCGATGAAAGAGATTAAATTCCTTCTTCCCAAGCCAGCACTTGGCATCCGAGAAATCCGTCCAGCTCAATGGGTTAGTTTAGTGCAGTCAGCTTGGCAGTCCAGGCCAAGTGAAAGCGCAGTTTATGAATGTGCTTGCAGCGTGGCCTCTGTTCGGCCGCAGTTTCTTTGCCGTGAAACGCAGTTGGGCCGAGGAGGGACCACACGTGGAGGACAGCAATCCGATGTGGCGCGATTTGATCTTGGCCCTCAATAGACGAGGTGTGCTATTCCTTGATCCAAACACACATGAAACGCTACAGCACTGGCCGTTCATGGAGGTCATATCAACCAGAAAGGTTCGCTCTGAGGACGGTGCTCTCTTCTTGGACATGAAGGTTGGCAACTTGATGCAGCAACGTGTTATTCGAGTGCAAACTGAGCAGGCGCACGAGATTTCGCGGCTTGTACGACAGTACATCACGATGGCACAGATAAGTCAACGGGAGAAGTTCAATTAAAGAAGCTTTGTCAAACCTGAAGAGCTCAAGACCCGAAACACTGCAGTATATATACTCATATTTGTATAATTGGTAGCTTGTAAGAGAACTGTTCGAATAATAATTTTCCTTGTACCCATTTGTTTTCTTACTGGGCTACGAAGCGTTTGGAAGATATCCCCAATATTGGACGACTAATCATCTATAGCGACAAGACGCATTTTTGGATGAATGGCTAGGTTACCGAGCAATGTTGGGGCGTATGCAACGACGCTAACTCACACAAGGTTCACCAGAGCAATGCATCCACTTAATGTTACTCTTGGTGCGAATATTTGGCCAACCAGTGGCGTCATTAGTGGTCCAATTGTAGGCAACGCGAAAAGATACCTTTTCACCTGGCTGATGCTTACCAATTCGGAATCTTAGCCCTCCTGTGGCGAACGCTCAGTGCTTAGTACTTTGATCGTAGATAGGGTCTCAATCCTTGGGAAAACCCTTGGCGACAGAAGATGAGAGCGAATGCAAAACGTGTACTCACAGAAACAGCGACCATTCGGATGCGGATATGTTATAAGTCCCAGACTAAGGTAAGAAGTATTATGTTTCCAAGACATTAGCGAACGCATTGTAACAATCCGCATCAAGGCCAAATTCGCCAACATAGGCCTTATGTGCGCTACCGCCCCAACGGAGGATAAAGATGATTTAGCTAAGGATTGCTTCTACAGACGTAAAATTCGTGCTTGGAGATTGTAACACAAAGTTAGGAAGAGAGATATCTTTAGCAGTACTGTCGAAAAACATAGCCCACACGACAACACGTCCGGTAACGGACTAAGGCTGATTGACTTCACTAGGGAACGAAATGCCATTATAGTCAGCACATAGTTTCCTCACCACGATATCCATAAGGGGGACATAGGGGTCTCCAGATCACCGAACATACAAAAAACAAAAAATTTTTTGGCGCAACAGGTTCGTTAGTACCCAGGGCCAAGCTTTCTCACAACCATTCATGTATGCGTGTGCACTTCTTGCACGATAGCGGCGGGACCTCCAGTTTTATGCAGCCTCCGAATGGCGAATTTTAGATAAGCGTTTCTTAACAATTGATACTGCAAGGAAGATTTGTCAGATCATCACGAGAGGAGGGCCAGTGAAAAATCATTTAGGTGTTTCTACGACTGCGAATCGAACCCAGACCTTCTGCGCGGCAGTTAATCGCACTAACCATCGAGCCACTGAGCCCGACCCAGATCAACGAATGGTCAACCAAATTGATCACATTGCGATAGACAAGAGGCACGCATCCAGTATTTTGGATGTTCGAACATGTCCGAGGAGCTAACATCGGCTCCGGCCACTACTTTATGCCAACCAAGGTAAGAATGAGGTTATCCTCCACGCAACAATCCAGAAATACTGTGAAAAAAATTGATGTCGAAAGACTGCAGTCGCCAGAGACCACCAAGACCCTCGCGCAACGGGGATACGCGTTAACCTCTCGACGAATATCATACCACCAGCATCGAAAGTCGAAAAAAAAATGGCAACGATGCCGACAAGCCATTAGATCAGACGCAACTGACCAGCAAGAAACCCCTGGTTTGATGAGGAATGCGGACAGATGCTCGCAGCCAAGAACGAGGCCTATAAGGCTAAGCTGTAGGTGAAGACGGAAGCTGCCATTGAGCTCTTTAGGCAGAGAAGAAGGAAAGAACACCTGCTTTTCAGAGAGAAGAAAAGAGAGCAAGAAAAGCTCGCGATGGTGGATATACGTCAAAGCCAATGATACAAGGCTCGAACAACATCCTGTCGAGATGCACAAGGAAATATCGTAGTTGAGACACAGTCGATGCTGAGGACATGGAAGAGCCACTCCTGCAGACTGCTGAACGCCGATGACGAACACCATTCAACTGTCAGGTAGAACGAACCATTCAATGTTGGCAACGACATGACAGCGAAAACTGCCAACCACCCAATAAGGCTGCCTTCCGGTTGAGCTTCACAAAGCCGGCGGAGACGACTTAGTAAGTAACATCCATAAGCGAAATCTGTTCAAAAGAAAGTATGCCTGAAGAATGGAACCTCAGCATCGTTTACCCGATCCACAAAAAAGGAGACCCTCTGAACAGCGCCAACTACAGGGGCATAGGTCTCCTCAAGATCGCCTACAAGACATTATCTGTCGTATTATGTGAACCGTTTACCAACAACCTGATCGGCCCTTATCAGTTTAGATTTAGGCCAGGAAAGTCCACAACCGAACAAATTTTCATACTTCGGCAGATCCTGGGAAAAACCGAAAAAGTCCAAATCGATACCCACCACCTATTCATCGATTTCAAAGCCGCAAACGATAGCATTAATAGAGACGAACTATACAGAGCCGTGTCTAGTTTTGGTACACCGCCCAAACACGTCCGTTTGTGTAGGATGACGATGGAGAATTCTCGCTGCTCCATCACTGTCCAAAACGTCCTCATCGACATATACCATACAAATAAGGATTTAGGAAAGGTGATGCGCTGTCATGTGACTTCTTTGATTTGATTCTTGAGGGGATTGTGCAAAACTCCCGAGCCAACACCAGAGGCACAATTTTCCAAAAATCGGTGCAATTACTAGCATACGTCGACGATATTGACATCTTGGCAGGACTCAACGCCACGTTTGCTAGTATAGAGAAGGAAGCGGTAGAAATGGGTTTAGCAGTAAATGAGGGCAAGACGAAGTATATGATGTCAACACGAAAGGACACACATCGACATCGACGAATTGGACAAAACTTCACCATTGACAGATATTACTTTGAGGTAGTACGGGACTTTATCTATCTCGCATCTGCTTAACTCTGACAACAATATCTTGTCAGAAATTAAACGAAGGATTACTCTTGCCAACCGCTGTTTCTTTGGGTTAGGAAGGCAATTTGGTAGTGAAGCCCTCACTCGAACTACTAAGGAGATCCTATGTAAGCACGGACCGTCTCAAAAGCGGATGAAGAAATGCTTGGTCGATTTGAGCGCAAAATTCTTTGAAAAATCTTCGGTCCCGTTTGCGTTGATGGGCTATGGAGAAGAAGATAAAAGCAAGAACTATACGAGCTGTACAGCGACATGCCCTTGGTCAGAAAAATACTCCGGATTGGACGTTTAATATGGCTAGGACATGTAGAACCGATGGACACCAACACCTCGGCTCGCAGAGTCTTCGATTCCCAGTTAGACGTCGGACGTAGTAGGGGAAGACCGTGTCAAAAGTGACGCGCACAAGAAGAAACCGAGCTCAACCAACTTGGAGGGGCGACATGCCCTTGGTCAGAAAAATACTCCCGATTGGACGTTTAAGATGGCTAGGACATGTAGAACCGATGGACGCCAATAATCCGGCTCACAGAGTCTTCGATTCCCTGCCAGACTTAAGACGCAGTAGAGGAAAACCTCGCCTTAAGTGGCGCCAAACCAACTTCGAGTGCGCAACTGGAGGCAGTTAGCTAAGAACCGGGCTAATTGGAGAGACATGTTGGTTGAGGCCCAGGTTCATGCTGGACTGTAGCCCCGCTTAAGTAAGTCAGTAGGCTCCAAAATCAAGCATCGTTTTGTTTGATAGGACCGGGCACTTACAAAGAAGATGGTGAGTTGTTTCATCTTCCTGTTCGTCCATACTGCAAAAATCATTCGAATGAAGGCCATACTTTCGGCGTGCCTACCTATAATAGTTATATGTCCTGACGAGCGAGGTCAGTCCCTTGGATATAGAGCCAATGCGTGCTGCAAGGTTGCATTCCCCATTTCATGCCTATGGCTTCTTGGACGACTAAAGCGCGACTGTCGCTTTCTTACTCTTTGTGTAATGTCCAGCTTCCAGTTAGGCTTCCTATCCAATATAAGTCCCAGGTATCTTACTTTGTCGATTCCGTTTAGTGACGGAGGTCAATGTGGGGAATTTCAAATTTTCTAATGAACAGGACCAGTTCAGTCTTGTAGGGGTTGGCTCCCAAACCACAAAAAACTGCATTTTTGCAAAGTTTGTGTAGTGCGTTTTGAAGAAGTTCCTGCAAGTGATTCCCTGAGACTGTCCTAGCGAAGTCATCCTCGTAGACGTGACACCCCTCTGCTTCCAGGATGAGTAAAAGCTTGTTAACTGCTTAGTTCCACAAAAGAGGGGACAGTAGACAGTGGGGTCCCTCAGAAGGAATGATGGTATGCTCATCGTTCTCAGGTCTTTAGGATTGATGTGAGAACTTTTGCCCGATTTGAGTATGAACACAACTTTCACTTCCATCCATACCTTGGGAATGTAAGCCGGATCGATACAACCCTAAAGAATATACAACACACTATGGATCTCATCCCAATATGGGTGGAGGTAGGATGAGATCCGAATTGTGTAGTAGGACTTGGCCGGTACGATGCCATTAGGTCCCGCGGATTTAAGGGGTTTGAAACTATGTACTGACCAAAGTATTTTGCATTTTGTGATAAGACCGTTGGGGTTAATGGCCAATAGATGAGTTCTAATAGTATCGTCTTGGAAAGTTTCCTGGGACCTACCTGGGAAATGGATGTCCATTTGTAGCTCTAAGGATTCCTTCCTTGAAGTCGTCTAAGTGCCATCCGCTTTTTTTGTTAAGATAGCTGAGAATAGTTGGACTGATGGAGACGATTTTTTGAAGCCTCTTCAATTTTATCACAGAAGTGGCTCCAGAATTTACGCTTCGACTTCCTCAGTTCCTTTTTATATGTTGCTAAGTAAACAACGGCTGAAACGCATTTCTTTAACGAAGCGACATCTAGTCCTCTACAGAAATCTGTTTGTCCAAATGTCTAAGCAAAAAAAAAACACTCCCCAAACCCCTGTTCAACACCAAAGAAGCCTCGACCATAGTACCATAAAAAAAAAGGACACTTTGGCAAACATCTTCTCCCTGAAATGAAAATCCCATTCACCAATCACCACTTTGCAGAACATTTCCTTTTACGTTTCATTTTACTCAGGTGACATATAAAACCGGCAAATCCCCCCATACGTCCTCGTTCAAGGACTACATGTACTTCCAAGTGCAAGACAAAAATGGGAAAGCCTTCCTGTTATTGAAAACTTCCATAAAAATTCGCCAGCACTTACACAGGAACAGAGCATAAAAAAAAAAAAAACACAAAACCCCTAAAACGGAACCCCATGCAGAAAATGTCCTGTTGCCATTTAAAATTTACAACCACCAGCATGTGTGTAACGGAGCAAATGACCAAAACCAACCAAAAAGGAAGAAAAATCTCTTTTTATGATAAAAACCAGGACCCCACCCCCTTCCATCCTCATATGCATCACATGTAGGTGATAGAACATGGAGACTACACACACATATTTTTATACCCTTACACCGTGATCATGTGTGTGGTGTGAAAGGTGGGAATATGCGGTAAAATGTTGTGGCTCCACCAAAAGTGCCATATCACATCCGTTTGTGCAATGAAAATAAAGGACTCCAACGGAATCCTTTTTGGTATAAAAATGACCGACAAATGGTCTAACCATCCCTCAAAACTGTCATAAAATTTTGAGTCCTTCAGAGTCGACAAGGCATGTTTATAAAAATTAAATTGAGACATAAAGAGATTCTTGTGAAAAGGGTCCTTCATCAGGATCCCCCCTCTCTCTTGCAACATAATTGACGTAGAAAGAGCAAACATAGCCATAAGGCTGATGATATAAGGTTTCAATTATTGCTATTGGCGCAAGGACTGTGGAAGAGGCAAGTGCAAGTCGCACACCCTTTATTAGTGCGAGGGATATGTCCTCCACCCCCTGGGGATATTTTTATGCGGATAATATGATTTTAATAGTTGCGAATGCACAGACTGTAACGTGATTTCCACTTAGGATTGATGCCGACTCGCACCCTTGAACCATCGGATTCAATTTATTCATAGGCATGGGTAAAAAGTGAGGTTAATTCTGGGTGACATACACACACACACACACGAAGGGATGGTGATTGAGTTGTTACTCTGACAATCTCGAGATGTGCATTCACTCTGCGTACGGACGTTTGAAAGGCGCACAGCAGCGAAACATGTGCCACGAATCGAAAGGGAAATAGCATTCCAAGTGGTGGTGGTTTACAGAGGAGGCTTTCACTATTTTTTTTTTCATGAATTTGCGTATCCGTTACGCTTCGGTTGATTATTGTGATGATTATTAGGAATAATATTATTATCCGAGTTTTTTTTGGTCGCCTGGAGGAAGGGCGCAACAGTAATCAATTTGATGTTTGATTTATGAATGATAATAGGAACGGACAGAGGGGGTTACAATGGGTATAGAGGTGGAAGGCTCGCTTTTCGGGTGTTACAACAAAAAGAGGTTTTGGATTGGATTTTTTTTTTTGCAACATATGGATACATTTGTGATTTGCATTTTTATTCTAATGAACGGGTTTGAGGTTGGTATCTGTTCGATGGCACATATGAACCGTGAGGTTGATTTAATGGAAGGGTAATAAAAAAAAAAGACCGTTAATGGGTATGGAAACGGTGTAGAAATTGCTCATTAGGTTTGATTTATGGCAACATATCTGAAGGCTTAATCAGTTGGAAATGGCATACTTTGGACGGCATGCAATAAGTCAACAAATGTCATGTAAGTGAGGTTTAGAGGAAACGCCTTCAAGACTAAAATGGACGTGTGGTTATAGAAAACAAAATAAGTCGTAGACATTGAGGGTATGATCCTCTGAAGCGTTATTCGTGGAACCCACCTTGGGAAAGTCGTGAAGTTTGGGAAGATGACCCAACCGAGAAACTCTAAAACTCTGAAAAAAAAAATAAAAACTCTTCATGCAGCAGGATGCAGCAGAATTTTCACCTAGCTGATGCCTACTAACTCCAACTCTCAGCCTTCACGTGACGACCGCTGAGTGTGAAGTACCATGACCGTATATAGGTCCTTCCCCTGAGTTAAGTCTCGGCTGTAGCAGATGAGAGCGGGGGAAAGACATGTACTCCCACAAATATATACAAGGTGGGCCAAAATAAAGTCATCTGATGTTGTTTGGCCTTCAGAATATCGGTTATGGCTCGAGCAGTGTGTGCCGTTGCTCCGTTCTGTTGGAACCACATGTGTTCCAGACCTTATTCGCCCAATTGCGGCAAGAAAACTCGGTTAACATGACCCTATAGCGCGCACCGTCCACTGTTTTCGATTGACGTTCTCAAAAAAAAAAAAAAATGGCCCGATGACTCCTCCAGTGCGAACAGCGCACCATGCAGTAACTTTCAGCGGGTGTAATGCCCCCTCGTGCATTTTATCGTGGATTTTCGGTGCCCCAGAAGCGAAAGTTTTTCTTTTTCACGTACCCGCTGAGGTGGAAAGGAGCCTCATCGCTCATTATGATTTGGTCAAAAAATCGTCCATTTCGTCCTCGAGATTAAGGATGGCTTGAATGTAGGTTACACGCGTTTGGCGGTAGACAGGCAGCAGCTGATGCGCGGACTGGACTTTGTACGGGATCATGCGCAGGTCTTTGACCAAAATTTGCCTAAGGTCTGGTCGATGTTTCCGGTGACAGCTCGACATCCTCGGCAACAGCGGCCGGCGATATTAATGGCACAATGGGCGCTCCGGGGCTGGCCACTCTTGGTAACGTTTCGTGTGGTCCCACACTCTTCAAGGTTGGTGGCCAAACGGCGCAGTGTTTGCGCAGCCAATGTCGGACGACCGGGGAATCGATGACGGAATTCACGCTGCCACAACACTATAAATGACTTGTTAACCACAGAAATGACACGATTATTCCGCGTTCTTTGGGACTGTATCGCTCCATGGCATGTTCACTTGTATTCTACACCTGTCTACTCCACAAATGTCAAAACAGATTTGACATTGGCGGCCATTTGCAATAATAAGAGCATCTTCCGATAGGATGATCTCTTTTGGCCCAAACTTGTATTATATTCAACTTCTAGGCGGCAGTGGAAGAGCTCCCAAGATGGAGTCAAAGGTGCGGTCTACACAGTCCCATAGTTAGGATAAAAAATGTAAATGAACGGCTTCAACATATTTGGACGACAGGTTATTTAGGAATCTCAAGGGTAAGTCGGCCTGACTTACCCTTGAATTGAACAGAGATGGTGGCGAATAAATCGAAAAGCCAACTGCAGTACTCATTCCCGTGGCGGATATGGCCCCATGTCTTAGGGGTATTCAATAAATTGGAACTGGCGCTCCAGAGTGAGGGTTGTGCTTTGGGTTTAACTACCCACCCACGGATAGTTGGTTACAAAGCAACCAAGAGCCTCGAAAAGGACTTTCTCTGACTGACTGGCGACGACCATGCTTAACGGAAAAAGGAAAACGACGTTCTTATTTGCACCTAGAATGTGAGAATATTAAGGCGAAGAGGTGCAGGCAAACAACAAGCGGAGGCCCTGAGCTGCTTAAATGCAGACATTACTGTCTTCAAGAAAATACGAAGGGGTGGGCCAGGCAAACGCAGGATGTTACATCTACTGCGGTCCGTATTTTATTAGCATGTGGATTTGTTATATATTATGGGCGCAGTGGAACTATGGTTAGTGCAATAAACTGCCGCGCAGAAGGTCTGCGTTCGATTCCCAGCCGTAGCAACACCTAAATGATTTTTTACTGGCCCTCCTCTTGTGATGATCTGGCAAATCATCCGACTAGTATCAACTGTCAAGAAAAGCTTATCCCGAATTCGCCGTTCGGAGTCGGCATAAAACAGAAGGTCCCGTCATCGTGCAAGAAGTACACACGCACACATGAATGGTTGTGAGAAAGCTCGGCCCTAAGTGCTAATGAGCCTGTTGCGCCGAAAATTTGTATTTTTTTTTTTTGGATTTTTTATAAGAGACAGACTTAGGCAAGAAGTCTTAGGCATTAGTGAATACATTTTAACAATCCGCATCAGGGCCAAATCCGCCAAATTCGCCAAATGCCGACAGATAATCGCTGCCATGAACGTCTACAAGGGTAAGTTACAGATAAGACGAGAGCTGCCATTGAGTTCTATAGGCAAAGAAAAGGGATGAACAACGGCTTTTCAGAAAGAAGAAAAAAGAGAAAGAAAAGCGCGCGATCGAGGATGTAGCAAAATGCCACCACAGAAATGATGTTCGCAAGTTTTAGCAAAGTCAAAGCCATGTATACATGGCTCGAACAGAAAGGCGTAGCTGAGACACAATTGATGCTGTGGATATGGAAGGACTACTTCTACAGACGGCGATGACGAACAATATCCACTGTCAAGCAGAACGAACAATTTGATATTGGCAACGACAGCGAAAACTACCAACCACCCGAACTAAGTGAAGTGAGGATAGCAACATCTGAACTCAAGCTTAATAAGGCTGCCAGAAATGACTGCCTTCCCACTGAGCTTTATAAAGACGGCGGAGATGACTTGGTAAGTAACATCCACCAACTCATAACCCAAGTCTGGTCGGATGAAAGTATGAAAAATGGAAGCGCAGCATAGTTTGCCCGATCCACAAAAGAGGAGACGCGCTGATTTGTGCCAACAGAGGCATCAGTTTCTTCAACATCGCCTACAAAATCCTATCTGCCGTGATATGTGAACACCAGAAACCGTTTACCAACAACCTGATCGGCCTTATCAGTGTGGTTTTAGGCCAGGAAAGTCCACAACCGATCAGATGTTCACACCTCGGCAGATGATGGAAAAAACCCAAGAAGTCCAAATCGATACCCACCACCTTTTCATCGAATTCAAAGCCACATACGACAGCATCTATAGAGACGAACTATCCAGAGCCATGTCTTGTTTAGGTCATGGCTCTTGTTTAGGTATACCGCCCAAACTCGTCCGTTTGTTTTGGATTTCTTTTGTATGGCCACCACGGGCACGCTTGCAGAAGTCCAGACGCTGAATCCAATTTTCGACGGTTTTCCAGCATAAATCGGCCGATACTGCTGCAATTTCACGTTCGATATTCGTACGAAGTTCATCAATCATCGCTGGCTTGTTGGCATAGACCATAGACTTGACGTAGCCCCACAGGAAATAGTCTAACGGCGTCAAATCGCACGACCGAGGCGGCCAAGCGACTGGACCATTTCGTGAGATAACACTTTCTGCAAACTAGGTTTCCAACAAATTGATTGTGGCATTCGCTGTGTGGCTTGTGGCGCCGTCCTGTTGGAACATGTCCTCATGTTCACATGTCCTCCAAGTCTATATCATCCAATTGGGGCCAAAAATATTCGGTTATCATTGAACGGTAGTGATTCCCATTCACAGTAACGTGCCGGTCTTGATCATCACGGAAGAAGTTCGGCCCATAAACACACCAAACCGTAATTTTTTCGGGATGCAATGATGACTCATGGAGTACGTGCGGATTTCTGCCTGATACCGCATATTTTGTTTATTGACGAAGCCATTCAGCCAGAAATGAGCCTCATCGAAGATGAGTTTTCGATGAAAATCCGAATCATTTTCAAGTTGTTGCTCAGCCCAATTCACGAATATACGAGGCTTCTGGTGGTCAAGCGGCTTCAGTTCTTACGTCAATTTAATCTTGTAAGGCCAAGATCTTTTCGCAAAATTCGCCACAACGACGTCATAGAGATGCCCAACGCTTGAGAACGACGTGTGAGAGACACATTTGGGCTTTCTTCAACTGAAGCCTCAGCGGCAGCAATATTCTCGACACTACGGGCACTTCTTTGTCTCACTGGCACGGGAACATTTTGTACTGTGCCTGTGGATTCAAATTTGTCCACTAGACGCTTAATTATTGATCTGCTAGGACGATTATAACGACCATAAATTGGACGTAGCGCTCTTAACATTGAGGCCACTGACTCCGAATTTCGGTTGTAAATTTTAATAATTTCGACTCGTTGTTGGATCGTATATCTTTCCATCATGAAATGGCAAACCTTACTGAAGAGAAATGTCAAAAGAACGGCAAGAAATATGGCGTCGTTTGCTGTCCCTGTCGCTCAACTTCTGTAGCGTCCCTGTTGAAAAACCCGATACATGGTGTGAGCACACAACATCAACGAATTGAACAGAACGTCAACATTGACAACAACTGTCGTCAGAAATTAAACGAAGAATTACTCTTGCCAAACGCTGTTTCTTCGGGCAAAGAAGGCAATTTGGTAGTAAAGCCCTCACTCGAACTACTAAGGAGATCCTATATAAGACCCTGATCATCCCAGTCATGCTCCACGGCGCTGAAGCATGGACCGTCTCAAAAGCGAATGATGAAATCCTTGGTCGATTCGAGAGAAAAATTCTTCGAAAAAATATTCAGTCGCGTTTGCTATGGAGACAAAGATTCAAATCACAACTATACGCACTGTAAAGCGACATGCCTCTGGTCAAAAAACTCAACATCGGACGTTTCAGATGGCTAGGACATGTAGAACGAATGAACACCAATACTCCGGCTCGCAGAGTCTTCGATCCCCAGCCGGACGTCGGGCGCAGTAGATGAAGACCTTGTATTAAGTGGCGCGCACAAGTAGAAACCGTCCTCAACCAATTTTGAGTGCGCAACTGGAGGCAGTTAGCTAAGGACCGGGCTAATTGGGGAGGCATCTTTGTTGAGGCACAGGTTCACCACTCTGGACTGTGGACCCACTTAAGTAAGTAGGAGTTGTTAGATTTTCACGACCCAAATGACGCTAAGTTGCCGACAGTCCATCTAACAACGACACGAACAATTACTGAAACCCTTTTTGTTACAGAACAAGCAAACAACGCAACGAACTGCCAGAAGACATATGTTCGCGAGTGTACAATCTACAAAAATTCAAGAGTAGAGTTAATGCAAATCGACAAGCATCGTCTCAGGGCGCTAGTTGATTGTTTTAGGCTCTCCTGACCTGATAAAAGTTAAAAAAAAAACACCTGCATTACACACCTGAGTTAAGCTAGTAGCGACCGACCTATAGAAAGGTTTGATATAACCCCAAGTTATCTGAAGTAGTTACCATTCTAAGAGTGAGGTTAGACATAACCCCAAGTCGTCTGAAGTACCATTCATAGAGTGAACTACTATTCAGTCAAAACCAGGATTCGACGGCCCAACCTTTAGACAGGTTAGACATAACCCCAAGTCGTCTGAAGTACCATTCTTAGAGTGAACTACTACTCAATCAAAACTTGGACTCGACGGCCCGACCAAGTCATGTCAAGTAACGGGTGATCCAAGTAGAGATACTTTTTTCAATAGCCTTTTTTGACAGATCACGTGTGAGTCGTGTCATGCTGTCATGTTATTTTTGTTTAGTATTGTTTGGCATTTCATAATGGAAAGACTTACGCGTGAACAACGTTTACAAATTGTTCAACTTTATTAGGAAAATTCACGTTCTGTGAGGAATGTGTTTCGTGCACTTCGCTCAACTTATGGTCAACATAATCGGCCTACTGAGAGTACTATTCGCAACACCATCACCCATTTTGAGACCCAGCATTCATTATTGGATAATATTCGACCGAATAGACCACGTCCAGCACGCTGTGAAGAAAATATAGCGGCCGTAGCTGAGAGTGTACACGAAGACCGTAGAGAGTCGATTCGTATGTAACGACTTGGCGCATTTTACGTCAAGATCTTAAATTGAGAGCGTAAAAAATACAGCTTGTGTAACAAATGAAGCCGCTCGACCTTCCCAAGCGACATCGCTTCGCTCTATGGGCTCTTGAAAAGTTCCAAGAAGATCCGACGTTTTCGAGGCAAATTTTGTTTAGCGATGAGGCCCATTTCTGGCTCAATGGGTATGTAAACAAACAAAATTGCCGCATCTAGTCCCAGATGCAACCTGAAGCAACCTGAAGAGATTGAAGAACTGCCACTTCATCCAGAAAAAACAACGGTTTGGTGTGGTTTGTGGGCCGGTGGAATCATCGGTCCATATTTCTTTAAAAATTATGCCGTTGCGAACGTAACCGTCAATGGCGACCGTTATCGTACCATGATAACCGACTATTTGATGCCTGAAATTGAAGCTCGTGATCTCGGCGACATTTGGTTTCATCAAGACGGCGCCACTTCCCACACATCGCATCAATCAATGGACTTATTGAGAGAACATTTCGGTGAGCACATAATTTCACGTTTTGGGCCGGTCGATTGGCCACCAAGATCGTGTGATATCACACCGTTAGACTTTTTCCTGTGGGGATATGTAAAGTCAAAAGCTTATGCCGACAAACCCGCTTCGATTCAGGCCTTGGAGGAAAACATCACGCGTGTCATTCGCCAGTTATCAGTCGAAATGCTCGAACGAGTGATCGAAAATTGGACTCAACGGATGGACCATCTGCGACGTAGCAACGGCCAACATTTGATAGACATAATCTTCAAAAAATAAATGCCAAAGAATGTTCTTTCAAATGATAACAAACGTTCTCCATTGAATTTGAATTTTCTGTGGTTTTTTCTTTAAAAAAGTAGGAAACCTCGAAATGGATCACCCTTTACCATTTTTAGAGTGCACTACTACTAAGCCAAAACCTGGATTCGACTTCATTTTTTGAACGTGCTTCCATCACCTAAGCAACGGCTTTGCGGTAGAGACTTCGTAGGGACATGTCCTGTAATTGGAGTTGTAGAATTTTCTACAATTCAGTCAAGAAGTAGAAATTCGCAATTTACCCATCGCCGGCGAGAAAAGGAAGAATTATTGAGATTTAACCCACAGGTATTCCAATCGACAGCCGAAAAAATTACACCGCGGTCTTCAATTCGTCAATATAAACCCAACATCATGGGTCCAATAAAGTTACCTCCGCTATTTTTCGCTGGAAGAGCTAAATGACTAGCATTTACATAATATTTTCTGATTACTACAGTCTTGCCTAAATGAAGTTCAACCCATTTTGGTATCGAAATATCCCTCTCATTCAAATCTTTAGTTACACAACTTTGCCACCATCACCACTTCACCTAAAACAAAATCTTTTGGAACACCCAAGTGCTCTAGTAACTCAATCCATTCGACTTTTTCTTTCGTCGAATTTCTAACGCCACTCAGAACACTTTTCCCCGAAGTCTCATCGCAACATTGGAAATTCTTGTGACAGCTTTTTGAATGACAATTTCCTAAAAAAAAAAGTGTCACCGCCACCATCGTTGACAGTTCGCACAAACTGTCAGTGTCACCGAGTGATTAGTGAAATCGAATGACACAACAACCGTGCTGGGCTCCACCATAAAACCGTTTTTTTTTAGTTTTTTTTTTTGACAGATACCAAATGGGGTCTATTTTCGTCACAACCACATCTGTGTCGAATCGACTAGAACTGTCAAAACATCACCCTTTCTGCCACCCGAGAATTATTCATCACATTCCGGCAACGCATTGGGTGGCGGCGCGGCGTACACCATCTCTAGGAACGGCCTTAGAAAAACACTTGTTGACTTTGAGATGTGAAAATCTCATTAACTCCTGCCTCAGATGTGACAGGACCCTGATCGCTAACATCCGTGGAAAAATATTCAGCGCGACGAAAATAAACCACGACCTACCACGGTGTGTTGGGAAAAGTCTCAAATTTCCACGAGGGAATTTTAAATAAAAAAAAAAGGGAGTGGGAGTCCATGCCCCAGTAAAGACACATACTGGAACAAAACGCAGACTCTGTAGCTGTAGCTATACTAAGCGCAGCTTGTCCATTAATCGTTTCTCCTGATAATTGCCGTGTTCGGCACCATGCATTCAGATATTAAGTACATGACGTCGGGTAATCCAAGTCAAGTCGCTCGGCTCTGTTGTCCTCTCTGGGGCTTGTCTAATCGGAAACACGTCCAAATAGTTGGTCGCTTGGTTGGCTGTTGGGTCTCGGTAGGTTGGCTGGTAAGTTTTTGGTTGCCCACTGTTTAGGTGCTCTCATGTGTTGTTGTGCTACTCGCCTGTGTATTTAGTGTGCGGATGTCCATTTTGTTAAGGACGAGGTTTTCTCCTTTTTTTTTTTTGCCAGCTCTTAACTGGTTTCGGTGGTGTCTTGACGGGGAGGATGTGTAAAATATATTTGTAGCATATAATTGCCAACATTGGCTTGGAGAGCAAACAGGTTGATAAACAAAATGTATGTGCGGTGATGGTGTACAGGCACTGGCTATATGGCACATCGTGTACCGAGATGGGGAGATCTTGTAAGTGGACGACACTTGGAAGCATGTTACGATGGCTGGAGATTTATGCAGCAATTGTCATGATGAGTAATCGAGGTTATAAACGAACACTTCTTCCACGCGAGTGTACATGGAGCAATTAAGGTGCGCATACGGTGGCGTTGCTGGAATACGTTTAAATCTGAGATTTTGCACATTATGAGCAATTAAGTGGTAATAGCGGGAAGCCTTGAGGGCTGTTTTTGGACGACAAGGATTTGGTGACTTTTAGATTTACACGGGTGTTGTGGAGATCGGGATGGGATAAAGAGTTTTTGTAGTTGTTGCTGCTTTGGGTGGGGGGAGTTCTATGAACTTGCTGGAGAAGCACATAAATGAGACCATAGGTGCAGTGACTCTGTGGAGAGGTAGTTGGACTTCTAAGAAGGTTTGAATTCCTAAAGGTAACAGTAACATCTAATGTTTGTCGACGGTGTTATCTTGTACTCAGTGTGGGAGCGTCTCTCTGGGACCAAATCCACAATCGACTATATATCGACTTGCAGTGATTTAGCAACACCATCAAAGGTGCGTTTGACTTGTATGCACCGGATCCCTCGTTTCAAATCCCGAAACTATAACAACGACTAAGTTTTTTCGCTGCCCCACCTCTTGCGAAAGTCTGACAAGCATTCAAGAGTGATACTGTCACCAGAAGCCCCTTAAATTTGGCGGGCCGAGTCGTCGTCTTTATACGTTCTACAGCAAACTTCGCACACACAAATGAATGGCGAAGCTAGGTTTGAGGGTCAGTATGGGCTGTTAATGCCAGACACTTATTTGTTTTGAAAAGACGTGAAGATATGCCTCAGCTCTTCTGGGTTAAAACTGGCGGACCTCAAAACAGGGGGTGTAATCATTGTTTGTTTAGGACGAAGTATTCACGACATTTCTGATTTGCGTGGGTGTCTGATTGATAGAAAGTAAGCGTCCTTTTGTTTCTTGCTAAGCCTAGTCTGAGAATTTTTGCAGAAATTCTTGATGGCAATAGTCATGTCAGCCTAGGTTTACTGTGCAGTTTTTTTTTTCATAAACTTGGCTCAGATAAATCGAACCCAAACGCTCCAGAATCGCCCTGAGATGATGTTTGGAGACGTGTTTTGACTCTGCTCGAAAATATGTCTTCTGTAAGTCTGTTCTATCGTTTGCTTGTTCTGTAACAAAAAAAAATGGTGGTATTACGTTGTTTGTGTTGTTGTTAGGTGGACAGGATGCCTACGTCTAGTGTTTACATTAAGCTTTAACTGCTTGCGTTGCCGCTTGTTAAAATGCAACGACTCTAGGAATGCTTTCTTTAAGCACCTCTGACCATCTGACGAAATGTAACGCACGTGGTCGCACATCGGCGAAATGCGTTAAGTCGACAATTTTTGACAGCTATGCGTTGAAATTCTTCCGAAGTTGTCCGACGAAGAATTGCTGCGGAATCAAAAGAACGCGACTGTATCCTTTTTTATTTTGTTCCGCAACGGATACCTCGAAAGCAAATTGAGTTCCGACTGTAACTGACTTTAGTTTCGGAGATTTTACCGAACGGATAAGATAGGGGTGAATATTTGCAATAAGAGAAAGATCTCCTACAAGTCTTCGCTGTGCCAAAGGTTGCAGCTCTGAAGTAAGAGAAGAATCGTCTATAAGGCGGATTGCACGTCTTGGCATAGTGAGTTCAGTATATGTTTCAGGCCAAAACTCCAAACGTGAGAACGGTATTCAAAACCTGGCTGTACATTTCGATTACATTTGATGATCTGCATTAAATTTTGAATCCTTAACCTCTTTTGCCAGTTCCTAGTCTCCCATCGGATGCGTCTTCGGGTGGCGGATAGAGGAATCCTATGCAGATATGCAGGGTAGGTGGGAAATAAAATCCCACTCGTGGACCACAATTAGTTAGGGGTAAGGTAATCTATCAAAAATAATACCGTCTACAGCCAGGAATGTCAAGGGTTAGTAAGGCCTTTTCAACCGACATGGTTGCGCAAGAGCTGAGAAGCCGAAGGCAGCGATCAATCACGATCGGATACTGACGGCCCCGTGTTCTAGGGGCATCAAATAAATTGGAGCTGTCCCTCCAGGTTTGGGGTTAACTACCGACTCATGGAAAACAAATTTGTTACGAAGCAACCTCGGAAAGGACTGATTTTATTATAAAGCCATGCTTAAGGAAAATCGGACAACGACATTCATATCAGCACCTGGAAGGTGAGAACATTTACCAGGAAAGGTGCCCAACAAATAGCGGAAGCCTTAACTTGCTAAGAAGCAGACATTACTGCTATACAGGAAATACAAAGGGATGATCCGGGCAAAAAATGATGAAAAACTGTGACATCTACTACGGTCCGTATTATAATTAGCAAAAACAGCGACTATTCGCATGCGGACTTCTTATAAGCAAAAGACTTAGAGAAGAAGTCATAAGCTTTGAAGGAATTACCGAAAGCATTTTAACGATCCCCATCAGAGCCGAATTCGTCAACATAAGGCTTATATGCGCTCACGTTCCGAAGGGGAAAAAATATGATACAGCGAAAGAGTGCTTCTACAAGCTTTTTGACAAAACCTATGAGCGACTACCAAAGTACGATGTAAGAATCTTGTTGGGAGATTCTAACGAAAAGGAAGGAAGAGAAGACATCTTTAGCAGTGTTCTCGGAAAACAAAGCCTGCACGACAACACGTCTGGCTACGGACTTAGGCGAATTGACTTCGCTACGCAACGAAATGCTATAACCAGCACGGATTGCTCAACTCGATATTCGTAAGACAAAATGCACGCATCCAGTACTTTGGAGTCCGAATATAAAAAAAAAAGTCCGAATATTCCGTGGGGTTAACATCAACTCGGACCACTACCTTGTTGCAGGCAAGGTTAGAATGCGGATATCCACTACGCCACAACAGATGAGAAATACTATGAAACAATTGAATGTCGAACGACAGCAATCCCAAGAATCCGCCAAAACCTTCGCGCAACGCGTATCTCTTAACCTCTCGATTAACACCATACCACCATCATCGAATGTCGAAGAACAATGGCAACGATGCCAACAAGCATCAGTAGGAACTGATGTGCTAGGTTTCTCGCGCCCACCAGCAAGAAACCCCTGGTTTGATGAGGAATGCCGACAGATGCTCGCAGCCAAGAACGAGGCCTACAAGGCTAAGCTGCAGGTGAAGACGAGAGCTGCCGTTGAGCTCTATAGGCAGACAAGAAGGGGAGAACACCGCGCGAGATCAAGCAGGTAGAGAGGTGCCACTCCATGAACGATGTTTGCAAGTTTTACCAAAGTGTAAAACGTCAAAGCCAAGGATACAAGGCTCGAACAAAACCCTGTCGAGATGAACACGAAATTATCGTGGTTGAGACACAATCGATGCTGAGGATATGGAAGGACCACTTCTGCAGACTGTTAAGCGGCGATGACGAACAGCATTCTGCTGTCAGGCAGAACGAACCATTCAATATGGGCAGCAACAGCGAAAACTGCCAACCACCCGGCCTGAGTTAAGTCAGGATAGCAATCTAAAGCCGCCGAGGCTGACTTGGTAGTAACATCCACCAACTCATAAGCCAAATCTGGTCGGATGAAAGTATGACTGAAGAATGGAACCTGAACTGAGCTACAAAAATTACAGAGGCATAAGTCTCCTCATAATAGCCTACAAGATCCTATCTGCCGTAATATGTGAAGGACTGAAACCGGTTACCATCAAGCTGATCGACCCTTATCAGTGTGGTATTAGTCCAGGAAAGTCCACAACCGATCAAATTTTCACACTTGGGCAGATCCTGGAATAAACCCAAGAAGTCCAAATCGATACCCACCACCTATTCATAGATTTCAAAGCCGAATAGGACAGCATTTATAGAGGCGAACTATACAGAGCCATGTCTAGTTTTGGTATACCGCCCAAACTCGTTTATCTTTGCAGGATGACGATGGAGAATTCTCCGTTCCATCAGGGTCGGAAACGACCGCATACATTCGATACCAAGAAAGGATTTGGGACGTCTTTAATCCATTTCTTGGGAGGATGGTGCAAAACTCCCTAGCCGACACCAGAGGCACAGTCTTCCCGAAATTAGTGCAACTAGT
Source organism: Rhingia rostrata (assembly GCA_949824845.1). NCBI lineage: Eukaryota > Metazoa > Arthropoda > Insecta > Diptera > Syrphidae > Rhingia > Rhingia rostrata. The sequence continues at coordinate 25,567,975 of OX463755.1, read as the reverse complement.
AGTTGTATAACCCGAAGATATTGACATCATTGGTCGGACTCAACGTGATGTCATACCCGCGTTTGCTAGTATAGAGAAGGAATCGACAAAAATGGGTGTTGAGCAGTCGATATGGGTAAGTCGGAGTATATGCAGTCAACACGAAAGGACACACAACATCGATGAATTGGACGGAACGTCACCATTGACAGATATAACTCTGAGGTAGAAGGGGACTTTGACTTTGCCTACCTCCGCTCCTTTATTAATTCTGACAACGACATCTCGTCAAAAAATAATCGACGAATTACCCTTGCCAACCGTTTTTTCTTCAAGCTAAGAGGGCATGCCCGCACTCGAACTACAAAGGAGATCCTATATAAGACCATCACAGTCCCGCTCAACGGCGCTGAAGCTGAACCGTATCAAAAGTGGACGAAGAAATCCTTGGTCGTTTTGAGAGAAAAATTCTTCAAGGACTTGCATACACAGCAGAGATGTTGCATCTCAAATCTTTCTCCGCAAATGTCAACTATAGGATATTTCAACTGTCAAAAAAAAAAAAAAAAAACTAACGAACGATGTTTCAGACGTCAATTGTCAAAAGAGTTTCGAAAATCTTCCCCACTGACGTTTAATATGTCAAAAGAAAAAGCCATTCAGAATGACATTATATCCGATTATGATCTTTCAAACATCACCTCAGGCACTCTTCCAAAAATCTTGCAGATGTTCCTTAGATCCACTCCCATTTATATCGAATTTCATCAGAAACACCAGACCAGCTTCTGTGTGTCCTTCACACAGATTGGCACTTCATTTGATAACGGTCTAGGCACCACCAACATTCGCGACCTGTTTTCGGCAATGAAAAAGTCATCTCTATACGGTGGATTGTTGGTGCGTTCTGGCGAACAAGGGATTACTTACGGTACATTGGTCGCATTCAAGCACTTAGCGTGTCGCATTTGAACGGTGAGTACTCTATACGTGAAGCGCCCTCCTCAGGGCTATTATCTGCTTTACCATATAACGAGGGGTGTTTATCCTGCCGTTAAGCCCTCATCATTGAGATTTGATTGACTCATCCTTTTGTCTGCACAGCAGGAAGAAGCATGACATGCATGGCGAGGGGAGCGCCTATAGAGAGCTCTTAATGTTGATGATGATGCTGATCATCATTGTCTCGGGCAAAGGCAAACTTTGTCTAGGGTATTAAATTAAGACCTCATGCACTTTACACATTTTACATATGTCACGAAAATTCAATTCTCTCCTTCTGTTGGGCGATTGGGAGATCCTTTTTGAGTGCAAAGCAACCCTGTACTCGGCTTTTGGCGAATTCGTTTTGTTGTTGGTTTTGTTTTTTCTCGAGTGTAATCCAATGACGTCGTCGGATGGACTTTGATAGACGCATCGGGATGGATTGGATGGAAAATTCATCGCATATGGTCGTGAGCTCGTGTTCAGAGGTTTTGTGACATGGAAATCCTTGCCCCGAGGAATTGGGTTTGTCTTTTTCTGTGCTTGGCGTATATGGGTGTTCCGTGCACCATGTCCGGTGTACCTTTGATTGACTGTGATATGACAGTTTGTGATTTGAAATCAGAGCTGGAGAAGCGGATTTTGATTGTTTTGTGACAGAAATTGAAATGGGATAGGGAAACTGTATGTGGGGGGGGGGAGCTTGGAAATATTGTTCCGGAAACCACTTTGAGTTTGAACGTTGAGAAGAATATTGGAGAGAGGTACTGATACTGCTGCTGGACTCTCCTTTATCGCATTTCTTCCAAGGGATTACCATCTTATTATAATTTGCCGACATCCATGTCCTTATTTCATGTCATTCGAATTTCCCAAGTCATCATGAGTACCCTCCTCTCTGGTTCTCGTGAATTCTTTTTTTTTTTTTAAATTCATTCACGCGAAAACACACATTTTTGGAATTTTAATTTCACGTTTCCATGCCGTGTTTTGATAAATTAAACATCCTTCACCCGGTCCCGTTGAGACACTTGAGAGCAGAAAAAAAGGAAATCTTAGGTAAAGACAAATAAAAACAAACTCCCTTCCGCATCAGAGGCACGCATCCCTATACGCACATCATCCCCATAATGCCGCGCATCGACAACGAGGACGTCGTCGTCCTCAAAGTCAATATTATTATTTGGAATCCCATCATCAGCGCTTTTGGCACAGGATATGAAGGAATATACACTTTTCCTATACTCAAACTCCAAAAGAGGGAGAGCGAAACTAAATACCTACCGTGCGGTTTGTTCCTGTTTCTGCTGCTGCGCTGAAGAAGCACTCCTTGTTGTGTGGGAATCGCTATCATCCGGACGAAGCGCGAACAGTATTGGAAATGTACACACCGGATGGCGAATGATATTTTTGTTTAGACAGAGGATACTGCGGCGCTCCCTTCTAGGTTGCGCTGAAACTCAATAATGGGATGACAATGGATCGATGTGGAGGGGGTTCTGCAGTACTCTTGAAAACATGATACTATTGGGATGCTCGTTGATTGTGCTCAATATATAGCCAAGGTTTGGTGTTGTCCTAGCTATTGTTACTGTTGTTGATGTTGTTGTTGTAGTTCGTCGTTAATCAAATTGATTGAAGCGTGCAGGAGATGAGGCGAACGCTACGCTTGGTCTGCCATTCGATATGGTTACTTAAAAGGGTAATTACACGAGAGGTGGCAATGGGTTTGTTTAGTCCTGATGAATGGTGTAGGCAAATGTGCATTCACGCAGGAGAGGTGGTAATTATTGAGAAATGAATTGCATTTTATCGCGTCCAACAAGGATAATAAAAAAAAATGAAAATTAGATGAGAGATTTCAAGGCAACATATGTTCCCAATCCAGTTGTTGTGTTTTTGTATGTTTTCTGGCACGATTATGCACATGGTGTATGGTCAAACTGTGACGGGGATGTATAGATTACCCAAGGATTGTTGTTTTTTTTTTTTTTTGTTCTAATGAGACTTTTGCATAACCTATATGGGACATAGGCAGGAATTTTTAAAGCATCTGCCGGTTACATCATCTGGAATACAAATGCGTCAAAATCCAACCAAAGAGTAGGAAGAACTTATTTCTGGATTTGAAGAAAATGTCTTCATAGACTGGTGATTCGAATCTGGGAGTTGAGACAAAACCATTTGACCAAAGATGCAACTCTTTTCAAAATTACCACTCAAAGGAGGAATTGTAACAAATTACCGCCAAGGGAAATCGTAATCCTAGCTCCTTGTAACGCGACGAAATTCCCCACAGCTAGCGGAAGTATTGTGAAGGGATTTACAGAGGAAATAGTTTCCCTGGCACCACTTCCGATGATCCCCTATAGGAAGCCCTCTGTACCTGACATTACATTAATTAAAGTTGGGAAAGGTGCAAAGTACTCCAAAAATACGAAGTTTAGCCAGAAGAGATACCCTCGTGAGTTCTGGCAATTATACTGGGAGAGCTTTGGTCCAGACGGGGATCAAAATTCATTTTCCAATGCTTATAACTGATCATCCGATGACTTATCAATGAAGGAACAGTCCTCTGCTTCCTAGGCACAAAAAAAGAATAATTCACGAGGTTTTGACCCCAACATTTCTGTGAAGTTCATGTCACAGACCATGATCACCGGTGAGAACTAATGCATCATGAATGGAAATAATCCGATTATCTGATGACCTTATCTGCTACATTGAGACATTACTACCACTCATCATCAGGAAGGGCCATTCAACAAAAAATGACATCGACCTTGGTCCGTGTTTTCATGACCAATCGAATACGGATTTCCAATAAGAGACGACCTTAGCTCAGATGTCTTATAACCGGTGGGCCAAAAGAAGTCATGCGATGTTGCTTGGCTCTCATTTGTATCGGTTGTGGCTCGCGCAGTAGTGTGTGCTGTTGCTCCGTCCTGTTGGAACCACATGTCCACCAGTCCTAATCCGTCCAATTGCAGCCGAAAAAACTCGGTTAACATGGCCCTATAACGCGAACCTTCCACTGTTGTCGTTTGACCAGCGGAGTTCTCGAAAAAAAAAAGGCCCGATGGATCCTCCAGCGTGAACAGCGCACCATGCAGTAACTTTGAGCGGATGTAATGGCTCCTCGTGCATTGCTCGTGGATTTTCGGTGCCCCAGAAGCGATAGTTTTGCTTGTTGAAGTATCCACTGAGGTGGAAATGAGCCTCATCGCTCATTATGATTTTGGTCGAAAAATCGTCCTCGAGATTGAGGATGGCTTGGGCGTAGATTACACGCGTTTAGCGGTCGACAGACAGCAGCTGATGCATGGACTGGAATTTGTACGGGAACTTGCGCAAGTCTTTGACTAAAATTCGCCTTAGGGACGACCGTTTGAAGGTTAATTGCGAAGCACGGCGTCTGGTCGATGTTTCCGGCAACAGCTCGACATCCTCGGCTACAGCGGCGATATTCTCGGCACAACGTCTCGTGGGGTCCCATACTCTTCAAGGTTGGTGGCCAAACGGCGCAGTGTTTGCGCAGTCGATGTCGGACCGGCCGGGGAATCGGCGACGAAATTCGCGCTGCGCCAACACTACAGACGAATTGTTACGCAAAAAAAAACAGACACGATTATTCCGCGTTCTTGGGGAGTGTATCGCTCCATGGCTCGTTCACTTGTATTCTACACCTGTCTAGTCCACAAATGTCAAAACAGATTTGACATTGGCGGCCATTTGCAAAATTAAGAGCATCTGCCAATAGGGTGAACTCTTTTGGCCCCACCTTGTACAACTTTTTCACATTTATATCTACAGGGTCTTTAATTAGCGATTTGGAAATTTTAAACTTTCAGTGTTTACGTACCCTTAAACCGGTTACCGAAGTGTGACATCAAAATTTTCATCATGCTGAAGTACACGAATAAACATCGTCTCACAAATAATTTGCTTTCGAAATTCCGAGTCGGTCGCAGCTTAAAAAGCTTTAACGCCAATTTTCGGCCGTAATTTTCAGTAGTCCCTGTAGACAAGCAATTCATAGTCTAGCGAAAAAAACGTGAGCCAACATTCTTGATGTTGTCGCGTCAGCTAGACTACATTTTGCCCAAAGACTGAAGAACATTGCTGCCCCTCGCAAGCGGGCCAAATCAGTCAATTTAACGGCGTCCTCGATTGGGCCTCTCCCAGATCACATTATGGCGAATTTGCGTAACGATGTTTGCCTACACCCTTACAAGACAAAGCTGGCTGATGAACTAAAGCCAGTTGAACAAATGAACGTACATACGTAAGTTCTCGAATTGGTCTCTATAGATGACGTACATCTCCAGCGATGAAGCGCATATTCGGTTAAACGGCTTCGTGATCAGCAAAATATGGGTTACTGGACATGTGAGAACCATAATGTGCTTCATGAAACACAAACAGCACTTCATCCGCATAAAATCACTCTTTGGTGAGGTTTTCATGACGTCATTGCATTAGGCCGTTTTTTTTTTTTTTTGCTGTAGAAATAACCGTCACGTTACGGACGGTCACGGTCTCCATACAGAGACATGTTGGAACGTTATTTCTTCGAGAAATTGCATGAATTGGACATCAGATATGTAGTTCCAACAAGACAGTGCCACAATCGAGCTTTGAAGTCTCAGTTCAGTGAACGTGTTATCTCGAAAAACGGACCCGTCGATTGGGCGAATTTTTTTGTGGGGCTACATCAAATCATTGGTCTACTCCAATTGGTTGGTGTTTTTGTAGAACAAGGGTAGACTCTGATTGACCTTAACTTGGCAATGACCAGTTGGTTTTAACTGTGACTACAGACCAAGTGCTTATTTTTTAACCTCCAAGTTGTAACCATCGGCTCATCTAACCGGATTTGAGTTGCTTAACGATAAGCGCGAGTGTTGATAACACGACGAAAAACAGCAACACTATACAGCCAGGACGGAATGGCACGGAAGCAATACCCGGCCTGCTGTCCCAGGCGAACCTAAACAAGCTGCTTCGACATATTCGGACAACAGGTTGTCTAGGAATTTTAAGTGTAATTCAGGCCCCTTGAACAGAGATGGTGGCAGATGAACCGAAAGGCCAATGGCAATGCTTAATCCCGTAGTGGATACTGATGACCCCGTGTCCTAGGGTTTGAGGGTTGTGCTTTGGGTTAACTATCGAACCATGGAAAAGAGTATTTGTTACGAAGCAACCAGCCTAGGGAAGGAGTGATTTTATTGTTGACGACCCTGCTAAACGAAAAAAGGACAACGACGTTCGTATATGCACCTGGAATGTGGGAACGTTAAACAGGAGAGGTGCAAGCGAACAACTAGCGGAAGCCCTAAGCTACTACAAAGCAGACATTACTGCTATCCAGATATACGATGAGATGGGCCGGGCAAAAAACTGTGACATCTACTACGGACCGTGTTATAGTGAGCAGAAACAGCGACTATTCGGATGCGGATTTGTCATAAGTGTCAGACTTAGGCAAGAAGTCTTATGTTTCCAAGACATTAGCGAACTCTGTGTAACAATCCGCATCAGGGGCAAACTCGCCATATAAGCCTTATATGCGCTCACGCCCCAACGGAAAAAGATGATATAGGTAAGGATTGCTTCTACGAGCTCCTTGACAAAACCTATGGCGACTACCGAAACACGATGTTAAAATCGTACTGAAGAGAAGACATCTCTAGCAGTATTGTCGGAAACATAGCCTACACGACAACACGTCTAGCTAATTGACTTCGGACTCAGGCTAATTGACTTCGCTACGGAACGGATTGCGACTATAGCCAGCACATTGTTTCCTCACCTCGATATCGATAAGGGGACATGGCGGTCTCCAGATCAACGAACGGTCAATCAAATTGATCACAAGAGGCACGCAATCAGTATTTTGGATTTCCGAACATTTCGAAGAGTTAACATCGACGCGGACCACTACCATGTTGCAGCCAAGATAAGAATGTGGATATCCACCACACCACAACAATCCAGAAATACTGTGAAAGAAATGAATGTTGACAGACTGCAATCGCAAGAGACCGCCAAGACCTTCGCGCAATGCGTATCCCTTACCCTCTCGATTAACACCATACCACCAGCATCGAATGTCGAAGAACAATGGCAACGATGCCAACCAGCCATAAGATCAACCGCAACTGATGTGCTAGGTTTCTCGCGCCCACCGGCTAGAAACCCCTGGTTTGATGAGGAATGCCGACGGATGCTCGCAACCAAGAACGAATACTGCAGGTGAAGACGAGAGCTGCCATTGAGCTCTATAGGCAGAGAAGAAGACAAGAACACCGGCTTTTCAGAATGAAGAAAAATGACCAAGAAAACAGCGCGATCGAGGATATGGAGAGGTGCCCCACTCCAGATTACAATGTTCGCAAGTTTTACAAAAGTGTAAAACATTAAAGCCAAGGATACAAGGCTCGAAGCAATATCTAAACTCAAGCTGAATAAGGTTGCCGTAAATGACGGCCTTGACTGACTTGGTTAGTAACATCCACCAACTCATAAGCCAAATCTGGTCGGATGAAAGTGTGCCTGAAGAATGGAACCTCAGCATCGTTTGCCCGATCCAACCAAAAAAGGAGACCCTCTGAACTGCGCCAACCACAGAGGCATAAGTCTCCAAGATCCTATCTGTTGTAATATGTGAACGCCTGAAACCGTTTACCAACAATCTGAGCGGCCCTTATCAGTGTGGTTTCTGCAGATCCTGGAAAAAAACTCAAGATGTCCAACAAATCGATACCCACCACCTATTTACCGATTTCAAAGCCGCTTCGAAAAATCTTAGGTCCCGTTTGCATTGACGGGCTAATGCGACGAAGATTCAACCAAGAAATATACGACCTGTACAGCGACATGCCCCGCTTTGGACGTTTAAGATGGCTAGGACATGAAGAACGAATGGACATCAATACTCCGGCTCGCAGAGTCTTCGTTTCCCAGCCAGACGTCGGACGCAGTAGAGGAGGACCTCACTTTAAGTGGCGCGCAAAAGTAGAAACCAACAGGCAGTTAGCTAAGGACCGCGCTAATTGGAGAGGCATGTTGGTTGAGGTCCAGGTTAATTCCGGACTACCGATATACGGCTACAAATGTTGGAAAAAGTCATCGAAAATTGGATCTCCAGATTAGACTACGTCCGAGCAAAGATTATAAAGCCCCATACAGATGACGCATTGAGAACAAAAAACAGAAACGTTTGCTCAGCAGCTTCATGATACGGGCGGGCGGTTTGCACGTACACACATGAGAAACGATTATATATGGCGGGCTGTGCCAGTACAACCCGCCATAGAATCATGAATGCCCTGCGTCATCTGTATGGCTTTATAATCTTTGGTCCGAGCCAGCTGTGGCGGCCACATGCCAGAAATCATATTTATAATGCCAGACGATTATCATTCGAAAAAAAGTAAATTTCATGTCAATTTAAAAAATATCATCGTTGGTTTATTTCATTTCAAAGTTTTATACCTCTAGAAAAAAAAACACACTTTTCTTTCATTATGAAATATCCAATGTCTACTCTAGAATACGCATCGTGCTATACGTACCTTAGAGCTTCTAAGACCCCTGTCTCTCCTACAGATAGTTCAGATAATCGAATCTTCATCAGACTCATGTGAGATACCAAAGCATGCCTATCTATTGGTTAGTTGTGGGATTTTCTTTTAAAACCGCTAAAGGCATCACTTAAATCAGGATTTTATGCGAAAGCTATTCCGCAAAGCCTTTCGCATACTCCACAGAATAGTTTCTACATACAAACGCGGTCCTTTTTACACACCACACCACAGCCGCACTAAGAGCAACGCATTACCAATCTACTTACCATGATGATTCCCCTATCCCTTTGTAATAAAACACCTTTTGCGACGGACCGATATCATGCATTAACTCAGGTCCACATCGACCTCAATGTAGGTACCTATTCAATTCCGAACCCTTAATTAATCCTCGGTCAACTCAAAGGTCTAAAAAAATTAATTGAATTAGCTTCCTAAAACGTTAAAAATTACAAGATACACGCCTCCTTTTACCAACAATCCACAAATAACAAAAGGTAAAACCCAAAAGTCCTTTTTCCAGGACAAGACCACAAAAAAAAAGCTAAAAATTCAATTATACCCTGAAAAACAAAATCAAAAACAAATTGCTATGACAAAACTACACAATTCGCACAGGATCCAGGACTATATAAAATAAACAAAAAGCCGCCCAATTACGAGAGGAATGTCCTTTGAGATTTCATCGAAAATACATAAAGCGACGTTGTAAAATAGAAGTCCATGCGAGGGCTAGGTATGAGCATCTCATTTCGCGATTATAGGTCGGTCGTCCTTTGAAAAGGAGATGCCGAAACGACAGCGCAACAAAAAACCAAAACGAAGCAAAGTCTCCAAGACAAAGTTTTCATTGTATAGAGTTTCTATCTCTATGTAACTGACAACATCAAGGACGACCGACGCATTCAACGAAAACAAAATTCAATTTTCAAGAGTGAGGGCGGCGCGCACCCCCCACCCACGACAACAAATCAATGAAGAGTCTCGAAAACGCTTTTCAACTGCAAGTTAAAGATCCACGCACGACAATAAAAGGATATACACACGCAGGACGACATGAAAAAGTGAAATTTAATTCTCGCCCTCCCCCCAAAAAAAAAAAAAAAAATAAAAACCACCCAACATTTTCACATGGAACCAGAGAACAAAGACGATGGATGGTTGGCAAATAGGGGACGTTGGGGGATGGTGGCGAAATGTTGACAGACCGAAAAATAAAAATATTTTCCTGTGTTACTGAACAAAAATAAAAGAGGCACACACAATGAACAACAGTACATCGCACACACAAAAAGGACGAAGTGTACATTTTCAAAAATTAAAGCGAATTTAAAAGACTTTAAGGTATGGTCGAGCGGCAGTGTAGTCATCTCGCTCTCTGTGGGTTATATAAACGAGGGTCGGTATATAAGGCGGTTGAAGACACGCCCATGTTTTTTTTTTTTTTTTTTTCACCTCTCACACACACTCAACCATAATCTGGTTCTCTATTAACCCGCCATTCTACTACTCTACTCATTACTCAATCGAAGTTAATTTCGAAAATCCACACACATTCTCTCTCAGCCGTTTGTGAATTACCCCTCCTTTCGCACTTCGAAAAACCAAAAGAGACAACAGGAAAGTGATCACAGAAAGAAAAAAAAACGAATTAAAACCACCAAACTCACCTTATAAGATCCGGTAGGCGTTCCAGTACTTTGGGGTGTGAGTGCTTCTTCGTATAAGATGGAGATAGCGCCACTGTGCATGCCAGCATTAGTTCAGTGGACAGCTCTACTGGATGCTGGGGTGATTTCTCCTCGGGCAGCTGGGGAAAACACGGAAAAAAAAAATAACAACGAGACAAAATTAGACGTCAGTCTGAAATGGAGTATGGCGGCGATGACGGCTGGCGCTTGGTACGTTTTACAGTTTTTCGTGTACACGGTGGGGAAATGTCACGTAGAAAATGGTTTATTGAGTTTTTAGCGAGTGTTTTTGGGAATTTCTTTGTTTAGATGGGAATGGGAAGTCGGAAAATCAATAATGAGATGAATATTTCAAAAAGAAGTAAAGAAATGGGAAAGAAAAAACAAAACATCTCTCTTGCACTTGCACTTTCGCTGTCACAGGTGATGCTGCATCAGCTGCCAGGGATAACGACGATGATGAAGAGGAGGCGATGACCTTTCGGCTGGTTGGTAATTGATGGCCGAATTTCGAAGTCGGACACACAATTTTTATGGTGGGGATGATGCTTTTGGGGGGAGGTGAACTGTACAAAGTTGGGTGGTGCAGAGACTTTCTGGTGACGACTGGTGGTAGGTAAAGAGAATTTACAAGTTGACAGGGGATCTCAAAAATCTAGGTAGATTGGGAATTAGGGATTTTTTTTGTTGTTGTACTAAATGGACATTTGAAATTGGGTCGGTTGTGAGTACCTACCCTGTGAAGGTACTTAAATATTGTTTACGTTGTTAACGTTGTCAAGTTCAGGTGTAGGTAGGAGTGTGTTGCCAAATCAGCCACTGGGATACGAAATTTGACCATGTGAACTTTTTTTTTCAAATTCGAACATTCACATTGAACTTTTAAGGCTTGCTTAAGACTTGCAAACAGTTATTTATTCAGCAGTTTTTGGTTTCTGTATTTCAGGGCGATTGTAACTGGTTAGTTGTATGATTGCATTCCGATAGCACTATGGGCGTAAGTATACGTTAAATACAAATTTTTGGGGCAACAGGCTCGTTAGTAGCCAGGGCCTGGATTTCTCAAAACCGATTATAGCTGGTTAGTTGTATAATTGCGTTCTTATTGCGCTATGGGGGTAAGTATACGTTAAATACAAATTTTTGGCCCAAAAGTCTCGTTAGTAGCCAGGGCCAAGCTTTCTCACAACCAGTCATGGGTTCGTGTGTACTTCTTGCACGATGACGGGACATCCTGTTTAATGACGACTCTGAACGGCAAAGTTGAGATAAGCTATTCTTTGCAATTGATACTACTGGGATGATTTGTCAGATCATCACGAGCGGAGGGCCAGTGAACATTCGTTGCTACAGCTGGGAATCGAACCCAGACCTACTGCGCGGCAGTTCATCGCACTAATCATCGAGCCACTGAGCCCGACGTTGGTAAGTTCATTTAGATAATAAGCCACTTGCATCCATTTGCAGTCCAGATTAAAACTTACCAAGTAGGATGTCTACTGCATTATGTCCAGTTTAAGGGTTGTGGATGGAGTAGGGATTCGTCTTTTTGGTCTCAAGTTCAGCTTGTACTAAGTTTACACAAATAAAGAATTCTAGGGAATGGTGATGACGAAGTCACAAAATATCAATTCCAATCCCGTTATATCGAGGAACAAATCCTAAAGAAGACTAGAAAGGATCCAGCATTAGGAAGTGAATATGATTGCTTGCATCAAGGAAATAAAGTCAATCGACAGAGGATACAAAGATGACAACCCAAAATAGTGCCATCAAATGTCAAATAGTGCTATCCTTAGCTTAAGTCGAATGGTGATTCCGGAAAGCGAAAAGCGTCACTATACCCGAACTGCATGTCGCTCACGTCGACATAGTTCAAACGAAGGCACCCCTACAGAGCTTAGCCGGGTGGCCAAAAAATCAATCAGGAAATCGATAAGTTAACACGCTAGTGTTATGCATCATCAAGGATATTTAGCATCCATATAGGAATACCTAACATTCCTATGGCAAGGGGTCCATATAGATTTTGCAGCTCCTGATAACAAACAAATTTTTGTGCAACAGGCTCGTTAGTACCCAGTTCGTAGATTGTTCGCACAACCACTCATCTCTGCGTGTCTACTTCTTGCTCGATCGCGGGACCTTCAATTTTATGCCGATTCCAAACGGTTGAGACGAAAAGAGATAAAGAAAAATTGACGCTCAGAGGTAGGGGAAGAGTAACGCGGAGGAATCAACTGATTAGACCTGATTAAGGAAGGCATAACCAGTTTCTCGTACAGACCGGGAGGTTGTCGTGCTATCAGGATGTTTGAGAGAAATGAGAAAAGGGCGGAACTGAAGTAGGCTGTCCAACGTCATGTCAAAAAGGCGCTCTGAGAAGTGCAACACGCGGTCGTACCTTCTAATTCGCCAAAAAACATACCGAACGGTGTTATTGTAAGCGACCTGCAGTTTTCTTTTGCTGACGAAACTTCAATTGACTAAAACTTCGCATCCGTACAACAATTTTTGGCATAACCAGCGTTTTTGCTAGCACGAGACGAATTCTTAAGTGGGTGAAGGCTTTAGTTGCCCATAACTTTCGAAGAACCGCATGTGTTTTACCAGTCGCAACATTTATGTGGTTATTCCAGGTTAGTTTCCGGTTAAATACCATACCAAGATTTTTGGCCGTCTCAACATATTCAGTAGGAGAATCACCTTAAATGACAAAGGGAAAGTATGACAAGTCCAAGAAATTTCTTGAGATGACAAGACACTTTGATTTTGCAGGGTTTAACAAAAGACCATTCGTTTCAGACCAGCACGGTATATTTTCTAGATCCTCAATAACACAGGCCGCACCATGTTTAATAAGACCGAGATCAGAACTCAAGTACAACTGGAACGTCATCCGCGTGTACTTTGTTCCTGCAAAGAGATGTTCGCATCGTTATGGGCTTAGTTTGATCCAACATCGAATATAAGCGTCGACTTCATACCCGGAACGAAGTACAACTTTACCATCTGGAGATAGAGTCTAAGTGAGAAACTAGACTAAATGGATCTAGGCGAAGTGATCATGTAGGTGCAATTCAAAAATTTCCTTTTGTACAATCCATTGGCTACGTTACGAGTTCCACGCCTCCAAATACCAGAACCTATACCAGCTTCGATTTAAAAATTAGCGACCAAGAAGATGGAGCTAATAAGAAGACTAGTGTAGGCCAGAATAAGAAAGCTGTTCTGATAGTTAAGCCAGCGAAAAAATCCGCATTGCCAGGAGCTCTTCTCTTTGTTTTTGGATGCTCCCTTTGCCATCAAATAATTGTGGAGCACTATTGTGTATTTCTCTGGATTTCGATGGAACTAACATTACAGCATAACCTACTAGAGGATTGCGTCTGAAAAACCCATGCCTACCACCTGTCATATCGGTGCAGTGAAATAACCTCCACGGAAATAAGTCCCATGGGGCTTGATTCCCAACAAAAAGGAAAAAGACCCGGAGGGGCTTATTTCTTTTTGGAAATGGAAATAAGTCCAGCGGCTGTTAATGCCTTTTGCTTGTGGGGTTTGTTTCCTTTTCATGCATCCAAACTCACACACATCCCAAATCCAACAGTAAGCCCAAGCAGGGGGATTGCAGGGGGCCGCATGCCACTCACATTCAAACTTTGCACACACCAAACTTGAATAGAATTCCAATTTCAAATGGCAATTACACCCATGGGGGTTAATTCTTTTTTGTGGCGGAGCTTGTTTCCGGCCCCGTGGGCGCTGTTTCCTTTTATTTGGGAAATTAGCTCCATGGGCCTTATTTCCGTGGAGGTTATATCACTGCACCGTGGTTTCTGTCTTCATCTCTTTTTAGGTGTTGTAATTCGATACTTCAATCAAGGAACCACGCTTAGTAGTCGAACGGCAGTCCTTATTGCGATTGACTATTTAATAAAAATAGGAATAGGTCAATAGGTACATGCTATCAACACCGCCTAGGACACCGCTTAGGATAAAGCGTCAGCAATTTCGCAGCTATTTAGAGGTAGTTAAGGAATTCACTTACATCGGAGTAAGCATAGACTCCACGAATAACACCCTAGTGGATACCCAGCGAAGAATTACCCTACGAAACCGTTGCTACTTCAGTTTGGCGAAACTCCAAACTGGAAGGACGAAATGTGTGCTCTTTAAAAACCCTTAGCCTGCCAGTTCTGCTTTATGGCACCGAGTGCTGGACGATAAGCAAGAAGGGAGAGCTGATACTGGGCTCTTTCGAAAGAAAAATAATTCGGCGGATTTTCGAGGCTATGAGCGAGGAGGGCGACGGAGGAAAAGATACAACCGCTAACTCTATGAGCTGTACCATGATGGGGATGTAGTCCAAAAGCCAAAACACATCGACTACTTTGACTCGGCGAATTGACAATAATGGTCCAGCTAAAGGGGTCTTTGAATCCCAGCACCAACCAGGAAGACCGAACCTCCGTTTCAAAGACCAATTAGTGCGGATGCCAGAGCGCTTGGCCTAGAAATCTGGAAGCAACGAGCCCGGAATCGCAGAGGATGGAAGGCTGCAGTGTCTCCGGCAGCGACTCTTCACGGTTCGGGAGCACGATAAGTAAGTAAGTAATAGGTAATCTGCCAAACTATTAGTGAGTTGAAGGCGGGTATGGTATGGCTGGTACGTGTTTGGTTATCATTGGACTGGAACTGTACTACTTCGCAGAAAAATGGCAACGATGCCAACAAACCATTAGATCAGCCAACAACCCTTGGTTTGATGAGGAGTGCCGACAGATGCTCGCAGCCAAGAACGAGACCTGCAAGTCTAAGCCATAAGGTGAAGTAGAGGGCTGCCATTGAGCAAAGAAGAAGTGTAGAACAACGCCTTTTCAGAAAGAAGAAATAGGGAACAAGAAAAGCGCGCGTTCGAGGATAGATATAGAGGGGTGCCACTCCAGGAACGATGATCGCAAGTTTTACCAAAGTGTAAAACGTCAAAGCTAAGGATACAAGGCTCTAATGTAATCCGGTCTAGATAAACTGTTTCCTTGTTCATCTCGACAGGATTCTGTTTGAGTCTTGTATCCTTGTAGCGTAGTTAAGACACAGTCGATGCTGAGTATGTAAAAGGACCACTTCTGCAGACTGCTAAACGGCGATGACACTGGCAACAACAGCGAAAACTGCCAACCACCTGACCTAAGCAATATCTAAACTCAGGTCTTCCCCCAGAGCTTAAGAAAGCCGTCGGAGATGACTTGCTAAGTAACATTCAGCAACTCATAAACCAAATCGGATCAGATGGAATGATGAATGGAACATTAGCATCGTTTGCCCGATCCACAATAAAGGAGACCATCTGACATGTGCCCAGTACAGAGACATAAGTCTCCTTAACATCGCCTACAAGATCCTATCTGCCGTAATATGTGAACGCCTGAAACGGTTTACCAACAACCTGCGTTCGGCCCTGGAAAGTTCAGGAAAGTCCATAACTGATCTTCACACTTCGGCAGATCCTGGAAAACCTCAAGAAGTCCAAATCGATACCTATTCGTCGATTTCAAGGCCGCATACGAAAGCTTTTATAGAGACGAACTGTACAGAGTCATGTTTAGTTTTGGTACACCACCCAACTCTTCCGTCTGTGCAGGATGACGATGGAGAATTTTCACTGTTCCATCAAGGTCGGAAACGTTCTCACTGACACATTCTATACCAAAAAAGGGTATAGCCAAGGCGATGCGCTGTCATGATGTCATGTAAATCTTATTCTTGAAAGGATTGTGCAAGACTCCGAGCCAACACCAGAGGGACAATGGTCCATAAATTGGTGCAACTAGTAGCATACGCCGACGATTGGTAGGACTCAACGTGATGTCATAGCGACGATTGCTAATATAGAGAAGGAGGCAGCAAAAATGGGTTTAGAAATATATGAGGGTAAGACCAGGTATATGCTGTCAACACCAAAGCACGAATTGGACAGAACATCACCATTGAGAGATATCCTTGATGTAGTACTGAAGTTCCTCTTCATCGATTAACTTTGACAACATCTCGTCAGAAATTGAACGAAGACTTACTCTCGCTAACCGCTGTTTCTTCGGACTTGGAAGGCAATTCAGTAGTAATGAGGGCTTTACTACTC
This sequence comes from Rhingia rostrata, assembly GCA_949824845.1. NCBI lineage: Eukaryota > Metazoa > Arthropoda > Insecta > Diptera > Syrphidae > Rhingia > Rhingia rostrata. Next base: position 25,551,587 of record OX463755.1, on the reverse strand, counting down.
GAACTACTAAGACCCTAATCATCCAAGTCTTGCTCTACAGCGCTGAGGCATATGAAAAGAAGAAATTATTTGAAAAATCTTCGGTCCCGTTTGCTTTAGCGGGCTATAAAGACGAAGATTCGACCAAGAACTATAGGAGCTGTACAGCGACATGCCCATAATCGGAAACTCAACATTCGACGATGGTTTAGTACCTGTAGAACGAATAGACAGCAATCACCGGCTCGCAGAGTCTTCGATTCCCAGCCAGACGTCGCACAGTGGGGCAAGATACCCCAAAAACCGGAAACAATTCATGTGATGGGCTAGCTATACTGAAAAATATTTTTTTATGTAAGAATTTTTTATTAGTGCATAGAAAGACCATATTTGACTTTTTAAAGTTATTTTTATTGTTTAACTTATGATTTTTTTTTTAATTAAAAAAAAAAAAAAAGTTCCGATTTTTTTTGTTATTCATATTTTTAAATTACAAATTATAATTAATATTACAACAAGTAAATACACACACCAAGAAATAACTAAAATTCAGATTCATCTGATAGACAATCACTCTCACTTTCATCGCTGTTCTCAGAACAAAAAACATTAGGAGCAAATGATTAAATCGAAAACTTCTTTAGGAAATGATTTAACCTGTTTTTTAGGCAATTGCCTGTAGCTTGTTATTAGCGGATCTGATGTTATTAACATTAAATTAAAAACATCTTCATTGCATTTTTGCCGGGAACATTTCCTTGAAAGGCTCTCTCGATATTTTTTGAAGTCTTTGTTCCTGGCTTCCTGCGCTTCTTCAGAGAGTTGGCCTATTGGAAGAAGAGCAGCAGAAATAACATCTGGACCATGGATTAGTAGCTTATGTACAGTTGGAGGCATAAAATACCACGGATAAATATTGACAAAGTATTTGGCAGTATCCAGTGCAAATACTCTTAACTTTTCAGTATTTATATCATAGCCACTTGAAATGGCTACCAGTACAACATGCAGTTTTTCAATCAATGTCTTATCGACACCCAAGATTTCAGATGCCACATCTGCGTTGCTAAAAAATCGCCTAGCATTGTTGCCATCATTGGAGTTCCCAAAACCAGGCTTAGGTTGATCAACAATGATGACCCATTCGATCTCTGAACTTTTTTTGTATTCGAGCCTTATTTGATGCTACAACATCCTTATCCTCTTGACGAACTCTCCATCTTTTTACTGGAAGCTTATAGCCAACATGCAAAAGGCACTCAAGAACTCGAATCCAACAGTGCAGCACTGACAAGCCAAACTGCAATGCACTGGGATTGTAGGGTTTTAACAGCAGCTCTTCAATATTATTAAAGTCCTTGGAACATGCACCGCAGATATAACAACGCTGAGATGAGACAGTATCTGTCAAAGCGTTACAAACTTTTCCGTCCACCATTGTAAAGGCGAGTTTATGTGCCACTTCAACAACCTTTTCTTCAACGTTAACTTTTGAATGGCAAAGACTCTGAATTTGAGCATCTATTCTGAGCTTTTCAGATACCGAAACTTGAGCTGATTCTTTCGTATATACAAATTTTATTGGACGGCAGTACCTGGTTGAAGAAGGTCTAGGATTTTGCCATATTACAGCTTTTCCTTCTGAGCTCTCACAAACCAATTGGAGGGGTACCACAGAACTTATAAATACACTAGAATCATCAGCATCCTTTCTAACATATTTCTGCTTGTATGAACTGTGCCCAGAACTACCACCAAAGCTGCACTTAGAAATCAAACACAAATTGCTTAATTGCTCATCTTTCAAAGAAAATATTACATCTTTTTGAGCTATAATATCAAACGTTCCACAGTACTGTCACTTCAGCTGATGTATCTATCTCTTTTCGGATAGCACGTTTTTTTTTTTGCAGTTTGAACAACTTTGTATGAAGGAAATCTTTCAGGGTCTTTGGCTCTGATAACATCATATTGGTGTCTTGTGAGCTTGGCCTCGACTACGGTTGACAGTGCATCTTCCCCTGACATCTGTCGAGTTCGTTGTTGTTCTTTATGGAACACATTTTTATAATTATTTGCACGCTGAGGTGAACGCACTAGGTCCTCTACTAATTTTGATGCAACTCGATGACCTGCTGCTCGTAGATTTACCTTTGTCGCAAATCCTAATTGCGAAGTTGACAGCTCCTTTCGCATTGCTTCTGTTTTGAATCGTTTGCTTCTATCGCTGCTTTCTTCAAACGGCTTTTCTGGGCGGCAAGAAAAAAATATAACTGTTTTTGCAAAAAATGCACTGGAATGTATTATAACGGAAAAACAACTTTGTGTACTCATCTCACTAAATTAATTTTTTGAGTTTATTCCGACTCCATCATATGAGCTGCCCCACTGTGCGTCGGTCGGACGTATTAGATGAATACCTCGTCTGAAGTGACGCGAACAAGTAGAAACCGACCTCAACCAACTTGGATTGCACAACTGATGGTTAGCTAAGGACCGGAATAATTGGAGAGGCATGTTGCTTGAGGCCCAGGTTTATTCCGGACTGTAAAACCACCTAAGTAAGTGAGTACGTACAAATGAATGGAGACGCTAGGTTTAAGGCCCTGCATGCGCCGTTAATGCCAAAGATTTCATTTTTTTTTTATATTTCTAGGCACAAATTCTGACGAACTCCCTCGTTTACCATTATTTTCTGCACTCAACTCTTTGATGACATCCATTCGGATAAAACCAACCTCCACTTGGCTCATACTCAATTCGTACCTATATGGAGTTCCAAGCGCCAATCCCTTGTACTCATATCTTTCAGAACCAAAACCTTACTCACACAAACAACCTCAACGCAACAATGTAATCCATTAATTCGGATAAGTGTCAACCAAGTGGCGCCGATAGTTTCCACTGAAAGACGAACACGAAGATGGAAGCGCCGCCGAGATGATGAATTGATCACCCGGTTAAGTGCCGCCCAAAATAATATAAGCACGCGCACCCATATAACATCCATAAACTTCATTGTTCGTCCATTCGCCAGCGACGACGACCGGGACGTAAACAGCATACAGAAGGTGGCAGAGCAAGGAGGTCGTCGATTCTGTTGTTAGACGAGTGTGTCATTTGGAGCGCGGCAACTACCTCGTTTAATCGGGTTTATGTCGTCGACTACATCGTCCTCCCCATCATCATCATATGGTTGGCCATCATTGTTTCATTACCACTGTTGTTGTTGTTGTTTTGCTGTTGTTGTTCGCATCACTCCAAGATCAAGCAGAGGCAGAGCAGGCCATAAGTATGATACCATATATCACTTTTTGCTGTGGTCAAGTCTGGAATCGATAAATTAGGTGCTTTTGACAGCTGTACTGGTGCGACGTTGTGTGTATCGAGATGTCAGTCTATCCATTATCGTAAAAATAAACACAAGCGCCCGCCGCCGCCGATGGCAATTGAGAACCTCCAACTAGGTACGGCGAAGTGCGTTAAAGCTTGCCAGTGAAACCCAAAATCACCTCCTAAAGGAGGGGAGACGAAACAGAAAATTGACAAACGCACGAGAGAGCTAATAAATAAAAAACTTTATTTGGCCGATTAGACGAGGAATTATCTGTTTGGATGTCAGTAGTTGGCAGATAAACGCTATAAAGCGCGGATATGAAATGAACGACCTCAAGCTAAAAACACTTAAATTGAATTTTTTATTTTAATTTTATTGTTACCGTTAAGTACTAGGGAAGTCTGATGGAATCTGCTACATTTTACAATGCTGGTAACGATTGTGGTGAACATAAGGCACGGGGTGGAGTTTTAAGGTTAGATTGGGAGATTTGTAAGTAAGTGAAACGACCTTTGTGGGTGGCATTGAGATTTTGCTTAGGCTGGTCGAAAGGTAGACATTTCGTAAGGCCCAATTGTAATGCAGGAAAAGAATTCCAAAGATGGAGTCAACAATGGCATTAACAGTCCCAGTGGGGCTATAAGTCAACAGGTTAATTGAGCTGCTTTGACATTTTCGGCCAAATTTCAAGGAGTAGTTAGGCTTCTTGAACAAAGATGGGAGTGGTCAACAACGTAATGGGTACTGACAATCCTTTATCTTACTAACTTGCCTAGGTGGTGCAACAATAAGCCCGGAAATTAACTAACTGCATCCAGTTGCGCACTCAAAGTCGGTTGAGATCGGTTTCCACTAGTGGGTGCCACTTAAGCCGAGGGGTTCCTATACGGCGTCAGAAGTCTGGCTTGAACTCGAAGAATCTGCGAGCGAAGTATTGGTGTCCATTCGTTCAACAATAAGCCCGGAAATTAACTAACTGCATCCAGTTGTGCACTCAAAGTTGGTTGAGATCGGTTTCCACTAGTGCGTGCCACTTAAGCACTGAGGGGTTCCTATAAGGCGTCCGAAGTCTGGCTTGAAATCGAAGAATCTTCGAGCCGAAGTATTGGTGTCCATTCGTTCTACATGTCCTGGCCAAATTATATCTTCAATGCGACGTTTTTTGACCAGAGCGCTGCAGTCCGGAATGGACATGGGCCTCAACCAACATGGCTCTCCAATTAGCCCGGTCCTTAGCTAACTGCCTCCAGTTGTGCACATCCAGTTGGTTGTGGTCGGTTTCTACTTGTGAGTGCCACTTAAGGCGAGGTCCTCTACTTCATCCAACGTCTGGGTGGGAATCAAAGACTATGCGAGCCGGAGTATTGGTTTCCATTCGTTCTACATGTCCTAGCCATCTTAAACGTCCAATGCGGAATGTTCTTGGTTGAATCAAAATAGCTCATGTAGTTCTTGGTTGAATCTTCGTCTCCATAGCCCGTCAACGCAAACGGGACTGAAGATTTTTTGAACAATTTCCCTCACAAATCGATCAAGGATTTCTTCATCCGCTTTTGAGACGGTCCATGCGCCGTAGAGCAGGACAGGGATGATCAGGGTCTTTTACAGGATCACCTTAGTAGTTCGAGTGAGGGCTTTACTACCAAATTACCTTCTTAGCCCGAAGAAACAGCGGTCGACAAGAGTAATTCTTCGTTTAATTTCTGAGGATATGTTGTTGTCAGAGTTAATAGCGGAGTCGTGGTAGACAAAGTCCCGTACTATTTGAAAGTTATACCTGCCAATGGGGACGTTCTGTCCAATTCGTCGATGGTGCGTGTCCTTTCGTGTTGACAGCATATACTTCGTCTTGCCCTCATTTACTGCTTAACCCATTTTTGCCGCTTCCTTCTATTTACAAGCAATCGTGGCTATGACATCACGTTGGGTCCTACCAATGATGTCAAGATCGTCGGCGTATGCTAGTAGTCGCACAGATTTTTGAAAGATCGTGCCTCTGGTGTTGGATCGTGAGTTTTGCACAATCCTCTTAAGAATCAGATTGAAGAAATCACATGACAGCGCATCGCCTTGCCTAAATCCATTCTTGGTATCGAATGTGTCAGTGAGCTCGTTTCCGGCCCTGATGGAGCAGCGAGAATTCTCCATCGTCATCCTTCACAAACGGACGAATTTGGGTGAAATACCAAAACTAGACATGGCTCTGTATAGTTCGTCTCTATAAATGCTGTCGTATGCGGTTTTGAAATCGATGAATAGGTGGTGGGTATCGATTTGGACTTCTTGGGTTTTTTCCAGGATCTGCTGAAGTGTGAAAATTTGATCGGTTTTGGACTTTCCAAGGGCCGATCAGGTTGTTGGTAAACGGTTTCAGTCGTTCACATATTACGAAAGATACGATCTTGTAGACGATGTTGAGTCGACTTATGGCTCTTTAGTTGGCACAGTTCCGGGACCTCGCCAACGATGCTGAGATTCCATTCTTCAGGCATAACTTTATCCGACTAGATTTGGCTAATGAGTTAGTGGATGTTACTTACCAAGTCATCTCCGCCGGCTTTAGAAAGCTCAGCGGAAAGGCCATCCTCTCCGGCAGCGTTATTGTGCTTGAGTTTTGATATTTGCTATCCTCACTTCACTAAGGTCGGGTGGTTGGTAGTTTTCGCTGTTGTTGCCAATATTGAATGGTTAGTTCTGCCTGTCAGCGGAATATTGTTCGTCATCGCCGTTTATCAGTCCGCAGGAACGATCCTTTCATATCCTACAACATTTTCTTGTTCATCTAGAAAAGATTCTCTTCGAGCCTTGTGTTTTTTGAGAGGTAAGTTGGCAACACTATTTTAACTGGCAGCCTTTTTGTCAGCTGTCAGGTGATTTATTTTAAGTTTAGTTTGGCATTTCAACATGACTGACGTCTGAACAACGCTTCCGAATTGTGAAAATTTATTTTGAAAATCAAGCGCACTACGTCCAATTTACGGTCAACATAATCGTCCATCAGAGCAATTAATTCGATTAAGTATGGAACGTTTTACCACGTTTACTCTAAATGATAACACGCATCCACAGAGACGTCATATAGTGCACACAGCAGAAGTCACTGCTGCCTCGCATATAGCGTCGAGGAAGACCCGAATCAGTCTATCCGCCATCGTGCACAGGAATTGGATTGGAATTCCATTCACTTTATGGAAGAATTTGCGGAAAGATCTTGTTGCAGGTGGCTACGGCTTAGAGGAATTCGTAGTTGACTGCTAAGCCAAACGCTGCGGGTTCAAACCCCAGCTTCGGCAGCATTCTTTTTCTACGAAAATCGACAGCTTTTCTGAGGCCACCTGTGCGATAATATGAGGCAACATAAATCTATGACTCCTTCTCTGTGCCACGTAGGTTTATGTTGGCTTTCCCTCTATGTGTCTAGGGGGATGGCCGATGCCCTCAGTCGCCAGTGCTGTTATGTGTCTGTAGTTCGTTGCATTCACGTGCAAAGTACTGTCAATGTCAATATCAGATCTTGTTTCGCGTTCTTACAACATCCAACTCATGCAAGAATTAAAGCCACAGGAACACCTAGCAAGGCGTCGATTCGGTGATTGGGCCCAAAAAAAGATTTCCGTTGATCCCAATTTTCATAAGCAAATTTTGTTTAGCGATGAAGCTCATTTTTGGTTGAATGGATACGTCAATAAACAAAACTGCCGTACTTGGAGTGATGATAGTCCTGAAGTGTATGTTGAGACACCTTAACATCCACAAAAACTGACTGTTTGGTGTGATTTATGGGTTAGTGGAATAACTGATCCGTAGTTCTTTAAAAACGATGCTGGCCAGAACGTTACAGTCAATGGTGACCGCTATGAAGCCATGATTACTGACTTTTTCGTTCATCAATTGAACAACCATGATGTGCAGGAGCTGTGGTTTCAACAAGACGACGCAACATGTCACACAGCTCGTGCCACAATTGATTTGTTGAAGGTTATGTTCGGTGAGCGCATAATTTCGAATTCCGGTCCTTTAAGTTGGCCTTCAAGATCGTGCGATTTAACGCCGATTGACTATTTTCTGTGGGGATATGTGAAGTCGGTCGTCTACACCGATAAGAGCGAAATGATTGACCACTTGGAGGACAACATTCACCGCTTTACTGCCGATATACGGCTACAAATGCTGGAAAAACTCATCGAAAATTGTTCTTCCATATTAGACGACGTCCGAGCCAGTTATGTTATCCTGTAAGGCTTCAATCGTGTTCGGCTTGTGCACATAGACTGACAACTTAACATATCCCTACAAGAAATAATCAAGAGACGTTAAATCCCATGGCTAACTCACAGGACCATTTCGAGAGATAAGCTACTCACCAAATTCATGTGGCATGTGCCACCGTCTTGATGAAACCAATATCGTTCATGGCTCGATATCGTTCGCCGTTGACGGTAACGTTTCTTCCATGATCGTCTTTGAAGAAAAATGAACCGATGATGCCACCAGCCCATAAACCACACCAAACTGTCGTTTTTTCGGGATGCATCGGTAATTTTTTTATGGCATGTGGCATTCATCACTCCAGATTCGACAGTTTTGCTTATTTACGTATCCTTTCAACCAGAAATGATCCTCATCGCTGAACACGATTTTTCGATTAAACAGCGAAGGAGCTGCGAAGGAGCTGTTCTTAGGCCCATTTCCCAAAAATTAAACGTTGTGGTAGGTCATTCGGCTTCAACGCTTGCACAAACTGAATTTTATAGGCTTTCCAACCCAAATCGACACGTAAAATTTGCCATGTGGTTGATTAACACATGTCCAACTGCTGAGAACGGCGACGAATTGACATTTCACGGTCTTCATTACCATTGGACGCTACGACTGCAATATTCTCTTCGGTACGCACTATACACATGCGAGTCGATGGTTTAATGTCCAAAAAACTAAATTTGGTGCGAAATTTAGTGATAAAAGCACGAATTGTTGATTCACCAGGTCGCTAATGACGACCATAATATGGTCGTACCAAACGGTGCACATATTTCACAGACCACGAATTTTGATAATAAATTTCAAGAATTTGCAATGGTTGCTCGTTTGTAAGTCTCTCCATGATAAAATGGCAGAGTATACTGAAAACTTTTCACTTTGACAGATGACGTTTGGACGTCATTACTAACCAGTGCCGCCAATCTGAAAAAACTTTACTCTTAAAAAATCACCCGTTAGAACCGACTGTGATCTCCAACATGCATACTGTAAGGGGAAGTCGGTCATCGAAAACTCACAAGGAGCAAAAGAGTATACTGTTGCCTTGTAGACATGGAAGAGGCACGTGTCAAAGCGAACGCTATCACGCTCTTGGCCACTTTCATATTCAAATATTGTTGATCCGTTGGGAGTGCTGATAATTCCGCTACTTACTAGCCGAATTATTAAATCTTGACGTCTCATCCGCACGTAGATCTGTAAGTTGTAGCACCCCCACAAAGCGGCGGCGTCGTTCCTTCTATTTTCTGGAACCTAGTGGTCAACGAGCTACGAGTAAATTTGTAAGGAGGAGGAAGCATGTGATTGCATACGCGGATGAACTATGTATTACAAAGTGCTCTGTCTGTACTCTCCAGATGTGGACTCGGCGCGAACCCTCGAAAATGCAAAGACCAGCACATTGACCCTCCAAAACTCAGGTTCGCAGAATCAGCCAAATATCTGGGTTTGGTCTTGGATAAGAAACAGAATTGGAAAGCCAATATTCAAGAACGCGTAAAAAAAGCCACCGTACACGTGTCACAACATATCACTCTACGGATTCAGTGTCCATCGTAGGACCCATACTATTGAATGTCGTGTTAGTCTGATGTACGGCTCTAGAATCAGCCTCCAACCACAGCCCTCTAGCGAAAGTTCAAAGATCAAATTGCATATGCATTTACGGAGCTGTAAGAACCAACCTTCCGTAGCCCTAGATGATATCCTACATGTAGTGCCCCTAGGCAATAATGGCAAACAGACCGCAGCTTGTTCAACTGTGAGGCTAACAATGGACACCCACTCAAAATGACTAACATTGCAACCGACCACATCATTACCCAACTCAGTTTGAACATAAATTTATGTCGTTGGAGATAACATCTCGATTCACATCTCCACAGATGGGTCTAAAACATAATCTGGAGTGAGTGGAGGTGTTTTCTCCGAGATGCTAAACCTAAGCATATCGTTTGCCTTCCCCCTCATTGTAGCGTTTTCTAAGGCGGATATCATGGCAATTAATGAAGCCTTGTCCTGACTAAGGTTACCATTTGTTTACTTGAGTGGGATAAGCTTAGAGCTGTGGGTGGCACCAATACCGGGCCTACCGTGCTTGACGAGTTTGTATGTGAATGAGAACTCTCCTAAGTGTCCAATCATTTCTGGCTTGATTTCAACCTGGCTGAAGTCTTTGTTATTGTAGACACCAATGATGGAGCCCCCACGTGGGTCTTGACGATTTCTGGCTTCTCATTCGGTGGAGCCTCTATCTTGGCCTTTTCCAATTTCTTGATAAAAGCCATTGCCTTGCGCTTCAGACCACGAGAGAACATCCTCCTAGCACGGCTGTAAAGGAGCTCGACAAAGCTGGTCCAAGTCTACACCACGGAAGGTGAACCTTTTGAAGGTACGCTTCTTCTTAAGAGTTTTATCGACCTCATCAATCTTTACGTTTTCTAAGTTGCAGAACGGAAAGGATGTATATCTACGAATAATATTACCATCATCAATGGCAGCCAAGTGGCAATCAAATCCTTGGGATCTATCTCATTCACATCGAAATCCGCCCACGAATACCGACCAGAGATGGCAGAGCACTTTACGATTCACCTCTTTTGGGTGCACGGTCAGAAAGATATCCCCGGGAACTATAAGGCGGATAAGCTTGCCAGACGGAGCACTGCCATTGATATTTTGCCAGTTTGCCACCGGTAGAAATGCAAGGTATGACCCTCGCTACATGTAAATCATCAATCAAACTGGATGCGAACAAGAAAGCAAACCGCAGATAGATGGACGGCACACACATATACACTTCTTGATAGAGCTGGACAGATCAAACATTAGGAGCATCAGTGGTGCCTTTACAGAATAATGCCTTCTAGGCTCACATACAATAAGACTAGGACTGCTTGGACCTTCTGTGCTCTTTTCCAGCACTATCGAACAGAGAAAAACTCCCTCTAGGGGGCTAATTCTTCGACAATTTAGGTGGCCTGCCTAATATTAATATCAGAAACCTTCTCAGCCTAATAGTGAGCTCGCAATAGTTCATTAAGGCAAACGAATACTTAGGAAAAGACAACAAATCCACTTAGTACCACAACGGAAACCACTATAACCTAACCTAACCTAACTCAGCAATTTCAGATTGGCGATGGCAACCCGGTAAGAAGGCCCATAGTTATACCCAGTAAAAAACTGTTTCAAGAACCCTTTTCAACAAAAAGCCATCAAAAAACAGCAAGCATCTCGCAAAGAAGACTCGACATCTCCCATTGACTCGTTCCACGACTAGCTGTGGTGTCGTAATTTGCCACTGCTGTCCCCGATTCATCATTTCCGAACCCACAACTGTCGCCAATACAACTTTTGATTGATTAACTCCCAGAACATCTCTTTCATTGTCTACTCTGACCGACCGGGGACTCCATCTATACAACAAATCTCCTCCAGCGAATTTCCGTGATTTCCACCACCACCACTATCATGTGGACGACCATCGAACAAAAAATAACACCCCTTCCCGTCACGATAAAGAAATAATTCATCAATAGCACAACTCGGCTAATTGCATGTGTGCCTACTAACGGGTAAATAGCCCGTCAATCAATCATCAGACAGGGTGACGCTAGTGCTAATGGATGCCGCTGTCCAAAATAAACAAACACCAGCATCACCACATTAATGTACGTGTCATCGGCACATGGTCATGAGTCGAGCGCGCTCATGTAAACATATTTCCTTGCATATGTCCGCGCCAAAAGGAACACTTACTTGTAAACTCTGGAACAGGCCATCAAAGAGCGCCGTGATGGAATTCCCCAAAATCGCATGCCGAGCTATTTGCGGACATAGAGTGCAGGCATTCCGATACAGTTGGACCGCAAGGATTATTGCTCTGTAATGAAGTTCATGCGGTTATTGAGGGGAAGATTTGTTATGGAGCAGCGTACTCACTTTTTGGAAATTTCCGAGTTTGGTTCCAGGCCTTTGGTGACCACTGATGTTGTAATTGTGCCCAAACCATCCATCAGCAGGAAACATTGAAAATCAAAGACCTGAGCTTTCGCCATTAGACGCACCAGTTGCCCCAAAGGTCGCTCGAGACCCTGAGCACCACCACCTTTCGCTACGAGATTTAGGAATTTCGGAACTTGGCTATCGCGCTTCATGTGTATCGGTACTGGTTGAATCTCTTTTAAATATTCCTCAGCACTAATTGGGGAACACGGAATGTACACAGACGCTCAGACTCTCAAAACGTTTACTTACCTCAAAGCCATCCTTTGCTTGAGCTTCTTCATCTTCTTCTTGTACCCCCTGGAATGTTCTCGACTCACATCGGACACCGTCGACGACAGATCACCATCCGGATAGGCGGGATCTCCCTCACCATCCTCACCGTCTTCACGCTGTCCGTTCTCATCGACATTTCGACTGGGAATGGTGAGCTCCAGCGCTCTTTGACGTATATGCTCGATGTTCTCCTCATGTCGTCGTGCAGATTCCTTTTGCTTCTGCAGAATCTTCCGCTGTAGCTCCTCCGTAGTTTGCTGCTGTTGTACTTGCAACGCCAACAACCGTTCCTCTCGATCTCGGGCCTTTTCACGAGCCAACGCCTGTCGCTGTTTCTCCTTCTGCTCTTGCATCTTGCCTATTCGTTGTTCCTTCTCCAGTCGGGTTTCATTCATCTTTTCCAGCTTTCGCTGGCGTGCTTGTTCTAATTCTTGTCGTCGCCGCTCGACAGCCGCTTCTTTAGCTGCCTTCTCCTCAAGCCGTTTCTGTCGCTCTTGCTCCAAGTCCTGCAATCGACCCTCGGTCTCTTTTGAAGACTCAATCAGGTCCAAGCGCTTGTTCTGGGCTTCGATGTTTTTGATGAAGTTGATCTCCTTCAGCTTCTTCTCCTCGTCGTGGGCTTTTTCAATGATCTGGCGGAGGTATTGGTGGCGGTTTTCGGCGGCACGTTGCAGACGTCCTTCCATCTTCAGACGTTTCTCCTCGATCAGATGACGTTTGGCGGCTTTGACGTCTTCTACTCTGGCCAAGAGGTGCTGGATTTTGATGGCTTTCTCTTTTTGAAGGAGCTCACGCTTTTGCTGGGCGCGGGCCTGCTTTGCTTGGTACTTCTTCAGGGTTTCCTGAAGGGATCTCCTCCGTGATGGACTGGACAATTTCTGGTGGAGTTCCTGTGCCCGTCCAGGGTGTCTGCTCACGTATGCTTGTAGTGTTGCTAGAGCTTCTTCACGCTCACCCCAAGACATGTCGGAGAGGAGAGCTTGATATCGCATCTCCAAGCTGAGATTCTCATCGTCAACAAAGACTACACTGGCATCGTTATCGTCGTCATCGAACTCGCGTTCTTTTTCGAGAAGCACCTCGCAGTCGGTCTCATCCGTTTCCGTGTCCACGTCGATTTCTGTGTTCTCTAGTTCGCGGATCTGCCGCTCGAGTGATTCCTGCTCCTCGAGCAGCTTTTGCTGATCTTCATCGACGTCGGTATCGTCCTTTTCCTCGCTTTCATCACAGCTGGACAGGATGTGACTGGCTGCCACTGCTTGGTAGAGATCCCCAATGGCTTTGGAGAAATCCCGATTGGTTTGGATCTTAATGTCAATTTTGTTGGCTTCGCCATCTAGGTCTGGTGTTGCACTGTTAGCTGTCACTTCGGGAGAGTTGTCAGGATCTTCCTTTTCATTGTTTTCTCGCGCCGGTGTGCCGGGAATCTTGTGAAACTTCTCACTCCGCATGTACTCCTTGTGCAGCGAGGTTATCTTCAGGCCGGTGAGGTCGGATTTTTGCCGTTTGATGAAAGTCTGGCGTGGAGTCGAAGAATTCACCGCAGTCGTTGGTTTCGCAGGTGTCCTTAGAGGAAGGGAGTTCACTTTAGCCTTGGCGTTCTTGATTTCCGGTCTGGCCACAGCTTTTCCCGACTTCTCCGGGGGAGCTTTTGGCTTTTCTTTTGCAGTTTTCCGATTCGACGATGGCGGGGGTGTGCGTTCAGCTCTCTGTTGCTCCTCCTTTTCGTTCAACAGAGCGAGAGTAGGCAGGCTGGCATAGCCAGTTGGCTGGTCAAAGCGATTTGCCCAGTGGAGACTGGATCGCCGACGATTCTTGACGGTTAACCAGCCGCCCTCATTGCTGTTCTCTATTGTCAATTGCTTAGGTTCAGATCTCCGTTCGTATGGCTCGAAAACGCTTCCTCGGGAGGAACCTATCTTCTCGTTGCTCGCCTTTAAAGTGGAACTTGAACTGGTAATGTCCTCTCGTGAGGATTTGCTCGAGATAGTCGCCTGGAATGGTCGTTGGATCTTGTTTGGCATTTCAATCATGGTTCGAGATCGCGTCGCCATCCTGCTGCCTCCATTCGCAAGTCGCGTGTTACTTCGGGTTGAGAATGTTGCGGCAGGAGCTGGATTCCGCCGGACAGCATTCAGAGGCGCCGACACGGGCTTTGGAATGGGAAAACGGCGCGCAACTGCCAGAGGTGGTTTCTGCATAGATTGCACTGAGTTGACGGGTCGTGTTGGACGAGTGGTGTTCACCTTTGCCACGCCTATAATCCGATTGGCAGGCGGTCGATTGAGGACACTGGAATACTTTAGCGGGCTGTTCTGCACCTTTTTAGGTTCCAGCGGTCTCACCGGATCGATTTTTTTCACCTCCAGGGACGGCGGAGTGGCAGGCTTCATCGCGTCTTTTGCCAGAATCTCGTTCTCCATTGCATTCAGCTTCTTGACAGTCAGCTCAACGGCTATGGGCTCACGACTTATGACAGAACATTCGCTCTCTTGGGTGCTCTCGTTCGCCTGCTCCTCTTGCTTTCGGATTTTCTCACGTACTTCGGCCAGCGTAAGATTCTCGTCCTCCAAGTCGGTCTGAGCATACTGATCCTTCTTCTCCACAACCATTTCCACAGAGTTCTCCATGTCCACCATCTGATTCCAGCTGATCTTCACCTCCTCTTCCGGCTGTGGTTGCTGCTGTTGTTTTGGAGATTCATCTGGTTTCTGGTTTGCCGCGGGGGTGTCTGTGGGCACAGGCCGCTTACTCGATGCGAACAGTTCTCGAATGTTGACACGGGTAGCACTCTTCGATGTGGGGTTCTTGCGCGGCGATAGATTTTTCTCCTCTATGGTCGAGCAGGGACTGCTTTTGCCCGAGAAGCAGGGACTCGACTTGCCTGACATTGAAACTGGACTGGATAGGCTTTTAGCCCGCACCCTGGGCACGGGGTTACTTTTGCGCACCTCCCACGCCAGGGAGTGTGGTCGCTGTGGCAGTGGTGTTGCTTCATAGTCCCATGAGACTTTAAACCACTCGCTGAGTGCTTTAAAATCACGGACATAGTTTTCTAGCACAAGGATTGTCTCCTGACAAGAGGAGATGTTCTCATAGCACTCGACAGTTTGATAGATTTCGTTGACAGCACGTTGGAGGTTGCCAAATAGCAGCGCCCAGTATCTAGCTTGAAGTTCCGACTTTTTGTCGCGACCAGTTGAAGCGCTACGCACTCGCGGTCCAGAGCTCTGTTTAGCACCACGTGATTGTTGTTGGTGCTTCCTGCTAGGCGTTAGCAATGGAGATCTTGGCGGCTTGCGATGTAGCAATAGGTTTTCTGGAAGAGAACAAGCGATTTAAATTTCAACGGATAATTACACACACACACCCAATACAGAAACCAGTCCGCACGTATCGATTTCTACATGTAGATGTCGCTGATGACAATAAATAGAAACCAATTCGCACCCACGGAATAAAAATGATGACAAATTCGTACTCGCCCAAAACGTAAAAGACACATCAACTCACTTTCATTAGGTCCCGTCTCGTCGCTAGAACTGATTTGATAGGCAAGGATATTCTTTGCATCTCGCCCTTCCTTGTTTAGCACCCTTTTCATCTCCATCTTCATGTAATAGCAAGTCCCCGCTCACCACTTGCACACTACACGGCGAAGCCTGCAACAGAAAAACGAAATCAGCAACAAGAATGATTCGATTAATTCCAATTGGCAGTGGGACGACTGACTTGGACGACACTCGGAAATAAAAGTTAATTCGGTATCGGTGTCAGAGGCAAATGTAAAATGTCAATTGACTGGGTGCATGCAGGAAAATTTCAATTATTTCTTACCAGGTGGGTGGTGGGACAAGAAGAGTGGGTGAGCACACAATAATGGTTTTTCTTTTCTTTTGCTTTTTCGTTTTGCAAAAGCATGCACGTTTTGGTGTTCGTTTTTGAACTCCAGTTATTGATTCGGATGCGGAATTTTACATTACACAGGTTTGGAATTGTTTGTTGGTGGATTAGGGAATATCTGATGGAATTTTCTTTGTTTATCAAAGGAACACAAATTCGGTTTTTGCGAGACACAAACAAATTGCAGAATAACTGCAGCGCAGCTGGTTGGGAAACGTCAAAATTGACAGCGGCTGTTCTTTCGTTGTCAGTGAGTTGCTTAAACTTGTCTGCTATATGGATGGGAAATGGTGTAATCTCAGGGATGGTAGTTAAAAATATTTTCTCAGATAATAATTCTTATATATGAGTATAGTTACGGATCTTTCAAAAATGCATTACCCGGGGTTTTGATTTGCTGGTATGAGAACTATTACTTCTTTAATGGCGTTCGTTTTATGACTGTATGTGCATCTTTCTAGTGTTAGACTGTTAAAGGTTAAATCCACCGAACAACCGAAACCGAAACTCTGTTTTTCTTTATTTTTTAATTAGCTAATTTGCTTAAATAAAAGATATATAGATAAACCAGACTAATCTAATTTATTTTAATTTCTTAAAATCTTCTTATTTTCATATAAAACGATTTTATATTTTTTCCGTACCGAAATTCTACTTTTTCATTTTGCAGTTTTGCATTTCTTCGTCCCGACAATTGCAACATTTTTCCATCGTTGTAAATGCTGTTTACCGAAGACTGTCGACGTAACTTTTCCTACATTTTCGTTGTTTTGTTTCTGTTTCCGTACCATTTTCGGTGGGAGTGAAATGTCAAAACTGAAAAGAAAAATGAAAAACTAAAGCAAAATTTCGGTTTCTGTTGCTCGGTGGATTTTAAGGCAGTGCGTTAGTTGTATAAAAATGACATTTCTACAGGGGTAAACAAAAAAGGCCTTTTTGCTATGTCAATTGGATTAAATGGGATTTTATTTTAAAACTGTTTTTAATAATTTGCCAAATGAATTGAAACAAAATTCCTTTCTTTATATTTTCCTGTATTAAAAAATAAAGTAATAGATATCATAGAGATCATCAAAAAAACATGAAATATTTACTATTATCAGTAGCAAAAATATTGTTTTATAATTTGTGATCATGATTAACGATATCCATCCTACTTTGTTCAAGTTAAGCATATTTCGCATATAATATATAGCGAAATGAATGAAATCGTAACATTTTTGTTACCATCCATTTAAAAAATAAACATAGTTTTAGAATGTTTCAAATCGTTAATTAAATTTTCTTGTAACAAAAGAAATGTTTTTGGCTTTTTATTTTAAATTCTGAATATTGTGTTTTTTCCCGCAAAATGTGAACAGTAGGTATACCAAAATGTCAAAAATAAGCCACTGTATGAATTTTAGCGAGCTTTTGACCAGGTCAAATTTTAAAAGTCTCTATTCCCTGAACTAATGTCATAAATTATCCATCAGCGAAAATTTTAACGCAATTGGCACAAGGCCTTACAGCAACACATATAAATGTAAGGATAAATAATTTTCATATTGCTGAATATAAGCCACGGGTCAGAAATGTAAAAGTTTGTCTGTGCTCTCTATATGTTAACAAATTAATGTAACCACCCCTCTGGAGTTGAAGGAGATTTTTTTCATTTATGACGCGCTCAGTGGCGCGATGGTTAGTGCGATGAACTGCCGCGCAGAAGGTTTGGGTTCGATTCCCAGCCGTGGCAACACCTAAATGATTTTTCACTTGCCCTCCTCTCGTGATGATCTGACAAATCATCCGAGTACTATCGATTGTCAAGAAAAGGTTATCTCAAATTCACGGTTCGGAGTCGGCATAAAACAGGAGGTCCCACCATCGAGCAAAAAGTACACACGCACACATGAATGGTTGCGAGAAATCTCGGCCCTGGGTACTAACGTGCCTGTTGCTCCAAAAAAATGTGTTTGTATACACGGTTTCCAGTAGAAAATAAAATTAAAGTCCAAACTTTCGTTGAACTGTTCATTGGAATGAAAGTTATTTTTCATTCCAATGAACAGTTCAACGAAAGTTTGGACTTTGTAAGCAGGTACCAATAAATGTATATAAAATGTTTAGTCATGCAAAGGCTTATGACTTTTCTGCAGCTGACTTTCTAACAGATTATTTAACTAACATGTTTCAATCATTAAGAAAAACTTTATTGACAAAGGCCTGCAGCCATAAAGGCTAAGCTGCAAGTAAAGACGAGAGCTGCCATTAAGCTCTATATGTAAAGAAGGCGGAAAGAACACCGGCTATTCAGAAAAAAGAAGAAAGAGCAAGAACATCGATCAATTTTATAGAGAGGTGCCACTTCAGGGAAGACGTAAAAAGTCAAAGCCAGGGATACAAGGCTCTAACAGAATCCTGTCAAGATGAAAAGAAAAAACTCAAGAAGTAAAAATCGTTACCCACCACCTATTCATCGATTTTAAAAACGCATATGACAGCATTTATAGAGACGAACTATGCAGAGTCATGTCTTATTTTGGTATACTGCCATATTTCACCCGTCAGTGAAGGAGGACGATGGTGAGTTCTCCCTGCTCCATCAGGATCGGCAATGACCTAAGCGAATCGTCGATACCAAAAAAGGACTTAAGCAAAGCGACGAACTATCATAAGACTTCTCTAGCATCATTTTTGAGGGGATTGTGTAAAACTCCCGAGCCAACAATAGAGGCCCAATCTTCCATAAATCGGTGCAACTACTAGCATATGCCGACGACATTAATATGTCATAGCCACGTATTCAATTATTGATAAGGAACTGGCAAAAATGGATTTTGCATTATGTTAAGGTAAGGTCAAGTAGGTATATATGTCAAAATCGATTAATTGCCCAGACCATCATCATGGCGGTACTGGACTCTGTCTACTTCGGCTCCGCTATTAACTCTGACAACAACATCTCGCCAGAAATTAAACCATCAATCTATTTTGTTTCCCTTTTTCTTCGGGAAACTACTATAGGGATCCTATTCAAGACCCTGATCATGCAAGTCCGCTCTACGGTGCTAAAGCATGGAAGTACCAAACGCGGATGAAGGAATACTTGGTCGTTTGAGAGAAGAATTCTTCGTAAAACTAGGAATTTTTTTGACCAGCGGCATGTCGCTGCACAGCTCGTACAGTTTTTGGTTGAATCTTTGTCTCCATAGCCCGTCAACGCAAACAGGACCGAAGATTTTTCGAAGAATTTACCTCTCTAATCGACCAAGGATTTCTTCATCCGCTTTTGAGACGGTCCATGCTTCAACGCCGTAGAGCAGGACTGGGATGCTCAGAGTCTTATATAGGATCTCCTTAGTAGTTCGATGGCGGGCTTTACTACTAAATTGCCTTCTTTGCCCTAAGAAACAGCGGTTGGCAAGAGTAATTCTTCGCTTAATTTCTGACGAGATGTTGCAGTCAGAGTTAAAGCCGAGATAGACAGAATCCCGTACTACCCCTGTCAATGGTAACGTTCTTTCGGATTCGTCGGTGTTGAGTGGCCTTTCGTGTTGATAGCATAAACTTAGTCTTGCCCTCATTTAATGCTAAGCCCTTTTTGCCGCTTCCTTCTCTATACTAGCAAACGTGTCTATGACATCACGTTGAGTCTCACCAATGTCGTCGGCGTATGCTAGTAGTTGCACCGATTTTTAGAAAATTGTCCCTCTGGTGTTGGCTCGGGAGTTTTGCACAATCCTCTCAAGAAACAATTTTAAGAAGTCACATGACAACGCATCGCCTTGCCTAAATACTTTTTGGTATCGAATGTGTCGGTGGGGTTGTTTCCGACCCTGATGGAGCAGTGAGAATTCTCCATCGTCATCCTACACAAACGGACGAGTTTGGGAGGTATGCCAAAACTTGACATGGCTCTGTATAGTTCGTCTCTATAAATGCTGTCGTCTGCGGCTTTGTAATCGATGAATAGGTGATGCGTATCGATTTGGACTTCTTGAATTTTTTCCAGGATCTATCGAAGTGTGAAAATTTGATCGGCTGTGGACTTTTCTGCCCTAAAACCACACTGACAAGGGCCGATCAGGTTGTTGGTTAACGGTTTCAGGCGTTCACACATTACGGCAGATAGGATCTTGTTGGCGATGTTGAGGTCATCTACGCTTTTGTACTTGGCGCAGTTCAGATGGTCTCCTTTTTTGTGGATCGGGCAAACGTTGCTGAGGTTCCATTCTTCAGGCATACTTTCTTCCGACAAGATTCGCCTTATGAGTTGGTGGATGTAACTTATCAAGTCATTTCCGCCATTACCATTTAATATTGGGAAGGCCGTCATTTCCGGCAGCATTGTTAAGCATGAGTTTATATATTGCTATCCGAACTTCAATCAGGTCGGGTGGTTGGCAGTTTTCGCTGTCGTTGCCAACATTGAATGGTTCGTTCTGCCTAACAGCGAAATGTTGTTCGTCATCGCCATTTAACAGTCTGCCGAAGTGGTTCTTCCATATCCTCAGCATTGACTGTGTCTCAACAACGATATTTCCTTGTTCATCTCAACAGGATTCTGTTCGAGCCTTGTATCCTTGGCTTTGACGTTTTACACTTTTGTAAAACCTGCGAACGTCGTTCCTGGAGTGGCACCTGTCTATATCCTCGAAGTGTTCCTAGCATATTGTGTTATTGTCGGAATTCAAATCAGAGTTAATTATTAGGCGTGTTCCACTCAGAGATTTTACTCCCATATCTCAGATGAGATTTGTTTTTCAGTAGAACAACATTCTAAGCAGAATTTAACTTTTTCTTCCAAAAAAATGTTCGTAATTTGCAGCTGCACCTACCCTTTTTGAAGAGTATGTGAGGATGAGTAGACGACAAACTTTAATCTCATCATATCGCAGAAAATGGGAGTTTTGGTTTTCATAAACGTCGAAAATCTGCTCTAGTCCAATCGTCTTTCTTCTTTGTAGCATTAATGAACACACTCATTCAGAAGTACGGGTGCAGGCCTGCTTAAGTAGTTACAAAACGTCAGACGAGAATTAGAAATGGCCGCGAAAGAAGTTGTGCTCAATCTTAATTGTGAATTAATAAGGAAGGAAACAATTGGATCAACCTTTTCAATGTCCTCTAGAACGATTTTTTTTACAGAATTGAATTCTTTTTCCATCAGAATTCTTTTATGAATAACAGTGCAGCTTCTTATTTCCTTAAAAAAATGATAAATGTTATTGTAAACACACACATAATAAAAAAATTACAATAAAACGTTGTTTCCTTTATCACCTGCGCTTTTTGCAGTAAAAAAAAATATGGATGCACAATCAGCCAGATGCTGATTAGTCTTATGACGTTTCTGAACCTTATCTTCTGTACTTCATCTGGGTCTGTGCAATCAAATATCGGACTTTTTGAACACATCTAACGAAAATTTTAGCTAGGCAGACGTTTGTGAAAAAACCCAGATTCTCCAAGTAAGGAATAGTGTTCGACTTACGAAGATCTCGTCTCTAGTCTCTCGAATAGTAATCGACGACATCACATTTTACAATATTCGACTCTGTTGACATATTGAAACACACATTCACTTTCCGCTTAATAATTTATTTATTCACTCTCATTCGAACTCAACCCACACAAAACAAAACCCAAACAATTTTATTGTTCTATAATTCCATTAAATACAAAACAAATAAATTATTTCCTTTTTTGTGCGGCCTGACTTTATTTCACAACATGGCGCCGGTAATTTATGTATCTACTCAGTATGGCATTTCAAAATAATAGGTACTTACCATATATGACATTTCTAGATATTTTTGAATATAGTAATACCTGAGAAGAAGCACAATAAAATTAAACGTTAGTTTTACGCTATACCATATACTTTATAAGTGTTCCCGTACTTTGGAAGAAAATTTATTGGTTTCATTTTCCTTTTTAAGAATGAAATGGCATAAATCACAAGTCAAAATAAAAGATTTGACACTTTCCGAGACCAACTGATAGTTAACAAATTTTTGCGAACACAAATTTCTGAAGTTAGTCCGAATATGTTCCCGCAAATAAATAAAATATTCAGGCGAAAGGATCATAACGAAATTCCATGTGTCCGAATTTCCCAAACGACAGAGAACAGACAGACACTCACGGCTGTTGGTATAAGTCCGGAAAGTGTTGACTCTAACGACGGTTTTTTCACGATCGAAGATCCTCAAGAGAAGGCGAATACGATAGGCGCTGTCTTCGAGACCGTGTTTACGGTGAACAATCCTGTTCGCCCAAATCGCGATTTTGAGGAGAGAGCCTTTCTGAATCACTTTTATCTACGTACCGAAGTTCAAGCTTGCCGATCTGAGAATCACGGTTTTTCGTCATTGAATACGGTAAATTCAATGACGAAAATCCTTCAAATGGCATAGTCGCCAATAGCCTGATGCTGTTCGTGCAAAAAGATGAACTCCTGGACATCTTTGTATCACCGAAGAATAAAAAGTCGGCGGGAGAGGACGGTGTCCCAAACGTCGTATTGAGGCACCTTCCGATGGAAGCGGTCGATATTTTCACCACGCTGTTTAACAATGCACTGAATAATGCACATTATCCCGTGCACTGGAAAACGGCGGTGGTACATCCTATCCCCAAAAAGGACAAGGACAAAACAAACCCCGCAAATCTTCGGTCAATAAGCCTTCTGCCGAATGTAAGCAAGGTATTTGAGAAAATAGTCAATAGAGCTCTGCTTAAGTCGGTCGAGGAAAATAAAATTATTCCGGAAAATCAGTTTGGTTTTCGAGCGAGGCATGACTCTATTCATGCCGCGTCGAAACTAGTCTCCGACATCCAATGGAATAAATCCAAAGGACAATGCACAGGGGCCTGTCTGGTTGACTTTGAGAAGGCCTTCGACACCGTATGGTTAGAGGGGCTTTTCTACAAGCTGACCAGACTGGGCATGCGTAAACCCATGCTATATATGATTTATGAAATGCTTATGGGAAAGAAGTTCGTTGTCAAATGTGGCAACGTAACTTCGAGTAAAGTCTTTGAAATTAAAAACGGTTTACAACAGGGGGCGGTGAACTCCCCGATATTGTTTAACATTTATACAAGTGATCTTGTAGGTTCCCTCAGTCACGCTATAGCGTAATCAGATGATCTGGTGGCGTATAGATCAGGTCCGAAAATCGGAGTCATCAACATACTTTTGCAACGTGACTTCGATCACATTAAGGGATATTGCGATGATTGGAAATTGAGGATCAATTTCCAAAAAAACGAAACAATTCTGTTCAGGACCCCAGTACAGAGGGCTTCTTACGATACCAGAAAAAAACTGGAAAAAATTGTGTATCATGGGACAGCATGGACGGCCGTAGGCGGTGAGAAGTGAAGTCAAATACCTTGGCATCTGGCTTGACAGGTATCTGTATTTTAATAAAAATGTGGATGCTTGTCTGGCCAGGGGTAGGGGGGCTTATGCTCCGACAAGCAGATTGTTTCATAGCAGTCAACTTGATTCAAGGCTGAAAGTCATTTGCTACATGGCCCTCATAAGGCCGATCATTGCCTACGGTTGTCATGTGTGGTTCAATTTTTCACCACATGGAAAGGATACGTCTGTTTGAGAGGCGTTGTCTCCGATCCTGTTTAGGATTGTACCGAACGCCGGACTCCTGATCTTCAGGGCTTATTACCCCAAACAAACATACATGGAGAGTACACTTGTGTCTGGCTTTATTCCACCAGAGGCATTTATTTATATCGATTCGTTAGGGTTGGTACAAGACAGGAACGGTATCCCGGTTTTGTACCACCGCTACCGTGACGCGCGTGACTGAAGCTCGTAGCTGAGTCAGAAGTTATAAACAAGGCAAGCCGTAAGCGCTTACACAATGTGTATCTTCTTGAATCTGTAGCTTGAAGTTTAATGGAGGGCAACTTCATGCAAGAAATGTTTCTCTCTTTTGATAGCGATACCATTTGCCAGCTACAAATACGCATTCTGTACAGCCCTTATCCTATCACATCCCATCTTTAATTTTCTCCAAAAATTGGGTGTGGCTAAGAATTGTATGGGGATGAAATATAGAAAATGGTATTGGCAATGGCACAATATATTGTTGAGACAGTTTATCTTATCATTTATGGCTCGACAACCCCATATGCTATGGGGTTGAGTATACAAATAAAGTCGTTTTATTCGATTTTCTTAAAATGTCCCCAGAAGTTGTTTAGTTACGCATGTTTAAATATTTAAATTGTTTCTTAAGCAACGTTGCTAGCTAAACAATGATTGTTTCAAAAAACGTAATAAAATTTACAAATCTAGTACAAAACAGTGTCAGCCTTATTCATAAGCAAGTGCTTATTTCTAGCCTCCGAGTGGTAACTATCGGTTACTGGTCTCAACCAACCGGATTTGACTTGCTTAACGATAAGCGCGAGCAACACTATAAACAGCCAGGTCAGAAAGGCACTGAATGAATACCCGGCCTGCTGTCCGAGGCGAACCTAGACAAGCTGCTTCGACATATTCGGACAACAGGTTGTCTAGGAATTTCAAGGGTTAGTCAGAGATGGTGGCGAATGAACCGAAAGGCAAACGGCAGCGCTCAATCCCGCAGTGGATACTGATGGCCCTGTGTCCTAGGGATATCTAATAAATTGGAACTGGCCCTCCAGTTTGGGGGTTGTGCTTAAGGTTAACTTTCCAACCATGGGAAAAACTAACGGTTACGAAGCAACCAATAGCCTCGGAAAGGACTGATTTTATTTTTGACGACACGGCTAAAAGAAAAAAGGACAACGACGTTCGTATCTGCACCTGGAATGTGAGAACATTAAACAGGAGAGGTCCAAGCGAACAACTAGCGGAAGCCCTAAACTGCTACAAAGCCTACATTACTGCCATCCAGGAAATACGATAGGATGGGCCGGGCCAACTAAGGATGGAAAACTGTGACATCTACTACGGACCGTGTTAGAGTGAGCAGAAACAGCGACTATTCGGATGCGGATTTGTTATAAGTGCCAGACTTAGGCAAGAATATGTTTCCAAGACATTAGCGAACGCTTCGTAACAATCCAGTTCAAGGCCAAATTCGCCAACATAATCCTTATATGCGCTCACGCCCTAACGGAGGAAATATATGATATAGCTAAGGACTGCTTCTATGAGCTCCTTGACAAAACCTATGAGCGACTACCGAAGCACGATGTTAAAATCGTGCAAGGAGATGCTAACGCAAAGGAAGGAAGAGAAGACATCTTTAGCAGTATTGTCGGAAAACATAGCCTACACGACAACACGTTTGGTAACGAACTTAAGCTAATAGACTTCGCTACGGAATGAAATGCCACAATAGCACACGTTTTTCTCACCTCGATATCCATAAGGGGACATGGCAGTCTCCAGATCAACGAACCGTCAACCAAATTGATCACATTACGATAGACAAGAGACACGCTCCAGAATTTTGGATGTTGGAACATTCCGAGGAGCTAACAATGAATCGGAGCACTACCTTGTTGCAGCCAAGGTAAGAATGCGGATATCCAACATGCCACAACAATCCAGAAATACTGTGAAAAAATTAATGTCGACAGACTGTAATCGCAAGAGACCAGCATCGAATGTCGAAGAAGAATGGATGCCAACAGGCTATTAGATCAGCCGCAACTGATTTGCTAGCTTTCTCGCGCCCACCAGCAAGAACTCTCTGGTTTGATGCGGAATGGCGACAGATGCTCGCAGCCAAGAACGAGGCCTATAAGCTAAGCTGCAGGTAAAGACTAGAGCTGCCGTTGAGCTCTATAGGCAGAGAAGAAGTGAGGAACACCGGCTTTTCAGAAAGAAGAAAAAAAAACAAGAAAAGCACGCGATCGAGGATATAGAGAGGTGCCACTCCAGGAACGATGTTCGCAAGTTTTACCTAAGTGTAAAATCTCAAAGCCAAGGATACAAGGCTCGAACAGAATCCTGTCGAGATGAACAAGGAAATATCGTAGTTGAGACACAGTCGATGCTGAGGATATAGAAGAACCACTTCTGCAGAATGTTAAACGGCGATGACGAACAACATTCCGCTGTCAGGCAGGACGCGACAGCGAAAACTGCCAACCACCTGACCTGAGTGAAGTGAGGATAGCAATATCTAAACTGAAGCTTAATAAGGCTGCCGGAAATATCGGCCTTCCCGCTGAATGACTTGGTAAGTAACATCCACCAAACTCATACGCCGGGTCCGGTCGGAAGAAAGTATACCTGAATAATGAGATTCCAGCCGCATACGACAGCATTTATAGAGACAAACTATACAGAGCCATGTCTAGCATTTGTAAACTTTTCAGAATCGGAAACGACCTCACCGACACATTCGATTTAGGCAAGGCGATGCGCAGTCATGTGTCCTCTTCTCTTGAAAGGATTGTGCAAAACAACAAAACAGACGCACAATTTTCCAAAAATCGGTGCAACTACTATCATTCGCAGACGATATTGGCATCATTGGTAGGACTCAAAACGTGATGTCGTAGCCACGTGTGCTATAATAGAGAAGGAAGCGGCAAAAATGGGTTTTTAGCAGTCAACGAAGGTAAGTCCGAATATATGCTGTCAATATGAAAGGACACACAACATCGACGATTTGAACAGAACGTCATATATATAACTTTGAGGTAGTACGGGACTTTGTCTACCTCGGTTCCGGTTTGCCTACCTCGGAATTATACGAAGAATCACTCTTGCCAGCCACTGTTTCTTCGGACTAAGAATGCAATTCAATAGTAAAGCCCTCACTTGAACTAATAAGGAGATCCTAGATAAGACCGTGATCATCCCAGTCCAACTCGACGGCGTTAAAGCATGGACCGTCTCAAAAGCGGATGAAGAAATTCATGGTCGATTCGAGAGGAAAATTCTTCGAAAAATGTTCGGTCCCGTTTGAGTTAACGGGCTATGGAGACGAAGATTCAACCAATAACTATACGAGCTGTACAGCGACATGCCCCTGGCCAAAAAAAAAAATCCGCAGTGGACGTTTAAGATGGTTAGGACATGTAGAACGAATGGACACCAATATTCCGACTCGCAGTCTCCGATTCCCAGCCAGACGTCGGACGCAGTAGAGTAAGTGGCGCGCACAAGTAGAAACCGACCTCAACCAACTTGAAGTGCGCAACTGCAGGCAGTTAGCTAAGGACCGGGTTAATTGGAGAGGAATGTTGGTTGTGGTTCATTCCGGATCGTATCGCCATTTAAGTAAGTAAGTAAGCTCTGAATTGTCCGTTTCTTCAATGGATAGTGAAGTTTCCATTCGGACAGCAATGTGACCATTCCATTCGGACAGTAAGAACACCATCCCATATAGTTTGAATAGTTTTATAGACTAACGTTAAGGGTCCCTAAATCCTATATAAGCTTGACGCCTCAATCGATTCAAATAAGATTGTTCAAGCAATATCTTCTTAGGTGATTAGAGCCCAGTCATTCCAACTGTCATTCCTGCTCATCATTTCTCTTTTTTTTCCATGTTCAATGGCTTACCATAATTCCTGTCTGCCAACTCTCTACAAGCTTATACTTTAAAAGACCAACTTAAACGTTCTCCTCAATTTCTCCCTACCGACTTCTTACAACTTACCCACGCTCAGACTGATGTCTTCAAAGTTCTCCATCGGTTGCTTACAGCATGCCATGCAACAGACTGCTGTCTCCCATGTCATCCTATTCTAAAATCTGTCGACTGTGATTCTCTACAGCTTACCCTTTCTCAAACTGATGTCCAGCCCACAGCTGTTGACAAGATCACCCTTTGACAAGATCACCCGCCCCACAAAAACGAACCCAAACACCGACTCTTTTGCATAAAATATTAATTTCAAGATCCGGCTTGACACTACGTACAGGATTTGCACATTAGCTTATATTATCCTGTTTTTCAGTAGATCGGGATGTAGCGACTGTTACATTCGGATAACAAGAACATAAGTATCGCTGCATTGATCCTACAACTTCTTCACATCATCACTTTTAAAGGGTATCGCTAAGGGCCGTGCAGGTGAGCTTAATGCCTCATGTGAATGTCAAAAGACCAAATCGATTGAAACAACTACGCTCAATCGTTTTCTTCTTACAGATTGGAACCAAATCCTTAACATCGTCTCTTTTGATCATCAGTTCCATTGTCCATGTTAAGTGCTTTCCTAACAAGCTTAGCATCTTAAACACTAATGTCTTGCATTTCCTTTCGACTCGTTACAGCTTTCAATGTCACAGACTTATGAATTCAAGGTCCGCCCTATCCTCAATAGATTTCTATCGACTCCTTACCACTTTCTATATCACAAACTGATGACATGAATGGTCTCCTATCCAAAGTATCTTTCAATTTACTCCGTACAGCGTTACCTCTAGAAGACTGACCAGTTTCTAAAGCTTGCGCCTTAAAGTGTAACGTCCTCAATGTTCTCCTTTTCCCAATGTCTTCCAAGCTTATCCTCAAGATCACACCTGCTGGGTGAAACATTTTTTGTTTTCATTTTACTACTATGACGATCAGCAACGGATCGGGATATATAGAAACCGTAAGAACACCGTCCAACATAAGTATCACTCCTACTTTTCGTCTTAACAGTCTAAAAGATTATCGCTTAGGGCTCTCTCAATCATATATGAGCTTGGCATTGTTGAATCGATTTCTTCTTTGGTGATTAGAGCTGTCCAACTTTCGTTCATGTTCATCACTTCTTTTCTGACCATGCCCAATGTTTATCATTACATTCTTTCCATCAACTCCCTGCAATCTTATACTCATGCAGACTAATGTCTTCCATGTTTGCCAAATGTTCCAAATCGACTTCTTAAAGGTTACCTTTGCGCAGACTGATGTGTCTGCTGTTCTATTCTATTCTAAGATCATTCCTATCTCCTGTATTTCCCTAGATCATACCCTTTCCCAAACAGATATTATTACTGCCCTACCTACCTCAAAAACAGTCTAAACACCGACAGTTGTGTGTAAGATACTTGGTTCTTCATACTACCAGACACTACTATGACGACCTACAGCATCTGGCTGTCAAGTTCGTGCGCTTCCGCAATAGATCGGGTGGCAGCGACATAATCCTCCAACTTTGCGATATTGTCTAAACGATTGCAAAGGGTTTTTCTAAGAGCCAGCTTTCTTATAAACGTCAACAACCAATCAAGGCTACAAAAACAAATAAAACATGACCGTTCGATTGTTTTTGCTCACATGGCCCAAGTACTTACCATTCTGTGTCTTGATTATCAGTTCCATTGTCCATTTTCAACGCTTTGGTTATCCACAATTGCTCTCTATCAAGTCTCAACATTCTAAGCTTGTCCCTGACTAAATCTTTCAATGTTCTTCGAGTCCTTAATAGCTTTTTGTTGACTCATTACAGCTTACGACGTGACGTTGCAAACTGATGTCTGTAATGATCTCCATGTTCTAAATAGATTTCTACCGTCTGTTTACCGCTTGCCATATCGTAAAATGACGCCTTCAATGTTCACCTTTCCAAAACTCTTTACAGCATGGTCTCAGCTGATTATTGACTTATAAAGCACAATCTAAACAAAGTTTAACGTCTTGAATGGTATCCTTGTCCTCAACGTCTTACAAGCATACGCTCAAGCTCACTGATGTCTTCACCCTTTACCTAGTGACAAGATCGCCCCCAAATACATACTGTTGGATGTAAAATATTTCTTTCTAGACAATTTGATGACCAGTAATGAATCGGGATGTAGCGACTATTTCTTTTGGAGCAACCAAACATTATCCTTCTTCTTCTTCACATTCACTTACATTTTCAGAGGGTATCGCTAGGTGATCCCCTCATTTAAGCGTCAACAACCCATAAAAGCTGGAAACATTGATTCAAACAACATCTACGATTTTTTCCGACGAAATTAGAGACCAGGTCCTAGCATTGTCTCTCGAACATCTGTTCTAATGTCCATGTCTAAAGTTTTTCTTGTACGTAGTTCCACTGAAGTTCCGCAGTATGATGTCTTCACTGTTATCCTTTACCATTTTTCACACATATGTATTCACTCCACACCCGCTTGATGTGTACTAGCCTGTGTAATAGCCTCGGAAAGGACTGATTTTGCTGTTGACGACCCTGCTAAACAAAAAAAGAGACAACGACGTTCGTATCTGCACCTGGAATGTAAGAACATTAAACAGGAGAGGTGCAAGCGAACAACCAGCAGAAGCCCTAAACTGCTACAAAGCAGACATCACTGCCATCCTGGAAATACGATGAGATGGGCCGGGCGAAAAGAGGATGCAAAATTATGACATCTGTTACGGACCGCGTTATAGTGAGCAGAAACAGCGAGTATTCGGATGCGGATGTTATAAGTGCCAGAAGTAGGCAAGAAGTCTTATGTTTCCAAGACATTAGCGAACGCATTGTAACAATCCACATCAAGGCCGAATTAGCCAACATAAGGCTTCTATGCGCTCATGCCCCAACGGAGGAAAAAGTTGATATAGCTACGGATTGCTTCTAACGAAGTAACGCGCTGGGAGATTTTATCGCAAAGGTAGGAAGAGGAAAAGACACGAAAACGCGCCCGGTAACGGTCTAAGGTTTATTGACTACTTCGCTACGTAACGAAATGACACTATATCTGCCAAAAAAGTTCGGAAGAAAGTATGCCTGAAGAATGGAACCTCAGCATCGTTTGCCCGATCAACAAAAAAGGATACCCTCTGCAGAGGCACAATTCGCCTCGATATCGCCAGCAAAATTCTATCTGCCGTAATATGTGAACGCCTGAAACCGTTTACCAACAACCTATTCGGCCCTTTTCAGTATGGTTTTAGACCAGGAAAGTCTACAACCGATCAAATTTTCACACTTCGGCAGATCCTGGAATAAACCCAAGATGTCCAAATCGATACCCACCACCTATTCATACCGCATATGACAGCACTTATAGAGACGAATTATACAGAGCCCTGTCTAGTTTTGGTATACCGCCCAAACTCGTTCGTTTGTGTAGGATGACGATGGAGAATTCTCGCTGCTCCACCAGGGTCGGAAACGATCTCACCGACACATTCTACCAAAAAAGGATTTAGGCAAGGCGATGCGCTGTCATGTGACTTCTTCAATTTGGTTCTTGAGAGGATTGTGCAAAACTCCCGAGCCAACACCAGAAGCACAATTTTCCAAAAATCGGTATAACTACTAGCATGCACCGACAACATTGCCATCATCGGTAGGACTCAACGTGATGTTATAGCCGCGTTTGCTAGTATAGAGAAGGCAGCTGCAAAAATGGGTTTAGCAGTAAATGAGTGCAAGACGAAGTACATGATGTCAACACGAAAGGACACACAACATTGGAATTGGACAGAACGTACAGATATATTTTTGAGGTAGTACGGGACTTTGTCTATCTCGGCTCCGCTATTAACTCGGACAACAACATCTTGTCAGAAATTGAACGAAGAATTACTCTTGCCAACCGCTGTTTCTTCGGGCTAAGAAGGCAATTCAGTAGTAAAGCCTTCACTCGAATTACTAAGGGGATTTTATAGAAGACCCTGATCATCCCAGTCATTGCTCATCACTTCTCTTCTTTCCATGTTCAATGGTTTTTTCTTAATTCCTGTCTATCAAACCCCTACAAGCTTAGCCTTTTACAGACTAATGACCTTAACGTTCTCCACAATTTCTCCCTATCGACTTCTTACAGCTTACCCATGTTCAGACTGATGTCTTTAAAGTTCTCCATCGGTTGCTTACAGCTTACCATGCAACAGACTGCTGTCTCTGATGTTCTCCTATTCTAAGATCTGTCGACTGTGACTGAGCTTACCTTTTTCCAAACTGATGTCCATCCCACAGCTCGCCAGCGTCCCCTCAAAAAACGACCCCAAAAGACCAACTCTTGTGTGTAAAATATTTATTCTCGATACTGTCAAACAAAATTTTGATACATAAACATGTTTTGATTGTTTTTTCTCGTTTGTTTTACTGTGTTCTGGTTTTTATTTTAAAAATATATTTACTGAGTCTTTCGGAAGCCCCGTTCATTAATAAAATATTACTTTATCGTTTACAATTACAATTAACATTACAATATAGTTTTACTTTCTTTTAAAATATAATTATGTATATAAATATTGTTGCGTGTATATATAATGCATGTGTTTTCTTGTGTATATGCATGGTATATATATATATATTGTTGCGCATACAAAATTTTAACAGAAATGAAACATTTTTTAGCGCATAAAATTACAGTAGATCTCTCCTAATTGTTAGGAAATACAAGACACAAACAGCAATAAAATATTTTTATATCGTACGTATGTAGAAACGAGCCAAACACAAATTATTCAATAAAATAAAAAAATAAATTAAAATTAATTAAAAAAATATATTTATATGTATATATATATATGTATATGTATATGTAAAGTATTTAAAGTTTTTTGCTTTGCGGTTGTTTTGTGAATTTTGGATTTCATATATTTTGTGCACTACACACATCACGGGTGTGTTTCGGGTTAGTTAGTCGTCGTCCTTGTTGTCGGTTTTTAGATCGTATTTAGCACACAGTTCTTCGGGCGACAGGCCGATTAGATTCTGTAGATCGCCCACAAATCGGTAGACGTAACGTTTGCCCGCCGTCTTGTGGATTATGTTCTTGTCGTAGTAGTACCGCAGGCCGCGACTCAGCTTTTCGTAGTTCATTTTTGGCTTGTTCTTTCGGATGCCCCATCGTCGGGCTACTTCGTCTGGGTCGGTCAGCTTGAATTCCCAGCCATCGCCGGTCCAGGAGATGAAACTTTGGCAGGTTTTGTCCATTAGTAGTTCGAGCAGGAATTGCCACAGTTGAATGGGGCCGGAGCCGGTGAAGCAGGGCACTCCGCCAGGCGCTGTGGGGTAGCCTCCACCACCGCCGAGACCTTTTTCGAGGCCCATGGAACTCATGTATGCCGCAAGGTTGTGCGGGCTGAATTGATCTGGTGCGAGGTGCGACTGGTGGGATTGTGGCGGCGGGTGGTGACTACTCTGGAAGGCTGACGGTGGTGGTGGTGGGTGGTACGACACGAAATCTGGCGGTGGGTATGTGTCATGATATCGCGGTCGGGCGTAGGGATTGTATTTGTGCTCGCCTAGGATGCCGGAGTAGTAATCTGGGCCGGGAGCGTGATTTGATGATGAGGTGTTGCCACCACCACCACCACCACCGCCGCCGCCGCTGCCGCCACCGCCGCTGTCCATTTGGTAGGATGGTGGCGGCGCATGGTGAGGGTGATGATGATCCATCATCGTACTGTCGTGATAGCCGTCATTGCTGCCAAGACCTGGCTCCTCCTTGATGTGGTGGTACATTGGCGCTCCGGAGTTAGAACCACCGCCGGAAAGCATGTGCAAGTAGCTTAAATTCAGCGCCGACGTGTTGTTATTGTGTGAGTAATCTGCGGCTGTGTTTCGAGTGTCACCATGTGCCACTATTGTCGAACCACTACTATTGCTACTGCTACTACTCGCCGAACTGTTGTTCGTCGCTACTTGATGAAGTTGGTGTTGTTGTTGCTGTTGCTGCTGTTGTTGCTGCTGCTGTTGTTGTTGCTGCTGTTGTTGTTGCTGCTGTTGTTGCTGCTGCTGCTGTTGGGGATTGTGTGACCCTATCGCCGGATGAATGCTTAAACCCACTCGCTCCATTGACATGTGTTGCGTGGGTGGTGGCGGCTGTGGTTGCGCTGATGTTGGTGGTGGTGGTGTGCCGCTATGCGGCGTCACTGATGACCCCACCACTCCTGACCCATGCGAGGTCGAATGAAAACTGCTGTTATCACTAGAAGAGTAATCGTGTGCGGTTAATCTTTGATTATTGTTGTTACCTAAATAATTGGCTATTTGGTCCGATCCACAGACTGACGACGAGCCACCACCACCCAAATAGGCAGCTGCTCCCAATCCACCTCCAGCACCGCCATCTTCACAGTCCTTTTGCAAAATCTCCAGATGCTCCCACAGTATATCACCAGTAAATGGCGGTGCGATCGCCAGAAATCTCTCTCTACCCAGCGCCACCATCGCTCGGCCGGTCATCTTCAAAAACGGCTGGATATTCATCGATTCCAATGAGAACTCCTTGGTGGCCCAATTAAGCCAATAGATCACATGATCTTCAGTCCATTCGCGTGGATCTTTGGTGATATTACAATTTTGTACTTCCTTCTCCCAGGAGGCGAATGACGCCTTCAGCACCTCGGCGACCTTCTTATTTGTGCCCGGCGTAAACGGTGGTATCTGTGCAGGCACATCCAGCGACGCCTCGTGATCAGACAAATCGGACAAGCTGCGCAGTGTCGCACCATCCTCGTTCGATGGATCCTGCTGCTGATGCTGGTGCTCCTCCTTTATGAATACATTCTTACCCTGAACGAAATTCGGTAGAAATGTAACTTTACGATTCTTTTTCAATCGCATCTTAGGTTTTAGTGTGGTGATCTCTATTTTTTTTCTAGCTTTTGTGATTCTTAATATATATTATATATATAGTTATACTATATCGCTTGTATTTTTTTTTTAGTAGTGTATGTGGTGCGTATGTACAGATATTACGAAAGATAGGAGTGTATTATACGTTTTGCCCATTTATACTATATGTAAACAGTAAACACAACAAGAAGTTGATCATCGATGCAAAATTAAAAAAATTCTAATAGAAAAGGAAAAATAAAACAAAAAAATATCCAAAAATAAAAAAACAAAATGAAAACCAAAACAGAAAAAAGGATTAAAATTTCGTTAAGGTAGGGGTTAAAGGATTTCCCCCCCCTTGTAGGATAGACACAAAAAAAATGTTTTCTTAAACCGAAAAAAAAAAATTAACTTATCAAATTTATTACAACAAAACGGCCACACACCATACTCTCTGCCTCTCTCTCTGTCTGTCAAGAGGTTTTTTTTCCCGCGATCCAACGATGAAACGATCTCACTCTTCCTGGCGCTCCGCTCTCGCACTCGACTGTCGTCTATTTCCACTCTCTCTCTCCGTATATATGTCGGTAGGTAAGACGAAAAAAAAAAATTACTTCCTCTTGAGTTCATTCATGGATAGAATCGATCGTGTGTATAGTTGTAGAAAAAAAAAAAACACGAATCAAAGGAAACAAAAAAAAAAACGAGAAAAGGCGTTCAACAAGTGATCCTCCGGATACGGCAACGGCAACGACAACGACGACTACGTAGCCTATTATCGCACTTGCGCATGATCCACATTCAGTTCTTTAGATTTTTTTTTTGTTAATTTTTCTTTCGTTCATTAATTTGCACCGCGAATTACGCACTGATTCATAAAAAAAAAACGAACGGCAGATTTCTTCTTCACCACTACACAATATCACATTTGGGCTTTACTCGTGTGGTTTATTTCATTCACAATTTAGTAAAACTTGCACTCTCTCGACAATGATTAGAATATTTTCAATTTTTTTTTAATTTCTTTTTGTATATTTTTATCTCTATGCACTTTCGTTTTAGACACCATACACGAATTTCATTCTGTAATTCTTCGACACAAACTAGAGGGTCGAACTATAAGCACCAGACGGAGACGACGAACGAAGGAAGACGACAACGACAGCGACGACTACGACGGCGAAATGATATTCAACACACATTCAACGTTTTTTTTTTTTTTTCTTAAATTAAAGACTCATTACATCTCGCTCTGGCTGCCATAATGCTGCGCTATCGACAAACAGGCAAGCACACACAATTTTTTGACAGTTCACTTCCGCTGCAAACCAAACAAGATAAAACAACAGAAAATGACGAAAAAAAAAATGCCATTTCAAATTGAAAACAACATAAAAAAAAAGCGCACCTGACATCAGTTGTTTGATCTCGCTCGCACTTGGGTGGAAGAGATACGCGCTGGCCATATGGGATTGAAATCATCTCACAGGGTTGGTGTGAGTTAGAGGCGAACAGTGTTTTTCTTTAGGTTTGGTTGTGTGTGGATGACGAAGAGTTACCACAGCGCAACGGCCAAGGCAACCGAAATGGTGGAATTTTTTTTTTTTTATTTTAGCATTTTGTGTACTCGACTTGTACACCCGCATATAGGAATTGATGGTTGCGGTAATGTGGTATGGATTTTGTGTGATGGTATTTGCCTGCATGGATATGTTTCTTTGTTGGGAGAATTGATAATAGCAATTGGCTTGATGGTAGTG
This sequence comes from Rhingia rostrata, assembly GCA_949824845.1. Classification (NCBI taxonomy): domain Eukaryota; kingdom Metazoa; phylum Arthropoda; class Insecta; order Diptera; family Syrphidae; genus Rhingia; species Rhingia rostrata. Next base: position 25,515,593 of record OX463755.1, on the reverse strand, counting down.
GTGCGCTGGTGGATGACAGTTGGGAAGGGTGGTAAAGTGTTTACGATCGGTGAAAAACTACCATACAGTGAGGTAGGGAAATAATGGACACTTGTTGAATATAATATTAGGTAATATTTCGATTTAATGGAAATACGTATGAGATACGAGTTTTATGTAATTTCGAAATATACATACCTACATGAGAATATTTTTATTCAAGTGTGGTTGGTTTGCTGATTTTTGAACGGTCAGGTAACGCAGTAGAGTTGGTCGTAAAGAAAGGGTCAAAGTCCTTTGGTTTTAGGAAGGGGGTTGTTTGGTCGGATTAAACTGTTTTATATTCAGTGGGGTGCACTTGACTCATGCACATTATGCAGATAGGTATTTTAATTGCTTGGGAAAATCAGGAAGTTATCTTGCCTATATTGGTTAGTAAAAAAAATGCTACATCAATGGGAAAATATGTGTGTCGCGTATAAAGAGGAAATGCCAGTAAATTCACATAGAACAGTGTTTTTCAAACTTTTTGAGTACGCGACCCCTTTGTTATAGTAAAAACATTTTGGCGACCCCACACTATATATTGCGGCAGTAATTTAAAAGGCTAACCAGACGTCCTCTTTTAAGAGGACATGTCCACTTTTTATCAAGAAAAATATTGTCCGGTATCTTTTTGACAAAAAAAACATGAATTCGTCTCAGTTCAGTTTTACAACAAAGCCTTTTATCAAAAGTAATGCAGACATTTTCTGCACATATCTGGTAAACGGTGATCCATTTCGAGGTTCCCTACTTTTTTAAAGAAAAAAACACAGAAAATTAAAATTTAATGGAGAATGTTTATTATCATTTGAAAGAACATTCTTTGGCATTTATTTTTTGAAGATTATGTCTATCAAATGTTGGCCGTTGCTACGTCGCAGATGGTCCATCCGTTGAGTCCAATTTTCGATCACTCGTTCGAGCATTTCGACTGGTAACTGACACGCGTGATGTTTTCCTCCAAGGCCTGAATCGAAGCGGGTTTGTCGGCATAAGCTTTTGACTTTACATATCCCCACTGGAAAAAGTCTAACGGTGTGATATCACACGATCTTGGTGGCCAATCGACCGGCCCAAAACGTAAAATTATGTGCTCACCGAAATGTTCTCTCAATAAGTCCATTGATTGATGCGATGTGTGGGAAGTGGCGCCGTCTTGCTGAAACCAAATGTCGCCGAGATCACGAGCTTCAATTTCAGGCATCAAATAGTCGGTTATCATGGCACGATAACGGTCGCCATTGACGGTTACGTTCGCACCGGCATAATTTTTAAAGAAATATGGACCGATGATTCCACCGCTCCACAAACCACACCAAACCGTTGTTTTTTCTGGATGAAGTGGCAGTTCTTCAGTCTCTTCGTCCCAAATGCGGCAATTTTGTTTGTTTACATACCCATTGAGCCAGAAATGGGCCTCATCGCTAAACAAAATTTGCCTCGAAAACGTCGGATCTTCTTGGAACTTTTCAAGAGCCCATAGAGCGAAGCGATGTCGCTTGGGAAGGTCGAGCGGCTTCAGTTGTTGCACAAGCTGTATTTTGTACGCTTTCAATTTAAGATCTTGACGTAAGAGCGCCAATTCGTTCCATACGTCAGTCCGAGTTGCTGCGAACAATTGTTGAACAATTTGTAAATGTTGTTCACGCGTAAGTCTTTCCATTATGAAATGCCAAACAATACTAAACAAAAATAACATGACAGTATGACACGACTCACACGTGATCTGTCAAAAAAGGCTAATGAAAAAAGTATCTCTACTTGGATCACCCGTTATTTGTTTAACAATTGATTGACTCTGAATCGCTTGCTGAGTCGATCTAGCCGCATATGTCTGTCTGTCTGTCCATTTGTCCATTTCTGTTTTACTGGGTTTGGATGTATAAATTTTGAGCAATTTTGAGATTTTCATATGTGCCCTCTTTTTCGTAGGCATAGATCTGGGCATCCTATACATCAAGCTGCACTGAACCCCTTCCAAGCCCGGTCTAATTACACAAAATTTTACTTATTCGCGTTTGAATTTCTCCCGTGTTGCAAAAAAAAAAAAACCTTAGCAGGCCTTGCAGTAATGTGCATTATTAATAATGCCAATCGTCTCATATGGACACACTGCTTTCTTCATCAACAAGTTCTGGTATCCAAGGTGTTACCAAAAAAATAAATTGTTGGCGCAACTGGCTCGTTAGTACCCAGGGCCAATGTCCTATGCTCCTGTTCTATGCAGACTCCGAACGTCAAATTTGAGATAAGCTTTTCTTGACAATTGATACTACTCGGGTTATTTGTCTGATCATCATGGGAGGAGGGCCAGTGAAAAATCAATAAGGTGTTGCTCCGGTTGGGAATCGAACCCAGACCTTCTCCACGTCACCATTGACATAAAAAACTTTGATGTAGTACGGGACTTTGTCTTCTCGGCTACGCTGTTAAATTAAACGAAGAATTACTCTTGCCAACCGCTGTTTCTTCTCGCTAAGAAGGCAATTTAGTAGTAAGGCCCTCACTTGAACTACTAAGGAGATCCTATATAAGACCCTGATCATCCCAGTCCTGCTCTACGGCGCTGAAGCATGGATCGTCTCGAAAGCGGATGAAGAAATCCTTGGTCGATTTGAGTGGAAAATTCTTCGAAAAATCTTCGGTCCCGTGTGCGTTGACGGGCTATGGAGACGAAGATTCAACCCAGAACTGTACGAGCTGTACAGCGACATGCGCCTGGTCCAAAAACTCCGCATTGGAAGTTTAAAATGGCTAGGACATGTAGAACGAATGGAAAACAATACTTCAGCGCGCAGAGTCTTCGATTCCCAGCCAGACGTCGGACGCAGTAGAGGAAGACCTCGCCTTAAGTGGCGCGCACAAGTTGAAACCGACCTCAACCAACTTGAAGTGCGCAACTGGAGGCAGTTAGCTAAGGACCGGGCTAATTGGAGAGGCATGTTGGTTGAGGCCCAGGTTCAATCCGGACTTTAGCGCCACTTAAGTAAGTAAGTAAGCTTTTCGTACAAAATCGGAGTGCCCAGGATGTTGCCATCTGAATTAAAATGTTGTTCTCAAAGATGTGATCAGAGTTGTAAACTCAATTAAAGACAAGGCCTTGCAAAGCCGGCAGTTTCGAATAATATGTGATGAAATGGGTTCACTCCATCAATATCTTCTTTATCACACATAGTCCAGATGGCGGTCAAAAGGAAAGGTTTTGGCACGAGTTCTGGAATTAAAAGCTAATTCCTGTTTTTACAGGTTTCAAAGTCTGGAAATTCCAGTAATTTTTCTGATCCCACCTGGCTTTTAAAATTATCATTTTCGCTGATCGTTTTGATCATTTAAAGATCTTGAGTAAGAGCCTCCAAGGGAGAGAAGAAAGATAAAATCAGATAATCCCTCGCAAAACTTCGTTTGGGTCAGAGTCTTGACAAAAAAAAAGTTCGGTTATTTTCCCCACGTTCAAAAGATCCTCGAAGTAATTTAGTCACATGAATCGATATCAGTAAGCTCTCATATTCATCTCATGGTACAGAGTTGGCATAATTTAGAAAATAAACTATTAAGTTACTTTCCAGAACTGGATTCTGAAAGTGGAGATGGACAGAGATGGATATTAAATCCTTTTTTGAATAAGTCAGTCAAACTCGCCGATCTTCCATCGGTAAATTTGAATGAAAATCTTATAGACTTAGCTGCAGATGGCATGCTGAGAATGGAATTCAATTCAAAAAGAATTGACAATTTCTGTATCAAAAGAAGAGGAGAGTATCCTAAGCTGGCAAACGACACTTTGAAGTTGTTGCTGCCATTCGCCACTTCATACCTGTGTGAAGTCACGTTCTCTTCAATGTTTGACATTAAAACTAAGAAGAGAAACAGGCTAAATTTGGAAAATGATTAAATCCTCAGGCCGTGTGTCAATTGCGTTAAAAAGCGGGTTAAATTTTATCCACTGTTTAATTTTTGAGTTTTCTGCACTCTACCAATGTCAAAAATCACCCACTGGCTAAAATTTTAACGCAATTAACACACGGCCTAAAAGTGTCAAAGATTAGTCCAAGATTTCAAAGTTTATTAAAAAATAAACAGGCACATATTTCGCACTAAAAAATACCGTGTTTGATTTTAATTTTTCTTTTTGCACAGGAATTTTGTTTCTTAATCTTATCGGCTTGCGAGTGCGACCCCCCAAGGAACTTTTGGAGACCCCCTAGGGAGTTTCGACCCACAGTTTGAAAAACACTGACCTAGACGGTATGAAATGTCAGTGAAATATTTTTAATTACTGTGAATTTGTACGTGTGTTAGACTCTTAGGGCCCAATGATAGCTATAACTGGGCCTTAAGCGTCATTGGAAAATTCCGTTTCATTTCGGTGGAATGGCAAACATTATTTCACAAAAATAAATCTTGATCAGTGAAGAATAAAAAGTAATTTTCTGCGAAAACTATAAGTAAAATTTTAACATTTTTGGATAATGATGTTCTAAAATTCATAAGATTTGTTTTGACAACAAACTCGTCAATGACTGAATTAATAAAAAAGCATCAAGAAGTATAAGAAAATTTGCATTGAAGGTTTTCAATGATATCTATAACTGGGCCCTAATGGTGTTATCCATTGGTTATCACAGATTTTGATCTAAAATTTGATGTCTTCGTTGCCAATGAAACACTATTCGGTATGTGTTGTTGTAATTTTGTGTTCCTGAAGTAAGTGTCGATGCAGTTGTCAAACTATCAGTTACACAAGTTTTTTTTTGGCACGACTACGATAAGTTTGGCGCCAAAAATTGTGTGTTTTTGTGGCATTTTTGTATCATAATTTTGAGTTTGCATGCGAATTTTTCAAAAATTATTGACATAAATAATTAAATTTAAATTGATGATTCAAGCACTAGTTTCTGGCTTTCAAAAACGGGATAATACTTCATTGTAAGTTTTTTTTTTTCATTTTAAGTAATTTTTTTAAATTGCCCGTACCCCTAAACGGGGGCGAGATAGACACCTTCCTCCCATAGTAAAACTGCTTGTTTTTAACTCCAATACTGAAATCCGTTATCAGCTTTGCCGCCAAACTTATCGTAATCTTCCCATATTAACTATCGTAGCAGCTGGTGCGAATTGTGATAACCATAAAGGCAATTTTGTGCTTAAATCGACAAAATAAGCAAAAAGGGATTAATCTGCTTAATCTGATAATTTAATCATACCTAGGTACAACTTGAGACAAGTTTTATGACCGCTGATCGAAACGGGGTAGTTGGGTGATGTAAAACGAGGGTAAACTCTGATTGGCAGTGCCCAGTGTTTGTAACTCTGACTACACATCAAGTGCTTATTTTTAACATCCAAGTAGTGACCATCGGGTACTGGTCTCATCCAACCGGATTTGACTTGCTAAACGATAAGCGCGAGTGTGGATAACAAGACGAAAAACTGTAAGAACATTAAATAGGAGAGGTGATATCGAACAACCAGCGGAAGCCCTAAACTGCTACAAAGCAGACATTACTGTCATCCAGGAAATACGATGGGATGGGCCGTGCAAAATGAGGATGAAAAACTGTGACATCTACTACGGACCGTGTCATAGTGAGAAAAAACAGTGACTATTCGGATGCGAATTTGTTATAAGTGCCAGACTTAGGCAAGAAGCCTAAAGTTTCCAAGACATAAGCGAACGCATTGTAACTATCAACATTAAGGCCAAATTCGCCAACAAAAGCCAACACTCACACCCCAACGGAGGAAATAGTTGATATTGCTAGGGATTGCTTCTTCGAGCTCATTGACAAAATCTATGAGCGACTACCGAAGTACGATGTTAAACTCGTGCTGACAGATTTTAACGCAAAGGTAGGAAGAGAAGACATCTTTAGCTGTATTGTCGGAAAACAAAGCCTACACGACAAAGCGTCTGGTAACGATTTTAGGCTAATTGACTTCGCTACAGAACGGAATGCCACTATAGCCAGCACACGGTTTCCTCACCTCGTATCCGCGGTGGTCTCCAGATCAACGAACGGTCAACCAAATTGATCACATTGCGATAGACAAGAGGCCCACATCCAGTATTTTGGATGTCCGAACATTCCGAGGAGCTAACATTGACTCGGACCACTACCTTGTTGGAGCCAAGGTAAGAATGCGGATATCACCCACGTCACAACAATCCAGAAATACTGCAATTGCAAGAGACAGTCAAGACTTTCGCGCAACCAGCATCGAATGCCGAAGAACAATGGCAACGACGCCAACAAGCCATTAGATCAGCCGGAACTGATGTGCTAGGTTTCTCGTGCCCATCCACAAGAAACTTCTGGTTTGATAAGGAATGCCAATATATTCTTGCAGCAAGAACGAGGCCTAAGAGGCTATGCTGCAGGTGAAGACGAGAGCTGCCATTGAGCTCTATAGGCAGCAAAGAAGGGAAGAACGCAGACTTCTCAGAAAGAAGAAAAAAGAGCAAGAAAAGCGCACGATCGAGGATATGCGTCAAAGCGATGGATATAAGGCTCCAAAAGAATCCTGGCGAGATGAACAAGGAAATATCGTATTTGAGGCACAGTCTATGCTGAGGATATGGAAGAACCACTTCTGCAGACTGTTAAACGAAGATGACGAACAATATTTCGCTGTCAGGCAGAACGAACCATTTAATATTGGCAACGACAGTGAAAACTACCAACCACCCGTCCGGAGTGAAGGGAAGATAGCAATATTTAAACTCTAGCTTAATAAGGCTGCCGGAAACGACCCCTCAGCTTTATAAAGCCGTAATAAAGTTGGTAAGTAACATCCACCAACTCAAAAGCCAAATTTGGTCGGAAGGAAGTATGCACAAAGAATGAAACCTCAGCACCGTTTGTCCGATCCACAAAAAAAAGGAGACCCTCTAAACTCCTTCAACTACAGAGATATAAGTCTCTTCAAAATCGCCTACAAGGTCCTATCTGCCGTTATATGTGAACGCCTGAAACCGTTTACCAACAACCTGATCAGCCCTTATCAGTGTGATTTTAGACCAGGAAAGTCCACAACCGGTCAAATTTTCACACTTCGGCAGATCCTGGAACAAACCCAAGATTTTCAAATCGATACCCACCACCTATTCATCGATTTCAAAGCCGCAAACAGAATTTATAGAGACGAACTATACAGTGCCGCGTCTAGTTTTGGTATACCGCCCAAATTCGTCCGTTTGTGTAGAATGGCGATGGGGAATCCTCGCTGCTTTATCAAGGTCGGAAACGACCTCACCGACACATTCGATACCAAAAAAGGATTTAGGCAAGGCGATGCGCTGTCATGTGACTTCTTCAATCTGATTCTTGAGAGGATTGTGCAAAACTCACGAGCCAAAACCAGAGGCACAATTTTCCAAAAATCGGTGCAACTACTAGCATACGCCGACGATATTGCCATGATTGGTTGGACTCAACGTGATGTCATAGCCACGTCATGGGTGCTTAGCAGTCAACGAGGGTAAGTCAGAGTAAATGCTGTCAATATGAAAGGACACACAACTTCGACGAATTGGACAGAACGTCACCATTGACCGATATAACTTTGAGGTAGTACGGGACTTGTCTATCTCGGCTATAAACTCTGACAACAGCATCTCGTCAGAAATTAAACGAAGAATTACTCTTGCCAACCGCTGTTTCTTCAGGCTAAGAAGGCAAGTCAGTAGTAAGGCCCTCACTGGAACTACTAAGGAGATTCTAAATAGGGTGTTGTTCTATAGAGTTATAAAACTTCAAATCAAAATAAAACACAAGCAAATAGTTTTAATGTCCATCAATTTGGCTTTGTTGGAGATCATTTTATGCCATTATGCTTGATTATTTATTTCGGGCATGTGGCCGCCGCGACTGGTTTGAATAAAGCCAAGTCCATAGGTCCTTTTTTCAACCACTGTTTTGAGCATTTGGGGCCGTATGTCAGCAATAACGCCACGAATGTTAGCTTCCAAGTCCCCTAACGTTTCTGATTTGTTGGCGTAGACAAGCGACTTCACATATCCCCAAAGAAAATAATCCAATGCTGTCAAATCACACGATCTTGGTGGCAAATTGACACGTCCATACCTCGAAATTATGTGCTCATCGAATGTTGCCTTCAATAAATCGATTGTGACGTGCGCTGTGTGGCATGTAGTGCCGTCTTGTTAGAACCACATCTCATCCACATTCATGCCATCCAATGCGGGAACGAAAAAGTCGGTTATCATGGCTCTATACCGGTCTCCATTAATGGTAACTTTCTCTCCATCATCATTTCGGAACAAGTATGGCCCAATGACTCCACATAGAGCACACCAAACAGTCAGTTTTTGTGGATGTAATGGCGTCTCAAGAGTCAAGGGTCTCATGTGGATTCTCTTCACTCCAAATGCTGCAATTTCACTTGTTGACGTAGCCATTCAACCAAAAACGAGCCTCATCACTGAACAAAATTTTGCGATGAAAATCAGCATCGAGATCAATCTGATTTTCGGCCCACAAACCAAAATCACTAAGCATTGCATGGTCTCGCGGCTCTATATAGTACAAGCTGGATCCTGTAAGGTCGTAAGCCATGATCTTTGCCCAAAATCTTCCATAAAGTTGATGGAAAAAGCTCCAATTGCTGTGCACGGTGGGGAATCGATTCATTCGGGTCCCCTCAACAATTTGCTCTACAGAGGCAATTGTTTCTTCGGTGCGCACTGTTCGACGTCTCTGCAGATGCGTATCATCACATAGAGTAAACATAATGCGATAACGATCCAAGGTTAACCGAGTTAATTGCTCTGATGGACAATTAAGTCGACCATAAACTTCGCCAACTAAACCTTTATTTTCGAAATAAATTTGCACGATTTGTAAGCGTTGTTCGTTTGTTAACCTGTTCATGAAGAAATGGCAAACCAAACTGAACATAAATGACATTAGAGTTGCCCGATTTGACCACAAAATGTCAGTTTTATCTATGTTCGAAAAACCAACCTCTAAAAAAAGCACCCGTTATAAGACCCTGATCATCCGAGTTCTGCTCTACGGCACTGAAGTATGGATCGTCTCAAAAGCGGATGAAGAAATTTTTGGTCGACTGAGAAAAAATTCTTCGAAAGATGATAACTCTCTGATAACTTTAGTTCTAGCTTTTCTTCGTAATATTGCCAAGATGCCGTAAAAAGGGTATCTTCAGGCAAAATAATGAATCTGTTTAGAATTCAATAAAAATAATAATATAAAATGTTTAGAAAATAACTCAATGTTACATGTTAACAAATGTCTTCTACAAAACAACTCTAATCAAAATGTAAACAATCAAATTGTCAAATTGTAAAATGTCAACTTTTCTATGTACACATTTAATGTCATTAAAGACACAACTTTCGTAACATCCAACCCGACAAGTCGCATAATAAATATTATAACGTTCATTAAACAATTAGTAATCGTTTTTTATTAAATACAAAACATTTGCGAAAGCAAATCGACACAACAGAACAGAATCAATAGTTTCGTTCTCCGAATTGTAATCCCTACTTCCGGGAGAATAAAAAGTAATTACTCTCATTAAATATTGGGCAATATAAGCGCATTTAAAATTTATTATTAGGGATGCAATAAAAATAGATCGAGTAAAAACCTCAGTAGCTAATTTTTGTTGCGGTGTTTCCATAATGTTCATTCACTTTGTCTAATTAGCGCAGGTAGACAAAATTATAATTGCGAACTTGGATTTCCTCTCCAAATGTATGTTTTACCCAGGGGAAATCCTGGACAAATTTTATGCCGTATCTGTTGGTTTTTAAGCATGTTAACTGATTTCTGATAAAATTTAATCATTACTCACATTATATATGTAAGACTTATGCACGGTTTTTCAGTGCTGAGTTAAGTCTGCGTTTACCCCGTAATAAATTTAATCCAGAGTTAACTCATGAAACAGTTTTTCAGTGCGGGACTAAATTTGATTTGGTAGCACTTATGATCTATCGATTTAGCTGTCAAAAAGTAATCGAAATGTATAGAATCTGCAACAGCTCAGTTTTTAGTTATCAGCTGTTTGCTGTTTGAAAATGCTTTTGTTCCGATTTTACAAATCTTTGTCTTCTTCGTAGAAAAGTCAAATTCAATATTTAAAACAGCTCCGGATGGATATGAATATATCGTATACGTATTTAGTTTCTAAAAAACTTATAAAATGTCTACACAAATGGAACTGAAAATATTTATTTATGAAAATATTTTATCATCTGTCATCATCGGATCATTTAGTCCCAGGATTTACTCACTAAACTTGCTGGGTTAAATCGAAGTTAACTCTGGACTTGAAATGACTGAAAAACGACTTTATGGAGTTAACTCGAGTCTAATCTGGAAACTAGGATAATCTCGCACTGAAAAACTGGGCCTTACACCTATTAGATTTAATTCATTAGCTTAGTGGCGCTACAGCCCTAAATGAACCTGAATCTCAACCAACATCCCTTTCGAACTACTCCGGTTCCTAAATAACTGCATCCAGTTGCGGGCTTCAAGTTGGTTGATGTCGGTTTCTACTTGTCCGCTCTACTTAAGGTGATGTCTACTCCTACTCCGTCAGACTCTGCAAGTCGGAGTGCTAATGGCCATACGTTCTACATATTCTAGCCATCTAAATCTTCCAATACAGAGCTTTTTGTCTCTGGGTTCCACAGTTCGTCTTCATAGCCTGTCAATGCAAACGGGAGCGAAGGATTTCCCATTGGCAGTTCGAGTTTTGTTTAAGAATAGCATAAATACCCCTAATAAATATAAAACTATTTAATTTTTTCCGTACCGAAATTTTAGTTTTCGTTTTGCAGTTTTGCAGTTTTGCATTTTTTCGTACCGAAACTTTTCTATCGTTGTAGGTTCTGTTCGCCGAAGTTTGTAGACGTCACTTTTCTTTGCTGCCAAAGTGATTTTTTCAGTTTCCGTTCCATCCTCGGCGAGAAAAAGTCAAAACTGAACAGAATAATGAAGAAATAAAAAAGGTTCGGTTTCGGGTGCTCGGTGGAATAGGGCCACTACGGAGGATTACCTACTCAAAATGGACTAATTGTACAACGTGTCAATTATCCAGAAAACTCTGGCCTAATACTTCTAGTTGGATAATGTTGAAAAGTATAAATATCACTATTTACATAGGTGTTCCATCAAGTAACTGCCCGATAGGTCTAAATGCGAAACAACTTGGCCTCATACGTTAAACATCTGACTGAAAATCAAAGACCTCAGAGCGGAACATCGCTGATATTCTATATAGATCGTCTCAATATTCGCCACAGTTTATAGTATTTTAATCGATGAATGGTAGTATCAGTTAAGCCTTTTCAGAATCAGGATCAGGATCAGGATGAAAAACCTCATTGGAAAGTTTCTTTTACTTCTTAGTTCTTACGACTTTGTTACGTGTACTTACTTACTTACTTACTTAAGTGGCGCTTCAGTGCGTAATGAAGCTGGGCCTCAACCAACATGCCTCTCCAATTAGTCCGGTCGGTTGAGGTCGGTTTCTACAAGTGCGCGCAACTTAAAGTGAGGTCATCTTCAACTGTGTCAGACTCTGCAAGTCGGCGTATTAAATTCCATACCTACGCTCCACATGTTCTAGCCATCTAAATATTCCAATACAGAGGTTTTTGACCACGGACATGTCACTGCACAGATTGTCTTCATAGCCTGTCAACGAAAACGGGACCTAGTGTGTGACAGTGACTGATTAAATGCCAAAATAGCAATCTTACGACATTTACCACCTCAGTTAATACGCCCAATTACTAAGAGAAAATTCCGATAATTTTTATTTTGTGGGGGTTCGCTGGAAGGAAAAATCATCGAAAAACATTGCAGAGGTTTTATCGCTAGGGAACCTTCTGCAATAGTGAGGAACTTTAACCCGATCTAAAAAAAACCTCCCGAAGACTGACTTTTGTATGTCTTCAAGGAATCGCACAAGGCTGCGAAGCCTTTCTCTGTGTCTTAGAGCTTCTTTTTTAGCGTCATCTTCAACCATTTCAATATATAGATCTCTATGTAGATCGGTGTTACCGTATGTACCACGGTGCGTTAACTATGCTCCGTAGTACTTTGTTTTGGAAGGTTTGTATTCTTAGTAAGTTTGTCTTGCATGTGCATGCCCACAGCTGCAGCCCATAGGTCCATACTGGTTTAAGAATTTGCTTATATAGCAATAATTTATTGTAGTTGGATAAGGGTGAGTATCTCCCAATAAGCCAATGCATTTTACTGTAGCGGATGTTTAACTCATCTCTTTTTTTCTTTACATGTGCTTTCCAGCGCAGTTTGGCGTCTAGAGTCATCCCTAAATATTTAGCTGTATTTGAATATTCCACTTCATTACTATTTATGTATACTAGAATGTGTGGTACATTTTTTAACGTAAAATTTATATGAACTGACTTCAGGTCATTAAATCTGATCTGCCAATTTTAAGTCCATTCTGAGATACTGTTTACTGCCTTTTGAAGCTTTTTTTTTTTAGCTATTTCGACAGTTTCTCCTACAGAAAGTATAGCAGTATCATCTGCAAAGGTAGCTAGAGTGATTTCGTCACTTTCTGGTAGATCACTAGTGAATAGGAGATATAGTACTGGACCTAAAACACTGCCTTGAGGTACACCAGCCTTAATTTCTCTTAATGTTGAGTACGTTGTTTCTTGTTTAATTCTGAAAAATCGCTGTAGAATATACGATTCCAGTATTTTTGAATACTGCTTCGGCAGTTGCTTTTGTAATTTATGGATCAATCCTTTGTGCCATACTTTGTCGAAAGCTTGTGATATATCAAGAAATACTGTAGAGCATACTTTTTTCTCTTCAAAAGCATTTTCAATTTTATCAGTGATTCTATGCACTTGGTCAATTGTTGAGTGTTTATTCCTGAACCCAAATTGATGACAATAATATTTTGCAGGCGTTTTACCAGCATCTTTTCGAATAGCTTGGACAACATTGGTAGTATCGATATTGGCCTATATGAGGTTACTTCGCTAGGTGGTTTACCTGGTTTTACCTAGAATCATTATAACCTCCGCGACCTTCCATATGTTTGGCACATATCTTAATCTAAATACAGCGTTTATGATCTGCGCTAGATGTTTCAGTATTTTTTTTGAGAATGTTTTAAAATTTCCCCCGTTATTAAATCAAACCCTGGGGCCTTTTTTATGTTTATACCTTCTTTTATTTCTTTGGCAAGTTCTTTTGACGTAACCAGTCGAATTGGTACATCTTCCTGGCACGTTTCTTCCATTTCTTGATAGTCTTTATTTTCATATGGTTGGAAGACGCCTTCAAGATGCTCAGCAAAAGTATTTGCTTTTTGCCCAGTTTCCTTCTCTGGTTTTCACTGGTGGGATGTGAGCTGTTGGCCTGTTCATTTTCTTTGTTGCCTTCCAGAGCGAGTAGTCAGTACTAGCATCATTTGTTAGGCCTGTAAGGTATTTTTTTAGTGACTCATTTCTGAATTCAATTATTGATTTTCTGAGTTTACTATTTAGCCTGTTTAGTTTGTTTTTGTCAATTGGAGCCCTTGTTTGTTGCCAACGTTTTCTAGCTTTTCTCTTTTCTGTAATAATTTCACACATTACAGGAGGGTATGAATTTTGTTTTATTTTGTTTTTCAATTTTGGAGTTGCAGCCCATGCAGCTTTTTTATATTGAGTGTAAATAATTGCACTGCTTCCTCTGTTTGCTCTTCTGTTTCAATAGCTATCATTTGGGTATTTTCTACCAACTTCTCTCTGAAGTAGCTCCAGTCAGTTAGCTTATTAACTAGTGTTGGACTGTGTTCTTTCACTATTATTTTATCGCCAAGTATTGAAGAGTGATCTGACTGTAGGTCTGGCCCTTCTTCCACGTTTATATTATTTGAGGAGATATTTTTTGTTATAAAGAAGTCGACAAGATCTGGGGTTTTATTCCTATCTGTTGGCCAGTAGGTAGGTTTTCCCGCCGAATGATATTTACTGCCACATTCTTTAATTAGTTCAAGTAAAGCTCTTCCTCTAGTATTCGTTAGTCTAGATCCCCAATACTTATTTTTGGCATTAAAATCTCCTCCCGCAATAAATCTTTAATCACTATTTACATAGGTGTCCTATCAAGAAACTGCCCCATAGGCGCATTTATGCCTAGGCCAACTAGGCCTCATGCGTCGAACATCTGGCTGATGATCTGAAAATCAAAGACATCAGATCTCTAATCTTATCCGTATTCTGAAAAGATCGTCTCAATAAATGCCATCGAATATGGCTTTTTAATCGATGAATAGGAGGTAGGTATCAATTAAGCCTTTTCAGGATCTATCAGCTTATGAGTTTTGGTGAGTTGCGGGTTTTAAATTCTAAATCACACTTGGGATGATCACATTACAGGTGTTCCCGTTTTTATTGCTTTCTCTGTAGCTTATAAATTATTAAACAAGTTTTTCGAATAAATTTCAAAGGTCAATAAAGTGATAAGCGATCAAATTTATCAATCAATTGATATTCTGGTGTTATGATTGTCAATTGACAACCTCTGAGCCCAATGATTTTTTATCAGTGTTCACAAGTTGCAATTCTGCATAGAAATTAAATTTGACGTTTGAGTTTAATTATGTTGCTGGTTTATTGTTGATGGATTTCGTTATAAGCCATCGCGTTTATTGTATTTAGGCCAAATAACTTTTACATGTCTTTCACCTACTGCACCTACTAAATTTGGAATTCTACTTTACTTTAAGGAGTCAAATACGCGACGTTCGTTCTCTTGTGTGTAGTTGTATTTTATCCATTTTGGTCAATTTTATCTATCTAAGCCAGTAAGCTGTTCAGTCAGTGCCGAGAATCTTAAAACTTCTGCTAGTTTAAGTATAATCGATATGGGTTGCTGTCATTTTAAAGGTTTTAGTTTGCCGTGAACATCACTTTAACCTTTTTCGATTGTCGGACATTTTGTAGAAATCTGAAACCGCATCACTATGATGGCATAAGATGTTAAAAGAGAGTATGCATACATTTAAGGCTAAACTTTAATAGAAGATGGTTGCAGACGACCACTTCCGTAACCATGCAACCACATGCAATTTGTGTTCTACGACCATAATAGCTTTTCGCCTGGATTCGTTCAGTTTTCGTTCATTTTTGCTCACTTGCGAACAACCGAGTTCATTCGATCTTTCTCTTTCTTTTGTTCTTTCATACAAAAATTTGACATTTCACTTCAACAGCTGTGTACATTTAAATTTGTGTGTTCATAAGCAACGAAATTTTGTTTGGCAAAACGACTTCCACTCTGACAATCGCTTCCATTTACCAAAGTCTATTATGGACAACTTGAGTAATTGACAGTATTGAAGAAAACTTAACGAAGAATTTTGACATAAGCTTCCAATTGCCCTTGACTATTATAGTTCAGCCTTTATTCTTCCAAATCTAAAGGATTTGCAACGTCTCGTAAGTTTCACAATTTTTGTGACTGAAGATTTGGAAGATATCAATTTTTTTGACCACCAAATTTCCAAATTTTTTTTTAAGATTAACTCAAAATTGATCGAAAATTTTTACGCAATTCAGAATTTATCAAAAACATTAATGATTTATCACTATAATACAGATTAATCCAATTTGTTGATATATGTCAATAGTCGCGCACGCTTTAGAAAGCTTTATAAGTTTCGCAGTTGGCAATGAGTCAAGACAAAGATGAAGACCAGATTTTATTTCAAATTCATTTAGTATTAATACAAAATTTCTTAAGCTAAATCTTACAATCATAGGCATACAATTTTATTTGTGAATCTGACCCATATAAACAATATTTCGGTTCGATTGATCTAAACGTAAATTACAATTGAATGGGCTTAATTTATTAGTCGAGCTAATGAGTGCCGGTTCACAAAAAAAATAACAAAGAGATAAACTTGCAAGAATACATTTGTTCGTGACATACAATTAAATAAAAAATAACTAATTATATCTTTTTATTCAGAAATTTTCTGTTCATTAAAAGTTACTTCATGAATTAAGATTTTATATTAAAAAAAAAGCTCATTCAGCTTGCTCTCTATTCAGCGTTGTTTTAGTTATATGAATAAGGTTTTTACTTTTTAAGGGGTGCATAGCTTGATTGTAAATTAATGCTTGTGAGTACTTATTAAAAATATAAACGGGAAATAACAAAAAGTAAACAACCGACAAAACGACAAGGGATGTACAAAATAGGTTATAAAATAAATAAATAAATAAAAATTCGTGTATAATATCCTGCTGGAACATTGTGCCAAAAAAAAGAAAGAAAAAACGAACTCTTTACCTCTATTTAAAAAGATAAAACAAAAGTTAAATCCCAATTGACATCAACCATCCCCCAAATTTTGATTTAATTCCTCGTGAATTCACCTCTTATGTTTATTACTAAGATATCTCATTACATTCATCGATTTAGGGTCCAGTTATATCGGGTTTTTCAACAGGGACACTACAAAAGTTGAGCGACATGGCCGGTAAACGACGCCATATTTCTTGCCGCTCTTTTGACATTTCTCTTCAGTAAGGTTTGCCATTTCATGATGGAAAGATATACGATCCAACAACGAGTCAAAATTATTAAAATTTACAACCGAAACTCGGAGTCGGTGGCCTCAACGTTAAGAGCGCTACGTCCAATTTATGGGCGTCATACTCGTCCTAGCAGATCAACAATTGAGCGTTTAGTGGAAAAATTTGAATCCACAGGTACAGTACAAAATGTTCCCGTGCCAGTGAGACAAAGAAGTGCCCGTAGTGTCGAGAATATTGCTGCCGCTGAGGCTTCAGTTGAAGAAAGCCCAAATGTGTCTCTCACACGTCGTTCTCAAGCGTTGGGCATCTCTGGGACGTCGTTGTGGCTAATTTTGCGAAAAGATCTTAGCCTATATCTTTGCAAGATTAAATTGACGCAAGAGCTGAAGCTGACCACCAGAAGCGTCGTATGTTCGTGAATTGGGCTGAGCAACAACTTTAAAATGATTCGGATTTTCATCGAAAAAATCATCTTCAGCGATGAGGCTCATTTCTGGCTGAATGGCTTCGTCAATAAACAAAATATGAGGTATTTCCGCGACTCCATGAGTCATCATTGCCTCCCGAAAAAATTACGGTTTGGTGTGGTTTACGGGCGGCGGCGTCATTGGGCCGTACTTCTTCCGTGATGATCAAGACCGGCACGTTACTGTGAATGGGAATCGCTACCGTTCAATGATAACCGAATATTTTTGGCCCCAATTGGATGATATGGATTTGGAGGACATGTGATTCCAACAGGACGGCGCCACAAGCCACACAGCGAATGCCACAATCAATTTATTGGAAACCAAGTTTGGAGAACGTTTTATCTGACGAAATGGCCGCCTCGGTCGTGCGATTTGAAGCCGTCAGACTATTTCCTGTGGGGCAACGTCAAGTCTATGGTCTATGCCAACAAGCCGGCGACGATTGATGAACTTCGTACGAATATCGAACGTGAAATTGCAGCAGTATCGGCCGATTTATGCTTGAAAACCGTCGAAAATCGGGTTCAGCGTCTGGACTTCTGCAAGCGTGCCCGTGGCGGTTATGCAAAAGAAATCGAGTTCCATACATAATGGCACCAAACGTACTTTCAAAGGAATAAAGAATGTCATTAATATCCAAAACCGTTTTTGTTTTATTAAAAAAACTTTTGTAGCGCCCTTATTGAAAAACCCTTTAGCTATCACTGAAAAGCCTCATTGGATGTTTTCTTTTACTTCTTGTGGCTTTTTTTTATAAATTCAATCATTAGTTGGTGTCAAACTTATGAATCTTAGAAACGGAATTGGAATTTAATTCATTCAGAATCAAAAAACGTGCGAATAGTATATATATATATGTGAAGCATGGATTACAGTTAAGAAACCAGGCTGTGACATAGAAAAATTTGGATCTTACATACAAAACTAAATAGCAATTATGTAAACTAATTTATTAGTTTACATATTTCCAATTTTTGGTGTGTTTTGAGAATTTAACTTTGTTTAACTATGTGTTCTTAAGAACGATAATTGGTAGCGCTATCATTGCATTGCTCTCCCTTTTTCCAGCTTTCAACATTAGTAAACCAAACCTTGGAGTTTCCTTTCTTTCCCTTAGTCGTTTATTTTAATTTTGCTCACATATTATATACAATTCAAAATTCGTTAGCCCAGAATATTCACCGCATTTGATTACATTATTTCAGTGCAAAATAAATTATTATACATTTTGACAGGTATTACTACGTCTACTACATTTTCCAACGCAGCAGACGTAACAAATACAGTTATATAAAAAAAGTGTAATTTCTACCATCTCTGATCTTAATTTAGTAATTTATTTACTGATATCATTTTGCTCCTATTGTTCTTTTTCCGTTCTACGTATATTTTTTTTTCAGTTAAATGTCAAAATAGTATTTCAAATGTTTACAACATTTACCACCTCAGTTTACACACCCAATTCCTGTGAAAAAATTCCGATATTGTTGGAAAAGATTTTTCATACAAATTTTGACAGTTCGTTTATCACGTCATATAATTTTGTAACGTTTACAACATTTGCGACGACTTTCCGACGTTGCACGAATACCTCTATTACATATCTGCCATCTCTGATCTCAATTTAGTAATTTATTTACTGAAATCATTTTGTTCCTATTGTTCTCTTTCCGTTCTACATAGTTTTTTTCAGTTAACTGTCAAACTAGCATTTCAAAAGCTTACAACGTTTACCACCTCAGTTAACACATACAAATTTTGACCGTTAATTTATCACGTCGTATAATTCTGTCACGTTTACAACGATTGTGACGACTTTCTAACGTTGCATGAATACCCCTACTACATATTTGTTTTTCAATAGTCAATATTTATTTTTCTGAAGTAATGTTGTCATTCCGCCGAAATGAAACATAATTTTACAATAACTCCTATACTACCCAAAAAAAATTTAAATTTCATCATGTTTTGTTTTCTAATGAAGTTGTTTAATACTAATATTACCACCATCTACTTGTGTTTAAAAATATGACTGTTAGTTCTTTAAATTAACAACAGTGGAAACTTACAATAAGCTAAAAGAAAAAATTGTTTTCCTATATGTTATTCATTATCCAATTCCCATTACATTTACATCTAAATGTTGCAAATGTCATATTTCACATATTGTCAAAGCGTTTACCTACTAATGCAAGATGTACAGAATTCCATTTCCACCAACTCCTCATCAACTGAACACACCCAGTGCGCAAGTTCCATACCTCTCTCACCGAACATATCCCATGCGTATGCAACCATCTCTTTCCTTCACTCAACTTGACTCACAATTCTAAACATTTTGACAGTTCCGAATACCATCGAAGTGGATTGCCTCATTTTTCGCCTTTTCTCAATTTTCTACGACATTCCGTCACACACTCTCGCACGCAAGAGTACCTTACCGAAAAAAGGGGAGGAAAAGTGAAAAAAAAAATTAAATTTTTATTTTTTTTTTTACACAAAATTCTACACTAAAACAATTCTTCCCCTCCCTCCTAAAGTTGTAATCCAACCATTTTCATCAACCGCTCTCAAAACGCAATTTCAATTCAACAAAAGAAAGAACAAAAAAAAGTTTCTGTGTATTTTCCACCTGAGCGAAGAGCAGCCCAAAAGAAATCCACACACAAAAAAAGTGAACAAACGTCCAGTGAAAGAACTCAGCGCACAGAAGGCAGCAGAACAAAAAAAAAGTTTCACCCAACACCAAAAAATTAAAAAAATCAAGTAATTGGCCAAACCAAAAAGAAATTTCGACCACAAAATAAGGATTGTGAATAATTTACTGTGTATGTGGCAATAATACAAAAAAAAATAAAAAAATACGTGTGTGCAAATAATTGTCGTTCTTCAATCAGAAGTGCAAAAGTTTATCCACCCCCTCTGTGAGTCGTCACTAATTTTTAGCGAACGAAAAACACCGAAGAACAAGTGAAATAAAAACAACTTCCTGTGTCAAGTGTGGGGTGCAAAACATACACATACGTCGAGGAAGGATCCTTCCTCCTTGCGTCAGAATTGTCCCCGCGCGAGTAAATCATGTCCTCAACAGCTGGTGACAATGCAGCCACCATTGAGGAGCTGCGTCTGGAGGTGGAGCGTTTGTCCCGCGAGCTAGACGAGGCTAGCAGTGAGAAAATTCAATCCGCCCAATTTGGTTTGGTGCTGCTCGACGAGAAGAGCTCCCTGCAACACAAATGCGAGGAACTCGAGACTTTGTACGAGAATACAAAACATGAATTGGATATTACACAGGAGGTGAGTAGTTGTTTTTGTGTATTTGGGTTAATGGATCCGTAATTTGGGCACTTTTACACGAGTGGAAAGTGCTTTCTGGGAGAAGCGGGCTTTGTCCCTAATTACGGGGCCCTTGCCTCTTGGAGTTCACTTAAAATTTATTGGAATCGGCTTGTGTGTGCCAGTTTTTCTGCTGCGTGTGTGTAGTCATTTAATATTTAGGCTGGAACGGTGCGTAGATGGAGGGTGGAGGTACAGTGCCACCCTTGATGTCGTCGGTAGTGGCATACTTGAGCTTGAATAATTAAAGTCAATCAGTTGGAATGAAAAAAAAAAATCAATATCTAGCTAGCATCTAAGTCCAAGTGGAGGCAGCACTAGGAGTTAGTTGTAATGAGATTCAACTTTTGGATGGGATTAGTCATAAAATCGTGGAGGCCTCTTGAGCATGATCCGGTTGGGGGAGGTGTTGGAGGAGCAATCGCTTTTGAATTATGAATTCAAAACCACTTAGTGGTTAGTCACAGCGAGCGGCTAAGACGCTTACCTATTGACTTGATGGGAAGGAATGCTTATCCTCTTATGTATGAATGGGGTGAGATAAGTGGGAGTTCCGCATTCGTGTGCTAATCATTGTTCTTTGTGTACGCTATGACTGATGCTTACATGATGAAAAGTCTGTCGAAAGCTGGATAGTCACCAGTCTATCCAGCTTTCGGCAGATGATTTAGGTGAAGCGTTACCTCAGATTTTAGGTCTATCATTGTTTGGTAACCTTCAGGGGAATATGTTCCTTGTGACGCGGTCTTTTTGTGACTAGTAAGTCTGTTCAGAGGTTAAGCAATCTCAAGGGCAAAAGTCAAGTGTGTCAGTGATACAGGTAAGGAGGTTTCTTTAAACTGGGAATCCTGTCGTTTTTTTTTTTCATTTTAACATTCCTAGTCGAAACTTGGTTTCGCCATCATTTGGCGAATCATTCGAGTGGATTTAATTGACCGAGGACACATGAATGGTTCTTTCCTTCTAAAGTGAGTTTCAGAATAAATCTGTGCCATTACCAACATGTCGCTTAGTCTTACATGTCTTAGCTAACTTATTTCAGTTACGCACCTCAAGTTGGTTAATTTCTATGTCTGCTCGGCAGTTAAGGCGAAGTCTTCCACTCCTGCGTCTGACGTCAAGCTGGGAATGAATACTCTGCGAGCTGGAGTATTGATGTCAACTCGGTCTACACGTTCTAGTCATCTTAAACGTCCAACGTGCGGTTTTTTGAAAGTCTATGTCGCTGTGCAGCTTGCAAAGTTCTTTGTTGAATCTTACCTCTGTAGCGCGTCCACGCAAATGGGATTAAAGATTTCCCGAAGAATTTTTCGCTCAAAGCCAGGAGTTTTTTCATCCGATTTGATGCTGTCCATGCTTTGGCGCTATAGATCAGAACTGGGATAATCTTGGTTTTGTGTAGCATCTTGAGTTCCAATAATGGATTTTTGAGGATTGCCTCCTTAGCCCGAAGAAACTGCGGTTGCCAAGAATGACAAGATGTCGTTGCCAGAGTCAATAGCGGGACCGAGGTAGACAATGTCTTTGCAACTTTCGATGGTGACGTTCGGTCCAATAAATGAGTGAATTGTCTTTATAAAATGGTTAGTAATGGAAAGACAAAGGTATGAACACCAATCCTAGTTATATTTTTGGATCGACACTAACCAGGTTAACGAAATGATTTGCCAGTTCCCGCAAAGGAGTGAGTCTTCCCCTTCGGACCTAAAGTGCCCATCACACTTTTTTTTTTGATTTCGAAGAAAACGTCATAATAGTCTGCGAGTTATAGCGCAGCTTAGCTTTCTTTTGCTGTGACGATGGCGGGCGAGTGATCTCGAGTGGATTCATGGTGGACTACGTCTATTTTCTTTGCCGATTCGGGGCATTTTTCAGTCAATTACAGCGTAAACTCGGAATAGTTCCAAAAATAAAATTTCAAACAACAGCGGAACATTTGGTATCGACCTTGTGTTTGGCTTCCAATGGCTTCAAAGGTCTTGTATTGAGGTTTGTTTTACTTGGTCTCGTGTCTCCACTGGTTCTTTGGGTAACTTCGCCAATTCCACCTATGCTGCTTTGCCAAGATGTGAATAAACCCTTGACGGCGCAGTGGAAGTGTGGTTTGTATGATCAACTGCCGCGCGCAAAATAGGGGTTCGATTCTTGTGCACCGCAGCACCGCAAGTCCTAAATGTTCTTCAATGGCCCCTTTCTAGCGATGATCTTACAAATCAGGAGGTCTCCCCATAAAGTACACACGAACTTTTGAATGGTTGTGAGTAAAAGCTAGGGCCTGGGTACTAACCCATAAATTTGTTTTTTTTTGTTTTTTTTTCTCTAACTCTTAACCAAAAATATACATCTAGGGACTGATCGGTCTATAGATCCTAGACAAAGAGTGCCCTCAACTTTATTGGCTTTGTCTAACATAAGTTTCGAGGTGACAGATCCTTTTCTTCTTATGTAGCTTAGAGTTGGCAGATCTTTTTTTCTCATGTAGCCCTACAGTTCAGGGCCAGTCAAGTGTTTCTAATAACTTAATCTTTCGGTTGGCCTGCTTTGTAACTAACCTCCAATTAGGCACTCTTAATCCATCACGGAGTGTTTCTATTTGATTTCATCACTTACGGCGATGTTTTCCTCCACAGCGTCTACATTTTCCCAGAGCATTGGTGTTTCCACTCACACTTAAGGTCTTTGCCGTCGTTAATGGCCAGTCTTTTGCCCCAGGTGTATGGCGTTCTACAACTTCTAAAGACTCTATAAAGGCTCTGCTGACATGCTAAAAACAACCTTGATTGCCCGCTGGAAGGTGCAGGATCTTGTTCTCAAAACGCGACTACAAAAAAAAAAAAAAAATGGTCATGTCAGACTTTCGGTGCGCGGTGTTGTAATATGTTGTGTATAAACCATTGAGACAAAATGGGACTCGAAGATTTTTCAATAAAGTTTCACCTCGAAATCACTTAGGAGATCATTGAAAGCGATGAATAGCTGATGGGTATCCATTTGGGCTTCTTATGGTTTTCCCAAGATGTGCGATGATTTCATCAGTTGTGAACTTTTCTGTCCTAAAACCACATAGATAGGATCATGTAGGGGATATTCAGAAGATCTCATTTTTTTATGGTTTAAGACCAAATCATGGGTTGGTGTGTTACTCTGCAGGTATATGATGATGATCTGCCAAGTTGTCTGAGTCCGAGTGAATAGTGGAGCACCGAATGAATTGTGACTTTGAGTCTGAATCGTCAATGTTGTGTTGGCATCGTATTCTTTGCCGCACCCTTATTAACAGCATTTTTCTCGCTTCCGCAAAAGTGCCTGTGACAGCATGTTGAGTCCGAGCAATGATTTCAATATCGTTTGCGTTTGCAAGTAGTTGCACCGATTTATAAAAGATTATGCCTCGGTTGTTGGGTCAGGAGTTTTGCACAATCCCATCAAGAATCGATTAAAGAAGTCACATGACAGAGAGTCGCTTAATCCTTTTTGGTATCGAATGTGTCGGTGAGGTTTTTTCCTACCCTAACGGAGCAGCGAGAATTTTCCATCGTCATCCTGCTAGAAGGACGAGTTTATGCGTTATACCAAAACTAGACATAGCTCTGTATAGCTCGTCTCTTTAAATGCTTTTGTATGCGGCTTTGAAATCGATGAATGGGTCATGGGTATCAATTTGGACTCTTTGGTTTTTTTTTTAGAATCAGCTGAAGTGTGAAAATTTGATCAGTTGTAGACTTCCTGGCCTAAAACCACTCTGATCAGGCTGATTGAAAACGGTTTGTGAAGATTTGATCAGTTGTAGACTTTCCTGGCCTAAAACCTGATCAGGTTGATGGGAAACGGTTTCAGGCGTTCATATATTAAGGCAAATAGGATCTTGTAGGCGATGTTAAGGAGACTTACGCCTCTGTAGTTGGCGCAGTTCATAGGATACCCTTTTTTGTGTATTGGGCAACCGATTGCAAGGTTCCATTCTTCAGGCAAACTAAGACCGAATTTTGGGTTGCAGCTTTGTTCAGCTTAACTTTAGATATTGCTATCCTCCCTTCATTTACGTCTAGGTGCTGACAGTGTTCGCTGTCTTCGCCAATATTGTATGGTCCGCTCTGTCTTAAAGCGGCAGATTGTTCGTTAGCAGTTTGAATTTTCCCCCCAAACTCTCAGCATCGATTATGACTCAACACGACTGGATTCTGTTTAATCCTTGTATCCCTGGGTTTAAGGTTTTCTTTGCTAAAACTTGCAAACATCATTCCTGGATTGCCACATCTCTATTTCGTAGAAACAAGACCGTGAGCTTATAAAGGGCTTATGTTGTTGAATTTCTCTTAATGTGGATTTAATCAATGCGTTCGCTAATATCATCGATGTTCAACGTGGGCCAAAGGAGATCACCCTATTGGAAGATGCTCTTATTCTGTTTTGACATTTGTGGACTAGACAGGTGTAGAATAAAAGTGAACAAGCCATGGAGCGATACACTCCATGTAAAAATTCATCTGTAGTGTTGGAGCAGCGCGAATTCCGTCGCCGATAACCCGGCCGTCCGACACCGACTGCGCAAACACTGCGCCCTTTGGCCACCAACCTTGAAGAGTATGGGACCACACGAGACGTTCCCAAGAGTAACCGGCCCCGGAGCACCCGTTGTGCCGAGAATATCGCCGCTGTTGCGCAGAATGTCGAGCTGTCGCCGGAAGCATCGACCAGAAGCCGTGCCTCAGAAATAGCCATCAGACGGTCGTCCCTAAGGCCAATTGTGGTCAAACAATTGCGCATGTTCCCGTACAAATTCCAGTCCGTGCATTAGCTACTGCCTATCGACCGCCAAATGCGTGTAAAATACGCCCAACCCATCTTCAATCTCGAGGACGATTTTTCGACCAAAATCATAATGAGCGATGAGGCTCATTTCCACCTTAGCGGGTACGTGAAGAAGCAAAACTATTGCTTCTGGGGCACCGAAAATTCAGGGGTAATGCACGAGGAGCCTGTTCACGCTGGAGGAGTCATCGGGTCATGTTTTTTTTTTCGAGGACACCGCTGGTCAAAGGCAACAGTGGACGGTGCGCGCTATAATCCCATGTTAACCGAGTTTTTTCTGCCGCAATTGGACGAATTAAGACTAGAGGAAATGTTGTTCCAACAGGACGGAGCAACGGCACACACTGCGCGAGCCACAGCCGATATTAATGAGAGACAAACAACATCGGATGACTTCTTTTGGCAAACATTGTATAAGACTTCTTGCTTTAGTCCGTAGCTTATTACGACAAATCCACATCCAAAAAGTCGATGTGATGTTCCCTAGAACAGAGCGGTATTAGATGACATCGTTGTTTTATCCTAATTTTTATCGGCCCATCCCATTGCATATCCTGGATGGCAGTAATGTCTGTTTTGTAGCTGTTAAGGGCTTCGACTTAATTGAATTGCATCTCATATTGTATCCGCTGCACATATGAACAGCTCAGAACATTGTTCCTCTGAAGGAACCGTGTTAAGTTCTAGTTGAAAAAAACGCGTTACTAACTTAATGACTGAAATTCAAATCTGTCAACAGACTCGACTCTCCTTTCAACCAGATACTCCAAATGTGTATGTCTACCATACTCCACAGCCCATTGCGTGCGCTCAATCATTAGTCAAGCTTGGCTGCGCAGTGTGTCACTGAAACTTCAGAAGTTATTTACAGCTTTCCAGAGAAAGTAAGTGTCTGATAAGCGCGGCACGTTCCACAGCTGATTTATGACCATTATCCCCTCATCTGTTTGCTCTTCTAAATCTTCTTCTGTGTGATCATGTGTTTTGGTAACAAAACCGAGTTTCATGACTTCCCGTCATCTAACCATTCCCCCAAGGGGGTTAAGCAAAAGCTTTCTTCTGAAACAAACTATTAATTTCCAATCTTCAGGAGGTGGGGAAAAAATTGCAACTTGATAGCTTCTCGTAAGACGTTGGTCAACATCAATTTGTATAACAATAGATGTTTGCCAAACGATGTTGGATTTTGATTACCTCAACCTCATAGCCCGAGTCGGTATGTTACGTGACTTAGCAAACACATCCATTCCCTCTGCATCCACAACATTGACACAATGATGACGAACTTAAAAGATGGAACTCAATCAGATACATCGCTGCACTTTAATTAAAATTTTGATAAATGATGCTCTCTTACGAAAGCAAACCAAGGACAGCCGGCATGTGTGCTATGACACACGATAGTACTAAATCTGAAGGCGTATACGGCGGGGTATGATAAGCATTCCGATGCACAGTGGGTCGTTGCAACCGGCAACTGCGTTCTTAACTATTAATAGATCCGGGAACAACAACAAAACAAACCAAATAATTGATTCTGTCTACGACTAATAAAAGTCCCAACGTTTGTCGTTGATTCGACTTTGTCGTGTCATAGCTGGTAACTGATTGAGATGTTTGTGCTTTGGTTTGGGTTTACGAGTGTAATCAGCGTAAAAAACACACACACACACACATCCACATAAATATTTGAATGCGATTGGATTTCTGAGTTTGTAAATATTTTGCAAAGTTAAGTGGCGCCAATACAAAACTAAGCGAGCGGAGGGCGGGAATGTCAATATTTGTAGACGGCCCGAGGACTTGCACTTCTGCTTTCCCGAAATTGAATGTATAAACAGATGAATATTTTAAGGACGTTCTTTTCTCTTTTCTTAGATATTATAAAACGCAAAGTCTTTTTGTCTGTCAGACCGTTATGGACGTGTTTATACCCCTGTCACTGATGCCGCAACGTCACCACTGAACAGCACATCCAAATGGGAAAACAATTTGAGAGTTCGTTAGTGCAAACAAGACATGGGCGGAAGTAGAAGTTGTATCCATCCTAAAGCAGGAAAGAGCTCTCATATAAATCCGAAGGTTCTCCGTCCGATCAGTCTATCTTGTTTTCTGCTTAAAACCTTGGAAAGATTAATTGATCTACACCTCCGTACTAGTATAGAACCGACTGCACTCTTCAACTGCAATAACATGCCTCACTGCAAGGGTAAGTCGGTTGAGACAGCGCTCTACTCACTGGTACGTATAATTGAAAACTCACTAAGAGTAAAGGAGTATACTATGGTTGCCTTTCTTGATATAGAAGGAGCTTTTAACAATGTCAAAGCAGAAGCAATTACTAATGCACTCTCGGACTTAAAGGTGGATGACTCGCTGGGAGTGCTAGTAAATCAGCTACTCATTGGCAGAATTGTTAACACCAAACTTGGCATCTCTTCCGCATGCAGATCCGTTAGCTGCGGCACCCCACAAGGGAGTCTGCTGTAGTCCTGTCTCATCTTATCTGGAACCTAGTGGCCAACGAGCTGCTGATAAATCTAGAAATTGAGGGGTGCAAAGTGATTGCCTACTCGGATGACGTGGCAATAGTTGTATCAGGGGAATATCTTAATATTCTTAGAGATCTATTACAAAACGTCCTCTCTGTACTCTCTACTTGGGCCGCCAAATATGGACTCGGCTCGAACCCTCAAAAAACGGAATTGGTCCTTTTCAGCAGGAAATATAAGCTCAGGCACATTGACCGTCCCAAACTTAATGGCGTCAGTCTCATGTTCGCAGAATCATCCAAATACCTGGGTCTGGTTTTGGGTAAGAAACCGAACTGGAAAGCCAATATCCAAGAACGCGTTAAGAAAGCCACCGTAGCCTTATACTCTTGTGAAAAGGCCATCGGAAAGAAATGGGGTATGCAACCACATATCTCTTTATGGCTTTACGTGTCTATCATCAGACCCATTCTACTGTATGGTGTCTTTGTCTGGTGGACGGCCCTAGAAACAGCCTTCAATCGCAACCTACTAGGTAAAGTTTAAAGATCAGCCTGCAGCCCCACGTACCCTACATCTAGTGCACCTAGATATCTACGGCAAAAAGACCACAGCTTGTGCAGCTGTGAGACTGAAAGCCTCGTCAAAATAAACACTCAATCAGGGTATACACACAAAGATTCTGAATCCCCTTACTTACTTACTTAAGTGGCGCTACAGTCCGGAATGAACCTCGGCCTCAACCAACATGCCTCTCCAATTAGCCCGGTCCTTAGCTAACTGCCTCGAGTTGCGCACTCCAAGTTGGTTGAGGTCGGTTTCTACTTGTGCGCGTCACTTAAGACGATGTCTTCCTCTACTGCGTCCGAAGTCTGGCTGGGAATCGAAGACTCTGCGAGACGGGGTATTGGTGTCCATTCGTTCTACATGGCCCACCCATCTTAAACTTTAAATGCGGAGTTTTTGGTATCGGAAGCGAGAATTCTCCATCGTCATCCTTCACAAACGGACGAGTTTGGGCGGTATACCAAAACTGGACATGACATGTGGATATCGATTTGGACTTTTTGGGTTTTTTTTCCAGGTTCTGACGAATTGTGAAAATTTGACCGGTTGTGGACTTTCCTGGCCTAAAACCACACTGATAAGGGCCGATCAGGTTGTTGTTAAACGGTTTCAGGCGTTCACTTATTACGGCAAATTGGATCTTATAGGCGACATTGAGGAGACTTATGCCTCTGTAGTTGGCGCAGTTTAGAGGGTCTCCTTTTTTGCTGATCGGGCAAACGATGCTAAGGTTCCCTTTCCTTAGCAATACTTTCTTCCGACCAAATATGGTTTATGGGTTGGTTAATGTTACTTACCAAGTCATCCCCTCCGGCTTTATAAAGCTCTGCGGGAAGGCCGTCATTTCCGGCAGCCTTAATTAGCTTCAGTTTACATATTGCTATCCTCACTTCATCCAGGTCTGATGGTTGGCAATTTTTGCTGTCGTTCCCAACATTGAATGGTTCGTTCTGCCTGACAGCGGAATGTTGTTCGTCATCGCCGTTTAACAGTCTGCTGATGTAGTTCTCTCATATCCTCAGCATCGACTGTGTCTCAACTACGATATTTCCTCGTTCATCTCGACAGGATTCTGTTGGAGCCTTGTATCCTTGGCTTTGACGTTTTACACTTTGGTAAAACTTGAGAACGGGCGTTTTTCTTGCTCTTTTTTCTTCTTTCTGAAAAGCCGGTGTTCATCCCTTCTTCTCTGTCTGTAGAGCTCAACGGCAGCTCTAGGCTTCACCTGCAGCTTAGCCTTGTACGCCTCGTTCTTGGCTGCGAGCATCTGTCAGCGTTCCTCATCAAACCAGGGGTTTCTGGCTGGTGGGCGCGAGAAACCTAGCACATCAGTTGCGGCTGATCTAATGGCTTGTTGGCATTGCTCTTCGGCATTCGTTGCTAGTGTTATGGTGTTTATCGAGATGTTAAGGGATACGCGTTGCGCGAAGGTCTTGGAGGTCTCTTGCGATTGCAGTCTATCGGCATTAAATTGTTTAACAGTATTTTTGAATTGTTGTGGCGTGGTGGATATCCGGTGGCTGCAACAAGGTAGTGGTCCGAGTCGATGTTAGCTCCTCGGAATGTTCGAACATCCAAAAAACTGGATGCGTGCCTCTTGTCTATCGCAATGTGATCATTTGGTTGACCGTTCGTTGATCTGGAGACCGCTATGTCCCCTTATGGATATAGAGGTGAGGAAACCGCGTGCTGCCAATAGTCGCATTTCGTTCCGTAGCGAAGTCAATTAGCCCAAGTCCGTTACCGGACGTGTTTCGTGTAGCCTACGTTTTCCGACAATACTGTTAAAGATGTCTTCTCTTCCCACCTTTGCGTTAAAATCTCCCAGCACGATTTTAACATCGTACTTCCGTTTCTTCCGTTGCGCAACTTCCGTTTTGTCAAGGAGCTCATAGAAGCAATCCTTAGCTATATCCTCCTTTTACTCCGTTTGGGGTGTGAGCGCATATGTTATGTGAGCGTTATGTTGACGAATTTGGCCTTGATGCTGATAGTTACAATGCGTTCGCTAATGCCTTGGAAACATAAGGCTTCTTGCCTAAGTCTGGCACTTACAACAAATCAGCATCCGAATAGTCGCTGTTTTTGCTCACTATGAGACGTTCCTTAGTAGATGTCAGAGTTTTTCATCCTCTTTTTGCCCGGCCCATCCCATCGTATTTCCTGGATGGCAGTAATGTCTGCTTTGTAGCAATTTAGGGCTTCCGCTTGTTGTTCGCTTGCACCTCTCCTATTTAATGTTCTCACATTCCAGGTGCAGAAACAGAGTCGTAGTCCTTTTTTCTCTTAGCAGGGTCGTCAACGATAAAAACAGTCCTTTCCGAGGCTATTGGTTGCTCCGTAACAATTAAATTTTTCCATAGTTGGCTAGTTACCCCAAAGCCAAACCCCCAATGACCCCTAGGACACGGGACCATCAGTATCCACTACGGGATTGAGCGCTGCCGTTGGCCTTTCGGTTCATCCGCCACCATCTCTTTTCAAGTGGCCTGACTAACCCTTGAAATTCCTAGACAACCTGTTGTCCGAATATGTCGAAGCAGCTTGTCCTGGTTCGCCTGGGGCAGCAGGCCGGGTATTCATTCCATGCCATTCTGAACTGGCTGTATATAGTTTCGCTCTTTTTCTTCGTGTTATCAACACTCGTGCTTATCGTTTAGCAAGTCAAATCCGGTCCGTTAGTCTATGGGGACGATTGAAGCCTTACAGGATAACATATCACGCGTAATTCGTAGAATACAGGCTGAAATGCTCGAAAAAGTGACGCAAAATTGGACCTTCCGAATGGACAAAGTGAAACGGAGCCGCGGACAACCAATGAAATTGTCTTGGAAGCTTCAATGGCAAAGGCCTATTAATCGATTACAATAAAGTTTTTGAATATTTGATGCAAATTTGAGTGTTTTATTCGATTAAAAAAAAAAAACGACGTTTAAAAAATCACCCGTTACAAACATTGATTTTTCCATTTACCTTCCCTCGGAAATTCGGTTTTATTTCGCATACAATAATACAAGAGTTGGCGTTATCCGCCTTCATAAAAGCAATTTTATTTCACATAACTGGCTCCAATATGTGTAGATACTCGCTGTAACACATACAAGATTCTTTAGTCCTTCACTACATTTCAATTGAATTGATACAACGACCTCTAAGTTCATTTTTTGAACCTTGGGATTGTAAGAGTTCAATTGTGATGCAATCCTTTTGAACTTTCCCATTAAACGGTCCAGTGCCACTTGATTGATTTGATATTCAAATAGACAGGTGCCATCACTGATTTGTCAATCACTACTCGACCAATTGAACCGATCACCTCACATTTGCTTCCGGCTCTGCATCAATTTTCATTTTTTTTCGCAACCACTACCGGTATACCTCTCATAACCTTGAAAAGTGAATACATCCAAACAACTTTAACGAAACAACAACTTATCTCATCCCCACCACCATTTAAGTGAGTCATTCGATTCACCAACACTCAAAACCCAATCCGTTAGCTTGTTCCATAACCCCAAAAATTGGGACAAAGAAACCCAACTAAGTAAAAACTAAAAAAAAAATCGGTGGATCCACAAAATTTTAAACTGCAGCTCCAGCTAAAAAAAAAAAAAAGGTGAGCTACAGCCCATAAAACCAAGCCACACAAAGCTGCTGAGAACCTTTATTTTTGTTTTATAGTTCATTCGACTAGGTCCGTCATAAAAAGTCCAACAACCACGTCCATTCCGAATGAAATAGCAATTCGTGCAAATTGTGCAAAATGGTTAAGCACGACAGAAAAGGGAACAGCCAACAACACATATGCCTGACACTTTGCGAACCCATACCCAGAAAGAGTTAGAAAAGAGGAAAAGAAAACTAAAAAAAGCACACGATGATTGCTCATTAGTTAATAACCTACAGCCAGCACCAGAGGTCTATGTATCTAGCTATAGTATATGTATCTGTAGAGGGCTCCAACATCTCCTATCTAACTGATTACGTGTTGGCTTTGAGTTTGTTAGCTTTTCTTGCCACACTGGCATGACAGTCACCTAGAAGCTTGAACTGAAACGGACAGAGAGAGAAAGCAAGAAAAAAAAAATGATCGAGAGAGTCATTAACGTAATTTTGCTTTAATTAATTAAAAAAAAAAAAGTGCTCTCCCCCACCCACTGTGAATGCAGGGGGTGGTCATGGTGGTGATGATGATGGTGATGGTTGTGAATATTGCAATGAAATCATGCCAAATGCCCACTGAAGAGGCACAATGACTTGGTAGAGGTCTCTCACTCGTCATTCCACTGGCTTCGCATGATGAATCACTTTAGTCGGTTTCGAACTCGCGGGGCTACCATGTTTTTGTACTCGCATCGGAGATGTGTGTGCGTCCGGTTGAGATTAGATGGTTGGTTGCCTATTGCCAAACATATGGTTAGCTCCACTATAACCATGGAACCAGCACCACCACCTCTATCTCCCTCTCTCGGGTGTATCTCAACTCCAATTGTTGCTAATTTCCAATGCAAATGTTGACTATTTGCGGTACGATGGTGATATAGGTAAAGAGCCTCATACCACGCACACACATACACGTTTTGGCATATTCCGTGTTTGGAATTGGCAAACGGACAAGCACCGTTGAAGGGGTTATCAAATAATTGCATAACTATTCATGATTTGGCATTCGAATTGAGCGAGAGATACTTTACTTCACAAGTGGAATGACTACAACCCGAGTGGAACGATCTTAATAAGTGTTGAGCTCCAGAGCTTGGCATGCGAAGAAATTATCTGAGGAATGTCGAATCAAAAGCAAAACACAATTTTCGGGTCAAGGTATTGCAATTTGACAATGAACGGCATAACTGTTGAGTTCGATGGTATGCAGGTTGAAAAGCTGGGTTTCGGTAGCCCCTGATGTTTGGTGTTTCCAAAAAGGAACAGCAAAACTTTTGTGTAATGAGTGGCAAAATATTATTTTTCGAGCCGAATTATCCCGATTAGCACTACAAGGTGTGCCAAAAGAAGACATCAGATGGCCTTCAGAATATCGGTTGTGGCGCGCGCAGTGTGAGCCGTTGCTCAATCCTGTTGGAACCACACATCCTCCAGACCTAATTAGTCTAATTGCGGCTAAAAACTCGGTTAACATGGCCCTATAGCGCGTACCGTCCACTGTTGTCGTTCTCGAAAAAAAATGCTTCGATGACTCCTCCAGCGTGAACAGCGCACCCTGCAGTAATTTTGAGTGTAATGGCTCCTCGTGCATTACTCGTGGATTTTCGGTGCCCCAGAAGCGATAGTTTTGCTTGTTCACGTATCCGCTGCGAGTTGGAAATGAGCCCCATCGCTCACTATGATTTTGGTCGAAAAATCGTTAACTTTGTTCTTGGGGAGTGTATCGCTCCATGGCTTGTTCACTTGTATTCTACATCTGTCTAGTCCACAAATGTCAAGACAGATTTGACATTGGCGGCCATTTGCAAAAAATAAGAGCATCTTCTAATAGGGTGATCTCTTTTTGCCCACCTTGTATAGCACACCGCTAGCATATGTAAGAGATTTTTTCTAAGCCTGTTTGCATTTTTACAGAACACGCCTTGACAAGGCGGTGTGAAAATCGACGATAATCCTTAACAACCCATAGACTATATAAATTAAAACAGCACACCTAATAATTACCCTCTCCCAACACCCTCTGCCAGCCGACGCGACGGTCAGTTATCTCTCTCCCGTCACGCAATTCTCGATGGTACAAAATACAAAATGGCAATAAATTTGCAACTACAAGGAAAGCACGCCTCGTTTCACGTCGTATCGCAAAACTCTCCTCCATGAGCCGTATATTACCCATAAACAAGAAATATTCCGCCGAGTTATGAAGGCCATAAACCAATGGGTAAGATAAATCCGACCATTCGCTGGAAATAAAGAAAATCGCCTTTTATCGCAGTTTTAGTGGAAAACTTTTACCCAACCACCCCTTCCCCAGCCGTACACATCCCGATTTTAACGAGAACCATTCATTGCGTCCCCCGTTTTTCAAATCCACGAGATAGAACCATGTATTGTTAAATTTTCATCACGAAATAATTTCGCGAGCGCACTTCCTCCTGGATTGGAAAACTTTATTTATTTTTGCAATAAAGTGGTGAATTTTTTTTTCTTCCTTAGAACTTCCCAGGAAATATTTAATCAACTCCCCTACAGGGTTGATGGGGATGATATCGGATGCATAATATGGGGGTGGACAAAACAAAAAAACTTTCCAACTTTAGGGATGCAATTTTGTGCAAAATTAAGAATGACACATAAGAAGGATTTTTTTTTACCAAAACTTTGGTAATCGACTGCATAGACCCACATGATTAAAAATTTGCCACAACTGTCACACAAGTATGCCATCACGATGCGGGGCTGATGACGAGTTGAAGGTTGAAATGGAATTCTCTGAAGTTGAAAAATTGATACTGATAGTGCAGGATACGATTGAGGGTGTAATGTTTTTTTTTTTCGAATCCCCCTTCATAGAAACAGAGAAGGGTAAAAAATAAACTTCTTATTTTTTTTTTTTTTTATTTATCGAATGTGAACACACACCCTTGGCGCACATACAGATGTTAATTAAAAGTTTTACGCGGTTTTCAACGGTATGGACATTTTTCCACCAGTACGAACAGAATGCGCTATTTTTGCCACGGAAATTACGTCCGATGGTTTCCGGGGTTTCGTAGCCCATCAGCCTAGAAAGTTTTCGCCTACAAAGGTAGGTGAAATCCTTTTTAAATCCTTGTCAGCGCGAGGTATCATTTATCACGTGAGCGGCCATTAATGATTTATTGTTATTATTTATTACTTAATGGTTCCTGTTGGTTGTTTTTTTAAAAAAAATTCCCAACTCAAGGATTATGCAGGAGGTTCAATAAATTTCGGTTGCGATGATGGTTGCTGGTTCGTTTGTAGTCATTTCGCATGTGTCTAGTCGGGGTAAATTGCCCGCGGATACCGATTCTACGTGTTTAAGGACTTTTGAATTTATTGCACGCTGTGCGGTATCAACAGTCATAAATGTGTACACGTAGAGCGGTACTTTTTTTTTGGAATTTGTCGTTGGTCCAGGTACGTGATTGGAATTTCGAAATCATTACCGGGAGTACTTTATGACATCTTCCGGGTTTTGGGAAGATGAATGAAATGTGGTAGAGTTGATAAGGCTTTATGGATTTTGTGTTTTTTTTAATTAATTATGTTGAAATGGAGATTCCATTAAAGATGACGAAATTAAAAACATTTTTTTCTTGTGAATTCATTTTTATTTTCTCTGAAAATATTGACTTCATGGTAGACAGAAATGCTTTACTCTAACCTATCATAAACAGATTTGCTTAATCTAACTTACTGGCCCTCTAAGCCTATTTCTTACATTTTTGTACCCTATCCCACAGGGGTATATTATTTTTTACATTAAATTTGTAACATAGAGAAATAATTTTATACCTCAAAGTGTATGAATCGACTCAGAATCGCTAGCTGAGTCGATCTCTGTCTGTCCGTCCGTCCGCCCGTCTGTATGTCACCGATTGTTGGGCCTCAAATTAAGCTAGATTGATGAAATTTGATATGTAGACGACGAAGCAAAACATATTGACACTTGTTCTACTTCAACATTTTTAAAATACGCCCACTGCCACACCCACGTTTAAAAAAAAAAAGTTGTTTTACGAAGAACTTATTGAAAACGTTTCTGAAAAACATAGTTAGACAATCCCAATACCCATATTTTGTTCATACAACATATTTTGCCACGCCCACTTTTTGGGAGCGTTTCAAAGAATTTCTTTAAAAAAAAAAAATATTGATGTTAATCAGCTTTAGCGAGGTATCCATCGGAGCGGAAAATTCTCCGATTTTGTACGATTCGGAGGATTTCAGCTTCGAGGTATTCTTCCAAAAAGCTGTTCGGAATATTTCTCTGACATTTTGTAACGCATCCCGGCGAATTGCGTTGAATTGTGTTTAGGTACACTTTTCCTGAAATTTTTGACATGTAAGTGCAATTCTTTTTCCGAGATTTCTTCCTACATAAATTCTTTGCGGAATTTTTTCACGAATTCTAGTGAAGTAATTTTTTCTCCGGGTTCGATTCCCAGCCATTGCAACATCTAAATGATTTTTCACTGGCCCTCGTCTCGTGATGATCTGACAAATCATCCGAGTATTATAAGTTGTCAAGAAAAGCTTATCTCGAAATTCGCAGTTCGAAATCGGAGGTCCCGCCATCGTGCAAGAAGTACACACGCACACATGAATGTTTGTGAGAAAGCTCGGCTCCGGGTACTAACGAGGCTGTTGTGTAAATGTGTATACAAAAATGTGTATACTCAACTGAATGGATAAGCCAGATTTGAGGACCTGCATGGGCGGGCAAGAAGAGAACCCACGCCCAGTCAATGAAGAACTAGTTCCACCCTAGTATAGGAAGAAGTTGGCCTACCTTATAAAAAAAAGCTTAAGAACAACTCCAATGGCTCTTATGACTTACCAGCGGAGCTTTTTTAAAATGGGTGGTGATGTTTTGCTGGGGAATATGCACCGAATCATCAGCAAAGTATGGGTGAAAGATGCCCGATGACTAGACTATCAGCTCCATCTTCAAAAAAGGCGACTCTACTAGAAATATCGAGGTAAGTCACTGCTTAATGTCGCATACAAGATCCTATCTAGCGTACTGTGAGAAAGTCTAAAACCGTTCTGCACACCTACCAGCATGGCTTCGGGCCGACAGATCGACTATCGACCAAATTTTCAAACTGAGGCAAATCCTGGAAAACCCCAATGCATTTCAAGTCGAAACTCACCACCTATTCATCGACTTCAAAGACCAAATTTTCACACAGAGGCAAGTCCTAGAAAAGACCAACGAATTTCAAGTCGAAACTCACCACCTATTCATCGACTACAAAGTCGCGTTTGATACCATACATCGTCAGGAGCTCTATATGGCAATGGGCGAATTCGGAATCCCGACAAAACTGATTCAGCTGTGTCGCGTGACTCTGGAAAACACGCGCTGCAACGTGCAGTTTAGAAATAGCTCCTCCGGACTATTCCAAACATGTACCGGAATTCGACAAGGAGACGCGCTATCATGCGTCTTTTTCGATCTAGAACTGGAGCAGACAGTGCGCAGGGCATGTGTCAACACGGAAGGCACTGTCTTCAACAGGTCCGTCCAGCTGCTGGGCTATGCTGATAAAATCGTTCACAGCGATTGAAGAACAGGCGAAATCCGTTAGTCTTGAAGTTAATGAGGACAAGACTAAGTACTAGTACATGATATAAACAAACAAACAAACAATCATCTGTCCATCTCCTAGGACAAAACGTCCCTATTGACAGCGACAATTTCGACAATTTCCCTCGGATGAAACATAAACTCCAGGAAGGAGATCCGCGGAAGAATTACCATAGAAAACCGTAACTACTTCGGTGTTGCAAAACAACTATGTCCAAAACTCCCAACTCGAAGGACGAAATGTGTGCTCGATAGAAATATTATCCTGCCAGTTCTGCTTTATATCGCCAAGAGCCGGACGATAAGCAAGAAAGGAGAGTTGATACTGGGCTGCTTTGAGAGAAAAATACTTAAGCGCGAACTCTATGGGCTGTGCCAATATGTGGATGTAGTCTAAAATGTCAAAACACGTCGACTACATTGGCTCGGGCACATCGAGTGTATAGACAATAATACTCCAGCTAAGAGGTTCTTTGAATCCCAGCCATCAGGTTGGAGAAGACAAGGAAGACCGAACCTCCGTTTCAAAGACCAATCCATCGAAGATGACAGAGCGCTTGGTTTGCACAACTGTAAGCAGCGTGCCAGAGATCGTAGAGGATGGAAGGCTGCGTGTCTCAGGCAGAGGCTCTTCTAGGGTTGGAAGCCCGATTAGTAAAGTTAGTATGGCCGGTTAATTGTAGATATTTCTTCTTTTTTTTAAGACGCTGGTACTTAAAAATGAACATGCACACCAGCTGCGACCCAGCAAAAACATTGTCTAGATCTTTCTTCTTCTTTCTGCTTCTCAAGTGGCATGCGATATGAATGAACTACTCTTCCCCAATCATAGATGTGGTAGTGGAAATTTTTATTGGACATTGGACATCACAGTACTTCGCACATGAATGCAACGAACTACAGACACGTAACAGCACTGGCGACTGAGGCCATCGGCTGGGACAGATCAAGACATTAATGCAACAGAGAGAGACAGATAGATACATAGAAGGAAAGACATATAACATACACCTACGTGGCACAGAGGAGGAGACATAGATTTATATTGTCTCATATTATCGCACAGGTGGCCTCAGATAAGCTGGCAATTTTCGTAGAAAACAAATGCTGCCGAAGCTGGGGCTTGAACCCGCAGCGTTTGGCTTAGCAGTCAACTACGCATTCCTGTGAGCCATGGCCACCTGCATGGAACTTTTCATATGCAACGACAATAGCTAGGAGTGAACTTTTGTTCGCATCTTGATGTGATTGCTGGCTGTTGTCCTTCCTGTAATAGGACACATCCTACTTGAATGACAGATCATAGCGAGAGAAGAATAAATCATGTTGGTGTCGCTAAGGGGGGCAATGGATCCAGATCAGCAATATTGATATTCTCTGAACACACCCATGATCATGAAGGACTTTGCACATTGAATATATAAAATATTAACACGTGGGACGTACGTGAAGACCACCGGTATGAACAGTTCTTAGCTCATGTGTTATGTTTAACTCAGCGTATTGTAAAATGCTTGTTCCTTCCACAGACCAGTTCATTTTATTTTCCAACCCAGTTTCTTAATATTCGGTAATGCAATTCTAGATGGCAAAAAAAACGTCTATACCTAGCCTTGAGACGTCTGTGTTACCAAAGAAATGACTCATCCTGGTTAAA
The DNA here is from genome assembly GCA_949824845.1 of Rhingia rostrata. Lineage (NCBI taxonomy): Eukaryota > Metazoa > Arthropoda > Insecta > Diptera > Syrphidae > Rhingia > Rhingia rostrata. The sequence goes on along the minus strand of OX463755.1, from coordinate 25,476,376 downwards.
ATGCAAGTGAGGGCGTTGCTGGCTATTTCCACGCACCACTATACCTGTCTATTTTTAAAACGGATGGAAGATTGTGTACATAGGTCTACCACACTGACAGAAGAAAAATTTGCTATTGGCATATCTCGTCATTTCTTTGAGTCCCGACCGCATCACAATGATTGACAGACAGTTGGAGTGATGAGTCAAACAATTCCTAGAACTATTGTCTTTCAATCTAGGAATTGTGTGTGTCGTCGTGAATGTTTTAATCGGTTTTTTTTTTCTCAGACATTATTGACATCAACCTGCAATTAAGTTGAAATGCTTTACAAGTAGTATTCCATGAAACTAACCTAAAATAATCGATTCTAGTTGAATTTCTACTCGAAATCCCACTTTCCATCGGTGCAGATTAAACATCCCACATGGTCGGAACGACCTCCAAAATATGTCGCACTAAATCTTTTCCGTGAACGTATTAATTTCCAATTTTGACCGAGATCGGATCTCCTCTCAAACCCACATACCTATATAATTTAGTTTTACACTGAAACCGCTTTAAACGGGATTTTTTTTTGTTCCAACTCTCCCTTGAGTGTGTCATGGATACCCGTATCTTAATTCTAATTTAAATTTTAATGAAATTGAGAAATGGGCTCTTTAGGTGCCGCGCTGCCACTCCACCCGGATGATGGTGGTTGGCAATGGTGTCCCCACCTCGAGTTGAACCTTAACGAAGTTAATTGACCATAAAATAACGCTCCAACTGCATTGGCAAATTAGAGGCAGTTGCAGTGGCAATATCCACCCGTTGAGAGCCTGCAACAGAGTCGTCCTTTAAGTTTGTAATTATTTCAGCATTTCGTTACACCCGACCGGTGGAAGTAGGTATTCTGTGATGCTTTTCCAGAAACGTACGAGTAGACAGACCTTGTTGCAACTTGAGAATTCTTCGTCGTGCCTGCAATTAGAAATCCAAGTCAAGTCGTTGTGAATTAATTTCAATTTATATCGCCGGAGATGTATCTGTTTGTGTACGCGATAGCTATTTGTGAAGGATGTTCCTAGGTTCCCCCTTGGGGACATCAATCGAAAATTTATTGCATTGAACGATGTCACTTGTGAAATGGATTTTTTTTTTCCGTTGCGTTCGTTTCCTTGTTGATTCAATTAAGTTGATTAGTGGTGCTGGGTTGCCACTGGGATGTAGTTAACGCTTCGATAAATATAAGGAGGGATTAACATGGGTACACTGAATCTCGAAGGTGGGTATTCGCAGGGAATTTAAGAACCGCAGGTAGGTTGATGGAGTTAAGCTTCGAGTAAAGATTCAACAGTAGGATATGAAAAGCACTAGACTGAGAACTGAAATGTCAAGGCTTGTGTCGCAAATATAAAGGGTTTTTCAATAAGAGTGCTACAAAAGTTTTTTTTTTTAAATAAAACGAAAACGGTTTTGGATATCAATGAAATTCTTTATTCCGGTGAAAGTACGTTCGATGCCATTTTGTATGGAACTCGATTTCTTTTGCATGGCCACCACGGGCACGCTTGCAGAAGTCCAGACGCTGAATCCAATTTTCGACGGTTTTCAAGCATAAATCGGCCGGTAATGCTGCAATTTCACGTTCGATATTTGAACGAAGTTCATCAATCGTCGCTGGCTTGTTGGCATAGACCATCGACTTGACATAGCCCCACAGGAAATAGTCTAACGGCGTCAAATCGCACGACCGAGGCGGCGAAGCGGCTGGACAATTTCGTGAGATAACACGTTCTCCAAACTTGGTTTCCAATAAATTGATTGTGGGATTCGCTGTGTGACTTGTGGCGCCGTCCTGTTGGAACCATATGTCCTCCAAGTCCATATCATCCAATTGGGGCCAAAAATAGTCGGTTATCATTGAAAGGTAGCGATTCACATTCACAGTAACGTGTCGGTCTTGATCATCACGGAAGAAGTACGGCCCAATGACGCCACCGCCCCATAAACCACACCAAATCGTAATTTTTTCGGGATGCAATGATGACTCATGGAGTACGTGTGGATTGCTGCCTGACCAATACCGCATATTTTGTTTATTGAGGAAGCCATTCAGCCAGAAATGAGCCTAATCGCTGAAGATGATTTTTCGATGAAAATCCGAATCATTTTCAAGTTGTTGCTCAGCCCAATTCACAAACATACGACGCTTCTGGTGGTCAAGCGGCTTCAGTTCTTGCGTCAATTTAATCTTGTAAGGATGTAGGCCAAGATCATTTCGCAAAATTCGCCACAACGACGTCACAGAGATGCCCAACGCTTGAAAACGACGTTTAAGAGACACATTTGGGCTTTCTTCAACTGAAGCCTAAGCGGCGACAATATTCTCGACACTACGGGCACTTCTTTGTCTCACTGGCACGGGAACATTTTGTACTGTGCCTGTGGATTCAAATTTTTCCACTAGACGCTCAAGTGTTGATCTGCTAGGATGATTATGACGACCGTAAATTGGACGTAGCGCTCTTAACATTGAGGCCACTGACTCCGAATTTCGGTTGTAAATTTTAATAGTTTCGACTCGTTGTTGGATCGTATATCTTACCATCATGAAATGGCAAGCCTTACTGAAGAGAAATGTCAAAAGAGCGGCAAGAAATATGGCGTCGTTTGCTGTCCCTGTCGCTCAACTTTTTTAGCATCCCTGTTGAAAAACCCGATAGTTATATGCCCAACTTACAACTTTTCTTATAAAAAGTTCGAATTTACAATTTCCGGAAGGAAGGAAATAGAGGAGAAGCAAAGAAGAGGATTGAGGATGAACTGATAAGCATTCACTACACGGCGAGTATTACGGTTGAATTGTTGAAGGGATGGAATGCATCTTTCAATTTCGTTAGAGCATTTGTTGTTGTAGTAGCGGTGTTCGAGCGATACTATGGAGTTCGCTATGGTTGGATCTCCTATCAACTTTATCGCACGCTTTTGTATCCTATCTAACAGGTGATTTTTTAAGCGGAGTTTTTTTTTTAAATCGAATAAAACACTAAAATTTGTATCAGATGTTCAAAATTTTAATTGTACTCGATAAATAGGCCATTTACGTTTTAAAAACAACTTCATGTATATGTTGTCCGCGGCTTCGTTTCAAATGGTCCATTCGGAAGGTACAGTTTTGCGTCACTTTTTCGAGCATTTCGGCCTATATTTCACGAATTACGCGTGTTATGTCATCCTGTAAGGCTTCAATCGTGTTCGGTTCTTCCACATAGACTAACGACTTTACATAACCCCACAAGAAATAATCAAGACGCGTTTAATCGCATGATCTAGGCGGCCAACTCACAGGGTCATTTCCAGAGATAAGCTGCTCACCAAATTCATCCTTCAACATTTCCATTGTTTTACGAGCTGTGTCGCATGTGGCACCGTCTGAATGATCCAAATGTCAAACAAGTTAAACTCAGCCAACTGGGGCAAAAAAAAAGTAACGTCACGGTAACGTTTCTTCCACGGTCGTTTTTGAAGAAAAATGGACCGATTATGCCACCAGCATAAACCACACCAAACTGTCGTTTTTTTTTTTGGGATCCATCGGTAATTCTTGTATGGCATGTGGCTGTTCATCACTCCAGATGCGACAGTTTTGGTTATTTACGTATCCGTTGAGCCAGAAATGATCCTTATCGCTGAAGACAATTTTTGGATAAAGCAGCGGATTTTCATGGAGCTGTTCTAAGGCCCATTCACCAAAAATTAGACGTTGTAGTAGGTCATTCGGCTTCAATTTTTGCACAAGTTGGATTTTATAGGCTTCCAAAACCAAATCCGCCCGTAAAGTTTTCCATGCGGTTGAGTAACACATGCCCAATTGCTGAGAACGGCGATGAATTGACATTTCACGATCGATCTTCATTAACATTGGACACTACGACTGCAATATTCTCTTCGGTACGCACTGTACACATGCGAGTCGATGGTTTAATGTCCAACAAAGTAAATTTGATGCAAAATTTGGTGATAACAGCACGAATTGTTGATTCACCAGGCCGATTATGACGACCATAAAATGGTCGTAACAAACGGTGCACATATTTCACAGAGCACGGATTTTGATAATAAATTTTCCATAATTTGCAATCGTTGCTCGTTTGTCAGTCTTGTCGTGATTAAATGTCAGAGTATACTGAAAACTTTTCACTTTGGCAGATGACGTTTGGACGCCATTAATAACCAGTGCTGCCAACCTGAAAAACTTAACTCTTTTAAAAAATCACCCGTTAGTAGGTGCAATGATGTTTTGGCTGCACCTGACCATATGTGTGCGTTGAAATTGAGTTTGGGGCGTATGTACACTTTATATAAATATCATACAAGTTAATATTGCTGGAGGGGAAATAGTGTCGATAATGCTTAATTGAAGCGAAATTGTTAGTTGTGTGCCTATCCGGGTTCAAACTTACCTAATCTAGGAGGCACTATATCCTCAGGTTAACGAGTGCTTTATTGAACATATCTCTCTCCCAGCCGCTCCAAGTGGGGCGCACTCCATATTGGTTAAGTGGATTTCAGCTTGGTTGGGACAACCAAGGATGTGAATAGAAGTCTTTGCCGTCCGTGACTGTGGGATTGTTCTTGCACACATCAAGTTTGTTAAGGGCGTCTGGGCCAATCATATGGCTTGGATTCGAAGACCTCTTAGGAATGGTCGATTAGAGCATCATAGACCTGGTTGTACCTGAGCTTTACACAGAAGATAAAGCTTAGCTGTTGTAACATATCTGTTAGCTCTGATCAATTTGTTTTGATAGTTTGTTGGCCTGGAGATCGACATTTCCCTTATGCTTATCGAAGTGAGCTAATCGTTTATTGACTTGTGTAATATTTCGTTCCGCCTAATCCGTCACCACATCTGGGGTCATTTAGGGTGTGTTATCCGACAATACTGCTAAAGATGAGCGCTGCACGACTAAATCTTGATATCCCGAGATGATCTGTTGTTAAAATAGGTCAGAGCAGCTCACTTAGGTTGTTCACGTTGTCCGTCGTACTTGGGAATGTAGAATCCACCATTGAATCAATCTTGGGAATTCAGCCATTGCCGTCTTGAAAAAGGAAGACATGCCTTTGTGTTCATCACTGAAGACCCCTGTCGAAAATGTGGTCCTAATATTTTTGCGGAGAACACCATGGTTATTACAAGATTAGTTCTGGCTCAATGTTCTCAAGTGATCTGAATTTTCCTGGATTTCCACAATTGTTCGTCTTTTCGCACTTGCGGTTTGTCTGAACGTAGCGGCCTTTTAATAATTCAATTCCAAGAGTCTCTGGCTTGTTCTTATAGACTCGTGACTTAAAAAAAAAAAACTTATAAGAAAGATGTCTTTAGCGGTCAACTTGGGCGATCTTTCCCACCAGGTAAACGTCAAAATGAGATATGAGCTGAACAAAAGTATTTGAAAGCGTTCATTTTAGACCGACACGTCATGTGTGCGCGCATCCTCCTTTTGGAACCAAATGTCATTCTGTTTCAATGTAAAGATTTGAGGCAGCAAAAAATCTTTTTCACAGGAAGTTTTTAAAAGTTAGGCGCGATGACACCTCCTTCGCAAATAGCGCACCATTTATGTATGATACATGGAGTCTCAGTGCCACAGAATCGCATATCTTGGTTTTTTACGTGTCCGTTTAAGTGGGAATAGACCCTTAGCTACTGATGATTTTTGGAATGGATGATTTCCAATCAAAAATCAAAGACGTTGAGGTTTTTGTAGAACATGCGAGTAGTTTACACGCGATGCACATTCAGCTCATAATGAATTTCGACTGAAAATCATCTATTCCGACGTTGAAGCTCGAAATTTGTTTCTTGTTAGTCTGTTCAGATGGGAATAGATTCCTCGGCTCATGATGAATTTCGACTGAAATTGTCAATTCCGAAGTTGGGGTTTTGGAGAACATGCGAGTAGTTTACACGCGATGCACATTCAGCTCATCATGAATTTCGACTGAAAATCATCTATTCCGACGTTGAAGCTCGAAATTTGTTTCTTGTTAGTCTGTTCAGATGGGAATAGATTCCGCGGCTCATGATGAATTTCGACTGAAATTATCAATTCCGACGTTGGGGCTTTGGAGAACATGCGAGTAGTTTACACGCGATGCACATTCAGCTCATAATGAATTTCGACTGAAAATCATCTATTCCGACGTTTAAGCTCGAAATTTGTTTCTTGTTAGTCTGTTCAGATGGGAATAGATTCCGCGGCTCATGTTGAATTTCGACTGAAATTATCAATTCCGACGTTGGGGTTTTGGAGAACATGCGAGTAGTTTAGACGCGATTGACAGCCTGGAGACTTTTCACATAATGGCTGCACGCTTGATTGTGCACCTTATGATGAATTCTGACTGGAAATCAGCCATTCCGACGCTGAGGTTTCGGAGAACTTGGGAATAGCTTATACGCGATGTACATTCAGCACATTCAGCAGTTTGATTGATTACATCTAGTTGATGTAGGTACCAATGGAGCCTTCTTTATATATTTTCTCGGACGAACGATATGTGTTGGCTCTACCCGGCATAAGACGGCCTGGAAATCTGGGAGCACTGACGAGTTGTTCTTTAAAATGAAGTCACGAGTATTCCGTGGTCTGAAGTAGTAGTATAGTGTTTCATGACTTTACATGCAAAGTTCATGCGTTTGCTTCAGAAATATAAAAACAAAACGGACAGTTATTTGCTACTAATTGGTGAATATGGGGACGATTAGAATGATAAAGAAGGCAGGACCGAGTTAGGTTATGTGTGTTTTGCCTCCTTATTGACAACGTTGCATCGAAACAAATATACCTTTATGGGAAAAGGTACTAAAAAGCTTTAGAAATCGTTGCTCGAATATAAAAATGCGGAAAGCTTAATTGGCAGTTGCCCTGGCTGCCAAGGAATGTCATTGTTTACTGCACAAGGCTACCCATTGTTGATGAATGGAGGGAGGCATTGCGTTTGTTCTTCGAACACCTATCGCTGTTTATTTAACGGGGTAAAATGGTCGCAGGTGAGTGATAGCCTTCATTCCTTTCTCAACTTTTTTATTCATCGACCCACTCTTTACCTGTCAAACTTAACCTCAAATACAAAATCCATTAGAACCATGCACAACGTTTTAATTAGAACGCCTAATCTTAATTACCGCGATATTATCATTCAAAGCAACTACACCCATGACAATAGAACATTCCGCGCTGTTCGTTCCAATTCAAGGCGAGGCCTTTAGCCACTGATACAACGTTAACACAAAAGCCGAAATGGTCAAAGGTCAAATGAAATTCACCCTGTGTTTGGGTATTTCCACCTATCCACAGCACAGCAGCTCACCAAACCCATGAAATGCAATTAGACCTTTTGACAAAAGGTCTTTCCCTGGTTCATGTTTTCTTTTCCTTTGTTTTATTCCTTTCTACCAACGTTGACCATTCGACCTTTCTGAAATTACATGAACCCCAGGAAGGAAGGACAACTGTTCGCTGCCCTCCCATCGTGCAACTACATCTGTTCTAGCAAGTCCTTCAAACTTTGATATTCACAACGACCCTCATCATATCCCCAAACAGTGGAGGCTTGCATTTTGAATGTTCATCAACTTTTTGAAGAGGACAACGAGATTGCAATAAGCCAATCGACAATTGGCTGTAAATATTGCACCAAAAAACACAAAAAAAAGGACAGCTCACATACACCAAGCAAAAGGCAGAAAGACGCACAGGAGCAAGCGAAAAATACTCCAAAATATAAGCCTTCCCTTTTGTTTGGTGTAGTCCCTGTGGTAAGTCGTAATTCCCATCACCATCAACATCGTCGAAGTCGTCATCGTGTTCATAGTCTCATTCAACAAGCCCGCAGCAGCAGCGCCAGATCAAGAGTGTTCTCCGAGTACCATTAAACCGAAAAAAACATTTTCCGTTATCCCCCTGAATTCCACTCCCTCCCATTTTGCATGACGGTAAAGCTTTTCCTTTTTGTCTTTCATACTTTTACTCTATGGCAAGGCAAAGCCAAACCACCACCAACCCCCTGTTTGGCTCGCCCTGGCTGCGCCTTTATTTAGCCTCCTCTCTTGGGTTACGTCTCATTTCATTCGAATTCGAATTCTCGACTGAAGCAGTTTATGCAATTTTTCTTGTTTTCATAACCCCACCCGCCCCGCACCGCTTTGAAAGGGAAAAACTTTTCATATTTAAAACAGAAAAACATCAAGTCCGTCCGTAGTCGTCGTCATCGTCGTCGTCGACATCCTTCCGAGAACGACCGGCCAAACTGTGTTGTATGGATTCTGTGAAAGTCTTCAACTCTCATCCACAGCACTTAACTCGAAATGAATTGAAGCGAAAACGATTTCACTGCACTATTAGTAGCATCATTTGTGTCTGCACTCTGCCCGAGGTTCTCCACACGCCTGCATTCTTCCTCAGCGCCTCTGTATATTCCTATGTCCAACGAACGATAAACATGGGCAGGACAGCACCACCCACCACCAATCCTTGTCATATTGGGAGCGCATACACGTACAAGTCTTAACCCCTATTGAATGCAAATGGGGGGCTGCAAAAGTTGTGCAAAGCCGCCGCCGCCGCCGCCACCGCCTGCCTGCACCTACATGCTGAACACACCCCAATGTGTATACATTCCACCACATACCCAGTACACACCACGGCACATATAGTGCATTCATGTTGTGTTTATGTTTAGTATCGCTGCAGGCAGCGGAAGACTCATTTTATTTCTGCCTTTTGTTTCAGCCTGGATCTTCCTTCACCAGGTCTTTTGTTGTTAGTCTTCGTGTTTCGCACTTGCCTTGGGAGGTGTGTGTTTTTTTTTATCCACCACTACCACCCTGCAATTGAAGGGCAATTCCAAAGGCGGGGGAGAGAAGGTGGGGGAGGGCGTTAAATGTCCCATTTGATTTAGAAACTAAAAATAGTGATAATGCTCGGAGGCAGCTGTGGAAGGTTGAGCTCAGACATAGTGCCGCTAGGAGTATTCGGTGCAAGTAGGTTCACTGTTTTTTTTTGCCCTTTCTTTTCGTTGGAATTTGTTTTGTACTTTTAATATCAAGCCTAACAAACAGTAACAACAAATACAGCGAAGGGATTATGAGATAAGCTAATGGGTAGGGACAAGTCTTGGTTGTATAGGGGGTTTTCAGTGCCAAAGAATGGAAATTTTTAATCTTTTTTGGCTTTCATTGGTTGAATTAATTTGGGAACTGGACAAGAGTTCGTCATTACAAATAAACTTCTTGTTGCGTAAATTTTTAAGAGGTTTGCGGGGAAATAGAAAACTGACATCGCAAGATGTGACTTATGTGCACCTTCGGCTTGAATATCCACAAAAGCTTTGCGAAGGCATCATAGTTCAGGGATATATAGACCTCTTGAGTAACTTCTGAAGTGGTATAGACGAAAATAGAAAACTCACCTCCCAGGAAGTGACTAATATCGGTCTTGGGCTTGAACATCCATAAAGCTTTGCATATGCATCATAGTTTAGGGACTGGGCGAAAGTCCGTCATGACAGATAGACTCTTGCGTACCTTCTGAAGTGGTATAGACGAAAATAGAGAACTGGCCTCCCAGGAAGTGACTCATGTCTTTCTTGGGCGTGAACATCCATAAAGCTTTGCATAGGCCTCATAGTTCAGGGACTGGACAAAAGTCCGTCATGACAGATAGACTCTTGCGTACCTTCTGAAGTGGTATAGACGAAAATAGAGAACTGGCCTCCCAGGAAGTGACTCATGTCTGTCTTGGGCGTGAACATCCATAAAGCTTTGCATAGGCATCATAGTTCAGGGACTGGGCAAAAGTCCGTCATGACAGATAGAGTCTTGCGTACCTTCTGAAGTGGTATAAACGAAAATAGAAAACTGACCTCCCAGGAAGTGACTAATATCTGTCTTGGGCTTGAACATCCATAAAGCTTTGCATAGGCATCATAGTTCAGGGACTGGACAAAAGTCCTCCATGACAGATAGACTCTTGCGTACCTCCTGAAGTAGTATAGACGAAAATAGAAAACTGACCTCCCAGGAAGTGACTAATATCTGTCTTGGGCTTGAACATCCATAAAGCTTTGCATAGGCATCATAGTTCAGGGACTGGACAAAAGTCCTTCATGACAGATAGAGTCTTGCGTACCTTCTGAAGTGGTATAAACGAAAATAGAAAACTGACCTCCCAGGAAGTGACTAATATCTGTCTTGGGCTTGAACATCCATAAAGCTTTGCATAGGCATCATAGTTCAGGGACTGGACAAAAGTCCGTCATGACAGATAGAGTCTTGCGTACCTTCTGAAGTGGTATAAACGAAAATAGAAAACTGACCTCCCAGGAAGTGACTAATATCTGTCTTGGGCTTGAACATCCATAAAGCTTTGCATGGGCATCATAGTTCAGGGACTGGACAAAAGTCCGTCATGACAGATAGACTCTTGCGTACCTTCTGAAGTGGTATAGACTAAAATAGAAAACTGACCTCCCAGGAACTAACTAATATCTGTCTTGCGCTTGACCATCCATAAAAATTTGTATCATACTTTTGGGACTGGATAAAAGTTTGTCACGTCTTTAATGATATATAAAGCACAACAGAATCAGCCATAGTTAGGTTTCCAAGTTGCTTCGTGAATCCGTAGTCGGGTAAACCTTGTGCTGCTGATAAAAGTATAAAATACTGGCGCGAAGTCTTAGTCGCAAGCCAATAACTGTTGACGTTTCGTTGAAGTTGTTGTTTCCAAATTAACCCGCCGAAGATTTTTTTCTGTGCCGATTTTTAAATTGAAGTCCAATCGTACTATTTTCACATCTTGTTCTGGACATGCTCAGTAGTTTCTTTTCAGGAGGTAGTAAAACTCTTCCTTGATAGACAAGGCTGATGTTACAAAACGTTGCTGTGATGTGGATCACAGCCAGGCAATCAGTAACCCACCTTAAGTCTATAATTCTTGACCATTTGTCGGCTATATATACTCCAAGAATTAACGTTTTTGTACATTTAGTGTTATAGTGATGGCCACTTTCCGAATTCTAGACAAAAGAACCGAATTCCGGATGTTCACAGTCAAGCCGGTAACACTCCGAACTGGCTGCTGACCTTTCACCCTCAAAATTACTTCAAATATACTATCGCCTCAGGGCTCACCGGCCATTGTATCAGCTAATTTCTCGCACTCCAACCAGGAATTCCTTCTAAATCCTTAAAAAAATGAAGGCAACGCGTTAAAGCCACATTCTCGAAGCTCTAAACGGTTTCCTTAAGAATCACATTTGGTCACTATGTATCCTCAATAGTAACGTGAACGCTACTAATGATTTGATATCGAACACCATTCTCCTGGGATAGAATTCCTCTGTCCTTTACCGGGTATAGTGTATCAATCCAAAGGAAACCGGTTATATGACTAATTTGTACAGGTATTCCATCATGGAAAACAAAGCCTAAGATTGCTATCTGAATGATTTGTATCTCATGCGCCTCAAGGCCATAAGTCTGTTGCGGTACTTATGAAGTGTTTTCTTTTTTGTAAACCAATCCTACTGGGAATAAGTTCAAAGGCTTTCCAACAATTGACCAAAAGTTTTACCAACCTTTGGGACATGTCGAATTTTGGCCTCACCTTTTGGTCGTGGGAAGATTTGGCACGCTTGATGTCAACATTACATAACGCTCACACTAAGCATTTCAAAGACGAATAATTTGATGTCATATCTCAAGATTCAACCGTCTAGAATAAACTTTTAGGAGACATATGAATAGCGAACTCCTTAGTTTCGCTCGAACATCGTCGTAATATTCCCTGAATTATTTTTGTTTTATCGATATTTCAGCAACCAATGCTGGCGCAATACTTGCTGAGAGATGAATGCAAATCAGTTCATCCTCAAGCATATCTCTGGACATAAGCTGAAAACATAGAAATTCGTACATAGCCAAACAACACTCCCTTCCTTCCCATTATACAGGCAACCGGATGAATGAAGTTTCTTACTTACTTCAGTGGCGCTACAGTCCGGAATAAAGCTGGGCCTCAATAAACTTATTTCTCCAATCAGCCCGGCCCTTAGCTTACTGACTCCAGTTGCGCACTTTAAATTGGTAGAGGTCGGTTTCTTCTTTTGGGCGCCATTTAATGCAAGGTCTTCCTCTACTGCGTCCGACGTCTGGGAGGGAATCGAAGACTCTGTGTCGACACTCTGGTGTCCATTAGTTCTACATGTCCTCGACATCTTAAACTTGCAATGTGGAGTTTTTTTTTACCAGCGGCATGTCCCTGTACAGCTCGTATAGTCCATGGTTGAATCTTCGTCTAAATAGCCCGTCACCGAAAACGGGACCGAAGATTTTTCGAAGATTTTTCCTCTCGAATCGACCAAGGATTTGTTCATCCGCTTTTCAGACGGTCCATGCTTCAGCGCCGTAGAGTAGGACTGGCATGATCAGCGTCCTACATAGGATCTCCTTAGTAGTTCGAGTGAGGGCTTTACTACTGAATTGCCTTCTTAGACCGAAGAAACAGCGGTTGTCAAGAGTTATTCTTCGTTTGATTACCGAGGAGAAGTTGTCGTCAGAGTTGATAGCGAAACCGAGGTATACCCGCACTGCCTCAAAGTGACATTCTGTCCAATTCGTCGATGTTGTGTGTCCTTTAGTGTTGACAGCATATACTTATTCTTGCCCTCATTTACTGCTAAACTCTTTTTTGCAGCGTCCTCCTATCTAGCAATCTTGGCTATGACATCACCTTGAGTCCGCTCAATGATTGTCAATATCGTCGGCGTATGCTAGTAGTTTTTGGAAAATTGTGCCTCTGGTGTTGGCTCGGGAGTTTCGCATAATCCTCTCAAGAATCTAATTGAAGTCACATGACAGCGCATCGCTTTGCCTAAATCCTTTTATGGTCTCTTATGTTGCGGAGAGGTCGTTTCCGACTCTGATGTAGCAGCGATAATTCTCTATCGTCATCCTACACAAACGGACTGATAAGGGCTGATAAGGTTTTTGGTAAACCGTTTCAAGCGTTCACATATTACGGCAGATAGGATCTTGTAGGCGATCGCGATGTTGAGGAGACTTCTGCCTCTATAGTTGGCCCAGTATAGAGGGTTTTGTGGATCTTGACAAACGATGCTGTAGTTCCATTCTTCAGGCATACTTTCTTCCGACCAGATTTGGCTTATGAGTTGGTGGATGTTGCTATCCAAAAGCTCGGCGGGTAGGTTGGCAGTTTTCGTTGTCGTTGCCAATATTGAATGGTTCGCTCTGCCTGGCAGCGGGATGTTGTTCATACTCACCGTTTAACGGCCTGCAGAAGTGCTTCTTCCATATCCCCATCAACGACTGTGTCTCAACAACGATATTTCCTTGGTCATCTCGACAGGATTCTGTTCGAACCTTGTATACTTGGCTTTGGTAAAACTTGCGAACATCGTTCCTGGAGTAGCACTTCTCTATATCCTTGTGTGCTTTTCTTGCCTTTTTTCTTCTTCTTTTTGAAAAGCCGGTATTCTTCCCTTATTCTCTGCCTATAGAGCTTAATGGCAGCTCTCGTCTTCAGCTACAGCTTAGCCTCATTGGCCTCGTTCTTCCTGCGAGCATCTGTCCTCATTCCTCTTCAAACCACGGGTTTCTTGGTAGTGGGCGCGAGAAACTTAGCACATCAGTTGCGGCTGATCTAATGGCCTGTTGGCCTCGTTGCTTTTGTTTTTCGACATTCGATGCTGGTGGTATGGTGTTAATCGAGAGGTTTAGGGTTACGCGTTGCGTGAAGGTCTTGGCGGTCTCTTGCGACTGCAGTCTTTCGACATTCAATTTTTTCACAGTATTTCTGGTTTGTTTTGGCGTGGTGTACATCCGCCATCTTAACTTGGCTTGGATAGAGTGGTCCGGACATCCAAAATACTGGATCTCCGAAACCTCTCTTCTATCGCAATGTGATCAATTTGGTTGACCATTCGTTGATCTGGAGAACGCCATGTCGAGGTGAGGCTATAGTGGCATTTCATGCGCAGCAATATCAATTAGCCTGAGTCCGTTACCAGACGTGTTGTCGTGTTGGCTATGTTTTTCGACAATACAGCTAAAGATGTCTTCTCTTCCTACCTTTACGTTAAAATCTCCCAGCACGATTTTAACATCGTACTTCGGTAGTCGCTCATAGGTTTTGTCAAGGAACTCATAGGAGCATCTTTTCCTCCGTCATGGCGTGATTGCATATAAGGCTTATGTTGGCGAATTCGGCCTTGAAGGGGATTGTTACAATGCGTTCGTTAATGTCTAGGAAGCATAAGACTTCTTGCATAAGTCTTGCACAAGTCTTGCACTTCTGACATATCCACATTCGGCTAGTCGCTGTTTCTGCTCACGGTAACACGGTCCGTAGTAGATGTCATCGGTTTTGATCCTCTTCATACCTGACCCTTCCTATCATTTTTGTGCTTTTAATCAGACGGGCTCAGTGACACGATGGTTAGTGCGATGGAGTGCCGCGCAGAAGGTCCGGGTTTCGATTCCCAACTAAAATTATTTTTCACTGGCCGTCCCCCCGTGATGATCTGACAAATCATCCTACTACTCTGATGATTTGTCAGATCATCACGAGAGGAGGGCCAGTCAAGAATAGTTTATCTCAACTCAGCCTTTCGGAGTCGACATAAAACAGGATGTCCTGCCATTGAGCAGGATGCACACATGAATGTTTGCTCGGCCCTGGATACTAACGAGCCTGTTGCGCCAAAAATTTGTTTTTTATTTATAATCAGCTTAGGGGCTTCCGCTAAATGTTCGGCTGCACCTCTTCTCTTTAATTTTTTCACATTCCAGATGCAGATACGAATGTCGGTGTAAGATTTTTATTTAGCATGGTCGTCAACAGTTAAATGTGTCCTTTCCAAGACTTTTGGTTGCTTTCTAAAAAAATTTTTCCTCGAGGGGTTGTTAACTCAAAGAACAACCTCCAACCTGTATGTCAAGTTTCAATTTATTCGAAACTCTTGAGACACGGGGCCATCAGTTTCAACTGCGGGATTGGGTGCTGCCGTTGGCCTCTCTGCTCTTCCACCCTGGATGATTACTTAATGTCCTGTTGTGGGCATACGTTTAAGCAGCTCATTTAGGTTTTCAACACTTGCACTTACTGAGTGCATCTTGGGAATACTTCTGCTGCCGTATTGGAAAAGGATTATGTGTCTTAGAGTGAAGACACATCTCGTCAAGACTTTACAAAGGGGTTGTAACGCTACGGTCTAGGTACTTAGCAGCAAGAAAACAAGTCTGAGAATCGGAGTAAGTGTACATCAGCTGGGTGAAAACGCAAGTTCTCGTATAAGCGCATTGCCTACCATTTGACATGATCGTTCTATAAAATTTGAATATAGATGCAAGCATTTGAGGCTTTTTCTCAAAGTGATTAGGGATTTCTTCGATAACTTTATAAAACGGTTCTTGCCATTCCTCCATACAATATTTGAAGAAGTTCACCACCAATACAGCCTTTGTGTTGCCTTCGAGAACGTTGTTTGCAATGAAATGTTGTTTTAGCTGTTGAAGATAACATAACAGATACCAGGTTTCCTAACATTTATCGAAGCCTTTGAAGGAGGGAACAAAACTTGGTTTGAATGTTCTTGAGAAACTCCTGTCTCGCGTCTTGAAGGTTTTTTTCTTTATATTCCTTCAAGAGTTGTGTCGTCCATATTCCTGTAGTGGGCTTCGTTAACTTCTTCGCCAATATGTTGTAACTGGGCGAAGTGGTTTTTCTGGTGTTATTGCAACAGAAAGTGCTTTAAGGAATCGACTGCAACTGCAAAATTATTTACATCTAATAACCTTCGCTTTGTTTTCCAAAGACTTACATCTGTGGTCCACTTTAGGTTAATCATAAACACAAGCCTTACGCATAATAAGCTTCATAACCAACAGTAATTCTGTACAACCCATTTACAACGTCATAAAACCCGACGTATATGCCGTCCCAGAAGTCAGAATATCTATGAGCTCATTGCCGGCAAACATCACAGTTATTTGGCTACTGAAGACCGCTGACTCCCTATCTCCGACAACCCCCTCAAGTTTAATCTTAAAACACAATATTGCAGTGCATTATACACGCCCTCATAGCCTGCCTTGGTTGTGTCATATCAAATGCAATTAAAATTCATTCATATCTCCCCTGACGTCCCATGTTGGAACCGACCATAGAATCCCCCTTTCCATATGCAGATGTTCATTCTCTGAATCTCCATTAATTTGAAATCACCACCGGCAGCCCGGACCCGAAGCAGCAGCCAACTTTACAGCATATCCAGCGCAACCGTCTAATTTCACACAGAGATTGGCTTGTGATGATGATGATGATGATGATGATGATGCGGATGACGACGATGATGATGCTACATCCCCAATTTGTGCCCTAAGTAGTGTGCTAGTATGTGCCACCAAATGCAAATTAAATTCCCTCTATACCATCACTCACAAATAAAAGATCCCAATGAGTATGGGCGTGTGCCTTATCTCAGGTTCGTGTTCTTCCCTAATTACAAAATAAAATCCGAAATCCTTTGCCTTCGCCTTTGCCGGTCGGAAAAATGAAACGGCCTAAGCCTAAATTAGTTTAGTGCAGACTACCCATACACCACACCCTTATCCTATACCGGGACCCCATCTACACCTGTTCTGGGTAAGGTGTGAATAATCATCCTTTTGCCTGTTTTAATAATGAAGGCAATGCTGCACTGCTCCCTCCAATTATAAGGGTTGATGGTAATGACAATGCGTACACCTCGAACACCCCCACTCCAAGTTGGCCGCAAACTCAAGGGAGTTGAGTGAATAATTCGGCGAAAATTGTCCTTTGTCGGGACAGAAACGTCCCCCAAACGCCCTTCGTCAACTGTTTGTCTCTTGACCCAATAAAGTCTATCCAAACAAAAAGCCCAGAGGGGGTGATTTCGCTCTTCCGAAAGAAAATGCCACACTAGCCGCTCGGGGGGGTATGGTTGCAAGAGAAGTTCTACTCCACTTCCAGTTCGACAAATGGGGTTAGGTGCGGAACTAAACCAGCAACTGGTAGTGGTAATGCATTTGTTTTGAATTATTCCCTCGCCAAGTGTTTTCCCAGCTTTCTCTATCACCCCATCCTTTGGTGAAGGGGTCGGGAGAGAGAGAGAGAGACCAGAAAAGAGTCATTAAAGCGGCCTCTCCTCCTCCACGCTGTAATGCTAAATACAAATAGCATTGTTCTATCGAGTTCCACATATGCACAGAGCTCCAGTTCTAGAGGAGTGTGTGCCTCTGGTGCGACGATGCTTATATCGTTTGCCTTTCAATGGCTTAATTGGAATCAAGCACGCATCGGGAAGTGTTTATAGCGCTCTCATTCTTATGCCAGAAGAATGCCAGTTTTTGTGTGTTGTGTTCTCATTCTTGGCGCTTCTTTGGGCCTTCATCGCATAGCTCGCTGTGTGTGATGCTTCTTTGCTAAAATAGGCTCTGACAGATGACTCGAGTCGGCTGTGGATGATGATGATGTTGCTGGGAAGAACGGAAACTCTGCGCACCCCCCTGGATTTCCCAGTCTTCTTCCTAGGTTTAGGTTTCCGCATGCAAAGGAGCTTTAGTGTTCGTTACGTTTAATGACAACGGATTTAATTGCAATTTCCTGGGCGCCCTAAAAGCATGGACTGGGCGGGTATGGGAATGTGCAAAAATTAAGGGTATTGTGAAAAAATGATTGGGGGGTTGGGAGTAAAGTCGTGCTTATTACTTTCACTCGGGATAATTGCAGATTTTTGAAGTGACAGATTTCGAGTTGTAATTTTCACCCGCTAATTGGGGGTGTGATTCCAATGAGCCGAAAAGAGGGAGAGTCGACGCTGAATATGATGGTAATTTGGTGCCACAAGTGGAGTTCCAAATGGCGGGTTAACGAGTCTGGGAAAAATTTGTTTTTGATTTGAAGTCACGATCTAGGAGTGGTAGCAATTGAAACTCACGGTTCAAGGATGTCAAATGTTTTCGGAACGGAAATTCATAAAATCAGCAGCAATTGTCTGTATCTTGTGGGATTTCGTTGTTTCATGTTCGATGAGAGGCTGAAATGTCGTAAAAGCAGTTTTACAGCTTTCGAAAGTAGTTCTGAGGATACTAAGGAATGTGGTGATAGTATGGTCTTATATGTGACAAGTAGCAGGAATATGTTATGATAGTTTGACCAGTTATTAGGTTGCCTTTGTAATAAATGGTTTTCCAATTGGGACAGGACGGATTACGGATTCTGTCAGATCCTTCCTTCCTTCCTTAAGTGGCGCTACAGTCCGGAATGAACCTGCGCCTCAACCAATATGCCTCTCCATTTAGCACGGTCCTTAGCTAACTCCCTCCAGTTGCGCACTCCAAGTTGGTTAATGTCGGTTTCTACTTGTGCGCGCCACTTAAGGTGAGGTCTTCCTCTGCTGCGTCCGACGTCTGGCTGGGAATCGAAGACTCTGCGAGCCGGAGTATTGGTGTCCATTCATTCTACATGTCCTTGCCATCTTAAACGTCCAATGCGGAGATATTGGACCAAGCGCATGTCGCTGTACATCTCGTATAGTTTTTGGTTGAATCTTTGTCTCCATAGCCCGTCAACACAAACGGGCTAGATTTTTGGAAAAATTTTCATCTCGAATCGTTCAACGATTTCTTCATCCGCTTTTGATACGGTACATGCTTCAGCGCCGTAGAGCAGGACTGGGATTATCAGGGTCTTATGCAAGATCTCCTTAGTAGTTCGAGTAGTTCGAGGGAGGGCTTTACTACTGAAATGCCTTCTTAGCCCGAAGAAACAGCGGTTGGCAAGAGTAATTCTTCGTTTCACTTCTGACGAGATGTCAGAGCCGAGGTAGACAAAGTCCCGTACTACCTCAAAGTTATCTGTCTATGGTGACGTTCTGTCCAATTCGTCGTAAATGAGGGCGAGACTAAGTGTATGCTGTCAACACGAAAGGACACAAAACTTTCGTGTACGTAGTCTTGCCCTCATTCACGGCTAAACCCATTTTTGCCGCTTCCTTCTCTATACTAGCAAACGTGGATTTGCCATCACGTTGAGTCCTACCAATGATGTCAATATCGTCGGCGTATGCTAGTAGTTGCACCGGTTTTTGGAAAATTGTACCTCTGGTGTTGGCTCGAGATTTTTGCACAATCCTCTCAAGAATCAGATTGAAGTCACTTGACAGCGCATCGTCACATCGCCTTGCCAGAATACTTTTTTGGTATCGAATGTGTCGGTGAGGTCGTTTCCGACCCTGATGAAGCGAGAATTCTCCATCGTCATCTTACACAAACAGACGAGTTTGGGAGTTTGGGCTGTACACCAAAACTAGACGTGGCTCTGTATAGTTCGTCTCTATAAATGCAGTCATATGCGGCTTTAAAACCGCTGAGTAGGTGGTGGGGATCGTTTTGGGCTTCTTGGTTTTTTTCCACGATCTGCCGAAGAGTGAAAATTTGATCGGTTGTGGACTTTCCTGGCCTAAAACCACACTGAAATGGGCCGATCATGTTGTTGGTAAACGGTTTCAGGCGTTCACATATTACGGCAGATAGGATCTTGTAGTCGTTGTTGAGGAGACTTATGCATCTGTAGTTACCGCAGTTCAGAGGGTTTCCTTTTTTGTGGATCGGGCAAGCGATGCTGAGGTTCTATTCTTCAGGCATACTTTCTACAGATTTGGCTTATGAGTTCGTGGATGTTACTTACAAAGTCATCTCCGCCGGCTTTATAAAGCTCAGCGGGAAGGCTGTCATTTCCGGAAGCCTTCTTAAGCCTGAGATAAGATAATGCTATCCTCACTTCATTCAGGTTGGGTGGTTGGCTGTTTTCGCTGTTGTTGCCAACATTGAATGGTTCGTTCTGCCTGACAGCGGAATGTTGTTCATCATCAACGTTTACCAGTCTGCAGAAGTGGTTCTTCCATATCCTCAGCATCGACTGTGTCTCAACTAAGATAATTCCTTGTTCATCTCGACAGGATTCTTTTCGAGTCTTGTATCCTTGGCTTTGAGGTTTTGCATTTTGGTAAAGTGTAAGAACATCGTTCCTGGAACGGCACCTCTCAATATCCTCAATCGCCCACTTTTCTTGTTTTTTTTTCTTCTCTCTGAAAGGCCGCTGTTCTTCCCTTCTTCTCTGCCTATAGAGCTCAACGGTAGCTCTCGTCTTCACCTGCAGCTTAGCCTTGTAGGCCTCGCTCTTGGCTGCGAGCATCTGTCGTCATTCCTCGCCAAACCAGGGGTTTCTTGCTGGTGGGCGCGAGAAACCCAGCACATCAGTTGCGGCTGATCTAATGGCTTGTTGGCATCGTTGCCATTGTTTTTCGACATTCGAAGCTTGTGGTATGGTGTCTTGGTGGTCCCTTTCGACATTAATTTTTTTCACAGTATTTCTGGAATGTTGTGGCGTGTTGGATATCCGCATTCTTACCTTGGCTGCAACAAGGAAGTCTTCCGAGCCGATGTTAACTCCTCGGAATGTTCGGATATCCAAAATACTGGATGCGTGCCTCTTGTCTATCGCTATGTGATCAATTTGGTTGACCGTTCGTTGATCTGGAGACCACCGCGGATATCGAGGTGAGGAAACCGTGTGGTGGCTATGGTGGCATTTCGTTCTGTAGCGAAGTCAATTAGCCTAAGTCCGTTACCAGACGTGTTGTCGTGTTGGCTATGTTTTTCGACAATACAGCTAAAGATGTCTTCTGTTCCTATCTTTGCGTTAAAACCTCCCAGCACGGTTTTAAATCGTACTTTGGTAGTCGCTCATAGGTTTTGTCAAGGAGCTCGAAGAAGCAATCCCTTGCAAAATCATATTTTTCCTCCGTTGGGGAGTGATTGCATATAAGGCTTATGTTGGCGAATTCAACCTTAGTGTGGATTGTTACAATGCGTTCGCTAATGTCTTGGAAACTGAGGACTTCTTGCCTAACTCTGGCACTTATAGCAAATCCGCATCCTGTTCGCTGTTTCTCTTCACTATAACACGAGTCGTTGAAACTACTGGCCTTAATGTCTTATACAGGGCTTCAGACTTAACTTCTTTATGGAATTCTGTTCTTGAAGTTATATATTTCCCACAAAGATTGGGGCCGCCAGTTTTATTCCGAGCGAGTAGATTATGAATCTTCTCACAACAGTTTTATAGGTACTCTTGGACGGTTGTCAGACTATTGCAAGAGGTGGGAGAATTGAGAAAGCGTTGGTGTTGTGACTTTCGCGACTTGAACCAGGGATCTAGTAGCTCAACGCACTAACCAATATGCCACTCCAGCACCCAGGTGGGTTTTTGGATGAAAACGTTAAATATTAAGCTTGTTTCAGTTCCTGAATACAAATACACATTTTAGCGTCACAGACTCGTTAGAACCTAGAGCCAATGAGTATATAGTCATACAGATGACGCATTGAGAACAAAAAAACAGAAACTTTTGCTCTCCAGCTTCATGGTACGGGCGGACGGTGTACACGTGCACATATGAGAAACTAGATGCAAATATATGGCGGACTGTACCAATACGATCCGCCATCGAATAATTTTTCTTGTTTGCAGTGCGTCATCTGTATGGCTATATGATCTCTGCTAGAGCCTAACTTTTTATCACAGCTATTCATGACTACGTGTGTACTCTTTGCGCGAATCCAAACGGCTGAGTTGCGATAAGCCTTTCTTGACTACTCGAATAGTTTTCCTGATCGTCGCGAGATGTCCAGTGGATAAATATTGGTGCATGACAAGATGCAATCTGGGTCCATTAGGTGCTCCAGTAGTAACCTTGTTAATAGAACGCAGCGAACTGCAAGAAACTGCTGTTGCCATGATGGTTTTAGCTCTAAATGGGACATTATGACAAAAGTCTCAATATCACCGACTCGGAAACATCATCCCTAACATGATGTTGAAGCAATATGGTGCATTTGATCTCTAGGTCAATAGAAACCGCTCAAAAGATTGCATCCTTTAGAATCCGCATGCGACAACAATCTGTGGACTTACTTTCAACAAGAAACAAAAATCAAACCTTTTAGCATATTAAACGACACAAAATCAGTGCTTGCTGACATGACTTGATCTCCTGAAAGCGAGCCACCGAACAAACAATTTCCAGTTATTCCATAAATTCTTCTTTCCTGCCCAGTTTTACTGCCAGTTAATGTTTGTTAATCCACTGCTTTCGCCCAAAAGGTAATCAAAATCTCCGAGGGTGGTTCTTATCAAAAAAATTAAACCTTTTTAAACAATCCCTCTCCCCCCCATTCCTAACCTGAGTAGACTCAATGCATTGTTTCGACCCGGCCTACTTACATACTCTCCCATCTGACAAACGGCGAATAGCCTCCCTTTGGACCCATTACTTTGCCACCCCCCCATTTCTGGTCGTATCATAAAAATGGCAGGTAACCTTATTTCGACTAAAAATAGAGGCATAGCGAACGGAAAAAAGAAACGACGACCGGGAGCAGCTTACAATTAATTTGATTGTTTGTACAAGACCCACCTAGGTTGGGCCCTGGCCGAAGAGCATAAGTGAATCTGTGGATATAAACCCCCAGAACCCTCATTCGAAAGATATAAAAATTCGCGCCAGCATAATAGATTTTAATATTCAAACGGAAGAGTGGTAAAGAGTACTCGCTGGAGCGGCAAAAATCCGTCCACAATAAATGAGACTATGCCGAGCGAATCTGTCGAAACGACCATCCGACCGACCAACCGACGCGACGGCGACATTCCCTGTCGGAATATGAAAAGCGGATGGGCATACCGAACAAGCGAAACTACACACAAAGGTGTAATGCGCGCTCCCAAGGCCACCCTCACAATTTACATGCATAACTTAGTGGTGGAATTGCGTGGAAGGGGTTGTTGCTTATGACCACCCTCCGTTCCCAATGTTTGTTTGAGAGAATGATTGCCAGCGTGGAGGATATTTGCGGAATGTGTGGATCTCTCATTTCATATAAGCCCACCACAATGGAAATAATGCAACAACATCGAGTATACAATAAGCATTAGGGCAGGGGTGGCTCTGTTCAGGGATGGAGCACCATTTGACACAAATCGGGGTAGGACTGGGTGCTGTAAAGTGCCTGACTGATGGCGGCTTGTTGCTACTTCCACTTGTTCTGTTGTTGAGCCAAATTGTATTTACCCATTTCGACAGAGTGATAGGATATATGGGCGCGGCATTCTGTTACACCTAGATAGGGGGGAGGATGAAATGGTTTTCAGATTGCGTGTGTGTATCACAATCCGTCTGAGTGGTGGAGGTTGACCATGCAAAGGGGAGAAATTTAATATTCTTTCGAGTATTAATTTGTCTATCTCGCTCGTATCGAAATCCGAGATACACAAAGTTTAAGGACATTCCCACATGATGAGAGTGTATAGGGGGTGCAATATCCATCCACATGTCCTAATAGTGGAAGTTTCTGTCGCTTTTTTTTTCTCGCTGCTTCCATTTTTTCATTTACCGATGCACATTTTCTCATGTGGAATGCAAACAGTGTGGCACACAACTAGACTCCCCATAACCACTAAAGTGTGCTCTCTGAGAGTTGAGTCGATCCTAGCAGCACCAGGACGAGGGGCTGAACTATTTTATAATTCGAAAACTAGAGGCATGAATAAATTATTCGAGTGTTTATCTTTGTTATTATGATTTCTCATTTTAGATAACCCCCACCCTCTTTTGAGGAACACCACCGCTCATTATATATTGTTAAGGGGTGGTCGGATGCATCTAGATACATGGCTCTGTGTGTACAAACATACGAGGATCCTTAGAGCTGAGATTATGCAAATGAAAAGTGTGATTTTGGTTTCACCTTTTTTTTTTTTTAATTTTCCTAAGAACTTTTCAAACAGTGAGGGGGGTTGAGGGGTGGCTTGGAAATATGTTATTTTAGCTTTGAGTTGAATAGGGGGCTATGAAACTTTGTAATTTTGCAGACGTTTTTAAGTGTTCTCCAACTTGTAGGACATCTTGCGTGAAATCATTTTTTTTTACTCTTATCCATGGTCATTCACTGACGAGGCGTGACGAGAAGGTTGGGGGATGTTTTGAAATAGCTAAGTGCTCGGTGGAAAAGTGTAAAAATTTCCCAGAAGGTAAACTCAAGTATGGAGTTCGTTTTATTATGTGTGTTCCTTTGGTGAAAGATTTCTGCAAATTGCTAGGAAATAGGTCAAATATTCACATTTACGGAGGGGGCGGACTTAAGTGAAGCCGCTGGAATTCGTGTTGAGTGGGGGAACTTTGGCTTAAACTGGGGCTGACCTACAGCGTTAAGATGTGCGATGCAATTAAGAGAGATGTGAGATTTATTTGTGTAAAAAAAGAGGAACAGCTTTTGACAATCTCTTGAAATGGTTTACCATCCAATAGAATGGCGGGCTTTCAGCTGTAAAGACAGAACTTTCGCGAGGGGAGTGCATTTTGAAAGGATTTTAATCAAATAGACGAATTTGCAGACATTACGGCTGAACTCAAAAGACAGAAATTAGCTGAGAGGATCACCTCTTAAAATGGGTTTAATAAAACAGATGGCCTTGAAAGGTTTACATCTGACATCTGGACCTGCAACTCGAACCTAAAGGCATGGATTCGATGTTTTTTTATTGAAGGATCTTTTCCGCAAAAAAGTCATTAATAAGCCAACATTAGCCTTTTATGCGCTCACCATTCGATGGAGGAAACAAATTATAGCACACGAAAAAAAAAATTTCTACGACCTCCCGGAAAAAAAAGTGAGCGACCAAAGTACGATGCAAGCTTTACGTGAACACCTAGCCTGAACGGCTCTTAACTCACAGCAGTGGGCCTACCCACAATATCAGAGCCAAGAAAAGCGCTGGCCAGCGTTCCAAGATAGTACAGGTACGTCCCTGGTGCAAATTTGTAGTCATGTTAAGGCATGACCACACTCCTTTGCTGAGAAGTGAGACTTCCCTAACGCCTCTCGTTCTCTAAAGGTGATGAATGTTAGCGACACCCTAGATCCCCCCAACCGTTCCCACGACTTTGGGATAATCACAACCACCGCGATACTACCGCAAGGGGGCCAACCTTTCTAACAGGCTATGTCAAGCAGATTGCTGTCAGAAGGACATCAGAAAATCTGACATGATTCAGGAGTTCCTGTTACCCATGGTACTAGAATATAGCTTCCGGTGGAGTTTCGCGACTTTGAAGTCACTTCCAGATGGGCTCGTTTTCGCCCGAGGTCTGGCAATCTCCATCCCCCAACAACAGACAGTTAGAGTATGCTTAACGTAAACACCTAGCCATTACAGCTCTTACTTCACGGTGAACTTGTCCACCACAGAAAAGTCTGGTCAACACCCCAACGCAGGACACATGTATTTTTAAAAGTCGTGACCGAGGTCACCTCTTGTATTCTAAAGCCAAACCTTTAGAACATATTTTGCTTCCGCGTTTGGATAAACACCAGCCATCACGATACTTCCACAAGGGGGCCTACCTCAAAATCAGGCTTAGACAAGTCTTAGGCGCGCCTGATTCCCGTGGTACCATACTATAGTCTATGTCGAGACTCCGCACAACTTTCGAAAACCTTTCGCTTCCGCTTTTGGATACCCACCAGCCACCACGATACTCCCATAAGGGGACTTACCTTATAATCAGGCTAAGACAAGTCTAAGGGGCGCCTAATTTCCTTGGTACCATACTATAGTCTATGGTGAGACTCCGCACCTCTGTTCGCTTTTGCCTTTGGATAACCACCAGCCACTCCCACAAGGCGGCCTACCTCATAATCAGGCTAAGACATGTCTTAGGGGCTCCTAATCCCCTGCGTACCATGCTATACTCCGCACCCCTTTTCGCTTCCGCCTTTGGATAATCACCAGCCACCACGATACTCCCACCAGGGGGCCTACCTCATAATCAGGCTAAGACAAGTCTTAGGGGCTCTTAATTTCCTGGGTACCATACTATAGTCTGTGGTGAGACTCCGCACCTCTTTTCGCTTCCGGCTTTGGATAACCACAAGCCACCAGGATACTCCCACAAGGGGACCTTTCTTTCGGCATTTGTTGACGTTTTCCGGAACATGGATGCGTCTCAGGTCCTTGCTACTTCTTAAGTAACCAACCTCAGCAGCCATCGTATTTTCTGTTCCTGAGTTTATTGAAGTTTCTCCAAAATTCAGGATAAAAGAGTCTTCGTTTAGTGTGTTTATTTTCCACTCCATTCGTTGTGCCTTCTTCGGAGGGCGTTCCTGTGTTGCTCTCCTCGATTTTACATGGTGGGCCAAAAGAGATCACCCTATTGGAAGATGCTTTTATGTCTGCAAATGGCCGCCAAAGTCAAATCTGTTTTGACATTTGTGGACTAAGCAGATGTAGAATACAAGTGCGCCAGCCACATCCGATGAAAATAAGAGCCAAACAACACCGGATGACTTCTTTTGGCCCACCGGTTAGCTCAATCAGGATGGCCATGTGGTCACTGTGACTTTCTACTGACTTTCGATCTTGTCCTCTTGCTAGGGACTAGTTACAAGCGCTATGTAAACTATGTGGCCTTCGCCATTTCTGCTAAAGGTGTGCTCGTTTCCAGTATTAACCCCTTTGACGTAATGAATCGGTCGTGAATCTGGTCCTTACCGGCTTATGAATCTATGATCCTAGAATATTGAAGTCATCCCCCAAATAAGATGTCTATCCACTAGTTTGACCAGACTAACTTTGGGTAGAACAGCTTCTGTTTCTGCTAAGACACATTTTGCGAATTATGCGGAACCCATGGGAAGTAAGCCTTCTTGCATACCTCGACACCCTCCCTAATCTTCTCATAAAACCCATTTTTCATTCACTCCATTTGTACCACTCACTGCGCCAAAACTTCTCTATCATAGTAAGCAATCTATTCAGGTCAACATGCAACCATGCTGAAGGGCCGTTTGCAATAGGCTTCTGCATGGACTTTAAAAATTTCCCCACATACAACGCAATCACCTTGAATGTCGTTTTTGTATTTCTGCGAACCCAACGACCTTCAACACTCAAAACAATACTTCCATACCCGGCACCTACTACGATTAAGCCATACTCCCCTTGACATTGATGCACACAATTACCTTGACCCTTAATAGTCAAAGCCTTCCACTATTTGCCTTATACCGTCTTAACTCTATCAACCCAGTTGATTATAAAACTTTGAAGTCGTTGACGATTTTTATGAACCAACAGTCTCCCAACAGTTCGTGCCCTGCGTGCTATAGCTCCATCGACTCGTTGATTAATTCATCTCACGAATGCAGGTGACGGGTTGTATTTTTCTTTGTTTACAGGTGCCTTAGGATTTTCGTCACGTCGTTTGTAAATTTGACGATTTATTCTCGACGTCAATGATTGTGATTCTGTGAATCTCCTTAAAAGCCTCTCAGCCCCCCACATGTCGCCATTTCATCCCAAAAACTCACCTGTCTAGATTACAACTAACTTTCTCGTTATCTCTTTCCATTTCTAGGCCCTTGCCAAATTCCACACATCACAAAAGGTAACAAATAAAACCGGCATCGAGCAAGAGGAAACGCTGCTCAATGAATCCGCGGCCATCGAGACCTCCCTCAACCTACAAATTCTCGATTTGGAGAATGAGGTCAAACAGCTGCGTCACGAATTGGAACGTGTACGCAACGAACGTGATCGTATGCTGCAAGAGAATTCCGATATTGGTCGCGACAAGTCCGACAATGAGGCGGAGAAAATCCGACTAAAAGCCGAGCTAAAAGAGCTAAAGTTCCGTGAGACCCGCATGCTAACCGAATACTCTGAACTTGAGGAGGAGAACATATCGCTGCAGAAGCAAGTGTCCAGTTTGAGAAGTTCACAAGTGAGTTGCAACTAGTCATCTTGTGTGAAGAGCTTTATAATTTAGGTTTTCGTGTATCATTAGGTTGAATTTGAAGGTGCCAAACACGAGATCCGAAGACTCACCGAAGACATGGAGCTGCTCAACAATCAAGTGGATGAGTTGACAAATCTGAAAAAAATTGCCGAGAAGCAGATGGAAGAAGCTCTGGAAGCTTTACAAGTAAGTGTCTGGGAGTCACACAAAATGTGCATGGTATGTGGAATGTATTTCTTCTTCCCCAGGGTGAACGAGAAGCCAAATATGCTTTAAAGAAAGAACTCGACGGACATATCAACCGTGAATCGATGTATCACATCAGTAACCTGGCCTACAGTATCCGTACCATAGACGATAACGCCGGCGGCAATAGCGACGGTGAGGAGGAGAACTTGGCGCTGAAACGTCTCGAAGCTGACCTAACGACAGAACTGAAATCACCCGATGGCACAAAAGTGGATCTCTTCTCGGAGATTCATCTCAACGAGCTGAAAAAACTGGAAAAGCAACTGGAATCGATGGAAAGCGAAAAGGCCCATTTGACGTCAAATCTGCGGGAAGCCCAGACCAGCCTTGACAAGAGTCAGAACGAGTTGCAGAACTTTATGTCGAGACTGGCGTTGCTAGCAGCGCATGTGGACGCATTGACTCAACTCAAAAAGCAGATCGACACAAAGGATGACAACCACATGACCAAGAATAGCAAGGAGAAGAACGACGAGGCGAACATGAATCAAAAGTTGCGTGATGTCCTGACCCAATATGCGAATTGGTTTACACTGAGTTCGAAGGAGATCGATGGCTTGAAGACGGATATTATTGAGTTGCAGAAGGGCTTGAACTATTCGGACGCAATGGTAACGCTGCGCAATGAGATCACCAATTTGAAGAACAAACTGCTGTCGTCGGAACAAAAGTCACTGGATCTGCAAAGTGATGTGCACACATTGACGAACATCTCACAGAATGCTGGACAGAGCTTGGGCTCGGCCAGGTCGACCTTGGTGGCGCTGAGCGATGACTTAGCACAGTTGTATCATCTAGTCTGCACGGTGAATGGAGAGACACCAACCAGAGTGCTGTTGGATCATAAGAATGACGACATGAGGTAGGTAGTTGGGGTGAATTATGTAGATTTTGACAGACAAGACCGGATGGGTGGAGTTGAAAGACATTCAGTGGGACTGATACCTTGAGTGTACACAATTTTGTAAGCACGATTCTTGAAGAGTATTTGAAAAATTGAAGGTCCTTCAAGAATCACTAGCAGTAAGTTTTGACTTCTCTCTCAATGTTAACGCTTTAGGCTAAGTCCACTTACACACTAAACACATTGCAACACTTTTCATTAAATACAACACTCACACACACCCAAACACATCTCATACTGTCATGCAAGCAAGCTCTAATCAATTACTTCCCCTTACAGCTTTGAAAACGACTCTCTCACCGCCATTCAGTCGCAATTCAAGTCGGATGTGTTCCTCTCACGATCGCAGGTACTCGAGGACCTCCAAGGTCTGGCCGATTCGGTGGAAATCAAAAAATACGTTGACACAGTCAACGATCAAATTAAATACCTTAAAACCGCTGTGGAGCACACAATCGATCTGAACAAGAACAAGGTCCGAGGCGATGTCAGCGAGGGTAAGCGAATTGAGTTTTCTCTCCTCGATGTCCTATTGACGCCAATGTTCCCTCTCTAGACAAATTCAACCGCGAGGAAATCGAAGAGCTTCAAGAGCAAATCATCAAGCTCAAGAGTCTCTTGTCCACGAAACGAGAACAAATCGCCACCCTGCGCACAGTACTCAAGTCCAATAAACAGACTGCCGAAGTTGCGCTCACCAATCTCAAGTCCAAATACGAGAACGAGAAGTTGGTCGTGAGCGACACAATGTCCAAGTTGAGAAACGAACTGAAGATCCTAAAGGAGGATGCAGCAACATTCTCAAGTGGGTTTTAATATTTTTTTTTTACAAAAACAGTTTCCCCAACTCATTGATGATGTTTTCTCTTGTTTTAGGTCTTCGTGCAATGTTCGCAGCACGCTGCGAAGAATACGTAACACAGGTCGATGATCTGAATCGTCAATTGGAAGCAGCTGAGGAGGAGAAGAAGACCCTAAATCAATTGCTCAGACTTGCTGTGCAACAGAAGTTAGGTCTGACCCAACGTATCGAGGAAATCGAGATGGATCGGTGGGTTGCTTTTCGTCAGTAGTTAGACACTCAAGTAGTTTTTGGTTTTGTGAGCAAGACCTGAGAAAGAAACCAGCGCGAAACAAAGACAGAGAAAGCGAATAATTTTTTTTTTATTTTCGTTTCTCACTTTTTTTTTCTAAACAAAAATTAATTCGAACAAAAAACTAAAAAAAGAAATTATTGACCCGATATCCGTGTGACAATTGGTAAGATTTGAACTGCTCAATCGATGTGCATGTACTAACCAAAGAGAAAATTGCAAACGCCAATATCCTTGTATGCCTAAGCATTAGCCTAAGCCTGAATCGCTTGGCAAAGTAACTTAATGCCGGCAAACTTGCGTCACTAATCTTTTGTTTGTAAATAGTTTGTTGTAGGACGGTAATATTGTTTGCACTTGGTTTGTTTGGAGAGCTAGTCGTTTCCTACTGGGATAAGTGATAGGAACACTGCGGCGATATGTCATTTGTGTTTGATCCTTTCATTTATTTTTTGAAGCCTAAGTGGCGTGGAAATCGTTGTGGGTTCGATTTCCATCTCACAACCCGAGTAGTATCAATTGTCCACTAAAGCTTATCTCAAATAAGCCGTCGGATTCAGTGAACAATTCTAGGTACCGCGATCATGCATGAAGTTCAAGCCTTAGGGTCTAACGAATGTGTTAAATATTTCAATATCAGTAGCCAATCTTTACATCACCAAATGAAACACAGAATAGTTTCCCTTCTCGATACGAAAACCAAATGTTCTCCGATTCCTTTAGCGGAAGTGCAGCATCTCTAGTTCGTCGTCTACTAAGTCGTTTTTGGCCCATTTTGTCTAAATGTTAGGCCCCTACAAAGTAAATGCTTCTCAGCTCACCCACATTGGTCGGCAATAATGCGGGTTTTGTGTCAACTGACCCGCAATCAAGGTCCAATCACATTTATCATCTGGGAATGAGTCGAGAGATGTCGAAGTTGTCCGACTTACACCCCAAACGCAGAGAGACACGCCACTTGTCATGTCGGCCCCTAAGACAAAGGGGTGCGCAACTGGAGGCTGTTAGCTAAGGCCGGCCTAATTGGAGAGGCATGTTGGTTGAGGCCCAGATTCATTTCCGGACTGATAGAAAATTCAATAGTTTGCATGTTCAGGCCGCCTGATATGCCTCACATATTTACCATAGCGTGGGAATACTATTTCGGTTTACACAGTCTCTGCAAGCTTGCGCCAACGTAAACCAAATTTCACTGCTTCCAACATTTCATCCCATTTCCATGTTTTATTGCAGGCAAGGCACGAATGTGGTTGTCCAACAAACCATCCAATACCATGAGAATGTCAATAGGAACTCAACCAGAGCCAATCTGGAATACTCCAAAGATGAGGAGAAAATCGCACGAGAAACACATCGAATCGTAACCTTAAGTGCAACCAACAGAGGCGATAGATAAATAGTCACAAGAAATTAGTCAAAGATACAGAAAACGTACAGGATCAGCAAATTGTAGTGAAGCGCTTTCTTCCCCTATTTATGCTTTGTTTCTAACTAACTAACTGCCTCCAGTTGTTCACTTAAAGTTGGTCGGTTTCCATTTGTGCGCAACTTAAGGCGATGTCTACCTCTACTTAATCCGACATCTGGCTGGGAAGCGAAGACTATGCGAGACGGAGTATTGGTGTTCATTCGTTCTAAATGTCCTAGCCATCTTAAACGTCCAATGTGGATTTTTTTTTTGACCTCTGACAAGTCACTGTACAGCTCGTATAGTTCTTGGTCGAACATTTTTCAAAGAATTTTGCTCTCGAATCGACCAAGGATTTCTTTATTAGCTTTTGAGACGGTCCAAGCTTCAGCGCCGTAGAGCAGGACTAGTATGATCAGGGTCTTATAAAGGATCTCCTTAGTAATTCGAGTGAGGGCTTTACTACTGAATTGCCTTTTTAGCCCGTAGAAACAGCGGTTGGCAAGAGTAATTCTGCGTTTAATTTCTGACGAGATGTTGCTGTCAGTGTTGATAGCCGAGCCGGGATAGACAAAATCCCGTACTATCTCAAAGTTATATCCGTCAGTGGTGACGTTCTGTCCAATTCGTCGATGTTGTGTGTCCTTTCGTGTTGACAGCATATACTTCGTCTTGCCCTCATTCACTGCTAAACCCATTTTTGCCGCTTCCTTCTCAATGCTAGCAAACGTGGCTATGACATCACATTGAGTCCTACCAATGATGTCAATATCGTCGGCGAATGCTTGTAGTTGTACCGTTTTCTGGAAAATTGTGCCTCTGTTGTTGGCTCAGGAGTTTTGCACAATCCCTTTTTAGTATTGACTGTGTCGGTGTGATCGTTTCCGACGGCGATGAAGCAGCGAGCTTGAGCGGTATACCAAAACTTGACATGGCTCTGTATAGTTCGTCTCTATAAATGCTGTCGATGCGGCTTTGAAATCGATGTATAGGTGGTGGGTATCGATTTGGACCTCTTGCATTTTTTCCAGGATCTGCCGAAGTGTGAGGGTTTGATCAGTTGTGGACTTTCCTGGCCTAAAACCACACTGATAAGATCCGATCAGGCTGTTGGTAAACAGTTTCAGGTGTTCACATATAAAAGCAGATAAGCGATGTTGAGGAGACTAAAGCCTCGACCTTGTACCCCTGGCTTTGTCGTTTTACACTTTGGTAAAACTGGCCAACATCGTTCCTGGAGTAGCACTTCCATATATCCTCGATCGTGTGCTTTTCTTATTATTTTTCTTCTTTCTGAAAAGCCGGTTTTCTTCCCTTCTTCTCTGTCTATAGAGCTCAATGGCAGCTCTCGCCTTCACCTGCAGGCCTCGTTCTTGGCTGCTAGCATATGTCGGCATTTTTCATCAAACCAGGCGTTTCTTGCTGGTGGGCGCGGAAACCAAGCACATCAGTTGTGGCCGATCTATTAGCTTATTGACATCGTTAAGATTGTTCTTCGATATAAGCTGCTGGTGGTATATTCTTAATCGAAAGGTTAAGAGATACACTTTCTGCGTAGGACTTTGGCTGGAAGAAGAGTCGATGTTAGCCACTCGAAAGGTTCGGACACCCAAATTACTTGATGCGTGCCTTTTGTCTATGGCAATGTGATCAATTTGATTGGCCTTTCGTTGATCTTGCGACCGCCATGCCCCCTAATGAATATCGAGCTGATTGAACCGTGTGATGTGTGATCGCATATAAGTCTTATGTTGGCGAATGTGGCCTTAATGCGGATTTTTACAATGCGTTCGCTAAAGTTTTGAAAGCATTTGACTTCTTGCCTAAGTGTGGCTCTTAAAAAAAAACCCGCATCCGAAAATTCGACTTATATAACGCATATCGTAGTAGATATCACAGTTTTATAACACTATGGTTTCCGCTAGTTGTTCGGCTGCACCTCTTCTGTTTAATGTTCTCACATTCTAGATGCAGATCTACTAAATAGAACCCGACCAGATATCGCAATACTTCGATAGTCCGGGGCACTGGCCAATTGGATACCATGGGGCCAAACTAAGCATCCCATACAACCCTCAATCCCGCAGATGCTGGTACACAAATGAGAGAGAAACCCCCTCCCATTTGATCTGCAAATGTTTGGCACTAGCAAGAGTCAGATTGCGTGCGTTAGAGCAACCATTCTTCGACAACCATAGCGACATCTCGGGTAAAAGGATACCAAATCTTATCCGCTTATCCGGATCTTTCACATCCACAAAAGCAATCATAATATAGGTCACACGAATAGTGGTAACAAAAAGGCACATAAGTGCTACTTGGGTTCATGCCGAACCGCCACTTCTACCTATCTGCACCTAGGTAGATACGATCGCCGTTGTCCTATTTTCGTTTAGCATCGTCGCCAATAACATAATCGCTCTCGAGGCTCTTATTTGCTTCGTTACAATGTTTTTTTTTCTACGTAAATGGGCAGTTAACCCAAAGCACAACCCGCAACCCTGAGGGCCAGACCCATGTGTTAACCTGAGGACATCATAGTCGCCAGTCATTCTGACCAATCTGTTTATAGTGTTTCTGGTTTTCGTCTTGTTATCAATACTCGCACTTAAAAGTTTAGCAAGTCAAATCCGATATACCCTCAAAGTTACAACGAGTAGGCATTGCCAGGTTAACGCCGACCAGAGTTTGCCCACGTTCTACAACATCGAATCATCCACAAAGGAAGAATTCTGAGCGTTTGTTTTCACAGTCGACATGTGAAAACCGACGATTATTTGTAGCCCCTTAAATATTATTAATGTAAAGCAAATGCTTGATGGGGTCTGGGAATTAAACCTTGAGGTACTCCACTAGGGATCAGTGGATTTGTTTTTTTTTTCTTTTTTGTAATTTCAGCACAAACTAGGGGGTATGAGTGCCTATTATATGTTTTAGCACAATGAGGGTGTGAATGCAATCAGGGGTAAGAAGCACTTATGTGCCTTTTTGTAACCACGACTCGTGTGATCTATATTATGATTGCTATTGTGGATGTGATGCGGGCGGTTTCTTAATCTAGCATGTGAGCATGAAAGTGGGTAAGATGTTGTATCCATTTACTAGAGAAGTCGCTAATTTTGTCGAAAAATGGTAACTCTAACACACGCAACCTGGCTCTTGCCGGTGCCGAACATTTGCAGATGAAATGGGAAAGGGTTTCTCTCTCATTCGTGTTCCCGCAACTCGGGCATTTATTGTTCTATGGGATCCTTAGATTGTCCGCATGTTCTCCAATGGGGCAGTGCCCCTGACTGTCGAAGGAATTGCCATATCTGGTCGGATTCTATTTAGAAGATATCAGGTACCAATGTGGTCAGGTGTTAGAACGTTTCCTGTTTGAAATCACACTCGCCGACTCGCCGCCATTGCCAACAATTCTACTACTCTAGTCAGCATTTCCCGGCTGTTTACCTCTTGTGCCAATTACAAATGTTAAGCAGTATTGCTGCGTAGGCTTGTACAAAATGCAGCAATACTGTTTCGACATGGTGCAATGGCTCAAGTCGGTTCAACCCAGGTTATGCTAAGTGACCTAGATAATAGGGTATAACACAGAGACTGCTCTACAGATGGTCTTTGGTCGATCCTACAGAAATGTTTCCTCTGTGAATGGTTGTTTTAATTCAACAGAGGTTTTGTCCTCACCACGCTCAATCCTGCTTAGATAATAGAGCGTCACAAAGAGATTGCTCCACAGATGGTCTTTGGTCGATCCTACAGAAATGTTTCCTCTGTGAATGGTTGTTTTAATTCAACAGAGGTTTTGCCCTCACCACGCTCAATCCTGCTTAGATAATAGAGCATCACAAAAAGACTGCCCCACAGATGTTCTTTGATCGATCCTAAAGAAATCTTTCGTCTGTGAATGGATGTCTTAATTCAACAGACGTTTTGCCCTCACCACGCTCAATCCTGCTTAGATAATAGGGTATCACAGAGAGATTGCTCCACAGATGGTCTTTGGTCGATCCTAAAGAAATCTTTCCTCTGTGAATGGATGTTATAATTCAACAGACTTTTTGCCTTTACCACGCTCAATCCTGCTTAGATTAGGTTCAACGTGGTGGCAATTATACGATGAGCTGTCAATCTAGCCTTACTCTTCAAGTTGTTTTCAAAATTTAACTCGTAATGACCGCATCTGTGCATCCTCTTGTCATGTGTATAACTCCAGCACCATGTAATAATTTTGAATGCCGCACAAAAAGCTTTCGCAAAAGAAACCCCTTCATGTCTCTAATACAAGAAACTTCTTCCTGCTCAACTGTGTAACCTAAAAAAAAGCTTCTCATCCCTTCAAGGCACCAATTTAACAAATCCAACTCTAAATTTTCTCTTTTTACAGTGAAATGCGACATGTACGTCGACCAATGCAGCCACCACGTGGTGGTAGTGGGAAATCATCCTTCTCCCGACCATCACCACGAAATCCAGCTGCAAACAACCAGAATCCCTTCTAACATAAAATCAGCGTGCAGCGTAAACTTTTAGCCTTAGTTTATACTTTACTTAAGTTATAAAGAGTTTGTTAATTTTATTTATACACTCCAAAAAGTGAGAAACACATTATAACTCGTTATTTACTAATAATACTACACAAACAAGCAGAAATGAAGTCACCTGAGATATGAGGGCCCTGGGGGAGAAAACCACCTTCCTATTGCCACAAAACGTCCAATTTTCGTATAACAAAAAAAAAAAAAACAAAACAAACAATGTGGCATTCCACAAGGGAGCGCAATAGTACCTTCACTTTTCTCCCCCACACCCATCCACCAACTCTCAGCTTACTATGGTTAAAGTTAAAATTATTATTAAACAAAGCAAATATCAGTATCAACGGTACGTTACTTAATATTTGAAAAACATTAGCAAATAAAAAAAAACACACTTGAAACAATTTTTATTTTGTAACAGAAATTTATTAAAAAAAAAAAACATTTTGTTCGATTTGGTATTTTCAACAAAGCTGTACGCGAAAAATTCATTCAAAAGTTGTTAATTTTTTGTTTTTTTAGTTAAGAAAAATAAAGTTTGGTTAACAAAAAACCCCCACAGGACACTGTCCTGAATTAAAAAAAAAAAGCTGCTAAAAAAAAACAATGGCAGCGGAAATATAAATATTTTATAGTCTCTAAGACAAGAACGTAATATTTATTAAAAAAACTAAAAAAAAAAACAAAACATCTAGTAAATAAACTATTCTAAGTAATTATTTAGTAAACAGTAAAACAGTAAAACAATTTTATAATAATAAAGTAAAACAAAAAAAAAAGAAATATTTTTAAAATAAATAAAAATCGTCCATCATTGAAAGTGAACATTTAATTGTATTTTTTCTGTGGCTCTGCAAACTTTTATTTTCTACTATAAAAGAAAAGCAAAAAACAATTTAATTAACAAAAAAAAAAAACCTACTACCTATATATTTGAGAAATGTGTTTATTATTTCCATGATCGATATAATGTCCTTCCACACATGTACACACACAAATCTATTTGTTTATTGTTGTGATTTTTAATATAAAAAAAAATTAAAAACAAATAAACACTTGTATTTAAAATATATTTAAAGAAACAAAACAAAACGTAAAATGATGAGTAAATTTATATTTAATAGAAAAACAAAAGTAAATTATTATTATATACACTAAATACCAATTTAAATGAGAAGCCAACTGCAAAAACTATGAAGTGGGATATTTTATTTTTTTTTTGTTGTAGAGGAATTAAGTTTATTAAAAAAAATAATTAACCAGTTGGTGGCTTTTGAAAAAATCGATTTTTTGTTTGTTTTTTTGTTAAATTTTTGTTTTAACCTTTGAAACACAGCCTGGAATGGAGAAGATTTAAAAAAATTTGTATAGGAAATCACAAGTTGAATATTTTATAGCAAAAGTTGAGGTTTACTGTAGTGTAGGAAGATTTAAAAAAAAACTTAACGCAAGGTATAGAAAAAAGCGACAAAACGCTGATAGATGCAGTCTCACATGAAGAAAGGAAGATTAGTGGCGTTTTTGGTTTTTTGAGAGATACACATGGAATTAAAAAAAATAACGTTGATGAATGTCCAGAAACAAACAAACGCTATCTGTTCAGCTATATCAGGAGTTGGTTCTGCAGGAACAAAGCGTGAGTTCGTGTCCCATATTTTGTAAGTCTATTTCAAACTTATGAAATATGGGACACGAACTCTATTAATTCCGGCAGAACAAGCTCAGTGGTGCGATGGTTAGTGCGATGAACTGTCGCGCAGAAGGTCTGGGTTCGATTCCCAGCCTAAATGATTTTTCACCGGCCCTCCTGTGGTGATGATCTGACAAATCATCCATGTAGTATCAATTGTCAAGAAAATCTTATCTAAAATTCGCCGTTCGGAGTCGGCGTAAAACAGGAGGTCCCATGATCGTGCAAGAAGTACACACGCACACATGAATGGTTGTGAGAAAGCTCGGCCCTGGGTACTAATGAGCCTGTTGCGGCAAACATTTTTTTTCTTTTATCATGGACATCGATGAACCAATGATTGCCTCCAAACAACGGAATACCTCGACTTATGTTCGTTCCGAAAAAACGCGTCGTAAGCCGAAATCGACTTAATTCGAAGCGCAAAAAAAGCAAATCAAACATACACATACACACAAGGTGGGCCAAAAGAAGTCATCTGATGTTGTTTGGCCTTTAGTATAACGCGCAGTGTGTGCAGTTACTCCGTCCTGTTGTAACCAAATGTTCTCCAGTCCTAATTCGTCCAATTGCGGCAAAAAAAACTCGGATAACATGACCCTATAGTGCACACTGTCCACTGTTGTCCACTGAGAACGCCGCTGGTCAAACAGCGGCGTTCTCGGAAAAAAATGGCCCGATGACTCCTCCAGCGTGAACAGCGCACCATGCAGTAACTTTGAGCGGGTGTAATGGCTCCTCGTGCATTACTCGTGGATTTTCGGATCCCCGAAAACGATAGTTTAGCTTGTTCACGTACCCGCTGAGGTACGTGAATTGAGCCTCATCGCTCATTATGATTTTGGTCGAAAAATCGTCCACTTCGTACTCGAGATTGAGGATGGCTTGGGCGTAGGTAACACGCGTTCGGCGGTCGACAGGCAGCAGCTGATGCACGGACTGAACCTTTTACGGGAACATGCGTAAGTCTTTGACCAATATTCACCTTAAGGACGATCGGCTGATGGCTAATTGCGAGGCACGGCGTCTGGCCGATGTTTCCGGTGACAGCTCGACATCCTCGGCAACAGCGGCGATATTCTCGGCACAACAGGCGCTCCGGGGCCGGCCACTCTTGGCAAAGTCTCGTGTGGTCCTTGTACTCTTCAAGGTTGGTGGCCAAACGGAGCAGTGTTTGCGCAGACGGTGTCGGGCGGCCGAGGAATTGGCGACGGAATTCGCGCT
Source organism: Rhingia rostrata (assembly GCA_949824845.1). Lineage (NCBI taxonomy): Eukaryota > Metazoa > Arthropoda > Insecta > Diptera > Syrphidae > Rhingia > Rhingia rostrata. Next base: position 25,437,332 of record OX463755.1, on the reverse strand, counting down.
GCGCCAACACTACAGCTGAATTGTTACGCAAAAAATAGACACGATTATTCCCCGTTCTTGGGAAGTGTATCGCTCCATGGCTTGGTCACTTGTATTCTGCATCTGTCTAGTCCACAAATGTCAAAACAGATTTGACATTGGCGGCCATTTGCAAAAATAAGAGCATCTTCCAATAGGCTGACCTCTTTTGGCTCACCTTGGACATATGTAAGTACAAACTTACTTACCTAAGTGTCGCTACAGTCCGGAATGAACCTGGGTCTCAGTAAACATGCCTCTCCAATTAGCACGGATCTAGCTAACTGCCTCCAGTTGCGCACTCCAAGTTGGCTGTGGTCGGTTTCTACTTGTGCGCGCCACTTAAGGCGAGGGTCTTCATTTACTGCGGTTGACATGTGGCTGAAATCGAAGACTTTGAGAGCCGAAGTATTGGTGTCCCTTCGTTCTTAAACGTCCTTACTTACTTACTTACTTAAGTGTCGCTATAGTCCGGAATGAACCTGGGCCTCATCCAACGTGCCTCTTCAAATAGCATGATCATTAGCTAACTGCCTCCAATTGCGCACTCCAAGTTGGTTGAGGTGGGTTTCTACTTGTGCGCGCCCTTAAGGCAAGGTCTTCCTCTACTGCGTCTGACGTCTAGCTGGGAATCGAAGACTCTGCTAGCAGGAGTATTGGTTTCCATTCGTTCTACATGTCCTAGCCATCTTAAACGTCCAATTCGGGTTTTTTTTTGACCAGGGGCATGTCGCTGCACAGCTCGTATAGATCTTGGTTGAATCTTCGTCTCCATACCCAGTCAACGCAAACGGATCGAAGATTTTTCGAAGAATTTTCCTATCGAATCGACCAAGGATTTCTTCATCCGCTTTTGAGACGGTCCATGCTTCAGCGCCGTAGTGCAGGACTGGGATGATCAGGGTCTTATATAGGATCTCCTTAGTAGTTCGAGTGAGGGCTTTACTACCGAATTGCCTTCTTAGCCCGAAGAAACAACGGTTGGCAAGAGTAATTGTTCGTTTAATTTCTGACGAGATGTTGTTGTCAGAGTTAATAGTGGAGCTGAGGTAGAGCCACACCACCTATCGGTCTCCCGACCCGTAAAGAGTCTCTGCCTGAGACACTGCAGCCTTCCATCCTCTACGATCCCGGGCTCGGTGCTTCCAGTTGTCTAGACCAAGCGATCTGGCATCCGCGATTGCTTGGTCTTTGAAAAGGGGGTTCGGCCCTGACGATGTATGCTATTATACGCGATTTTGAAATCGGTGAATAGGTGGTGAGTTTCGACTTGAAATTCGTTGGTCTTTTCTAGGATTTGCCTCAGTGTGACAATTTGGTCTAAAGTCGATCTGCCGGGCCGGTAGCCGTTCTGGTACGTGCCGATTAGTGTTTTGCAGAACGATTTTAGACGTTCAGACAGTAGGTTGGATAGGATCTTGTATGCGAAATTTAACAGGGATATGCCTTGATAGTTCTTACAAGACATAGGATCGGCTTTTTGGAAATGGGAGCTGATGGAGCTGATAGTTCAGTCGACGGGCATGTTTTCTTCCACCCATACTTAGTTGATGATTCGGTGCATGCTCCCTACGAAAATATCACCACCGTATTTAAAAAGCTCCGCTGGTAAGCCATCAGAGTCTGCGGCCTTGTTGTTCTTAAACTTTTTTTTATAGCTAGGCCAACTTCTTCTATACTAGGTGGTGGAGCTAGTTCTTCATATGGACGTGTGGGTTTCCTTCTTGCCCTTTCACTCTCTCTACATGATGCCCATTTAGCAGCTGCTCAAAATGCTGCTTAAACACATCTACTGTTCCCTGCGCTTCGGTGACTAGGTTTCCTTCGCTCACCCGAAGATCCTTCATTCTGTTTTTTTAGCCAGCAGCGAGTAGCTTGGCTTTTTTATAAAACCTCCGGATGTTGTTACGATCGCGCTACTATTCGATCTCCTTGAGCTGGGAGACTGCGTTAGCCCTCTTCTTTCTACGCAGGGTCTTCTTTTCCTCCCTAATGTCCATTTCGTCGATGTTGTGTGAACCTTTTTTTTGCCGCTTGTTTCTCTATACAAGCAAAAGTGGCTATGACATCACGTTGAGTCCTACCAATGATGTCAATATCGTCGGAGTACGCTAATAGTTGTACAAATTTTTGGAGAATCGTGCCTCTAGTGATGGCACGGGAGTTTTGCACAATCCTTCATCAAAATGAAGAAGTTCCATGACAGCGCATCGCCTTGCGTAAATTCTTTTTTGCTATCAAATGTGTTGGTGAGGCCGTTTTCAACCCTGATGGAGCAGCCAGAATTCTCCGTCGTCATTCTACACAAACGGACGAGTTTGGGCGGTATACCAAAACTAGACATGGCTTTAGTTTGCTTTGAAATTGATGAATAGGTGGTGGGTATCGATTTGAACTTCTTGGGTTTTTTTCAGGATCTGCCGCAGTGTGAAAATTTGATCGGTTGTGGACTTTTCCTAAATCACACTGATAAGGGCCGATCAGGTTGTTAGTAAACGGTTTCATGAGTTCACATATTACGGCAGATAGGATCTTGTAGGCGATGTTGAGGACACTTATGCCTCTGTAGTTGGAGCAGTTTAGAAGGTTTCCTTTTTTGGGGATCGGACAAACGATGCTGAGGTTTCATACTTCAGGCATACTTTCTTCCGAACAGATTTGGCTTATGAGTTGGTGGATGTTACTTATCAAGTCTTCTCCGCCGGCTTTATAAGGCTCAGCGGGGAGGCTGTCATTTTCGGCAGTTTTCGCAGTTGTTGCCAAAGTTGAATGGTTCCTTCTACCTGACAGTGTTGTTGTTCGTCATCGCCGTTTAACATTCTGTAGAAGTGGTTCTTTCATGTCCTCAGGATTCGCTGTGTCTCAGCATTTCCTTCTTCCTTTCGACAGGATTCTGGTCGAGCCTTGTATCCTTGGCCTTGGTGAAAATGAGAGCTGCGAGAGCTCTATAGGCAAATATGAACACCGGCTTTTCAGAAAGAAAAAAAAAAAAAAGAGCAAGAAAAGCGCGTTATCGAGAGGTTCCACTCGAGGAACTATATTTGCAAGTCTTACCAAGGTGTAAAAAAAAACCTTCAGCTTAGCCTTGTAGACCTCATTCTTGGCTGCGAGTATCTGTCGGTATTCCTGATGGGCGCGGGAAACCTAGCACATTAGTTGCGGCTGCTCTAATGGCTTGTTGGTATCGTTGCCATTCGATGCTGGTGCTATGGTGTTAATCGAGAGGATAAGTGATACGCGTTGCGCGAAGGTCTTGGCGGTCTCTTGAGATTGCAGTCTTTCGACATTAAATTTATCACAGTATTTCTGGATTTTTGTGGCGTTGTAGATATCCGCATTCACACCTTGGCTGCAACAAGGTAGTGGTCCGAGTCGATGTTAGCTCTTCGGAATGTTCGGACATCCAAAATACTGGATGCGTGCTTCTTGTCTATCGCAATGTGATCAATTTGGTTGACCGTTCCTTGATCTAGAGACCGCGATGTCTATTATGAACATCGAGGTGAGGAAACCGTGTGCTGGTTACAGTGGCATTTCGTTCCGTATAGAAGTCAATTAGCTTGTCAGCTCAAAATGGTCATAAGCTTTACTTCTATTCGGTCAATCACCAACTGAATTGTTTTTTTTTTGAGTGGGGAATGCAAAAATTTGAAGCTAAAAAAAAAGCTCGCATTATTGGAGCCAAAAACTGTGTAATCCTCAGCAGCTGTGCCTTTAAGATCAGTTGCGCCCGACGCCCGACGCGCTGTGCTCAAACCCCATAAGGGTATTAATGAGCCCTTAAGGGCGTGCTAAGTCTAAACGCCCTTCAACGCCCCTGCTTGGGCTTACTGTTGGGATATGTGCGTGTTTGGGTGCATGAAAAGGAAATAAATCCCACAAGAAAAAGGCATTAACACCCGCGGACACTTAATAATTTCCTTTTTGTTCGGAATTAAGACCCATAGTGCTTATTTCCGTGGGGGTTATTTCACTGCACCGTATGACTAACTCCCAAACTTTGTGCGTGCTCCCATAGTAAATAGTTATAAGGAGAAATACCGGATTGTTTGTGCGTATCCGTACGTGTTGGCACGAGTCGAATTCGTACGATAACGTGTTCAATGTGTGACTGGCCTAAAGGGCCACACTGGTAGCTGGTATCTTGTATCGAAGTTGCCCTCCATTCAACTTCAAGCTACAGATTCCAGAAGATTCACATTGTGTAAGCTTTTACGACTTGCATTGTTTTTAACTTTTGACTCAGCTAAAAGCGTCAGCTACAGATATGCATTCTGGGCGGCCCTTAAGTCATTCTCTAAGATCTAGAGACAAAGTCAATGCACTAGAGTTTCCATCTTCATGTGATCTATCGTCAAGTATGTTTGTCAAACTATTTAACAAAAACAAGCCAAAGGATTTTGCAAACACTAAGATTCTAAAAATAAATAAAACTTAATCATAAATTAGCCAAACATATTTGATAACGTAATGCGAAAACATTTAAGTTTGTTAATTTTCAACAAAATTAAAAAAATATTAAAAAAACACCAAACAAAATAATAAATTTAACCAAAACTAAATATGTTGCGTATACGCCTAGTAGTTGAGTTTATTGGTAGAAAATAAATTTAAATAAAATAAAATATTCACTAGAACAACGCATATCTACATTGGTATTAACAATTAACTCTTCAAATTAAAATATAGCTTACCCGTAGCCATTTTCACATCAAAGTTTGTAAATTCCAAAACAAAAAAAAAAATAATATTGGATAGAAAAATAAAAATAAATTACTCAAAAATAAATCATAATCACTTAGCTCCAAGAAGAAATTATTAAAATAAATTACAACTACTTATATAATTTGCAATTTACTGGCTTTAGACAGTCGTTAGTCCATTCCAGGCGCAACCATCCTAACCCCAATCACATTATCCTTTCTACATTTCTACCTGACTTTCCCTTAACTATAATAAATTTATATAAATAAATTATAAAAAAAAACAACCGTCGCAATACATTTAAAAAAACCAAGTTTATTAATTAGTTGGTTAAGTATATAAAAAATAATAAATTTTATTAAAAAAAAAAAACAATCTATACCGAGCCATTCAATTGAATTTATTGAAACAAAATAACACACGACACGTTCACAAAAAAAAATAAATTCACCAACAAACTACCAAACAACACTCATACATTTGAAGAACCAAAATAAATTAAAAAACAACAAAAAAACAATTGAATTACGATTTTATGTGAATGTATGTAGAATAATTAAAAAAAAAAACATGATGATTGCAATACAAAAACAAACAGTTAAACTTATTAAACAAAACTGGAACCATCGTAAAATTTAACGAATTTTTGAAAAACAAAAATATTTACTAATATAAAAAAAAAAATTCTTAAATTATTCGATTTTATTGTAATTTTCACCGTCCCTTTTATGATCATTACGATGTAATACAAATGAAAATTAATAAAAAAAAATAATAAAACAAAAACACTGATATTAACAACTAAGTTTTAAAAAAAATAAATAAATCAAATTTATAGTTAAACAATGATAGAGAAAATAAATTTTAAAATGAAGAGAATAACTATTTTTATGTCCTTTCTTATGTTCCAATGTATGTGTACTACGTGTCTGTTAATCTTTGTGTTTACCTGTGTTGAAGTCTCTTGTTTTCCATTTCTTTTTACATGTGGTTTTGTTCAAAGTAAAATTTAAAAATAAAATACTAATAACTAATAATACAAAGTTATGTCAAACAAGGTTATAAATAAATACAAAAAAAAACACAATAATAATTGAATATTATTGCATGAATAACAAGTAATACTAGTTTTTATTTTATAAGAATTTAACAAAAACAAAAAAAAACTAACACGAGTCATACAATTTTTAATGGGAAAACTTAAAAAAAAAAACATTTTGAAAGTAATATTAAACACAATGAAATAGGACAAACAAAAAATGAACGAATTAATACTGATATATTATATGAGATATTGAAACATTTAGAAGACAGAAAACAACAACAAAATAAATTATACTACTATGAGAGTAATGGAGTTTTATTTTTATTCAAAATGCGGTCGCTGAGGTTGACCACATATCTAACCTTTCAAAGGCTAAATGGCATTTCAGTCAGTTGTTACATAGCCAGGTAAATGTATGTCCAGCTGATATTGAAACATTTAGAAGACAGAAAACAACAACAAAATAAATTATACTACTATGAGAGTAATGGAGTTTTAGTTTTATTCAAAATGCGGTCGCTGAGGATGACCACATATCTAACCTTTCAAAGGCTAAATGGCATTTCCATCCGTTGTTGCGTAGCTAGGTAAATGTATGTCCAGCTGATATTGAAACATTTATAAGACAGAAAACAACAACAAAATAAATTATACTACTATGAGAGTAATGGAGTTTTATTTTTATTCAAAATGCGCTGAGGATGACCACATATCTTACCTTTCAAAGGCTAAATGGCATTTCAGTCAGATGTTGCATAGCCAGGTAAATGTATGTCCAGCTGATATTGAAACATTTAGAATATAGAAAACAACAACAAAATAAATTATACTACTATGAGAGTAATGGAGTTTTATTTTATTTTTATCTAACCTTTCAAAGGCTAAATGGCATTTCAATCCGTTGTTGCGTAGCCAGGTAAATGTATATCCAGCTGATATTGAAACATTTAGAAGACAGAAAACAACAACAAAATAAATTATACTACTATGAGAGTAATGGAGTTTTATTTTTATTCAAAATGCGGTCGCTGAGGATGACCACATATCTAACCTTTCAAAGGCTAAATGGCATTTCAATCCGTTGTTGCATAGCCAGGTAAATGTATGTCCAGCTGATATTGAAACATTTACAACACAGAAAACAACAACAAAATAAATTATACTACTATGAGAGTAATGGAGTTTTATTTTATTTTTATCTAACCTTTCAAAGGCTAAATGGCATTTCAATCCGTTGTTGCGTAGCCAGGTAAATGTATATCCAGCTGATATTGAAACATTTAGAAGACAGAAAACAACAACAAAATAAATTATACTACTATGAGAGTAATGGAGTTTTATTTTTATTCAAAATGCGGTCGCTGAGGATGTCCACATATCTAACCTTTCAAAGGCTAAATGGCATTTCAGTCAGTTGTTGCATAGCCAGGTAAACGTATGTCCAGCTGATATTGAAACATTTAGAAAACAGAAAACAACAACAAAATAAATTATACTACTATGAGAGTAATGGAGTTTTATTTTTGTTCAAAATGCGGTTGCTGAGGATGTCCACATATCTAACCTTTCAAAGGCTAAATGGCATTTCAATCAGTTGTTGCGTAGCCAGGTAAATGTATGTCCAGCTGATATTGAAACATTTACAAGACAGAAAACAACAACAAAATAAATTATACTACTATGAGAGTAATGGAGTTTTATTTTTATTCAAAATGCGGTCGCTGAGGATGACCACATATCTAACCTTTCAAAGGCTAAATGGCATTTCAGTCAGTTGTTACATAGCCAGGTAAATGTATGTCCAGCTGATATTGAAACATTTAGAAGACAGAAAACAACAACAAAATAAATTATACTACTATGAGAGTAATGGAGTTTTATTTTTATTCAAAATGCGGTCGCTGAGGATGACCACATATCTAACCTTTCAAAGGCTAAATGGCATTTCAATCAGTTGTTGCGTAGCTAGGTAAATGTATGTCCAGCTGATATTGAAACATTTACAACACAGAAAACAACAACAAAATAAATTATACTACTATGAGAGTAATGGAGTTTTATTTTTATTCAAAATGCGGTCGCTGAGGATGACCACATATCTAACCTTTCAAAGGCTAAATGGCATTTCAATCCGTTGTTGCATAGCCAGGTAAATGTATGTCCAGCTGATATTGAAACATTTAGAAGACAGAAAACAACAACAAAATAAATTATACTACTATGAGAGTAATGGAGTTTTATTTTTATTCAAAATGCGGTCGCTGAGGATGACCACATATCTAACCTTTCAAAGGCTAAATGGCATTTCCATCCGTTGTTGCGTAGCTAGGTAAATGTATGTCCAGCTGATATTGAAACATTTACAACACAGAAAACAACAACAAAATAAATTATACTACTATGAGAGTAATGGAGTTTTATTTTTATTCAAAATGCGGTCGCTGAGGATGACCACATATCTAACCTTTCAAAGGCTAAATGGCATTTCCATCCGTTGTTGCGTAGCTAGGTAAATGTATGTCCAGCTGATATTGAAACATTTACAACACAGAAAACAACAACAAAATAAATTATACTACTATGAGAGTAATGGAGTTTTATTTTTATTCAAAATGCGGTCGCTGAGGATGACCACATATCTAACCTTTCAAAGGCTAAATGGCATTTCAATCCGTTGTTGCATAGCCAGGTAAATGTATGTCCAGCTGATATTGAAACATTTAGAAGACAGAAAACAACAACAAAATAAATTATACTACTATGAGAGTAATGGAGTTTTATTTTTATTCAAAATGCGGTCGCTGAGGATGACCACATATCTAACCTTTCAAAGGCTAAATGGCAATTCAATCCGTTGTTGCGTAGCCAGGTAAATGTATGTCCAGCTGATATTGAAACATTTACAACACAGAAAACAACAACAAAATAAATTATACTACTATGAGAGTAATGGAGTTTTATTTTTATTCAAAATGCGGTCGCTGAGGATGACCACATATCTAACCTTTCAAAGGCTAAATGGTTTCGTTTGACATTTTAAATAGCTCAGCTGTCATACAGCTGCAAAACTTGTGTGTGAAATAATTTTAATTGAATAAAATCCTCGGAATTTGGGATTTTTGTCTGTCCTCTTCATCTGGTTTTTTTTTGTGTAATTTCCATTAAAAATGAAATGAAATGAAAACAATCCATTTGTTTTGACAGCGATCTCATCAGCTGTTTTGTGGGACGTATGGAACACATGTAGAGCGTATGAAAAGGTGTGTTCGTTACAACAACCTTCATTGAGATGACATCTGCGAAGTATTTTCGAGAAAGTTACGGCGTAACCTTCTAGTTTCTGAAAACTGCAAATGTACGGGAAAACTCTGGTTTTCGCTGAAGTTTGCAGGTATTATTTAGGAAAACGCAGTTTTCGGTTCGGTGTGAAAGCACTAATAGGATTTAATATTGTTAACAGCGGCAAAAACTGTGAAACGATTCAAGATTTGGCATGTCATCCTTGAGCATGCGCCATGCTAATCTTTCTGTATATGTTAAGTTGGAAAATGTATGCTACTACCCGCTTGGGATCATAGTCGGCGGGGGGTTGTGTTTCCATATGTCTCGCAAGCAACTCAAACCCAAAAGTGAAACCGAGCAGGGGAGTTGCTGGTATTTTCAAAATAAAGGTCGGAAATAACTTCACAAAATTTACAGTTAAGTTATTGCTCAATAAAAAAAGTGAAGTTACTTCCCGCTCGAGGTGAAATTATTTCCCATGTGAAGCTATTGGCAGTGAAGTCATAGGAAATACGAGAACTTTGACATCTACCAAGGACCGTGTTATTGTGAGCAGAAACAGCGACTATTCGGATGCGGAATTGTTATAAGTGCCAGATTTAGGCAAGAAGTCTTACGTTTCCAAGACATTAGCGAACGCATTGTAGCAATCCGCATCAAGGCGGACTTCACCAACATAAGCCTTATTTGCGCTCACGCCCTGACAGAGGAAAAATATGGTATAGCTAAGGATTGCTTCTATGAGCTCTTTGACAAAACCTGCGAGCGACTACCAAAATACGATGTTAAAATCTTGCTGGGAGATTTGAAAACAAAGGTATGAAGAGAAGACATCTTTAGCAGTATGGTCGGAAAACATAGCCTACACGACAACATGCCATGCAACGGACTTAGGCTAATTGACTTCGCTACGGAACGAAATGGCATTATAGCCAGCACACGGTTTCCTCACCACTATATCCATGAGGGGACATGGCGGTCTCCAGATCAACGAACGATCAACCAATCACATTGCGATAGACAAGAGGCACGCATCCCATATTTTGGATGTACGCACATTGAATTGCACCGCTACCTTGTTGCAGCAAAGGTAAGAATGCGGATATCCAACACGCCACAACGATCCAGAAATGTTGTGAAGAAATTTATTGCCGACAGACTGCAACCGCAAAAGACCGCCAAGACCAGCGCGCAACGCGTATCCCTAAACCTCTCGATAAACACCATACCCCATCATCGAATATCGAAGAACATAATCTCAACGATGCCAACAAGCCATTAGATAAGCCGCAACTGAAGTGCTAGATTTCTTACGCCCACCAGCCCGAAACCCCTGGTTTGATGAGGAATGCCGACAAATGCTCGCAGCTAAGAACGAGGACTACAAGGCTAAGCTGCAGGTGAAGACGAGAGCTGCCGCTGAACTTTGTGGGCAGAGAAGAAGGGGAAAACACCGCTTTTTCCAGAAAAAAGTTAAAAGAGCAAGAAAAGCGCGCGATTGAGGATATAGAGAGGTGCCACTCCAAGTTTTACCAAGATGTCAAACGTCAAAGCCAAGGATATAAGGCTCGAACAGAATCCTGTCGAGATGAACAAGGAAATATCGTAGTTGAGACACTGTCGATGCTGAGGACATGAAAGAACCACTTCTGCAGACTGTTAAACGGTGATGATGATCATCATTCCCGTGTAGGTAGAGCCAACCATTCATTATTGGCAACAACGACCTAAGTGAAGTTAGGATAGCAATATCTAAACTCAAGCTTAATAAATCTGCCGGAAATTACGGCCTTCCCGCTGAACTTTACAAATCCGACGGAGATGACTTCGTAAGTAACAGAATGGAACCATAGCATCGTTGCCCAATCCACAAAAAGTAGACCATCTAAACTGCGCCAACTGCAGAGGCATAAGTCTCCTCAACATATCCAACAAGAACCCTATTTGCCGTAATATGTGAACGCCTGAAACTATTTACCAACAACCTGATCGGCACTTATCAGTGTGGTTTTAGGCCAGGAAAGTCCACAACCGATCAAATCTTCACACAGATCGTAAAAAGAACCCAAGAAGTTCAAATCGATACCCACCACCTATTCATCGATTTCAAAGCCGCATACGACAGCATCTATAGAGACAAACTATACAGAGCCATGTCTAGTTTTGGTATACCGCCCAAACTTGTCCGTTTGTGTAGGATGACGATGGGTCGGAAACGACCTCTCCGACACATTCGATACCAAAAAAGGATTTAGGCAAGGTGATGTGCTGTCATATGACTTCTTCAAGTTGATTCTTGAAAGGGCAAAACCTCGAGCCAACACCAGAGGCACAGTTTTCAAAAAATCGATACAACTACTAGCATACGCCGACGATATTGACATCATTGGTAGTTCTCAACGTGATGCCATAGCCACGTTTGCTAGTATAGCGATGGAAGTGGCAAAAATGGGTTAAGCAGTAAATGTGGGCAAGACGAAGTATACAAAGGACAAACAACATCGACGAATTGGACAGAATTTCACCATTGACAGACATTACTTTGAGGCCCAGTACGGAACTGTCTATCTCGGCTTCGCTATTAACTCTGACAACAAAATCTCATCGCTGATGAGATGTTTATTCGGGTTGAGAAGGCAATTCAGTAGTAAAGCCCTCACTCGAACTACTAAGGAGAGCCCATATAAGACACTGATCATCCCAGTCCTGGTCTACCATGTTGAACCATGGACAGCATCAAAAGCGGATGAATAAATCCTTGGTCGATTCGAGAGGAAAACTCTTCGAAACGCCTTCGGTCCCGTTTGCATTAAGTGGCGCACACAAGTAGAATCCGAACATAAAACAAACATTTTCAGAGAATTATCGTTGTCTTTTACTATGATAGAAGGATCTATGACAGGCTCGCGATGGTTGGTGCCGCGCAGAAGGGTTGGGTTCGATTCCCAGCCGTAGCAACACCTTAATGACTTTCCCACTGACCCTTATCTCGTGATGATCGGGAAAATCATTCGAGTAATATCAATTTTCGCGTAAAGCTGATCTCAAATTCGCAGTTCGGAGTCGGGATAAAAATGTCGGCCAAACTCTCTCCACGGCTTCGATATTTTCAATGACTCTGAGACATAATTCAGGGGCAATTTCGTGAATGTGCCTATATATCTAATCTAACTCTTGAATTGTTCTTGGCTTATTGGTGTACACTTTTTCTTTTCAAAATCTTCAAAGAAAGAAGTCCAACAGTTTCGACTCACATGATCGTGATGGCCAAGTCACATCGATACGACACGCCGACGTGAAATAGCAGGGCCATTGAATTTCTCGAGCAAAAGGAAAGTGGCACCAACCTGTTGCAGGCACATATCCTAAATTTCTGGCCATAATAAGTCAGTTATCATCCCGCCATAACGAACACTATTCACGGTAACGGCTTGGCCGGTCTCATGTTTGAAAAAGTATGACGCCGCCAGCCCATAAATTTCACCAAAAAATAATTTTTTGTGGATGCATCTGATTTTTAACAATCAATCGTGGATTCTCATTTGCCCAAATGCGGCGATTCTGCTTGTTAACGAATCTACTGAGGTAAAAGTGTGCCTCGTCGCTGAAGTTGATTTTCTTTGTAAAGTCCTAACTCACATCCCAACTAACAATTACGCTTCGATAAAGTACCATCGAAGCTTTTTGCCTCCCAGCAGAATTTCCGGTAGAAAGTCTTATGGAAAAACATTTAGCGCACTTTAACGAAAAAATGTACTTCTATAAGGCTTCTTTAAATACTTTGTTTGCTGAAAAAGACTTTATAGAAGCAAATTATAAGTATTTCCAAAATACTGGCAAGCCCTCTCGTAGTTGAAAAATAGCATCATTTTTAATTGTTTTCTTTTTGTTTCTAAATTTATTTTATTATTTACTACATATAAAGGCTTGAAATTAATATTTCAATCCCTTATAATAATTAAAACCCAATTCGTTGTTATGAAAGTATGAAATTCAAAGCAATTAACTGTATCTAGGCTGTACTCTGAAACATAAAAGTAAGTAAGTATAGTGCGTACCAAAACAGTTGGCCAACGGTCGATTGCGCAGAGAGAGGATTTAAGAGAACAAAAATGACGCGAAAGAGATTTAATCACTAAGCGTTTTTGCCTGTAATTTACAATGCGTAACCCAACTTTACAGTGCTTAGAACTAAAATGCTGTTGAATATCTAAATAAACTTAATTTTTTATTATGAGGTCGACTTTTATACATTTCTACCTAGAAGTCCGATTGTATTTGAAAGGGTTCCCAACCCTTTTTATGGTTTATGGTGTGACACTGCAATTTACTTTACTTTGCGTGCCAATATCAGTACCTACATGATCAATATGCACGACAAAATTAATAATGATCAACGAAAGCATAATGAGCAAATAGGGTTTAAATCTAAAACCGTACACCTTCATACAGACACAGTCACACAATCAATTCATGTGCAATGTTTTGCTTAATCTATCCGACCGTGATCACATCATACTCCTACAAAGAACCGACAAGACAAAAAACGAAACAATATATTTTCCTCCAAGTAAAGTTGACATATAATGGTCTATATTTTTCCTCCGCTCCTAATTTCAGTATGAAAGAAGGAAAATGAAGAAACCACCCTCAGTGAGATCGCGACAGCGATCTTGAACACAAGGCAGGGTATACGCCGTTTTTTATTATGGCTCCGCCCAATTTCGTCTCTTTATGCTTGTTTTTGCAATTTTAGTACTATATAAGGCCTACAGAAATAATTGCTTGCGGAGATTAAATTTTATTGCCTAATAGAGGAATAATTGTCTGTCTGTTCAACCAACCATTCGTCGCATTGGAGACGCTTGAAATCGTCAGTAGGCTTCAGCTCTTAAATATTGTAAGAGTGTAAATTCAAATCTTTATTCAAAATTCGTAGTGACCAGATACTATAAAAATAAATTCAGTGAAGCAAAAACTAATCCTAGAGAAACCTGGGAAATAGTAAACTCAATTCTTGGGAAAAAGATAAGCAATCTGGATGAAACACTACAAAAAAACTTCGCAAACACTGGAAATCTGGGTGAACTTGTAAACATGTTTGCAACAAGACTTACTTACCTCAGAAATAACCAACACAGTACATGAATGTGACATAACAAGTTTTCATGGTCCAATAAACAGCTCGCAACATTCTATATTTATAGAAGAAGTTACCATGCGAGAAGTTGAAAATGTGCTAAGTTCTCTTAACGAACAAAAATCGGCAGGAATAGATGGCATAAGACCTAAGGACTTAAAAAACAATGCCAGCAAACTATGCCCGGTTATAACTGAAATAGTAAAAAAGAGCCTCGAGCAGTCAATAGTTCCATCTTCGCTAAAGACATCAGTTGTGCGCCCAATACACAAAGGTGGCAAAAAAAAAAATGATATACTGAACTATAGACCAATTTCCATTTTGCCAGCGATAGACAAAGTACTTGATGAAATTGTCACGAGGAGGCTATATATACTTATTTAGAAAAGTACAAACTACTAGAGGGAAATCAATTTGGATTCCGAAAAAATAAAAGCATAAACAGGTTGCTAGGAGATTTTACGAATAGGCTTTATTGTTGCTTGGATAAAAACCAAAACTCTATTGTACTGTTTATAGATTTTAAAAAGGCTTTTGATACCCGGAGCCACACAAACATTTTAAGGCAACTAGAAAAAGTCAGTGTACGAGGACCAATTTTGAATTGGTTTGAAAGCTATCTAAAAGAAAGAAAATTCAGTGTAAAAATCGGCGAACATTACAGCGAACATGAGAACTCAATCTATGGAGTTCCACAAGGATCAAAACTGGGACCGCTTTTATTTATCATATATGTAAATGATTTGGTATCAGTACTCAAAAACAGTAAAGGATATGCATATGCCGACGATACGGCAATTATAGTGAGCCATAGACATATTGAGACAGCAGAGGCAATAATGCAAAAGGAATTTTATGCAGTAACGGCGTGGTGCCATGACCACGGTTTAATTATCAATGCAAAAAAGACTAAAGTCATGCACATTCGACCACCACATATTTTAAAACACAAAATAAAAATTAAAATACACGAAGCTAAATGTATTCATGCAGCAAGAGATTACCTCAATCTGGATAACAATGACAACTGTTCGGAGATGATAGGAACTGTGTCAAAATACAAATACCTCGGTATCACTCTAGACTACAACTTAAAATGGAGTACCCACATAAAAGAACTAACAAACAAATTAAGACATAGTGCATATGCTTTGTTTCACCTCAGCTACCATTGTCCAGCAAATGTTCTAAGACAGTGTTACTTTGGACTAGCGGAATCACATATAAGATATGGCATTCTAGCGTGGGGTAAGGCTCCCCAAATGTCCAGTCTTGAAAATATACACCGTAAACTTCAAAAGCTTGTATACCAATCGAAATTAGGACATTGGACATCACAGTACTTCGCACATGAATGCAACGAACTACAGACACGTAACAGCACTGGCGACTGAGGCCATCGGCTGGGACTGATCAAGACATTAATACAACAGAGAGAGACAGATAGATACAAAGAAGGAAAGACATATAACATACACCTACGTGGCACAGAGGAGGAGACATAGATTAATATTGTCTCATATTATCGCACAGGTGGCCTCAGATAAGCTGGTGATTTTCGTAGAAAACAAATGCTGCCGAAGCTGGGGCTTGAACCCGCAACGTTTGGCTTAGCAGTCAACTACGCATTCCTCTGAGCCATGGCCACCTGCCGAAATTAGGAAAACACTACGACAGACGACTAATCGACGAAGATATAAAACTGCTAGATATCACACAACTGCACAAACTTGAATTAATATCAAACTTTCACAACGACGATACATACAAACTTCAAACTCAACAAGCATATAACACCAGGAGAAGACAACAAAATCAACTCACAATCCCGAGATACTGGAATGAAAACGGCCGCAGGAAATATGAGGTTACAATCCCTACAATTTTGAACGAGCTTCCAATAGAAATAAGGAACTTAACAAAACCAGCATTAATTAAAAAAGCTAAATCCTTTTACTTAAATAATGATGTATAAAAAAAAAAAATAATAATAACAAATTTTGAAGGGACTATTTTAAAACTCACTTGAAATTATATAAAATCATTTTTGTAAACAGTCTTCTGCAGACAAGCCAATTTAGGCTTTGCAGATTTAAATTTAAATTTGTAATATTTTATGAAAAATCAATAAAATTGAATTGAATTGATTATGTTTAACTCTTGGAAACGAAGACGAGTCGAGGTTGACGGCTCTTCTGCCACACTATCGCAAACGGGTGAGCATGCACAGGTGTTTTCGCATTTCCTACAGATCTGGTTTGCTGAAATTTGCGCACGATTCTCCCAATTAAATCACGGAATGCACGATTTTTTTTTTCCAAGTAGTGTGAGACTTTAACCCACTAAAACCACCACCCTTTTTGTATATGTATTGCAACTAAGTATGCGACTTATCTAGCAAATTTTTTTTATCACGTATAATGAATGCTTGGCAGGTGCCTTACCTTTGAGAGTTCTTGCTTTTTACGCAATTTATAGTGCGATTTGTTATAAGCGGGCCAAATTTAAGGGCTTAGTTCTTCGAAGACGCCGAAATAAATTTTGTTTCGTCAAGAATTTGGAGGACTGTTGTGTTAACGTGTCACAATAAACGTTTTTTTTTGTTGGCGTGCAAAATTATTCGTTTCATGTTTAACCACGGGAGTACTCAGATCTTCATTCCTTATATACCACGGCGCATTGACGAATGATCTTAACATTTGTTTTCAAGTGTTTGTTGAATGTTGAGATTCGTTTCACTGGTACAACCCCATAGTTGTATACCATATGTCCAGACCGACTTTAGCACTTGGTTGTATAAAAGCAGCTTGTTATCAAGGTTAAGCTTCGAACATTTTCCGAGTTACCAGTAAAGTTCTCTGTACCAATTTTTAAGTTCCTCGCATTTCTTTTTTACATGCGACTTCCATTTTAATTTTGCATCGAGTGTCATTCCGAGATGTTTCGGTTCATTTGCGAAAGGGACTCGAACCGTATTGAGAAATACTGGAAAATTGTTTGTCCGTTTACACGAAAAATCTACATGAATCGATTTGCTCTCGTTAAGTGCAAACCGGCAGGACTTTGTCCGTTCGTTAACCTCGTTAGAAGCGTTTTGTAATTTCATATATTAGTGGCTACTACTGTATCGTTTGTTTTAGGGACATAACGTGTAACAAGGAGGTACAAGATTGGTCCAAGGTCGCTTCCTTGGGGTACTCCTGACAATATATCTTTGAACTTCGAATATTCGTTTCCAAGTTTTACACGGAAGAGTCTATGCTCAAGATAAGGCACGAGAATTTTATATAATTTTTCAGGCAGAACTTGTCTTAGTTTGTATTGAAGGCCTTTATGCCAAACCTTGTCAAAAGCTTGCGACACGTCAAGAAATACGGCTGAACAAATTTTCTCTTCTTCGAAAGTTTTCTCAATTACATCAGTAATTCGATGAACCTAGTCCACAGTAGAATGGATACTTCTAAGCCCCAATTGATGGTCAGGAAAAAAGGCCTTTCTGATCAATAACGGGGTGTAAGCGATCGAGTAATATCCTTTCAAAAACTTTTGAAATTATTGGATGAAGTGGAATAGGTCTGTAGGATTTTATTTCATTCGGTGATTTTTCTGAGAACCATAATCACTTAAGCTACTCTCCACTCTCTTCGTATGTATTCTAATCTAACTGCTGCATGGTAAATGTAGAGGAGTTAAGTTAATGCTTTCCGAGGTAAAATTTTAAGAAGTTCTCCTGTAATCAGGTCATATCCCGGAGATTTTTTTTGGCCTCAATTTCTGTATTTCCCGTTTAAACTCGGCAATACTTACGTATCTAACTATATTATTATCGGTTGTAAATAAAGGGTGATCCATTTCGAGGTTCCCTACTTTTTTAAAGAAAAAAACACAGAAAATTCAAATTTAATGGAGAATGTTTATTATCATTTGAAAGAACATTCCTTGGCGTTTATTTTTTGAAGATTATGTCTATCAAATGTTGGCCGTTGCTACGTCGCAGATGGTCCATCCTTTGAGTCCAATTTTCGATCACTCGTTCGAGCATTTCGACTGGTAACTGGCGAATGACACGCGTGATGTTTTCCTCCAAGGCCTGAATCGAAGCGGCATAAGCTTTTGACTTTACATATCCCCACAGGAAAAAGTCTAACGGTGTGAAATCACACGATCTTGGTGGCCAATCGACCGGCCCAAAACGTGAAATTATGTGCTCGTCGAAATGTTCTCTCAAAAACAAAAAAAAAACAAAATTTGCCTCGAAAACGTCGGATCTTCTTGGAACTTTTCAAGAGCCCATAGAGCGAAGCGATGTCTTTTGGGAAGGTCGAGCGGCTTCAGTTGTTGCACAAGCTGTATTTTGTACGCTTTCAATTTAAGATCTTGACGTAAAATGCACCAAGTCGTTCCATACGTCAGTCCGAGTTGCTGCGAACGGCGCCGGAATCGACTCTCTACGGTCTTCGTGTACACTCTCAGCTACGGCCGCTATATTTTCTTCACAGCATGCTGGACGTGGTCTATTCGGTCGAATATTATCCAATAATGAATGCTGGGTCTCAAAATGGGTGATGGTGTTGCGCATAGTACGCTCAGTAGGCCGATTATGTTGACCATAAGTTGAGCGAAGTGCACGAAATACATTCCTCACAGAACGTGAATTTTCATAATAAAGTTGAACAATTTGTAAACGTTGTTCACGCGTAAGTCTTTCCATTATGAAATGCCAAACAATACTAAACAAAAATACCATGACAGCATGACACGACTCACACGTGATCTGTTAAAAAAGGCTATTGAAAAAAGTATCTCTACTTGGATTACCCGTTAGTTTAGAATTGCCCGAAATGCATTTTGATTTGAGCGCCAATTTTTGTAAAAGGCTTCAACAATCTTAACGCGCTGCTCAATTGTGTACCACTCCATGGTTGATTTTGTCAAACACTGAAATAATGAAATGTCAGATTAAGTTGGGAAAAATCTTAACGTTAAGGCGTGATTCACTATTAACATCGTTCATTAGGGTGGACCACCCTTAATAGATGTAAAATACATAAATTTTCTCAAAACAACTTTTTTTTTAAGCAAAAGTGTACTTTTCAAACACCATATCAAACGCAGTACTCTTCCACATTCCGGGGGAAGTTCGTCCGAGTCATGTCTGTCCATTTATTTGCATATTCCTGAACCTAACCCTAATCGCGGTAATGTCGCCCCTGTACAGCATGTTTAACACACTAACCCCAACGCAACTAAGCTCAATATGTACCTGATTACACTTCCAATGAACCTGTCATAGTAATAATCCCACTCAGTTTGCTATTATAACCAATTGGTTTCAAAAAACAAATAACGGTTAGTATTTAAACAAGCGTTTCCAACCGCCAATTTCATAGAACCAACAAAAAGCTGGCTCCATACCCATCACCGACCAATTTCTACTCAAATTATTTCTATAGTAAGACCGCAATGAAATTACATTGCCTCATGCAATGACGGTCGTTTCATTATAACCTTAAAATGAAATTGTATGAAACGTTTATTTAGGTTAACAATGTACGGTCCACCACAACTGACACCTCCCAAATAATTTCCCATTTTCCAATTGTTGCACTAGTACGTCCGGCGGCACTGAGCATTAAAATGTCACCAACATCGAATGATGGATAAAATAAATGAGCGGGTATTTATCCCACATAACGGTACCAATTAAATATTATTACTTTAATGAAACGTCACTTTATAGTTTGTTATTGCAAAAACATACACAAATGAAGGTTCCCACCACCACCACCTACACCCATGCAATTTGTTTCTGTAACAAGTATGATGAACTCCCACCCCCGGAAAAAAAGGATTCTAATGAAAATTTATTACCACTACCCTAAAGGGGTGTTGGAAGTTTTCCATCGACCGACAGAAACTACCCAGATTTAAATAAAGTTGTCGGGGTTTGTTTATTTTTTGGACTAGATTTTGTACACAGGTAATTGGTAAATAGAACTTGTTTGCCAAATTAAAGGGATAACACTGCGGATTGCTGTAATGAAGTTCATTAATAGAATGTGTTGAGGTTTTGTATATACCAACCCAAACATAGAAAACGGTATAAAAATCCCTTGAATATTTAGTGCTTTCACTTTTTAAGTTTTTGGGCTTGAATGAAAAAAGGATTACGCAGATCTATGCTTAATCATGAATTTTGACAAAAAAATATTAAGAAGCTTAAGCTACATTTAAGCAGCTTATGGGAACAAAATCTTGGTGCGTGTATAACAACAACCACTATGTAAGGTTTTTCATGACCATGTTCCTCACACTTAAATTTTGTATTCAGCTGAAATTGTTTTTTACTAAGCCATCCCTTGATATAGGGGACATCTTCGATGGAGTTGCTTAAAATTTCGTAGCACATCACGTTTACACCTTCGACTCAAAAAACTTTTTTTTCTCCTGTAAAATTGATGATAGATTTCCTATACAAACTGATTTACAGCTTTAAGGTGACATCCAATTCTTATCTTAGCTCATAAAGATTGGGTTGTATCATCTATTCATCTATTCCTGAGATAGCACCATACCATTATCTAGGCTTCTTGTAGTAGTTGTTACTTTTTTTTTTTTGGAATTTTAGCAAATGGACCGGTCCTACTTACTTACTTACTTAAGTGGCGCTACAGTCCGGAATGAACCTGAGCCTCAACCAACATGCCTCACCAATCAGCCTGGTTGAGGTCGCTTTCTACTTCCTCTACTGCGTCCAACATCTGGCTTGGAATCGAAGACTCTGCGAGCCGGAGTATTCGTGTCCATTCGTTCTACATGTCTTAGCCATCTTAATCTTCAAATGCGGAGCTTTTTGACCAGGTGCATGTCACCGTACAGCTCGTATGATTCTTGGTTGAATCTTCGTCAACATAGCCCATCAACGCAAACGGGACCGAAGATTTTTCGACGAATTTTCCTTTTGAATCGACAAAGGATTTCTTCATCCGCTTTTGAGACGTTCCATGCTTCAGCGACGTAGAGCAGGACTTGGGTGATCAGGGTCTCATATAGGATCTCCTTAATAGTTCGAGTGAGGGCTTTACTACTGAATAGCCTTCCTAGCCCGAAGCAATAGCGGTTGGCAAGAGTAATTCTTCGTTTAATTTCTGACGAGAAGTTGTTGTCAGCGTTATTAGCGGAGCCGAGGTAGATAAAGTCCCGTACTACCTTAAAGTCATATCTGTCAATGGTGACGTTCTGTCCGATTCGTCGATCTTGTGTGTCCTTTCAGGTTTGACAGCATATACTTCGTCTTGCCCTCATTTACTGCTAGAACCATTTTTGCCGCTTCCTTCTCTATACTAGCAACCGTTGCTATTACATCACGTTGGGTCCTACTAAAGAGTGTTGAACTGCAAAGAGTGCGCATCTCGTACAACGTATACTTTCTAAGTGGGGTACTGATATTGATACCCCAGTGCTCACATTGCTACCCCAGCATCAAGCAACAGCTTTGCCGACGCATACGATCTACGAAATTTCCACTTCGCACTTACCGCCGCGCCTGAAACGGCTACAAAATTTGTGTAGTTTTTACTCTTTGGTCCTACCAACGAAGTCAATATCGTCGGCGTATGCTAGTAGTGGCACCGATTTTTTTTTTTGAAAATTGCGCCTCTGGTATTGTCTCGGTAGTTTTGCACAATCCTCTCAAGAATCAAATTGAAGAAGTCCCATGACAGCGCATCGCCTTCCCTAAATCCTTTTTTGGTATCGAATGTGTCGGTAAGGTTGTTCCGATCCGGATGGAGCATCGAGAATTCTTCATCGTCATCCAACAGAAACGGATGAGTTTGGGCGGTATACCGAAACTAGACATGGCTCTGTATAGATGCTGTCGTATGCGGCTTTGAAATCGATGAATAGGTGGTTGGTATCGATTTGTACATCTTGGGTTTTTTGCAGGATCTGCCGAAGTGTAAAAATTTGATCGGTTGTGAACTTTCCTGGCCTAAAACCACACTGACAAGGGCCGATCAGGTTGTTGGTAAATGGTTTCAGCCGTTCACATATTACGGCAAATTGGATCTTGTAGGCGATGTTGAGGAGACTCATGCCCCTATAGTTGGCGCAGTTCAGAGGGTCTCCTTTTTTATGGATCGGGCAAACGATGGTGAGGTTCCATTCTTCAGGCAAACTTATTTCCGACCAAATTTGGCTTATGAATTGGTGGATGTTATTTTTTCATCTCCGCCGGCCTTATAAAGCTCACCGGGAGGGCCGTCATTTCCGCAATCCTTATTAAGTGTGAGTTTAGATACTGATATCCTCACTTCACTCAGGTCGGATGGTTGGCAATTTTCGCTGTTGTTGCCAATATTGAATGGTTCGTGCTGCCTGACAGCGGAATGTTGTTCGTCATCACCGTTTACCAGTCTGCAGACGTGGTTCTTCCATATCCTCAGCATCGACTGTGTCTCAACTACGATATTTCGCTGTTCATCTTGACAGGATTCTGTTCGAACCTTGTATCCTGGACTTTGACGTTTTGCACTTTGGTAAAACTTGCGAACATCGTTCCTGGAAAGGCACTCTATCGCGCGCTCTTCTTGCTATTTTTTTCTTTCTGAAAGGCTGGTGTTCTTCCCTTCTTCTATGCCTAGAAATCTCAACGGCAGCTCTTGTCTTCACCTGCAGCTTAGTCTTGTAGGCTCTGGATGCGAGCATCTGTCATCATTCCTGATCAAACCAGGGGTCTCAGGCTGGTGGGTGCGAGAAACCTAGGACATCAGTTGCGGCTGATCTAATGGCGAACATTTGATGCTGGTGGAATGGTGTTAATCGAGAGGTTAAGGGATACGCGTTGCGCGAAGGGCTTGGCGTTCTCTTACGATTGCAGCCTTTCGACATTAAATTTTTCACAGAATTTCTGGATTGTTGTGGCGTGGTGGATATCCGCATTCTTACCTTTGCTGCAACAGGGTAGTGGTTCGAGTCGATGTTAGCTCCTCGGAATGTTGGGACATCCGAAATACTGGATGTCTATCGTTATGTGATTGGTTGACCTCTCGTTAATCCGCAGACCACCATGTCATCTTATGGATATCGAGGTGAGGAAACCGTTTTCTGATGGCATTTCGTTCCGTAGTGAAGTCAATTAGCCTAAGCCCGCTACCAGAGGTGTAGCCGTGTAGGATATGTTTTCCGATAATACTGCTAAAGATGTCTTCTCCTCCTAACCTTTCGTTAAAATCTCCCAGAATGATTTTAACATCGTACTTCGGTAGTCGCTCATAGGTTTTGCCAAGGAGCTCATAGAAGCAATCCTTAGGTATATCATCTATTTCCTTCGTTGGGGCTTGAGGCTTATGTAGGCGAATTTGGCCTTGGTGCGGATTGTTACAATGCGTTCGCTGATGTCTTGGAAACATAAGACTTCTTGCTTATGTCAGGCACTTATAACAAATCCACATCCGAATAGTCGTTGTTTCTGCTCACTATAACACGATCCGTAGTAGATGTCACAGTTTTTCATCCTCTTTTTGCCCGGCCCATCCCATCGTATTTCCTAGATGGCAGTAATTTCTGCTTTGTAGTAGTTTAGAGCTTCCGCTTGTTGTTCGCTTACACCTCTCTTGTTTAATGTTCTCACATTCCAGGTGAAGATACGAACGTCGTTTTCCTTTTTTCGTTTAGCCGGGTCGTCACCATAGTATGCTCTTAAC
Organism: Rhingia rostrata; assembly: GCA_949824845.1. NCBI lineage: Eukaryota > Metazoa > Arthropoda > Insecta > Diptera > Syrphidae > Rhingia > Rhingia rostrata. The sequence continues at coordinate 25,413,436 of OX463755.1, read as the reverse complement.
AAACGGGTCATTTCTCGATTTTAAGTCTTTCCATGATTAAATTGCAGAGTATACTGAAAACTTTGCGTTTTTATTAGATGAGGTTTGCAAGACGTTACTAACCAGTGCTGCCAACCTGCAGCTCAGAACGCAAAAAAAATCACCCGCTATTAACCAAATAGAATTGTGTGCCAATTGATGAGAATCACGGAGAACGAACGTTTATACTAGTTTTGCGTTTTGGTGTAAGCAAGCGGTTTTTTGTTAATAAAATTGATCAGATAATTCTTTTAAGTAATTAAATTCTATTTTGAAGAGATTAGATTTATCTTCAATTGCAATTGCTTACATATATACTTTTTGAGAAAATATTTCCAATCTCGAAAAATAGAAGTGGATTGCCAATTCGGGCAAACGTGTTCCACGAAATTTAGTTTTGTGCACTAAGTCCTTAAAAATTGGGGCAAAAACTTCGGGAAAACGTTACGCGGGAAATTGATTTTCAACCAAACGTAACGCTCTCGTTCTTCGAATATGTTGAAGCAGTTCATTTGGGATTTCACTTTGTCCATCCTAGGTGAAAACGAGTTTCATTCCAAAGTAAACTGTCGGTAAACCTTGAAATGGGTTCAATCTCCATGTTATCTACATGTGCGCTTACGAATTGAAAGGTTCGAATTGTCACGACCAGACTGTTTAACACTCTTCACAGTTTCTTTATTCTTGATGATCCTAGTCGCCCCGTTTTTGGTTTTTGCAGTGGTATACCGGTCTCTTCAAACTTGTTGACCCTTTTTCTAAACGTAAGCTTCGAATATTACAGAATCTTGCTCCTACAACAATCTGTCTGCTTCCGGGAAACGGAGTTAATTCTAGAACTTGAATAATGTCCGTGGATGTACCTGCAAAACTTCTCGATAGACTACTTACTTCCGAAGCGATGACTGCAATTATTCCCGAACCAGTTGCGACGAAGTACTACACGAGCTTAACGCAAGCAATTGCTTTCAGAAATCAACAATTTTAAAATTGTTTCTTGAGTTGTTTCGGTAAAGGTCGTTTAAGAATTAAAAGTTGGTGGTTATAAATTGGACCTAAGATGATTCTGAAGAAAATATTTTTTCTTGATAGAGATTTATTAGACTAAGTTATCGATGAATACTTATTTCTCTGTAATTAGCGCAGTTCAAAAGGTCTCATTTCTTAAGGATCAAGCTAACTATACTGAAATTCCATTCATCAGACATACTTCCCTTGAAGTTTCGTTAATGAGTTGGTATAAGTCACTTAAGGCGGCACCTAACCACTCAATCCTTGACAAATTATTTTACCCAATTGGGAGTAACAAGTTGGCGATATATAAAATCCAATTACCAAGAGTTCCAGACTTGTCTACCGCAAAAGCCAAATCCTCCAAGCATCCACCCACACACATACAAGTACGTACTTACAATGCACCAGTAATTAAGAACTTGCCACCTAATTGACTCAATCTCAGTGTTCTCCTAGATTCCATTTCATTTGCCACGAGTGTTACGAGGTTCAATCAATTAAAAGGAATTGTCAACATCACTATTAGGAATTCCTTGATTATCGTCACATATCCATTCTCATGCTTGCGGAAGTCCGCAATACGGTACTATTGGCGAGTGATTAACAAAATAATCTTTTCCAAATTAAATTCTTCCAGTCTCCTTGAGTCGGAACCCGTCGAGGAGGACTCAAACCACACCCCGCTGCATGCAAATGTTCAAAAGCGAAAAAAAAAGAAATTCGTCCATGTATGCAATTCCCATGAAGCCTCACAAAGCTCTACATCTACTCTGTGTGTTTGTGTTCATATAAAATCTCCTCTCGCATTGAAGATTCAATCCTTGCAAACTACCCACCCGAAATATCAGTTAAAACCAAATCAATTCTGGAATTCGTCCTTGCAATGAATACTATCCTCCCCCCGCCAAATCTCTGGCACCATCACTACCGATTCGTTGGAGCCATCTAATGTGATGTCATCACTAATGGTGGCCCATACCATTGCTGGCGTACGTCTTACTTCCAGTGTGCGCCGTAAGCATCATCCCAATCCAATGAAGCGGAAACCTCAAAGTCAACGAAGATTCTTCCTGTGCACGCCATCAAGCCAAACGGAAATCTATCAAATAACAGAGATACTGCGATGATCACGTCGGAGACGACAACAACTACAACGATGAGCTACGATAGGGATATAATGGACTACTTCTGAAGATATAGAATAGGGAGGATTCCATTTTGAAGCTGGCTGCGGAATATGCATCATTTGTAGAAAACGGGTGCAGAGCAGCATATCCGAGACCGAGACATAGAAAACCAGAACAAGGACATGCTGATGGTGGTGATGGTGATGTACCATGGCGAATGGATTTTCCAAGCCACACTCGAATGCATTCGACTCGTCGTCGTCCGATTAATGAATGCCGCACTCGATGTTGAAAGGATGCTGAGGCTTTGATGGTGGGTGTGCCCTCGCTGTGGTTGAGGCAACTAACTCTCTTGTGGGATTCCTTCAGGTGCACAGCTACGTATCTCCACATGTATATAGTGTCTCTGCGAGCGAGTTTGTGCCAATTTGCATTCACGTATCCTGTGGCGTGGAATCAACGTGATGGAGTGGCAGTCCATCAAGTACTATACGACGTGGAAGTTAGTTTTTCACTGCCATCCTGTTGCACACACATACAAACGGCCGAGTCTCATTATTCCGCCGGTAGTGACGACTGACTTTGCATCCACGCCTGGCTGACTACCTAACCGACTGCAGTGAAACAACCGACTGGCATGCAAATTATAGCATTATAACTGAATTGGGAGAGGCATGGTCCTCATCCTAGTCCTAGTGTGGCTGCGTGCGTGTGTGTTGTTGGCTTGAAGCGCTGAAAAGTGATGAATATCTCTGGCATTGCATTGTTCCGCAGTCAACACGCATAGTGGTGATGTGGCGTATATGCCAAGCCGTACGAAGGGGAAGTGAGATTCGAATCGGTTTCCCGAGATTCCAACCAATGTTTTGTGATTGAAAAACGATGAACTGCAAATGAAAGCCGTATGAAATCCTGACAAGACCAACAGCTACCAGTTGGAACCAGTCAGTGTTAATTGAAGGATACGTAATATGAAGAAGGATAATGAGATTTTCATCTAAATACAGAGACCCACAGGCCGATATGCAGAGGTTAACGAGTTCTGGAGCACCATTACACCGTGGAGTTGAGAAGCAATTGCTTTGATCTGTGACTGGGTAGATGTAATGCTATCGAAGGAATTTTAAGGACTTTTACATCAAATTTAATCCCATTATGAGAGGGGAATAATTATTACTATTTTTTTTTTTTTTATAATTTGCGCGCACTCAAGGGGTTATGAATACCCTTTATATGTTTTAGCACAGTGCGGGCGTTAAGGAAATTAGGGATAAGAAGAAAGGAAATACCGATGCACATTGTTTTTAAATGTCTGTAAGTTATAATGGAGAGGAAAAACAGAGTTTGGTAGAGCATTCCACATTCGTGTTGTTCGGTTTATGTATGAATCTCTATATTTCAGCGTACGTCCGAAGATAGGCTTGAGGGTAAACTGATTTGCATTCATTGCGTAACGAGTATTGCGGTTGAATTGTTGAATGGGAGGAATGCAGCTGGCTATTTCATTTGAACATTGGTTGTTAAAATAGCGATAAAACAAGGTAAGGCAGGAGATGTTTCGACGGTGTTCAAGCGAAACTAAGGAGTTCGCTATTCTTATGTCTCCTATAAGTTTTTTCGCACGTGTTTGAATTCAAGTTTTGGGCGTATAAACGCTTTATATATTGTGGCCAGATCAGAGGGGGTGAAATATTTCTTACATCGATTTAGGAAACCTAGACATTTCGCTGCGTTTTTAGCGACTTCGAATATATGATCGTTCCAACGTAAGTCGTTACTAACACACATACCTAGCATGGAAAGCTTTTCGGTTTCTTCGACGTAAGTGCCATTCATGGATAATGGCTCTAGATTTTGGTTACGCTTTAATGACAGAAGACAGCATTGTGTTTTGGAAGCATTGAATTCCACCCTATTAGATTTACCCCATTTGATAATGCTGTCAAGGTCGGAATTCAATGAGCTTAACATATTTTGGCGTTTAGAGTCCACGTTCGAAGGTGAGGGACGAGGACCTGTAAACGAATATGAGAAGCTGAGGGTACTGTCATCAGCGAAGGAATGAATTGGATTAGAAGTTGCAGACAGGAGATCATTTATAAAAATGAGAAAGAGAGTCGGAGACAAAACTGAGCCTTGAGGGACACCAGCATTTATTTGGTGAGTTACAGACTTGAAACCATCCAAAACAACTTGAATTGAACGTTTCGAAAGATAATGTCTAATCCATAGAAGAAGTTTTTCGTCGATTCCAAATGCACGCATTTTCGACAAAAGGGCTTGATGCCAAACCCTGTCAAATGCCTTTGAAATATCAAGCGCAACAATCTTGCTTTCGCCACCATGGTGAATTGATTGGTTCCACTTTTCGGTGAGATATGTCATCAAATCACCAGTAGACCTGTTGCTGCGAAAACCATACTGCCGGTCATTGAGAAGTTTTCGTGTTTCGAGATATTTCATAAGCTGACGATTTATCAGCGTTTCCATGACCTTGGAAAGAAGGGACGTAAGTGCAATTGGACGGTAGTTGGAGAGAGAAGAAGATTCGCCTTTTTTTGGTACAGGCTGGACAAATGCTGTTTTCCATCTACTCGGAAAGAGTCCTGATGAGTAGGATAGATAGAAAAGCTTACGCAGTGGTTTTGCTAGCGTAGAAGAACACCTCTTCAGAATGATGGGGGATATACCATCTGGACCAGCGGATTTATGTATGTCAAGATCAGATAAAACTCTTGCAACTGTACGAGTACGAAAGTGAATTTGTCCCATAGAATGATCTACGTTCTCAAGTACAGGAGGAGACTGAACACAATCTGGCAATGTAGAGTTGGCTGCGAAATGGGCAGCAAGCAGATTGGCTTTGTCTAAAGAGCTGACAGCTGGAATGTCATTGTGAATGAGCGTCGGAATTGATGTTGATGCCGAATTTTTTATGTTTTTAACAAATGACCAAAAGTTTTTACTACCTCTGGGACATTGTAGAATTTTTTGCCTCAACGTTCGGTCATAGAGGAATTTGACACGCTTTAAATGGGCATTACAGTCATTTCTGGCTTGTTTGAATTTTGCTCGGTTTTCCTCTGTTGGGTTGGTCTTGTACAACCGAAAGTTTGTCTCCCTCAACCTGATAGCTTCTTTGCAGCTCAAGTCATACCACCCTTTTGCCTTTGGTCTGATACTCTTAATTCTGTTGGGAATAAAAGATCTCATACCAAAGAGAATGATATTTGAAATCATATCAGCAGCAGCATCCACGTCACTATCGAGGAAACATAGTGACCAGTTAAAATTCCTAAAAAAACTGTTTAATGCTTCCCAATTGGCTTTCTCGTATTACCATACGGTTTTTTTGGGAATTTGCTCTTTAACTGTGTGGTTGGAGTACGAGAAATTTGTTGATATGATACAGTGGTCTGACGAACCTAGAGGCGATAATACATTGATGATGTATTTATCAGGGTGAGAGGTAAGAAACAAGTCCAGGGTGTTGGCGGCTTGACTGTTAATATCCGGTATGCGTGTCGGCTCATTTACAAGCTGGGTTAGGTTGTTTACCTCAGCAAAGATCTCAACATACCTTCCTTCCTGTGATTGCATGAGGAGCAAAAATGAAAGGTGCTCAAACTTATCAACACCTCTAAGGCGGAAGAAGAAATATCCTCAAGCTAGAAAAATCTTACTGACAATAACAGCCTCATTTCGTATAGGCAGTCGATTTATGTAGGAAATGTAGGTCTTATCGTAGGTCTTATCCATACAGATTATTCTTGCGTTACTGGCATTCGCCTTTTCTATAAAAAAAAGAAGTCAATGAAAGAAAGTCTATAAGTTCAGCTTGCGGGTCCCTTCGAGATCTCGGTAATTCGTAAACGATTTCCCATTTGCAAAGTGGAGATTTTCTGCAACTTGATGAGCCAATAATTTGTTGGATTCGTCTCTTCACCCTTTCTGCTAAAAGAGTTCTGCTGGTTATTTTGTTTGTATCCTGAAGGGAAGTTATCATTATTATAAGCGAAGGAAACTGTTCTTTGACAGAAAAAAAATCACTCTACTGAGATTGTTGTTCCATGGAAAAAAAATCTCAAGTAAGGCAGCGAAGGAAAACCATTGAGGAATCCGTAATTATTACACCCCTAATGGATGGTTTACAATTATTGTGGTGCAGTATTAATTCGTACAACAGGACATCTAGGAATCGAAGGGTCAGTCAGGCCTCTTGAACAGTGCCAGAGATTGGCTAAATTACCGATTGTTTTTCGCCGCGGCTACACGCTCGTTGATGGCTCTCTTTGCTTTCAATAGAGCTCTGCTTAAGTGGGTTGAGGAAAACAAAATTATTCCGGATAATCAGTTTGGTTTTCGAGCGAGGCATGACACCATTCATGCCGCGTCGAAACTAGTGTCCGACATCCAATGGAATAAATCCAAAGGACAATGCATAGCGGCCTGTCTGGTTGACTTTGAAAAGGCATTCGACACCGTAAGGTTAGAGGGGCTTTTCTACAAGCTGACCAGAATGGGCATGCGGAAACCCATGCTATATATGATTTATGAAATGCTTATGGGAAAGAAGTTCGTTGTCAAATGTGGCAACGTAACTTCGAGTAAAGTCTTTGAAATTAAAAACGGTTTACAACAGGGTGCGGTGAACTCCCCGATATTGTTTAACATTTATACAAGTGATCTTGTAGGTTCTCTCAGACACGCTATAGCGTACGCAGATGATCTAGTGGTGTACAGATCAGGTCCGAAAATCAGAGTCATCAACATACTTTTGCAACGTGACGTTGATCATATTAAGGGATATTGCGATGATTGGAAATTGAAGATTAATTTCAAAAAAACCGAAACGATTCTGTTTAGGAACCCATTGCATAGGGCTTCTAGCGATACCAGAAAAAATTGGAACCAATTGTGTATCATTGGACAGCATGGACAGCCGTTGGCGTTGAGAAGTGAAGTCAAATACCTTGGCATCTGGCTTGACAAGTTTCTGTATTTTAACAAAAATGTAGATGCTTGTCTGGCTAGGGCTAGGGGGGCTTATTCTCTGACAAGGAGATTGTTTCAAAGCAGTCAACTTGACTCAAGGGCGAAAGTTATTTGCTACATGGCCCTCATTAGGCCGATCATCGCTTACGGTTGTCCCGTGTGGTTCAATGTGGCACCAGCCTACATGGAAAAGATACGGCTGTTTGAGAGGCGGTGTCTCCGATCCTGCTTAGGATTGTACCGAACGCCGGACTCCGAGTACATAAAATATTATCGCAACGAGGTTCTATACAATGGGGCTCAGTTGAATAGAATTGACAGCTTCCTGATTAAGGTGACGCGAAGGCACGCTGCAAGGGCGATGGCTAGAGACAACAGCCTGATCTTTGGGGCTTATTACCCCAATGTTTTATACATGGAGAACACGCTCATATCGGACTTTATTCCACCAGAGGCATTCATTTATATCGATTCGTTAGGGTTAGTACAAGACAGGAACGGTATCCCGGTTTTATACCACCGCTATCGTGACGCGCGGGACAAACGGCTAGTCCGCGACGAGTACGTAGACAAGGCTCCGGAGCTCCTCCGCTTTAGCACGGCGGTATCGGATCGCGATAGGATCGATGCTGCAAAACAGCGCACTGAATTCTGGTGGCTGTATGAGGAGGGTGATTCTGCACTTCCTCAGGACTTTGCGGACTTTTAGTCCAACTTTATTTTTAAGATTTTAAAATTAGAAACAAGGTCTGGGGCGGGGCTTGTGCACCATATTGGCGTACAATATGGTTGAACGCAGGCTACCGTGGGACCGAAAGACGCAATCAGGATGGCAACCCTTCGGGGCATGCGCAACGAGGGCTCGCCACCCCGATTATAATTAAGTAAGGTTTTAGTAGTTAAGTAATCTTAAGTTAGGTTTAAGTAGTTTAAGTAGTCTTAAGTTAGGCTCAAGTAGTTTAAGTAGTCTTAAGTTAGGCTTAAGTATTTTAAGTAGTCTTAAGTTAGTTATAACTAGAATAAGCTTTTTTATAAAACAAAAAAGTCACTATACAAAGTTTTCTACTTTTTCTTTGTAGATTAAAATTAAATATAAAACCAAAAAAACCGACAAATTTAAGCCTAAAGGCAAAATAAAATAGCTAAACATAAGCTTACAGCGCCCACTAAGGACCGATAAGTTAGATTAAGTAAACCAGTTATTGATAAGTTAGATTTAAGCATTTTTGTCTAGTAGTAAGCTAATATTTTAAGTAAATAAAAAATGAGTTTGAAAGTTTAAAAAAAGACTCTCTTTGTTTTTTCTTTGCATTCGTGCGCTTGCATTTGTGGAGCGTAGGTAATAACCGATAAATAGCGGGCCGTGAATTGAAGATTTTTTAAGTATTCAATACAAATTGTCGTAAGGATATAACACCTATGACATGTTTTATTGGCTACTTTTTTTTTTACATATATCGAACCTTCACTTCACTTCTCAGCTTAGTTTGTCGTCGGTTTTGTGTCTTTTATGTCTTTCTGTGATAATGGATAGGAATTTCAGAGTGGACGTGTGTAATATTCGTAGGTTAAGGTCAAATCTCTTTTCGGCTTACGTCCATGTTTCAAAATAACGGGTGATCCAAGTAGAGATACTTTTTTCAATAGCCTTTTTTGACAGATCACGTGTGAGTCGTGTCATGCTGTCATGTTATTTTTGTTTAGTATTGTTTGGCATTTCATAATGGAAAGACTTACGCGTGAACAACGTTTACAAATTGTTCAACTTTATTATGAAAATTCACGTTCTGTGAGGAATGTGTTTCGTGCACTTCGCTCAACTTATGGTCAACATAATCGGCCTACTGAGCGTACTATAGACTATTTCCTGTAAGGCTACGTCAAGTCTATGGTCTATGACACCAAGCCAGCGACGATTGATGAACTTTGTACGAATATCGAACGTGAAATAGCAGCAGTATCGGCCGATTTATGTTTGAAAACCGTCGAAAATTGGGTTCAGCGTCTGGACTTCTGCAAGCGTGCCCGTGGTGGCCATGCCAAATGGCATCGAACCTACTTTCACAGGAATAAAGAATTTCATTGATATCCAAAACCGTTTTTTTTTTGTAGCGCTCTTATTGAAAAACCCTTTATGTGTGGTCCAGAAGCGTTATGGCTTATCTTACTCACATGATTTTGATTGAATAATTTTGATAGAATTCGTAGGATATCTCCCACAAACATGACGGTACCTAGTGAGCCGATGACATAAACACTTCCTTGGATCTTAGAATTTCCAATGACTTACACGTTGTCATCCACAATAGCTATATTCAAAAATACCAAATACCCATTGTGATAAAGGTCATCAGTTCATTAGATCCTAACTAACCTGGCAAGAAAATTCTGGTCTTATACATGTCAAAGGTAATGTATACCTCCATTCGATAAATACCTACTTACGTGATTTATTTGCCAAATAAAATGTTAATACCTATTCCAAAGCTCGACAAAAAGTCCCCACCCCCCCAATACCGAACAGCAAAAGAACAGACTCCGCTTTTATTCCATCGATTTTCAATTTCCACACTCAATTCTATTTTCATCCAAAAAATACCCAGACCCAGCCCCAGAGCCAGAGAAAACGCAAAAGTTCCCACACCAATCGGTTTTTATCTAAATTTCCATGGACCTACAATCATCATCTGCTTATCCGGTATACAACAAGATTTACGAATCCCAAGCAATGTCATTACGAGAACCTTTCTTGTGCTCCCTATCCCTAAACCCTACAACCCCCTCATCCCAGTGGTAAAAAAAAATAAACCTCTCTAGTTAGCCTGTATATGTGGCGTCGGTGAATGTGTACCATAAGTACTTTACCCACATCCCAGTTGGGAAAACTTTATCAAAAGTTTTCGTTGGTCTGAGGTGGCATGCCAAATCCCTCCTCTAAATCCCATGGGACATTTATTCCAAGTGCCACTTTTGGAATCCTTTGACAACACCCTTGTACGTAAGCAAATCCGCCCTGTAAAACAGCAGACAACCTTCCGGACACCTCTCCACCAAACGAGCCCACAAGGATAACATTCGTGAATTTATGAACGGTAAAACCGTGATTGTTGCAATTTTCTCATGTTCCGTTGGGTGACGCAGGGTCCTCAAAAAAAAAAAAAAAAATTCTGAAAACCTTCCAAACATCTCCCAACATAGACTGTAATGAGGTACTCATCGTAACGTACAACGACAACGCACAGGAGATTGAGGCTGCGACAGTTTTCGGGATGAAGCCTCAGAGAGCAACCATCCATTCCGCTGACATGTCGGTCCTAGTTTCATGTCCTATGCTCTCGGCTTGCCTAATTGTTGGGATTTAGTGTCGCTTTAGCATTCCGTGGCACCTTCAGAGACGGCGCTGCTAATGCCTTCATAGAGCCATTTTTATGGTGTGGTCGTTTAAATTAAGGGTGGCTGGGTGCGCCTTCATCTGGCGTCATATCCACGAGTCCTCGTCGTCGATGTCGACGTGCCAGATAAACGTGTTTTCGAGCGTATACCAGAGTGTGTTGTTGCCTCATTACAAGTCGACTCATCGTGGCTTTCAACGAGACTTTCGTTGGAGTGGCATCGCGACGCAGTCATCTAGCGACATGGTAAATAAATTTGATGAAGCTTCCGGATGGAAGCCTGATGATTAATTGTGAAGTGCTTGACGGATGTGTATAAGGGATGGGGTTCTGGTGTGTTGCGTGCCAAGTGTGCGTATTGAAAACCGAATAAAAGTCAGTCGTACGTGTGCAGGAGACTGGGGGTGTTCCATGGGCCAATCTGTTATAGGAGGCGAAAATTTGCTACAAAAGTTGGTTGACGAATTGTCTGCCAACAGCGCATAACTACTTTTGCAATCCTGTCGTAGTTGAAAGTCATTTTGGACGCTTCCTTTTTCTCTCGCTCGACTTTAAATTTCATCAGTTCCGCTTCGAATTGATTTACCGTTTTTCTCTTTTACCATATCAGCTATATGCATTCAATGTATGTTCATGCACTCCCAGGTCTGTGCCTTCCTGTTTCCTCCATGGATGATGGGAATTTTGTTATCACGATCCACGTAGTGAAGGTAATATGGCGGAGATTTATTGACTTGCATCGATGATACAAATTTCCATTGATGGTCTTAGTAATCCGATTTTTCCGACGTGGATAGGAACCGATATCGATACGGATGACGTCTAATTGAATTTCAATTGGCAATGAGACTTAAGAGGTGAATTTTTGATAGGGACGATGTTTGGCATTAGGTTGGTAGATGCACAATTTATCCACAAATTATTCATGATGTTGGTGATGTGGAAACGTTGAGATCCGGACTTAAATATTTAAGACGAAAGGATGTGGGTTAGGAATGTTTGTAGGTGAATGAGAGAACTAAACTGAATGAATCTAATCCAACAAGAGTAACCAATGCGTGAAGGGATTTTATACAATAGGTAGCCTGGGATACAATAAGGTAAACATCAACTTACAGGCAGAGTCAAACTGCTACTATACGACTTAAACGGAACGTCATTCGACGAGGCCACAACAAGGGAGGGCATACTTACTTAATTAAGTGGCACTATGGTAAGAAGTGAACCTGAACCTCAACCAACATACCTCTCCAAGGAGCCCAGTCCTTAGCTTACTGCTTCCAGTTGGGCAATTCATGTTGGTTGAAGTCAATTTATACTTGTGGCCCAACAATGTCTGGCAGGGGAAAAAAAAAACACTCTGCGAGCCATAGCATTGGTGCCCATTGGCTTTAAATGTCCTAGTCGTCATAAACGTCCAATGTGGATTTTTTTTAATTTAAGGAATGTCGGTGTACACTTCGTATAGCTCGTGTTAAATTCTTTGTCTCCATAGCCCGTCAACACTAAGAAAACGGAAGGCTTTCCAAAGAATTTTTCTCTCACCCACTTTTGCTGCGCTCCATGCTTCAGCGCTGTAGAGCTGGATAAGGAAGATCAGGGTCTTGCATAGCATCATCTTTAGTTCGAAAGGCTTTAGTACTAAATTTTCTTCTTATCCCAAAGAAAAACATCAGTTGGGAAGAGTAATTCTTCTTTTGATTTCTGACGAGATGTTGTTGTCAAAGTTGATAGCGGAGCTGATGTAGACATAGATCCGACGTACATCAAAGTTACTTACTTACTTAAGTGGCGCTACAGTTCGGAATGAACCTGGGCCTCAACCAATATGCCACTTAAATTAGTACAGTACTTACATAACTGCCTCCAGTTGCGAACTTCAAGTTGGTTGAAGCCGTTTTGTTATTATGAGCGAAACTTAAGGCGAGGTCTTCCTCTACTGCGCCCGACGTCTGGCTGGAAATCAAAGACTCTGCGTTCTACGTGTCCATCTTAAACTTCCAATGCGGAGTTTTTTGACCAGGGTCGCCCCTGGTTAGTCCAAAATGAACCTGAGCCTCAACCAACATGCCTCTCCAATTAGCCCTTCAACTTGGTTGAGGTCGGTTTCTACTTGTGCGCGCCACTTACTCTTACTCTACTGCGTCCGACGTCTGGCTGGGAATCGGAGACTGCGAGGCGGAATATTGGTGTCCATTCGTTCTACATGTCCTCGCAATCTTAAACTTCCAATGCGGACTTTTCTAACCAGGGGCGTGTCGCTGTACAGCTCGTATAGTTCTTGGCTGAATCTTCGTCTCCATTGCCCATCAAAACAAACGGGAACGAAGAATTTTCCTTTCGAATCGACCAAGGATTTCTTCAACCGCTTTTAAGACGGTCCATGCTTTAGCGCCGTAGAGCAGGACTGGGATGATCAGGGTCTCATACAGGACCTCCTTAGTAGTTCCAGTGAGGGATTTACTACTGAATTGCCTACTCAGCCTGAAGAAACAGCGGTTGGCTAGGACGATTCTTCGCTTAATATCTGACGAGATGTTGTTGTCAGAGTTAAAAGCGGAGTCGAGATAGACAAAGTCCCGTACTACCTCAATGTTATACCAGTCAACGGTGACGTTCTGTCCAATTCGTCGATGTTGTGTGTGCTTTCGTGTCGACAGCATATACTTCGTCTTAACCTCACTTACTGCTTAACCCATTTTTGCCGCTTCCTTCTCTATACTAGCTAACGTGGCTATGACATCAGGTTGAGTCCTACCAATGATGTCAATATCGTCGGCGTATGCTAGTAGTTGCACAGCTTTTTGGAAAATTATGCCCCTGGTGTTGGGTCGGGAGTTTTGCACAATCCTCTCAAGAATCGAATCGAAGAAGTCACATGACAGCGCATCGTCTTGCTTTAAACCATTTTTGGTATCGAATGTGTCGGTGAGGTAGTTTCCGACCCTGATGGAGCATCGAGAATTATCCACCGTCATCATACACAAACGGACGAGTTTTGGCGGTATACCAAGACTATAGTCATGGTTCGGTATAGTTCGTCTCTACAAATGCTCTCATATGCGCCTTTGAAACGATGAATATAGGTGGTAAGTATCAATTTGGACTTCTCTGTTTTTTTTCCATGATCTGCCGGAGTTTGAAAATTTGATCGGTTGTGGATTTCCTGGCATAAATCCACATTGATGGCCGATCAGGTTATTGGTAAACGGTTTCAGGCGTTCACATATTACGGTAGATAAGATCTTGAAGGCGATGTGCCTCTGAAGTTGGCGCAGTTCAGAGAGTCTCCTTTATTGTGGTTCGGGCAAACGATTCGGAGGTTCCATTCTTTAGGTATACTTTCGTCCAGATTTGGATTATTAGTTGGTTGGTGTTACTTACCAAGTCATCTCATCCGGCTTTATAAAGCTCGGCGGGAAGGCCGTCATTCCCGGCATCATTATTTAGCTTCAGCTTAGATATTCTTATCTTCACTTTATGTAGGTCGGGTGGATGGTAGTTTTCACTGTCGTCGTTAATATAGAACGGTCCGTTCTGACTAACAGCGGGAGATTATTACTTGTCATCGCCGTTTAACAGCTACAGAAGTGGTTCTTCCATATTCTCAGCATCGACTTGGTGTCTGTACTATATTTCCATGTTCAAATCGACAGCATTCTGGTTGCTCCTTGTATTCCTGGCTTTGACGTATTAGACTTTGGTAAAACTTCCGCAGATGATTCCTGGAGTAGGTAGTTAGAATTCAGTTCGACATGAAACCAAGTAGCACTTGTGTTACCACGACTCGTGTGAAATTTATTGCGATTGTTGTTGCGGATGTGATACAGGTGGTCTCTAGAACCAGCCTGTGAGGTTAAGGAAGCTGATGTGTCCTTTTACCCGAGGTGTTGTTAAGGTTTTCGATAAATGGTTGGTCTAACGCACACAATCTGGTTATTGCTAGTACCTGACTTTTGTAGATGAAAAGGGAGAGGGTTACTCTCTCATATGTATTCCCACAACGCCGTAGTTCTTTCGATATCTGGGCGGGTTCTACTTAGTAGATCGTTTGTTCTGTTTTTTTCAAAATGTGACGCAATTTGTTTATCTTCTCCATTTATAGTCGGCCTTTTACCGGAAATGTGAGTGTATTTGTCCGTTAACCGCACCTAGCGGGATACGGACCCTTGCCACAAGTGAGCCTTTAAGAGCTGAGCCATGCCTGGCCAGCTCGTCTGCACGCTCGTTTCCTTCAATATCACTGTACCCTGGAACCCAGAGAAGTTCGTTCCGGCATTCCTGCACCAGTTTGGAGGATATGGTAGTCGAGTTGATGGACTTTATGGCCGCTTGGTATATTGCTTTTTCGTAGTGTCATGCCGCAGTAGCGTGCAAGACTTTCGGATAGCCAAAAGATCTGCCTGGAATACACATACAAGTCTGGTAGGCGGTATGATACTGATATAGTCAGTGATTCCGAGTAGACTCCGAACACCACCCCACAGTTCATCTTAGATCCATCGGTGTAGACGAGCGTGTCGAAATCTCTTACTACTTTCTCTTCCACAAAAGATTATAGAGCCATACAGATGACGCATTGAGAAAAAAAAACAGAGACTTTTGCTCACAAACGTCATGGTGCAGGCGGGCGGTGTGCACGTGCACACATGAGAAACGAGATCCAAATATATAGCGGTCTGTGCCAGCACGGCCCGTCATAGAACAATTTTTCTTGTATGCAGTGCGTCATCTGTATGTGGCTTTATAATCTTTACTTCCACTGAGCTCTGGTAGAAAACCCTACGTGGAAGCCTTTCTGGAAGCTTAGTATAGGTGTTATGTAGTCTGTTGGAAACGTGAACAATTCGTTTGGCAACGAGTCCAGCATATTACTGTGGCCATACGGCCTTGCATTCCTGCATCCTGACTCTGGGTATTTGGTATTTGGGTATCATGCTTGACCCAAAACTTAACTGGAAACACAACATCGAACATGTAGTAAGGATGGTGTGTGTTGCCTTCTATGCTCTATGCAAATCCTTTGGAAAGAAGTGCTGACATGGACATTAAAATTGGGGAGGGTCAAGTCGGTTGTTTTGGTTTTGGTGGTAAATAGCACCAATTCCGTTTTGCTAGGGTCTACGCAGAGGGCACAACATGCAACCCAGGTGCTAATCTTCTCAAGAGCAGCCCCTATGATTTTTCACTAGTGGCACCACGTCATCAACATACGTGAAAACTTTGACCCGTTCCTCGTCAAATTTGACTAGAATTTCTTTTATAACCATAAGCCAGAGTAGAGGAGAGACGACGCTACCCTGTGGCGTTCCTCTTTGAGCAAATTTGGTCAAGTGGCTATTTCATGCCTACTGCGGAAATATTTTAACCGGTCCCCGAAGGCAGGGACCCTAACACGACCGAAGGGTTAGTAAGTCGCAATATTGATTTGCAGTTTGCTATTTCTCTTCGCTAAAACTCAAATATTCCCCAAGTCCTCCCTTAAAAGCGATGGCTAAATAAATAACTCGCATTCAAAGACCCAAAGCATATCCAGAAGCTTCGTCTTAAAACGTTTTCCTCTAGTAATCGTCAAACCAATATATTTTGCCATTACCCAAACCCTTCACAGGATATCTGGGCTTCAATTAAGCTTCGAAAATACCACATAAAATGGTACTTTATTGGAATTTTAAACTCACAATGTCCACATCGCCTACAAAATTCCATACGACATCCGATCATCCATCATAAATGACACTCCATTTATTCTTACTTCCGTCCAAAAAACACACATCCACACAAACTCCTACTCAGGATAGGAGCCGCCGCCTACTCAGTCACATGCCCAGCTCTTTCATGTCAAGCCAACGTCATTTATTACTCTCGAACATGATTTCCAATCTGCCTAAGTAGTTTGTACTTCAAACCAGTGTTTACACTCAAATACCACACAAACACAAACGCGCACACACACACTCCATCCCGATGGGTACACAGGGATGAAGAACCACTTTAAACTGAACCCTGCCTTAGACATATTATCGGCAAACAGTCATCTGTCAAATGTTGATACAACCCCATGTAATGTAATGGACATCATAATCAATACGATTACACTCGCAATAAAAAAAATCGGCAAACATCGAGTGGATCCTTCGAAAAAAAAGGATACCTACACCTTTAGGATGTTTGATGAAATCACTTAAAACTAAATAGAGGCCATCAGGCTGAATAACGGTCACTTATTCGTCACGAAATTTACTTTGACAGTAAAAATACGAAGAAAAATCCTTTCACGTATCCTTTAAAACACACACATCAGCCCCGACAAACAATTGAGTGTACATTGGGACATAAAATCCAAATGATGTGTCCCGAATCGGTGCTCATACGCACCCAAGCAGAATGCCAAGTCCTTGGCATTAATCATTACCATGCGCCCCGTTACCCACCAAGAGCCGATAATAGTATCGTAAAAGGATACACATAGGGCCATCGAACGCTTTCCTATGCATGGCAGATACATCCGTCGACATCATATACGATGTTGACGATGAGGATGACGACCGACGATGCCTTGAGCTGATATTCGAGGAGACTTAACGTGTTTACTCCCAAGCAACCTTCTCTCAATTGCCTATATCGGCTGTATACCCACACACATACACTCATAGAGGTAGTCTACCAGCTGAAGGCGATATCCTGATGAAATCATTTGCATATACCTTCCATTAATAACTGTATTATGGGATACGTTCGTTTTCAGATTGACTGCTTGACTGCCGACGGGCTGATAGAGATTTTCAACTTGAGCCGGCTGTAACATTTAATAACCCGATCCTTCGGTCGTTGACTCCTTTAATTGTGCGGGGTATGAACCCTCCCCCAAACCCAGTGACACTTCTTCAAGAGGTTGGATGGAAAGTTTACTTCCAAAGTTTGCGGACCAAACTTCATACGTAAACTTTGTTTCTTGGAACAATTGAAGCCGGATAACCAGAGAATCCCAGAATGTGGCCCTGAAACGATTTCGTGTGTAAATTGTTTGTTTGTGTCTGATAATGAGAGCGGATGTCGCCAAGTCTACGCGTACATGTTCCTGCTCAAGATAAAAGGGACATGTAATGAAAGTTGCAAGATTCAATTGCCTTCGGTATTTATGACAGCAGGAACCCTTTCACCTAGATATGTCGCTCGTCCCCCGGGCTGGTCGCAAGAATCTTAACTAACACAACCGAGAGAGAGAGAGAGTTACTTGGTACTTGGTCCTGACGTGCCAAAGGAGTTTTGCAAACTTTCTTGACATAGTTTCAACGAGGTGATTAATGAAATTACTTGTCTCCGAAGTTGGTTGCGGTACATCACTGTGTAGCGGTATATATGTCTATTGAGAGGACGAAAAGTCGTTTGAGTTTTGAGGTTATGTCGAAGAGCCACATCTTTGTGGCTGAAGGAGACATTGATGGGATTTCGATTGAGGGCAGAGTCGAACTTTTTAAATTAGGTTTTTCCAGGACGAGTGAGAGAGAGAGAGAGAGAGAGAGCGAGGTCTCATTTTATATTCTGTGCGGCAATGGCAAAGTTTACAATGTGGTGATGGTCGGAGCAGGATATAATTTTCTTTTAGATGACAGCAGACAGGATTCAAATTCAAATAATTTTCGAAAAAAAGTTTTGCGCTTTTTGAAATGCGAAGTTTTAGCTGGGAAATGTTTACAAATGGATTAACCGGTTGAATATTAAGTGCCATTGGTAACTTTATTCCTCGGGCTTACATAGAGGCGGAGGTTTTATTGAAGAATCCATGCATGGCGATGTTTGTATTGTGGGCATAGGGGGTTGTGGGTGCTGTCATGGTGGCAATAATGAAATGAAAGCTGATTTTAGAAAGTTTCAGAAAAAATTGTGAAGGCAAACGAGCTTCACGTATACACGTTCTGATGGAACGAGTAATTGGGAGTAATGGTAGTCTGATGGGATATATTTGTTCCATGGTTACTGGGTAATGGGACAATGGTATTCCGTGATCAGCTAACCATTTTACTTTACCACCTCCTTCGTCCCATAAAGTGGGACTTCTGTAAATGGTGACTAGATGCCCAGGGACACATTTAATTTTGTAAAACTTTCAAGCAAGGGTGGATTTTGATCCGTCTAGGGAATATCAGGAGTTTGCACGTGTCGAACGCCTAAGCGAGGGCAATGTACTCTGAAAGGGTGGCCTGAAAATCATTTTCTACGTATATCTGGAATAACTTTTGGCCACAAATAGTATGCATCCACTTGAGGTAGTCCCGATTAGAGTACTAGAATGCACACACTAATGGGCTCCTTTGATGGCACTTTCCATGACTTTTTGAAGTGTTGACGGCGTAATTTGATAGATTTCTCTGCGAATGTTGAGTTTCAGCTTCTTGTGTAGTGTGCGTGAGCGGTAGCTCAATCTTGCCGAAACCTTATTAGGTCAGCATTGTCGTCTGCTTCCACAACTGGAAAAAGGAAGTCCTAATCATTATTAGGTAGCGGCACCCACGGCAGTAACGCTGGTACAATGTGTCATTTTCAAAAAAATTACCTTAGGGCCGCCCAACTTGCGTATCTGTAACTGGTATCCTCTATCGCTGTCAATAGAGAGATGCATTTCTTGCTTGAGGTTGACATTCTTTCAACTTCAAGCCACAGACTCACATTGTGTAATCGCTTACGGCTTGCCTTGTTTTGAACTTCTGACTCAGCTACAAGCGTCAGATATAGATATGCATTCTGGGTGGCACTTTACTTACTTACTTAAGTTGCGCTACAGTTGCGAATAAACCTGGGCCTCAATCAACATGCCTGTACAAATAGCCCGGTCCTTAGCTAACTGCCTACAGTTGCGCACTCCAAGTTGGTTAAGGTTGGTGTCTACTTGTGCGTGTCACTTAAGGCGAGGTCTTCCTATACAGCGTCTGACGTCTGGCTGGGATCAAAGATCTGAAGTATTGGTGTCCATTCGATCTACATGTCCTAGTCATCTCAAACGTCCAATGCGTAGTTTTTTTACCAGAGGCATGTCGCTCTACAGCTCGTATTGAATCTTCGTTTCCAAAGCCCGCAACGCAAACGGGACCGAAGATTTTTCGAAGCATTTTCCTCTCGAATCGACCGAGAATTTCTTCATCCGCTTTTGAGACGATCCATGCTTCAGGGCCGTATCAGCCTGTCAATACACCTAAAAACATTAGTAACGTATCTTTCTGCCCACAAATATTCATATTTGGTGCCAACTGCGAACTTATCAGTGAAGTTATTAGACTTGCTGCAGTTGAGTGTAAAATTACAGATGTGAAGCCTAAATTTGTAAATATGAGCTACCGGAAAACGAAGGTATTTGTAAATAACGCACAAATTCACTCGATTATTATTGATAAATTACGCGGGACGGGTATAGGTGCATTTTCCTTTTCTCCTAAGGAAACGAAACGGGTTTCGGTAATGCTAAAGGGCCTTGATGGTGATACATCTGCTAAGGTTATAGAACAAGCTATCAAAGCTGTATCCCTTAGCACTAAAATTGTTAAAATTACGCCTTTTTCCACAGAGAAATGGGCGTTAAACTTAATATGTTTATTGTCCAATTAGAACTTGGTGAGTCCATTAAAGATTAAACTAGGATAAGATACTTACTAAACCAACGGGTGTACTGGGAAAAAAAATCAATAAAGCGGTAATTCGATGTTACAGGTGTTAAAGGTTCGGGCATTCCGGGCAATGTTGCGCCTACAATAGTAGATGCGTTCTGTGCGGCGGGGCTCATGATTCAGAAGCCTGTATCGCATCTTTTAAAACACTTAAAGACGCAAACCAGAACACCCCTGCCTTAAAATGTGTTAATTGCAACGAAACGGGGCATGCTGCTAGTTACCTACCAAGGCTGTCCAGCCTATATTAAATATAAAGAAAAACGGGATACATTTACCCAAAGGGCAAGACAGGTTGCGAACCAAAATAGATCGGTAGTGCAAAGTGCTATTAGTACAGTTACTGATCAACGCATATCTTTCGCCGACAGCGTCAAGGGTAGCCACGATGCTGAAATGAATAATATGCAAAATTTGTCTAAAAAAAAGCTATTCAGAAAGACACACAGACCCTTAAACAGCCTGGTGATCTTAACAGTTTTTTGAATGAGGCGAAAAATCTTTTCAAATTACCTTTTAAAGAGCTGATAACAAAAATCAGACAATTTTGGCCCACTTATCAACAGTTACAGTCTATAGAAGATAAAATGTTCGCATACCTTGAGTTTGTGGCCTCTATTGTAGTATAATGCAGACAACAAACTTAAAAATAATGTCGATAAATTGTAACTCTATAATTTCCCTTGAAAGAAGATAAGATTTGTTCAACACACTAAAAACCCACAAGCCTCAAATATGTCTCCTTTCGGAAACAAGGCAATCCGCGAAACATAAGCCCACTTTTGATGGCTTTAATTTCATCTCAAGTCACTCAGGTAGAGGAGCAGCAGTTGTTTTAGACCAAATGTATAAGTACACTGAAGTTCCTTTTCAGAGCGACATCTTTTCAGTTTGCCTGGCAACTATTACAACACGTAGTAGTTCTGGGTCTCAAAAAAATATTTTAATAGGAAGCATTTACATCCCCTCAAATGCCGGTCGACGATTACCAAATGAGCTTGACAGACTTTATATTGTTATCAACTCATTTGATGCAGTTATTCTTGGAGGTGATTTCAATGCACGTCATTCGGAATGGGGTGACACACTTCACAATCAAAATGGTAACCAAATGTGCAATTGGTTTTATAACGGGCCTTATTTGGGTATAGACCTAATTGCTCCTAACAGTCCCACTTTTCCAAGATCATCCTCCGTTCTTGATTTCTTTCTTATATCCACATCCCTCACCAGCAATAACCTGAGTCCTTTAGTTTGCTCAACTTTTCCAACGATTTCGGATCATTGTGGTATAAAATTACATCTAAACCTATTCGATTCTCTTCCAATTTTGGTGCCACCGACTTCATATAGATGTTTTAAAAACACTGACTGGTTAGCTTGTAGATACGGACTTCACCATCGTATTTCCTTTTTAAACATCCCGTCTGAAAGAAATATACAGAATGAGGAAGTAGATATTTTGATAACAAAAATCAATGATCAAATCAACGCCTGCGTTCAATCTCACTCCTCTGTCCGCGAAGTGAAAAATGAAAAATATCACAATATATCAGATACCACAAAAAAATTAATAAAGCTGCGAGGTACTTGGCTTACTCAATTAAAAAGACTGTATCACCGACACCTGAATAGTATTCATCATGAATATCGTACACTTCATGCAAGGATACAGTGCCTAAGTAAAATCATTAAGGACAGGGTTCGGATTGATAACAACTATGCTTTTAAGGAAAGGTTAAATAAAATCAGACCCTCGCCTCAAGCGTTTAAGGAAATCGATAGGATTACAGGAAGAAAATTCTTCGGAACCAATATTGCGAAAGATATTTTGGTCCACAACGCAGTGAATTTAAAAGACATTGAAAGTAAACTGAATGCGTTTAAAAATGATTACTCCCATGTGTACTCGGGAGTCCATCTCCAGGAAACACCTCCAAGTCAAAGAGAAGAGCATGATATCAACTCGACAGTAGAATCATTTTGTAATACTGAGTTCAATTCAACGATTACTAATTTTTCGCCTTTAAATAGCGCAATAAGCCCAAACAACGCTCAGGTTTTTACAAACCCAAATACGGTCAGCATGTTGAGATCAGCTCTGAACAACAAGAAATCCGCTGGTATAGATAATGTATCAAATTACATTCTTCGAAAATGTCCTAGCTCCCTCGATGTGGCGCTATCTGCCATTTTTAACCACTGTCTGAACAATGGCTATTTTCCCTCAACTTGGAAGAAAGGAAAAATACTTCCAATAGCTAAATCAAAGAGGGCAATAGACGTAAAAGACTTTCGTCCGATATCCATGCTTTCCAACATAGGAAAGCTATTTGAGCGGCACATAGCAGAAAAGTTAAATAACTTTTGTGAGGAGTCTAACATTATTCCAAATAACCAGTTCGGCTTTAAAAGGGGTCATTCTACAGAACATGCGTCATTGGTATTGCACAACATAATTGTTCAAAACCTAAGAAACAGGAAATGTACCGTAGGTTTTGATATAGACCTGGAAAAAGCTTTTGACTCAGTTTGGCACAAGGGTTTGCTCTATAAGCTAATTAGGCTTAATTCCCCAAGGTTCTTAATATTCATAATTTTTAGCTTCCTTAGAGATAGAGTTAGCTCTGTCATCATAGGCTCTGAGTACTCTAACTGTTTCCCAATCTTGTCAGGTGTGGCCCAAGGATCAATTCTAGGACCTGTTTAGTATCTATATTCACGATTTTCCTTTCTAAAACACAATGCAAAATGATCCGAGTGCTATCCTTTACGCAGATGACTCTATGATATTAGCAAGTGACACAAGACCACAGGTTGCACTAAATAAGATTAAAGAGAACCTACCAACTCTTTTAAACTATTTTAAAACGTGGAAATTAAAAATCAACATCGATAAATGCGGCCTAACATGTTTCAGAAACGCAAGCGGGAAAGGTCATTATCTTGCAGTACGGGAAAGTAAGTTTCTGAAACTTCAAATAAATGGAAGTAATATTCCCCTTCGAGATGATGTCAAACATCTCGGCATAATTTTCCATAAAAGACTCTGCTTCAATAAACATGCCCGAGAAACGTTGAAAAAAGCAAAAATGGTTACAGCAATGCTTAAGCCAATGCTCAATTCCACACAAATGTCGCCAAACACTAAGATTTTAATGTTTAAGACTTTGGTGAGACCTATATTAACTTATGGATTTTGCACCTGCTTCACAATCTCACCCACTGTAGCCGAAGAGCTTCAAATTTTTGAAAGGAAAATCTTAAGATTCTGTTGCGGGAAATTTAGGAGACCTGACAAAAAATGGTTTTCCAATAAAACACTGTATGAAAAAAACAAAATAAAACCTTTAATTATATACCAAACCGAACTTCTTTTGAAAAAACTCGAGCGTGTACGTGAACGTCCTAACCCACTTGTTAGATCTTTAATGGACTCAAATATCAACGATAGTGCAGAGGAACATTATTACCTTTCACCATTTAACCTTTTAAATCCGAGATCTTTACCCATGCTTAGACCAAACGAAAATCGGAACCTTTCCGTCCTCTTTTACGAAAAAGCATCCCCGACCAACTTGCGGCGATAACTTCTTCGTTTTCCGATAGCTTTTAGAATTTTTTTTTTTCTAACCACTACAGCTTTTACTCTGCTTTTGTCCATATTGTGTTATAATATGGTATTCTCTAAGCAGACTACAAGCTTGAGTGAATTAATATATGTATATACACATGAAATTGTTAACAATTTCTATACTATGTAAGGAAATATTGAATGATTTGTCTTAAATAGACTTAAAAAGTATCTAGTCATATTTTAGTTTTAAGTGCTCTTTGAAGCAACGCTGAAGTTACGCCGGGAGCAAGCGTACATAGAAAATGATTTACTTATTTATAATATTTTAAAACAGATTAAATTGTCAAAAATTCAATTTTTATATTCCTTTATCCAGACATTATCTTAGTCATAGCTACCAGAAAAATTATGATTTACACAAAAATGTATTGATTTAAGAAATAAGCCTCAATAAATAAATTGTAAATTGTAATTGTACTATACTTAATATTTTTGCTACACCTATCATTATATACAGATACCTCTCAAGGCGTATTTTTGTATCCATTTCTCTTTAATGGCAATCTGACACATGTGCCAGTGCGGTGTTTTTTCCTTGCCACTTCCAGATAACCTCATTTTTTATTCCGCACATTCAAAAAACAAAAGCCAAAAGCAACATATCACAGAATGACAGTGTTAGAAAAACAACAGGATAACAACACAAATTCCAATACATATATTGACGCCACATATACCCATCGATAGTATAATTTTTTTTTTTTCAAACACCAAGGCAAACCATAACGTATAAGGCTATCTATCTATCTACAAGGGATGATTTAAGTTGGCACCATAAATGGATAAATGGGAGCAAGCAGTATCCATCATACCCTCGACACGATAACTGACCTGGAAATGAAGTAAGGACTAAAAAACCATAAAAAAGGAGATACAGCAACAAAAGCCGCTTCTTCATAATGAATCAAGTTTATTGTCCTCGGTCATCAGGAGCAGAGAATCATCTCCTCACATGAACTACTTTACACTGGAAAAGGGTTCATTGTTTTTTTTTTCCATATCCTTCGAATGGTAGAAACAATATGCCGTTGTTTGGCTGCGCCATGACTTTATGGGGTTAATGGGGTTAACTTGAAATGAGAAACTTCATATTTTATTGCAGGTGTCACCCATCCTTATCCGCTTTTAAAATAGAGACGGCACATTGTGATATAAATCCCTTTCGAGGATAAATGTCGGTTTTTATAAGTGTAACCCCCGTGATAAGCGCACATTGATTCCTTAATCCGATTTAAATTGCCCAAGGATACGTCGTCTTATTTCTTTGTGTGTCATCAGCAGCATTTTGTTTTGATAAGATGGGATATTTATCACATGACATATCCCATATCCTGCTAACGAAACAAAAAGTAATCCTCAACTTCAATCAGATGCGACAATGGGAATGAATGGCACCCATCCTTGCCATCCTTGCCATTCTTTTTGCTGTCATCGCTGTATCTGCTGGCACTTTGTTCTTACCTTCAAAAGAAATGATGCCAGTTGGTAGATAGACATTTTCAGAATGAAATTTTCCCTTTTTTTTGGCGAATTCCTTGCCAACGAAAAATTTGAGAATCGACAATGTAAGTCATTAAAAGTTTGCTCCGGTAAGGACTCAAAAATACTTCTCGTGATGTCAGTCGGAATGGAATTGGTCAAAAAGTTCTGTTTGCCGTACTGCGTCTTTGACTGTTTGGATTTTAAAACGACGACGTAATTGATTCGAGGTATTCATTGACGACATTATCATGAATTCCCAGACTCAAGTCGAGTAGCAGCAACAGCACGCACACGACTGATTTGCTATGAGAAGGTGGAATGCATTTCCAGAATATCGAGTGTCATTGTTTCAGAGCAATGCCGAGACATCCTTGCGAATAGATTGGCTTGACTTGTGTTATCCTTGATGATGGAAGATAAATCGATTAGCTATGTGGAGGCAGGGATATGATGGAATTGGTAATGTCTGGCATTGGGGGTGTATCATAGATTCTGTCATTCCATTTGGAGTGCATAGCTCTATGAAATTGACTCATGAATTGGAGACGTGTTTTCCGGCGACTCGCTACGGAATAATGACTCGAGCATGAAAAGTCTTTATTGTCGATGATAAAACGTGAGCACTATTATTATAGCCAATGAACGTTTCGGAAGCATAAGGAGACGTTTGGTCGTCGGAGCTGGGAAATTCGCTTTCAATTAGAGTGTGGTGTAGACCATTTGGGAGTTAGTTAATTTCGATGTATTGGAGCGCATTTTTCATGGTTGGGTGTTGTAGAACGAGGGTAGACTCTGATTGGCTTCAACTTGGCAATGTCCAGAAGGTGTAACTCTGACAACACATAAAGTGCTTCCAAGTGGTAATCATCGGGACTGGTCTCATCCAACCGGATTTGATTTGCTAAACGATAAGCGCGAGTGTTGATAACACGACGAAAAACAGCAACACTATGAACGGCCAGGTCAGAATGGCAGGGAATGAATACTCGGCCTCTGGGACAGCAAACCTAGACAAGCTGCTTCGACATATTCGGACAACAGGTTTTCTAGGAATTTCAGGGGTTAGTTAGGACCCTTGAAAAGAGATGGTGGCGCATGAAAAGAAAGGCCAACGGCAGTGCTCAATCCCGTAGTGGATATACTTATGGCCCCTTGTCCTAGGGAGTAACTAAAAAATTGGAACTGGCCCTCCCGGTTGGTGGTTGTGCTTTGGGCTAACTACCCAGACATGAAAAAAACTAAAATGTTAAGGAGGAACCAATAGCATCGGAGAGGACTGATTTTATTGTTAACGACCCAGCTAAACGAAAAAAGGACAACAACGTTCGTATCTGCACCTGGAATGTGAGAACATTAAATAGGAGAGGTGCGAGCGAACAACTAGCGGAAGCCCTAAACTGCTACAAAGCAACCAATACTGCCATCCAGGAAATACGATGGGATTGGCCGGGCAAAAAGAGGATGAAAAACTGTGACATCTACTACGGACCGTGTTAAAGTGAGCAGAAACATGCGGATTTGTTGTATGTGCCAGACTTAGGCAAAAAGTCTTATATTTCCAAGACATTTGCAAACGCATTGTACCAATCCGCATCAAGGTCGAATTCGTCAACATAAGTCTTATATGCGCTCACGCCCCGACGGAGAAAAAAGATGATTTAGCTAAGGACTGCTTCTATGAGGTCCTTGACAAAACTTATCAGCGACTACCGAAGTGCGATATTAAAATCGTACTGGGAAACTTTAACGCAAAGGTAGGAAGTGAAGACATCTTTAGCAGTATTGTCGGAAAACGTAGCCTACACACGGCAACACGTCTGGTAACGGTCTTAGGCTAATAGAGTTCGCTACGGATGAATGAAATGCCACTATAGCCAGCACACGGTTTCCTCACCTCGATATCCAAAATTGGACATGGCGGTCTCCAGATCAACGAACGGTCAACCAAATTGATCACATTGCGATAGACAAGAGGCAAGCATCCAGTATTTTGGATGTCTTAACATTCCGAGCAGCTAACATCCCTAGGAGCTAACATAACTTGGAAGACTACCTTGTTGCTGTCAAGGTAAGAATGCGATTATCATCCACGCCATAACAATCCAGAAGTACTTGCAATCGCAAGAGACCACCAAGACCTTCGCTCTTCGCGTATCCCTTAAAATCTTGATTCACACTACCAGCATCGACTGTAGAAGAATAATGGCAACGATGCCAGCAAGCCTAGGTTTCTTGCTCCCACAAGCAAGAAACCCCTGGCTTGATGAGGAATGACGACAGATGCTCGCAGCCAAGAACGAGGCCTACAAGGCTAAGTTGCAGGTGAAGACGAGAGCTGCCGTTGAGCTCTATAATCAGAGAAGAACACCGGCTTTTTCGAAAGAAGAAAAAGCGAGAGGTGCCACTCCAGGAACGATGTTTGCAAGTTTTATCAAAGTACAAGATCCTTTGACGTTTGGACGCCATTACTAACCAGTGTTGCCAACCTGAAAAAAACTTCACTCTTAAAAAATCAGCCGTTGCTTTCAAGATATAATCGAACGCATTTTAACAATCCGCATCAAGGCCGAATTCGCTAACATATGCCTTCTATGCGCTCACACTCCAAGGAGAAAATGTTGATAAAGCGAAAGCCTGCTTCTACGAGCTCCTTGATAAAACGTATGAGCGACTATCGAAGTACGATATTAAAATCGGTCTGGGAGATTTTATCGCAAAGCTAAGATGAGAAAACATCTGTAGCAGCAGATATTGTCGGAAAACACGACAACACATCTGGCAACGGACTAACGGACTGCGGAACGAAATGAGTATTTCCTTACCTTGATATACACATGGGGACATGGCGGTCTTCAGATCAATGGACGGTCAATCAATTTGATTGTCATTGCGATAGACCACAGGCACGTTACCAGTATTTTAGATGTCATAAGTCATAACATTTCGAAGGCCTGAAATCGACTCGGACTACACTTTTGTTGTAGTCAAGGTGAGAATGCGGATGTCTTCCATGCCACATCAAATGAGAAATAATGAGAAAAATTTTGTGTCGAGAGACTGCAATCCGAAGAGACCGCCAAGTATTTGCAAAACGCGTTTTCCTTAATCTCCCCATTAGCACCACATCACCAGAATCTTATATCGAAGAACATATCGAAGAATATTGGCAACAATGGCAACAAGCCATTAGATAAGCTGCAACTGATGTGCGGAATTTTTCGCATCCACCAGAAGATAACTTTTATTTTGTTGAAGAATTCCGATGGAACTAGGCCTAAAAGGAGAATCTACGTGATGACATGAGCTGCCATGGATCATGCCGTAGAGCCGTAGGATCTCCTTAGTAGTTCAAGCGAGGGCTTTACTACTGAATTCCATTCTTAGCTCCAAGAAACAGCGGTTGGTAAGAGTAGTTCTTCGTTTAATTTCTGACGAGGTGTTTTTGTCAGAGTTAATAGCGAAGTCGAGATAGACAAAGTCCCGTACTACCTCAATGTTATATGTGAAGTGAAGGTGAAGTGTGACCTTTCATGTTGACAGCATACCCTCATTTACTGCTAAACCCATTTTTGCAGCTTCCTTCTCTATACTAGCAAACGTGGCTATGACATCACGTTGAGTCCTACCAATGATGTCAATACCGTCGGCGTAAGCTAGTAGTTGTACCGATTTTCGGAAAATTGTGCCTCTGGTGTTGGCTCGGGAGTTTTGCACAATCCTCTCAAGAATCAAATTGAAAATCTCCCATGGCAGCGCATCGCATTGCCTAAATCCTTTTTCGGTATCGAATGTGTCGGTGAGGTCGTTTCCGACCCTCATGGAGCAGCGAGAATTCTCCATCGTCATCCTACACAAACGGACGAGTTTGGGCGGTATACTTAAACTAGACATGGCTATGTATAGTTCGTCGCTATGAATGCTGTCGCATGCGGCTTTTAAATCAATGAATAGGTGGTGGGTATCGATTTGGACTTCTTGGGTTTTTTTCCAGGATCTGCCGAAGTGTGAAAATTTCGGTTATCTTAGAAACATTCGACTTCTTGCCTTAATCTGGCCCTTATAACAAATCCGCATCCGAATAGTCGCTGTTTCTGCTCTCACTATACCAAGGTCCGTAGTAGATGTCACAGTTTTTCATCCTCTTTTTGCCCGGCCCATCCCATTGTATTTCCCAGACGGCAGTAATGTCTGCTTTGTAGTAGTTAATGGCTTTCGCTAGTTGTTCGTTTGCACCTCCCCTGCTTAATTTTTTCACATTCCAGGTGCAGACACGTACGTCGTTGTCCTATTTTCGTTTAGCAGGGTCGTCAATAATAAAATCAGTCCTTTCCGGGGCTATTGGTTGCTGCGTAATTAATGGATTTTTTCATTGGTCGGGTAGTAAATCCAAGGCACTGTGGATACAGATGCGGCCATCAATATCCACTACGGGATTGAAGGCTGCCGTTGGCTTTTCGGTTCGTCCGTCACGCCACCATCTCTGTTCAAGGGACCTGACTTACCCTCGAATCCAATAATGGTGGACTTAAATAAATAAACAAATAAACAAATACTCCGGCTTGCAGAGTCTTGAATTCCCACCCAGACGTTGGACGCAGAAGAGGAAAACCTCGCCTGAAGCCCAGGTCAACTCCAGTATGTAGCGCCATACAAGATGCGAATAAGTAATTTGCGCTATTCACTCCCATGCCATTGTACACAGGCACCAGTGTTTTAAAAACACGTCGAGCATAAGTCCTTGACTCATAATTTCCATTGAACGAAGTATAAGTTGCCTGACCAACTTATGACTTATGACCACTTATCATCTGTCAAAATGCTCTTTTTAAAGTCTTCATAAAGTCCAGCAAAAATCGAGATCTAACGAAAACCCCATTATTACATCCAGTACCTCCACGGAATCACCTTATTTAAAGTCTGCTTTAAGTCACCTCTATACAAGGCCTGTTTTGATTAAAATCGACCAGGAGCTACCGTCAATTTCGAATTTAATTTACATACCACTAAATTCCGTTAGACTGGTATTGATTTATACCATCCCCCACCGCCTCTCGTATAATTGGTTTCATGCTGCATTTGAATCTAAACCGCCAGAAGTAAGGCTGTGAGGTTTATCAACTCGTACCTACACAGATACTGAAAACGCTTCTGGGTTCGAGTTGAATCTGATATTGTGGAACATCACAGATCCGTTTGTACAGGAATTGCTTTGTGTTCTCGGTTATAAATTGACACCGATTTGGGTCGGTGTGGTTTTGATGCCAAAACTAATTGTATGTACATGGCCGACCTTAATGGACCGGATTCTGTGATTAACATCGCAATGTTTGGGAGGAATACAACATTTAAATGTTCTGTAGCTACAATCGTGGGCATAAAGGACATTTTTTGGTTTGAAGTTGTTGGATGGTAAAATATCGATTCGATACATTAATTATGAAACAAACCGATAACCAATTGTATCTGTTAAAAAATATGCAAAAAGTGAGGTTAAACAAAGCGTTCGGCCTTCGTTGCAGCGATTTGCAATTGAATTGGAATTGGTTATCATTGGCTTTTACAGTTTTACATGACAAGCGATATTTTATTTTGTGTGTGTGTGTTTTTTTTAAAGTTGCACCAATAGGGTGCGCTGCAGCGCTTTAAAGTTGAGCTCGAGTTTATTTGTAAGAAGTTAGGGTAAAACTTTGTGGTGGATATCTTTCGTATGCTTTTCGATTCAGATTCAGGATAATACTTTAAAGCATTCTTATTCTGTGAGATTCGTCAAAACGGTGAAGGGTGCCTTGATCTTATCTTGCTCGTTATTCAGCTTCTTCTAGTTCACCATTTCTTGACCCCACTAACCACTAAGTTACTTTTGATAATTCAGAAAAAAAATCCTAAAAATGAAGACAGACATAGAGGTAAACCAATGTGTGTCTCAAAATATTCGGGTCTTTGGATAGTTTCTGGTCTAGTTTCACCTTTTGAAGTTGGTTGCCGTCAGTTTCTAGGAATAATGTGACGCTCACATAAGGCGAGGTGAGTTCGACGTCCGGCTAGGAACCGATGACTCTGCGATCCGGGGTGTTAGTATCCATTCACACATATCTTACCCATCTTACCCAGCGTGGCGTATTTTCTAACCAAGTCCATGCGATATAGAGGTCGTAAAGGTTTTGTTCTTGAATCATTGGCCCGTTAACGCAATTGGGACGTATGAATTCTTTGCTCAAAACAGAAAGGATTTCTTCATTCGCTTTTTAAACGGTCGATGCTGCAGAGGTGAAGAGCAGACCTTGATCACGACCTTATATAGGATCTCCTTAGTATTTTAAAGGGCTTCACTTAGCCCATAGAAACAGCGGTTGGCAATACTTCGTTCAATTTCTGAAGAGATGTTGTTGTCAGAGTAAACGGGTGCCGAGCTAGAAAAAGTCCCGCACTACCTCCAAGTTATAACTGCCAATGGTGACGTCATGTCCAATCTGCCGATATTGTGTGTCCTTTCGAGTTGACAGCATCTATTTGGTCCTAATCTCATTTACAGCTGGATCCATTTTTGGCGCTTCCTTCTCTATACTAGCAAACGTGGCTATGATGTCACATTGAGTTCTAACAATGATGTCAATATCTTCGGCGTATGCTAGTATTTGTACAGATTTTTGGAAAATTGTGCCTCTGGTGTTGGCGTAAGAGCTTTGCACAATCCTGTCAAGAATGAGGTAAAAGAAGGCACATGACAGCCCTGCCTAAATCCTTTGTTGCTATCGAATCGGTGGGTGAGGATGTTTCCCATCCTGATAGAACTGCGAGAATTCTAAATCGCCATCCT
This sequence comes from Rhingia rostrata, assembly GCA_949824845.1. Classification (NCBI taxonomy): domain Eukaryota; kingdom Metazoa; phylum Arthropoda; class Insecta; order Diptera; family Syrphidae; genus Rhingia; species Rhingia rostrata. The sequence continues at coordinate 25,381,292 of OX463755.1, read as the reverse complement.
GCACAGATGAAAATAAATGAACAGATGAAATTCCTTACTTTCCTAGTCCGTAATGAACCTGGGCCTCAACCAACATTCCTCTCCAATTATCCTGGTCGTTAGTTAACTGCCTCCAGCTGGGCACTCCAAGTTGATTGAGGTCGGTTTCTACTTGTGCGCGCCACTTAAGGTGAGGTCTTCCTCTGCTGCGTCCGACGTCTGACTGGGAATCGAAGATTCTGCAAGCCGGAGTATTGGGGTCTGTTATGTCGCTGTACAGCTCGTATAGTTCTTGGTTGAATCTTTGTGTCCATAGCCCGTCAACACAAACGGGCTAGATTTTTCGAAGAATACTCATCTCGAATCGTTCAACGATTTCTTCATCCGCTTTTGGTACGGTACATGCTTCAGCGCCGTAGAGTAGGACTGGGATGATCAGGGTCTTATATAAGATCTCCTTAGTAGTTCGAGAAAGGGGCTTAACAAATGAATTGCCTTCTTAGCCCGAAGAAACAGCGGTTGGCAAGAGTAACTCTTCGTTTAATTTCTGACGAGATGTTGTTGTTGTTAAGGACGGGCTCAGTGGCGCGATGGTTAGTGCGATGAACTGCCGTGCAGAAGGTCTAGGTTCGATTCCCAGCCGTAGCAACACCTAAATGATTTTTCAATGGCCCTCCTCTCGTGATGATCTGACAAATCATCCGAGTAGTATCAATTGTCATGAAAAACTTATCTCAACTAAGCCGTTCGGATTCGGCATAAAACAGGAGGTCCCGCCATCGTGCTCATAGTGCCTGGGTACTAACGAGCCTGTTGCGCCATAATTTTTTTTTTTTAGATGTTGTTGTCAGAGTTAATACCGGATCCGAGATAGACTAAGTCCCGTACTACCTCAAACCTCAAAGTCATATCTGTCAATGGTGAAGCTCTGTCCAATTCGTCGATGTTGTGTGTCCTTCCGTGTTGACAGCATATACTTAGTCTTCCTTCATACACTAGCAAACGTGGCTAGGACATCACGTTGAGCCCGACCAACGATGTCAATATCGGCGGCGTATGCTAGTAGTTGCACCGATTTTTGAGAAATTATGCATCTGGTGTTGGCTTGGGAGTTTTGCACAACCTGTCAAGAATCAACGTGAAGAAGTCACATGACAGTGCATCGCTTGCCTAGATCCTTTTTTGGTATCGAATGTGTCGGAAAGGCCACCGAGAATTCTCCATCGTCATCCTACACAAACGGACTTGTTTGGGCGGTATACAAAAACTAGGCATGGCTCTGTACAGTTAGTCTCTACAAATGCTATCGTATGCGGCTTTGAAAACGATGAATAGGTGGTGGATATCGATTTGGACTTCTTGGCTTATTCCAGGATCTGCAGTGTGATGACCAAAGACAAACGTCGCTTGTTCATGCACCCACCAACCTAACATAACCAATGTATATGCAGCGATAATAAAGTCATACAGATGACGCATTGCTCACCATCTTTATAATACGGGCGGGCGGTTTGAGGTCCAAAGATATGGCGGGCTATGCCAGTACGACCCGCCATACAAATTTTTTTCTTGTATGCAGTGCGTCATCTCTATGACTTTATAATCTTTGGCATATGGCAACGCCATGAAAACATTGATGCGTTTCATATGGAGTACGCTATCAAGTCAACCCTTTACACATCTTAACCTTTACATCCTGCCATTTCATCTTATTGGTCCCAGAAGAAAAAAATACCAAAACAAATTTAAAACGTTTAATGTCTGAAAGTTCAATGACTTCCTTCACTTGGGAGTAAAAGATAAACACCCAGTTGGTCTACTGCCCAAAAGGCAAAACCCAAAGATTGTTTTCAAAACTTAAAACCCCTTCCAGCCCTCATGCCACCACGATCCGTTTTAATTTTATGAAAAGTGCAAAACTTTCCAACTCCCCAAACGGGCTCAAAAATTGCACATTCGCAAAATCTAACAACCATCACACACACACAACCACAAGCCTCTGAAATACACAAAAGGTGTAGATTCGGAAAGGTACTTCCTACCATGTCCTGTACTCCCTGTCGACCGGAAAAGAAAAACAAATGTTGTGGTCGGGCCTTAATTGAAACCAAATAAAGTGACTTCTGTGCAATGTTGGTTTTTATCCCGAGCCACAAATGCAGTTTATTTAAATTAACTGTGCTTTCCGTGATGTCAAAACCACCCCCTCCACGATGTGAAACAGATTCAGCGCTAGAAGCGGCATCCAATTGCGTCGAATCAACGATGGATTTGTTGCCAGCATCCCCATCTGACGATTTTTAAAGTTCTTCCCAAGCTTTTTGTTGCAAAGCATCCGTAGCGAGATGTTGCAGAGCATCCTTGCAGATATGCACATGTTTCAGGTAAACTGCGAAACATTCCACCCAAAATGTTGCCCATAATTCGACAGAAGGGTAGCTTTCCTCGGAAAGTTCCCACCTTGACAGTGCGCATGTTGGGTAACTTTCTGAGTGTTGCAGGTGTTTATTTTTATTCGAAGATACGTTCGCAGGACACACAGCACACCAGCACACTCTCTCCCTGTGGGGCGATGTCAAAAAACATTTCTTCTGCAAACGACACAGGATTATCTGAGTTTTTTTTTGCAAAGAAAAATAATTCACACAAGGTCGTGTATATTCGAGAGATATAAATATAGAAAAGCTCTTCAGCCTGCCATCAACCACCTTCTCGGGCCACCCCATGGGAAAAGGCGGATGGGGGGTGGTTTGATTTACCATTGAAAGGATAACATCGCAAGCAATTGCAACGAAAATTTGTTTGTTTTGCCAAAAGTACCAGATAAAAGGATAAAACTATCTCCCAATGGATACTGTATCCAAAAAAAAACACTCCCTTTCCTTTAACAAGGATATCAGCTATCTAGGATAAATATTGTCTAGATGGGACAGAAGTGACATCAAACGACAGACAACGTTGACAGCGTACACCGTGGTACAACGATAACACAAGTACGTCGTGTACTTCAACTTGTTTTCGTGTTAATCGGTCTCTCTCTCTCTCTATGGTAGTCCTCGTTGCAAGGACGAAACGAGGCAAAATTCCGAACGACAAGCAGGTGTAGTAACGTCTTACTTAGTAAGCTTAATGAAAAGCCATTCGTTAAAATGTGGAAGACCCTCACAGCCAAATTGAAGTTTATGAACTCAAACAAAACTTATCACTTGCATAAGGATAAGGGTGAGTTGGTTGTAGGTACCTACTCCTGTTGTTGTTTGCTGGGGGTAGGAAGAACAAAAAAAAAAGTTCAAGGTTATGCAAAGAACACCCTCTAGCCTGCTTCATCTGATTACCGTCTAATTGCGCGCCAGATTTACAGCAGCCACAACGAGAGTACAACGCAGACCGACACAACACAATCGCAGGACGAACTTGAAAGTCTTTCGTCGTCGTGCATAGTTGCTGTGAAATTCTTTTTTTTTTTTACCCGCTCTATGCCTGGCATATCCTTTTCATTCATTGTCAGCTTATTTTTATGCAAATTTCAAATTGTCTGCTGGAAGTTTTGTGAATTTTTTTGTTGCGCCGTTCTGTGCTTCGTGTGCGCTGTGTCGTCATCCTGGCGCATCCTTTTTTGTTGATTTTCTTTGGTTATACTGCATTTTGTCAAGAAGATCCTGTATGTGTGCGGTATTGTTCTTTTGCTGAATCGTCTTGCCATGAGTATTATGTCCGATTTTTAATTGAAACAGTAGTGTGGAGTGCTCCAAATCTATGTTTGTTGATGGGCGGTGGAGGGGGTGGATTTTGGGTTATGGGGTTGAAGTTGAAAATAGGGTCATGGTCGGTGTATGGTTGGAATGATGTGTGCTGGTGTGTGGTATTCATTTTACCGCGAATGCACAAAGCGAACGGGGAATGGATTTTTTTTTTGCAAAACGGTGACTACAGCGTGATCGGATCTCGGGGAGGGGGAGGGTGTCCTCTTAATTTTTTTTTTTGGTTTTGTAATTTCTTTTTGAGCGGTATGATGATAATGCGCAGTTAAGCGAAGCGCTTTTAATTTTATTTTTCGTTGAATTGGAAATCGATTATGTGGTTGGGATAAAGGACGAAAAAGGATTTTTTTTCGTTCGCTCTGTTGTTTGTTTTGCTGGTTTAAAGCGTTGTGGTTTTTTGTTGATCAAACGCATGTATATGTACATGTACAAACAGTTAGCTCATTGTTTCATTAGTATGTAGTACAGGAAGGCGGTAGAGCATAGGGAATTAAAAGGCTTTAAGCCCTTGGAGGCAAAACTATTTCTATGCTTTTTTTTGGGAGTGCACATTCTAATCCAAAATGTAACCAGAGGGTGTGTAACTTTGGCTGACCTAGACATATTTTGGAGCATATATTTTAATTCCGACGATTATAGCTATAAGGGTGAACTTAGGGGGTTTGGCCGGTGGATCTAATTAGGCAAATCAATGGATAACCGGCGTATAACAGTTCATACTATTGGCTCATGCATTTATTTAGAGGGAATGACTTTGGAATGTTATGGATTTTGGAAAGGCATGTATTTGCTTCTTGAAATCCTTTCAATACAGTTGTAGGCGGTACTAAAGCTACTAACTTGCTTATGTAAGTGGTGCTACAGCCCGCAATCAACGTGGGCATTAGCCAACATGCATCTCCAATTACCCGGTCCCAATTTTCGCCAATTCCTTCTTTATACTAGCAACTGTGGCATCACGTTGAGTCCTACCAATGATGTCAATACCGTCGGCACATGATGGTAGTTGCACCGATTTTTGGAAAATTGTGCCTCTGGTGTTGGGACTGAAACTCCAGTCCCAACAGCACAACCCTCTCATGAATCGAATTAAAGATCTCACATGACAGCGCAACGCCATGCCTTAATCCTTTTTTGGTATCGAATGTGTCGGTTAGGTCGTCGACCCTGATTGAGAAGCGAGAATTCCCCATCGTCATCCTACACAAACGGGCGAGCTTTGGTGGTAAACCAAAACTAGACTGGCTCTGTAGAGGTCGTCTCTGTAAATGCTGTCGTATGCGGCTTAGAAGTCGATGAATAGATTGTGGGTATCGTTTTGGGCTTCTTGGGTTTTTTTTCCAGGATCTGCCGAAGTGTGAAGGTTGTTGGTAAACAGTTTCAGGCGTTCACATATTACGACAGATACGATCTTGGAGGCGATGTTGAGGAGACTTATGCGTCTGTAGTTTGCACAGTTCAGAGGGTCTACTTTTTTGTGGATCGCACAAGGGATGCTGAGGTTCCATTCTTGAGGCATACTTTCTTCCGACCAGATTCGGCTTATGAGTTGGTGGATGTTATTTTCTTAGTCATCTCCGCCGGCTTTATAATGTCAAGCGGGAACGTCGTCATTTCCGGCAGCCTTATTAAGCATGAGTTAAGATTTTGCTATCCTCACTTCATTCAGGTCGGGTGATTGGCAGTTTTTGTTGTCGTTGCAAACATTGAATTCTGCCTGACAGCGGGATGTTGTTCGTCATCGCCGTTTAAAAGTCTGCAGAAATGGTTCCTCCATATCCTCAGTATCGACTGTGTCTCAACTACGATATTTCCTTGTTCATTTTGACAGGATTCTGTTCGGCCCTTGTAGCCTTGGCTTTGACGTTTTACAATTTGGTAAGACTTGCGAACATCGTTCCTGGAGTGGTACCTCTCTACATCCTGGGATCGCGCGCTTTCTTGTTTTTTTTCTTCCCTCTGAAAGGCCGCTGTTCTTTCCTTCTTCTCTGCCTATAGAGCTCAATGGAAGCTCTCGTCTTCACCTGCAGCTTAGACTTGAAGGGCTCGTTCTGTGCTGCGAGCAACTGCCGGCATTCCTCATCAAATGACGGGTTTCTTGCTTGTGGGCGCGAGAAACCTAGTACATCAGTTGCGGCTGATCTAATGGCTTGTTGGCATCGTTGCCGTTGTCCTTCGACATTCGATGCTGGTGGTATGGTGCTAATCGAATGGTTAGGGGATACGCGTTGCGGGAAGTTCTTGGTGGTCTCTTGCGATCGCAGTCTGTCAACATTAAATTTTTTTCACAGTATTTCTGAATTTTTGTGGCGTAGTGGATATACGCATTCTTACCTTGGCTGCAACAAGGTAGTGGTCCAAGTCGATGTTAACTCCTCGGAATGTTCGGACATCCAAAATACTGGAGCGTACCTCTTGTCTATCGCAATTATGAACATCGAGGTGAGGAAACTGTGTGCTGGCTATAGTGGCGTTCCGTTCCGTATCGAAGTCAATTAGGCTAAGTCCGTTACCAGACGTGTTGTCTTGTAGGCTATGTTTTCCGACCATACTGCTAAAGATGTCTTCCCCTCCTACCTCAGCGTAAAAATCATCCAGCACGACTTTAACATCGTACTTCGGTAGAAGCTCATAGGTTTTGTCACAAGGAGCTCATAGAAGCAATCCTTAGCTATATCATCGCTTTTTTCCGTTGGGGCGTGAGTGCATATAAGGCTTATGTTGGCGACTTTGGCCTTGATGCGGATTGTTACAATGCGTTCGCTAATGTCTTCGACACATAAGACTTCTTTTCAAGTCTGGCACTTATAACAAATCCTTATCCGAATAGTCGCTGTTTCTGCTCACTCAAACACGGACCGTAGTAGATGTCAAAGTTGTTCATCCTCTTTTTGCCAGGCCCATCCCATCGTATATCCTGGATGTCATTAATGTCTGCTTTGTAGGTGTTTAGGGCTTTCGCTCTTTGTTCGCTTGCACCTCTCCTGTTTAATATCCTCACATTTCAGGTGCAGAGACGAATTTTGTTGTCCTTTTTCGTTTAGCATGGTCGACAATATTATAATCCTTCGTTTTCGAAGTTATTGCTTGCTTCGTAAAAAAAAATGTTTCCTTGAGAGTGTAGTTTATTCAAAGAACATCCTCAAGAACCTAATTTACTAGATACCCCTAGGACATGGGGCCATCAGTATCTATTACTGGATGGGCGCTGCCCACCTTTCGGCTCTTCAGTCACCATATCTGCTCAAGGGGCGTGACTAACCCTGGATACTTTGAAAGGACCTGGTATCCGAATATGTCGAATTATTTCATTTAGTTTGTCTATCCTAACTGAGTCTGTATAAGCCACCGTTAAATTCATAACCTATCCGTCGCCGTTTTGGAAAAGTTCTTTGTGCCTAAGGCTATACACAGTGATTGAGACTCTATCTACGGTCAAAGCACTCGGCGTTCGCCAAGGAATGGCTGAGAGTCGGAGTTGGCAAGCAATTAGACATAAGCTATGGGAAAACTCAAATCATTTCATACAATCGCATTGCCTATCATTTAACAAAGTCCTTACTTCCTCCTGTACAAACAGAGCATCAATTTATATTTTCTGAGCTATAAGTCGGAAAGGGAACCTAAACACTGCTGATAACAAAAACTTACACCACCACCATTTACGTTTTTAAATTCGCTGCAATACTCCTAGCAACAAAAAAAAACGTCTGAGCAAGGAATCCATTAATCATCCTCACTATCATATCAGACCACCATGTCCTGCGGACAAAAAATATCATATACGTGCATCAGCGCACCGACTCATTTGTCTTGGAGTAGTTGAGTGTTTTTTTTTTGTTGCATACTTGCATGTAAATCATTTTTTTACTCAAAGAGTTCCATGGGTAAAGGTCCTCTCGGCTGTTTGGTCCTGAGTGGAAACAAGGTCTTCATCAAAATGTTAACCACCATTTCAGCATGGACGGGTATATGAACGGTTTGCAAAAATAATTTGACTGGAATATGAAGTGAAGATGTCAGCCAAAAGAGGGCGTTGTTGGCACTACTCATTGTTTTGTGTTTCCACCCGTATATAAGGAGAGTCACCGGGTTAGGGTGCTTAGTTTGGAGTTAAGCATTAATTTGGATCGTTTGTCATCGATTTCAAAGGAACTTCCAGACCAGATATGTATAGATCATGAATATTGTCCAACCATATATTTTATACCCAGGCTTATCCTGAAACGTTTAATCGATATTACTGCATTCAGTGGGGCATGTGTGTTACGATTCATAAGACCAAACCATAGAGGGGTGCAACATTAACCCCCGTGAAGATAAAACAAAATATCCAGCATTAATTGCCCATACAGGGCCTCAAACCAAGCGTCTCCATTTGATTGTGTGGCGAAGCTTTATTTTTGCCACAAAGAATGGAACCTGTAGGTTAACGCCGCTTTCAAACATCAAGTTTGAAAAAAGTCCAGTTTATACCGGCGGATGTATATTAGACTGCCGAAAAAAGGTGCGGCAGGCAGTCTGGTTACTCTCGATATTTGAACCAAAGACCCGCGCTTAATAGTTCAACGCAACAACCTCTAGGCCATTGTCCCCAAATTAATCAGGAGGCATGAAGTCTTCGATGGGATGTGTCCTTTAGTTGAGCCGAATATATGTTACACAATCTTGGCCATATAGGCTGCATACGGTCCTACTTATCCCAGCTGAACTGTCTCACTTGGCAGACCTTAGTGGAAATGCTTACACCACTTCCATCAACAAGCATTTGGGGTGTGAGGTCAGATGAAACAGAGCTGGCAACCACTTAAAACCTCTAGCATACCAGCTTAGGTCAAACTCATTCAGGTGCTGCATCGGCGGATACAACCTGAAAGGCTAATAACCGCAAGCAGGATTAGAGACTTAAGCCCGGGATTTCAATCAAGCACCCGATACTTTAAGCACCCATTACCCTAATGGAAATCCCGGGCTAAAGTCTTAGATCCTGCATCGCCTGATTGAGTCTGACCTAAGTTGTGTGACCTTGACTGACTATCCGAAATGAAAACGGACCCCTTGTCGAAACATAGCAAAGCAGTACGAATAGTTGGCTCAGTGCCGCAATGGTTAGTGAGATGAACTGCCGCTCAGAAGGTCAGTGATCGATTTTTCAGGTGTAGTAACGCCTTAAAATGTATTTTCACTGGCCCTTGTCTAGCAATGATCTGACAAACCATCCGAGTAGCGTCCATTGTCAAGAAAAGCTTGTCTCAACTCAGCCGTTCGGTATATTCATAAAACAGCAGGTCCTGTCATCGTGCAAGAAGTACACTCGCACATATGAACGGTTGTGAGAAAAACCTGGGATCTGGGTACTATTGGCCAAGCTTCCTGCAACTGTAAAAGACATTTTTAAAATTAGATGGCTAGCATATGAAGATGCAAATGTAAAAGGTTCTTCAATCTATGGTTGGACTATTAGACATGCAGCTGTGAAAAAACTGTTTAAATCACTAATCCCTGTCACACGTCATCGGATCAGCTGATATGGCCTGTTCGCTTTGTTAAACGTTCTTCAGACTGTATAGGCAAAACGGAGACTCCATCGGAGAAGCTAAAAAAAGGTACACTAACCAAGCTTCACCGTGCTAAAAACGCCACGGTGACTCCATCTACAAAAAAAAAAGAATTCTGCCGATTGTCCAAAACATAAAAGGTAGGACTAGGGAAAGGCTACTACAAAAATTTGTAAAAAGGTTGGTTAACTAATATATGATCAGAGTTCATTGTAACAATGCCCAGTGGTTGTAATCCTGATTATACATTAACTGTGAATATTTTTAACACCAAGTGGTAACCAGCAGATACTGGTCTGATCCTACCGAATGTGACTTGTTAAACGAAAAGTGCGAGTGCTGATTACAAGGAGAAAAACAGCAACACTATAAACAGCTTGGTCAGACTTGCACAGAACACATGCCGAAAGACTGCAATCGCAAGAGACCACCAAGTCCTTCACTGAAGGTGTACCCATTAACATCTCGTTTAACACCATATCACCAACAAGCTGCTAGATCAGCCCCAACTGATGTGCTAGATTTCTCCCGGCCACCAGCAAGATATCCCTGGTTTAATGAGGAATGCCGACAGATGCTAGCAGTCAAGAACGAGGCCTACAAGGCTCAGCTTCAGGTGAAAACGAGAGCTGCAATTGAGCTTCATAGGCAGAGAAGAAGGTAAGAACACCGTCTCTCCAGAAAGAAGAAAAAAAAGCAAGAGAAGAACGCAAACGAAGATATAGAGAGGTGCCACTCCAGGAACGTTGTTTCCAAGTTTTACCAAAATGTAAAACGTCAAGCACAAGGATACAAGGCTCGAACAGAAACCTGTCGAGATAAACAAGGAAATATTGTACTTGAGACACAGTCGATGCTGAGGGCATGGAAGAACCACTTCTGCAGACTGTTAGACGGCGATGACGAACAAGATACCTCTGTCAGGTACAACGAACCGTTCAATGTTGGCAACAACAGCGAAAACTGCCAACCACCTGACCTAAGTTAAGTGAGGATAGCAATATCCAAACTCAAGCTTAATAGGGTGCGGGAAATGACGGCCTTGTCGCCGAGCTTTATAAACCCGGCAGAGATAACCTGCTAAGTAGCATCCACCAACTCATAACTGAAATCTGGTTGGAAGAAAGTTTGCCTGAAGAAAGGAACCTCAGCATCGTTTGCCCGATCCACAAAACACCCTCCAAACTGCCAAACGTCAACTACAGGGGCATAGGTCGACTCATCATCTCATACTAGATCCAATCTGCCCTTGTATGTGAACGCCTGAAACCGTTTACCGTTTACAACCTCCACGCTTCGCAAGATCCTGGAAAAAACCCAAGAAGCCCAAAACGATACCCACCATCTATTCATCGACTTCAAAGCCGCATACGACAGCATTTATGGAGACGAACTATGCAGAGCCAGTCTAGTTTTGGTATACTGCCCAAATTCGTCGGTTTGTGTAGGATGACGGTGGAGAATTCTCGCTGCTCAGGGTCGGAAATGACCTCATCTACACATTCGATACCAAAAAATGTTTTAGGCAAGGCGATGCGCTGTCATGTGAGATCTTTAATTCGATTCTTGAGAGGGTTGTGCAAAACTCCATTCCCAACACCTGAGGCACAATTTTCCAAAAATCGGTGCAACTACCATCATATGCCGACGGTATTGACATCATTGGTAGGACTCAACGTGATGCCATAGCCACGTTTGCTGGTACAGAGAAGGAAGCGGCAAAAATTGGGTTTAGCAACAAATCAGGTTAGACTAAGTATATGCTGTCAACACGAAAGGACACACAACATCGACGAATTGGACAGAACGTCACTTTGTACACCTCGGCTCCGCTATTAACTCTGACAATAACATCTCGTTAGAAATTAAACGAAGAATTACTCTTGCCAACCGCTATTTCTTCGGGCTAGGAAGGCTATTCAGTAGTAAAGCCCTCACTCGAACTATTAAGGAGATCCTATATAAGACCCTGACCATCCCAGTCCTACTCTACGGCGCTGAAGCATGGACCGTATGAAAACGGATGATGAAATCCTTGGTCGATTCCAGAGGAAAATTCTTCGCAAAATCTTCGGTCCGGTTTGCGTTGACGGGCTATGGAGTCGAAGATTCAACCAAGAACTATACGAGCGACATACCCCTGGTCAAAAAACTCCGCATTGGCCGTTTAAAATGGTTTGGTTATGTAGAACGAACGGACACCAATTCTCCGGCTCGCAGAGTCTTTGATTCCCAGCCAGTCGGCGACCTCAACCAACTTGGTGTGCGCAACTGGAGGCAGTTAGCTAAGGACAGGGCTAATTGGAGAGTTCAGTTTCATTCCAGACTGTAGCGAAATTTAAGTAAGTAAGTTCTAGGCATTCTATGGTCGATCACGTAGGTCAAAACACTTGTGTTCACATGTTATCGAGTAGCATTCGTTTCATAACACGAACTGTCAAAAACGTTTCATCCTGCCACACGCTCTTCAGCCCCTAAGTCAATACCATCGCTGAGCCACTCACCCATCTAATTGCAAAACAATACTACAGAAAACATTAAATGTGTGAACCAACCTGATTGGTCAGAAGCCATTGTGAATGCCCCCTAAGATCTAACTCACCAAATTTATTCTGTTGCCCTAGGTAAGGCAGTCTAATTCAGGACCATAAAAGTTTTAATTGAAACATGGCAAACAAAGTGCCCACGTGTCCAAGTTCCCGACTGAAATCATTGTTAGAATGAATGTGTTTAATCCCATAAACTTCATGACCCTATTCCCATCTCTTACACAACCAACATATTGTGTCCAGACAAAGAAATTGCACCCAAGGCTGAGTTAATTTAGAACCAGACGAGTCTCCTGTTCATATAGACATTGTCTGGCTTGCTTTATAAGAGGCTATTTTCCTCTCGGCATAATTAAGACTTCCCCCCAATGTAACGTTCCATTGTATTCCCAAACAAAGCGAACAATGGCTCCCAAACCGCACATGAGTGTGCCTGTGTGCAGGAAAAACTTAAACCCAACCTGTAACCGATGTCCCATCTCGACCTCCGTACAAAAGCATAACTTATCGACGAAATTGTGTCCTGCAAGCTTTGTGATCCTGGTCTCGCAATCAATGTCACCAACACCAGCTCCCATTTCAGTCCATTTGCTTCAATGGCCGTGTAATAAAAGTCTAGCTTGCGTAAGCCCTCACTTCCTCAACCATTGACCGTAGGTATGGTTGGTCACAGCTTCCCTTCCATCTGCATCGACGACAAGTACATACAATTAAACAGATAAACATCTGGTGGACAAACAACGACACAACAACAAGTTGGCCTTGTTAGGCAATTATAAATTCATCTATGCAAGGACATCGCAGGACATTATGTCACACAGAATTTCATTCAAAAATCCACTTGACTGAGTATTAAAGTTGAACAGTCTTCAAATGTGTGTATTCGCCAGCATGATAAGGGGTTCAGGACATGAATGCCACTCACCAGCAGAAGTAAAAAGGACACAAAAAAAAAAAACAGAAAACATTTTGTTTGCTTCCCTTGAGAAAGTTCACCGTCGAACTTTAAGAGTATTTGCAAAAATTTCGTTTGTTAAGGATTTGCAGAATCAAAAGTTTTGCATCCTCTTAAAGTACGAAGGAAGGAAGGACATTTTCAAAATTCGTTTAAGGGACAATAATTAATGTTTCATGAGTTTGAATTCGCTTTGTTGTAGTCGTAGCCCCGTGGAATTGTTATCTTTGCGAAGCGTCCTTCGGTGTGATCTAATCATATGCATGGGGACGATGGGAAGCCTTGAACAATGTTCTCTGATTAGATATTTTGGGGTTAGGACAACTCGGCCGATATTAATGTGTGAAAGGGTCTTTGCCAAACATTCCCATTACACAGGTAGAGGATTCACATATGTGAGGTTAAATTGAAAATCCATGATTGCAGGAGGATATGTGTGAATATGTGGAACAACATGTGGAGAAGGGGTAATATTGGCGATTTGCCATTTGACTTGGTCAATGATTTCTGGGAACATTGTGTAGTAGCACTTAGCAATAACATGGGTGTATGGGGTGGAGTGGGGTGGTGCTGTAAGCAGGTGTTTTTTGGTCTGGAACACTGGTTGTGGGTAGTGTTGCTCTGTCCAGATTCAATATGTGCATATTTTTGGTTGCAAAAGTATGGATATTGGATAGAGGTGCTTTGCACAGGACTTGAGATGGAAAAGTTGAAGTGTCATGCATGACTGGGCTCGTTGAAAAAGGTCAGTGAGGAGAAGTTATTGAGTGGCCATATAAGCCATTTGGGGTAGTATAAACTGCACCTGTAATGTTTTAAATTTTAAGGATATTTTGGATGGTAGCACGTTGATTTTTATAAATTGGTTATATCAAGGGTTTTTTCCACTTAAGTAAGAAACAAAGGTAAAATTAGATCTGGCTAAGAGCGCCTTAAACATCATTCCACTCTAATTTCAGCAATAAGGGTACTTGACTCAATACTCTCTCAGGTCCTTTGTTGTCGCTTTAAGCACGGATTTTCGGTGGTTTTATCCGGTTTTCGGTGTCTTTTATGGCTTTCATTCAAGTGAGGTCTGGGAGTGATTTTTTGAGCTTTTAAGCTCTTTTGCCTTGTCGTCATGGATCTCAATTGTATAGAGCTTATATTTTCTCCATAGTTTCCATCATATTTTGATGGATTATGGGTCTTTTACCACCCCCTGTCATTTCGCATAGTAGATCTATCTGATGCACAAATGCCTGAAAACTCGATGCCAGCCGTTTCTTAAGTATTCGATGGGGTAAAAGTCATAGCCTACGCAGACGATGTATCGATATGTATCGAAATTCCTACCAGCTTTTAGTGACCTGCTCGGGCATGCATTGGAAACTCTCAATGAGTCGACAAAACAATGTGGAAGTGGACTTCGCACCAACCCCCAAGAAACAAAACTCGTTCTCTTCACTAATAAGAAGAAAATACCAATATTTGACCTACGGGTTATCGACGGGACTACCCTCAAACGCATACGAACGGCAACAGTAGCTTTCTATACGTGTAACAGGGATCTGCTTCCAGCATTACTCAAGCAGACCAATCTGTCGGGCCGCCACTATGTGACCTCACATCACAGGCCGGGCAGAAAGCACTGAATATTGCCAAATACAGGTGGAACTCCCTCCACACCTGTGAAACATTCAAAAGGCTATGACCTGAGTATGACAAAGCCAAAGCCCATAAACTGCTTCAAAGAAACAAGAAATCTTTTTCGACACTAGTACGAATTCTAATTGGACACAACTTACTTAAAAGCCACAACCTGAAAATGCATCTCATAGATTATGACCTTTATAGAGGCTACGGGTATGAAGAAATACACGAGGATACCCTCCACTTTTCCTGCCACTACCCAGGCCTCAGCCAATAAAGAATGAGAACCTAAGAAAAATACTTTTTTCATGACCTCACGGATCTATCTGAAATCATCTCTCTAATCCTTTCTGGTTGGCAACAACATCTGGATGGCTGGGAAGGGACTTACCACAGTAAATAGTGGCGGGATAATGAAGGAAGCAACCACACACGTGGACCATTAACGGGCATCCCAATGGGTCTATATGGACATGAGTGTGATGAGGAAGACGCACACTGACAAACTCATCAACCCACCAACCTAACCTATCCCAACCTTTGAACGTTTAGAGGGGTTTCTTGTACGGGTAGTGACCTGTCGATCTTCGCCCGGTTGGGAAAGGGATTTTCTTCCATCTGCTGTCTCCTTAGCTGGTTTTGTATTTTGTGTTGTTGTGTTCATTTGTGTCGGGTCCCAACTCAAGGCCGCTATCAATGTACGGATGTGTAGTCAACTATGGATCCCATGTTTTTTTTTTCAAAGAAGTGAGAGGCAATATTAGGGTTGCCACAAGCCTTTATAGGGTTTTTGTTCAATTGCCTGATCGGTGTGACTAATCAGGAATGTTACTACAAACGTCACCTCATGAGTCTATAGTTTCGATTTGTTGTTTCACTACCAGTTACTGGACTCAATCGAAACGCCTTGACCGGCGATGGTTTTCAGAGACTCCATTGGTTAAATCGTTTGATTAATTCAATGGAGATATTAGCTCTCATCGCGGTGTCATCCCTCGACTAAGACGTTAAGATGTAGGGTTTGGACATAAATTAAACACGCTTTACGTATATGTTCAGCGTTGTGGTGGATATCATTCGCTCTCGCAATTTTCTTAGTTATATGTCCTTCGTAGCCGCCAGTAGAGGTAGGGAGCACTTACTTTTATTAAGATATTCACCAGCTTCAATAAGCCGACCAATATCCGCCACCTGTGACTCCACTGGAACCTGAACTTAGCCTCACCAGCAGTCTGGTGCCTGTGACACCAGTTGCATACTTCAAGTTTGATTAAGGTCGGTTTAAGGCGAGGTCTTCCTCTACTGCTTCCGACGTCTGGCTGGGAATCGAAGTCTCTGCGAGCCGTAGTAATGATGTCCATTCGCTCTTCATGTCATAATCATCTTAAACATCCAACGCGGAGTTGTTTGAACAGGTCTATGTTGCTTTATAACTCGTATAGTTCCTGGTTGAATATCCGTCGCTATAGCCTGTCAACGCAACGGGACCGAAGATTTTTCGAAGAACTCGTATTTTAAAAAGATTAAGGATTTCTTAAGCCGCTTTTGATTCGGTCCATTCATCAGATCCGTAGAATAGGACTTGGATGATTGGGACCTTGTATAGGATATCTGAATAGTTCGAGTAAGGACCTTCTTAGCCCGAAGAAACAGGCAAGAGTAATTCTTCGTTAAATTTCTGACGAAATATTATTGTCAGAGTTAATAGCGGGCCGAGGTAGACAAAGTCCCGAACTACCTCAAAGTTATACTTGTCCATGGTGACGTTCTGTAAAATTCTTCGATGTTATGTGTCCCTTCGTGTTGACAGCATATACTTAGTTTGCCCTCATTTGCTGCTAAACCCATTTTTGCAGGTTCCTTCTCTATACTAACAAACGTGTCTATGACATCACGTTGAGTCCCACCAATGTCGTCGGGGTATGCGTGTAGTTACACCGATTTTTAGAAAATTTTCCCTCTGGTGTTGGCTCGGGAGTTTTGCACAATCCTCTCAAGAAACAATCTTAAGAAGTCACATGACAACGCATCGCATTACCTAAATACTTTTTGGTATCGAAAGTGTCGATGGGGTTGTTTCCGACCCTGATGGAGCAGCGAGAATTCTCCATCGTCATCCTACACAAACGGACGAGTTTGGACGGTATGCCAAAACTTGACATGGCTCTGTATAGTTCGTCTCTATAAATGCTGTCGTCTGCGGCTGTGTAATCGATGAATAGGTGATGGGTATCGATTTGGACTTCTTGAGTTTTTTCCAGGATCTATCGAAGTGTAAAAATTTGATCGGCTGTGGACTTTTTTGCCCTTAAACCACACTGTCAAGGGCCGATCACGTTGTTGGTTAACGGTTTCAGGCGTTCACACATTACGGCAGATAGGATCTTGTTGGCGATGTTGAGGTCACCTACGCTTTTGTAGTTGGCGCAGTTCAGAGAGTCTCCTATTTTGTGGATCAGGCAAACGTTGCTGAGGTTCCATTCTTCAGCCATACTTTCTTCCGACCAGATTCGCCTTATGAGTTGGTGGATGTAACTTATCAAGTCATTTCCGCCATTACCATTTAATATTGGTAACGACAGCGAAAACTGCCTACCACCCTACTGAGTAAAGTGGCTTTATAAATCTCTGCGGGAAGGCCGTCATTTCCGGCAGCCTTCTTAAGCATGAGTTTAGATATTGCTATCCTCACTGCACTCAGGTCGGGTGGTTGGCAGTTTTCGCTGTCGTACTTACTTTACTTTTTACTTTTAAACTCATTTTTTATTTACTTAAAATATTAACTTACTACTAGACAAAAATGCTTAAATCTAACTTATCAATAACTGGTTTACTTAATCTAACTTATCGGCCCTTAGTGGGCGCTGTAAGCTTATATTTAGCTTTTTTATTTAGCCTTTAGGCTTAGATTTGTCGGTTTTTTTGTTTTATATTTAATTTTAATTTACAAAGAAAAAATTGAAAACTTTGTTTAGTGACTTTTTTTTTGTTTTATATAAAAGCTTATTCTAGATTATATATAACTTAAGACTACTTAAACTACTTAAGCCTAACTTAAGACTACTTAAACCTAACTTAAGACTACTTAACTACTTAAACCTAACTTAATTATAATCGCGATGGCGACCCCTCGGGGCATGCGCAACGAGGGCTCGCCATCCTGATTGCGTTTTTCGGTCCCACAGCAGCCTGCGTTCAACCATATTGTACGCCAATATGGTGCACAAGCCCCGCCCCAGACCTTGTTCCTAATTTAAAATCTTACCTATGGAGTTGGACTAAAAGTCCGCAAAGTCCTGAGGAAGTGCAGAATCACCTTCCTCATATAGCCACCAGAATTCAGTGCGCTGTTTTGCAGCATCGATCCTATCGCGATCCGATACCGCCGTGCTAAAGCGGAGGAGCTCCGGAGCATTGTCGACGTAACCGTCGCGGATTAGCCGTTTGTACCGCGCGTCACGATAGCGGTGGTATAAAACCGGGATACCGTTCCTGTCTTGTACTAACCCTAACGAATCGATGTAAATGAATGCCTCTGGTGGAATAAAGCCCGATATGAGCGTGCTCTCCATGTATAAATCTTTGGGATAATAAGCCCCAAAGATCAGGCTGTTGTCGCTAGCCATCGCCCTTGCAGCGTGCCTCCGAGTCACCTTAATTAGGAAATTGTCAATTCTATTCAACTGAGCCCCATTGTATAGAACCTCGTTGCGATAATATTTTATGTACTCGGAGTCCGGCGTTCGGTGCAATCCTAAGCAGGATCGGAGACAACGTCTCTCAAACAGCCGTATCCTTTCCATGTAGGATGGTGATAAGTTTTCGCTATCGTTGCCAACATTAAATGGTTCGATCTGCCTAACAGCGAAATGTTGTTCGTCATCGCCATTTAACAGTCCGATGAAGTGGTTCTTCCATATCCTCAGCATTGACTGTGTCTCAACTACGATATTTCCTTGTTCATCTCAACAGAATCTGTTCGAGCCTTGTATCCTTGGCGTTGAAGTTTTACACTTTGGTAAAACTTGCGAACACCGTTCCTGGAGTGGCGCCTGTCTATATCCTCGATCGCGCGCTTTTCTTCCAATATTTTCCTCTTTTTGTTAAGCCGGTGTTCTTCCCTTCTTCCTTGCCTAGAGAGCTTAATGGCAGCTCTAGTCATCACCTGCATCTTAGCCTTGTAGCCATCGTTCTTGTCTGCGAGCATCTGTCTGCATTCCTCATCAAACCAGGGGTTTCTTGCTTGCGGGAGCGAGAAACCGAGCACATCTATTGCGGCTGATCTAATGGCTTGTTGGCATCATTGCCATTGCCCTCCAACATTCGATTCTCGTGGTATGGTCCTAATCTAGAGGTAAAGCGATAAGTTTTTCGCGAATGTCTTGCAGTCTTTCGAGATTAATTTTTGCCACAGAATATCTGTATTGTTGTGGTGTGTTGGATATCACATTCTTACCTTGGCTGCAACAAGGTAGTTCACCGAGTCGGAATGTTCGTTAATCCAAAATAATGGATGCATGCCTCTGGTCTATCGCAATGTGATCAATTTGGTTGACCGTTTGATGATCTGGATGCAGCCATGTTCCCTTATTGATATCGAGATGAGTAGACCATAACCTGGGTGTTGTGGCATTTCGTTCCGTAGCGAAGTCAATTAGTCGTAGTCCGTTACCAGACGTGTTTTCGTGTCGGCTATATTTTCCGACAATACTGCTAAAGATGTCTTCTCTTCCAACCTTTGCAATATAATCTCCCGACCCGATTTTAACTTCGTACTTCGGTAGTCGCTGATTAATTTTATCAATAAGCTCGTAGAAGCAGTCTTTCGCTTTATCTACGTTTTTCTCCTTGGAATGTAAGCACATATAAGGATTATGTTAGCGAATTTTGACTTAATGCGGATTGTTGCATTCGCTAATGCCTTGGAAGCATAAGACTTCTTGATTAAGTCTGGCAATTATAACCAATCCGCGTCTGAATAGTCGCTGTTTCTACTCACTTTAATGCGGTCCGTATACTAGATGTCACAGTTTTTCATTCTCTTTTTACCCGGCCCATCTCATCGAATTTCTTGGATGGCAGTAATGTCTGCTTTGTAGCAGTTTATGACTTCCGCTAGTTGTTCGCTTGCACTTATCCTGTTTGAAGTTCTCACATTCCAGGTGCGTCCACGGACGTCGTTGTCCGTTTTTCGTTTAGCAGGGCCGTCAACAATAAAATCAGTCCGTACCGAGCCTCTTAGTGGCTTCGTAGCACTGATTTTGTCCGTGGGTGGTTAGTTAACTCAAAGCCCGAACCCAACCTGGTTGGTCAGTTCCATTTTACAAGATACCCTAAGACACGGGCCATCAGTAACCACTAAGTGATTGAGAGCTGCCGTTGGCCTTTTGCATTTAAGTCGCCAGACTTACCCTTGAGATTCCTTAATGGCCTGTTGTACGAATATGTCAAAGCAGCTCATTTAGGTTATTCACTTTGTCCTAACTGGGACTGTAGACGTCACCTTTGACTCCATGTTCGGAGTTCTTTCACTGCCGCCTGGAATGAAATATGTGCAAAAGTGTGAGTACACGTCTTCCACCCCGCTCTTATCGTCTGCCGTCAAGTCTTTACACAGGGATTAAGACCCTATGAACGGTCAAGGTACTACACAGCGCCGCCACGTAAAAGCTGAGAGTAGAAATTGGTAGGCACCAGCTAGGTAAAACCAAAGATTTCAAAGGCATACTGATGACGCATTGAGAACAAAAAACTGAAACCTGCTCACCAGCTTCACGGTACGGGCGGGCGGTGTGCATGTGCATACATGAGAAACGAGATTCAACTTATATGGCGGACTGTGCCAATACGTCCTTATAATATTTGGTAAGACTCGAGGTTTCATATACAAATACAATTTTTTGCGGCAACAGGTTCGTCAGTACCATACTTTTTGCACGATGGCAGGACCTCCTATTATAAGTTTTTCTTGACAATTGATACTACTCGGGTGATTTGTCAGATCATCAGGAGAGGGGGACCCGTGAAAAACTATTTAGCTGTTGCTACTGCTAGGAATCGAGCCCAGATCTTCTGCACGGCAATTCATCGCACTTACCATCGCGCCACTTAGCCCGTCATATAATCGCATCATATACAGTGAACCAAAAAAAAACTGGGACACCCATTACCTTTAAGTTTAACTTGAAATATCTCCGCCATTTCTTAATAGATTGAAATAAAATAAATTACACAATAAAGCATATTTTATTACAATTTCAGTAACATAAACACATTTTATTTTCCATCTTTAATTTTAACAAAAATAAAATAAAACAAAAAATTTCATAAATTCGTCAGCCAAAAAAAAACTGGGACAGTAACTAAAAATGGAAATAATTATAAATTTTAATACTTTGTGTGATGCCCTTTTGCTTTCAAAACTTCTTGCAATCTTCTATGCATCGATCCGACTAGGTTTTTTGTGACAGTCACTGGAATTTTTTGCCATTCATCATATAACGCTATCTCCAACTCTTCTCTGGAACTAATTGTCCTTTTTCGTACCTCTTTTTCTAAAACTGCCCAAAGGTGCTCTATGGGACTTAGATCCGGACTTTGCGGAGGATGCGGCAACACCTTTTTTATATTCCAAACACACCAATCTCTTGTTACACCAGCTGTGTGTTTTGGATCGTTATCGTGCAACATTATTACACCTGGTGGTAGTCCCAATTTTTCTTTCGTTTCGGGGATATAACGTTTCATAATGTCAATGTATCCAAATTTGTTTAAATTGCCTTCAATTATATGAAGGGAACCAACTCCCTTTGCTGCCATTGCACCCCAAACCATTATGTTTCCACCACCGTGCTTAACCGTGGGAGTAACATTTTTTGGATCCAACGCGGTTCCGTCCCTCCTCCACACAAAACGTCGACCATCGCTTCCAAAAATGTTAAATTTGGACTCATCACAAAAAATCACTTAATTCCAAAAGTCATCCGTTTTTTGCACGTACTCCTTTGCATATTCCAGTCACTTCTTTATATTTCTTTCCGATAATGCCGGTTTTTTGCGAGGTGTGCGGGCTTTGAAACCTTCCTTATGTAGGAAATTGCGCACCGTTTGCGGATGAACTTCTGTAATTTTGTCTTTTTTCAAGGTTTTGGCAATTTCGACAGCTGATTCCTTCGGGTTTCCATTTATAATTCTTAATATCCTCCGTTTGGTTTGTTCCGTGGACATTTTAGAAGGCCTTCCACTTCCCGAAGCACGATGAAGAAAACCGTTTTCTTTAAAAGATTTCACAATATTAAAAACTGTTGATTTAGGTTTATTAACTATTAAAGAAATTTCACGAATACTGTGATTTTTTTCGTAATAATCAATTATTAAAGCTTTCATATCGCGAGACGTCTGTTTACTTTCCATTTTTTCCACAACAACGCTTGATGACATCAATATGCAATTGCAAACTACTTGACTAGCGGAAGTAATATTTAATCTAAGATAAGGAAAACAAAGCAACGGGACTTCAACAGTGGCCTTGTAAAACAACTGTCCCAGTTTTTTTTTGGCTGACTAATTTATGAATTTTTTTGTTTTATTTTATTTTTGTTAAAATTAAAAATAGGAAATAAAATGTGTTTATGTTACTGAAATTGCA
Organism: Rhingia rostrata; assembly: GCA_949824845.1. Classification (NCBI taxonomy): domain Eukaryota; kingdom Metazoa; phylum Arthropoda; class Insecta; order Diptera; family Syrphidae; genus Rhingia; species Rhingia rostrata. Next base: position 25,359,210 of record OX463755.1, on the reverse strand, counting down.
ATAAAATATGCTTTATTGTGTAATTTATTTTGTTTCAATACATTAAGAAATGGCTGAGATATTTCAAGTTAATCTTAAGGGTAATGGGTGTCCCAGTTTTTTTTGGGTTCACTGTAATCTCATCAAAAAAAAAAAAACTATCGCAACTCCTCTTGATTATGTTCCTAGTTATGTCCAACTAGAACATTAAACAAATATCCAAAGTACACAAGTCACCCAAAAAACAGTTCTAATGAGCTCTTAATTCCATTCATTTCACTTTAACCACCCTCTGGACCGCCCCTCTTTAATATGCATTCGGAAAGTTCCACAACTTTCATCCACTTGCAGTGTAGACGTTTCGATATTCAATTTTGAAAGTTCACACCATTCTGTGGATCGCCTGTTTGGAAAACTCTGTTCAAACATCCTTACCGCACCGAACCATGGAACATTAAGCAATGAATCAGCTACTGCACTTGTGTGCCTTAATGACACATTTTCCCACATTTCCGCACTCCAGTCTCTAGACTCCAGACTCCAGACTCCAAACTTGAACAAACTTCTTTAATCAACAGTGTTCGACTTTTGAGTACTCGTCTCCTTTTTGTTGTTGCTGTTGGTTTCAATGAATTATATCTTCCCAGCCACTCAAGCCCCCACCAAAACCAATATTTAAAGTGGAAACTTCTGCCTTTACACACGTACACACATTTGAATCTAATTAACTTTCAATCCGAACCAATAAAACGGAAAATGGAAACGCGTGTCAAAAACCGAAAGGAAGCAATTAAGAGTCCTTTCAGCAAAAAAAAAAAAAAAAACAACAAAATTTACGAGATCAAACTTTTTGCGTCTTGTATCGAGAATTGAAAGTCGCTGCCCCCGACAAAAAACCATCTCCCAAGAAGCCATTAATTAGAAATGCCATCCGTTGGCTTGGGGGTAGGACGAGGAGTTGGGTCCTATTATCTTTACCTTATCCAGCAAATAAATTTGATCCTGTTTTTCAATTTAAACACCCGCACTGGTATGGGATTCGTATCCTGCGAGATGGCACGAAACAACGCGAGCACCGCATGTTTCTGAAGGTAGACCGTGTCTATGCATACAAGGATGTTACACCATTTTCTAACGAAGCTTTGTGCGGGATTTTGATTTATTAACCCGCATCCAGCTAATAACAGCTTCTAGGTATTCCATGTTTTTGTATCGAAGAAAACTCATGCCACCATCCCCCGCTCCATCTGTGGGAACGACCAAGATGAAGCTCAGATTAAAGGATTTTTTTTTTGGAAAATCTCGTTCGGATTACAGGTTATTAAGTGTATGCTTCAGTTAATTAGCTTTAATTGAAACCTACGGCTAAATATGGTGGTACACACACACATATATGTATAAAAAATTGAGTTCATACCCCCAGACATCACCGTATCCACGTTGTACCGCCCAAACCCCATTGAATCTACATCGTATCCTTCCATCAATACACTACTTGGCATGAGGAAAACAGCTTAAAATGAAGGAAGTCGGCCGCAGGATGATTGGGCCACTGTTCTCTTGTTTGTTCGTCTTTAGCTCAGCTCGACACCGAACATTTTTTTTTGCCTTACTGAATCCTGTTTATTAAAATTCCATTGAAGGACGAAAACATTTTCAATTGATGTGGGTCAGGCAAGAGGGTGGCTCTCCGTCCATTCCATTTCGTTCGATCTGCAAAGGCCCATAGACACACACCTATATAAAAAATCTTTTCGTTTTCTTCGTCCTGTACAGAGTTGTCTACCTATGCATAGAACTCGACCCGAAAATGTCCATTTTTTTCATTCGTTTTTCTTAGATCCTATGGCTTGTGTAGGTCTTGCACGGCGAGAAAGAGAATCCTTGCCTTCCAGCTGTGAATGGGCTCTCACAAGGATACGTGCAGTGAATAGATTCTCCAACGAATGAATAACGTTATTGTGTGTGAGAGCGCGGGAAATGGAAAGTACACAGGAGACGGTACATTGTACTCTCGTAAATTTATTCCAACAAAACGGAGCATTGTTCGGTTAAGGATCTCAGTGTGAGTTTGGGGTCAAAATGCGGATGTTATTAGACCATAAAATGAAAGTGTATTTTATTAAACTGTTTCCGGTTGGGAGAATACTTGACATAGTCCTTGGCAACACATATACTCACGGCCGGGTCGGGTGTGATGACATTACACCTTATGGTGTTGAGTCTTTACGACCTAAGGCAATATGAATGCTTAAATGCTCGATAGAAGTTTTATCGGGCAGAAGTCAGATTTTATGTCACCTCTGGAGGATTTACGAGATTCACACATGCTGCCGGTGGGGGGTGTGTGGATGGGTGGGATTTTACCCACAAAGTTGGAGGCTGTCAATGTTGATGAGTTTTCAATTAAATTGGGTTTGGTATTTGCTGATATTTCTTTCCCAGGATATGTCATTATGACCCATTTGGAACTTACTATGCCATATTGGTTTAAGGGTATTGCATAAGTTGTGAAACTCTGCCAACGAAGAGAGAGAGAGAGAGAGACCCTCTGCCAAGATTTGCTCGTAATACAGATGTAGACTTATGGGAAGTTACCGACGACACGTTGGCAAGTTTTGTGCCAGATCCGTTTTTCGGTTAAATAAATCCTGGAAGATGTTATCTCATCCGCACTCATATCTTAGAATGAATCTTAGAACAGAATGGAAACATTAATCACTTACAGTTTTGAGAATATTTTGCGCTGATCCTTTTTGACATATGTCACCCTAAGGTGGTGATACAATCATTTAATATATACTCCTTTGTTAGTTACGCCCTGTTTCTTATTACGAGTCCTAGGGCCATCAAATTTTAACGCCCACGTGACATCTCTTATAGATGTAGTTCCACTTTATAACTGTGTGTGCATTTTACAGTGATTCCATTCCCATTGGCACCACCGCCATGTTGTTCTTCGTCGACTCCTTTTTTTGAAGTGAAACTTCCGTTGGGCGGGTGTGAATCAGATATTATGAAACGAAAAAGTGTAACGAAAAAGAGTAGAACAATCCACCAGCTGGTTCTGGAGTGTTGTAGTCGGTTGCTCGTGTGTATTGAACGGGTGTACTTCTGTTGCAGTCAAGACGGACGTTAATGTCGAAAAAGGGGTGGTTTGAGAAAAGGCGGCTAAAATGGATATTTTCCTGTGACTGTTAAAAATACAGCTGATCGATGTCACTGGCCTTCCTTTGGCCTTTGAGAAGTTGTTAGTCTGACGTCTGGAGTCTGTATCTGCAGCTTGAATCCAAACAGATAGATTTGTTTGAGTTTTCAATGTGGATATGGATTGTGATAAGAAGACGTACTTTAGGAATTGGAGTGCTGCCTCCAGGAATGATGGTGTTTTACATATGACGATATATTTTTAAACGAGATGCTTTCGGAAACGCTGCATATTACTACAACGGATGGCACCTCGAAAAGGACAGATTGGATTACAGAGGCTGCAAGATAAAAATGCAGATTAGCATGTGGTCTGATTGTTTTGGATGGGATGACGAAGTCAGATTTGGTCCATGTATTCAGTTGTATAACTGTATTTTTGCCTAAGATTGCCTTTTGATTGTTTGTGTATTTTCGAGGATAGCTTTGACGGTTTTGTTAAAGATTGGGGGTCTTTCCAAAAGGTGAAGCTTTTAGCTTTGGTTGGATTTTGTGAGTTGCTTACAATGAAGAGAGCATTTTTTCACACTTCAGTTCTTGCAAAAGGGACAAATAGTGGTAACTGTGTCATTGTCTTTTAAAAAGTTTTTAATAAAAATGGTTGGACTAAGCCTGAGGTCTGGGGTTCAAACCCAGAAAGCGACAACCTATAATTTTTTTCACTGATAAACCTTACGGTAATTTAGAAATCAAAATGAATACTCAGGCCCTATGACCAACGGCATCGCTCAATCCTGTTTTTAATGCAGATTGTCCCGCTCTCGCTCTCTTTATCTGAAAAAAACTTTTTGCTTGTTGTTTGCCCGCCGTTGTCACACCACGCTAGCTTTCCTCTATCCATGACTTTTCCTGTTAAACTTTCGTTTCATGTAATTATATCTACTCCGACAAGCACAAAGAATTTACTGGATTCGAACCAGGACTCCGAGCTCAGTAGTCCAACTTATATATTACAGCCTATCTACCAGGTCGTGGATTGCACTGTCAGGGTAACTTCCTATGGACGCATAAATAGCCCGTTATGAGAGAGGCAACAGCCTGTAATAATAGATCCCCACAAATACCAACCAAAGTCGGAAACGACCACGGGCAACGGCTTACAATAACCATGACCATGCTGTACATCCCGGCTGCTACTCAAAAACTTGAATCTGTCCTCATGCGGTACAGGTAATTCATTAAATACGTGGGACAGGATCAGTATTCCATAAAAAAAAATCAAAATAATGAAGTACGTAATACTTGGCATTAACGGCCTTATACAGGTCCTTAAACCTAGTTTATCTCTTCATTTCTGTGTTGGATCTTAATATTTTTGCCACAAAGAAGAGGACCTCTCTGCGGACTTACGCTCTTACACTCTCGCTCTCTTTTGCTGAAACAAGTTTTTGCTTGTTGTTTGCCCGCCGTTGTCACACCACGCTAGCCTTCCCCTACCCATGGTTTTTCCTGTTGAAGTTTCGTTTCATGTGAGATTGATTCTACCCTGACGAGCTTAAAGAAGGTTCACTTCAAAAACTTACCTGTTGTCACTTTTGGGAATTGAGCCAGGACTCCGAGCTTAGTAGTCCAACGCACTAAACTGAGCCACCGCAGCCTCAAATCATTCTGCCGAAGTATGAAGATTTGATCAGCTGTTGGCTTTCCAGGCCAAAACCAGACTGAGAAGGGCCGATCAGGTTTTTGGTAAACGGTTTCAGGCGTTCACAGGATAGGATCTTACTGGCGATGTTGTGGAAACTTATAGCTCTGTAGTCAGCGCAGCTCAGAGGGTCTCCTTTTTTGGTCATCGGGCAAACGATACCATTCTTCAGGCAAACTTTCATCCGATCGGAATTGGCTTATGAGTTGGATGTTTCTTCTTATCAAGTCATCTTCGCCGGCTTTATAAAGCTCAGCGATAAGATCGTCATATTCGAAAGCCTTATTAAGCTTGAGTTAACATCTTGCTATCCGAACTTCAATCAGGTCGGGTGGTTGGCAGTTTTCGCTTTCGTTGCCAACATTAAATTGTTCGTTCTGCCTGACAGCGGAATGTTATTCGTCATCGCCGTTTCATAGTCCGCAGAAGTGGTTCTTCCATATCCTCAGCATAGACTGTGTCTCAGCTATGATATCGCATTGTTTACCTTGACAAGATTCTGTTCGTGCCTTGTATCCTTGGCTTTGAGGTTTTACATTTTGGTAAAACTCGTTCCTGCAGTGGCACCTCTCTATACCCTCAATCGCGCGCTTTCCTTGCTCTTTTTCTTCTTTCTGAAAAGCGGGTGTTCCTTCCTTCTTCTCTACCTAAAGAGCTCAATGGCAGCTGTCGTCTTCACCTGCAGCTTAGCCTTGTAGGGCTCGTTCCTGGCTGAGAGCAATTGTCAGAATTCCTCATCAAACCAGGGGTTTCTTGCTTGTGGGCCCGAGAAACCTAGCACATCAGTTGTGGCTGATCTAATGGCTTGTTGGCATCGTTGCCATTGTCCTTCAACATTCGATGTTGGTATTTTGGTGTTATTCGAGAGGTTAAGGGATACGCGTTGCGCGAAGGTCTTGGCGGTCTCTTGCATTTGCAGTCGTTCAACATTCAATTTGTTCACATTCTTTCTGGATTTTTGTGGCGTGGTAGATACTGGAAGTCCTACCTTGGTTGCAACAATGTAGTTGTATAAGCCGAATACTGTATGCGTGCCTCTTGTGATCGCAATGTGATCTATTCGGTTGACCGTTCGTTGATCTGGAAACCTCCATGTCCCCTTATGGATATCGAGGTGAGGAAACCGTGTGCTGGCTATAGTGGCATTTCGTTGCGCAGCGAAATCAATTAGCCTAAGTCCGTTACCAGACGTGTTGTCATGCAGGCTAAGTTTTCCGACAATACTACTTTAGATATCTTCTCTTCCTACTTTTGCGTTAATATCTCCCAGAACATAGTCGCTCATAGGTTTTGTCAAGGAACTCGAAGAAGCATTGAGGCATTAATGAGGATTGTTGCAATGCTTTCGTTAGTGTCCTGGAAACATAAGAATTCTTGCCTAAATCTGGGACTTATAACAAATCCGCATCCGAATAGTATTTGTTTCTGGCTCACTATAACACAGTCTGTAGTAGATGTGACAGTTTTTCATCCTCTTTCTGCCCACCCCATCCCATCTGATCGTATTTCCTAGATGGCAGTTATGTCTGCTTTGTAACAGCTTAGCGCGTCCGTTAGTGTTTCGCTTGCAACTCTCATGATTAATGTCCTCGCATTCCAGGTGCAGATACGAATGTGGTTGTCCTTTTTTCGTTTAGCAGGATTGTTAACAATAAAATCTGTCATTTCCAAGGCTCGTTACAATTACACTTTCCATAGTTCCCAAAGCACAACCCCCAACACGGGGCCATCAGTATCAACTACGGGATAGAGCGCTGCCGTCGGACTTTCGGTCCATCCTCCACCATCTCTGTTCAAGGGGCCTGACTTACCCTTGAAATTCCTAGACCAGCTGTTGTTCGAACATGTCGTTGTAGCTTGTCTAGGTTTGCCTGGGACAGCAGGCCGGGTATTGCGTGCCATTCTGATCAGGCAGTGTTAGGAAGTGTTTCTGTTTGTCGTCTTGTTATCAGCACTCACGCTTATCGTTTAGCAAGTCAAATCCGGTTGAGACCAATAGCCGATGGTTACCACTTGCTGGTGAAAAATAAGCACTTGATGTGTAGTCAGATTTACAACCACTGGGCATTGCCAAGTTAAAGCCAATCAGAGTCTACCGCCGTTCTACAACACCCAACCATGAACACAGCTCGTGTTAAATGAACTCTAAAGCAAACCTACTTGGTGTCCAATGTCGAAGCTTTGATGACTTCATACAAATCTTTCGTCAAAAATGCTTCTTTTGAATCAGTTACACATTTTAATTTTTTTGTTACAAAATAGTAGGCAAAGATGTATCCGCACATTACGATTTGAAGACGCCCTTCGAAAACTGTAAATAAATTTATGTGCAGCCTTTCAAAGAAGCTAAGCACTCATTCAGTTAAAGTTTTGACAAGATGTTCACTTGCAAGCAATTTAGTAAGCTAAAAACTATTTCCATTGAAAATATGAACATCATTCGTCAACTTGAGGTAATAATTCAAGCACTAGAGGAGTGCAGCCCATGGCATCACCAGGAACATCCATTATGCGCAGTTGGTATTCAAAAGCGAAGTAACACCTAAAAGGGTAAAAGTGTCCTTTCTTGCAGGAATTATAGATGTTTCTCTGAAACGAAAATGTATTTAGCGAGGAAGTATATGTTAAAAGGTTTAACGTCAAGAAAAATGTGGTATCGTGGTTATACTTTGCAGGAGCGCGGCAGAAGCTGGTTTAATAGAATTTCAGAGGATTTGGAAACACATAAGCACTTTCAGATGGTTGGATGTTGTAGAACGAAGGCAAAACCTTTCCCGTAAAGTAGGTGATGTATGGTTAGGTTAGGTTGTAGTGGTTACACACGATGCGCATGCACACTTATACCATAAAGGTCCATTGTGATACCACGTGGATCTGTCGATTTCCCTATATTCGTTCGCCTAATTGAACCATTCAGAGGTAACTATGTAGCGTAGGAAGTTTCTTACAATTGAACTAGGCAGCTCACCAAGATTATCGAAGAAGTAATCTCCCAGGTAAAGCTTGCTTTTTTTTTTTTTAGACAGCTGGACAATAGCATAGAAGGTGTGTAATACTTTCCTTCTCTTCTAAGCAGATTCTACGAAAGACATTGCTGATGGGGCCTAGTCTTTTTTGTGTTAAGGCCTGTAGTTTTCTGTGAAGACACCAATTGTGGTGATGATGTTTGATCTGTTCGGCATTGTTAAACAATTTGAGAGTTTCAAGCTTAAGTTAAGCTAGAGTTGCTTGGATATTTGACACGTTTTGCAGTTTATCCATCTTCGGTTTGCTTTCTTGATCGCATTCAGTTCGAGTTGAAATTTACATATAACAAGTGGTATACCTTACATATCTTCTGGAGGTAGAATGTCAAGAGTAATTCCCTGTCTGGCAAGCTCATTGTCTTGTAACGGGTGATCCTAGTAGAGATACTTTTTTCAATAGCCTTTTTTGACAGATCACGTGTGAGTCGTGTCATGCTGTCATGTTATTTTTGTTTAGTATTGTTTGGCATTTCATAATGGAAAGACTTACGCGTGAACAACGTTTACAAATTGTTCAACTTTATTATGAAAATTCACGTTCTGTGAGGAATGTGTTTCGTGCACTTCGCTCAACTTATGGTCAACATAATCGGCCTACTGAGAGTACTATTCGCAACACCATCACCCATTTTGAGACCCAGCATTCATTATTGGATAATATTCGACCGAATAGACCACGTCCAGCACGCTGTGAAGAAAATATAGCGGCCGTAGCTGAGAGTGTACACGAAGACCGTAGACCGAGTCGATTCGGCGCCGTTTGCAGCAACTCGGACTGACGTATGGAACGACTTGGCGCATTTTACGTCGAGATCTTAAATTGAAAGCGAACAAAATACAGCTTGTGCAACAATTGAAGCCGCTCGACCTTTCCAAGCGACATCGCTTCGCTCTATGGGATCTTGAAAAGTTCCAAGAAGATCCGACGTTTTCGAGGCAAATTTTGTTTAGCGATGAGGCCCATTTCTCGCTCAATGGGTATGTAAACAAACAAAATTGCCGCATTTGGGACGAAGAGCAACCTGAAGAGATTGAAGAACTGCCACTTCACCCAGAAAAAAACAACGGTTTGGTGTGGTTTGTGGGCCGGTGGGATCATCGGTCCATATTTCTTTAAAAATTATGCCGGTGCGAACGTAACCGTCAATGGCGACCGTTATCGTGCCATGATAACCGACTATTTGATGCCTGAAATTGAAGCTCGTGATCTCGGCGACATTTGGTTTCAGCAAGACGGCGCCACTTCCCACACATCGCATCAATCAATGGACTTATTGAGAGAACATTTCGGTGGGCCGGTCGATTGGCCACTAAGATCGTGTGATATCACACCGTTAGACTTTTTCCTGTGGGGATATGTAAAGTCAAAAGCTTATGCCGACAAACCCGCTTCGATTCAGGTTTTGGAGGAAAACATCACGCGTGTCATTCGCCAGTTATCAGTCGAAATGCTCGAACGAGTGATCGAAAATTGGACTCAACGGATGGACCATCTTCGACGTAGCAACGGCCAACATTTGATAGACATAATCTTCAAAAAATAAATGCCAAAGAATGTTCTTTCAAATGATAACAAACATTCTCCATTAAATTTGAATTTTCTGTTTTTTTTTCTTTAAAAAAGTAGGGAACCTCGAAATGGATCACCCTTTATATGTCTCTGTGGTCCGCCACCCAAAATAGGTGAATTGTAAGATGCTCCGCCATTTCATTGATTCGTTTGCTGATTTCGATTTGAACGAGGTGGATTCAAGGGGTTTTGATTGTCACTTGGCTTTCACTGAAGATGTTAATATACTTCGTGGATATGACATTCCTGTAATGTCAGGACAGGACAAGGCTTCTTTAATTGCCATGATTTCCGTGTGTAAAACGCTACAATGATCGGGAAGGCGAATGAATATGCTTAGGTTAAGCATCTCACGGAGAACACCTCTACCCATTCCCGATTTTTTTTTAGAAGCGTCCGTATAGATGTGAATCGAGTTATTGCTTCCGACAGTATTCGACTGACATTCAAAGCGAATGGAAATTGTTGTCCTGAAGTTATGACCAAAACTGAGTTGTTTTCTAAAAATGGGGCGTGGCAGTGGGCGGTTGCAAAATGTTTACACTTGTGCGTAGTGGTGCGATTCGTGTTTTCTGTGATGTTAAGGTGATTCAGAGTCTTTGTGTAGTGGGTGTCCGCTGTGTGGGTGTCCATTGTGACGAGACTCACAGTCTCAGTATAGACATCTAGGGGCACTAGATGTAGGATAGCATTTATTGCTGCGGAGAAAGTTGTTCTAAAAGCTTTTGCCTATGCAAGCTGATTTTTGAACCTTGCTTACTAGGTTGCGGTTGGTGGTTGTTTCAAAAGCTGTTCACCGGACTAAGACCCCATACAGGAGTATGAGTCTAATGTTAGCCATGTAAAGTCAGAAGGGTATGTATGGTTGCATACCCCATTTCATTCTGATTGCATTTTTAAAAGAACATAAGGCTACGGTGTCTTTCTTAATGATTTTTTGGAGGTTTTGGAGGTTTTCCAGTTCAATATCTTATCCAAAACCAGACCCTGGTATTTGGCTGACTATGCGAACTTGATGCTGAAGCCATTCAGTTTGGGAGAGTCAATTTGCGGGACTTTGTATTTCCTGCTGAAAGTGACCAATTACGTTTTTTTAAGGGGTTTTCGCCAAGTTGGCGATGTATAAGAGCCAAACTTAGGCTGGAAGTCTTATGTTTTCAAGACATGAGCGAACGGATTGTAACAATTCGCATCAAAGCCAAATTGACCAACATATGCCTTATATGCGCTCACGCTCAGACGGAGAGAAAAGGTAGGAAGAGTAGCCATTTTTATAAGTATTGTCGAAAAGTACCTCCTACACGACAACACGTCTGGTAACGGAATTAAGCTTTTTGACTTCGCTGCGTAAAGAAATGTCAATATCGCAGTACACGGTTTTCTTACCTCGATATTCATAAGGTAATATGGCGACCTCCTGATCAACGAACAACGTTCAATCAAACTGCCCACATTGCGATACACAAATGGCACACAACTAGTATTTTGGATGTCCGAACATACTGAATGGCTAACATCGAATCGGACCACAACCATGTTGCAGCCATTGTTATGCACCACGAAACAGAAAAATGAGAAATACTGAGAAAAAATGTGACTGCAATCGCATGAGACCGTCATATCCTTCGCAGAACTCGGATCCCTCTCCATTGATACCATGCCAGCATCTAAAGGGCTAAGAACAATGGCAACGATACCAAAAACCCATTAGATCAGCCGCAACTGATGTGCTAGGTTTCTCGAAACTACTAGCATCAAACCGTTACCGTCAGATACTCGCATCCAAGAACGAGGCTAAGCTGCAGGTGAAGATGAATGCTACCGCAAAGAAGGAGGAAGAATACCGGCTTTTCAGATAAAAGAAAATAGATCCATGCGATCCAGGATATATATCGCGGTGACACTCCAGGAATAATGTTCGCAAGTTTTACCAAAGTGTAAGCCGCGAAAGCCAGGGATACAAGGCTCAAACAGAATCCTGTCTATATGAATAAGTAGTTGAGACTCATTCGATGCTGAGGATATGGAAGAAGCACTTCAGCATGCTGTTAAACGGCGATGGCGAACAACATTCCGCTGTCAGGTAGAACGAACCATTCAATGTTGGCAACGACAGCGAAATCTGCCAACCACCCGACCTGAGTGAAGTAAGGATAGCAATATCTAAACTCAAGCTTAATAAGGCTGCCGGAAATGACGGCCTTCCCGCTGAGCTTTATAAAGCCGGCGATGAGGACTTGGTAAGTAACATCCAACTGATAAGCCAAATCTGCTCGGATGAAAGTATGCCTGAAGAATGGATCCTCATCGATCGGCGGTCCGAACCAAAAAAAAAGTAGATCTCTAAACTGCGCCAAGGACATAAGTCCCCTCAACATCGCCCACAAGATCCTATCTGCCGTAACATGTGAACGTCTGAAACCTTTTACCAACAACCTGAGCGGCCCTTATCAGTGTGGATTTAGGACAGGAAAGTCCAGAACTGATCAAATCTTTACATTTCTGCAGATCCCCGAAAAAACCAAGAAGCCCAAATCTATACCCGCCACCTATTCATCGATTTCAAAACCGCATAAGACAGCATTTATAGGGACGAACTATACAGAGCTGTGTCTAGTTTTGGTATACCGCCCAAACTCGTCCGTTTGTGTAGGATGACGATGCAGAATTCTATCTGCTTCATCAAGGTCGGAACGACCTCACCGACACATTCGATTCCAAAAAAGGATTCAGGTAAGGCGTTGCGCAGTCATGTGACTTCTTCAATTTGATTCTTGAGAAGATTGTGCAAAACTCCAGAGCCAACATCAGAGGCACAATTTTCCAAAAATCGGTGCAAGTACTAGCATAAGCCGACGATATTGACATCATCGGTACGACTCAACGTGATGTTATAGAGAAGGAAGCGCCAAAAGTGCGTTTAGCAGTAAATGAGGGTTACCCTAGGCTTATATTGGCAAAAAAAGGATACACAGCATCGACGAATTGGACAGAACGTCACAATTGACAGATATAACTTTGAGGTAGCAAGGGTCTTTGTCTACTTTGGCTCACACAACAACATCTTCGGAAATTAAACGATCTTGCCAAACGCTATTTCTTCGGACTAAGATGGCAATTCTGTAGTCAAGCCCTCGCCCTTACTATTAAGGAAATCCTGTTTGAGAGCCTGATCCTGCAAAAGTCCTGCTCTGCGGAGTTGAAGCTTAAACCGTGTCAAAAGTGGATGCAGAAGTCCTTGGTCTTGTTGAGAGATTATTTCTGCGGTCCGGTATGCGTTGGCGGGGTGTTTAGACGAAGATTCAACCACGAGCTTCTCAACGACATACCTCTTGTCAAAAAACTCCACATTGGACATTTTAGATGGCTTCGAAATCTAGAGCGAATTGACACCAATACGTCGACGCATTATAGGAAGACCTCGCCTCAATGATGGTACATCGTACATGGGCAGTGGGCACCCATTCCATACATGGCTTCATGTGATCTCTGTGCGACGAGACTCTATGAACGATGAAAAACGTGAGTTGTAGATAAGGGGTGCTCCCCAAATACTTCGATTGCCGGGAGGGCATTAATCGCATCCCTTTTATCCCTATTATTAAACGTTGGTTTACAAAAACCTATATGGAAGTAAATTCATTTCAATAGGCCTTTGTTGCGACGCTGTATCTTCAGTATCTTGAGCTTGGAGCACTTTCTACCAACACAATATCGATAATTCTCGATATCGTTCTCAATAACCTGCAGATGATTCAACAAGGTTCCACGATGCACAATGGCCATCATACCTTACGAGTAATTTGGAAATGATGTCTTCGAGGCACTTACCCACCATTGAACCTCCTTAAATTGGCCAAGCAACGGTTATTGAAATTCCACGGCCAATCCTCACAAAACGAAGTAAAACCCATATTATCGTGTTCCCTTTTCAAAAGGATGGTGGAATCCTTTTAAAAGCGAACTCAATAATATGACCAATTGGGTATGCAAATTTCTCCAATCGTATGGCAGGCATCCTGTTCTCTGCTCTGGCCCCGGTTCGCATTTCATTCGCGCGAGTGCATCATATTTTCCGCTTCAGTTAATCAAAACGAATTAAGATAAAATGTCTCCAAACAATTCATTCTCCTCCTCTTAATTAACACGACAGATGACAGGTGACATTCCAATCACGAAATCAGTGCTTTTGCCTCATCAACGGAAACCCTAGACTGTGGACATGCTCGGTGAGCCAATGAGGAGCACTTAATTTCAATTCTTTGGACACCACTCAAATTTTCAACTAATTGAATCTGTTATATGGACGGAGGATCATTTTGGTTTTGACGTGGTCCCTTCCGCATGGCGCCACGGTGCGGCAGCACAATCAACAGCTGAAAAATGAGATGTGCTGGTGGATATATGATCCTGCGGTTGTAGGAATGTGAATGCCGAATGCCACCACCACCCACGAATATACGAAGATGAAGCAGCTGAAGTAGATGTGTTCAGCGAATTCCAGCTTTTGTACTATCCGTCAAACTTAATGGCCTTGTTCATAGTGCGCTGTGAATAGCAACGACTCAATTACCAGGAAACATGGAAATATCGAGGATAAAAGATGGGAAAATAAAATGCCCGACCGGATGCAATAAAATGAGAAAAAAAAACCTACAAGTACACACAAACACGTTTTAAGGAATCCCAATGTAAAAGGAAATTTCACGTGGAAGAGTGGGGCTGAGTGAATGAAAATTTTGTGGTGCGACTATGGTTTTAGGTTTTCCCATTCAAATGGTTTGGTCGTGGTGAATTTTAATTGCTTGTCATTTTGAGATGTAAATTCGACGGATGATGGTACTGGTGAATGTGCTTAAAATTCAGCTTTAGACTGAAAAGAAAACAATACCACGATATAAGAATAGAAATCCTTTTAAGAGCTATGACAATACTTAGAGCTGTCCTTACATACTTACGTTCATAAGTGTCGCTAGAGTCCGGAATGCAACTGGGCCTCAATCAGTATGATTCTTCGAATAGCCCGGGATATAGATAACAACCTCTACTTGCCCTTACGCACTTCAATTTGTTTGAGGTTTCACTTACGACGGGCTCTGTGGTGCAAGGGTTAGTGCCATGAACTGCGATGCAGAAGGTCTGGGTTCGATTCCCATACGTAGCAACAACTAAAATATTGTTCACTGGGCCTCCTCCCGTGTTGATCTGACAAATCAACCGAGTTGTATCAACTGCCAAGAATAGCTTATCGCAATTTCGCCGTTCGGAGGATGTCGCGCTTACTTGCAAAAAGTTCAAACGCACATATGGATGGTTGCAAAAAAGCTTCGCCCTGGGTAATAACGAGCCTGTTGCGCCAAAAATTTGTACACGTTTTTGGCGCCACTAAGATCGAGATCGGGTGGCTCAGTGGCGCGATGGTTAGTGCGATGAAATGCCGTGCAGAAGGTCTGGGTTCGATTCCCAGCCGTAGCAACACCTAAATGATTTTTCACTGGCCCTCCTCTCGTGATGATCTGACAAATCATCCGAGTAGTATCAATTGTCATGAAAAGCTTATCTCAACTTAGCCCTTCGGATTCGGCATCAAACAGGAGGTCCCGACATCGTGCTAAGAAGTACACACGCACACATGAATGGTTGTGAAAAAAAAAAGCTAGGCCCTGGGTACTAACGAGTCTGTTGCGCCATAAATTCATTTTTATTTATTAAGGGCGAGATCTTCCTCTACCTCCTCGTCCCACCACTGGCTGGGAACCAAAGACTCTGCGAGCCGGAGTATTGGTATACATTCGTTCTCCATGTCTTGGCCATCTTAAATATCCACTGCCGATTTTTTTCACCGGGGACATGTCGCTGTTCAGCTCGTATAATTTTTTGTTGAATTTTCCTCTCAAATCGAAATCCTTCTTCATCCGCTTTTGAGACGGTCCATGCATCAGTGCCGTAGAGCAGGACTGGGATGATCAGGGTCTTATAAAGGATCTCCTTAGTAGTTCGAGTGATAGCGTTACTACTAAATTGGGTTCTTAGCCCGATGAAACAGCGGTAATTCTTCGTTTAATTTCTGACGAGATGTTGTTGTCAGAGTTAATAGCGAGTCCTACCAATGATGTCAATATTGTCGGCGTATGTTAGTAGTTGCAGCGATTTTTGGAAAATTGTGCTTCTGGTGTTGGCTCGCGAGTTTTGCACAATCCTCTCAAGAATCCAATTGAAGAAGTCACATGACAGCGCATCGGCTTGCCTTAATCCATTTTTTGGTATCGAATGTGTCGGTAAGGTCGTTTCCTACCCTGATGGAGCAGCGAGAATTTTCGTTCGTCATCCTACACAAACGGACGAGTTTGGGCGGTATACCAAAACTTGACATGACTCTGTATAGCTCGTCTCTATAAATGCTGTCGTCTGCGGCTGTGTAATCGATGAATAGGTGATGGGTATCGATTTGGACTTCTTGAGTTTTTTCCAGGATCTATCGAAGTGTGAAAATTTGATCGGCTGTGGACTTTTTTTGCCCTTAAACCACACTGTCAAGGGCTTTTGGGATTTTTCAAGTTGTGGACTTTCCTGTTCTGAAACCACACTGCTTAGGAGCCGATCAGGTTGTTGGTAATCAGTTTCAGGCATTTCCCTATTAACGCAGATAGGATCTTGTAGGCGATGTTGAATAGACTTAGTTGGTGCTGTTCAGACGGTCTCCTTTTTTTGTGGGTAGGGCAAACGATACTGAGGTTCCATTCCGCAGGCATACTTTCATCCAACCAGATTTTGCTAATGAGCTGGTGGATGTTACTTACCAAGTCATCTCTGCTATTACCATTCAATGTTGACAACGACAGCGAAAACTGACAACCACCCAACCTGAGTAAAGTGGCATTATAAAGCTCAACGGGAAGGCCGTCATTTCCGGCAGCCTTATTTGGCTTGAGTTTAGATATTGATATCCTCACTGCACTCAGGTTGGGTGGTTGGCAGTTTTCGCTGTCGTTGCCAACATTAAATGGTTCGAACTGCCTGACAGCGGAATGTTGTTCGTCATCGCCGTTCAACAGTCTGCAGAAGTGGTTCTTCCATATCCTCAGCATCGACTGTGTCTCAACTGCGATATTTCCTTGTTCATCTCGACAGGATTCTATTCGAGCCTTGTATGGCTTTTGCGTTTTATACGTTGGTAAAACTTGCGAACATCGATCGCGTGCATTTCTTGCTCTTTCATTTTTTTTTCCTGAAAAGCCGGTGTTCTTCCCTTCTTCCATGCCTATAGAGCTCAATGGAATCTCTTGTCTTCACCTGCAGCTTAGCCGTGAGGGCATCGTTCTTGTCTGTGAGCATCTGGCATCTGTCGGCATTCCTCATCAAACCACGGGTTTCTTCTGGCTATAGTGGCATTTCATTCCGTAGTGAAGTTAATTAGCCTAATTCCGTTACCAGACGTCTTGTCGTGTAGGCTATGTTTTCCGAGAATACTGCTAAAGATGTCTTCTCTTCCTAGCTTTGCGTAAAAATCTGCTTTGGTAGTCACTTATAGGTTTTGTCAAGGAGCTCATAGAAGCAATCCCCAGCAGTATTACCTTTTTCCTTCGTCGGGGCATGAACGCATATACGGCTTGTGTTGGCAATTTTTGCCATGATACGGATTGTTACAATGCGTTTGCTAATGTTTTGGAAACAAAGATTTTCTGCTTTGGGGTGTCACTTATAACTAATCCGCTTTCGAGTAGTCGCTGTTTCTACTCTCTCTACTTTGCCCGGCCCATCCCATTGTATTTCCTGGATGGCAGTAATGTCTGATTTGTAGCTGTTTAGGGCTTCTGCTAGTGGTTCGCTTGCACTCCACCTATTCCATTTGGTCGCCTCCAATTTTCAATTCACTTTGGAATTTGCAAAGACTATTAATAAGTCACAGGGTCAAACAAGGTCAAAATGTTTCTTACATGGATTTCCTAAATGTTGCTTGTTCTAGCACTCGCAATCCATCAAGTTTTTCATTCATACACCTCAGGGATAACAAAATCATTCCAATTTTTATCATATTATGTCGTTGGTACCGCCTTACATTCCTGTATACTACTCACGGTCCTTCTTTGATGGAACATATGGTTCCGTAGATCCACAATATAGAATCGTCTATTTTCGTGAACCCACTGATATCAGGTAAGCCATCAAACGGACAAGAAAACGTCTGTCGGGGCTGCCAGTACCCATGAAACTGCAAGCTTAAGACATGAATAATTCAACTTCTTGGAAGAACTATGCAAACACTTAAAGGACGTTGATCAGTGCTTGTCTACGTAACACTTTTGATCGTATATATGAAAAAAAAGACTGTTGACATATAAATGCCTTCACGTAAGAAAAAAACAAACAAACATATGAGATGGCTACAGGCCGCTGTGCGAATCGTTTAAGATTGTCTAAATATCTAGTTCATACGCTTTTTCAAAATTCCATACCATTTGAACAAAAACAGCAGCTTGCTGAAAAGTAGGCGTGGCAGTGCTCGGATTTAGAAAATATTTACACTTGTTAGGGTACAAAAAATCATGTCACTTCAAGACCTTATAATAATTAGCTTTCTGTTGAAGCGAATCTAATCAAGGATCCATGACTCAAAGTTCAGACGAGATAACAACTGTCTGCAATCACAACATGGCACAAGTTCCCCAAACCGAATTGAGTCAACGTTTATAAAAACCTGAATAAATGAATACCATCCCTCATGTAACCCTGAAAACTTTGTGGACTCGCAGATGCAATAAACTTTTGCCACACATAAGCCTCATAAAATCAGTTTTCCGAACTACAGAAATAAACGCAAACAAAGCGCTTTTCCCAAAGTCCCATTTACCCAAATGACATTTAATACCACATACCGAGTCCTGGATAGATTCCTAGCGAAAATCATTAAGTTTCTATGGCGTCGTATCCTTGGAAGGAAAAATGTAATTTTTCGTCTCTCTTATGGCATGAGGTATATTACCAAGACGTGCATGA
The DNA here is from genome assembly GCA_949824845.1 of Rhingia rostrata. Taxonomy (NCBI): domain Eukaryota; kingdom Metazoa; phylum Arthropoda; class Insecta; order Diptera; family Syrphidae; genus Rhingia; species Rhingia rostrata. The sequence goes on along the minus strand of OX463755.1, from coordinate 25,340,789 downwards.
ATGTGACCTAATGACAATTTTGGAGCACGTGTGTTAATTTGACTCCTTAACTAAACTGCGTCGTTGGTTATTAAGTTCAGTTAGTGAAGTCTGGAAATTTGACAGAGAGGTGTACACCCCCGACGCGACACTGGTACCACCTGGCAAGGTGTTGCCAAAAGGAACTCAGATTAAGTAAAGAAGTTCCCACCAAAAGGATAACACAAATAATTTTCACTTTTGCAAATACGTGACGAAATAGATTCTCAAAAGGATTATAACACATACTCATGGCCTCATGGGTGTATGTGTAATCAACCGAAACAATTAAATTTAATTTGTTTCAAAAAAAAAAAAAATAGTCTGAGAGTATTTGCGTACGTAATTAATTTATAATGCATTCACAATCCCAAATGGGGGATATAGATACATTTTAAGTGTGTGTTTGTGTGTGTGGTTTTTTTGGGTGGCCATACATATGTATTCATTCACTTAGTACACTTGAAATAATATTAAGCATGCAAACGCAACCAAACCAATAAAAATATCATTGCGAATGCTACACTCAAAAGCTATAAATTTCCTAATTAAATATACAAAATCCACTTAAATTAACATAAATAACAAACCGTTATTTTAATCAACTGCAATGCAACCCTATTTACAGTTGATTTGGCAACCATGAGTATTTTAAAATGCAGAGCTGAGGGTAATATAATTTTTTTTTTATTTGTAGTGACGAACACAATGGCATGGAATGAAGGACTTAATTCAGAAATAATCAACAAATTTATTTAAATTTTAATTTGTTTTTTTTTTTTTATCTTTTAGAACCTTCTGCATGTTTTTTTTATTGGGTTTTGACTTTCTGTAGAACGCATAATAGAACAGGCAACTATTATATATTTACGTGATTTAACGAAAAGGGGCGATTCAAGTTGCACTCAGGTACACTCTCAGTGACACCTATAAAGTGTGAAAGGCTATTGGCAAAGCTGTCAAAATACCACAACAATGGTGCACGGACACCACCAAGAATCTTTTGGTTTGATTGATCCGGAGGAAGCCGTCTTCGACGACGATTTCTATGTTATTGAAGATCCTCAGGAGAAAGTGGAGGCAGTGGGGGCTGTCTTTCAGGAAGTGTATAAGGTGAATGATAGCATTCGCCCGAACCGCGTCCTGGAAAACAATGCCCTGCTCCATCATTTCTATATCCGAAACGACATAACGCAATGGCGATCTGAGAACCGTGGTTTCACCCGGTTTGATGACGAAAACTTGGCAAACGCCATAGTCGCCGAGCGAAGTGGGTCTAGTCCCCTGTTAATCTCGAAGGTGGAACTCCAGATCATCTTCGATTCCATAAAGAAAAAGAAGTCAGCGGGAGTCGATGGTATATCCAACATTGTACTGCGACACTTACCACCTGAAGCTGTGGACATTTACGCCACGCTGTTCAACAACGCGCTGAATAATGCATATTATCCAGTACGTTGGAAGACGGCGGTGGTTCATCCTCTCCCGAAAAAGGGAAAGGACAACTCCAATCCGGCGAATTTCCGGTCGATAAGTCTCCTTCCGAGTATCAGCAAGGTTTTCGAAAAGATTCTCAATCGAGCACTGTTCAAGTGGTCTGAGGACAATAATATCATACCAGAGAACCAGTTTGGCTTCAAGGCTGGACATGACTGCATTCATGCCGCCTCCAAACTAGTTTCTGATATACAATGGAACAAAGCTAAAAAACAGTGCACCGGTGCATGTCTGGTTGATTTAGAGAAGGCTTTTGACACCGTATGGTTAGAGGGCCTCTATCTAAAGCTGACCAGACTTGGCATAAGTAAACCACTGCTATATATGCTTCATGACATGCTGACTGGTAGAACGTTTGTTGTCAAAAGTGGCAATGTAACTTCTACCACAGAATTTTTCATTAAGAATGGTCTGCAACAGGGAGCGGTCAACTCGCCGATTCTCTTCAGCATTTACACCAGTGATATGATAGGCAGTCTAACTCAGGCAATTGCGTATGCGGACGATCTTATCGCGTGCAGAACAGCCTCTACTGTCGAAGTCATTCGAACTTTTTTGCAGCGGGACTTCGACAAGATCCAGAGATATTGTGATGACTGGAAGTTGAAAATCAACTTTCAGAAATCAGAACCTATCCTGTTTAGGACACCGTTGTCTAGGGCCTCTAGGGATACGAGAAAGAACTGGCGAAAGCTGGTGATCGTTGGACCAAACGGACAGCCACTGGCAAGTAAAAGTGTAGTAAAGTACCTTGGCATCTGGTTAGATCAGTATCTATTTTTCGGAAGACATGTAGATGCTGCTCTGGCTAGAGCTAGGGAAGCATTTGCCCTGACGTTGCCCCATTTCAAATGGAAAAGATACGGGTGTTTGAGAGGCAGTGTCTGAGGAGCTGCCTTGGACTTCACAGAACACCAGTATCTGACTACACAAAATACTATTCCACCAGGTCCTATACAACGGGGCCAACATAAACCGAATAGACAATTTTCTTGTGAAACTCATTCGGTTTCACGCTGCAAGAGCGATGGCGTCGAACAATAGTCTCATCTTTGGGGCCTTCTATCCCAATGATGAATATTTTGAGAGTGCGCGTTTAAGTGGCTTTATTCCGCCCGAAGCTTTCCTATATTTGGATAGTCGAGGGCTAATACAGGATAGATCGGCGGTTCCGCTAATCTACCACGTCTTCCGACGAACTGTGGATAGGCGGCTCCTATACGACCGAGACGTCGTCGCTCAGGGCGGAGGAGAGCGCCTGCGGTTCAGCAGGAGTGGGTCCGATTGGGACCGTCGGAGTAGGTCATAACAGGAGAACCTGTTGTGGTGGTTGAATGAGTATAAAAGATAGTTGGCTTAAAATTGTTATTTTATGGCCGACTTACATAGTTTTAGTCTTAGGTTTAGGTGCAAAGCAGTCATGGGGGCACAAAAAAAAAAAAAAAAACGCTTGCTGTGGCTGTTCTAATTTTTAAGTTATTTTTAGGTAGTTTTAATGAATTTTTAAGTAGTTTAAGTTAGTCGATAAGTAGTTTTAATTAGCATGTAAGTTTAAATAAAACAAAAAAAAGACAAGGAACCAAGTTTTTCAAAGTTTTCTTGGTAAAAAAATTTTGTTACTTTTATATTTATATCTTAGATAATAGGCCGAAAGGCATTAGAATTAAGTTATAGAGTAATTTAGGGCTCCCGCATAGAGCAAGTAAGTTAGTTAAGTAGTTGATAAGTAGGCTAGTTTTTTCATGAATTTTTGTTAGCATTTAAGTTAGTTTTAAGAAAAATAAAATAAAAATGAATTTGAAAAAAAAAAATCTTTTGGTTTGATGAAGAAGCACACTCAGCACAATCAAACGGATAGGAAGCGATCCTGTCAGAAGATCGAATCTTGCTCATCAGCTTGACAAGTTAAAAAGATAAAAGGTGGAAAGAGACAGAAGAAGTACTCGAACGGTGATATTCAAGGATTATTGTTCAGTTATGTTGGACTTAAAATTCACCGGGCCAGGGGAAGTAGTCACTAACTAAGAGCCAGTCTTTCAGTGCAAGACCTATCTAGATTCATGATAAACCTCAACCAATTTGTTCACTTTATCGGGTTTTTCAACAGGGACGCTACAAAAGTTGAGCGACAGGGACAGCAAACGACGCGATATTTCTTGCCGCTCTTTTGACATTTCTCTACAGTAAATTTCAGCCATTTCATGATGGAAAGATATACGATCCAACAACGAGTCGAAATTATTAAAATTTACAACCGAAATTCGGAGTCAGTGGCCTCAACGTTAAGAGCGCTACATCCAATTTATGGTCTTCATAATCCTCCTAGCAGATCAACAATTGAGCGTCTAGTGGAAAAAATTGAATCCACAGGTACAGTACAAAATGTTCCCGTGCCAGTGAGACAAAGAAGTGCCCGTAGTGTCGAGAATATTGCTGCCGCTGAGGCTTCAGTTGCAGAAAGCCCAAATGTGTCTCTCACACGTCGTTCTCAAGCGTTGGGAATGTCTGTGACGTCTTTGTGGCGAATTTTGCGAAAAGATCTTAGCCTACACCCTTACAAGATTAAATTGACGCAAGAACTGAAGCCGCTTGACCACCAGAAGCGTCGTATGTTCGTGAATTGGGCTGAGCAACAACTTGAAAATGATTCGGATTGTCATCGAAAAATCATCTTCAACGATGAGGCTCATTTCTGATTGAAAAGCTTCGTCAATAAACACAATATGCGGTATTGCTCAGGCAGCAATCCACTCGTACTCCATGAGTCATCATTGCATCCCGAAAAAAATACAGTTTGGTGTGGTTTATGGGCCGGCGGCGTCATTGGGCCGTACTTCTTCCGTGTTGATCAAGACCGGCACGTTACTGTGAATGGGAATCGCTACCGTTCAATGATAATCGAATATTTTTGGCCCCAATTGGATGATATGGATTTGGAGGACATGTGGTTGCAACAGGACGGCGCCACAAGCCACACAGCGAATGCCACAATCAATTTATTGGAAACCAAGTTTGGAGAATGTGTTATCTCACGAAATGGTCCAGTCGCTTGGCCGCCTCGGTCGTGCGATTTGACGCCGTTAGACTATTTCCTGTGAGGCTACGTCAAGTCTATGGTCTATGCCAACAAGCCAGCGACGATTGATGAACTTCGTACGAATATCGAACGTGAAATTGCAGCAGTGTCGGCCGATTTGTGCTTGAAAACCGTCGAAAATTGGGTTCAGCGTCTGGACTTCTGCAAGCATGCCCGGCGTGGCAATGCAAAAGAAATCGAGTTCCATACATAATGGCATAAAAAACTTTTGTACCTCTCTTATTGAAAAACCATTTAGAAATGAAAACCCAGCACAGAAATACCCAAGATAAAATCAACAATAATGTTGACTACAGTCCAAGTTGGCCTTAGACGTTTTAACAATGCCTAGTGGTTTTTAACTCTGACTACACATCATATATTTTTTAGACAGCTTACTTTTAACCTCCAAGTGGTAACCATCCGGTACTGGTCTAATCCAACCGGATTTGACTTTCTAAACGATAAGCTCGAGTGTTGATAACACGGCTAAAAACAGCGACGCTATAAACAGCCAGGTCACAGCCGGCCTGCTGTTCCACGCTGTTCCATGCGAACCTATTAAGCTGCTTCGACATATTTGGAAAACAGGTTGTCTGAGAATTTCAAGGGTTAGTCAGGCCCCTCGAACAGAGGTGGTGGCTGATGATCAGGAAGGCTAACGGCAGCGCTCAATCACGTAGTGGATACTGGTGGCCTCGTGTCCACAGGGTATCTAATAAATTGGAACTGGCCCTACAGGCTGGGGTTTGTGCTTTGGGTTGACAACCCACCCTTTAAAAAAAAAAAACAATTGTTACGAAGAAACCAATAGCCTTGGAAACGACGAATTTTGTTTTTGACGACCCTGCTAAACGAAAAAAGGTCAATGACGTTCGTATCTGCACCTGGAGTATAAGAACATTAAACAGGATAGATGAAAACCAACAACTATCAGAAGCCCTACTGCTACAAAGCAGATATTACTGCCATACAGGAAATACAATAGGATGGGCCGGGCTAAAAGAGGATGAGAAACTGTGACATCTACTACGGAACGTGTTATAGTGAGCAGAAACAGCGACTATTCGGATGTGGATTTGTTATAAGTGCCAGACTTAGGGCGCGGTTATACGGCCAACCCTAGTAATCGCTACCTTGAGCTAGTCCACGCCAGTCGGCGCTAGTGCACTAGTAAAAAACGGTGGACGATTGTTCACCCTAGTTTAAGCAAGTAACCTTCGAAATCACATGAGTTTTGATGTACAAAATTACAAGCGTGTACTAGCGTGGATCAGCGCGGACAATCGCTAAAGCAAAAAGCGTGATATGTGACGTAACTGTGGACTTAGGCAAAAAGTTTAATGTTTCCAAGACATTAGGGAACGCATTGTAACAATCCGTATCAAGGCCAAATTCGCAAACATAAGCCTTACATGCGATAAACCCCCCCAAACGAAGGGGAAAAGATGAAATAGCTAAGGATTGCTTGTACGAGCTCCTTGCCAAAACCTATGAGCGACAACCGAAGTACGATGTTAAAATCGTGCTGAGTGATTTTAACGCAAAGGTAGGAAGAGAAGACATCTTTAGCACTATTGTCGGAAAACGCAGCCTATACGACAACACGTCTGGTAACGGACTTAGGCTAATTGACTTCGACACGGAAAAAAGTGCCAGTACAGCCAGAACATGGTTTCCATACAACGATATCCATAAGGGGACATGCCGGTCTCCAGATCAACGATCGGTCAACAAAATTGATCACATTGCGATAGATCAGCGGCATGCATCCGGTATTTCGGATGTCCGAACATTCCGAGAGGCTAGCATCGATTCATACTAGCCAAAGTAGGAATGCGGATATCCACCACGCGACGACAAGTCAGAAATGCTGTGAAACGATTTAATGCCGAAAAATTGCAATCGCAAGAGACCAACGACGCGTTTCCCTAGACCTCTAGCAGAGTAACACTATCCCACCACCATCTTATTTCAAAGAAAAATGGCAAATGGGAATGATGCTAGTTTTCTCGCGCCCACCAGCACGAAACCACGGTTTGATGAGGAATGCCAACAGATGCTCGCAGCCAAGAACGAGGCCTACATGGCTAAGCTGCGGAGGAAGACAAGAGCTTCCATTGAGCACTATAGTCAGAGAAGAAGGGAAGAACACCGGCTTTTCAGAAAGAAGAAAAAAATGAGCAAAAAAAAGATAGCGATCAAGGATATAGAGAGGTTCCACTCTGGGAACGATATTCGCAAGTCTTAACAAAGTGTAAAACGTCAAAGCCAAAGAAAAAGGCTTGTGCAAAATCCTGTAGAGATGAACAAGGAAATATCGTAGTTGAGATGGTCGATGCTGAGGATATGGTAGAATCACTTCTGCAGACTGTTAAACGGCGATGACGATCAACATTCCGCTGTCAGGTTGAACGAACCACTGGCAACGACAACGAAAATTGCCAACCACCCCACCAGAGTGAAGCGAGAATAGCAATATCTAAACTCAAGCTAAATAAGGCTGCCGGAAATGACGGCCTTCCCACTGAGCCTTAAAAAGCCGGTGGAGATGACTTGGTAAATAACATCCACCAACTCATAAGCCAAATCTGGTAGGCTGAAAGTATGCCTGAAGAATGAAACCTCAGCATCGTTTGCTTCGAAAAAAGGAGACCCTCTGAACAGCGCCAACTACAGAGGCATAAGTCTCCTCAACATCGCCTACAAGATCCTATCTGCCGTAATATGTGAACGCCTGAAACCGTTTACCAACAACCTAATCGGCCCTGATCAGTGTGGTTTTAGGCCAGGAAAGTCCACAACCGATCAAATCTTCACGCTTCGGCAGATCCTGGAAAAAAACCCAAGAAGTCCAAATCAATACCCACCAGCTATTCACCGATTGCAAAGCCGCATACGACAGCACTTATAGAGACGAACTATACAGAGCCATGTCTAGTTTTGGTATACCGCTCAAAATCGTCCGTTTGTGTGGGAGGACGATGGAGAATCCTCGCTACTCAATTATGATCGAAAATGATCTCGCCGACACATTCGATACCAAAAAAGGATTTAGGCAAGGCGATGCGCTGTCATGTGACTTCTTCCATTTGATTCTTTAGGAAGATTGCGCAAAACTCCCGAGCCAACACCAGAGGCACAATTTTCCAAAAATCTGTGCAACTACTAGCATACGTCGGTGATATTGACATCATTGGTAGGACTCAACGTGATGTCATACCCACCTCTAGTATAGAGAAGGAAGCTGCAAATATAGGTTAAGCAGTTAATTAGGGCAAGGCGAAGTATATGCTGTCAACACGAAAGGACACACAACATCGACGAATTAAACAGAACGTCACGATTGACAGATATAACTTTGAGGTAGTACGGGACTTTGTCTATCTCGGCTACGCCATTAACTCTGACAACAACATCTCGTCAGAAATTAAGCGAAGAATTACTCGTGCCAACCGCTGTTTCTTTGGGCTAAGAAGGCAATTTAGTAGTAAAACCCTCACACGAACTACTAACGAGATCCCATATAAGACCCTGATCATCCCAGTCCTGCTCTACGGCGCTGAAGCATGGGCCGTCTCAAAATCGGATGAAGAAATGCTTGGACGATATGAGAGGAAAATTCGTCGAAAAATCTTCGGTCCCATTTGCGTTGACGGGCTATGGAGACAAAGATTCAATTATGAACTAAACGAGCTGTACAACGACATGACCCTTGTCAAAAAAATCCCAATGAGAGTTTAAGATGGCTAGGATATGAAAAACGGATGAACACCAATACTCCGGCTCGCAGAATCTTTGATTCCCAGCCAGACGTCGGACGCAGTAGAGAAGGACCTCGCCTTAAGTGGCGCGAACAAGTAGAAATCGACCTCAACCAATTTGTGAAGCGCAACTGGAGGCAGTTAGCTAAGGACCGGGCTAATTGAATTGAAGAGGCGATTGATTGAGGTCCATTCCGGACTGTAGCGCCACATAAGTAAGTAGGTAAGTGATACAGGAACATCTGTGCCTACTTCGGTATTGAGCGTTGAATTTCGGCTCATCCGCCAGCATCTCCGTTCAAAGAGGTTCACTTACCCTTGAAATTCCTAATTAATCTGTCGTCCGAATATGTCAAAGCAGCCCATGAAGGTTATTCACATAGCTCATCTTAACCTGGACTTTAGACGTCACCGTGGTCTCTGCCGTTGGATTTTTTCTGCTCGGTTCACCCTTATCTACGATCAAAAATATTTTGATTGCTAATTTTGAAGTTCGGTTTCTATTTCTGTTAGATCTCGACAACAGAATTCAAAAATGTTGACTTTCCTTCAATTTTCGTCTTTTCGGACTGCAGTGCACCGTAAAAAAGATTCAGTTAACTAATGTCCTTAGAGTTTTGACTGCCTTCAGTGTCAGTGTTTTATTACAAAAAAAAAAAATACAATGATGCCGCCATCTATCTCAAGCGATAACCACACCATAACATCTATTATCTCCTGAATCACATACCGTTGATAAACGCCTACCACTTAAAAGACTCCAATAGGCATTTCTACACAGATACTAATAATCTATTTACCAACTTTTCAAATCAAACGGCCCTCCTACTGCGGTTGATGACTTTAAAAAGTTTCAGACGTTCCCCAGCTCCATGGAGTTCAAAGCCCCTAAAAGCAAAGTAAATTGAGAAATAATCCTCACAATGGCAGGATGAAATACAAAAACCAAAGTCAAGTGAAAAGACAATTCACTACACGCCTGAAGAAATTCGTCCTTCCACCTATTACTCCATTAAAAGTGTCATTAAAACTTCCGTTTGCTTCAAAGCAAACAAAAAGCATAATTTCACCTTGTTCCACTGTATCACTCTGTATGGGTGTGTGTGTGTGTGTGTGTGTTTTCCCAATGCTACACGTGTACTCGACTGAAATCCTTCGCGGGGTAAAGCAAACAATTAAACTCTTCTGATGAGTGATGAGAGGTAGGAAAAATTTCATATCTTCATCGGATACGATACGATTCCTGTAAACAAGATAAAGCAGGAAAAAAAAATAGAAATTCTCATTTTTCTCCTGTCCTTGCACATCATACAGACACACGTATACAATGCTTGCTATTGTGCGACGCCGTTCAACTACTCCATACAATCCTTTGAGATACTAGATATGCACTTTAGTCATTGTCCCTCTCTAATAGCTCGCTTCGAGATACCAGCGAACGGCAAAGACCATGCTGGCTCCAAGGTATTCCATTCATGAGCTGAAGTCGCCTCAGCAGACAGCGAATGCATCACCCCACAGAGACAGATCCTGAAATGTAATTATTTCTGGCACGACCAGAACACAGGAGTTCCCTTTGCCATAGAATTGTGTGTCAGTCGACAGGACAATGGGCGAACTCTGTGTGAGTGGTTTAAATGCTTTGAGCTATTAATATTGGTCACAATTCGATGGCGCAATGAAAGGACATCGCAATAGGTGAACTGCAGATGATCCGCATAATAATTTGCCTCCTTTCCACCCAACCCGGAAGTAGAAAGAACAACAGTGGGACGTGGAATTTTTGGGCGATTTCATTTGTTGACCCATAAAAACGATGACGTCGAGGAGGGATACATAAATGGAGCCTCGATGTCACTGGAGGAGGAACAGTATAAAGCCGAATGGCTTTGAGCAATGCTAACGGATTACGAGATTATTAAATTTTCAACCATTGCCTTTCGACATCCTCTTCTCTTTCGACATCCTCTCTCCAGCTCACTTTGTCGTTGATGGCTCAACGGTGAGAGTTGCTGCATCACCTACCGCATTGCTTACTCTAACTTTACGACTCTTGTGCATGTCCTTTATGTACACACAGATACACGGAATATAAATTCGTTCATTTATGGATGAACAAACATAAAAATAGAAATATCCTTAAGAAGGCAAGTCGCACAACACACACAGCCGCAAGGTGAATGCATACTAGACGAAGCAAGGGACAAACAAGGATTTGGGATTTGAGAGCGGTCTTCCTTTTTTATTTTCATCAACTCAGGTTGAAAAAAGAGAAAATCTAGGATAACGACGATTCCAATGCGAATCCTACGTAGTGCATAATAGATCTGCCTCAGAATATCCTCGACAATAAGGTGGAAGCTAGCACTGCCAGGAGACACATTCCCAACCGTAGACCGTCGGAATACATGCACGGAAGTGAATTAGGAAATTTAAGACTTTTCAAGAAGCCTTTACGTAAATTTGGCAAGAACAAGATTTAATGAATGGAGTAGGTACCAACCTCTCATTCATGTACGGCTGTCAGGAAGGATTTTTTTTTTCTCATGCTCGTTTGCTTATGGAGGACCACCGTCGTCTGTATTTGTGTCCTGCTGTAGGTGAGGTTTGGCTTGTGAAACTAATTTAGGGAGAACAAGATCAGATTTTGGCGCTCGGTTACGTAAGGTAAAGTCGACTGACTACGGTCATACGAGTTCACTTCTGTGGAATTGTAGAAATGGTTACGTATACGACACGTATACCCTGATATTGGATGAATGCACTACCGACGTTATGACGATAAGGGTGATGTGGTTTTTGTGGATTTTGACTTTTTGGCTTTGTTTGTGTTGTTTTTCAACTTGTGGTACTTTTGACTTCTACAGACATGTACGAATTTTTTTGTAAGTGTGCAGCCGAGAGGAACACCTTTTTTCTTAAAGGCTGCCTTTAAGGTGGATACACAGAAATTTAATAAACTCTTATTGACCTCTGGGAGGGATGCAAGACTGGTTTCATGAATTTTTATGAAATTGAAACGAATGAAATTAAATATTATCAACGTCTTTGTGACTTTTGTGCTCTTGATGGTATTAAGTGGCACTCACTGTGACGCAGTGATTTTCAATTTTCTCAAGGATCTCATTGACATGGTATGGGGAAATGAGAATTGAGAGGACAAACAGTAATCAAGTGCTTTGTTTTATTTTCTTTATTTCTTTGGATGTAGATATGCAATTGCTTGAAGCGGTATTAACTGTACCTTGGCAGTTTTAAATCGAAAAAATAACACAATTCGTTCCTTACTTAGGTTTGGGGGTGCTTAGATTGGGTAGCTACGAATGGAGTGCTTTACATTCCTTTTTTAGTATCAATCCAGAGAGGAGTAATTGAAAGATGATTTTGCTCGGAACCAAATCAAATAAATACGGTGGTTCATGATTGGCATACATAAAGGAAAAAAGGTGGACAGATGGTAGGGCAATACCTAGCTGATGCCTATTTAATCCGAATCTCAGCTTCCACATGGAGACAGCAAGGATTCTAATAACTTGATCAGAGATAGGTTAGAACGTCCTTTTGTTTAGGCGATTGTTTCACTTTCACTTACCTAACCTTATCCATTTATCAGATAGAAGGTGGATAACTTAATATTAGAATCAATGGTGGCATCGGCTGTTTATAGGCGGATGCACCAAAACAAGCACGACTGCGTTCAAACGAGAATACAGATAGCCACTAGTTCAAGTGGTCTTGTGCTTCGTCAACATGAGCGGAATAATTCTGATAATCAGAATCAATCCGTAATTCAAGAACAAAGGCCTTATATGAACCAAGTGCTCCAACAGAGTAAACAGATGACATCACTTAACACCCAAAAATGTTGATGAAAAATAAAAATGTATAGTGACCCTTTAATTGTGTTAATTTTTCAAAAACTGAAAAATTTTGATACAAAGTGAAAATTTATCGTTTTCCTAGAGCGGTGTATACTTTTCAAAAACTTCAAAATTTTGTTGAAAAACGAAAATTTATTGTGACCCTAGGGTCGTGTAAAATTTTCAAAATTTTCAAAAAATTAAAAATTTTGGTGAAAAATGAAAATTTACCGTGACCCTACAGTCGTGTTAAATTTTCAAAAATTTCAAAATTTCAATGAAAAATAAAATTGTATCGTTACCCAAGTTGTGTGGAATTTTCGAACATTTGAAAATTTTGATGAAAAATAAAAATTAATCGTGCCCTAGAGTTGTGCAAAATTTTCAAAAACTTCAAAATATTGATGACAATTGAAAATTTATCGATATCATACAATCGGATAAAATTTTTAAAAACTTTTAAATTTTGATGAAAAGTGAAAACCCTCGTGACCGAGGAGTTGTGTGAAATTTTTCAAAGCTTCAAAATTTTGATGTAAAGTGAAAACTTGTCGTGACCCCAGAGTTGTGTAAATTTGTTGAAAACTTCAAAATGCTGTAGGAAAGTTAAATTTTGAAATTCTTCCAAGTTTTGATGAAAAGTGAAAATTTATTTTCATTCTAGAGTCGTGTAAAATGTTCAAAAACTTCAAAATGTCAATGAAAAGTAAAAATTTAACGTTAAACTAAAGTCGTGTGAAATTTTTAAGAACTTCTAATTTTTGATGACAAGTAAAAATTTATCGTAATCCTAGAGTCCTGTATAATTTTCAAAAACTTCAATATGTTGATGAAAGGTGAAAACTTACCGTCACCCTAGACTTGTGTAAAATTTTTGGAAACTTCAAAATGTTGATCAAAAGTGAAAACTTATCGCAACTCTTGAGATGTGTAAAATTTTCAAAAACTTCAAAATTTTGATGAAAATTTATCGTGACTCTTGAGTGGTGTCAAATTTTCAAAAAACTTCAAAATTTTTATGAAAAGTTAAAATTACCCGTCACCCCAGGGTCTTGTGAAATTTTTCAAAACTTTAAAATTTTGATGAAAAGTGAAAATTTATCGTTACCTAAAGTCTTGTGAAATTTTCCAAAACTTAAAAAAATTGATGAAAAATTAAAATTTATTGTGATTATAGGGTCGTGTAAAATTTTGAACAACTTCAAAATGTTGGTGAGAGTCGTGTACAATTTTCAGGAACTTCAAAATTTTGCAGAAAAGTGAAAATTAATCGTGCCGAAGAAGTCGTGTGAAATTTTTCAGAAACTTCAAAATTTTGATGAAAAGTGAAAATTTACCGGCACCCTAGGATCGTGTGAAATTTTCAAAATTTTGATGAAACGTGAAATATTATCGTGACGCTAGAGTCGTGTAAAATTTGCAAAATCTTCAAAATTTTGATGAAAAACAAAAATCTATCGAGACCCTAGTTGTGTGAAGTTCTCGAAAATTTTAAAATTTTGATGCAAAATAAAAATTAATCGTGACCTAAGAGTTGTGTGAAATTTAAAAAAAAACTTGTGTTCGTGTGAAATTTTCAAAAACTTCAAAATCTTGAGGCAAAATAAAAATGTATCGTGCAAATACTTTAAACTTTTGATGAAAAGTGTAAATTTATCGCTACCGTAGAGTCGTGTGAAGTTTTCAAAATCTTCAAAATTTTGAATAAAAATTAAAATGTATTACGACATTAGAGTCGAGTGAAATTTAAACAAAAAATCAAACCGCGCTTATTAGGGCTGATCATGTTATTAGTGAACGATTTCATGTATTCACATATTGCGGCAGATGGGATCTGGTAGGCGATGCGCAAATCGTTTACCTAATGCCCCCTATATATCCAGGTAAACATACTCCCATCCAAGAAATGGATGGTTCGGTGTCCAAAATCAAAATAATCGAAGAAATCTATTTCCCCCTCAAAGTTACTGTTTGGTTCAGGGTTTGCAGTTTTAAGGTGATTGGACCTTAGATTTTTTGGGACCTCAAACAAGGCTGGTGAACGGTACAGACAAGTTTTTGCCCAAATTAAAAAAAAAATTGGTTTCAAGCATTGTTAGTTCCAGTAGGACCAAGCAACCGTTCACACCGATCTTGTGTGGTTCGGTGTCCAAAATCAAAATAAACGAAGAAATCTATTTCCCCCTCAAAGTTACTGTTTGTATCAGGGTTTGCAGTTTTAAGGTGATTGGACCTTAGATTTTTTGGGACCTCAAACAAGGCTGGTGAACGGTACAGACAAGTTTTTGCCCAAATTAAAAAAAAAAAAATTGGTTTCAAGCATTGTTAGTTCCAGTAGGACCAAGCAACCGTTCACACCGATCTTGTGTGGTTCGGTGTCCAAAATCAAAATAAACGAAGAAATCTATTTCCCCCTTAAAGTTACTGTTTGGTTCAGGGTTTGCAGTTTTAAGGTGATTGGACCTTAGATTTTTTGGGACCTCAAACAAGGCTGGTGAACGGTACAGACAAGTTTTTGCCCAAATTAAAAAAAAATTGGTTTCAAGCATTGTTAGTTCCAGTAGGACCAAGCAACCGTTCACACCGATCTTGCAACAATGGAGATTCTTAATCGCCAAATACCAATACGTGATATATCCCGCTTGGCGATTTGAATTAACTAGCAAAATGACAAGATCTGATGGCGCCACACATCTACCTCCTTAACTTTTTAAAATTTCAATTTTACAACAACAAACCATAAACCTCGCAAGCCTTGAAAGGCAAATTTGGGGACAGATGTGTTGCAACAAAACAAGGCCTAACACAAATATTCATCAACTCAGTATGTGGCCATTTGAAAGATATACATTAGTTGGTTTTTCGTCTTAATGTCATCTTCCGATAAACTTATCTTGCCAATAGCATCCAATTCACTTCATGACATTACTTTTGTCGCACCCTGTACTCTAATTTTCAAAAGAAACTATGTAGCCTTGCAAATTTAAGGACAATAGATATTGCCAGGTTCCAAGTTCCAGAGAGACCAAAGCTTATTAAAGGCACGTCTTGGCTCCTCTTTCATCACCTCATCTTTGATCGATATCGTCAAATGCACCATCAAACTGAACCGCTTCCTTGGACTTACCCTTCATACCGCGTTCAGAAAAAAACAACCTACAAACGGAACTAAAAACGAAATACTGACACGCCCCTTAAGTTACATCCTTGAATAAAAAAAAAACGGATAAGTCTCAGTTCATTTCCTCAAACAGCAAAACTTTGTCTTTTCATTTGAAACTCATTCGTAAGAGAAACACAAATCCACGTTCTTCAAAATCTATCTAGATACTTTTTCAGTGCACATAAGAAAATTGAATTTAAATAATAAATAGATACTCGTTCCCGTAGTGCATCTTTTTTGTTTTGTAAAAATTTTGTAATTTCCTTTAGAGATGTTGACAGAAGTTCTTCTCAGCGTTGCTATCGTGATTTCGTTTCCTCTCAGGATAATGAGACAATAAACTAAAATTCCACACTTCCCCACTGTTCCTAATGACTTGATGAAACGCCACCTCAAAAAAGGATAGCAATGGCACCCAAAAAAAAACAAACAACTAATGTCCACTTAATGGCTTTGGTGTCATAATTAACTGGCCATTAGAATGGGGAACACTACTCCACTGTCCTAAGGATATTTTCTTTCCCTCCCCACCACAATTCGTCTAGACGGACACGATGAAATACGAACATCTGTGAAGATTTTACAGCTAATTAGCTTCCTGTCCTTTGGGGGGTGCGACAAGCTAAAAAAATTATAAATGCTTCGCAATTTGTCGAGGACATTACATTGAACTGCATTCAATCGATTTAATTGGACGATTAGGCTACTGAATGAGCTGTGTAATAGATTTTTCATTTGATGTCAATGGAGAGTTCGACATGGGGGTGGTGTTTGAAGCCAATGAAATTCACAAAGTTATTCAAATTGGCTTTGGAAATTGCTAATGATGACATCCTCGCAAGATGATTAGATGATAATTAGGTTTCTCTGGGAGGGTTGATGTCAGAGACTTGTTGAAGATATTTTTGTCCTCTGACAAATGTGTCCTTGTGATAGCTAGATGAAAGACTAAATTTCATGATGGTGTGACGTATTGTATGTACGTTTGTAACGTGAAGCTTGATTTCGACAGACAAAATGCTTATTTGCTTACTTAAGAGGCTTTTCAGTCTGGTGTGAACCTGTGCCTCAATTTACATGCTTCTCCAATTAGAACGGTCCTTAGCTAATTGCCTCCAGTTGCTAATTCAATTTATTTGCGGTCGATTTCTACTTGTTCGCACCAGTTACGGCGAAGTCTTCATTTCCTGCATCTGACGTCTGGCTGGTAACCGAAGACTCTGCGAGCCGGAGTATTGGTACCAATTGGCTCTACATGTCGTAGCCATCTTAAACGCCCAATGCGGACTTTTTTTTTGACCAGGGGCATGCCGCGGCAAAGCTCGTATAGTTCTTGGTTTAATCTTCGTCTCCATAGCCCGTCAACACAAACGGATCACAGATTTTTCGAAGAATTTTCCTCTCGAATCGATCAAGGATTTCTTCATCCGCTTTTGAGACGGTCGATACTTCAGTGCCGTAGAGCAGGACTGGGATGATAAGGGTTTTACATAGGATCTCCCGAGTAATTCAAGTGAAGGCTTTAATACTGAATTGCCTTCTTAGACCGAAGAAACAGCGGTTAGCAAGAGTGATTCTTCGTTTTATTTCTGAGTTGTTGTCAGAGTTAATAGCGGAGCCGAGATAGACAAAGTCCCGTACTACCTCAAACCTATTTCTGTCGAAGGTGACGTTCTGTCCAATTCGTCGATGTTGTGTGTCCTTTCGTGTTGACAACATTTACTAAGTCTTGCCCTCATTTACTGCAAAACCCACTTTTGCCGCTTCCTTCTCCACACTATCAAACGTGGCTATGATATCACGTTGAGCCCGACCAATGATGTCAATATCGTTGGCGTATGGTAGTAGTTGCACCGATTTTTGGAAAATTGTTCCTCTGGTGTTGGCTCGGGAGTTTCGCACAATCCTCTCAAGGTTCAAACTGAAGAAGTCACATGTCACCACATGTCCCTGCTTAAATCAATTTTTGGTATCGAATGTGTCGGTGAGGTCGTTTCTGACCCTGATGGAGCAGTGAGAATTCTCCATCGTCATCTCATCGACACAGACGAACGAGTTAAGGCGGTAAACCAAAACTTGAGATGACTCTGTAAAGCTCGTCTCAAAAACCGATCTCGTATGCGGCTTTGAAGTCGATGAATAGATGGTGGGTATTGATTTGGACTTCTAGGGATTTTTCAAGTTGTGGACTTTCCTGGTCTGAACTGAACTGGTCTGAAACCACACTGATTAGGAGCCGATCAGGTTGTTGGTAAACGGTTTCAGGCAATTCCCTATTAACGCAGATAGGATCTTGTAGGCGATGTTGAATAGACTTAGTTGGTGCTTTTCAGACGGTCTCATTTTTCGTGGGTCGGGTAAACGATACTGAGGTTCCATTCCGCAGGCATACTTTCATCCGACCAGATTTGGCTAGTGAGTGGGTGGATGTTACTTACCAAGTCATCTCCGATGGCTTTACAAAGCTCTATGGGAAGTTAAGCTTGAGTTAAGATATTGCTATCCTCACTTCACTCAGGTCGGGTGGTTAACAGTTTTCGCTGTTTCCGTTGCCAATGGTTCGTTCTGCCTGACAGCAGAATGTTGTTCGTCATCGACGTCTGCTGTGTCTCAACTACGATATTTCCTTGTAAATCTCAACAGAATTCTTTATGAGCCTTGCATCCTTAACATCGTTCCTGTTCTTTCTGAAAAGCCGGTGTTCCTCCCTAATTCTTTGCCTATAGAGCTCAATGGCAGAACTCGTCTTCACCTGCAGCTTAGCCTTGTAGGCCTCGTTCTTGGCTGCGATTTTCTGTGGGCATTCCTCATCAAACCAGTGGTTTCTTGCTGGTGGACACGAGAAACCTGGCTTATCAGTTGCGGCTGATCTAATGGCTTTTTGTCATCGTTACTGTTGATCTTCAACATTCAATGCTGGTGGTGTTGTGTGAGTTGAGAGGTTAAGGGATACGCGTTGAGCGAGGGTATTGGCGATCTCTTGCGATTGCAGTCTTTCGAGAATTATTTTTTTGCACAGTATTTCTGGATTGTTTTGGGGTAACAGAGTGAACAGAGCACTTACATTGATATTCTAACGCCAGTAGATATGTTTGGTTTTCCCCTCGTTATTTGCATGCTTTCTTATTTTCTTAAGTAGCGCTACAGTCCCGAATGAAAATGGGCCTCTACCAACATGCCTCTCCAATTAGCCTGCTCCTTTTTTACATGCAATAACAGATAAAACTGGACGCGATCGAGAAAGCAAACCGCAGATGGACAAACTGCACAACTAGTCAAAAATCCAGGCAACTCTGACCAAACCATAATCAGATGCGCTCCATCTGCTTGACAATGCTGAACAGATCAAACAAATGCACCATTATAGGTGTACTTATGGTACTGTCCTATAGGCCTACACTCGAGAAGGCTACAGAAGCTGCTTGGACGAAGAAGAGGAGGAAAGTACTCCTCACCTTCTCTGCTCTTGACCATATGGAAATCTATTTCCTTGATTATCTGGGGGCAAGTGTCGATGTCAGAAGCCTCTCACGCTATATAGTCCGCTCTGAATGGTTCAATTAGTCGTTAGCCTAATATAGCGTTTGCCTATATAGCGAAACTTGACAGATTCACGTGGAACCACAACGGACCTCTATGGTCTAAGCGTGCACGCGCATCGATTGCATCCACTGTAACCTAACCTTACCTAACCTAACATAGAATGTTGCCTTGTAGACCTCATTCTTGGCATATTTCTTTGATTTTATAGCGTCCTTAGAAGAGTCCTTCCATTTCGCAAAATATTGCTCCTCATTGAAGTGTAACACTATATGATCGTGATAACTTGGTCCAAGATCTTCCTAAAAGGGTCATACAAGGTGGGCCAAAAAATATCACCCCATTGGAAGAAGCTCTTACTTTTGCAAATGGCCGCCAATGTCAAATCTGTTTTGACATTTGTGGACTAGACAGATGTAGAAAACAAGTGAACAGGCCATGGAGCGATACACTCCCAAAGAACGCGAAATAATCGTGTAAATCTTTTTCGTAACAATTCGGCTGTAGTGTTGGCGCAGCGCGAATTGCGTCGCCAATTCCCATTCGGTTGTAGTGTTGGCGCAGCGCGAACATAGCCAATTCCCCGGCCGCCCGACACCGTCTGCGCAAACACTGCTCCGTTTGGACATCTTAAAGAGTATGGGACCACACGAGACGTTGCCAAGAGCGGCTGGCAACGGAGCGCCCGTTGTGCGGAGAATATCGCCGCTGTTGCCGAGGATGTCGAGCTGTCACCGGAAACATCGACCAAGCGTTCGTCCCTGAGGCGAAATTCGGTCAAAGACTTACGCATGTTCCCGTACGAAGTCCAATCCGTACATCAGCTGCTGCCAGTCGACCGCCAAACGCGTGTTACCTACGCCCAAGCTATCCTCAATCTCGAGGACAAAGTGGACGATTTTTCGACCAAAATCATAATGAGCGATGAGGCTCATTTCCACCTCATTGGGTACGTGAACAAGCAAAACTATCGCTTCTGGGACACCGAAAATCCACGAGTAATGCACAAGGAGCCATTACACCCGCTCGAAGTTACTGCATGGAGCCCTCTTCACGCTGGAGGAGTCATCGGGCGATTTTCTTTTGCGAGAACGCCACTGGTCAAACGACAACAGTGGACACTCCGCGCTATAGGGCCACGTTAATCGAGTTTTTTTTTGCCGCAATTGGACGAATTAGGACTGGAGGACATGTGGTTCCAACAGAACGAATCGCGCCGGCACACACTGTGCGAGCCACAACCGATATTCTGAAGGCCAAAAAACATCGGATGACTTCTTTTGGCCTACCTTGTATTATCGTGAAGCTTTCAAGTACACGGAATTTGCATGCCTCTATTGTATTCGCCTCTCCTTAAATGCTGGTACCACTACTAAAACAACAGCGAAAACCTCCCTCCACCATCATCATTGACGAACAAAAGAAAATGTACCCCCGATTAATTAAGCAACTTTGCTGAGCTCCTTCCCACCTACCGACCGTCCCACTTGTCGTTGCAGCGTGTATTTTTAGTAAGCAATTCTTAATAACCCCCTCTGCGGCAAATACTCACCCCAACCAATATATGTCCAACTCCCATATAATCCAAATATAATCCACACAGCTTTGCAGAGGTTAATGCGGGGGATGCTTTAATCCAAGGATATCTCAGCTTATGGTATCCATCCACCTCGCATCTATAACAACCCTTCCAGCTGTGGCTATACTTGAAATAGCACACCATCTGCACCAAAGTCGTCTATACCACACCCCCTCCTCACCGGGCTAATATTCGCATCTGTACTTTCATCTGCACCAAAGCACATAAATAACCATCCAAAATGAACTGTACACAGGAGCAGCTGCAGCTGCAGAGCAGATCCTTTGAACTGTGTGACTATATGTGTTTGCTGGTTGGTATACACTTCCACTTCCGCTTATGCCTTTGAATTGAATTAAACTCTTGCACTAAGTTAATTAGTGGCGCACGCAAATACATGTAAACAGGCGTGTTTTTGTTTTGTTTTAATTTCCTAGTACTAGCGCAGGAAAACAGTCAGGATAGCAAAGCCAAACTTTGTGTATGTGTGTTGGTTCCTTTTTTTCATATTTATTTGCGGTTGCCGCTCCTGTTTCCATCCAAGCGTAGAACACCACGAGCACAATCACAAGCACGGTCACTTGTGATTGGTAAAAAGTTGGAGCATGATACTAACTCTCACCACACACAGATGGTGCTGCACGTCTGTCCGTCTATCCTAAGGCTATTTTTACACATCGAAAGTAGTTAAACTTTTAATTATCGAGTCGTGCATGGTTCCTAATTTTTTTATTTTTTTTACAACAACGGTCAATGCGCATCGGATGCAAGCGGAGAGATTTAAAAAAATAATAAATCCTTCCGCACCAAAATTAAATAATTAATACGATTATCGAAAACATATCCTCGATATCATTATAAATCTGGATGTGTGCCAACTTTAATATAATTAAAATCATGCATCGGACCGTAACAAAAAAAGTATCTTAAATAAATCAATTTCTGCATTAAGTCCTTCGAACGGAAAAAATTACCCATCACTCGTGAATAAGCAACAAAAAAAAAAATACATTTACAGTGGGGGCGAAAAGTTGCCAAACTATTCTTAAGAATGCGTGAAGTTGTAGTTCTCAGGTTAGGGAGAGCGAGTGGGTCGATAATTATAAGTTGAGGATCAAGTTTAGAGAATGTTCAGAGCCTAATAGCCTTCAGGTAAAATTTGCCTGTCATAAGAGTCGACTAAAATCTCACGCAGAAAGTAGTAGCGTTAGTGATGCTATGAGCTAAGCAGTCGGGAGAGTACTCTCCTGATACAGACAGGTCATAGTTGAAGGGCAAATCCGAGGGCAAACCCAAATCTAAGAGCGTTTGACCAATAGGCAGACACGCTCAAGTTCTAATCAGATACCTGGGCTCAGCTATATCCTCTGACTGCATGCTGCCTCACCTTGATTTTAAAAGACCATTCTCTCGCATCATGATAGGCAGGGAGGTGTGGAAGAAGAACGAACTAGGCACCGAAATCATATCCATCTACACTGATGGTTCAAGAATGGACGTAGGCGTTGGAGCTAGACTGTTTTCAGAAACACTTAAGCTAAGGAGCACTTTTCATCTCCCTGAGCACAGCAGTGTCTTCCAGGCTGAGATATTGGCAGTAGCAGAGACAGCCAAAGCGACCTCAATGCTGGCGTCGCCAGCAGATGAGATCACCACAGTCAGGCTGCAATAGGTAGGTAGAAGTGGTGGTTTGGCATAGACCCAAGTAGCACTTGTGTGCCTTTTTGTTACCACGAGTCGTATGACCTTTATTATGATTGTGGTTATAACCAATTTGCGGAAGCCCTAAACAGCTACAAAGAAGACATTACTGCCATCTAGGGGATGAAAAACTGTGACATCTACTACGGACCGTGTTATAGGGAGCAGAAACAGCGGATATTCAGATGCGGATTTGCTATAAGTGCCAGACTTAGGCAATAAGTCTTATGTTTCCAAGACATTAGCGAACATTACGTTACAATCCACATCAAGTCCAAATTCGTCAACAAAAGCCTTATATGCACTCCCGCCCCAACGGAGGAAAAAGATGATAAAGCTAAGGATTGCTTCCATGAGCTCCTTGACAAATCATATGAGCGACTACCGAAGTCGTGCTGGGAGTTTTAACGCAAAGGTAGGAACAGAAGACATCTTAAGCAGTATTGCCGGAAATCATATCTTACACGACAACACGCCTGGTAACGGAATTAGGCTGATTGACTTCGCCACGGTACGAAATACCACTATAGCCAGCACACGGTTTCCTCACCATGTTATCCATGAGGGAACATGGCGGTCTCCAGATCAACGAACGGTCAACTAAATTGATCACATTGCGATAGATAAGATGCACTCGTTCGGTATTTTGATGTCCGAACATTCCGAGAAGCTAACATCGACACGGATCACTACCTTGTTGCAGACAAGTTAGGAATGCGGATATCCTCAACTGTTTAATGTCGACAGACTGCAATCGCAAGAGATCGCCAAGACCTTCGCGCAACGCTCATCCATTAACCTCTCCATTAACACCATACCACCAACATCGAATGTCGAAGAGTAATAGCAACTATGCCAACAGGCCATTAGAACAGCTACAACTGATGTGCTAGGTTTCTCGCGACCATCAGCTGATGAGGAATGGCGACAGATTCTCGCAGCCAAGAAGGAGGCCTACAAGGCTAAGTTGCAGGTGAGACCGAGAGCTGCCATTGAGCACAATAGGCAGAGAAGAAGGGAAGAACACCGGCTTTTCAGAAAGAAGAAAAAGGGCAAGAAAAGTGCGCAATCGAGGATATACCGAGGTGCCACTCCCAGAACGATATTCGCAAGTTTTACCAAATCGTAAAACGTCAAAGCCAAGGATACAAGGCTCGAACAGAATCCTATCGAGATGAACAAGGAAATATCGTAGCTGAGATACAGTCGATGCTCAGGATATGGAAGAACCACTTACGCAGACTGTAAAACGCAGATGACGAACTACGTTCTGCTGTCAGGCAGATCGAACCATTTAATGTTGGCAACGACAGCGAAAACTGCCAACCATCTGACCTGAGTGAAGTGAGGATAGCAATATCTTATCTCAAGCTTAATAAGGCTGCCGGAAATGACAGCCTTCCCGCTGTGCTTTACAAAGCCGGCGGAGATGACTTTGTAAGTAACATCCTCCAACTCATAAGCAAAATCTGGTCGGAAGAAAGTATGCCTGAAGTATGGAACCTCAGCACCAATAAAAAAAAGGAGACCCTCTAAGCTGCGCCAAGTACAGAGGCATAGGTCTCCTCAATATCGCATACAAGATCCTATTTGCCGTAATATGTGAATGCCTGAAACCGTTTACAAAAACCTAATCGGTCCCTATCAGTGTGGTTTTATGCCAGGAAAGTCCACAACCGATCAAATTTTCACACTTCGGCAGATCCTGGAAGAAACTCAAGAATTCCAAATCGATACCACCACGACAGCATTTATAGAGACGAACTATACAGAGCCATGTCTTGTTTTGGTATACCGCCCAAAGTTGTCCGTTTGTGTATCATGACGATGGAGAATTCTCGCTGCTCAATCAGGGTCGGACGACCTCAGCGTCACATTCGATTCCAAAAAAGGATTTAGGCAAGGCGATGCGCTGTCATGTGAGATCTTTAATTTGATTCTTGAGATGATTAAGCATAACTACCACGCCAACACCAGAGACACAATCTTCTAAAAATCGTTGCAATTACTACAATAAGCCGACGATATTGACATCATTGGTAGGACCCAGCGTGATGTCTAAGCTACGCTTGCCAGTATAGAGAAGAAAGCGGGTAAACTGGGCTCAGCAGTAAATGAGGGTCAGACGAAGTATATGCTGTCAACACGAAAGGACACACAATATCGACGAATTGTACAGAACGTCACTACTGACAGATATAACTTTGAGGTAGTACGGGACTATCTATATCTCGGCTCCGCTATTAACTCTGACAACAACATCTCGTCAGAAATTAAGCGAAGAATTACTCTTGCGAACCGCTGTCTCTTCGGGCTAAGACGGCAATTTAGTAGTAAAGCCCACACTCGAACTTCTAAGGTGATCCTATATAAGACCCGATCATCCAAGTCCTGCTTTGAATTGTGAAGCATGGACCATCTCAAAAGCGGATGAAGAAATCTTTAGTCGATTTGAGGGGAAAATTCTTCGAAAAATATTCGGTCCTGTATGCGTTGACAGGCTATGGAGACGAAGAACCAAGAACTAAACAAGCCGTACAGTGACATGTTTCTGGTCAAAAAAAAAAACCGCATTGGACGTTTAAGATGGCTAGGACATTGAGAACGAATGGACACCAATACTCCGGCTCGCGGAGTCTTTAATTCCCAGCCAGACATCGGACGCAGTTGAGGAAGACCTCGCCTTAAGTGGCGCGCATAAGTAGAAACCGACCTCAACCAACTTGGAGTACCAACTGGAGGCAGTTAGCTAAGGACCGGGCTAATTGTACATGCATGTTGGTTGAGGCCCAGGTTCATTCCGGACTGTAGCACCACTGAAGTAAGTAAGTTGTGGATGTGATACAGGCGGTCTCTAGATATAACCGGTGAGGTTTGAGAAAATGGTAAGATCTTGTATCCTTTTACCCGAGATATCGCTGAGTTTGTGGAAGAATGGTTGGTCTAACGCACGAAGTCTGGCTCTTGCTAGTGCCGGACATTTGCAGATGAAATGGAAGAAGGTTTCTCTCTCATTTGTGTTCCCGCAACTGCTGTATTGAAGGTTGTATGGGTTCGATCGTTTGGCCGCAAGGTCTCCAATTGGGCAGTTCCCCGTGACTATCGCCGTTATTCTTGCGACATCTGGGCGGGTTCTATTTAGTCGACCGTTTGTTCTGTTTTTGTCGTAGG
Organism: Rhingia rostrata; assembly: GCA_949824845.1. NCBI lineage: Eukaryota > Metazoa > Arthropoda > Insecta > Diptera > Syrphidae > Rhingia > Rhingia rostrata. The sequence continues at coordinate 25,315,420 of OX463755.1, read as the reverse complement.
AGGTCCATGTCGTCCTCGATATGATGCAATTTGTTAGCCTTCTCCATTTGGAGTCGACCTTTTCCAGGAAGTATGAGTGTAATAGTCCCTTAACCGCACCTAGCGTGATACGGACCCTTGCCGCAAATGGGCCGTAGAGAGCTGAGTCTTGCCTGGCCAGCTCGTCTGCACGGTCGTTTCCTTCAATGTCATTGTGCCCTGGAACCCGAAGAAGAGTGACAGTGAAGCGTTCGACATGGTGGGCAAGTTCGCTAGCTGCATCTCTGTACCAGTTTGGAGGATATGGTAGCCGAGTTGATGGCCCTCATTCGAGTAACGTACAAGCCTCTCGGATGGCCAGTGGTTCCGCCTGGAATTCGCTGGTAAAATCCGGTAGGCGGTATGAAATTGAGATTTTTTGGGGACTCCGAGTAGACTCCGGGTCCCTCACCACAGTTCATCTTAGATCCGTCGGAGTAGACGACCGTGTCGAAATCTCTTACTACTTCTTTTGTTTTACACTGACTTTTGGTAGGAACTCCTACGTAGAAGCCTTTCGTGAAACTCAGTATTGGTGTTGTGTAGTCTGTTGGAAACGTTACCATGCCGTTTGGTAATGAGGCCGGGATATTACTGTGGCCACACGGCCTTGCATTACAGCATCCTGACTACTTGAGACTTAGTTAGCTGCATAAAGCGTTATCTTTAATGTGTGGGCTGCAATAAAAGTAATCTCTGCTGTCTAAATAAAATCCAAGCTTGTGAAGCGTTGCCGTGAAGAGCTAGAGTCTCCTGTCGTCCAACATAATGTTAAGCTTTGATGGGTCCACGGACACAGAGGCAGAGAAATCCCTGATGGACTGGCGAGAAAAGATCTGCCTCCAGTATTGATCAAGCAGGCCAGTCTGTCAAACCGCCACTATGTGACCCTCAATCATGGGCGGGACAGAAAACACAGAATATTACAAAAACAGGTGGAACTCCCCCTCATCTGTAAACATTCAAAAAGCCTGAACCCATAAACTATCTTTAAGAAACAGGAAATCAGGTTCTACACTAGTAGGGATTCTAACTGGACACAACTGACTTAAAAGCCAAAAACTGAAAATGCATCTTATAGGAGATGACCCTTGAAGAGGATGCGGTGATGAAGAAATACACGAGGATACCCTCCACTGTGCGTTGATGAAGAAATACACGAGGATACCCTCCACTGTGCCGCTGCCTTATTCCTGAGCCAATTGGGAATGAGAATCCTAGGAAAATAATTTTTCTATGATCTCAATATCTATCCAAAATCCCTCTGTCTAATCTTTTCAGATTTGCAACCTGCTTTAGAAGTCTTAGAAAGGACTAACAGCAATGGACAGTAACAGGATAATGAAGGAACCAACCACACACGTGGACCCCCAACGGACAGCGCAATGGGTCTACACCGACCTGAGTATAATGTGGGAAGACGAACAACTCCTACCTCATCAACTCACCACTAAGGTGTCATTCGTGTGTTTGAAACTGACTGCGAGGAAGATGATCTCCTTAACAGTGATCCTGTTTGTTGATAACATACAATTTGTGTTATCCTCGTTAACGTCCAAACTTGGACGACTTGTCGCCTTCAGATATGGAACCACCAGTTTTTGCTTTGGAATTGGTCTTGCCGTTAGTCTTTCAGCTTATCCGTCCCGATCTCTTCCTTTTAGCGACCTGCCTACCTGCCTACCTGCCTGAAACTTCTAGATGACATTTTATACGCATATATCGTTGCATCCCATATAAGTCGTATGCTTTGTCCATCCTAACTGTGGTCCTGTATGATTTTTTCTCATTTCAAGTAACCGTATGCAGATCTTAGACGAATGTCGTCAAATATTCCACTTTGGGAACTAAAGTTCTTGCTGGCACAAAAGAGGTTTAAAGGATTTGCTTTTCCACTTTTTGGGAATTCATAGCGATGAATAAAAGTACTTTCCATCAGACTTATCCAGACATCAAAAGATTGTCCATCCAACAAAATAATCTAACACAACCTGACATTGTGTATCGCCTTTCCTGTCCGATTTCCTTTATCTCGTCCACAAAAAAGGATATTCCATCTGATCTGTGTTCGAGTGTTTGAACCAAATTCAAATCCTTCATTAGGTACACATCCCAACAACCCGTTTCCGGAAGGTAATCCCCATACAATTTGCGATCCAAATCTTGCTGTTCAATAAAGAGCATCTGATTATACCCGGTCTCGATGGCATGCTTTGGGTTGGTTTCCCTCTGTAAATACCAACAGACTATGTAAAGCAGTCGGAAATCCAGTGAAAAGAAATCCCATCAGGATGCTCCTTGTGTAACGAGGATAACACAAAAGTACCCAATTGGCAGATGTATTGTTGGGCAGTGTATTGAAATGGATGAGATCTGGTGGTTGTTGTGTCTAATGGATTCGGGAGGAGTCCTCATATTGTTTTACAAATTCGATTAGTTCCGGCGTTTGTTGGTGGAATTTGCTTACAATATCCTTCCACAATGAGGAGTAGGTTGATGTATTGCGGATCTCGTGAAATAGATTATTGGACAGGCGTCAAGCGATATTCATATTGAAAATATCCTGAGTTACTGTTTAACAGCAGAGAGCCGATAAAGGAGGGCTGCACACCTGAAATCGGTTGGAACACTTCCAACCCCCACTGTACAAGGATATAGGTATATGTAGTTGTCAACAGTCTGAATGGGTATGAATTTATATTTGATGAGCTTGCCTGATAGTTGAACGCTCCAGAGCAGCATCCGGGCTCATGGCATGCACGTATCCCTCCCGAATATCAGTCATTCAACATGTGCTTAAGCTCGTCCTGGAAAAAAGCAAAAATTTTGTTTAGTTTTGTGCGGCAATAGGATGTCAACGCGATGGCTTCGAACAGGAAAAACTTGTGTGCGCAATAATTCGTTGACAGTTTTCCTCCTCTGCATGTGTGTGTATGCACCTTTGGAATGGTATGTGAGCGGATTGCCAATAGAAATGCAATTCCCACAAATTGGGTCAAAATACCGACGTTGTGTGTGTTTTTTTTTACAACTTTTCCTGACAGGCTTCGGTTGTTAAATGCTAAATATAAGTGAAGGCAATTTAGATGAATTTCAGAAACTGTCATATTCGTATTCAAAATGGCGTTTGATGGTGTTTTGTGTCAAGTGTCACATAGTGAATAACATTGGGTTGGATTTTTGTAGATAACACAATCGAATACTCTAGATGGCGACTGGAATTTTAATATATCTGGGTGGGCTATAGCTAAGTGGTCGAATGGTAGGCAATGCGAATATATGAGTTTTAACCTAGTGGATGTCCATCAACTCCGACTCACAGCATTCACGTGGAGACCGCTGAGTGCATTGACCGCAGAGTCTCAGTCCCTGTGTAAATTTTTTGGCGGTAGCAGATGGGAGCGGAGGAAAGACATGTACTCACACTAGGTCACAAATTCGGTTTCCAGGCGGAAGCGCAAGAACTCCCAAGATGGAGTCAACGGTGGCGTCTACAGTCGTAGTTAGGATAGACGAAGTGAATAACCTAGCTGAGCAACATCGAAAAATTCGGACAACAGTTAATTTAGGAATCTCGTGGGTAAGTCAGGTCAGTTCCCGGGAACAGAAATTGTTGCGGATGAGCCGAAGGGCCAACGGCAGTATCCCATCCTCTAGTCTATACTGATGGCCCGGTAAGCTAGGGGTATCGAAGAAATTTGAACTGGCCCTACAGTTCATGGGTTATGTCTTGGGTTAACTACCTAATCACGAATAAAAAAAACAAAAAACAAAAAGCAACCAAGAACTTTGAAAATGGCTGAAAACGATGTTCGTATCTGCACCTGGAATTTGAGAACATTAAACACTAGAGGTGCAGCCAAACAACTAGCAATAGCTCTAAGTTGATAAAAAAAACAGACATTACATCCATCCAGGAAATACGATCAGATAGGCCGGGCAAAAGCAGGCAAAAAACTGTGACATCTACTGCGAACCGTTCAGAAACAGCGACTATTCGTATGTGTTATCAGTGACAGACTTAGTTAGGGAAGAAATCTTATCAGATGAACCAGGCAGGATTAAAAAATGTGACATCTAATGCGGACCGTTAGATGCAGCGACTATTTGTATGTTGATTTGTTATAAGTTTCAGACATAGAGAAGACGTCTTATATTTTCAAGGCCAAATTAGACAAATAAGCATTATATGAACTTACGCTCCGAAGAAGAAAAAGGATTATATAGCGAAAGACTGCTTCTACGAGCTTAAAGTCGTGCTGGGAGAATTTTAACACAAAGGCAGGAAGTGAAAATATCTTGCGCAGTATTGACTCAAATTACAGCATACAGACAACACGTTTGACAACGGAACTAGGCAAATAGCCAGCACCTCGATATTCATAAAAAGGACATGGCGGTCTCCAGATCAAATTAAGTTTAACGCATCAAGTACTTTTTTTTCGTCTGGTATTTGGATGTCATAACATGCCGAGGGATTAACATTAACTTGGACCAAGACCTTTTTACAACCATGGTAAGAATGCAGATATTCACCACACTAAAACATTTTCTCATATGTAATGGCGTACTGTAAAAAAAAAAGAGAATGTCGAAAGACTGCAAGACTGTGTACCCCTCAACCTCCCCATTAACACCATACCACCAGCATCTTATGTCGAAGAACAATGGCAACGATATCAACAAGCCATATAGAGGGCAGCTGCAACCGATATGCTGGGTTTTTCGCCATCCACCTAGGAAACCCCTGGATAGACGAAAAATGCCGACAGATGCTCGCAGCCAAGAACAAGGCCTACATGCCTAAGCTACACGTGAAGATAAGGGCTGCCATTGATCTCTATAAGCAAAGCAGGAGGGAAGAACACCTGATTTTCAGAAAAAAGATAAATAAAAGGACGCAATGGAGGAATCTATTTCGCGTCCAGGAATATTAGCTATAAAAAGTCTTATGGAAACAAGTTTGGCTAATTCTAGGGTAATCGTTAAAATTTCCTTACCGAAGCCTTACCGAAACTGAAAAAATGAAAAAAAAAATTTTTAATATCAATTGGTGTATTTAGCTTGAATATTGTTGTGCCCTCCATATTTGTTTATTTATTTGTTGATATCAATGATTATTTACCAAGCTTTACAAAAATTTTTTTCAACTATCACATGTACACACAATCCCGGTCGGTTTCTACTTGTGCGCGCCACTTAAGGCGAGGTCTTCCTCTACTGTGTCCGAAGTCTGGATGGGAATCGAAAACTCTGCGAGCCGGAGTATAGGTGTCGATTGGTTCTACATGTCCTAGTCTTCTTAAACGTCCAATGCGGAGTTTTTTTTTTGAACAGGGGCATGTCGCTGTACGTTGACGGGCTATGGAGACAAAGCTTCAACCAAAAACTATACGAGCTAGTTCTTGGTTGAAGCTTTGTCTCCATAGCCCGTCAACGCAAAAAAGACCAAAGATTTTTCGAAGAATTTTCTTCGAATTTTTTTTATCCGCTATTGAGATGGTACATGCTTCAGCCCCGTAGAGCATGACTGGGATGATCAGGGTCTTGTGTAAGATCTCCTTAATAGTTCGAGTGAGGGCTTTATAACAAATTGCCTTCTTAGTCGGAAGAAGCAGCGGTTTGGAAGAGTAATCCTTCATCTTAAGGATTTGTCTCAAGAATGAGATTAAAGCAGTCACATGACAGTGCGTTGGCTTGCCTTAAACCTTTTTTGTTATCGAATGTGTCGGTGAGATCGTTTCCGGCCCTGATGGAGCAGTGAGAATTCGCCATCTTCATCTTTACATACGATGGAGTTTGGGCGATATATCAAAGCTAGACATGGCTCTGTATAGTTCGTCTCTACAAATGCTGTCGTAAGTGGCCTTGAAATCGATGAATAGGTGGTGGCTATCGATTTAGACTTCTTGGGTTTTTTTTTCCAGGATCTGCCGAAGTGTGAAAATGTGATCGGTTGTGGACTTTCCTGGTCTAAAACCACACTGACAAGGGCTGATCAGATTGTTGGTAGACGGTTTCAGGAGCTCACATATTACGGCAGATAGGAACTTGTAGGCGATATTGAGGAGACTTATGCCTCTCTAGTTGGCGCAGTTTAGAGGATCTCCTGTTTTAAGGATCGGTTGAACGATGCTGACGTTCCATTCTTCAGGCATACTTTCATCCGATCAAATTTTGCTTATGAGCTGGTAGATGTTACTTACCAAGTCTTCTCCGCCATTACCATTCAATGTTGACAAGAACAGCGAAAACTGACAACCACCCAACCTGAGTAAAGTGGCTTAATAAATCTCAGCGCGAAGGCCGTCATTTCCGGCAGCCTTATTAAGCTTGAGCTTAGATATTTCTATCCTCACTTCATTCGGGTCGGGTGGTTGGCAGTTTTCGCTGTCGTTGCCAACATTGAATGGTTCGTTCTGCCTGACTGCGGAATGTTGCTCGTCATCGCCGTTTAAGAGTCTGCAGGAGTGGTACTTCCATATCCTCAGCATCGACTGTGTCTCAACTACGATTTTTCCTTGTTCATCTCAAAAGTTTGAGCCTTGTATCCTTGGCTTTGACGTTTAACACTTTGGTAAAACCTGTGAACCTTGGAGTGGCACCTCTTAATATCTTTGATAACGCGCTTCTTCTCCTTTTTTTTCTTTTTTTTTCTGAAAAGCCGGTGTTATTTCCCCCTTATTTGCCTATGGAGGTCAATGGCAGCTCTCGTCCAAACCTGAAGCTTAGCCTTGAAGGCGTCCTTCTTGAAATTCCTCATCAAACCAGGGGTTTCTTGCTGGTGGGCGCGAGAAACCTAGCACATCAGTTGCGGCTGATCAAATGGCTCGTTGGCATTGTTGCCATTGTTCTTCGACATTCGATGCTGGTGGTATACTGTTAATCGAGAGTTTAACGGATACGAGTAGTGCGAAGGTCTTGGCGGTCTCTTGCGATTGCAGTCTTTCAACACTAAATTTTTTCACACTATTTCTGGATTGTCGCGACGTGGTTGTTATCAGCATTCTTACCTTGGCTGCAACAAGGTAGTGGTCCGAGTCGATGTTAACTCCTCGGAATGTTCGGAGATCCAAAATACTGAATGCGTATCTCTTGTCTATCGTTATGTAATCAATTTGGTTGACCGTTCGCAGATCTGGAGACCGCCATTTCCCCTTTGAATATCATGGTGAGAGAACTTTGTGTGTCATTACCAGAAGTGTTTCCGTGTAGGCTATGGCTGCTAATGATGTCTCCTCTGCCTAACTCTGCGTTAAAATCTCCCAGCACGGATTTAACATCCAACTTCAGTTGTCACGCATAGGTTTTGTCGGAAAGCTCGTAGAAGCAATCCTTAGCTATATTATCTCCTTCCTCTGTCGGGGGCGTGAGCGCATGTAAGGCTTATGTTGGTGAATTTAACCTTGATGTAGATTGTAACAATGCGCTAGCTAATGTCTTGGAAACATAAGACTTCTTGCCTATGTCTGGCACTTATAACAAATCCGCATCCGAATAGTCGCTGTTTCTGCTCACTATAGCACGGTCCGTAGTAGATGTCACAGTTTTTCATCCTCTTTTTGCCCGGCCCATCCCATCGTATTTCCTGAATGACAGTAGTGTCATTTATGGATAGCCTATGTATACATCAAGAGCCCCGCATGGTACAGATCAAATTCCTAAACGCAAACTCTCAAAACGTTAGATCAGTAATTACCTCCCTTCTGCCTTCACTCTCATCGAACTTACAGTGGCTGTGAGTTCTGTACATGGTATGCTTCCCCCTTGAGCATTCCATAGCAGCTCAAGCTTCACCCCTAAATTGGTCTCATTCTTATAGTGAAGCTGTAGAAGGTAGTATGGCATGCCTTCTTCTGTTGAGTGGAAGGTTGCGCGTTCAATCCTAACCAAAATCCATTTCACTTTTATTTAAAAGAAATAAAAAGGTCGGTGTAAAACCTAAAAGTATGCACACCATCTTGAATTTCTTCAAATTTAACGAACACAAGAAAAAGTGACTCCCCGAAGCTAGTTCGGACACCACCCCTGGAGTTTAAGTCTCCACTACATCCAAAATCTTTCCTATCCTCTCTTTCTTCCCTTCTCTAACGCTCGTACTATGGTAACATATAATTCATAACCCCTTGATTACGTGTAAATTATAAAAAAAAAAATAGAAGCTCAAGATACACCCCAAATTGTAAACCTTTAGAAGCTAGCATTCCTTTTCGTGTCAGAATCCAGTGATACAAAAAAAAACTTGCTTTAGGCTTTTTTTTAAATTTTAAGGGTTCAGAGTGCAGGGTTATTGCTTCCAGTCCCTGGTTCAAATCCTGAATGTATATACACCAATGTTGGATTTTTTTCAAGGATATAAAACTGTCATTATAACTGTCATAAGAAGCTTCCCAAGTTTGCCGTTCATCCATATTGGCGTTCAACCATAGGTCGCATTCTCTGAGACAAACATAAAAACTCACACGCACAAATTAATGGAGAAGCTAGGCCAGGATATAAAACTGTCATTATAACTGTCATAAGAAGCTTCCCAAGTTTGCCGTTCATCCATATTGGCGTTCAACCATAGGTCGCATTCTCTGAGACAAACATAAAAACTCACACACACAAATTAATGGAGAAGCTAGGCCATGCCAAATGTCTCAGTGCTCCCTCTTGACCTCCCTGTACTTATCGCATTAAAATATTTCCATCTTCCATAAACGCTCAACCCCAAATCAAAGCGACATCCACCTTAGAAGGAACTTCTCAGACAAACCGCCCAGTTGTCATAACAAAAAATCTTCTCCTGTTGGAAAGAAAACAGCCCCGTACCACCTGAACCCAAACTTCGTCCAACGTCTCTACTCAAAAACTGACCTCTCTCTGAAAAAAGAAAATTCCCCAACAACAGCACTTAAAATTCCTACTCCTGTCGATCAGAAAAGGTGCCGGCCTACAATGTCCATTTATACCATTTGGGAGTATCCCGAATTCTTCGAGAAGAATCAATTTTCGGTGCATGCCTTCATGTGATAACCTTTCATGTCGACTAAACCTATCCATTCATATTATCCAAAGGAAGCCGAGCGACAAGGACGAGTCAAATTTAAAGTAATGTGTCAATAAAAGTCCTTAAACCGAGACAATCCGCCACCATTATCTTTTGCATCATCGGTATTCGTCTTCATCGTCGGAGTTCCTGTCGTTTCGTCGTCCTTCGTAAATGAATACCTATTTGGAATAAATAAATTTCTCTGTAGGGATTTGTCAGGCTTTCTGGGACACAGCAAACCATGGATTATCATTGGAATCCCAGCTCCCCGTTAGCTGCTCTCGAGCATTAAAATAAGCTTAATTGACTGTCAGGAGCAATAAATGTCCCGAATATTGATTTTAGTTGGCTCTCCTGCCTGTGGAATAGATTCTAAAATGCTGCTTGGATAACAGGTGCACACAGACACACTTGCATACTGCGGATAGATAAATATTGGCACACCATACTAATGCTGGATATTTGCGAGGGATTAACTTTTTGCCGTTTTAAGTGCTTTCGATTGTCCAGTGTCCTTTTTGTTTTTTTGTTTCTTTGTGTGAATTATTTTTCGTCGATTGTTTGTTGTAACACATGTCTGGGATATTCGATTAAGCGAAGGACTTGGAAAAATATAAAAATTCCCAATCGATAATCTACTGGGGATCGGAGATCCTATTTACGCTCCAACAGGTGCAGTTTATGCTGAGCGCAAGGACATCGAACGGATGTTTTCATTTTTTTTTGTGTGTGTCTGTTATTAGTTTTCTCTAGATGGGCCCTGAGGGGATGTTCATAAATTTACAGATTATCAATGGAGCCGACGGTTTTTAGCTGCGTCGGGGGTTCCTCAATTTCAGCCCAAGTGATGTATGAGCTTGTGAGCTTAAGGACGACAAATGGAATTGTGCTGAGGTGGTGGGTTTTGTGTTTTGTCGATGTGGTCACCGCCCACTGGGATGGATGTAAAGTACAATTCATTCCGTTTTGTTGTTGTTTTTGCCACCCAGGAGTCACCTAATCTCTTTAGATACACAAGAGTTGGGAGGATATGTAACAGCGGTCTCACTGGATTTGATTTAATCCGCACATACACACGCAGTGGTGGATTATTAAGACAGTGGATGTATTTAGTCGTTCATCTAAAAACACCGTAAGGCAAATGGGTCATCTCTGTGTGGATGGTTTGGTCGCTCGGAATATGATAAAAAGGACAAGCAAGGAGGATGATAGTTACAATTGGGATTTAAGCGAGGAGATAGCGCATCACATCAGATGGGTAATGTGCACATTGCTTTGGGGGCTAATCTTGTGGATGATTGCACCTGGTCAGTGTCGGGTTGCTTCGTAATTGCTTGTGCGAAATAAACAGCTACATGGTGCGGACCAAAAAGGGTGGACATGAGTAAGTACCTTCAAAGCCGATAATGTAATATATTTACAATTAAGCTCTATGGAGCTGTGTGGTTGTGGTGGGATTTTTGCATAACGCCGTTGCTATTACGTATGAGAAATTACTTGATAATTTGTTGATGGAAATGCCTGGGTAAGTTAGTTGGTCTTATTGTGGATCCTGATGCAAGAACATTTTATTTGAGAGACAATACCATCGGATCACAGATCTAATCGAATGCACACAAATTTTTAGTGATTTCATTGCTTTTCACCTTCAGAAAGTGAACGCGTCTCAGACATAAATTATTTGGTCTTAAGACAGATTATAACAATGCATTCCTTACTTACTTATCAGGGGGTCCCAACCCGTGAAGAGTCTCTGCCTAAGACATTGCCAGCCTTCAATCCCCTACGATCCCGGGCTCGCTGCTTCCTTGCCTAGACCAAAGATTATAAAGTCATACAGATGACGCACTGCATACTAGGAAAATTGTTCTATGGCGGGTCTACTGGCACAGACCGCCATATATTTGGATCTCGTTTCACATGTGTGCACGTGCAGAAACCCGCCCGTACCACGAAGCTGGTGAGCAAAAGTTTCTGTTGTTTCTTCTCAATGCGTCATCTGTATGGCTTTATAATCTTTGCCCTGACCAAGCATTCCGGCATCCGCGATGGCATGGTCTTTGAAACGGAGGTTCGGTCTTCCTTGCCTTTTCGAACCTGGGGGCTGAAATTCGAAAATCCTCTTAGTTAGATCATTATTGTCCATTCGCTCGATGTGGCCGAGCCAATGAAGTCGACGTGTTTTGGATTTTTGGACTACATCCACATCTTGGTACAGCTCATAGAGTTCGCGGTTGTAGCCTCTCCTTCAATCACCCTCCTCGCACACAGCACCAAAATTCCGCTGCAGTGTTTTTCTCTCGAAGGAGCCCAGTATCAGCTCTCCCTTCTTGCTTATCGTCGAGCACTCGGTGCTGGAAGAATAAGCACACATTTCGCCCTTCGAGTTAGGAGTTTTGAATGCAGTTGTTTGGCCAAACCGAAGTAGCAACGGTTTCCTAAGGTAATTCTCCGTCGAATCTCCACTATGATGTCATTGGTGGAGTCTATGTTTACTCCGATCTAGGTAAACTCCTTCACTACCTCGAAATTGCTGCAATCAATAGTGATGTTTCGTCCTAGGCGCTGGACAGATGCTTGTCCTCATTAACTTCGGGGCCAACGGATTTCGTCAGTTCTTCAATCGCCGTGAACGCTTCTATCACGGCACGCTGGGAGCGACCGATGATGTCAATATCGTCCGCATGCTGGGCTATGCTGAACGGACCTATTGAAACTTGTGCCTTCAGTGTTGACACCTGCCCTTCGTACTATCTGCAAAAATGCATTCCTTAAGTATTCAAAAAATCGGTGATTGTGCTCACTATAAGATTTACGTTCGTACTTAAGTGTCGCAACAGTATGGTTTGAACAAGGGTTTCAATCAACATGGCTCTCCAATTAGTCCGGTTCTTACCTAACTGCCTCCAGTTGGTTGAGGGCGTTTCCCTTATGTGCGAAACCACTGGGTCCGACGCAACGTCTGGCTGGTAATCGAAACCGGGGTATTGGTGTCCATTTGCTTTACATATCCACTGCGGAGTGTTTTTGACTAGAGGTGTGCCCTTGTAGATCTCCTTTGACCGTGGTTAAATCTTAGTGTAAATAACCCGACAACGCAAACACAACCGAAGATTTTTCCAAGACTCTTTGGCTCAAAACGACCAAGACTTTCTTCATTCACTTTTGATGTGGTCCACGCTTCAGCACCGTAGACCAGGATTGGGATGTATAGGATATCCTTAGTAGCTCGGGTGAGATACTCCTTACTACTGAATTGCCTTCTTAGCCTGAAGAAACAGCGATTGGCAAGAGTAATTCTTCGTTGATATTCTGATTTGTTGTCTTAACAGCGGACTCGAGGTAGACAAAGTCCAGTACTACCTCAAAGTTATATCTGTCAATGGTGAAAATTCTTTCCAGTTCGTCGATGTTCTGTGTCCTTTCGTGTTGACAGAATATATTTGGTCTTACCTAGATTTACTGCTTAACCCATTTTGGACCCTTCCTTCCCTAAAGGTATTATCAAACGTGGTCGTGATGATGAGTTCGATCAATGATATCAATATCGTCGGGGTATGCTAGTGGTTGCACCAATTTATGGAAGATTGTGCGTCTAATGTTTGATGTGGATCGGAAGTTTTCCATAATCCTTTCAAGAATTGACTTAAAGATCTCACATGACAGTGCGTTGTCTTACCTAAATTTTTTTTTAGTCATACTGCACAGACGGACAAGTTTGGGCGGTATACCAAAACTAGACATGGCTCGGGATAGTACGTCTCTATAAATTCTTTTGCATGCGGCTTTGAAATCGATGAATAGGTGGTGAGAATCGATTTTGACGTCTTGGATTTTTTCAAGGATTGGTCGAAGTGTAAGATCTGATCGGTTGTGAACTTTCCTGGTCTAGATCGTAAACGGTTGCCGAAGTGTGACGATTTGCTCAGTTGTGAACTATCCTGGGACAAAACCACTCTGATAAGTGGCGATCAGGTTTTTGGTAAACGGTTCACATAACGCGGCCAATAGGAATTTGTAGGCGATTTTTGGGACCCTATAGTTGTAGTTGGCACAGTTCAGGGGGTCTTTTTTTTGTGGCCAACGATACTAAGATTCGATCCTTCAGGCATACATCCATCCGACCAGATTTGGCTTATGAGTTGATACTTACCCAGGCATTTCCGCTGGCTTTCTAAAGTTATGTGGGAAGGCCGTCATTCACGGCAGCCTTATTAAGCTTGAGCTTAGATATTGCTATGCCTCACTTCACCCAGGTCGGGTGGTTGGCAGTTTTTGGAGTCGTTGCCAATATTGATTGGTCCGTTCTGCCTGACAGCGGAATGTTGTTCGTCATCGGCGTTTTACAGTCTGCAGAAGTGGTTCTTCCACATCCTCAGCATCGACTGTGTCTCAACTACGATATTTCCTTGTCCATCAGGACACGATTCAGTTCGAGCCTTGAATCCTTGGCTTTGACGTTTTATACTTTGGTAAAACTTGCGATTATCGTTCCTGGAGTGACACCTCTCTATATCCTCGATCGAGCGATTTTCTTGCTCTTTTTCTTTTTTCTGAAAAACCGGTGTTCTTCCCTTCTTCACTGCCTATAAGCTCAACGGCAGTTCTCATATTCACCTGCAGCTCAGCTTTGTAGGCCTCGTTTTTGGCTGCGAGCATCTTGCGGCATTTTTCATCAAACCAGGGGTTTCCTATCAGTTACTGCTGCTCAAGTGGCTTGGTGGCATCGATGCCATTGATCATCGACATTAGATCCTGGTCATATGGTGTTAATGGAGGGGTTAAGGAATACGCAATTCATCCACTTTCATTTTTTTTACAGTACGCCCTCACATATGAGAAATTGTTTTTGTGTGGTGAATATCCGCATTCTTACCTTGGCTGTAAGAAGGTAGTGGTCCGATTCGACGTTAGTGCCTGGGGATGTTTAGACCTCCAAGTACTAGGTGTGTGCCTCTTGCAAATCGCAATGTGATCAACCTGGTTGACCGTTCGTTTATCTGGAGACCGCCATGTCCCTTTATGAATATCGAGGTGAGAAAACCGTGTGCTGGCTATAGTTGCTTTTTGTTCCACAGCGAAGTCAATTAGCCTTAGTCCGTTACCAGACGTGTTGTCGTGTAGACTATCTTTTCCGACAATACTGCTTAAAATGTCTTCTCTTCCTACGTTTGTTTTTAAATCTCACAGGCTCACAACACAGTTTTAACATCGTCCTTCGGTAATCACTCATAGGTTTTGTCACGGAGCTCGTCGAAGCAATCCTTAGCTAAATCATCTTTTTCCTCCGTTTGGGCCTGATGGAATATTACGCTTATGTTGGCGAATTTGGCCTTGATGTGGATTGTTACAACGACTTCTAACCTAAATCTGGCACTTATAACAAATCCACCCCCAAATTGTCGCTGTTTCTGCTCACTATAACACGGTCCGTAGTAATTGTCACAGTTTTTCATTCTCTTTTTGCCTATCGCATCGCATTTCCTGAATTGCAGTAATATCTGCTTTTAATCAGCTCATTGCTTCCGCTAGTTCACGTAGAGTCTTCGATTCCCAGCCAGACGTAGGACGCAGTAGAGGAAGACCTCGCCTTAAGTGGCGCGCACAAGTAGAAACCGACCTCAACGAACTTGGAGTGCACAACTGGAGGCAGTTAGCTAAGGACCCGTCTAATTGAAGAGGCATGTTAGTCTTTGGCCCAGGTTCATTCCGGACTGTAGGGCCACTTAAGTAAGTAAGTAAGCTTCCGCTAGTTCTTCGGCTGCGTCTTTCCTGTTCAATTTCAGGTGCAGATACCACAGTTGTTATCCTTTATTGGTTTAGCATGGTCGTCAACAATAAAATTAGTCCTTTCCATGGCTGTTGGATGCATCCACGAATACGTATCTCACCCATTCCAAAGCCGTAACCTGGAGGCGCAGATCATATTTATAAGACACGAGGCCGTTGGCCTATCGGCCCTTCCGCCACCATCTCTATTCAAGGGGTCTGACTTACCCTGGAAATTCCTAGTTGACATGTTGTCCGAATATACCGAAGTAGCTGGTTTAGGTTATTCCCTTTGTCCATCCTATCTGGGACTGTAGACGCCACCGTTGACCCGTTGAACTCTTGGGAGTTCTTCCGCTGCCGCCTTGAAATATAATATGGAATTGTATTAGTGTGACTACAAGTCTTCCCCTGCTCTCATCTGCTGCCACCACTTGGGTTTAGACTCTATCTATGGTCAAGGGCTAGGCGCTCATAGCCACTCAGCGGTCGCCACGTGAAGGTTGAGTGTGGGAGTTGGTAGGCATCAACTAGGTGAGAACTCGTTTTAAATAATCGCTTGCCACAAAAAAAATGATTTAAAAAAAATTTATTTACACAACCCAATCTCGAATTTAAGTCCTAACCGACTAATTCTCAAATTACCACTGTGAACGAGTCCAGTTAAGCGTTGACAACAACCTACTTGGGAACTTACCGATACTACTACGGCACACATGCTTTTTGTTAACGAAAATCATATACACCAACCAGACGGATATCTGAAATCTTTTTAATGTCAAGTTGTGGTACTCCGTTGGATTGTCTTGGTTTGGCAATAAGTGTACCAGAAATGGATGAAGATAGTGAAACGCTTATCAATTTTTGATGGGCAGATTTTTAAAGTTTTTCAGTGACTACCTCAAGTCTCGAAACTCTTTCTGATTTACTGAAGATCTGGAATCTTCGAATTACGTTGAAGTGCGTTCAGGTGCATTTCTCGTGCAATTTTTGACAGCAAGTGCAATTCTTCTTCCGATTTTCTCCAACACAAATTCTTCGCGGAATTTACTCACGAATTGTATTGAAGTTATTTGTGTTTCGATGACATATACCTCGAATGAAATTTTAACCTCCGACGAAGTATGCGTTGCCGAAAATTGTCCGATCCGACGGATACCTCGCTAGGGCAGTAACAGGTTCCTTAATAGATGTCACAGGTTTTCATCGTCTTATTTCCTGGATGGCAGTTATATCTGAATTTAAATAGCGTAGGACTCCCGCTAGTTGTTCAACTGCATCTCTACTGTTTAATGTTCTCACATTCCAGGTACAGATACAAACCTCGTTTTCGGTTTTTTGTTTATCATGTGGCCAACAACACTAAAATCGATCTTTTCCGAGGCACTTGGTTGCTTCGTAACAATATTCACAACCCCAAGCAAGGAGGGACAGCTCCATTTTCTTAGATACCCCTAGGGCACGGGGCCATCTGTATCTGCTACGGGTTAGATCACTATGCCGTTGGCCTCTCAGCTCTGCCGCCTCCATTTCTGTCCGAGAGTGTGGTGCTCCTGCTGCCCGGAGAGCTATGTTGCTAAAAGCATTTTTTATTGCAGTTGAATCTTTTCGAAGATGGTTGGGTGTTGAGGAACGAGGGTAGACCCTGATTGGCTTTTACTTGGCAATGCCCAGTGGTTAAAACTCTGACTAGACAACAAGTGCTTATTTTTAACCTTCAACTGGTAGCCATCGGGTACTGGTCTCATCCAACAGGATTTGAATTGCTAAACGATAAGCGCGAGTCTTGATAACACGACGAAAAACAGGAAAGCTACAAACAGCCAGGTCAGAATGGCACGAAATGAATACCCGGCCTGATGTCGCAGGCGAACCCAGACAAGCTGCTTTGATATATTCGGACAACAGTTTGTCTATGAATTTCAAGGGTTAGTCAGGCCCCTTGAACAGAGATGGTGGCGGCAGCTCTCATTACCGTAGCGGATACTGATGGCTCCGTGTCCTAGGGGTATCTATTAAATTGGAACCGGCCCTAAAGGTTGGGGGTTGTCCTTGCGTTTAACTATAC
Source organism: Rhingia rostrata (assembly GCA_949824845.1). Lineage (NCBI taxonomy): Eukaryota > Metazoa > Arthropoda > Insecta > Diptera > Syrphidae > Rhingia > Rhingia rostrata. Next base: position 25,298,531 of record OX463755.1, on the reverse strand, counting down.
AATTTAATGTTACGAAGCAACCAATAGTCTCGGAAAAGACTGATTTTATTGTTGACGACCCTGGTAAATGAAAGCTTAATAGGGCTACCGGAAATGACGGCTTTCTCGCTGAGCTTTATAAAGCAGGCAGAAATAACTGTGCAAGTAACATTTACCAACTCAAAAACCGAATTTGGTCGGATGAAAGTATAACTGAAGAATGGAACCTAAGCATCGTTTGTCCGATCCACAAAACAGGAGATCCTCTAAGCTGCGCCAACTACATATAGGCAAAGGTTTCATCAACATCGTCTACAAGTTCCTATCTGCCGCAATATGTGAACGCCTGAAACCGTTTACCAACAACCTGATCGGCCCTTATCAGCGTGGTTATAGGCCAGGAAAGTCGACAAGCGATCAAATTTTTAACAGTTCGGCAGATACTGGAGAAAACCCAAGAAGTCCAAATCGATACCCACCAATTATTCATCGATTTCAAAGCCGCAAACGGTGGCATTTATAGAGACGAACTATACAGAGCCATGTCTAGTTTTGGTGTACCGCCCAAACTCGTCCGTGTGTGTAGGATGACGATGGAGAATTATGCTGCTCCGTCAGGGTCGGAAACGACCTCACCGAAACATTCGATACGTAAAAACGATTTAAGCAAGGTGATGCGCTGTCATGTGACTTCGCCAATCTGATTCTTGAGAGGATTGTGCAAAACTCCCGAGCCAACACCAGAGGCACATTATTCCAAAAATTGGTGCAACTACTAGCATGCGCTAACGATATTGACATCATTGGTAGGACTCAACGTGATATAGCCACGTTTGCTAATTTGGAGAAGGAAGCGGCAAAAATGAGTTTAGCAGTAAATGAGGGCAAGACTAAGTATATGCTGTCAACACGAAAGGATTCACAACATCGACGAATTGGACAGAACGTCACCATTGACAGATATAAATTTGAGGTAGTACGGGACTTTATCTATTTCGGCTCCGCTATTACATCTGACAACAAACAACTTGTCAGAAATTTGAAGAAAAATCCCTCTTGCCAACCACTGTTTCTTCGGGCTAAGAAGGCAATTCAGTAGTAAAACTCTCAATCGAACTACTAAGGGGATCCTATATAAGACACTTATCATCCAAGTCCTACTCAAAGGCGCTGAGGTATGGGAGATGGTCCATTCTTCAGCGCCTTTGAGTAGGTCTTGGATGATAAAAGGATGAAGAAATCAATGGTCGATTTGAAAGGAAAATTCGTCGAAAATCTTCGGTCCCGTTTGCGTTGACGGGCTATGAAGACGAAGATTCAACCAAGAACTAAACGAGCTGTACAGCGACATGCCCCTGGTCGAAAAACTCCGCATTGAACGTTTAAGATGGCTGGGACTTGCAGAACGAATGGACTCCGGCTCGCAGAGTCTTCGATACCCAGCCAGACGTCGGTCGGACGCAGTAGAGGAAGACCTCGCCTTAATTGGCGCGCACAAGTAGAAACCGACCTCAACCAACTTGGAGTGAGAAACTGCAGGCAGTTGTCTAAGGACCGGGCTAATTGGAGAGGCATGTTGGTTGAGGCCCAGGTTCATTCCCCACTTAAGTAATTAAGTTACCTGCATCGTGGGAATTTTCCCGATGTCGTCTGGTGTTGTTTTAATTACAAGTGACCTTACCCGTTCCTAGTTTTGGTCCACCAACCCCCCATGTCTGTAGAGGATTCCTCTATCCACCAGAGGAATCCGAAAGACTAGGTTAGGTTCAATTGTTTTAAACGTCGAAATTGGCGTCAACCTTATCGTACTTTACCGGTGAGCCCAGCGATACCATTTCCTGAGCAGAGATTTAATGGTGATGAGAGGGTATATTGATACTTAAGTGAGTTATAGTGTGGTGCTCCTGTTGTTCCTAGGCTATGTTGTTAAAAGCTTTTTTGGTGGCAGTTGAGTCTTTTCGAATGGTATATTTTTTTTCAAACTACAAATTAGACACAATATTTGCCCTCATTTGATTGTTTTTCGAACGAATAAGCACATATCGACAACATTCCGAAAAAAATGTACTAAGCAACAATTTTACAGGAAATTACTTTTTGAGTTGCTCTTATAAATTGTGCAAGCGCCACTTTTTGGTCTTGGTTTGAGGTTTTTACCATTAATACATAAATAATAAAAAATGATAGAAAACATAAAATTTACAGTACACTACAAAATACACAAATAATCACCTACATAGGACATTTTTTTTGTTTCCTGTAAAATTTAAAAAAATGTCGCTTAATACATTTTTCCGGGAAGTAATAGAAAAGTAAAATATTTGTAGAGCTAGGATTTTGCAACATACCCACGAGTTTGCTAAGCTCTGAATCAAAACAAAAAAAGTCCGCATAAAATTTCTCACGAAAGGACTAATTTGGATTCATATATATTCTCACACGAACTGTACTTTTCCATTGATCCCATCACATTTGCATATGTTAATTGAAAGACTCTCACATGAACTGCTACATAACACAATCGTGCTTACGCCTTTTATGGTATCATTAACATGAAATCGCACAAAGTAGTTTCAAAGACACGCACACTACCTCTTCTAGGGGTATCTACAAGAAGAAGGAATTCTGTCATCGAAAAAAATCTTGTGCCAAGAAAATCGAAATTCAATAACAAAACATAAAATATCCAAAAATATAGGCGACGCAATAGACTAAGCAGACTCGCCCACAAGCCTCACGACCCCATCACTGGCATGCCGTTCAAAAATAATAATTTATGTCAAAAACGTTTTAGCTTGGTGTTGAGATTTCATTTTATTGTTGCAACAGCTCGATGGTGAGTATAAAATATTTATTTTCGATTTTTTTTATTTAAATGATTATCGTTACATAATTATTTACAGTGTAACATCTAGCGGCAGCTGTGTATTGAAAAAAATTCCAAAATGAAAAAAAAAACAAATAAAAACTGAAACGCTATTAATAAAATTTTTAATATTTTTTTTTATTTAAAAATAAAAAGAAACAAAAAAACACATGAGAAATATTTTTTTGTTTTAAATTAAAAGAACAAAATTTACAAATAAATTTATTTGTGTCTTAGGAATTAATAGAGCATGCGAGCGACTGCAGCGAATATAGCGATAGTCACAGCAATTGGTCCAGTTGCTGTGGAGCTGTTGCACAAGCTGTCTGTGCAAACATCGCAAGAGATCTGCTTGACATAGGGCAGAGCTGGATCTGATTGGCAGCCATGAGCGGTTGACTTGACATCACCAAAATAGCAGGTACGAATGATGTGCTTGACTCCACTTACTGAAATGAGAGGAAATATTTTTTTTTTTAAGTAAATATTTAGTAAAATCATAAAAATGTTTTATTTAAATAAAATTTCAAATAATTGGGATGTTTTTTTTTCAATGCATCTATTGTGGTACTTTTATATTTTATCATGGAAATCACTTGGAGTTGAAAGAATTTCTGCGGTCGGGTTATACAATTATAAGGGGTGTCCCATAATTTACACTTGGAAAGCTTAAATTTTTGATTGATTCATAGAGTATATAGATGAGGGTTAAAATTTTATGAATCAAATTTTTCTATGACTGTTTCGTATAAATGTGGCTGAGTTTCATTAATGCTCTGCCCAATGGAAGAAGGTACACTGGTTGATGTAATCTAAATATGTAGATTAAGGCTTTTGATCGGTTAGACCAAATTACTTAAAATTACATAAGGGTCGCTACAGTCGGAAATAAACTTGGGCCTATGCCAATATGACTCTCCAATTGGCCCGGTCCTTAGCTAACTGCCTCCAGTTGCGCACTCCAAGTTGGTTGAGGTCGGTTTCTACTTGTGCGCGCCACTTAAGGCTGAGAATCGAAGACTCTGCGAGCCGGAGTTCATTCGTTCCACAAGTCCCAGTCATCTTAAACGTTCAATGCGGAGTTTTTCGACCAGGGGCGTGTCGCTGTACAGCTCGTTTAGTTCTTGGTCGAATCTTCGTCTTCATAGCCCGTCCACGCAAACGGGACCGAAGATTTTTCGAAGAATTTTCCTCTCAAATCGACCATTGATTTCTTCGTCCTTTTATCATCCAAGACCTACTCAAAGGCGCTGAAGCATGGACCATCTCCCATGCCTCAGCGCCTTTGAGTAGGTCTTGGATGATAAGTGTCTTATATAGAATCTCCTTAGTAGTTCGTGTGAGGGTTTTACTACTGAATTGCCTTCTTAGCCCGAAGAAACAGCGGTTGGCAAGAGTAATTCTTCGTTTAATTTCTGACGAGATGTTGTTGTCAGAGTTAATAGCGGCGCCGAGATAGACAAGTCCCGTACTACCTCAAAGTTATATCTGTCAATGGTGACGTTCTATCCAATTCGTCGATGTTGTGTGCCCTTTCGTGTTGACAGCATATACTTCGTCTTGCCCTCATTTACTGCTAAATCCATTTTTGCCGCTTCCTTCTCTATACTAGCAAACGTGGCTATGACATCACGTTGGGACCACCTACCAATGATGTCAATATCGTCGGCATATGCTGGTAGTTGTACCGATCTTTGGAAATTTGTAATTCTGGTGTTGGCAGTGGAGTTTCGCACTATCTTCTCAAGAATCAAATAGATGAAAGCGCATCGCCTTGCCTAAATCCTTTTTTGGTATCGAATGTGTCGGTGAAGTCGTTTCCTACCCTGATGGAGCAGCGAGGATTCTCCATCGCCATCTCACAATAACCAAAACTAGACATGGCTCTGTATAGTTCGTCTCTAAAAATGCTGAATAGATGGTGGGTATCGATTTGGACTTCTTGGGTTTTCTCAGATCCTGCCGAACTGTGAAAATTTGATCGCTTGTCGACTTTCCTGGCCTATAACCAAACTGGTAATAGCTGATCAGGTTGTTGGTAAACGGTTTCAGGTGTTCACATATAGATAGGATCTTGTAGGCGATATTGAGGAGACTTATGTCTCAGTTTGAGGTTTAATTCTTCAGGCATACTTTCTTTCGACCAGATTTGGCATATGAGTTGGTGGATGTTACTTACCAAGTCATCACCGCCGGCTTTATAATGCACAGCGAGATGGCCTTCATTTCCCGCAACCTTATTTCGCTTGAGTTAAGATTTTGCTATCCTCAGTTCTTCCAGGTCGGGTGATTGTCAGTTTTCGTTGTCGTTGCAAACATTAAATGATTCGTTCTGTATGACAGCGGAATGTTGTTCGTCATCGCCGTTTTACAGTCTGCAGAAGTGGTTCTTCCATATCCTCAGCACGACTGTGTCGCAACTACCATATTTCCTTGTTCATTTGGATAGGATTCTGTTCGGGCCTTGTAGCCTTGAGTTTGACATTTTTCAATTTGGTAAAACTTGCGAACATCGTTCCTGGAGTGGCACCTCTCTATATCCTCGGATCGCGCGCTTTTCTTTTTTTTTCTTTCTGAAAGGCCACGGTTCTACCCTTCTTCTTTGCATATAGAGCTCAATGGCAGCTCTCGTCTTCACCTGCAGCTTAGCCTTGTAAGCGTCGTTGTTGGCTGCTCGACATTCCACATCAAACCAGGGGTTTCTTGCTGGTGGGCGCGAGAAGGCTAGCACTTGCGGCTGATCTAATGGCTTTTTGTCATCGTTGCCATTGTTCTCCGACATTCGGTGCTGGAGGTATGGTGTTAATGAAGAGGTTAAGGGATATACGTTGCGCAAAGGTCATGGCGGTATCTTGCGAATGCAGTCTTTCAACATTAAATTTTTTCACAGTATTTCTGGATTGTTGTGGCGTGGTGGACATCCGCACTCGTACAACACACACACTGCAGTACGGTAGTGGTTTGAGTCGATGTTAGCTCCTCGGAATGTTCTGACATCCAAAACACTGGATGCGTGCCTTTTGTCCATCACAATGTGATGAATTTATTTGACCATTCGTCGATCTGGAGACCGGTATGTCCCCTTATGGATATCGAGGTGAGGAAACCGTATGCTAGCTATAGTGGCATTTCGATCCGTAGCGAATTCAATTAGCCGTAGTCAGTTATAAGATGTGTTGTCGTGTAAGCTATGTTTTCCGTCAATACTCCTAAAGATTTCTTCTCTTCCTACCTTTGCGTTAAAATCTCCCAGCACGATTTTAACATCGTACTTCGGTAGTCGCACTAAGGATTTGTCAAGGAGCTCATAGAAGCAATCCTTAGCTATATCATCTTTTCCTCCGTTTGGGCGTGATCGAATATAACGCTTATGTTGGCGACTTATGCCTTGATGCGGATCGTTACAATGCGTTCGCTAATGTCTTGGAAACATAAGACTTCTTGCTTAAGTCTGGCATTCATAACAAATCTGCATACGAATAGTCCCTGTTTCTGCTCACTATAACAAGGTCCGTAGAAGATGTCACAGTTTTTCATACTCATTTTGCGCGGCCAATCCCACCGTATTTCCTGGATGGGAGTAATGTCAGCTTTGCATCAGTTTAGGGCTTCCGCTAGTTATTCGCTTGCACCTCTCCTGTTTAATGTTCTTACATTCCAGGTGCAGATATGTACGTCGGTATTCTTTTTATGGTAAGCAGGGTCGTCAACAATAAAATCAGTCCTTTCCAAGGCTCTGAATCCCTTTTTTGATATTTTTTGCGTAAGTTCTTAGTTTAGCCAAAAAACAACCCCGAAAGCCACTGAACAGCAGGCTGGATATTCCATGCAAGGTTTTCCAGAACAGGTGGCTTATAGTCTTTCTGTTTTTTGTCTTGTTATCAACACTCCCATTTATAAATTTAGCAAGTCAAAATCGGTTAGATGATACCAGTATTCGATGGTTACCATTTGGGGCTAAAATCAACACAATTGATCAAAGAATGTCCAACTCCAAGTTAACGCCAATCGGAGTTTGCCCTCATTCTGCATCATCCAACCATCGATGAAACTCTATCCATCCAAAAGCCTATTTTATCATCATTGCCACTGGCATGGTCCACAACTTCAAATCTTGAAAAAGTCAAATTTTTCCCTCGCCCCTATGGCAGTCACACGGCATCACTTTTACTTACGGAAAATTCAGTGCGTGAGTTAATCTAATTAGCCTCTCATCCTCCCAGAAACAAACGGGCCACACTATTCATCTAATTAAATTCATTTGCCTTAGAATTAGTCTCTGAAATCGTTCATTTCCTTCAACTTCCTAGTCGTTTGCTTAATTGAAGTCTAACACGAATAATTGCAAAAAAAAACGTCTTTCGATCTTTTAGACAAGATCAGCCACTTGACACATGAACACTAGATGACACGATGAGAAGTACACATATGAAATTAAAACCCCAGACTCTAGAATTCTCAACAGAGACCGATCTTCCTTATGTGCGTGCTTATTTTAGGTATCTTCGAATTCCTCGGTTCACAGATGCTTCTGTAGAGTGTAAGATCTTTGCTGGTGTTACTGTTTCCACTGACTGACTCATGAGGTTATTATTTATGACATTCAATTTGGAACGGTCTTGAATAAGAACCAAGTTGAAATTGTTTTTTAGAACATAAATTTCCAATTAATTGTTGTTTTACAAATAAACATAAATGTTTGGGGGAATTTAAAACCAATTTAGATTATTCGATGGTATTTGAGGGTCAAGTGGATTCTTCCTAAAATAAATCAAAGAAAATGTTCGAAGATTGTGCTGTGGGGAACCATTAGGATTGTAATTTATTGGTTCGGGTTTAATTGTAAACAAAAAAATATACTATGCAGGGTATGAAAAATGATTTAAAAAAAAAAACATATACCGATATATAGAAATTTATCAAATTGGAAATGCCGGCAAGTCACTCGAAATCAAATTTTGGGGTGATGAGTTTCACGAAGAAGGGTTATCACAAACAGCTTACGAAACTTTTGAAGAGTAAACGGTGGCAATAAATTCAAACCAAAAACTGAAAACTGAAAAAAAAACGATGCAGCCGGACAAAAAAAAGGTCAGATGGCGTCCAGAGAAAAAAGAAATCACAGAAGCGAAAAGGGTCCACAAGAACCAATGTTAGATCTGATGACAAAAGGAGGACTCCCCATAGCTGAAATTCTTCGAGGAGTGAAACTTAATCCCAAGTTAGGAAGCTTAAGAAACGCTGTAAGAAAAATCAGAAGAACTCAGAAACGCAATCTCCTCTTTCAACTCACTGAGACATGGCAAAAGGCTGATTTGTTCAAGAACATAATTATTGAAACCCTTGCCAATGAGGTAGAAATTCGGGCCCTAATTCATTTCATTACCGTAGAAACAAAATACATCGATAAGGCTACGTTAAGAAAAGACTTACGCAAAATTGTAAGATCTATCCCAACACAAGTTCAACATCCACCAACTCATAAGCCACATCTGGTCGGAAGAAAGTATGCCTAAAGAATGGAACCTCAGCATCAATCCAACAAAAAAGGAGACCCTCTAAGCTGCGCCAAGTACAGAGGCGTAGGTCTCCTCAACATCGCCTACAAATCCAATATGGCGTAATATGTGAACGTCTGAAACCGTTTACCAATAACCTGATCGGCGCTTATCAGTGTGGACTTAGGCCAGAAAAGTCCACAAACGATCGAAATTTCGCACATCGCAAAAAACCCAAGATGTCCAAATCGATAACCACCATCTATTCATCGATTTCAAAGCCGCATAAGACAGCATTTATAGAGACGAACTATACAGAGTCATGTCTGGTTTTGGTATACCGCCCAAACTTGTCCGTTTCTGTAGGATGACGATTTAGATTTCTCGCTGCTACATCAGGATTTGAAACGACCTCACCGTCACATTCGATACCAAAAAAGGACTTCATGTAACTTCTTCCGTTTGATTCTTTAGAGGATTACGCAAAACTCCAGAGGCACAATTTTCCAAAAATAGGTGCAACTGCAAGCATACGCCGACGATATTGACATCATTGGCAGACTCAATGTGATGTCATAGCAACGTTTGCTAGTATAGGGAAGGAAGCGACAAAAATGCGTTTAACAGTAAATAAGGGCAAGACGAAGTATATGCTGTCAACATGAAAGGACACACAACAGCGAAGAATTGGACAGAACGTCAGCATTGACAGATAAAACTTTAAACACAAGAAAAAGTGACTCCCCGAAGCTAGTTCGGACACCACCCATGGAGTTTAAGTCTCCACTTCATCCAAAATCTTTCCTATCCTCTCTTTCTTCCCCTTCTCTGACGCTCGTACTATGGTAACATATAAAAGGGTAAAAAAAAAAAAAAAAAGGTAGTACGGGACTTTGTCTATCTCGGCTCCGCTATAAACTCTGACAACAACATCTCGTCAGAAATTAAACGCAGACTTACTATTGCCAACCGCTGTTTCTTCGGGCTCAGATGGCAGTTTAGTAGTAAAGCCCTAAGTCGAACTACTAAGGAGATCCTATATAAGACCCCTATCATCCCAGGCCTGCTCTACTCCGCTGAAGTATGGACCGTATGAAAAACGGATGATGAAATACTTGGTCGATTCGAGAGGAAAATTCTTCGCAAAATCTTCGGTCCGGTTTGCGTTGACGCGCTATGGAGTCGAAGATTCAACCAAGAACTATACGAGCTGTACAGCGACATGTTTATAGTCCGTAATCCATAGTCAAAGAACTCCACATTGGGCATTTAAGGTAGCGTGTAGGTTTAGAGTAATACTACAGCAATACCAGCCGGTCGTCGGATGCACTCGTAGTAAGTGGTGCGCAGAAATAGAATCCGACCTCAACGAACTAAAAGTGCACAGCTGAAGGCAGTAAGCTAAGGATGTGGATAATTAGAGAGGCATGTTAGTTCATTGCCAGGTTCATTCCGGACTATAGCACGTTCATATCGAGGGAATGAAAATTAATTTTCGAAGCAAGAACGTAGGTGTATGTTATATGTCTCCCCTTCTATGTATCTATCTGTCTCTCTCTGTTGTATCAATGTCTTGATCTGTCCCAGCCGATGGCCTCAGTCGCCAGTGCTGTTACGTGTCTGTAGTTCGTTGCATTCATGTGCTGTGTCCAAATTTTCGAATTCCAACCTTGAGATTTGAGGTGACAATGAAAATTGAATCTGCGGTTTAAGTATTAACAGATCATAGATACCAGAGCATTTGAATTGAATGACTGGAATTAAATTGCTCAGGATAGTAGAGAATGGAAGGCTACCTTGTCTTCGGCAATGACCCTAAACGGATCGGTAGCTTGTTAAGCAAAATATGAGATGTGTCCATACGTTTCCAATGGTCTGGAGCTCACTTTACTTTAGGTTACGTTTGTGGGTTGATGAGGTAGGCGGTGTGCGTCTACCATCATCATACCCAAGTCAATATAAGCCAATTAAGATGCCCGTTGGGGGTCCATGTGTGTGCTGTACTTTACTTTCGCGTAATTTTTCAAATATCTATCGTTTGTGTCCAAGGGTGACTCAACCTATAATTCAGTCGCCAGTCAGGCCCTAGTCGCCAGTCAGGCCCTAGTCGCCAGTCAGGCCTCAGTCGTCAGTCAGGCCCTAGTCGCCAGTCAGGCCCTAGTCGCCAGTCAGGCCCTAGTCGCCAGTCAGGCCCTAGTCGCCAGTCAGGCCTCAGTCGCCAGTCAGGCCCTAGTCGTCAGTCAGGCCACGTGTCCGTAGTTCATTGCAGCAAAACAAAAAGTGAAAAGACAAATCCCGCGAATTTTAGTCCCAGCAATTTGCAGAAAATCGCCGAATTGTCAAGTGAGAAATCGTGTTCGACTTGCGGTGATCTCGGAGAGATTTATTATGCGGGCTTTTAACTACATTGGGTGTAGGTTACACGCGTTTGGTGGTCGACACGCAGAAGCTGATGCACGGACTTGGACTTTGTACGGGAACATGTGCAAGTCTTTGACCAAAATTAGCTGATGGCTAATTGCGAGGCACGGCGGCGTCTGGTCGATGTTTCCGGCGACAACTCGACATCCTCGGCAATAGCGGCGATATTCTCTGCACAACGGGGCAACGTCTCGTGTGGTCCCATACTATTCAAGGTTGATGGCCAATCGGCGCAGTGTAAGCGCAGTTGGTGTCGGACGGCCGCGGAATTGGCGACGGAACTCGCGCTGCGGCAATACTACAGACGAATTGTTACGCAAAAAAATAGACACTATTATTCCGCGTTCTTGGGAAATGTATCGCTCCATGGCTTATTCACTTGTATTCTACATTTGTCTAATCCTCAAATGTCAAAACAGATTTGACGTTGGCGGCCATTTGCAAAAATAAGAGCATCTTCCAATAGGGCGATCTCATTTGACCCACCTTGTACCTGCCATTTACTTCCTAGGTTTTGCTTAGCAGAATTAAGTTGATTTAGATAGAAGGTATCTCGGAAAATCGGAATCTTCCTTCCTTCTAAGTTTGACGCACAATTTATTGTATTTCCTATCTGATCTCAGTTTGCAAGGGTCATTATAACAATGTATCCTTAGGTTACTGTTTATTCATAAGTTATTCAGGAAGTACCTCGTAATCCAAGGCTTAAGCCTTGTTAAACGCTGTCTTAGTATGGATATGTTTCATAAATCATTCAACAAAAGTCGTATTTCAATTAAAAGCATCTCTACACGAGTAAGGATCATCTCAAAATTTATGAAAAAGATTTTTTTTTTCAGCTTACTGAAGTAAATTTTCATTACTGTGTCAGCGAATTTTGGTTTAATACTATTTTTGCTATTTGCAATGTCTACCAAGAGCCCTGTCATAGAGTGATCTGTGAACAAATCTAACACATTTCTCCTTGAGATCTTTTGTTACCAACAAAATAAGGCGACCAGACGTAAAAGGGCAAAGCTGCAAAGAAGCTATCAAGTTTAGAGAGACCAACTTTCGGCTCTGAAGGATGTCCCATAATCTACGCAAAATTTTAAATTCTTGACATTGACATTGACATCACAGTACTTCGCACATGAATGCAACGAACTACAGGCACTGGCGACTGAGGCCATCGGCTGGGACAGATCAAGACATTTATACAACAGAGATAGACGGATAGATACATAGAAGGAAAGACATATAACACAAACCTACGTGGCACAGAGGAGGAGACATCGATTTATATTGTCTCATGTTATCGCACAGGTGGCCTCAGATAAGCTGGCAATTTTCGTAGAAAACAAATGCTGCCGAAGCTGGGGCTTGAACCCGCAGCGTTTGGCTTAGCAGTCAACTACGCATTACTATCGTGCTACCAACGGAAGAACAGATAACAATGTGACAGCTGACAGTTCGGGGTAAGTAAAAATTGAGCGGTTTACGAAAGAACAACGCATTTACGTTGTCGAGCATTCTTTTAGAAAGTAGTGACGGTTTTGACACTCTGGGTGTCCTGTCACAAGTCGGTCAACAGAAAACATAAATGCAGTCCGTGAGAATATTGCCGACAGTCAGCACTGTTGTCAAGAATTAGGCATTTCGAGAAGCTCTCCACAGTGAAACACGCCTAATATTTAGAAAATGCCTTGATATGTTAGCGTTTTTAAGGGTTATACATACTTTAAGTGAATCCCAGCCAAGTTAATTGCACAATTAGCTATTTCACATTTTATTGATTCCAATTCTCAGATATTTATGTGAAAATTATATAAAGATGTCAACTTCATCATCAACCTAATGGTTGCTTTTTTTTTCTTCGAATTATAAGCTAGAGTGCATCTTTGTAGAATTCTATCACCTACGGATGTCAGCACACACGTAAGGTCACGGATTTCCACGAGCTCGGATAGTCACCAGCGTGTGATTGAATTTATTTTTCATTTTTATTTTTCACATTTATAAAACACAAACACCCAGTGATTCACCGAATTGTTTGCTTACTTCAACCTGTGACTCTTAGGTCATCACTAGGCGTTAAAAAAAAATTAAATTACCTTCTGTTCGCTATATCGAAACAAATTGCGTTGTAATTTGTAATTCATTTGTGTTTACAACATTCTAATGGTGGTTACACCTATTTTTTATTCAAAAAATAACTCTGGACATGCATGACTGTGTTGGGCATTGTTAACACCTAGATACAAATATAAATGACGATTTTTATTGTGAAGGTAGGTCATAGAATTTCAGTATACATTTCCACCTTTTGAAATGTTAAGGCTACATACTGGATACATTCTAAGCATGGACTCCTTTGACATGCCTTATGTCACGCCATCAAGTAATTATCTCATAGGTTTCGGTTGGTTTCTTAGGAAAAACTGATAATCGTGTAAAAACTGAAAATATTTCAGTGAAGTCGTAGCTGAAAATTTTAATGCGACTGAATAAGACGCATTGACTTGAAAAACAAAAACAAATCGCATGTGTATTTGGAAACAAATTGCGTTGTAGATAAACACAATCTACTCGTATATCTGAAAATCCATTTAATTCATCACAATTCAGCCGGTCATGATCAAAAAGATGGAACGATGAAGATTACGAAAATTACAAAACTACAACGTAGGTACTCGCACTAATGACCAAGCACGTCGGAAAAAATGCCTCAAGTTCGTTGCCAGAAACAGGGTCACAAACTCACAAACAATTTTGACCTCCATTGCATACTGCACAAACTGACATCATGTGATAAAATATTGACATTTCCATCGAGTGAACTAATTTATTCATTTCATTTATTTTCAATTGAAGAACTGCATACATATTTACATGAATAAGTGGGTTTGGTGATTCTGTTCTAATTTCAACATTTTACGCGCCATTTTGACACGTGACTTAACGAAAATAACATGACAGATGTTGAAATGCATGTCATATGCAGAAACGCATGTTCATTATTTGCATAGAAATACTATTTGGAACACGTAGGTGGACTCATTCAATATTGACATGAATAAGATTGTTCACGAATTTATTTTTAAATTTTTGCATTTTGAGTGCGGACATTTTAAGTGTTTAATTTTAAATTTTGATGGTTGGGTGTTGAAGGACGAGGGTAGCCTCTGATTGGCTTTAACTTGGCAATGCTCAGTCTCGTAACTCTGACTACACATCAAGTGTTTTTTTTTTACCTCCAAGTGTTAACCATCGGGTACTGGTCTCATCCAACCGGATTTGACTTGCTAAACGATAAGCGCGAGTGTTGATAACACGACGAAAAACAGGGAAACTATAAACAGTCAGGTCAGAATGGCACGAAATGAATACCCGGCCTGCTGTCTCAGGCGAACCTAGACAAGCTGCTTCGACATATTCGGACAACAATTTGTCCATGAATTTCAAGGTTTAGTCAGGCCCCTTGAACAGAGATAGTGGCGGATGAACCGAAAGGCCTTCGGCAGCGCTCAATCCCGTAGTGGATACTGATGGCCCCGTGTCCTAGGGGTATCTAATAAATTGGAACTGGCCCTCCAGGTTGGGGGTTGTGCTTTGGGTTAACTACCCAACCATGGAAAAATCTAACGGTTACCAAGCAACCAATAGCCTCGGAAAGGACTGATTTTATTGCTGGCGACACGGCTTAACGAAAAAAGGACAACGACGTTCGTATCTGCACCTGGAATGTGAGAACATTAAACAGGAGAGGTGCAAGCGAACAACTAGCGGAAGCCCTAAACTGCTACAAAGGAGACATTACTGCCATCCAGGAAGTACGATGGGATGGGCCGGGCAAAGAGATGATGGAAAACTGTGACATCTACTACGGACCGTGTTATAGTGAGCAGAAACAGCGACTATTCGGATGCGGATTTGTTAAAAGTGCCAGACTTAGACAAGAAGTCTTATGTTTCCAAAACAGTAGCAAACATATTGCAACAATCCACATCAAGACAAAATTCGCCAACATAAGTCTTATATGCTCTCACGCTGCAATGGAGGAAAAATATGTAATAGCTAAGGATTGCTTCTTCGAGCTCTTTTACAAAACCGATGAGCGATTACCGAAGTACGATATTAAAATCGTGTAAGGAGATGCTAACGCAAAGGTAGGAAGAGAAGACATCTTTAGCAGTATTGTCGGAAAGCATAGCCTACACGAAAACACATCTGGTTACGGACTTAGGCTAATTGACTTCGCTACGGAACGAAATGCCACTATACCCAACACACGGTTTCCTCACCTCAATAGACAAGAGGCACGCTTCCAGGATTTTGGATGTCCGAACATTCCGAGGAGCTAACATCGACTCGAACCACGACCTTTTTGCAGCCACGGTTAAAATGCGGATATCCACCACGCACAACAATCCAGAAATACTGTAAAAAAGTTTAATGTCGAAAGACTGCAATCGCAAGAGACCGCCAAGACCTTCGCGCAACGCGTATCCCTAAACCTCTCGATTAACGCCATACCACGAGCATCGAATATCGAAGAACTATGGCAACGATGCCAACTAGCCATTAGATCAGCCGCAACTGATGTGCTAGGTTTCTCGCGCCCACCAGCAAGAAACCGCAGGTTTGATGAGGAATGCCGACAGATGCTCGCAGCCAAGGACGAGGCCTACAAGGCTAAGCTGCAGGTGAAGACGAGAGCTGCCGTTGAGCTCTATAGGCAGAAAAGAAGGGAAGAACACCGGCTTTTCAGAAAGAAGAAAAAGAGCAAGAAAAGCGCGTGATCGAGGATATAGAGAGGCGCCACTCCTCTATACTACCAAAGTGTAAAACGTCAAATCCAAGGATACAAGGCTCGAACAGAATCCTGTCGAGATGAACAAGGAAATATCGTATTTGAGACACAGTCGAAGCTGGCGATATGGAAGAACAACTTCTGCAGACTCTAAAACAGCGATGACGAACAACATTCCGCTGTCAGGCAGAATGAACCATTCAATATTGGCAACCGACCGACGGCGAGAACTGCCAACACCCCGACCTGTGTGAAGTGAGGATAACAATGTCTAAACTGAAGCTTAATAAGGCTACCGGAAATGAGCTTAATGAGGCTACCGGAAAGTCTTTTCAACATCGCCTACAAAATTCTATCTGCCGTAATATTTGAACGCCTGAAACCGTTTACCAACAACCTGATCGGCCATTATCAGTGTGGTCGGCAATATTTTATTCACTGACCCTGGTTGAGAGAAAACCAGACATTTCTTGGTCCTTACAAGTCTGTTGCACCAGAAACTTCCGTTTGTCAATGAAAGGCTTGTTAGTGCTCGATGTCTTGCCATTGAAAAGGCTGGACATTCAGCAATTTTGTTTGTTTAGTGTGCCTTTGAAAAAAAAAACATCCTGAAAGCAATTACATTTTTTCGTACAGATCTTGTTGAGCTTGATGAAACCAAATGCCCAAATCAAAATCTACTAAGCCATCTCCCATTAAGTATCCCGAAATCCATTTCATCAACAGCAAGCTTGGTGATTCGCGAATTCGGGATCGTAGATTTCTAAGCTTTGTAAATAGTGAGCCTAATCTGGGAAAAAGGGTCATATATTCTGATGTGAACCATTTGTTTTCTTAGCTTTCTTGGTCTTTGCGGTTTCTGCAGTAGGTATTCAGTGCAGAGAATACACAATACCGTGCCCCATATTGCCTCATATGAATAGGTGACTTAGATATCGTCGCCCTAGTGACGTAAGAACTTGACTACATTTTTTTAAGATTTTGGATTGCACTTTCCTTAAGTGTGGCATTCAATATTGTGGCAAAAAATTGTGCCTGTAAGTGAAGTAGCTTGCAAGTTAGCCTTCTCTGTTTTTTAACCGAATTCGAACGGCTAAGTTGAGATAAACTTTTCTTGACAATTGATACTAATCGGATGGTTTGTCAGATCATCACGATAGGAAGGCCAGTGAAAAATCATTTAGGTGGTTGCTAAGGCTGGTAGTCGAACCCAGAACTTCTGCGCGGCAGTTCATTGCACCAACCATTGCGCCACATCATGACATCGTACGTCAATTATATTTGACATGTGATGCAGTATACAAACAGAAAAGCAATGAAGCGATATGCTTCCGAAGAGAGTGGAACAATTGTGTCAATTTTTCCTTAATAATCGATCGGTTGTGTGTCGTATCGCGCCAACATGTCAAAAATTCCGGCGCTTAGCTTCTCGACTCAAACAAACTGAAACCACAGAAGACCATGCAGGGCGTGCCCCTCATTAGACTGGTCGTTCAGCCGAGAGCACCCGGCTGTGGGTGCCACAATTTGGTATCACAAGACGGACCCTATGGCGAATTTAAGTGAAAGATATACACATGTTCCCGTACTAAGTGCAAACAGTGCATCAGTTAATGCCTGCTGATCGTCAGTCGCCTGCTGATCTTCAGTCACCTGTGAATTTCTGTCAAGCCTTCCTTAATCTGAACTACGATGAGGACATTTTTGTGTCGAAAATTATCACGGTCGACGAGACACGTTTACGTCGAAAAGCAAAATCTTCGATTCTGTGGTACTGAAAATCCGCGTGTGATGCACGACGAGCTATTACATCCACTCAAAGCCACTGTGAGGTGCGACGTTTATTGCATGAGTGGGAACTGGTGAACTTGTGGTTTCAACAAGACGGTGCGTGCTATCGCCCACAGAGAGTACAAACCACAACTGATGTTGTAAAAGAAACGTTTCATCGTCACGTAATGGCGATATGGCGAATTTGCATTCCCAGAAAGATCGCCCGATTTAACCATCCCAGTGTTTTTTCTTTGGGTCTCCCTAAAGTCGCGGATTTATGCCAACAAGTCTTAGGCAATAGCAGCCCTTAAGGAGAACATACGACAGGAATGCGAACAATTATCATCGAAAATGTTGCGGAAAGTCATGGAAAATGCGATGAAAAGTGCAAAAAGTGTATCAATACTGGCGGCAGCCACTTGACATCTTTTTTCCACTTAACAGAAAAAATTTTAAAGGTCCAAATATAGATTTCCATTACTTAAAATTTTTTATATTTTTTTGATTGGAATTGCTTTTTGAATAAGCAGGTTAGGTTAGGTTTGATGGGTTGGTAACACCCAAGTGAGTTGTCAAACCCGCATATCCCTACGTGCCCATAGCGACACCCTTTATTGTACCTGAAAAGAAAGCTGCGATACTTAGGTGATTTGTGCTGCTCAAATAGGATCTGACGATCTGTGCAATATGTGTTGTGGGTAGATCAGTCAAGTCCTCGTATTAAAAGGTGCCGAGGATTTTCCTACGGCTGTTTCTGATCGCTGGGCAGTGGCACATTAGGTGTACAATGTCCTCCTCGATGGCTTTGTCTCAGCACTTCCTGCAAAGTTGGTGCAAGTCATATAGATTAATCCTCTACGGGAGTGTTTACCCAGCAGATTACAACCTGTTATGACTCTCAGCCTTATAGAAATGGAATCTCCGCTCAGAGCTATAAGCTGTTAGATTTACTACCGCTTATTTCCGGCCAAAGGGCTTTAATGTGTTTGCAAGTGATGATGTTTTGCCGCCTTGATTTTGTTTCACTTTGCGTGATTCTGGTTATTTTCTGTTTTTTTTTAAAAGCAAGTGAGGGTCTTACCCTGCTGTCGCATAAGGGGATGCAGCTGGACGATCCTTGTATGGCTAACTCGTCTGCTTTTTCATTTCCTGGAAAGTTATTGTGTCCTGGCACCCATATAGTTTGGAAATTTTTCTGGTTACAAAGAGCCTTGAGCTCTGAGCGGCAGCGTTCAACTACTCGTAATTTTATTATGTTGGATGCCAGAGCTTTTATGGCCGCTTGGCTATCTACGTAAATGGAGATATTCTCATGTAATATTTCCAATACTCTAGTCGATTCGGCAGCTTTGAGTATGGCTAGGATCTCTGCTTGGAAAACACTGCAAGAGTTCGCCAAACGAATTGATGTGATTAACCCGATTCTGTCGGAGTTGACCCCAGAGCCTTCTTCTATTTCCATTTTAGATCCATCGGTATAGATTGCTATTTCGTTGTTGGATACCACATTGTTTGACTAAAAAATTCACCACTACTTGGTATTCTGATTGAGTATTTAATGTCGGAATCGTGATATGGGATGGTGTAGTCGAATGCCCCATTCTCATATTCATACGGTTTGATACAAAGGTTGCCCGCTTCTTTGAGGCGTACCAGCGCTTTACACTGCTGTGTCAATCAGCTGTAAATTGATTGGTGGGAGGTTAAGAATTTTTTTCCAAGCCTGCTATTGGGCTGGTGCCCATAGCTCCTCTTATGAATACATATGCTGTTCCTTGAACCTTAGTTAGTGCAGCCATATGTTTCCTCTTTTTATGGAATTCCACCAGACTAAGCAACCTTAACTCGCAGGTGGGAATTGGCCTAAGGACAGCTGTGTATAGCTATTTCATGACCTTCGAAGAGGGACCCCATCTTTTTGATAAGTAATTCAATTTTTCGTATTTATATAATCGGTGTTCCGTTAAATGGATTTTCTCTAAAAAAAAATGTTTGGGTTTTCTAGAAAAATAGCTAAAAACAAGAAAAAAGTGACTTAGAATTGTGACCAAAAAAACTGTCCAGACGAAGTACGAAAAAAACAATCGGTCTAGCCGTTTGGGCAGGAGAGATAAGTACGGACAGAGGGACCGACGGACGTTAATTAAAAAAAAACCTTTTTCGGGTTCCAATCGTAATGTTAAAATCAACCAATTTCTCAGCTTCCGCCTTTTTGATGAAAACAATACGCTTCTCTTTATAAGAAAAATTTGAAAATATTTGGGAAAGAAAAAATGTTCGCATGTCATGTCTGTTCGCATAAATTTAAAAATTTGGGTTTGACCACGTAAATCGGACAATGTGCAGCTTATATAAAAAAATCTTTAACATCTAAGTTGTATAATCCATTGTATGCGACAAATACATGAATAGAAAGGAGTCCTCTAAGAACGTGTATCATCATTCTTATGACTATGGGAATACGAATTTGATTGGAAAACCTTCTAATCCCAATCCCCACACTACAACATTTATATTCAGACATACGTGAAATACGTTAATCCATAAATAGATCATTTTCCCAATAGAGAAGACCTTAAACGACAACCCTTCGATCTTAATTACTGACCCAAAAGTAAAATGTAAATTTTAAATGCAGCCTGCTTTCCTTATTTTCCTCATCTAAACTATAACAGTACATATGCCAATGTCGTCCCTTTATAGCAGTTCACCAAGGAATACTAAGGTTCTTCAGAACCTTATCGTTCAACATTTATTAATAGGGAAATGTGAATTAATAAGCAAGCATCTCCCCTACAAATATTCCATCAATGATGGAAGAAATTCCCTTAAAGACAAAACATATAGTCGCATACCTGATAGGCAGGGGCGTAGCTGCCGTATAAATTATACGGGGACCCCAAGCCACGGGGGCCCCAAACGTGCGTGAGTAATAAATAATTAAAACTTACCAACGCCTGTCGGACTTTTCATTTCTTTTCCATAAAAGCAGGATTTTTAGAAAAACTTAAGTCATCATCGGCTATAAATGATTTAATAAATCAGTTTGGCGAAAAAAAAAGGCAAGGAGAGTGCATATTGTTTGTAAAAAAAGGTGACTGATAGATAATTATGATGACTAAATATATTTTTGTATTCTATGTAATTTTTTTTTGTGAGCAAATTTTACTCCTCCTAAGGGCCCCCATACAAATTGTTATACTGGGCCCCGGCCAAGGCACGGTACGCCACTGCTAATAACCCTTGCTCACGTATATGTGAGTTTAGTTTTTATTTAAATATTAATATCGGGTGTTTTTTTAGGGGTTGATTTTTCGAATAGAGGTAAAACTAACATTTGGTTTTCAAATCGGACTACTCTAATGTCACTTATGTTCAGTTTGGTTTGCCATTTCATCATCAACAGGTTGACAAACGAACAACGCTTGCAAATCGTGCAAATATTTTTCGCAAATAATGGTTCAGTTCGCGAAGTTTACCGCAAGCTCCGTCCATTTGATGGTCGACATAATCGTCCATCAGAGCAATTAATTTGGTTAACTTTGGACCGTTTTCGGACTACGTTGACTCTACGCATCCGCGGAGACGTCGACCAGTCGACCAGCACCAAAGAAACAATTGCCGCTGTAGAGCAAAGTGTTGAAGAGGACCCGAATGAATCGATTCGCCACTGTGAATAGAAATTGGAACTTTGTCCATCAACTTTATGGAAGGTTTTAACCAAATATCTTGGCATACAACCTTACAGGATCCAGCTTGTGCAAGAATTAAGGCCACGAGACCATGCAATGCGTCGAGATTTTGGTATATGGGCCGAAAATGAGATAAATCTCGATGCTGATTTTCATCGCAAAATTTTGTTCAGGGACGAGGCTCGTTTTTGGTTGAATGGGTACGTCAACAAGCAAAATTGCGCATTAGGAGTGAAGAAAATTCACATGAGACCCTTGGGACGCCATTACGTCCTCAAAAACTGACTGTTTGGTGTGTTCTATGGGCTGGTGGAGTCATTGCGCTATACTTCTTCCGAAATGATGCTGAAGAGTCAGTTACCGTTAATGGAGACCGGTATAGAGCCATGATAACCAACTATTGTTGTTCCCGAATTGGATGGCATATATGGATGGCATATATGTGGGTTCGATTCCCCGCCGTAGCAACACCCAAATGATTTTTCACTGGCCCTCCTCTCGTAATGATCTGACAAATCATCCGAGTAGTATCAATTGTCATGAATAGCTTATCTCAACTTAGCCGTTCGGATTCGGCATAAAACAGGAGTTCCCGCCATCGTGCAAAGAAGTACACACGCACGCATGAATGGTTGTGAGAAAAAAGCTAGGTCCTGGGTACTAACGAGCCTGTTGCGCCATAAATTTATTTATTTTTTTTATGTATATGTGGATGAGATGTGAGATGTGGTTCCAAGAAGACGCCGCTACATGCCACAACGCACACTTCACAATCGATTTGTTGAAGGAAACATTCGATGAGCGCATGCTTTCGCTGAATGGACCTGTCAGTTGGCCGACAAGATCGTGTGATTTGACACCATTGGATTATTTTTTTTGGGGATATGTGAAGTCGCTAGTCCACGCCAAAAAAACCAGAAACGTTTGGGGACTTGGAAGCCAACATTTGTTGCGTTATTGTCGACCTACGGCCCCAAATGTTCGAAAAAAAAATGGTTGAAAATTGAACCTCTTGGCTGGCTTATTCGGCGGTCACACGCCCGAAATCATATTTAAACATTGATGGCATTAAATTATCCTTCTTGTCTTTTCTTGTGTTTTATTTCAATTCGAAGTTCTATACCCCTAAAAAAAAACACCCACTATCTCACGATCAGTTCTATCCTTTGAACGGAACGTTACAAAAACATGTACGAAAAAAAATTCAATAAAAGTTTAACAAACATGACTATCAAGACATAAGCTCTTTTCAAAACCAACTCAATGACAGCTAAGGACATTTAAAAATGAGTTCGAGAAAGGGACTTACTTTAGAGTTTTTAATAAACAAGCCTAGCTAAAGGTTTAACATAAGTGTAACGGTATTAAAATTTTCATTTCGTAAAATAATAAGAATGGCAAACTAAAGTATCTTTCGATATTTGACAGTTGATAGCAGCCATATTGTTGAAGCTTCTCCTGTCAAATTTGCTGTCATTCTGCTTTGGCAAATCAGAATTAACGGACAAATCTTTCAACAACATGTGCAATTGACAAATTTTTTCATCAAAATGGGTGTTCTGTTCGGGTAACCTTCGTTTGGTCGCCTACTACTATTCAAAACAAATTTGAGTCCACCGGTTCAGTAAACGATAAACCAACACTCTTATGTCGACGAAATTGGAAGATCTGTCGAATACATCGACTCTATCCGTGAGAGTGTGGTGAGGAATTTGAATTCGCAGACCACAGCTTAGCGAATTTTGCATCATGACTTGAGACTGCACTCGTGCGAGATTCTACTGACCTGGGAGTTGAAGGTAAGCGACCAAAGACAACGATGTGTACGCTGAATCGGCTCTGGAGCAATTGGAAGTTGACCTTAATTTTCATTGAAGAACCATCTTCAGCGATGAGGTCCATTTCTGGATCAATGGATACTTCAACAAACAAAATGGTCGAATTTACGGACGATATCAATCCACATGAGATCCGAGAGTGTCCAATGAATGCCGGAAAAGTCACTGTTTGACGTGGATAAAGACCTTCAGTGGGAACTTCTGTTGTCGGGTATTTACCCGGATAGGCTGTAGTACTCTCCGTCGCAATTTCTGTCGACGTTTTCTATATTGTGACGAGAACTTGTGGACCATCTGTCATTATAGTAACCTGTTGGCCTGGATAGATAGTCGTGCCTTCAGACGGAACTCCAGTTGTTGGTTCTCTATTTGTTCGCTGTTGTTTGTAGTGATTTCGTACACAATACCTGTTAACTGTTTTTATGAAGTCACAGGAACTTGTGGACCTTTGATCGTTATGGCAACCTTTGGTCCTGGTTATATAGTCGTACAATCATTCAAAACCCTGTTAGTCGGTTCTCAACTAGGTTAGGCTGTGGTACTTTGCGTTACAAAACCTGTCAACTGTTTTTACGAAGTCACAGGAACTTGTGGACCTTTAATCGTTTTGGTAACTACTGAATCTGGATATATAGTCGTACCTTCAGACGGAACTCCTGTAGTCGGGTGTAGTATTTTCCGTTACAATACCTGTTGTTGGTTTGTATGTTGTAACAGGAATTTTTGGACCTTATGGTAACCATTGGCCGTCATGGTAACCATTAAGCCATGATAGATAAACCAATCCACGAGATCCAAGAGCGTCCAATGAAATCCGAAAAAGTCACTGTTTGGTGACACATCAGTCCATATTTCTTTGAAAACGAATTTGGACAGGCCCTCACCGTTTACAGCTTGAAATGGATGATTTGGATACCAACGATATGTGGTATCAACAGGACAGTGCTACGTGCCACAAAGCTCACTCCACGTCCTGCACTAGCGATACGAGGGTACGGTTTTCTCACGTATGGATTGAAATGGATGATTTGGATACCAACGATATGTGGTATCAACAGGAGAGTGCTACGTGCCACAAAGCTCACTCCACGTCCTGCACTAGCGATACGAGGGCACGGTTATCTCACTTATAGAGATGGTGTGAACCCCGTATGAGTTTTTCTTGTGGGGTTTTCTGAATTCGCAGGCTTATGCGAATAAGGCCCAAATCATATCGGCCCTCGAAGTCATGAGTCTGATTTAGACAATTTAGGGCACGATTTTGCGTAAGTCTGAAAACCTTCAAATGTCAAAGAAAGTTTTCAGTGAAACTTTTTGGCGCAACAGGCTCGTTAGTACTCAGGGTCTAGCTTTCTCACAGCCATTCATGTGTGCGTGTGTACTTCATGCACGATAGCGGGACCTCCTGTTTTATGCCGACTCCGAACGGCGAAATTGAGATGAGCTATTCTTGACAATTGATACAACTCGGATGATTTGTCAGATCGTCACGAGAGAAGGGAAAGTGAAAAATCATTTTAGGTGTTGCTACAACTTGGAATCGAACCCTTCTGCGCGGCAGTTCATCGCACTTATCATCGAGCCACTAACATCGTTTTCAGATTTTCTTTTTAATTTCTTATTGAGTTCTTTAAAACGAACTTTTACGACATTTCTGCCTTTCCTTTCAGCTGTACCCTTTTAGCAAAAAGGGAAAGGAAATGAAGCCAACAATTGTCAATCTTAAAAAAGTCAAAATTAAAATTCTTCAAGTCCTCCCCATGATTTTACGAACATCTCGGAGCGATGTGCCTTCCAGGTTTTGGTGCCTTCCAGGTTTTGGAATTTTTTATATTGGATCGGCTGTACAGAGCCTCAACCCTAGCTTTTTTTTTTATAAATTTGTGTGTTCGATGTTATATCTTTGGCAGAGAAAATAGGACCTCAATGCTTACTACTAGTGCTAAAGTTAAGCTTATGATTTCAGTGAAGAAGATTTCTTAGAAGACAGAACGAGAAGAAAATTGTAGCCTCGAAAATCAGGGAAATCACATATTCTCACGAGAAGAAAAAGCCATTAATCCTAACAAAATATGCCACAAGATCTTACAGCAGTATAAAACCTCTGGTTTGACGAAGTGACAAGACTCAATTTTTTCCAGTGTTTTATCTTTAGTCTAACTATATATCATATACTACCATCCATTCGATCTTAAGCAATTTCCAAACTTAAACTTAACAAAGCCGCAAGATATGGCGCCCTCCTACCGAGCTGTTTAGGCCGGGGAGATGTCAGATTCATAGAAATAAATGTACCTGAGTATTGGAACTTCTGCTTTGTTTGCCCGGTTCACTCAAAATCATGCGAGAATTTCAGATCCTACAACATCATAAGGAAATCGGCTCACCTGGATTGGTAGTAAGGTTTTTCAAGTACTTGGTCAAGTTATCAGAACCACCACTAACAGATCGAAGTGTGGTTCTCATAAAACAGAGCTAAACTGACAAAAAATCGAGCTCGTGATTTCAATCCAACCTTACATTTTGACGATGGAGAATCCCAAAAAGTGCGTTCAACAATTCTGTCCGTTTTCTATCAGTTGGGATGGCGATCATAAAATTGAAATTGGAAAAGCTTTCGAAAGAGGTCGTAGTCTTGTAGCAAAAACCTACCTTTAAACTAACAAATTACAGGAGGCTTTTTGGGCTGTCAAGGTAAGAGTACTTGAAACTGTCCAAAACAACTTGAATTAAACGAAATTTGAAATTTAAACGTTTCGAAAAATAATTGCTAACTCATAGAAGAAGTTTTTCATCGATTCCAAATGCACGCATATTTGACAAAAGGACTTAATGCCAAACCCTGTCAAATGCCTTTGAAATATCAAGTGCAACAATCTTTGATTGAGTGGTTCCACTTTTCGGTGAGATATGACATCAAAACACCAGTGGACCAGTGGCCGGTCATTAGGAAGTTTTCGTGTTTCGAGGTATTTCATAAGCTGACGATTTATCAGCGTTTCCATGACCTTGGAAAGAAGGGACATAAGTGCAATTGGTCGGTTGTTGGAGAGAGAAGAAGATTCGCCTTTTTTTTTGGTACAGGCTGGACAAATGCAGTTTTCCATCTACTCGGAAACAGACCTGATGAGTAGGATAGATAGGAAAACTTATGTAGCGGTTTTGCTAACGTAGAAGAACACCTATTCAGAATAATAGCGGGAAATACCATCTGGACCAGCGGACTTGTGAATGTCAAGATCAAATAAAACTCTTGCCACTGTAAGAGTACGAAAGTGAATTTGTCCCATAGAATGATTAACGTTCTCAATTACAGGAGGAAACTGGGCTCAATCTGGCAATGTAGAACTGGCTGCGAAATGCGCAGCAAGCAGATTGGCTTTGTCTTAAGAGCTGACAGCTGGAATGTCATTGTGAATGAGCGTTGAAACTGATGATGAGGCTGAATTTTTTGTATTTTTGACGAATGACTAAAAGTTTTAATTACTTCTGGGACATTATAAAGGGTCTTCCAAGTAGAGATACTTTTTTCAATAGCCTTTTTTGACAGATCACGTGTGAGTCGTGTCATGCTGTCATGTTATTTTTGTTTAGTATTGTTTGGTATTTCATAATGGAAAGACTTACGCGTGAACAACGTTTACAAATTGTTCAACTTTGTTATGAAAATTCACGTTCTGTGAGGAATCGCATCAATCAATGGACTTATTGAGAGAACATTTCGGTGAGCACATAATTTCACGTTTTGGGCCGGTCGATTGGCCACCAAGATCGTGTGATATCACACCGTTAGAGTTTTTCCTTTGGGGATATGTAAAGTCAAAAGCTTATGCCGACAAACACGCTTCGATTCAGGCCTTGGAGGAAAACATCACGCGTGTCATTCGCCAGTTACCAGTCGAAATGCTCGAACGAGTGATCGAAAATTGGACTCAACGGATGGACCATCTGCGACGTAGCAACGGCCAACATTTGATAGACATAATCTTCAAAAAATAAATGCCAAAGAATGTTCTTTCAAATGATAACAAACGTTCTCCATTAAATTTGAATTTTTTTGTGTTTTTTTCTTTAAAAAAATAGGGAACCTCGAAATGGATCACCCTTTAGAATTTTTGTATCAACTTTTGGTCGTATAGGAATTTGACACGTTTTACAGTCATTTTTTGTTTTTTTTTTAATTTTGCTCGGTTTTCCTCTGTTGGATTGGTTTTATATAACCGAAAGTTTGTCCCTCTCAGCCGGATAGCTTCTTTGCAGCTCAAGTCATACCACCCTTTTGCCTTTGGCCTGATACTTTTTATTCTGTTGGGAATAAAAGATCGCATACCAAGGAGAATGATGTTTGATATCATATCAGTAGCAGCATCGACGTCACTATCGAGGAAATGCTTCCCAATTGGCATTCTCGTATTGCCATACAGTCTTTTTGGGAATTTGTTCCTTAACTCTGTGGTTGGAGGACGAGAAATTCGATGATATGACAGAGTGGTCTGACGAACTTAGAGGCGATAATACATTGAGGGACACAAGTCCAGGGTGTTGGCGGCTTAACTATTAACATCCGGTATGCCTTTCGGCTCATTTACAAGCTGGGTTAGGTTATTTACCTCAGCAAAGATCTCAACATACCTTCCTTCGGGTGTTGTCTGTACAGAATGTTGAAGCCACGCTGAATTGTTTACATTAAAATAGCCTGCAATGACGATTAATCACATAATAATCAATAATTCACATTCGATCGATTTGATCGCTATGCCGAAATCGTTTCGTTAAAAGGATTTAAGAGTGCACGAGGATGCAATATAACCAATATTGTGTTTCATCTTCACCTTTCTTAAAAAATAGAAACATCAGTACTTTTGAAATTTCAAAATAGGCGGTCCTTATGGGACACAGTATGCCACAACTTCCATAGTACTCCAGCGGAAATATCTCAAAAAAGTTCACAAAACCACTTTGAATTGGACAGCAAATTAAATTAAATCGAAACTTTCTAGCTATCCTTTACCATATCATCTGTCATCGCCGGTCTATCACAAATTACCCAATTTGCCAAAATGATCGCCTTCAACAAATGACATCATTTCGTAAAAATTCTGCTACGACAAATTAATTTGAATAATTCGCTTAATTAATTAAAAAAATTTCTCAACAATTATCCAAACAGAAAAATGTTAACTAAAATGAAAGTTCACTCTCCAAACAAATTCCGTTGTGTTACCTGGAAGTCGGTTTGTTTGGTAATCATGAGATGCTTTGCCTCACCACGCCACTGAATTACCCAAAATGACTATCTTCCCATCTACACTTTTCCATCTCGAAAACGGCAAGATCCCGCCATGTTTTCGAAATGAAGTCATTCTTCCGAGCTATTGCGAAGCACACCTCTTCCAGTGGAGCGAATAACAAGTCCACTTGAATCGCGACCTCCAAACAAATGGTTAGGTCTACCAAATGTTCAAACAAACTTCGGCAACTACTTCCCCCTCGTTCGATTTGAAAATAGAATCGAGGAAAACACGAATTTCCTTCATAGCAAGACACACAAACACACCCCCATTACAGCCCACATTACGTCAACACCAAACGCGCCTAATAATAGATAGATATCTTCACTTTGAAATTTCTAGATTTCGATCATCTCAGCCATTCTATGCGTTTGGATACTCCCAGACCCAAAAAAAAAAAACAAAATTAAGTCGTAGATACCTTTCCAAATATGTCACAGATACCCAACCAGGGACATGACATCATACAAATATGAGACTCACCTTCATTGACGATCTTCATGCAGCCGGTGGCGTTCTTCACTGGCAACAGGCTCTGTAAGAACCTTGGCACTGGTACCCTAGAGCAGTCGGCCTTGTGGATACCCTCGGAGTTGAAGTGCTCACCGCATTTATCATCGAAGCCGGATTCGCATTGATAACAGTTGATGGCGTAGGCTGCAAGCAAACAGAGAGATACATTGTGGATGGGGTTGCCTCATACCATTGGCATTCGGATAGTTGAAACACTCACCCGATGTGGCCAAGGCAGCTAGGGTGGCAAGGATCAAAACACTTTGTTGAACGGAAACCATTTTGGATTTCTTTTTTTTTTTTGAAAAGATTTTTTGAAATTCAAAAACACGACGACAAAAGCACGGTTAAGTTACAAACTCGCGGATTTACAAAAGTATCTGAACGGCAAACAAGTTTTTTTTTTCGGACGGGGAACGTCTTATGCGGTGCTGGGTTGGATCTGAACTGAGTGTGATTCTCGTGTTTACGTTTTGTTTCTCCAACGACGACGCACCGAGGGATGTGTGTATCGTGGCTATAGTACGCTTGGATGTTTCAGTTTCGTGTCGGAATCGTAGCGTATGTGTAAAGTTATTAAAAATCGTCGTCGTCAAGTGTTGCGGATGGGTGTAGTGTGATATTGAGTACTATTTTGATGGTGGGGACTGTAGGTGTAGGTGATGGATGGATGGATGTTAATTTTTAATTGTTAAACAAATACAAAGAGACAAATATGATTAGTGTGAGCTTCATTTGAATCTTAAGTGGGTGTGTGTGTTTGTGTGTATCTTGTCGATTCGTTCGAAGTATCTTAGAGACTAGGGTATCAATCACTTAGTGTCATCTGGTGGTATAGTGGTTGCCACGGAATACTGAAACCACCCTCAATACAAGAACAAGACGTTCGATGTTATGTCAAATGATCGCTGCAGTAGGTACTTTCTGGCTGATTAATTTATTGAGAGTTATGTTGATTTTTTAACGAGATTATCTCTTAACATGCAATGGAGGTTAATTGCATCTTTAATTGGATTCAAATGTGGACAACTGGATGGGTAGGAAACCATTTGTGTTTTTTCAATAAGAGCGCTACAAAAGTTTTTTTTTGAATAAAACAAAAACGGTTTTGGATATCAATGAAATTCCATATTCCTGTGAAAGTACGTTCGATGCCATTATGTATGGAACTCGATTTCTTTTGCATGGCCACCATGGGCACGCTTGCAGAAGTCCAGACGCTGAATCCAATTTTCGACGGTTTTCAAGCATAAATCGGCCGATACTGCTGCAATTTCACGTTCGATATTCGTACGAAGTTCATCAATCGTCGCTGGCTTGTTGGCATAGACCATAGACTTGACGTAGCCTTACAAGAAATAGTCTATCGGCGTCGAATCGCACGACCGAGGCGGCCAAGCGACTGGACCATTTCGTGAGATAACACTTTCTCCAAACTTGGTTTCCAGTAAATTGATTGTGGCATTCGCTGTGTGGCTTGTGGCGCCGTCCTGTTGGAACCACATGTCCTCCAAGTCCATATCATCCAATTGGGGCCAAAAATATTCGGTTATCATTGAACGGTAGCGATTCCCATTCACAGTAACGTGCCGGTCTTGATCATCACGGAAGAAGTACGGCCCAATGACGCCGCCGGCCCATAAACCACACCGAACCGTAATTTTTTCGGGATGCAATGATGACTCATGGAGTACGTGTGGATTACTGCCTGACCAATACCGCATATTTTGTTTATTGAGGAAGCCATTCAGCCAGAAATGAGTCTCATCGCTGAAGATGATTTTTCGATGAAAATCCGAATCATTTTCAAGTTGTTGCTCAGCCCAATTCACGAACAAACGACGCTTCTCGTGGTCAAGTGGCTTCAATTCTTGCGTCAATTTAATCTTGTACGGATGTAGGCCAATATCTTTTCGCAAAATTCGGCACAACGACGTCACAGAGATGCCTAACGCTTGAGAACGACGTGTGAGAGACACATTTGGGCTTTCTTTAA
This sequence comes from Rhingia rostrata, assembly GCA_949824845.1. Taxonomy (NCBI): domain Eukaryota; kingdom Metazoa; phylum Arthropoda; class Insecta; order Diptera; family Syrphidae; genus Rhingia; species Rhingia rostrata. The sequence goes on along the minus strand of OX463755.1, from coordinate 25,267,872 downwards.
CTGAAGCCTCAGCGGCAGCAATATTCTCGACACTACGGGCACTTCTTCGTCTCACTGGCACGGGAACATTTTGTACTGTGCCTATGGATTCAAATTTTTCCACTAGACGGTCAATTGTTGATCTGCTAGGACGACTATGACGACCATAAATTGGACGTACCGCTCTTAACGTTGAGGCCACTGACTCCGAATTTCGGTTGTAAATTTTAATAATTTCGACTCGTTGTTGGATCGTGAAATGGCAATCCTTACTGAAGAGAAATGTTGCTGTCCCTGTCGCTCAACTTTTGTAGCGTCCCTGTTGAAAAACCCGATACCAAGACAATACGTAGGTCGACGCTGTGTTTTTTTTTCATACTGAGCTTTAATCCTTCTCCTTGCCGGACTGAGGAAAACAACTTAGGGAAACTTTCGCTCACCAGTTTCATGGTACGGGAGGGCGGTGTGCAGGTACACGTGCACACATGGACATGACAAATAAGATCCAAATATATGGCGGGCTGTACCAGTACGACCTGTATGACTTTATAATCTTTGATGGAACCAATACCTAAAACCGACCCTCAGCCATACACCCTCCGCCATAGCCGAACATTCTATTCAAGAAACGGACGGAAATGTAAGCAAAGCAGAGTGCGGAAAGGCATGATCATGAACACCTCATTAGTGAGAGCTGAACATTTTCAAGGCAAACGCGCTCGTAAGTTACCTTTTAGGTTTAGATAGGAAAAAGCTGTTGCTAGTGAGTTAAAAATATGCTGCAGACCATCCTGTCGGTCCAATTGATCTTCAATTTCCAATCATAGCAATATCCCTTAATGTGATCGGCGTCACGTTGCAAAAGTATGTTGATGACTCCGATTTTCGGACCTGATCTGTACGCCACTAGATCATCTGCGTACGCTATAGCGTGTCTGAGAGAACCTACAAGATCACTTGTATAAATGTAAAACAATATCGGGGAGTTCACCGCCTCCTGTTGTAAATCGTTTTTAATTTCAAAGACTTTACTCGAAGTTACGTTGCCACATTTGACAATGAATTTCTTTCCCATAAGCATTTCATATATCATGTATAGCATGGGTTTCCGCATGCCCATTCTGGTCAGCTTGTAGAAAAGCCCCTCTAACCATACGGTGTCGAAGGCCTTCTCGTGTCGTGTGTTCGGTCAACTTCCAGTACATTCCCATTTACCGAACACACGACGCAACTCAATGTCCTCCGTTCTACGCTATGGACGGGCAGAGACCGGGCTTCTGAGAACTGCGTGCTTCGGATCGATAAATTCGTATCCTCTGTCACACTTACGTCTAAAACAGCGATGGTTTCTTCTGTACCCACAGTACGGGATCAATTTTATCGAAAAAATGTGGTCATCCTCAGATAGACTATTATTCGTAACTTAAGCTCGACGAAATGCTCTATAGGTATGGCGAACAGAGCGCAAATTTTCGAAGACTTTCTGTTTGCCACGGTGAAATAATTCAAATAAACAATTAGTATGACAGATAGCTTAACAGTAATCCCTATCGGAAGTTCTATAAGTCTAAGTCAGACACTCTTTATTTGAACTCGGAAGGACTCAGTGGCGCGATGGTTAGTGCGATGAACTGCTGCGCAGAAGGTCTAGTTTCGATTCCTATCGGTAGTGCTCTGACATATCATTCGAATTCCCCGATCGGAGTCGGCATAAAACAGGAGCTCCAGCCATCGTCTAAGAAGTACACACGCACACATGAATGGGTGTTAGAAAGCTCGGTCCTAAAGAGCCTATTGCGCTAAAAATTTGAACTTTGAATTAGAATTTGGAGGAACGACTCTGATGCCAACAAAGTTATCCACGAGCTGAGAACAATATCGATTCGCTGAGGAGAGTTCTTACCCTATGCTTTATATACGGTCATGTTATTCTTAATCGACGCACTCAAGCTCTGAGTTAAGTCACTTGTCTCTGTAAGAGCACCACCTAACTACGATAAAGTAATCAATATTACATACGTTGCAGTTGATACCAACACCGAGAATAAAGACAGATGGCAACCTCCTTACTTATTTGGGATTCATTTCGTTTACATCGAAATCAGCCCTCGAATGCTGTCTATTTCTTCACGAAATGGCAGAGAACTTTACCATTCACCAACTTATTCAGTGCCGGGTTACGTAGAACTGTAAGGCGGATGAGTTCGCCAGACTGACCATATCCTACGGCCACCAGAAAACGAAAGTATGCCGCAACATGTTTATCCAATTACTCCGGTAAATAGCTGTCTACATTCTGCGAAAATCTTCGAATCAGAGTATTGGTTTCACAGCCTAAGCCTATCACCACATGTCCTAGCCTTACTAAACGCGTATGTCGCTGTACAGCTCGTAAAGCTCTTAATTTATTTTTCGCCTTCATAGCCCTACCTCATTTCCTCATCCGCTTTTGACACGGTCCACGGTTCGAACATCATTCCTGGAGTAGCTCCTCTCTATATGCTCGATTGCGAGCTATTCATGTTTTTTTTATCTTCTTTTTGAAAATCCGGTGTTCTTCCCTCCACCCGTGCCTATAGAGCTCAATGGAAGTCCTTGTCTTCACCTGCAGCTTAGCCTGGTAGGCCTCGTTCTTAGCTGCATGCATCTATCGGCATTCCTCATCAAATCAGGAGTTTCTTGCTTGTGGGCGCGAGGAACCTAGCACATCAGTTGTTGCTGATCTAATGGCTTGTTAACATCATTGCCATTGCTCTTCTGCATAATATACTGGTGGTATGATGTAAATCAAATTTTTAAGAGACTTGCTTTCTGCCAAGTCCTTGGCGGTCTCTGGCGATTGCAGTCTTTTGGAATTAATTCCTTTCACAGTATTACTGATTTTTTGTTGCGTGCTGGATATCTTACATTGGCACAAGGTAAAGTCGATGTTGGTTCGAATGAAGCCGAAGTCTAGAGGTCCAATTTTCAACCACCTTTTTGAGAAATTGGGGCCGTATGTTGGCAATAACGCCACGAATGTTGGCTTACAAGTCCCCTAACATTTCTGGTTTGTTGGCATAAGCGAGCGACTTCACATATCCCCAAAAAAAAAAATAATCCAATGGTGTCAAACCACACGATCTTAGTGGCCAATTGACAGGTCCATTCCGCGAAATTATGCGCTCATCGAATGTTTCCTTCAATAAATCGATTGTGACGTGCGCTGTGTGGCATGTAGCGCCGCGTTTTTGAAACCACATCTCATCCACATTCATGCCATCCAATTCGGCAAAATAGTCGGTTATCATGGCTCTACACCGGTCTTCATTAACGGTAACTAACTCTCCAGCATCATGTCGGAAGAAGTATGGCCCAAAGACTCCACCAGCTTATAAACCACACCAAACAGTCAGTTTTTGTGGATGTAATGGCGTATCAAGGGTCTCATGTGGATTCTCTTCACTCCAAATGTGGAAATTTTGCTTGTTGACGTACCCAAGCAACCAAAAATGAGCCTCGTCACTGAACAACATTTTCCAATGAAAATCAGCATCGAGTTCAATCTCATTTCGGCCCATACACCAAAATCACGACGCATTGCATGGTCTCGCGGCTTTAATTCTTGCACAATCTGGATCTTGTAAAGTCGTAAGCCAAGATCTTTGCGCAAAATCTTCCATAAAGTTGATGGAGAAAGCTTCGGTGTCTGTGCACGGTATGCTTCATCAGTTTTGCGTTAAATTTGGCTCTCGATCATAAATCCACTCCTATCCTACTATTTGCAATCCATCCGCAACTCGCCGACCAATTGAAATAAAAAAATAAACGAAACCTCCCGAATATTCTTAGCACATCCGCTAAACTTAGAACACCATAAATTCTCGATATGAAACCTCATGTGTAGTGCGTGAACTTGAGTGTATGCCGCACTATTCTATAAGCAATCGTGTGGTTGTGTTGGGATGTGTGTAACTCAGTGGGGCATAATGCCTAATTAAGAAATCCGCTAAGGATTTTTTTTTTTTTAATTACTTATTCTTTGAAATGACTGCTACGGAAGCCCTTAAAGTGTCAACATGAACACAGCGTTAGTGTCGATTTAATAGTGTCCTGGTAGAGGGATACGGGGAATAATCATTTGTAAGGCTTTCTTAAAGGTTCGGGATGGGTATTATTTTTGTTTTTGTTACTGCCTTAGTAAGGAAGTTGTAATTTATCGTAAATTCTTGTTGTCAGGATATTTTATGGGACCCCAACCTTTTTTTTTGGGTAAAATAAAAGCGGATTGGTAACATAAAAATGTAAGCTGTAACACTGATAATTGGAAGTTACAATACGATAAGATGGTGTTTTCACAACCAAACAAAAATGTTGACCTTAAAGAGAACGCACTGTCAAGTTCTTGAGAACTCTAAAGGCAGATCTTCCACCTAGCAAATTTGTTCAAGTTGGGTAGACTGAAGGCACTGAGGTGAATTGGCCTTTGAGAAAATCCTTTGATATAAATTGTTATTGTTCCTGGATGAAAGTGATGAGGATGATTTGTGATGATTCATAGCCTGTATGAGGTAGTTGGTCCATAGTGATCTACATCCAAAGCGCATGATATGTACTATAGGGATCGATGTTAGGTTATCCAAGATAGTGAGACTCTTTTCATGTTGTGATATGGGCTTCCCTTTATTTTCAAATCAAAAAAAAATCCAAATGCAAGTATTTGGCGCAACAGACTCGTTAGTACCGAGGGCCGAGTTTTCTAACAACTATTCATGTCTACGTGTGCACTCCTGTTCTATGCCGACTCCGAAAGACGAATTTGAGATAAGATTTTCTTGACGGCTGGGAATTGAACCTAGACCTTCTGCGCGGCAGTTCATCGCACTAACTATCGCGCCACTGAGCACGTCATTTTAAAATCTACTAGAGATAAATGGGCCGCCAGATGTGTACATGGTGGGATACCTGAAAAATCAAATTGGTCCTTTTCAGCAAGATCCTCCCACATTGACCCTTCGAAACTGAATGGCATCAGTCTCAAGATCGCAGAATCAGCCTAATACCTGGGTCTGGTTTTGGATATGAAACTGAACTGTAAAGCCAACATATAAGGACTCGTTAAGAAAGCCATTGCAGCCTTAAAAAGTCCTTAACAAGACCTGTTGCATTTAATGCCTCAGCTATTGAAGGGCTTGTTTTGATTAAAGTACCGTCTTCGTCATCAGAGTCCTCAAGAACTGAATTTTCAACAGCAGCAGCCCTCACTATTTCTTCTAAGTTTGGATCACCTGAAGTTAAAATATTGTCAACAATAGTAACGTACTCCTCACATGGTGTTCCCGAAGCGACGATGTTTGAATTGTTCATTAGGGCAATCCATTCAGAAAGGGGCCAATAATCATCTTCTTCAAACTGTTTTTCTTTTGCAGAGTAGTTAAAATAGTTAGCCATTGTGCTGCTGTTAACACAATCCCAAGCTGAAGCCATCATGCGGACAGTGTCTAACAAGCCAATGGTGCATTCTTTATAAGCATCTAGGCACCGAATAATTTTGAACACAAGAAATTTGCCTTTAAGGCTTCGTATCACACCCTCGTCCGTTGGCTGCAATATCGATGTTGTATTAGGTGGAAGAAAATCTAGTTTTACTGAAGAATGGTTTTGAGTCTTAGGATGTGAAGGGCAGTTATCGAAAATTTTGAAACAATTTTTTGGCGCAACAGGATCGTTAGTACCCATACCGAGCTTTCTAACAGCCATTCATGTATGCGTGTATACTTCTAGCATGATGGTGGAATCTCCTGTTTTATGACAACTCCGAACGGCGAATTTGAGATAAGCTTTTTGACAATTGATACTAATCGGATAACATCATCACGAAAAAAGGGATTCATCACGAAAAAAGGGATTCATCACGAAAGATGGGCCAGTGAAAAATCGTTTAGATGTTGCTACGGCTGGGAGTCGACCCCAGACCATCGCGCCACTGAGCCAGTTATTCGGAAGTCATCCAAGCCTTTTTTTTGCTGTAAATATATCCAACAGGCAGGCACTTGGTACCTTTGAAACACGTTGGATTCGTCCATATTTCAACCTGTGCCTTTTTCTCCCTTAAATTTCAACGATTTGCCAGGTCTTAACTTGTAAAAAATTCCCGCTTCACAGGGTCGGTACTCTACTCGAACTACTGGCCATACCTTTTGTAACCACTCATCTCATTGCCCTGGCGGAACGCTGTTAGCTTCTTCCGAAATTTTTCAAAGCACAATGTGGTTTCGCATGGGAAAACGGTAGATCCAACTTTCAGAACATTGAAAATTCTTTCCAAGAAGCTGTCCAATTTCACTTGCTTTTGTTTGCAGTATTGGCCCTGTAATGGGCACGTTATTGATCCTTTGAATCTTAAACCATTTCAATAACAAGGTTCTCCAATGTCTGAATATTTCGGGAACATTTTCGTTTATGTATTTTGATTTCGGTAGTTATATATGAATTTCATGACGAACAACTCCTGTCATAATGGTCGTTATAACCGAAATGGTCGTTATAGCCGAAATCGTTAATACCGAAGGATATTATTCTCCTTTTAATGCGAAACCAAACTTAAGCTTTGAGTTTCGTTGCTATAACCGAAGTCACTATATGCGAATTTAACTGTTTCTCATTCTGGGTTTACGTGCCTATCAGAAGACCCACACTCCTGTATGGTGTCTCAGTTTGGTCGATGGCTATAGAAACAGCCTCAAACCGCAACCTACTAGGTAGAGTTTAAAGATCAACTTGCATATTAACGGGACCTCTAAGAAGAACACCCTCCGCGGCCCTAGATGCTATCCTATATCTTATACCCCTAGAAGACCCACACTCCTGTATGGTGTCTCAGTTTGGTCGATGGCTATAGAAACAGCCTCAAACCGCAACCTACTAGGTAGAGTTTAAAGATCAACTTGCATATTAACGGGACTTCTAAGAAGAACACCCTCCGCGGCCCTAGATGCTATCCTACATCTTATACCCCTAGATATCTTTGGCAAGCAGACCGCACCTTGTGTAGCTGTGATCCTGTGAGTCTCGTCACAGTGGATACTCACTTAAAGTAAACCCACAAAGATTCTGAATCACCTTGACATTACAAAAAAAGCACCAACGACACCACTACCTCAGTTTTGAGCATAACTTCAGGACAATCATCCCCAGTCGCCTTGAATGGAAGACGGATTCGATCGGAAGCAATAACTCGATTCACTTCCATACGGATGGGTATGACACAGAATCTGGAATGAGTGGAGGTGTTTTCCTGAGATACTTAACCTAAGCATATCCTTTCGCGGAAATCATGGCAATTAGAGAAGCCTTGTCCCGGCTAAAAAGAAATGTAATGCCCACGAAGTAAATTAACATCTTCAGTGCCGGCCAAGCGGTAATCAAATCTTTGGAATCCACCTCGTCCAAATCGAAATAAGCCTACGAAATCCATCCATCTCTCAGAGCATTTCACCATTCACCTCTTCTGGGTCTCAGGACACAGAGATATTCCAGGAAAATGTATTTCGGATGATCTTACCAACAGGGCACTTTCCTTGATATCCCACCTCCAGTAAATGTGTTAGGAATGCCCTTCCCAGTATGCGTTGACAAGCTATGGAGACGAAGGTTCCACCAAGAACTGTAGAAAGCCATGACCCTTTCCAGAGAACTCCGCATTGGACGTTTAAGGTGTCTAGGATATGTAGAGCGAATGGACAATAATATTCCAGCTCGCAGTTTCTTTGATTCCCAACCAGATATCGATGCAGTTGAAGAACCCCGGAGCGCACACGTAGAAACCGACCTATACAAAGTTGGAGTGGGGAACTGGAGGCAGTTAGCTAAAGACCGGGGTAATTGGAGAAGCATGTTGATTGAGGCCCTTGTTCATTCCAGACTGTAGCGTCACTAAAGTAAATCTGTAATGATATAATGCAGTTCAGCTGTGATCCGTATCAATTTTGAAAGACTAGGAAAGACCTTAAGATCCACTACCCCAATATTTCTTCTTACCTTAACCAGGGTGTATGCATCCCTATCAGCTCATATCATGAGGTGCGAATGACCAAATTCGACTTACTTACTTACTTACAGTCCGGAATGAACCTGGGCCTCAACCAATATGCCTTTCTAATAATCCCGGTCCTTAGCTTACTGTCTCCAGTTGCGCACTCCAAGTTGGTTGAGGTCGGTTTCTATTTGCCAAATTCGACAGCGTGGTAAAAAATCAAGCAGTAAACACTTGATTGCTGCGATATGTAAGCAGCCTACAAGCGTATAAAGCGCCCTCTAGAACAAGATCCCAGGGCTAATTATCTGCTGAGCTAATTATCTGTCCATTCAGCAATTAAACTATCTGCGGTGAATGGTGTTATAGGAGATTGTTTGTGAAGGCCCATCATTAACCAAAGAAACTAGGGGGGTCCCTTACTAAGCACTTCCTCCGGTGGAGAAATCCACAGCAAAGCTAAGTATCTGTCAGTTTGTTACTAAGACGACTTGCAGGGGAATGGTATAATAACAGGTGATCTATGAAGGCTTGTCATGAACCAACCAAAACCAACTTCATGAAGGTCCGCTTCCGTCTCAATGGTAAATGACTTCTCTAAGAACCGGGCCTATCGTGAATAATTTTCCCCGGAAATTGTTCCCTTGTCAGCAATGTAATTCAGATTTCTGAATGGGGAAACTTTCCCGGGAAAATTTATTCGCGATAGGCCTGAATAAGTTAATGGGACGAGGTATACCGAGTGCTTACTGGTAATCATGGTTTTAATAAAGGAATGTAGCCATTTATAGAAAAAACTAAGTATGGGCTCTTGAAGTTGTAAGAGCTGCTTGGTGCTGCTGCTGATCACTGACTTCGGTGAGTAGTGCTGCTGAGTAATTTAGAGATTCTGGACTGGGTTGTAAGAGACTCAAAAAATTAATCTTGCGGAGCTTGACTAGAGGCTATAAATCTGGTAACCAGAGGAATCAGGGGCCCCTAAGACATGAAGTCCTAGGTCTACATGGCTTAGTCTGATTAGTCTGATTAGAAGGTTGACTCCCTTGTGGGTGGTTCGCGGTTTTTAGTGGTGCGCGGAAACGTATGTTATTCTGAGTTCCATTGGGTGATAGACTTTGGAATATAAGAAGTGCTAGATGGATCTCAGTCCTTAACATGTACAAGGTGGGCCAAAAGAGATCACCCTATTGAAAGATGCTCTTATTTTTGTAAATGGCCACCAATGTCAATGTGTTTTGACATTTGTGAACTAAACAGATGTAGAATACAAGTGAACAAGCCATGGAGCGATATACTCCCCAAGAACGCGGAATAACCGTGTCTATTTTTTTGAGAAACAACTCGCCTATAGTGTTGGCGCAGCGCGAATTCCGTCGCTGATTCCACGGCCGTCCGACACCGAGTGCGCAAACACTGCGCCATTTGGCCACCCACCTTGAAGAGTATGCGACAACACAAGACGTTGCCAAGAGTGGTCGGCCCCGGAGCGCCCGTTTTTCCGATAATATCTGTTGTCGGGGATGTCGAGCTGTTGCCGGAAATATCGACCAGACCCGCAATTAGCCATCAGCAGGTCGTCCCTACGCCGAATTTTGATCAAAGACTTGCGCATGTTCCCGTACAAAGAGCAGTCCGTGCATCTGCTGCTGCCTGTCAACCGCCAAACGCGTTTAACTTTCACCCGATCCATCCTTAATCTCGAGGAGAAAGTGGACGATTTTTCGTCCAAAATCATAATGAGCGATGAGGCTCATTTGAACAAGCAAAACTATCGCTTCTGGGGCACCGGGTAATGCACGACGAGCCATTACACCCGCTCAAAGTTACTGCATGCTGCGCTGTTCACGCCGGGGGAATCATCGGGCCATTTTTTTTCGAGAAAGCCGCTGGTCAAACGACAGCAGTAGACGGTGCGCGCTATAGGGCCACGTTAACCGAGTTTTTTCTGCCGCAATTTGACAAATTAGGATTGGAGGACATGTGGTACCAACAGGACGGAACAACGGCACACTCTGCGCTAGCCACAACCGATAAAAATGAGAGCCAAACATCATCGGATGACTTCTTTTGCCCAACCTTGTATAAGTTTCTTCCTTGCACATGATTTTCAAAATCGTAAGGTGCCCTGCATCGGGATGTTGTCCAACACTTTCATATGATTATATTGTGGATAGACCCACCATGAAATACGGGGCCATAAAGGCTTAGTGTTCACATTTGGCATACTTTACATTATCTGTACGGCAAGTTATGAATGTGCCAGTGAGTGCGCTTAACAGCAACCACCCAAAAATTGTGACCTAACAACAAAAGATATAATCGTCTTCTGTCGAAAAAGGTTTTTTTTCTCGGTGTAGCTTCTTTCCATAACCCGTTTAAAAAAAAACATCCAACCCCACCTTAGATATCGACAAGCAAAAAAAAAATTACAAATTCTGAAACTACGTCTCAGCCGGCTTATGACATGCATATAGATAGTTATTACCATCTAACAGGTAAGTCAGTCAGTCATTACCAAGTCAAGACTGTGTGTGTCTAAGGCGTATTGTTAGTAAACATCAATTTGAATGCCGTCCGAAGCATGTCCCACCGTGTGCTGTGGTCCGATGAGATGAAATAACATTTGTCATCACATTATCTGATTGCGTCGTTATGTATTTTTGTCATACAATCACTCCATGATGTCATAGATACGTTCGTTCATATGTGGTTGCCTCCATTCATACAATCATACGCATCACTGAGTCACATAGCGCCTAAGTCTATACAACTGAAAACTGAGAGGAATTTGGTTATCGGCGCTGCGACGACATGGCTTTCTCCTAATAACGTTCAATTAAAATTTCGACACATCGACGTTAATTAAAAAACGCGTCTGACCGAATGACAGAGTTTTCGTTTTTTTGTGAAGTGAATGAGATACATCTCTGAAAACCGGTTCATCGGAAATATGGGTGCCTTTAGTCGTTTGACAATGGGTTCCTGTTTGCCCTGCTTAACGAGTTGCATGTGAAAGTGTCGCTGTGCATGTTCGGGGAAAGGTTACCAAAGGTTAAGTACAAGGTTGAAACGAAAATCACACAGCCACACATTTATGTAACGTTCGGGGGTTATATGGTTCGATAGTTCATATGTTTTTGGGAATCTTGATTTCGAGGCGGTCTGCCTTAGGCTTACATTGTGTTATGTGTAATGACATCACTGTGGGTGTTTGTATGGCTGATGGCGAAGGCGGTGATGTCATAGTCAGGGTGAGATTGGAGTTTTTTTTTTTTTATTTTCCATGCGGACTTAGTGCGGAACTATTTTGCATATATTGCCAACAATTGGGGTAAGCTTGCTTAAGGGTTTATTCTTCTGTCAAAGTCCTGCGTTCGGTTGGTATTTTAATTTATTGCTCACGAGCAAGTCATGCGAATTCTATGTTGTGTTGCGTTTTATGTTCCTTTTTGGAAGGAAATTGTCATATGGATACAGGAGGACACCCTTAAGGAAATGGCATTTTTGTACGATGGATTTATTGATGGAGTAAGCCATGAATGTTGATAAGGTTTTGAGAAGGGAAGATGACATTTTAATAGAACTAATGGTTCACTCTATTGCGTTGGAAGGATGTTTCTTAATAAATGCCTCACTGAAAATGGCATGGGATCTGTCTGTATGTTTGTTTTTTTTTCAACATTTCTCACATGCATTAGTTATGGTTTGGGGCTCCGCACAAGAAAATAATATTTTAGTATGAAACCGCTTTTGTGGGCGAGAACACTGAGGTAAACGGAGAAACGTTGAAATTCTTCAACAGAGTTTTTGCGGTAGAACACGGTTAAAAACCCACACAAACACATTTTTCACCATTTTAGGTCTGAAAATTTGTTTATGCCATTCGGCTCTTATACGCGTTTTGTGAGCCAAGCAGACAATATCACAGCTTGCTTTTATTGTTGACGACCCTGCTGAAATTTGAGAATATTAGACAGGAGAAGTGCAAGCGAACAACTAGCGGAAGATCTAAACTGTCAGGGAGCAGATATTACTGCCATCCAGGAAATACGATGGGATGGCAAGGGCAAAAAGAGAATGAAAAACTGTGACATCTAATACGGACCGTGTTATAGTCAACCAAATCGATAAAATTGCGTTAGACAATAGGCACGCATCCAGCATTTTGGATGTCCGAACATTCCGAGGAGCTAACATCGTCTCGGACCACTACTTTGTTGCAGCCAAGGTAAGAATTCGGATACCTATCCAACACGCCACAACAATACTATAATACTGTGCAAACATTTGATGTCGAAAGACTGCAACCGCAAAAGCCCGCCAAGACCTTCGCGCAACGCTTATCCCTTAACAACGTTGGCAACGATGCCAACAAGCCATTAGATATGCCGTAACTTATGTGCTAGGTTTCTCGCGCCCACCAGCAAGAAACACCTGGTTTGATGAGAACTGCCGACAAATGCCCGCAGCCAATAACGAGGCTTATAAAGGCTAAGCTGCAGGTGAAGACGAGAGCTGTCATTGAGCTCTATACGCAGAGAAGAAGGGAAAAATACCGACAACGATATCTAAACTCAAGCCTAATAAGGGTGCCGGAAATGACGGCCTTCCCGCTGAGCTTTATAAAGCCGGCAGATATGACTTAGTACGTAACATCCGCCAACTCGTTAGCCAAATCTGGCCGGATGGAAGTATGCAGGAAGAATGGCATCACAACATCTTTTGCGAGTTCCACAAAATAGGAGACCCTCTAAACTGCGCCAACTATAGAGGCATAAGTCTCTTCAACATCGCCTATAATATCCTATCTGCCGCAATATGTGAACGCCTGTCATTGTTAATAGCTGAGCCGAGCTAGACAAAATCCCGTACTACCTCAAGGTTATATCTGTCAATGGTGACGTTCTTTCCGATTCGTCGATATTGTGTGTCATTTCGTGTTGTCAGCATATACCTTGTCTTACCCTCATTCACTGCTAAACCCATTTTTGCCGATTCCTTCTCTAACGTGGTTATGACATCACGCTAAGTCCTACCAATGATGTCAATATCGTCGGCGTATACTAGTAGTTGTACAGAGTTTTTGAAAATTGTGCCTCTGGTGTTGGCTCGTGAGTTTTGCACAATCCTCTCAAAAATCAGATTGAAGAAGTCACATGTCACCACATCGCCCTGCCTAAATCCTTTTTTGGTATCGAATGTGTCGGTGAGGTCGTTTCCGACCCTGATGGAGCAGCGAGAATTCTCCATCGTCATCCTTCACAAACGGACGAGTTTGGGCGGTATACCAAAACTAGACATGGCTCTGTATAGTTCGTCTCTATAAATGCTGTCATATGCGGCTTTGAAATCGACGGTTTGGACATTTTGGATTTCTATCAGGATCTGATTAAGTGTGAAGATGATCAGTTGTGGACTTTTATGCCCTAAAACCACACTGATAAGGGCCGATCAGGTTGTTGGTAATCGGTTTCAGGCGTTCACATTTTACGGCAGATAGGATCGTGTACGCGATGTTGAAGAGTCGGGCAAGCGATGTTGAGGTTCCATTCTTCAGGCATACTATCATCCGACCCGATTTGGCTTATGGGTTGGTGGTTGTTACTTGCCAAGTCACCTCCACCGGCTTTATACATCTCAGCGGGAAGTCCGTCTTTACCGGCGGGCATATCAAGTTTTGAGTTTACATATTGCTATCCTCACTTCACTCAGGTCGGGTGGTTGGCAGTTTTTGCTTTCGTTCGCGTCGAATGGATTGTTTTGCTGACAGCGGAATGTTGTTCGTCATCGCCGTTCAACAGTCTGCAGAAGTGGTTCTTCCATATCCTCAGCATCGACTGTATCTCAACTACGATATTTTCATGTTCACCTCGACAGGAATCTGTTCGAGCCTTGTATCATTGGCTTTGACGTTTTACACTTTGGTAAAACTTGCGAACATCGTTCCTGGAGTGGCACCTCTCTATATCCTCGATCGCGCGCTTTTCTTGCTCTTTTTCTTCTTTCTGAAAAGCCGGTGTTCTTCCCTTCTTCTCTGGCTATAGAGCTCAAGGGCAGCTCTCGTTTTCACCTACAGCTTAGCCTTGTAGGCCTCGTTCTTGGCTGCGAGCATCTGTCGGCATTCCTCATCAAACCAGCGGTTTCTTGCTGGTGGGCGCGAGAAACCTAGCACATCAGTTGCGGCTGATCTAATGGCTTGTTGGCATCGTTGCCATAGTTCTTCGACATTCGATGCTCGTGGTATGGAGTTAATCGAGAGGTTTAGGGATACGCGTTAGGCGAAGGTCCGGTGATCTCTTGCGATTGCAGTCTTTCGACATAAATTTTTTTTACAGTATTTCTGGATTGCTGTGGCGTGATGTATATCCGCATTCTAACCTTGGCTGCAACAAGGAAGTGGTCCGAGTCGATGTTAGCTCCTCGGAATGTTGGGACATGCAAGATGTTGGATGCGTACCCCTTGTCTATCGCAATGTGATCAATTTGGGTGACCGTACTTTGATCTGGAGAACGCCGTGTCCCCTTATGGATATCGAGGTGAGGAAACCATGTGCTGGCTACAGTGGCATTTCATTTCGTATCCAAGTCAGTTAGCCTAAGTCCGTTACCAGACGTGTTGTAGTGTAGGCTATGTTTTCCGACAATAATGCGAAAGGTGTCTCCTCTTCCTACCTTTGCTTTAAAATCTCCCAGCAAGATTTTAACATCGTACTTCGGTAGTCGCTCATAGGTTTAGTCAAGAAGCAGTTTTGTCATAGAAGCACTCCTTAGCTATATCACCTTTTTCCTACGTTGGGGAGTAAGCGCATATAAGGCTTATGTTGGCGCATTTGGCATTGATGCGGATTGTAACAATGCGTTCGCTAATGTCTTGGAAACATAAGACTTCTTGCCTAAGTCTGGCACTTATAAGAAATCCGCATCCGAATAGTCACTGTTTCTGCTCACTATAACACCTTCCATAGTAGATGTCACAGTTTTTCGTCCTCTTTTTCCCCCGGCCCATCCCATCGTAGTTCCTGGATGGCAGTAATGTCTGCTTAGTAGCAGTTTAGGGCTTCCGATAATTTTTCTCCTACACCTCTCCTGTTAAATGTTCTCAAATTCTAAGTGCAGATAAGAAATTCGTGGTGCTTTTTTCGTTTACAGCATCGTCAACAACAAAATCCGTCCTTTCCGAGGCTATTTGTTGCTTCGCCACAATGTGATTTTTGTGTCCACTACAGGATAGAGCCCCGCCGTTAGCCTTTCTGTTCATCCGCCACCATCTCTGCTCAAGGGGCCTGACTAACTTAAAATTCCTAGACAATCCGTTGTCGAAGCAGCTTGTCTATGTTCGCTGGGACAGCAGGCCGCGTATTCATTCCGTTCATTTTAGAAGGAGACTAATGGACCCGAAATTTGCCGGATTGGAATTGTGCTTTCCTTTTTCCGGAGAGGATAAACCACCGCCGTCTTTCAACGCACTGGAAAATATGCATCATTCAGCGTGGCTTAAATGTCTACAGCTTCAGAAAGTAAGTGCCGCATTACAATGTTGGGCTGGACATCGACTCCCGCTGACGTCTTTTTCTTTATGGAATCGAAGATGACACGTAGTTCCACCTTCGAGATTAACAAGGGACTAGACCCACTTTGCTCGGCGATACAAGTGCATGCTTTGCATAGTTGTAGTATTTTCCAAAAAGCCTTACAACTAAAAGTATGTAACATATTTCTCATTCGGAATAGACAGTCATGGCCCACTTTAGAAGAAATTTACATAAATTGTTCCGTTGAAAAAAAAAATAAACGGATTATAAGCAAATCCCATCGTTAAAAATACCCCCAACGGGCACAGCCTTTAATTAGTGCCCTGGATTTAATTATGTTGAACATGTGCCTAACACACCGCCATTGGATATGCGAACGTTTGGTCTGTGCAGACCGAGTGCAGACCGTCTAAATACAGGTAATCATACAGAAAATCACCTGAACAGAAATTTTCAGCAATTTAAGTGCAATTAACCGGATTGCACTTTCTAGCTATTCTTTTCAGAAAATCATTCAAAATTAATGAACCTTATCTGCTTCCGAAAAGAAATTTAATTACTTTAGGCCCAGTCCATACGTGCCGCGTGACATCACGCAGCGTTATTTTTTCAGCATTTATCATTAAGCATCTGAATTTAATAAGCAAAATTAATGATAATCTGTTTATTGGAAGGAGGGGTGACATTTTTGGGATTCATTTTCTGTGAATATTTGTGTTCTATAGCTGAGGGTGGTCTTTGGGGGTTTCGTGAGGTATGGTGTCAAGGTAAAAATGCCATTGCTCTCACGCAATAATGGCATAGCTAGTGGGCGAAGCTCTTGACCTAATAGAACTTGAAATATGTTATAGCATTTCATTATGAAGCAAACATGCTAAATGATAGTTTGTTACATGACGTCATACTGCAATACCAGGTTCAACAAGTCAACACACAATTTGTGGTTTCGTGACTGAGATTTCATGAAGGTCAGTAAGGTGCAACATTTCAATTAGAATTTTTCAATTTTGTTATTATTTAGTCTACTTGGTACCCAGTGGCCACTTCCAAGTCTCGTACCATGACTGGGGCGACCAGATGTCCTTTTTTCAATAGACATGTCCTCTTTTTGCCTTAAAAAAAAGTCCGGTATCTCTTCGGAAAAAACATTTTTTTCCGTGGGCTCGTGGAAATCTCATAGACACGTGCCCAAAGTAGAGCTAGACTTTAACTCACTTAAACCACCACCCTTTTTGAATTAGCATTGCTACTAATTATGCGACTCATCTAGCAATTTTTTTATCACAGGCTCAGTGGCGCGATGGTAAGTGCGTTGAACTGCCGCGCAGAAGGTCTGGGTTGGATTCCCAGCCGTAGCAACACCTAAATGATTTTTCACTGGCCCTCCTCTCGTGATGATCTGACAAATCATCCGAGTAGTATTAATTGTCATGAATAGCTGATCTCAACTTAGCCGTTCGGATTCGGCATAAAACAGGAGGTCCCACCATCGTACAAAGAAGTACACACGCACACATGAGTGGTTGTGAGAAAAATGCTAGGCCCTGGGTACTATAGAGCCTGTTGCGCCATAAATTTTTTTTAACGAATGTTTGGCAGGTAATTTTTATGAGAGTTTAAGAATTTGGAGGACCGTAGTGTTAACTTGGAATACCCTCGTGTTAACGTGTCCCAATAAACGTTTTGTATGTTAGCGTGGAAAATTTTTGGTTTCATCTTTAACCGCAGGAATACCCAGATCTCTGCGTAGAACTTCATTCCTTTTATACCACGGCGCATTTTTTTTATAATTTACACGCACTCAAGGGGTTATGAACACCCTTTTATATGTAGCCACCGTACCAACGAGCGCTAGAGAAGAGGGAAGAAAGAGAGTGATATTAAAGATTTTGGATGTAGTGGAGACTTACTCCATGGGTAGTGTCCGAACTAACTTCGGGGAGTCACTTTTAAAGATGGTTAGGCATAACAACCGACTTTTTTTTATTTCTTTTAAATAAAAGTGAAATTGATTTTGGCTGGGATTGAACGCGCAACCTTCCACTCAACAGGCGAACACATTACCACAACACCGAACCCACCCACAATTTTTTTTATTAAAATTTTGTAGGACGCTTCGAATTCTGTATTATTTTGCAATTTATTTTGTAAGGTTTCTAAGTTGCCCTTTAAATCCTTAAAAGTTCCGCTGAGGGACAGGGATATTATATGAAAATTTTGTAAGTATCTACACTATAAGCGCCTTGGGCTATCTAAGATCTTAATAATAAATTAGTTAAATTTTTGTAACCCTATTTTAGAACACAAAAAAAGCTTTAAAAATTATTTTTGTTTTTATTTCACTCGAATTTTCCAGAACTCCCTGTAACTCGAAATATGTTTGATATACCGTGAAAATTCGACTAAGCGGAAGGCGACTTTACCTTCTGAATACAGTTGCCCCTAAATCGAACTCCGTCTGAGTTGAAATTCCCTCTAACTCGAACACTTTCCTTCGATTTTTTCCAAACTAACAATTTCACTTCGATAAGGCACTACCGAAGCTATTTCCTAGTTAGCAATATTACCTGTATGAAGTCTAATGGAGAAGCATTTGCTGCACTTTTAGGAATCTATTTACTTCTATAAAACTTCTTTTAAAACTTTTAATAAGCCTGACAGAAAAAAACTTTGTTTGCTTATAAAGGTCTTACAGAAGCAAAATATAGGCTTCGCAAAAACTATTTTCAAAACTATATTTGCAAGCCTTTTCAAACTTGAAAAGTTACATTTTTTTAATTATCTTTCTTTTGTTTTTATATTTTCTTATATTATTTACTTTTATTATTTTCAACTAGGCTGTTCTCTGGATTATGAAAGACCAGTAAATACTACGAACTACTAGAATCGTGTTGAATCTTTCACCTTTTCCTGATCTTTTCACCTTTTCCCGATCTTTTCACCCTTTTCCCAATTTTTTAACCTTAGCTTTTGTAAGCCTTCAATTGTAAGTTCTATACATGCTATGCTACGGACTTACTTTGTGCCAATATCCAGCGAAACATATGGTACATGTGCATACATCTCCGGAAGCTTAAAAACAACACTTCACAGGATTTACCATCATAACTTCTGTTATGTCTGTGAATTTTCCTGCAAAGATGCTCAACCTCCGCGCGTAAGTACTATACAATGTCTACAGAAATAATTGCTTGTGGAAATTAAATGGTTGGGTGTTGTAGAACGAGGGTAGACTCTGATTGGCGTCGTTAAATTCGCAATGCCCAGTGTTGTAACTCTGACTACACACCAAGTGCTTTTTTTGTACCTCCATACTGATGGCCCGTGTCCTAGGGATATCTAATAAGATGGAACCGGCCCTCCAGTTTGGGGCTTGTGCTTTGGGTTAACCACCCACCCATTTAAAAAAAAAACATTGATACCATGCATCCAATAGCCTCGGAAAGGACTGATATTATTGTTGACGACACGGCTAAACGAAAAAAGGACAACGACGTTCGTATCTGCACCTGGAATGTGAGAACATTAAAGTGCAAGCGAACAACTAGCGGAAGCCCTAAACTGCTACATAGCAGACATTACTGCCATCCAGGAAATACGATGGGATGGCCGGGCAAAAAGAGGATGAAAAACTTTGACATCTACTACGGACGGTGTTATAGTGAGCAGAAAGAGCGACTATTCGGATGCGGATTTCTTATAAGTGACAGACTTAGCCAAGAAGTCTTATATTACCAAGACATTACCGAACGCATTGTTACAATCCGCATCAATGCCAAATTCGCCAACATAAGCCTTATATGCGCTCATTCCCCAATGGAGAAAAAAAATGATATAGCTAAGGACTGCTTCTATGACAAAACTGATCCTTGACTAAGCCTATGAGCGAGTACCGAAGTACGATGTTAAAATCTTGCTGGGAGATTTTAACGCAAAGGTAGGTAAAGAAGACATCTTTAGCAGTATGGTCGGAAAACATAGCCTACACGACAACACGTTTGGTAACGAACTTAGGCTAATAGACTTCGCTACGGAATTAAATGCCACAATAGCACTCTATTTCCTCACCTCGATATCCATAAGGGGACATGGCGGTCTCACACACGATCACATTGCGATAGACACGAGGCACGCATCCAGTATTTTGGATGTCCGAACATTCCGACTCGGACCACAACCTTGTTGTAAAAAAAATTAATGTCGAAACGCGTATCCCTAAACCTCTCGATTAACACCATACCACCAACATCGAATGTCGAAGAACAATGGCAACGACCGCCGGCGAGAACTGCCAACCACTCGACCTGTGTGAAGTGAGGATAGCAATGTCTAAACTGAAGCTTAATAAGGCTACCGGAAATGACGGCCTTCCCGCCGAGCTTTATAAAGCGGGCGGAGATGACTTCGTAAGTTGCATCCACCAATTCATAAGCCGAATCCGGTGGGAAGAAAGTATGCCTGAAGAATGGAACCTCAGCATCGTTTGGCCGATCCACCAAAAAGGATACCCTCTCAACTGCGCCAACTACAGAGGCATAAGTCTCCTCAACATTGCCTACAAAATCCTATCTGCCGTAATATGTGAACGCCTTAAGCCGTTTACCAACAACCTGATCGGCCCTTATCAGTGTGGTTTTAGGCCAGGAAAGTCCAAAACCGATCAAATATTCACACTTAGGCAGATCCTGGAAAAAAACCCAAGAAGTCCAAATCGATACCCACCAACTATTCATCGATTTCAAAGCCGCATACAATAGCGTTTATAGAGACGAACTATACAGAGCCATGTCTAGTTTTGGTACACCGCCCAAACACGTCCGTTTGTGTAGGATGACGATGGAGAATTATCGCTGCTCCTTCAGGGTCGGAAACGACCTCACCGACACATTCGATACCAAAAAAGGATTTATTCAAGCCGACGCGCTGTCATGTGACTTCTGCAATCTGATTCTTGAAAGGATTGTGCAAAACTCACAAGCCAACACCAGAGGCTCAATTTTCCAAAAATCTGTACAACTACTAGCATACGCCGATGATATTGACATAATTGGTAGGACCCAACGTGATGTCATAGCCTCGTTTGCTATAGAGAAGGAAGCGGAAAAATTTGGTTTAGCAGTAAATGAGGGCAAAACGAAGTATATGCAGTCAACACGAAAGGACCCACAATATCGACGAATTGGACAGAACGTCACCGTTGACAGATATAACTTTGAGGTAGTAAGAGACTTTATCTATCTCGGCTCCGCTATTAAGTCTGACGACAACATCTCGTCAGAAATTAAACGAAGAATTACTCTTGCCAACCGCTGTTTCTTCGGGCTAACAAGGAAATCCAGTAGTAAAGCCCTCACCCGAACTACTAAGGAGATCTTATATAAGACCCTGATCTTCCAAGGCCTGCTCTACGGCGCTGAAGCATGGACCGTCTCAAAAGCGGATGAAGAAATCCTTATTCGATTTGAGAGGAAAATTGTTCGAAAAATCTTCGGTCCAGTTTGCGTTGATGGGCTATGGAGACGAAGATTCAATCAAGAACTATACGAGCTGTTCAGCGACATGCCCCTGGTCGAAAAACTCCGCATTGGACATTTAAGATGGCTACGACATGTATAACGAATGGACACCAATACTCCGGCTCGCAGAGTCTTCGAATCCCAGCCAGACGTCGGACGCAGTAGAGGAAGACCTCGCCTTAAGTGGCGCTCACAAGTAGAAACCGACATCAATCAACTTGGATTGCGCAACTGGAGGCAGTTAGCTAAGGACCGGGCTAATTGGAGATGCATGCTAGTTGAGGCCCATGTTCATTCCGAACTGTAGCTCCACTTAAAGAAGAAGAGAAGCTGTTGTAATTCCTCTTCAAAAAGATGTGATACCATGTCTTTAAATACCGCCCTACATCCCTGTTATCTGCTTTTTTTTCCAAAGCCTTTGAAAAAGGGATCAAGTCTAGAATGCTGTCTTTCTTACACAAAGCTAATTTCTTTATTATTTCACAATCTGGCTTTCGAAGTGGAAAATCTACTGAAGATGCCTTGCTGAAGTTGTGCTGTGAACGCAATTGTAGCCTAAATGCTTCTGATATCCCTGCTACCTTTTTCATTGACATCACTAAAGCATTTGACATGGTAGACCATAACACATTGTTTTAAAAAAAATTTTAACGCAGGTTTCAGATGTTTTATCCTTGACTAATTCACTTATTATCTTGAAAACCAAATTCGGAGAGTGGGGATTCAAAATAGTTCAAGTGAGAAAAGTCTCATTAACATAGGTGTTCCACAAGGCTCTGTTTTGGATCCTATTTCGTTTTTAATTTTTGTAAATTCGATTTCTCTTCAACCTTTTAAAGGTAAACTCACAGCTTTTGCTGATGATACCGCTTTGTCTTGTTGTGATAAATATTATTTGAGTTTACATATGGTTAGCTCAGATCTAGATATACTGCAAAGATGGTTTAAACTTCATAAATTGGTCATAAGTGACAAACCTAGGTTCATGATTTTTAGCACTATGGGTAAAATATGTAATGATATGCTTATATGGTATCGTTCTCCAAATTGTATTAGATTGCTTTTTACTAACCCTTGTTCACACAATCATAATTCACCGACTTTTGATTCTCATGCCTGTTGCACCGCTGACTGCTTTATAATTGTACGCGTCGACAGCTTTAAGTGCTTAGGTATTACTTAAGATTATAAGCTCAGTTGGTTGGAGCATACTATGAACTTTACCTTCGTGTCAATACGAGGGCACCCGGGTATCCATTTGGAATTTGAATCAATAAAAACATAATTTTGCCCATAGGACCACATAATGGCATTTTCAGTACCTTCTTGAAATATAATTCCGCATTGAATGGTGTATTCCATTTAAACTATTTCCGATCTGTAAATTTTCTAAAATACATTTTTCAACTCTACTACGGCGTTATATGCGAAGTACACCCGGGTACCCATAATCATATTGCACTGATTTGTATGTGTTTTTCGCGATTGAACCAGGGATGGAAAAGTCGATACAATTGTATCGAATTCGATACAAATGAGTTTGCTTGAGTACAAAAGTACATTTCGCCTTAATTCGATACAATTTATCTTTCTCTTTATCTGTATTGTTCCAAAAATAAAAAATAAAATTAATTTACGTTGACTGGATTCTACTTTTCGCGACCATTTTCCGTTCTTGACCACCTCAATCTTTTACTTAAAAAAAACACCAACGATTCAGAAATCATACAAAAGATGTTAGTTAATCGGCACAAGGGACACAAAATTATAAGAAGTTTGACAGCGTCAGAGAACTCCAAAATTATTTCCAGCATTGCTAATCGCCAGTACTTTTCAGTAGTAGTTGATGAAAGTACTGATTCTACTATTTGCAAGAATCTAGCTATTGTGATAAGAGTATTTAATGTTGAATGCCAAGATATGTTTCTCGCGCTTACAGAAATAGAAGACGGGTCGGCTTTAGGCATTTTCAATGCAATACAAAAAATTTTAAAAAATGTTTGAGGAAAAATGCATACTATTCAAAAACATGGTGGGATTTACAGCTGACAACTGCTCAGTCATGATGGGAAGGCTTAATGGCGTTCAAGCCAAAATTAAAGAAGTTGTCCCTTGTCTCATTGTTAATGGTTGCATCTGTCATAATTTGAACTTGTCTTCAAAAGCTGCATCTGTTGAACTCCCAGCTACAATCGACAGTATAATTCGAGCAATATGCCATCATTTTTGCAGCAGCGCTTCAAGGAGGCAAGATTTTAAAAACATTTCAAGAATATTTTGGAACAGAGCTTCACGTTATTCTTAGCTATAACGCAACGCGATGGCTTTCCCGTCAGGTATAACAAAAGTTTCTTAAATTGATACTGAATATTAGACAAAAATTACTATGATGTCGTAACTTATATATATCTTTCTTAAATAGGCTGAAATTGATCGAATAATCGAACAATGGAACGCGCTTCAACATTATTTTAATTTGGCTGACTTTGAAACCCATAATACAAAAATTAAAGAAAATTAAATTTTATATCCACTTATCTCAATAGCATAACAAAACTTTATTTTTATTTCCTTTCACATGTCTTGGACATGATCAACAAATTAAATTTAGAAATGCAGTCGGAAGATGCAAGAATCCATATAATTATTCCTAGAGCTAAAACGTTATTCAAGCAACTTTGCAGGAATTTTATGTTAAAAAAATTTATCGACGAGCAGGACATATTTCAGGCTGATTTAACAGAGAATAATATTTCTCTGGAAAATGTATACTGTGGCGATTTAGCAGAAACTTTTTCCTTAGAAAACAAATTTTAATAATCAAGAAGTCTGAAATTTGCTTTTGAATTTTTTCCTAACGAAAAAAAGAATATTCAAAAAATTAACAATGAATATAGAGCACTTGCCGACTGCGAAAAAATTCAAAAATTTAAAAATTATTCAATTTCAGAATTTTGGGATGAAGTTAATTTAATTAAAAACGAGTGTAATGAGCTGCTGTTTTATAATATTTATAGAATTGCTCAAGCCGTCCTTTCTATTCCACACTCATCAGCAAATGGCGAAAGGATTTTTTCTTACCAAACATTATTAAAATCCAAATGTCGAAACCGACTGCAAGTCGAAACTTGCTCGGCTTTAATAGAAACTAAAAATTTGATTAGAAACTCATCCAGTCATGAGTTTCAAGTACAGGGCAATATTTTGAATACCAATGTGCAAAATGATAATATTAGATAAGCCTGAAGATCTAATAGAATAATTTATAAACATTTTTTTTGTAGGTAGGTATATGTATAGTTTTGTTGTTATGAAGTCAATAGGTTATGTTTATTTATGTTATTGTTTTGTTAATTAATTTTTTGCTATGTTTTTAAAAATAAAAAAATTTGAATTCTATTTTTTTATACGAAAAATTGTTTTCAATACAATTGGCTCCATTTCAGTACAATATTACATCAGTTTTCAGTACAAATCGAAAATGGCATTTTCCATCCCTGGATTGAACATGTTTCAGCACAACTATTTGTGTTACTGCGTTTTATTGTGTTTCGTTTGAAAAGTTAAACGATTTCATCACATTGTATCCTATTGCTGTGGAGTTCATACATTCTTTATTTGGTGTAGGTAAATTGGAAATATGAGCAATTCTCAGCGGAAAAATTCGCTAGTAAATAGGTAGGTATATAAGAAATATACATCAATTTGTTCAAAATATAGTTTCGGCTGTGCATAAATGTATCTAATGTTTCAGACGGTCTTACGAACGACAAGAAAAATATATATGCAATTTGCTGGATGAATGCAGTGAATCCGACGCAGACGACTTCAGTGACGGTTCTGATGATAATTATGTTCCATCTAACCATCAAGCACATGACGGTGAGTACTCGGACATAGACGACATCGACAATAATGATGTGATTGAACAAGCTGAGAGTTCTGATAGCGAGACTAATGAGGATGACCAAACGGCGCCTGAGATAAGCGATGTGTTACCAGCAAAGCTGATGGGCAGGCAAAAAAAATTGAAGAACGGACCATATGGCTTACGAATCCGCAAAATCAAGCAACCCGAACGCCAAGCCATAACATCGTTCGAGGCAGAACTGGGGCTTTTCAATCAACTCAATTGCTGTCGGAATCAAAGCCATTCAATTTATTTTTCACCACCGATATGTCAACTATTGTAGTTCGTGAAACTAACCGGAAGGCTGTGAGCGTTTATGCAATTATGAAAGCAAATAATCCTTCGCGAGAGCCTAAAGTTTGGAAGCCACTTACAACTCAGGACCTTAATGGTTATCTTGGAATACTAATAACAGCTGGTGCCCACCATTCCAATAACGAACATTCTCTAGAGCTCTGGAAGGTTACTGCATTGCCATTATATCGGGCTACAATGAGCATCAATAGATTTTGGGCCATAAATCGATTTGTTCGATTTGATAACTATCTGACCCGAATGCATCGACTGATAGACGACAAAGCTGCCCAAATTCGAGATTTATGGGACACAATGAATGCAAGTCTCAACAAGAACTATAGGCCATCAGAAAACCTAACAACCTAACAATCGATGAGCAGCTTTTCCCCTACAGAGGTAGAACACAATTCACACAATACATACCATCGAAACCAGCCAAATATGGGTATGAAAGTGTGGTGGGCTTTTGATTCAAAGACATTCTATCCTCTAAAAGGGGAAATATACACCGGAAAACCGAGAAATGGCCCACGTGAAACACAAGTAGGGGAAAAGGTAGTCAAACGGTTAGTTCGTCATTACGAAGGATCCGGCCGTAATATTACAATGGACGACTTTTTCACTACTATGGATCTCGCCGATTATCTATTGAGTAAAAATCTAACGTTGGTTGGAACGTTACGTGCTAATAAAGCTTGCATCCCAAAAGAAATGCTGAAAAATAGATCACGTAGAGTCCAGTCGTCTCTATTTGGGTTCATGGGTAGTAAGACCATCGTTTCCTATGTTCCGAAAAAAGATAAAGCCGTTATACTTTTATCTACAATGCACCACGACAATGCCATATCGGATGATAAAAATAAGCCCGACATCATAAAATACTACAATAGTACAAAAGGCGGTGTGGATGTAATGGACAAAATGGTATCACATTATTCTACAAAACGAGCT
Organism: Rhingia rostrata; assembly: GCA_949824845.1. NCBI lineage: Eukaryota > Metazoa > Arthropoda > Insecta > Diptera > Syrphidae > Rhingia > Rhingia rostrata. Next base: position 25,241,673 of record OX463755.1, on the reverse strand, counting down.
ACTAGACGGTGGCCAGTTGCGATGTTTTATAATATACTCGACGTTTGTGGATTCGCGGCCTACGTTCTTTATAATGAGCACACCAAAGCAGCTGCTATGAAAAAGGATAACCGCCGAAAATTCCTGCAAGATTTGGGAAAGCAGTTGTGCATGCCGAGTATTCTGGAAAGATCCGAAAATCCACTTATATACCGGAATTTCAACACCAGAAATGGCATTGAAGCTATGCTTGGTGAGAACATACGTTCACGTAACTCAAATGATCCATCAACAGCACGAATAATACCAAGGGGCCCCGATGGACGTCTCAAAATCCAAGGATCATGCCATGTTTGCTCTGAGCAACGCATGCCCAGGCGAAAAACTAGAAAATGCTGCAACTTCTGTCAAAAACCTATATGTGACCAGCATAATTTAACTCTTAATAAATGTCATTCTTGCAATAATTTAAATATGGATTCTAAACTGTGAATTAAACTTACTCTTGGCTACTTTTTTATTACTTTTTCAACATAATTTTATTTCAGCACGTCTACAAAATATATGGGGGTACCCAGGTACCCGTCGCGCTGACTTACCTTGTACTCCTTTCGTATTGACACGAAGGTTAAAAATAAGCATACTAACAATGTTGCTAAGACAGATGTTAAACAATTTTTTGTTCAGCGATGAGACTCATTTTTGCACAATTTTAGGAAATTTCGAAAAAAAAACATTTCCATGAAAATATTACGAGAATAATGCTAACAGTATTTTGTTTTTAGATCTTTTTAACATACGCCGATTTTTTTTTTGGGACGTTTTCCTACAAAAATAGGATTATGTATAGCCTAGCCTTTACCATATGCCATAGAAAAAAATCGTTGTTTGTCGAACCACAAAACATTTAGTTAAACTTTCTGAACAGGATGTTCTGAAAAAGTCATTCTTTTTTTATCGTTTCCATAAAATTTTTATCCACAGCCATTTTTAGGGGATGCTAACTTTGATGATGGAATGTGATTGTAGCGTTGTATTATGTTTTTGTGCACAACTTGATGAATTGTACTATGGGGAAATTTGGTTGCAACAGGCCTCAATCTTCAAGGTATTCGATGGTTGCAATAAGGGAACACTTCTTGATTCGCGGAATTTTTGTGGAATTTTTGAAATCCAGGTAGTATACAAACCTAGTCCAAAGATTAGGCAGGGCGTAGAGGAGAGGTCGTTAGACTAATTTTAAGCAAAATCCAGCAATTTACAACATCAACATTTTTTTAACTCCCCCTCCACTTTCGAAACTAAGCTAAGAGTATAGAAATGTCTTAAGACATTCTCAAATTTGCAATTTGTAATCGCTACAGTTAAGCTACAGGTTCCATCAGCAGCCTATGTTTTTCCGCACAACCTTTCTTTTTATACGATGGCTGGACCTCCTGTTTGATGCCGAATCAGAACGGCTTAAGATAAGCTTCTTGACTCGAATTATACTTCAGATCATCGCGAGAGCAGGGCCAGTGTTAAATCTTTTAGGTGTTGCCACAGCAGAGGATTGACCGCAAAAATGCTCAACCTCCGCGCACAAGTAGGTACTATATAAGGCGTACAGAAATAATTGCTTGTGGAAATTAATATTGATTGCCCTATAGAGGAATAAGTGTTAGTTGGTAGGGCCAGTGTAAAATCTTTCAGGTTTTGCCACGGCAGAGGATCGGCAGTTCTTAACTGAGACCGTCAGAGTATGTGCCGTAAATGCCATATATTTCATTTCTTATCCAGTGACCCAACAATACTTGAAGGCCAACATCCGCGCAGAAATTTCCATCATAACTGCTGCTATGCTGTTAATAGCCATGAAAATGTCAGCAAGCGGCTTATTTATGATTTTGTAATGGAGGAGCTCACCCACCTAATAGTTAGATTTTTGAAATTCTGTAAATCAACATTTTGGATTGTTAAATATATTTTGAACAAATTCTGAATCTTAAAATGGGTTTTATTGCATTTTGAAAGAAAGGAAGTTATGTTGCTGCACCCTGTATCAGCTTTTTGGGATAATAATGGGCCAAACTTTGAGAATACGATTTTTTTTGTTGATTTCGAGCTCTTAAACATTTTAAGACGGAATAATAATTTGTATTTTTATTTTATTTTCTGATCCACAAATAAATAAATAAAATAAAAGTTTAAAACTTAAATAAACAGTGGTATGTATACGGTAATGAATTACAACGTGTATGGTACTAAATTAAAATAGAATGTAAGCATTTTGTACTTATGCATTCAGAAAATAAATTTACTTCAAAATAATATATGAATTAATTTGTATAACTAGTTATTTCCATTAAATGTTTGGAATTGTTTTTATTTTTAAAGAAAAATTGGGAATGATAATAAGACAAAAAATTTAAATATAAGTAAAATTACGTTTTAAAATAAAGCATAAACCAAATGCATCCAGGTACACAATAAACTTTTTTTTTTATTTAATGAACTAACTTATATACGAGAAGAAATCTTAAAAATAAATCCTAAAATTGCTTAAAATGTATTTAAATACAAAGTGAATAGAGAATTTCAAAGTGCAGATATACAGGTTGATTAAAATTTATTTATTTTCAAGTTTTGTGTATTTTTTTGTTATTGTTGTATTATTAAAAAAAATGTATTTCTGTGACTATTTAAAATGAAGACACTTTGTAGACATTAAGACACATTAGTTTATTTAATTTTTATGCGCAAAGCGACTATAATTCATATCCATCTGACACCCTGTATAGGTGTATAATTTTTCTAACTACAGAGTGTAGTAAATAAAAAATAAAACTCACTGTAATTTCTTTTTTTTTTTCTAAAAATTCATATCACACAGCGAATAACTAACTGAATTGGCCATGTATTGAAACCAGAAATAAGCAGACGTCTCTACCGACTGTCAAAAATGGCACCTACAAATTTCGTACATACTTGTAGTAAATGTCTTTTCTTTGCAAATTTATCAGCATATATGCATTTATCTAGAACTACTGTTTTACTAAATTTAAAACTTAATTATGAACTTTTTTCTCTTTGGCTTATAGACAGCATAGACAATTTGTTTTAAATTTTTTAAAACATTGAAATTTTAAATTTTTGACTTTAGAGAAGAGAGATTTTTGACAGAACCAACGGAATGATAATAAAGCCTACTTTTTGAGCAACAACTTGAGGAGCTGAATTACAGCCGTCTGTGAAACAGTCCTGACAGAAAACTCGGCTACCATCATGTGGTTCGTTGCAGAAGACTGAGTCTGATTTTTTGGTGTAGTAGCAGAAGCGTTTTGTGATGGTGGCACCATTTTCTGAAATTGGTAAAAAAATTTGTTTTATTAATAAATTCAAATTTGTATGTGAATTTTTATGTTTACTCTCTTCGACGGTCTTGCGGCATGATGGTATTAAATGCTCTGAGGTTGCATTGCAGGAACGCATCACGCTGATGTTGTACTTGTCAAGGGTATCGGGAATTTTGTCTGGGAGGAACACCTGACCGCAGAATTCGCTACCGATTGTCTCTGAGCTGCATTGGTAGCACTCTAGTGCACGGACTGCTATTAGATGAAAAATTAATAAAATTATTTATTTGTAGTGTTCATATGTAGAAAAATGTTACAAAAACAAACAAGAAACACATTTTGTTGTAAGTATTTTAAAATTTATTAGTCAGATTTGTTATCTCTTTTGTTGGGATCTGAGTATGGGGGAATTCAACAAATAAAACAACAAACATATGTACTTTAAGCAATTTTATGCGATTTATTATATTTTTTTTATTAATTTGTTACAAGCAAATACTTTGGGTTATTCGAAGCATTTTTAATTGGTAACTTTTACCATTCGATAACTGCTACTAAGGAATACCATAATATAAATAAATGGCGGCTGGATTTTTTTTAGTTTTTAGCTATAAGGTTACTTATACACAAATTTTTATTTTTTTTTAAGAAAAAAAAACAAACTATTATCGTTCACACTTTTGTTCAGTATAAGCATTTCTTAAAGCATTTGCAATTGACAGAAAAAATAATTTTTAGACATACCAAACTATTTTGAGTACTTATGACAGCAATATTTTTTTTTTAAATAAATTATGTATAGCCTTAGCAATATATAATGCAATGTTTTTTTAATTATTTCGAATTTCTACATTAAAAAAAAACATGGATTTCACTAAAATTGAATTGAAATTTAAATAAAAAACAAGAAAAGCAAATGTATACGTTTATATGGTTAGACAATTTAGTGAAAAGGATATTTGTAACAACCCAATAATTTATTTCGTTCTCTTATCTAACTTTTATTTTCGTTAACTATTGAACTTATTAATTTCAATTAAAATTAAATTTTATATTATTAATAAAAATAACAATTATCACCTCCTCAGTATTTAAAATAACGACTATAAAAAATTTCCATTCGTACTGTACAATAACTTTTTCCTTAAATGAACTAAACTGTACTAAGAGTAGTATGAATAGAAATTATTGCTGTGTATGTAACGGGTGGTTAAATTTTATGGGCGGATGTTGAATGTGAGCCACACCTAAACGTCAAGTTTTTTTCTGCATTCATTTGATATTTCGCAATTAACTCAATTTAAACCATGGAAAAAAATTCATATCGTGCACTTCGTGATTTTGTCGGTTAATTTAATCGTCCATGTGCGTACAATCTAAAAAATCGTGCAAAAATTTTAGCAAGCCGGGTCTGTAGGAGATGTGAAAATACCAGTGCATGTTACAGCTGGTACTGTGGCTGAAGAGCCGTCCACCTCAACTCGTCGTCATGCCCAACAATTGCACCACTCACGCTCGTCGTTGCTGAACATTATGCATAAAGACTTGCATATATACGCTTACAAGATACAACTGACTCACGAAATAAAGCCTCTTGACCATTTCAAGCGTCGTCAATGGTCAAAATGGTGACAAGAAATGGCAAGAAAATCATCTTCAGTGGTGAGGCACATTTTCACCTCAGTGGATTCGGCAGAATTGCCGCATTTGGGCGAGTGATAATCCAAGAGTGATTGTCGAAAAATCAATGCTCCCACAAAGAGTGACTGTTTGGTGCGGTTTATGGGCTGGCGGCATCATCGGGCCGTATTTTTTCCAAAATGAGGCCGGTCATGCAGTTGCTGTGAATGGTTTTCGCTATCGTGAGCTGATTACGAACTTTTTATGGCCCGAATTGGAAGATATTGATGTGGACGATATGTGGTTTCAACAGGACGGTGCCATTTGCCACACAGCTAACGAATCAATGGCTCTTTTGCGCGACAAATTCAATGGCTGTGTTATCTCACGAGGTGGCGATGTCAATTGGCCGCCAAGATCATGTGATATGACACCATTGGAATATTTTCTTTGGGGATAAGTGAAGTTGGTCGTCTACACCAACAAATCAGAAACGTAAGGTGACTTGGAAGCCAACATTCGTGACGCTATTGCCGACATATGACGAAAAAGTGGTTAAAAACTGGACCTCTAGACTTGGCTTTATTCGAACCAGCCGCGGGGGCCACATGCCCAAAGTCGTATTTGAACAATAACGGATTAAAATTTCTTTCCAATAAAGCCAAATTGATGGACATTCAAACGATTTTCTTGTGTTTTATTTCAATTCGAAATTCTGTACCTTTAAAAAAGACACCAAGGATACAAGGCTTGAACAGAATCATGTCGAGATGAACAAGGAAATATCGTTGTTGAGACACAGTCGATGCTGAGGATATCGAAGAACCACTTCTGAAGACGATGACGACCAACTTTCCGCTGTCAGGCAGAACGAGCCAACTACCCAACTTGACTGATGTGGGGATAGCAATTTCCAAACTCAAGTTTAATAAGGCTGCCTAAATGACGGCCTTCCCGCAGAGTTTCATAAGGCCGTCGGAAATGACTTGATAAGTAACATCCACCAACTCGTAAGCCGAATCTGGTCGGATAAAAGGATGCCTGAAAAATGGAACCTCAGCATCATCTGCCCGATCCACAAAACAGGAGACCCTCTGAGCTGCGCCAACTACAGAGTTATAGGCTACTCAAGACTACCTACAAGTTACTATCTGTTATAATAAGTGAACGCCTGAAACCGTTTACCAACAATATGATCGGCCCTTATCAGTGTGGTTTTAGGCCAGGACAGTCCACATCCGATCAAATTTTCACACTTTCGCAGATCCTGGAAAAAAACCCAAGATGTCCAAATCGATACCCAATATCTATTCATCGATTTCAAGGCCGCATACTACAGAATTTATAGAGGCGAACTATACAGAGCCATGTCTAGTTTTGGTATACCGCCCAAACTCGTCCGTTTGTGTAGGATGACGATGGAGAATTGTCGCTGCTCCATCAGGGTCGGAAACGACCTCACCGACACATTCGATACCAAAAAACGATTTAGGCAAGCCGACGCGCTGTCATGTGACTTCTTCAATCTGATTCTTGAGAGGGTTGTGCAAAGCTCACGAGCCAACACCGGAGGCACAATTTTAGAAAAATCTGTACAACTACTAGCATACGCCGACGATATTGACATCACTGGTAGGACCCTACGTGATGTCATAGCCACGTTTGCTAGTATGGAGAAGGAAGCGGCAAAAACGTCAACACGAAAGGAGACACAACATCGCGAGCTGTACAGCGACATGCCCCCGTATTGGACGCTTAAGATGGCTAGGACATGTACAACGAATGGACGCCAATACTCCGGCTCGCAGAGTCTTCGATTCCCAGCCAGACGTCGGACGCAGTAGAGGAAGACCTCGCCTTAAGTGGCGCGCACAAGTAGAAACCGACCTCAACCAACTTGGAGTGCGCAACTGGAGGCAGTTAGCTAAGGACCGGGCTAATTGGGGAAGCATGTTGGTTGAGGCCCATGTTCTTTCCGGACTGTAGCGCCACTTAAGTAAGTTAGTTAGTATTCATTGAAAATGGCTGTAAATTAGTTTTTTACTTAGATGATAGATGGCAGCATTGACCCCACTACCCCATTTAATTATGCTGCTGATGCACCATCGTTGGTGATAGGCGTGGATTCGAAAACGAATATAAAAAGCTAAGAGTACTCAAATGAATGGAATGAATTAGAAGTTGCAGACAAGAGGTCATTAAAAAATGAGAAAAAGTATTGGAGACAAAACGGAGCCTTGCGGAATACCAGCACTTATTTGGTTAGTAGCGGACCATCTCCCCGGTTAGGGAATAAAAAATTTTTCATTATTCATACAGAGAACTGAACGTTCAATTAGCGTCATTATTCACAGGATTCTGATGGGGACACTTGGTAACGAGCGAAGTAGCAACAATTCTAACCTAAAAGTGTTGTTTGTACACAAGTTGTTGTTTTAATTTCGATCATTCAACTAAAACAATTTAAATTGAATTTCCAGTGCATTTAAGGAGATGGTCATCGATACCAAAAACACTCATTTTCGTTAATAGGAAATCCTGTCAAATTCCTTTGAAGTACCATGTGGAACAATCTTGTTTTCGCCAACAAGGTTTATTGATGAAATTGACTACCGAATGAAATTGACTTTCGTTTCGAAAATTGTTCCGAATAGATACCTCGATAGGGGTGGATATCTTAGTTTGATTCGTTCGGGGCCCAACTAACAATTCTTACTCTATAAGGAAATAAAATTTAGTTTCCACAAGCAATTATTTCTGTATTCCTTGTATAGTACTTACGCGCGGAGGTTGAGCATCTTTGCAGGAAAATTCACAAGCATAACCGAAGTTATGATGGTATAACCTGTGTAAGATTGTTTTTATGCTTCCGGAGATGTGTGTACATGTGCCATACGTTAAGATGTTTCAGTGAATATTGGCACAATGTAAATCCGTAGCAAAGCATGTATAGAGCTTACAATTGAAGGCTTAAAAAAGCTAAGATTAAAAAATCAGTGAAAGGATCGCGAAAAGGTGAAAAGATCAGGAAAAGGGTGAAAAGATCAGGAAAAGGGCGAAAAGATCGGAAAAAAGGTGAAAATATCGAGAAAAAAGTGAATAGATCCGGAACCTCCCGGAGAAAAATTCAACACGATTCTAGTACTTCGTTGTATTTACTGGTCTTTCATAAAGGCGTACAGATCAGGCCCGAAAATCGGAGTCATCAACATACTTTTGCAACGTGACTTTGATCAAATTAAGGGATATTGCGATGATTGGAAATTGAAGATCAATTTCCAAAAAACCGAAACGAATCTGTTCAGGACCCCATTGCATAATGCTTCTTGGGATACCAGAAAAAAATGGGAAAAATTGTGCATGGACAGCCGTTGGCGTTGAGAAGTGAAGTCAAATACCTTGGCATCTGGCTTGACAATTTTCTGTATTTTAACAAAAATGTAGATGCTTGTCTGGCTAGGGCTAGGGGGGCTTATGCTCTGACAAGGAGATTGTTTCAAAGCAGTCAACTTGACTCAAGAGTAAAAGTCATTTGCTACATGGCCCTCATAAGGCCGATCATCACTTTCGGTTGTCCCGTGTGGTTCAATGTGGCACCAGCCTACATGGAAAAGATAGGCTGTTTGAGAGGCGGTGTCTCCGATCCTGCTTAGGATTGTACCGAACGCCGGACTCCGAGTACATAAAATATTATCGCAACGAGGTTCTATATAATGGGGCTCAGTTGAATAGAATTGACAATTTCCTGAGGTGACACGAAGGCACGCTGCAAGGGCGATGGCTAGCGACAACAGCCTGATCTTTGGGGCTTATTACCCCAATGACCTATACATGGAGAGCACGCTCATGTCAGGCTTTATTCCACCAGAGGCATTTATTTACATCGATTCGTTAGGTTTAGTACAAGACAGGAACGGTATCCCGGTGTTATACCACCGCTATCGTGACGCGCGGGACAAACGGCTAATCCGCGACGGGTACGTCGACAATGCTCCGGAGCTCCTCAGCTTTAGCACGGCGGTATCGGATCGCGATAGGATCGATGCTGCAAAACAGCGCATTGAATTCTGGTGGATATATGAGGAAGGTGATTCTGCACTTCCTCAGGACTTTGCGGACTTTTAGGCCAACTTTATGATTAAGATTTTAAAATTAGGAACAAGGTCTGGGGCGGGGCTTGTACACCATATTGGCGTACAATATGGTTGAATGCATGTTGCCGTGGGACCGAAAGACGCAATCAGGATGGCGACCCCTCGGGGCATATGCAACGAGGGCTCGCTACCCCGATTACAATTAAGTTAGGTTTAAGTAGTCTTAAGTTAGGCTTAAGTAGTTTAAGTTGTCCTAAGTTAGCTATAATCTAGATTAAGCATTTTATAAAAAAAGTCACTATTCAGAATTTTTTTTTATTTTTTCTTTGCAAATTAAAATTAAATATTATAATTAAATAAAAAACCGACAAATTTAAGCCCAAAGGCAAAATAAAATAGCTAAATATAAGCTTACAGCGCCCACTAAGGGCCGATAAGTTAGATTAAGTAAACCAGTTATTGATAAGTTAGATTTAAGCATTTTTGTCTAGTAGTAAGTTAAAATTTTAAGTAAATAAAAAATGAATTTCAAAGTAAAGTGGTCTTTCATAATCCAGAGAACAGCCTAGTGGATAGCGTGTTGGACTATCATGCGATAGAACGCGAATTCGATTAACAGTAAATTAAGAGTTTTTATAAATTAATTGCATTGAATTTCATACTTTTATAATAACGAATAGGGTTTGAATTATAAGAGATTGAAATTGAAAATAATAAAAGTAAATAATATAAGAAAATATAAAAACAAAAGAAAGATACTTAAAAAAATGTAATTTTTCAACTTTGAAAAGGCTTGCAAATATATTTTTGAAAATAGTTTTTGCGAAGCCTATATTTTGCTTCTGTAAGACCTAACAAAGTTTTTTCTGTAAGGCTTATTTAATGTTTTTAAAGAAGTCTGAAAGAACTAAATAGCTTCCTAACAGTGCATCAAATGCTTTTCCATAAGACTTCATACAGGCAATATTGCTAACTAGCAAATAGCTTCGGTAGTGCCTTATCGAAGTGAAATTGTTAGTTTGGTAAAAATCGAAGGAAAGTGTTCGAGTTAGAGGGAATTTCGACTCAGATGGAGTTCGGCTTTAGGGTACTGGGACTTAGAGGGAATTTCGATTCAGATGAAGTTAGACTTAGTGGGACTTTGGCTTAGAGGGAGGCGACTGTATTCAGAAGGCAAAGTCGCCTCCTGCTAAGTCGAATTTTCACGGTATATCAAACATATTTCGAGTTAAAGGAAGTTCTGAAAAAATTCGAGTTAGAGGCAAAAATATTTTTGTGTTTTAAAAAGTCGAATTTTCACGGTATATCAAACATATATTGAGTTAGAGGGAGTTCTGAAAAAATTAGAGTTATAGGCAAAAATATTTTTGTGTTTTAAAAAGTCGAATTTTCACGGTATATCAAACATATTTCGAGTTAAAGGAAGTTCTGAAAAAATTCGAGCTATAGGCAAAAATATTTTTGTGTTTTAAAATGGGTTAAAAAAATTAGACTAATTTAACCTTAAGATCTTAGTGAACTCATAGTGAACTTGGATTTTTTTCTTATAATACCCCTGTCCATCCGCGGAACTCTTAAGTTCTTAAAAGGAAGGCGACTTTAAACAGAAACCTTAGAAAATAAAATGGAAAATAATATAGAATTTGACGCATCCTACAAAATGTTAATACAAAAGGACATAAGGTTACACCAAAGAGCTGTTGGATAGGGAATTAATAAACTTAAAGACTTTTCATAGGATACCTATTAAGTTTATGAGTTATCTAACTGTACAAACCAAACAAAGTAGTTACGCTTTAAGCGATGGTGACGGCAGGATGATAAGGTTAGATTAGGACTTTAGGTTCAGCCGAAACTTGTAGTTTATAACCTATTTGTAAAAAAATTAAGAAAAAACACGTTCGTTTTATTATAAATTAAAATTTAAAGGGAATCATTAATGAAAGCTATTCAAGTTAAAAGTTCAATATTTTTAAAACTCAAGTAAACTAAAATCCTGCTTTTAAGACGGGTTGTTGGATACAGAACAGATAGCACAAGTATTTTGTCATGGGTAGTTCATGAAATACAAATTATATCTAGAAGACCTAAAGATATATTTTTCTAATAATCAATCTTAATGTGAGACATTTTTTTTATTTTAACAACTATTTTTAGATAACATGGACATTCGACAGGAAAAAGGACCTGATAAAAGCTTAAATATAAAAGGAAATACATTTCATCACATGATTTATATAATATGTTTATTTTATACCGTTAAAAATAATTGATTTTAAATCTATAAATATTTATATATATTTTTAAACAAACATATCAAACAGGATTTTATCACTTTTAAGTGTTTTTATTGTTTGTTTTATATTTTAATGTTTCAGGTACACAATTATAATTTTGTTACAAGAATTATTAATAACTAAAAATAATTTCCTTACATAACTAATTCAAAGGACGTGTTTGTTGTTTTTTATATTTCTATTGTAAAGGTAGATTTTAAAATAAAAAAAAAATTATATACAGATGCACTTTTAAAATTTAAAACGGACGAAAAGATATTCCGAAAATTGCCTGCTAGACAAAATATAACTTCTCAATATAAGTTGCTTAGCTCTAATAATACTGAAACCTCTAACAATGGCGTCATTAATCTGACAATGTAGGGCTAGAAATACTCATTTTTTAATGCTTCTTCGCAATTACAATAAAGCTTACACAAATAGCTCCTAATTTAGCACGAACTAACAAATGTTCAAAAAAAAAAAAACATGGACAATGGTTCTTAAATTTCCTAAAACTTAAACAAGAATTATTGTAGCGAAAAAGACTACACCAGCAATCAAACCTAAAGATTGAGCAACTAGTTGCGATGCCAAATTGCACAAGTCAGTGACACAGTCCTGGCAGAAAACCCGGCTACCATCGTGATTGTTGTCGCAATTGAAATCGTCCGATATGTCGATGTAATAGCAGAAACGTTTCGTTATCGTAAGGTCGTTCTCTGAAATGTTGGATCTGTTAGAAGTTGCGGTTTTGTGATTTATTTTATGAACACATACTTATTTCCACGGTCTTTCGGCAGGTGGGTATTAGATTGTCAGTTATCATCTCACCACAACGTTTTGACAAACTCAAATCATACGCCCCGAAGATGGCTAGGGGTATTTTCTTGTCTTCAAGCGTTACGTTACAGAAATCTGAGCTTCTGTATGTCTCCGAACTACAGTGGAAGCACGTAAGTGCTGTTGAAAAAATATCGAAGAGTTTTAGAAAATGGTGGTCTTAGCAGGTGTTAGATTTTATTTAAAAAAAAAAATCTTTTGGTTAAACGGTGGTTAGAATATACAATTTAGTACAACACTCAAAAAATAGGAATTCTTAAGTCTAATTTAGTTGTATTAACATTTAAAGCCACATGTTACATTTGCATTAAGCTGGTAAATGACAAATAAGACTAAAATTTGGACCGTTGTAGTACCACATAGTCCTGGGTATTTCTTCCTACCCACTTATTGAGGCCGTTTGAAACTTTGAATGAAAAAAGCCTTCTTAGTCAAATTTTTGGATAAGACAAATAAATATCTTTAACCGCTGATGGCGCAAAGAAGATGAAAGCTACGGATAAAAACTTTGGATTGTACACTAAATTTTAGACCAAATTTTTAAACTGTGCAATGAGATCAAAATCTTAGGCCTTTTTCTGATTGAAGAGAAATTGGGCATAGCATTATAAGTTTTGACTAACGCCATTTTAAAAATGACACAAAACCGGAATAATACTATTAACGGTGCCAAGCTCATTAAATCTGAAACCTGGGGACCGTAGAGGAGCGGGCATCATCCTTGTTATCCATGCAAAAGTTAACAGGTTTTAGATAACACAAAATCGAGTTGATCCTTTAAATAAAATAAATATCGGTTCTCCCAAATTAAGGGAGCTCCTGAGGTATACGAGTGAAAAGACTGTCACTGAAATCTGAAGGCTAATGGCGTATACTATAGGACGCACGAATCCAATAACAGATTTGCTTGCAACAGTTAGAAAATATCCCAACTAACAATTGTTCCTCTATAAGGCAATAAAATTTAATTTCCACAAGCAATTTTTTCCGTAGACCTTGTATAGTAAATGTGCGCGTAAGTTGAGAAATTTTGCATTCGATTGTTTGGGTAGAAGCCTGCTTAAGACATCATGCAGCGAAATTCGCAAGCCTAACGGAAGTGTTTATGTTTATATTTGCGGAAGGACTTTTCGCGAAGCCTATAATTTGCTTCTATAAAAACTTTTACAGCAGAAAACGTTTTTTCTGTAAGGCTTTTTAGAAGTTTTTAAGGAAGTTTCATAGAAGCAAGTAGATTCCTAAAAGTGCGCCAAATATTTTTCCATATGACTTCATACAGCTAATTTAACTGGGAGTGAAATAGCTTCGATAATCCTATATCGAAGCGAAATTGTTAGTTGAGATGTCCTCTGAGAATCGCATCGAAATACCATTGCATTCCCCTAAAGTAACAGTTTGGTGTGCAATATCCTCAGTTGGAATTGATGGTCCTTGTTTTTTTTTTTCAAGAAGGTACCAGTCAAGTCAATATGTTTCGGGAATATTTTTTCCATGATTGGAACAATTTTACATATAGGGGCCATTTTAGTTTCAGGTGGACAGAGCAAAGGCTCAGATCGAGGATAAAGATAGGTGCAACTCCAAGAACGAAGTTCGCAAGTTTTACCACAGTCTTAATCGTCAAAGGTAAGTAGAAAATGCTAGAACAGAATCCTGTCGAGATGAACAAAGAAATATCGTAGTTAAAACACAGTCGATGCTGTGGCAAAGGCTCAGACTTTAAGGTTGATTCTCGGAGTGGCTCATCTCAATAGTCGGTGATTTGGAGTGGCTAGAACTATAACCCGATTTGACCCTATGCAATGCGATGCTTCTTCATTGTGTGATCTTTGGACCTTATATGACCTAAAGGCCAACATGATGTAAGAAATCGCCAACATTCATGCTGCTACACTGGAAAGTGTCAGGACATAACACGGCATAAATGTGCTGAGTAATGAATAATAAGAGTGTCTCAGGCTTGATATTGCATTTAAAGCTGTGTTAGACTAGGAGCTTACATAAGTTTACGGAAGCACGATTTTCCAGTCACAAAAGCATAATTTTCAATGTGAACGAGGGCACATGAAACCTAGCTATCGCAACACTAATAAGTCTGCAATTTGTCCCATTTTTCTGCCATTAAAATGAGTTCTACGTAGTGACAAGCATATTCACTCACTTGAGATTTAAATCGCTGCGACTAAAAAATCGTTGTTACAGAATATGTGAGTATGTACGTACTTGCGATTTTCTATCGCATAATATTTTAGTCGCAAGAAATGAGAGCCCTTGTTTGATACATAAATACACACGTAAGGAACTTTAAAATCGCAGCGATTCAAAAAAGCAGCAAGCAACGAATTTGTTGCCACAAATTAATATTGCGACTAAGTTTGAATAAAAATTTGTTTCACGGGAAAGGGTTATACTGCGGCTCTTATTTCAGATTTCTAGATTAATAAACGAAAAGGAGACAATGACCTTGAGTGTGAGAAGAATAAACGTGGAAGGTGCAAGCTAACAACTAGCGGAAGCCCTAAACTGCTACAAAGGGGATATTACTGCCATCCAGGAAATATGAAGCGATTGGCCGGGCAATAAGAGGATGAAAAACTGTGACATCTACTATGGACCGTGTTATAGTGATCAAAACCAGCTACTTTTCGGATGTGGATTTGTTACCAGCATCAAACTAAGACAAGAAATCTTATGTTTCCAAGACATAAGCGAACGCATTTTAACAATCCGCATCAAGCATTATTTGCGTTCACGGTCCAACAGAGGAAAAAGATGATATTGCCAAAGACTCTTTCCATGAAGTCTTGGGCAAAACTTATGAGCGACAACCGAGGTGCGATGTTGAACTTGTTCTGGAAGATTTTAACACAAAAGTAGGGAAGCATAGCCTATACTACAAACCGTTTGGCAACGGACTAAGGCTAGTTGACTTCGCTACGGAAGCACATGGTTTCCTCACCTTGATATCCATAAGGGGACATGGCGGTCTACTGATCAACGAACGGTCAACCAAATTGATCACATTGTGATAGATAAGAGGCACGCAACCAGTATTTTGGATGTCCGAATATTCCGAAGAGCTAACATCGACATGGTCCACTACCTTGTTGCAGCCAGAATGCGGATATCCACCGCTTCACAACAATCCAGAAATACTGTGAATAAATTTAATGTCGACAGACTGCAATCGCAAGAGACCGCCAACACCTTCGCATAATGCGCATCCCTTAACCTCTCGATTAACACCATACCACCAGCATCGAATGTCGAAGAATAAGGGTAGCGACCGCAAAAAGTGTGCTATGTTTTTCCACCCACCAGCAAGAAACCCCTGGTTTGATGAGGAACGCCGACATATGCTCGCAGCCAAGAACGAGGCCTAGATGGCTAAGCTGCAGGTGAAGACGAGAGCTCCCATTGAGCTATTTAGGCAGAAAAGAAGAAAAACACCGGCTTTTCACAAAAGAAGAGAAAAGAGCAAGAAAAGCGCGTGATCCAGGATATAAAGAGGTGCCACTCCAGGAACGATGTTCGCAACTTTTACCAAAGTGTAAAACGTCAGAGCCAATGATACAATGCGTGAACAGAATCATGTCGATATGAACAATCCAATATCGTAGCTGAGACACAGTCAATGCTAAGGATATGGAAGAACCACTTTTGCAGACTGTTAAACGGCGATGACGAACAACAATCCGCTGTCAGGCAGAGTGAACCATTCAATATTGGCAACGACAGTGAAAACAGCCAACCACCCGACCTGGGTGAAGTGAGGATAGCAATATCTAAACTAAGACTTGATAAGGCTACTGGAAATGAGGCCATCCCTCTGAGCTTAATAAAGCCGGCGGAGATGAATTGGTAAGTAACATCCACCAACTCATAAGCCGAATTTGGTCGGATGGAATTATACCGGAAGAATGGAAACATAGTATCGTTTGCCCGTTCTACAAAAAAGGAGACCCTCTGAACTGCGCCGTCTAAAGAGGCATAAGTCTCTTCAACATGAACGCCTGCAACCGTTTACCAGCAACCTGATCGGCACTAATCAGTGTGGTTTAAGCCAGGAAAACCCACAACTGATAAAATTTTCAAACTTCTGAAGATCCTTGCAAAAACACACGAAACATAAATCGCTAATCACCAACTAATCACCGATTTTAATGCCGCATACGACAGCATTTATAGAGACGAACTCTACAGAGCAATGTCTAGTTTTGGTATACCGCCTAAGCTCGTCCGGTTGTGTAGGATGTCGATGGAGAATTCTCGCTGCTCCATCAGGGTCGGAAACGACCTCATACGCTGCCATGTGGCTTCTTCAATTTGATTCTTAAGAGGATTGTGCAAAACTCCCGTGCCAACGCCAGAGACACAGTCTTCCAAAAATCGGTGCAGTCTTGTAAAAAAGAACTCATTCGGTACAATGTATTCATAACGGCATGTACTCGTTCGTATTCGTTACCTGTGAATACTCGGATTCGTATTTAGTATTGACTAATCGCTGTGAGTTATCGGATCGATACATATTCACTATTCGTTCAAGTACTCAGATTCGTATTCACTCGCTTACTCATACTCATATTCAGATTCACTCAACACACGGAAGACTCGTGACCAGTGAAGTATTCGTATTCGTATACCTACTCAGACTCATATTCTCATACTCATTACTCATTCGGATTAGTTTGCTCACATTCTCGTACTAATTCTCTTCGCTTTCCCAAAACCACAACTTCATTGGTCGGACTCAACGTGATGTCATGTCACCTTTGACATTTGACACACTTGAGAAGGAAGCGGCAAAAATGGGTTTAGCAGCAAATGAGTATATTATGTCATTACACGAAAGGACACACAACATCGACGATTTGGATAGAACGTCAACATTGACAGATATAACTTGGAGGTAGTACGAGACTCTGTTCACCTCGGCTTTGCTATAACCACTGACAGCAACATCGAATTAGAAACAAAACGAATAATTGCCCTGGCCAACCGCTGTTTCTTTAGCCTAAGAAGGAAATTAGGTGTAAATCCCTCAATCGAATTAATACGCTGATCCTATGCAAGATCCCTGTGATCCTAGTCCTATCCTACTGCGCTGAAGCATGGATCGTATTAAAACCGTATGAAGAAATCCATGCTCGTTGCTGACGAAAAATTCTATGAAAAATCTTCGATCCTGTTTGCTCTGACGGGATATGAAGATAAAGACACCAAGAGCTACACGAGCTGTACAGCTACATACCCCTGTCAAAAAAAAATCTCCACATTAGAATATTAAGATGGCTACGACATGTAGAACGAAATCCATTCTCAACCAGACTTCGGAAGCCGTAGAGACAGACCTCGCATTAAGTAGCGCTCACAAGTAGAAACTGACATCAACCAACTTGAAGTGGGCGACTGGAGGTTGTTAGCTAAGGACGCGGCTAATTGTAGAGACAGAAATGTAATCCACTGATGTTCAAAGGTGTTAGAGGTGTCTGTTGAAACGCAATTCTTCCAACTCACCGAACAAGGGAATTCCTGAAAGCAAAACTCAGAAAGAATGTCCGCAAAAGTCCTTCGTCATTAACCAGACTCATAAATACGTCCATGACATACCACAGTTTGTATTAATAAAGGGATATCACAACCATAATATATTCGACTTAAAATTCCTGCACCGTCTTACTCACAACAAACCTCGAAATTCCACCACGAACCAACACCACGGACAACAACATTTTGAAATTCCATCCCCAATAAAAATACTTCCACACTCTGAAATTTACCCACGACTAGTTATGTATCTACTCTTACATTGTAGATATCAAGTTTCAGATGTAACCCCCATTCAGCCCATCACACAATGACCCCATTATTCGCTTCTAACCAGAGTGGGATGATAATGTTGTTGCCATATAGAACAGATATGTAATAAAAAAAAAACAAAAACACCGTAACTAGGACGCTCGAAAAATTGGCGCCAATCTCTCCAGAAACGGAGGATATGGTGTCGCCACTATAGACGCCGACCATGACGCCGCCATGCCGCCATGCCACCCGTCGCCAAGGCCCCAGTTTTTCCAGACAATCACTGGAAGGAAATACATAATTTCGGGTTACCCTCTGCCATTGATGCTGACTTGCTGTGAAAAACTCCTTAATACATACATACAGACCAAGAATCTGATTGGGTATCCTTTATCTCTTCGCCTGGAAGGATGTATAAATTCTTTTGGTCGCGATGATGTCAGACTTTGATTCACCCCCTACCATTGTTTATCAACGACGGAAGTAGTATGGGATTTTTATTTACAAACTTACGACACAAGGATATATGGGGTAATGGAGCTGGAGGATGATTTGGTTTGTGAAAATCAGGTCAAGGCATCACATAACAAACGATGCGTAGTAGAGGGGGGCCTTCCATTCTTTTGTATGCATGTGATTAGGTAATGGCGTTGGGGTGACATTAATGTCATTCTGGATTACAGACAAATTGCAGAGTTCAAAATTACGGCTGTCTATTCAGCCCCCGCATGGACAAGAGTCTTAATTTATTCATTGGGTTTTCATCGCCCAGACAGATTCGGAATTATATTTTTGGAAACTCATTACAAAATGAGTTCAAAGATCTGTTTCCACTCAAAATATTATATCAAGGCTTCCCAGATATCTACAGCTGCGTAAGGGAGCATAAAAATAAAAAAAAAAACATTCCTCTCTATTGATCTTCTTTTCATAATATGGTCAGATGAAACACAAACAAGAACTTTCCACTTGATGTTTTATAGTTTTATCCCTCCTCGTGTGGGTGCGTATTTCATGAATACCCAACACAATCGAATCGATGTTATGAAGAATATTGACGTCGGAATAACAATAAATTTTTCTAGAGACAATCGGGCGCCTATTATAAAAATCAAATGCTTTCATTAACATATAGAGGTCGCTAGACGCTAGAGACAAACACTCAATCGAAATTGGGAACATTACAGAATGAATAAAGTATAGGGAGGCTTCATGGCCATAGACTGCAAGGAGCCAGTAAGTGTTAATGTGATTTTGTTACAGGACCGATGAGGATGAAAATGGTAGGAAGAGCAACCATTTTGTTACTTAATTACTTAAGTGGCGCTACAGTCCGGAATGAACCTGGGCCTCAACCAACATGCCTCTCCAATTAGCCCGGCCCTCAGCTTACTGCCTCCAGCTACTTACTTCCTTACTTAAGTGGCGCTACAGTCCGGAATGAACATGGGCCTCAACCAACATGCCTCTCCAATTAGCCCGGCCCTCAGCTTACTGCCTCCAGCTACTTACTTACTTACTTAAGTGGCACTACAGTCCGGAATGAACCTGGGCCTCAAACAACATGCCTCTCCAATTAGCCCGGCCCTCAGCTTACTGCCTCCAGCTACTTACTTACTTACTTAAGTGGCACTACAGTCCGGAATGAACATGGGCCTCAACCAACATGCCTCTCCAATTAGCCCGGTGGTTGGGGTCAGTGCGCGCCACTTAAGACGAGGTCTTCCTCTACTGCGTCCGATGTCTGGCTGGGAAACGATGATTCTGCGAGCCGGAGTATGGTGTCCATTCGTTCTACATGTCCTAGCCATCTTAAACGTCCAATGCGGAGTTTTTTGTCGCTGTATAGCTCGTATGGTTCTTGGTTAAATCTTCGTCTTCATAGCCCGTTAAGGCAAACGGACCAGAAGATTTTTCGAAGAATTTTCCTCTCAAATCGACCAAGGATTCCTTAATCCGCTTTTGAGACGGTCCATGCTTCACCGCCGTTAACGCAAACGGGAGCGAAGATTTTTCGAAGAATTTTCCTCTCAAATCGACCAAGGATTCCTTCATCCGCTTTTGAGACGGTCCATGCTTCAGCGCTATAGAGCAGGACTGTGTTGATCAGGGTCTTTCATAGGATCTCCTTAGTAGTTCGAATGAGGGCTTAACTACTGAATTGCCTTGTTAGTCCGAAGAAACAGCGGTTGGCAAGAGTAATTCTTCGTTTAATTTCTGACGAGATGTTATCGTCAGATTCGATAGCGGAGCCGAGATAGACAAACTCCCGTACTTCCTCAAAGTATAATCTGTCAATGGCGACGTTCTGCCCAATTCGCCGATGTTGTGTGTCCTTTCATGTTGACAGCTATACTTAGTCTTGCTCTCATTTGCTGCTAAGCCCCATTTTTGCCACTTCTTTCTCTATACTATCAAACGTGCCTATGACGTCATGTTGGGTCCTACCAATGATATTAATATCGTCGGCGTATGCTAATAGTTGTACCAATTTTTGCAAAATTGTGCCTCTGGTGTTGGCTCGTGAGTTTTGCACAATCTTCTCAAGAATCAGATTGAAGAAGTCACATGACAGCCCATCGCCTTGCCTAAATCCTTTTTTGGTATCGAAAGTGTCAGTGAGGTCGTTTCCGACCCTGCTGGAGCAGCGAAAATTCTCTCACCCTACACAAAATGACTAGTTTAAGGGGTATACCAAAACTAGACATGGCTCTGTATAGTTCGCCTCTATAAATGCTATCGTATGTGGCTTTGAAGTCGATGAATAGGTGGTGGGTATCGATATGGACTTCTTGGGTTTTTTCCAGGATCTGCCGAAGTGTGAATATTTGATCGGTTGTGGACCTTCCTGGCCTAAAACCACACTGATAAGGGTCGATCAGGTTGTTGGTAAACGTTTTCAGGCGTTCTCATATTGCGGCAGATAGGATCTTGTAGGCGATGTTGAGGAGACTTATGCCTCTGTAGTTGGCCCAGTTCAGACTCCTCTCCTCTCTGAACTCTCCTTTTTTGTGGATCGAGCAAACGATGCTGAGGTTCCATTCTTCAGGCATACTTTCTCCCGACCAGATTCGGCTTATGAGTTGGTGGATGTTGCTAACCAAGTCCTCTCCGCCGGCTTTATAAAGCTCAGAGGGATGGCCTCATTTCCAGTAGTCTTATCAAGTTTTAGTTTAGATATCGCTATCCTCACTTTACTCAGGTGGGGTGGTTGGCAGTTTTAACTGTCGTTGCGAATATCGAATGGTTTTCTCTGCCTGACAGCGGAATGTTGTTCATCATCGCCGTTTGTCAATCTGCAGAAGTGGTTCTTCCATATCCTCAGCATCGACTGTGTCTCAACTACGATATTTCCATGTTCATCTCGACAGGAATCTGTTCGAGCCTTGTATCATTGGCTTTGACGTTTTACACTTTGGTAAAACTTGCGAACATCGTTCCTGGAGTGGCCTCTTTCTATATCCTCGATCGCGCGCTATTCTTGCTCTTTTTTCTTCTTTCTGAAAAGCCGGTGTTCCTCACTTCTTCTCTGCCTATAGAGCTCAACGGCAGCTCTAGTCTTTACCTGCAGCTTAGCTTATAGGCCTCGTTCGTGGCTGCGAGTATCTGTCGCCATTCCGCATCAAACCAGAGAGTTCTTGCTGGTGGGCGCGAGAAAGCTAGCAAATCAGTTGCGGCTGATCTAATAGCTTGTTGGCATCCATTCTTCTTCGACATTCGATGCTGGTCTCTTGCGATTACAGTCTGTCGACATTAATTTGTTTCACAGTATTTCTGGATTGTTGAGACGTGTTGGATATCCGCATTCTTACCTTGGCTGCAACAAGGTAGTGCTCCGAGTCATTGTTAGCTCCTCGGAATGTTCCAACATCCAAAATTCTAGAGCGTGTCTCTTGTCTATCGCAATGTGATCAATTTGGTTGACGGTTCGTTGGTCTGGAGACTGGATATCGAGGTGAGGAAGTCTATTAGCCTAAGTTCGTTACCAAACGTGTTGTCGTGTAGGCTATGTTTTCCGACAATACTGCTAAAGATGTCTTCTCTTCCTTCCTTTGCGTTAGCATCTCCTTGCACGATTTTAACATCGTGCTTCCGTAGTCGCTCATATGTTTTGTCAAGGAGCTCATTGAAGCAGTCCTTAGCTATATCATATTTTTCCTCCGTTAGGGCGTGAGCGCATATAAGGCTTATTTTGGCGAATTTGGCGTTGAAGTGGATTGTTACGATGCGTTCGCTAATGTCTTGGAAACATAAGACGTCTTGCCAAAGTCTGGCACTTATAACAAATCCGCATCCGAATAGTCGCTGTTTCTGCTCACTATAACACGGTCCGTAGTAGATGTCACAGATTTTCATCCTTAGTTGGCCCGACCCATCCCATCGCATTTCCTGGATGGCAGTAATTTCTGTTTTGTAGCAGTTTAGGGCTTCCGATAGATGTTTGCTTGTACCTCTTCTGTTTAATATTCTCACATTCCAGGTGCAGATACGAACGGCGTTGTCCATTTTTCGCTTAGCAGAGCCGTCAACAATAAAATCAGTAATTTCAGCTCTTGGTTGCTTCGTAACAATAAGTTTTTTTCCATGGTTGGGTAGTTAACCCAAAGCACAACCCCCAACCTGTAGGTC
The DNA here is from genome assembly GCA_949824845.1 of Rhingia rostrata. Taxonomy (NCBI): domain Eukaryota; kingdom Metazoa; phylum Arthropoda; class Insecta; order Diptera; family Syrphidae; genus Rhingia; species Rhingia rostrata. Next base: position 25,219,095 of record OX463755.1, on the reverse strand, counting down.
CAGTTCCAATTTATTAGATAGCCCTAGGACATGGGGCCATAAGTACCCACTACGGGATTAAGTGCTATCGTTGGCCTTTCGGTTCATTCGCCGCCATTTCTGTTCAAGGGGCCTGTCTAATCCTTGATGTTCCAAGACAGTCTGTTGTCCGAATAGGTCGAAACAGCTTGTCTTGGCCTGGGACAGCAGGCCGGGTATTCATTCCGTGCCATTCTGACCTGGCTGTTTATAGTGTTGCTATTTTTCGTCGTGTTATCAACACTCGCGCTTATCGTTTAGCAAGTCAAATCCGGTTGGATGAGACCAGTACCCGATGGTTACCACTTGAAGGTTAAAAATTCCATCAGAGTTACAGCCACTGGGCATTGCCAAGTTAAAAACAATCAGACTATACCCTCGTTCTACAACAGCAATGTGTTGTTACAAACCACTCTCTCCTCGAAAATTTCGAGGTGCTGCTATTTTACCATCAACAATTTGGCCCATAAGGATTTAGTAAGACTCTTCTTGAAAAATATGATTTCAAATAAGAAAAAAACTCACTACATCTCCACAAATAAATTAAATTATGCAACCACTTAGCCTTGATTACGAAAATTAATTCCTCGTCTAAGCAAACCCGGCGCATGTGAATACCCAACTGTTAGATTGATTCACTAATTCAACGAATCCCATACGTTTAAAAAAAATTCTCCCAAGCAGCTTATCAATCGATTTCAGAAAATATTTTCAAAGAAAACAAAATAAAATCCCAAGAATCACTGCAACCGTTTCAGAATAAAACTAAAATTTTTATTATTTTAAAAAATATTACTCCCCCTCCTAATTTAGAAAGCAATAACAAATAGAAATTTTCTCAGACCTACCTACATAGGTAGCACCGGTCTTATTTTATTTTTAAAACAACACAAATCCCCCCGCAGCACTCTCTGGAGCATAATCCAAAATCTCTGTCTAATCTAAGCAAATCTTTGGTTGAAAACAAATTTAGTAACAGAATTGTCTATAATTTTGGTGGCCACTTTAATTGTACACATGATCTTGAGATTGCTTTCTTGGCTAGACCACCCACACTGAGGTTACAATTTACGATCGAAGCCTGCCGACTGCAGAATATAAATATCCTACGCAAGTGGCTGCATACATACAATTTTTACAAATTCACCTACAGACGCAGTGCACCGTAACGCATTTTGTTTGAAAAAATATTTGCAAAATATTTTCATTGTCCTTCGTCGTAAACTTTGCTACTTGATGGACTGTAACTGTGTGTACTTGTACTCGAACTCGTCATTGTGTTTGTTTGGCTGCACCCTATATAACAAAAAGGCTAGTGGCTTCCCGCGCAATTTAACACTTCCTCTGGGGTGCGGTTATGTGTTTGCACATGCAAACACTTAATGTGTAGGAATTGTCTCTCGCCTTGAGAGTTGAGGTTCTACTTTCCTCATTCTCTATAGGTAGGACATGGTAAATTGAAAAATGATATCCTTACGAACATGAGCAGGAGCACAATTATTTATAGTATTACTTTCGTTTTGTTTTTTTTATTGGATGAAAAAAAAAAAACATTGTGCGGTTATATGTGTGTTTACCCACACGACAAGCCCGAAGTGTATTAATTTACTGCGAAAAAAATGGTCTATCTTCGAGACGCCAATATTTATACATGTGTCCATTAGGACGCCTCTACAAGTTGTTTTTATTTTTTTTTTCTTTAGAAAAATTAATTAAAAGGGGTGTACGGCCGGACTTTCATCAGGAATCATCGACACAGCGGTCGATGGCCAGCTGTGCGGGAATTTTGTTTATTTTAAAAAAAAAATTAAATTAAGTGTGTACACTGAAAATAAAAATCAATAAAGCGATGAGTAAAATTATACAAATTTTGGGGAAAAATTGCAACAGAAAATTTTTGGTAAAAAAAAAACTTTATTGCACCAGATAACTTTGAAAGAAAATATTCGAACGAATGGCGATCTATGTTGGTTTTGAAATGCAGGTTAGGTTATGCTTAGATGACTGTCAGGTTTTTTAGACCAGGGGCCCTACCTTGCCCGATTTTTATAAGCCAATTCCGCAATTTGATTTTTTTTCTACAAAAAACAATAAAATTACAGAAAAATCTTCAAAATTTAAAAAAATGCAAAATTTTAAGGGCTTCAGGGACCCTGCATAAGATTTTACTGACCTATTTGTATAAAAAAATTCTTAAAACACGACAAACCTTCATGAGTGAGTGAAAAGAATAACAGAAAAGAAGAAAATTAACAATTAAACTCAGCAACAAATTTAAGTTATATAAACGATTTTACTTATGTAAAACCAAAGATTATAAAGCCGTCATCTGCAAAAACTTAAGCTCGCCAGCTTTATGGTACATGCACACATGCGAAACGAGATCCAAATGTATGGTGGGCTGTGCCAGTACGACCCACCATAAAACAATTTTTCTTGTATGAAGTGCTTCATCTGTATGGCTTCATAATCTTTGGTTAAGCCTTCATATGAGATGGTACGGTGTTGTAGAACGAGGGTAGACTCTGATTGGCTTTAACTTGGCAATGCCCAGTGGTTGGAACTCTGACTACACATCAAGTGCTTGTTTTTAACCTCCAAATGGATACCATCGGATACTGGTCTCATCCAAACGGATTTGACTTTGCTAAACAATAAGCGCGAGTTTTGATAACAAGGCGAATAACATAAGCAGTCTGGTGAGAATGGTACGGAATAAATACCCGGCCTGCTATCCAAGGTGAACCTAGATGACCTGCTTCGATGTATTCAGACAACAGGTTGTCTAGGAATTTCAAGGGTTTGTCAGGCCACTAGAACAAAGATGGTTGCGGATGAACCGAAAGGCCAACGTCAGCGCTTAATCCCGTAGTAGACTCTGATGGCCCAGTGTTTAGGGGGTATCTAATGAATTTGAACTGGCCCACCAGGTTGGGGGTTGTGCTTTGAGTCACATATCCAACCATGGAAAAAACTACATGTTGCTTCGTAACCAATAGCCTCGGAACGAACTAATTTCACTGTTGATGACTCTGCTAAAAGAAAAAAGGACAACGAAAAACATTTAACAGAAGAGGCGCAAGCGGAAGTCCTTAATTGCTACAAAGCAAATACTACTGCCATCCAGGAAATACTATGGGATGGGCCGTGACATCTACTGTGACATCTACTACAGACGGTTGGTGCGATGAACTTCCGCGCAGAAGGTCTGAGTTCGTTACCCAGACAACACCTAAATGATTTTTCACTGGCATCAATGGTGTCAAGAAAAGCTTATCTCAAATTTGCCGTTCGGTGTCGGCATAAAACGTGAGGCCCACACGCACACATGAATGGTTATGAGAAAGCTCGGCCCTGGGTACTAACGAGACTGTTGCGGTAAACATTTTTATTTGCCAGACTCAGGCAAGCAGTCTTATGTTTCGAAGACATTAGCGAGCGCATTGTAACTATCCGCCTCAAGGCCTAATTCGCCAACATAAGCCTTATATGCGCTCACGGCCCAACGGAGGAAAAAGATGATAAAGCTAAGGACTGCTTCTATGAGCTCCTTGACAAAAAACCTATGAGCGACTACCGAAGTGCGATGTTAAAATTCTGCTGGGAGATTTTAACGCAAAGGTAGGAAGAGAAGACATCTTTAGCAGTATTGTCGGAAAACATAGCCTACACGACAACACGTCTGGAAACGAACTTAGGCTAATAGACTTCGCTACGGGATGAAATGCCACTGTAGTCAGCACACGGTTTCCCTACCTCAATATCCATAAGGGGACATGGCGGTATCCAGATCAACAAATGGTCAACCAAATTGATCACAAAGCGATAGACAAGCGCCACGCATCCAGTATTTTGGATGTCCGAACATTCTGAGGAGCTAACATCGACTCGGACCACTACCTTGTTGTAGCCAAGGTTAGAATGCGGATATCCACTACGCCACAACAATCCAGAAATACTGTAAAAAAAATTAATGTCGGAAGACTGCAATCGCAAGAGACCAGCATCGAATGTCGAAGAACAGTGGATGCCAACAAGTTATTAGATCAGCCGCAACTGATTTGCTAGCTTTCTCGCGCCCACCAGCAAGAACTCTCTGGTTTGATGAGGAATGACGACAGATGCTGGCAGCCAAGAACGAGGCCTATAAGCTAAGCTGCAGGTAAAGACTAGAGCTGCCGTTGAGCTCTATAGGCAGAGAAGAAGTGAGGAACACCGGCTTTTCAGAAAGAAGAAAAAAGAGGAAGAAAAGCGCGCGATCGAGGATATAGAGAGGTGCCACTCCAGGAACGATGTTCGCAAGTTTTACCAAAGTGTAAAACGTCAAAGCCAATGATACAAGGCTCGAACAGATTCCTGTCGAGATGAACATGGAAATATCATAGTTGAGACACAGTCGATGCTGAGGATATGGAAGAACCACGCCTGCAGATTGACAAACGGCGATGATGAACAACATTCCGCTGTCAGGCAGAGCGAACCATTCAAAATTGGCAACGACAGTGAAAACTGCCAACCACCCCACCTGAGTGAAGTGAGGATAGCAATATCAAAACTCAAGCATAATATGGTTGCCGGAAATGACGGCCTTCCCGCTGAGCTTTATAAAGCCGGCTGAGATGACTTGGTAAGTAACATCCACCAACTCATAAGCCAAATCTGGTCGGATGAAAGTATGAATAAATGGAACCTCGGCATCGTTTGCTCGATTCTCCAACCACAGCCGCATAGGTCTCCACAACATTGCCAAGAAGATCCTATCTGTCGTTATACATGAACGCCTGAAACCATTAACCAACAACCTGAACAGCCTTATCAGTGTGGTTTTAGGCCAGGAAAGTCCATAATCGATCAAACCCAAGAAGTCCAAATCGATACCCTCCATCTTACTTACATACTTAATTGGTGCTACAGTCCGCGATGAACCTGGGCCAAAACCAACATGCCTCTCCAATAAGCTCAGTCCTTAGCTAACTGTAGTTGCGCAGTCCAAGTAGGTTGAGTGTGGTTTCTACTTGTGCACGACACTTAAGGCGGGTTCTTCCTCTACTGCATCCGACGTCTAGCTGGCAATCGAAGACTCTGCGAGCCGGAGTATTGGTGTCCATTCGTTGTACATGTCCTAGCCATCTTAAACGTCCAATACGGAGTTTTTTGACCAGGGGCATGTTGCTGTACACCTTGTATAGTTCTTGGTTAAATCTTCGTCTCCATAGCCCATCAACGCAAACAGGACCATAGATTTTCCGATGAATTTTCCTCTAAAATCGACCAAGGATGTCTTCACCCGCTTTTGAGACAGTCCATGCTTCAGCGTCGTAGAGCAGAACTGGGATGGTCAGGGTATTATATAAGATCTCCATAGTAGTTCGGGTGAGGGCTTCACTGCTGAATTTCCTTCTTAGCCCGAAAAAACAGCGGTTGGCAAGAGTAATACTTCGTTTAATTTCTGACGATATGTTGTTGTCAGAGTTAATAGCGGAGCCGAGATAGACAAAGTCCCTTACTACCTCAAAGTTATATCTGTCAACGGTGACGTTCTGTCCAATTCGTCGATATTGTGGGTCCTTTCGTGTTGACTGCATATACTTCGTTTTGCCCTCATTTACTGCTAAACCAATTTTTGCCGCTTCCTTCTCTATAGTAAACGAGGCTATGACATCACGTTGGGTCCTACCAATGATGTCAATATCATCGGCGTATGCTAGTAGTTGTACAGATTTTTGGAAAATCGTGCCTCTGGTGCTGACTCGTGAGTTTTGCACAATCCTTTCAGGAATCAGATTGAAGAAGTCACATGACAGCGCGTCGGCTTGCATAAATCCATTTTTGGTATCGATTGTGTCGGTGAGGTCGTTTCCGACCCTGACGGAGCAGCGAAAATTCTCCATCGTCATCCTACACAAACGGACGAGTTTGGGCGGTATACCAAAACAAGATATGGATCTGTATAGTTCGTCACTATAAATGCTGTCGTATGCGGCTTTAAAATCGATGAATAGGTGTTGGGTATCGATTTGGATTCATGGGTTTTTTTCAGTATCTGCCGAAGTATGAAAATTTGATCGGTTGTGGACTTTCCTGGCCGTTCAGGTTGTTGGTAAACGGTTTCTCCTTTTTTATGGATCGGGCAAACGATACTGAGGTTCCATTCTTTAGGCATACTTTCTCCCGACCAGATTCGGCTTATGAGTTGGTGGATGTTATTTGCCAATTCATCTCCGCCGGCTTTACAAAGCTCGGCGGAAAGGCCGTCATTCCCGGCAGCCTTATTAAGCTTCAGTTTAGATATTGCTATCCTCACTTCACTCAGGTCGGGTGGTTGGCAGTTTTCGCTGTCGAATGGTTCGTTCTGCCTGACAGCGGAATATTGTTCGTAATCGCCGTTTAACAGTCTGCAGAAGTGGTTCCTCCATATCCTCAGCATCTACTGTGTCTAAACGACGTTTACAAGGCCCCGCATATTATACGTGAATATCTATAGAGACGATCTATACAGAACTATGTCTAGTTTTGGTATACCGCCCAAACTCGGCCGTTTGTGAAGAATGACGATGGAGAATTCTCGCTGCTCCATCAAGGTCGCAAACGTCCTCACTGACACATTCGATACCAAAAAGGAATTAGGCAAGGAGATGAGCTGTCATGTGACTTCTTTCTTTTGTTAATTATTGAGAGGATTGTGCAGAAATCCCTAGCCAACACCAGAGGCACAGTTTTCTAAAAATCGGTGCAACTACTTACTAGCTGACATCATTGGAAGGACTCAACGTGATGCCATATACACCTTTGCTAGTAAATGGGGGTAAGGTCCAAAATATTCTGTCAACACGAAAGGACTCACAACATAGACGAATGGGACAGACCGTCATCATTGACAGATATAACTTTGAGGTTGTACGGGACTTCGTCTACCCCGGATCCGCTATTAACTCTGATAACAACATCTCGTCAAAACTACTTGAACTTCTAAGGAGATCCTATACAAAACCTTGATCTCTCCAGTAATCCTGTTGTTTTGCGCGTAAGCATGGACCGTTGCGAAAGTTGATCTTTCAAAACGGGCTATGTAGAGGAAGACGTCGCCTCGGACATGACTCGGGCAGTAATTATTTGTTTTGGCTGTTTGACACGTGGCATACAGCCATGTCATGAGGGCATACAGCCCAAATGAAGATGCTGAAATCTAATGCTCTTCGTCTTTTCAGCTTCCGAATAAGCCATTTGTGAGAATACTAGCCATTTTAGCTATGTAGTCCCTGATTATTACTCCTGTCAGCATCCCGATTTGGCTTCTAATAAAGAGCCTTTGATGTTTTATTGTCAATATCTTACCACCGCCTAAGGCGTATTAAGAAATCACTAGTGTCATACTATTGTTCCTTAGACAATCCTACAGTGACATCATCACTAAAGCTCTTAAGCTAAACGAATAGTTAACCTGAACCTCAAGCTTCTCTTCACAATGCTTCTAACCAACAAAGTATACATTTGGGTTACCGTAGATATTACTTAAAAAATGCACGCTTCACATTGGACACTTGCGTCAGAAGCTTCTTAAGTCAACAAAGTAAGTCAAGGATATAAAACTTGATTGATACCCTTTGTGCAGAGACTTGACCATTAATTCACTAATGGATATCGATTGCTCTAGTTTGATTGACGAAGGATATATTAACGCAGGTTCACTTTCATATCAAAGCACAATTGAGGAGATTAAGGACATTTTCCCTGCGAATAATGCATCTGCTGTGCTTTTTTCTTAATATAATCCTGCTGTTATGATAATCAATGAGATGAGGATGTCTTGCCCAATGATCCATTAACCCATGATCCGACAGATACATTATCTTCATATTATCATGTGCATATATTGACTTCCGACCAACTTTAAGGTAATCCCTGCACAAGCCAACAAGGATACATAGTCCTGCTTTATATTCCCTTCCCAGTGTCAAAATACGTTTGCATAAAACTATAGCAACGTCAACACAACTGACGAATGTGTTTGTTACGTATAAACATGCCTACCCTTCAGAGAATGCATTTGATACGTCAAAACTTCCCCTGTATACTTGTCGTGTGTGCGATACACAGTAAATTGCCAAGGATAACATTGTTTCAACGTTCATACCACTTACTGCTAAGAACATGACCACGAGCAGTTGAAGGAACTTTGTAGGATTCAATTTGTTGGTCGTTAAAGTTTGTTGTCATGGCTTTAAATTCGTTTCAAAGGACCCCTTAAGGATTTTTTTGTTCCTATACATATCCATACTTACATTTAAGGGTGAAAGTGAAAAATACATATTTCAACGATAAGCAAAAAAGGGTGGCACTAGCTGAATTTATGGTGTCATATAACACGCACATTTAGACAAAAAAAAAAAAAAAACTCGCATGCATGGTGACGAAAATGCTTAAAATTTGTAATTTTATATTCTCTGCCTAGATGCCATATGAGATAATTTCCTAAGCCTGCGAAAATCTATTAAAACGGAAACGGAATGTGCAATCTTGCGTAAATTATCTAAATGAACAGTCTACACGGTCATGAACGGTGACAATTATTTAATCTGCAGGAAGACATGACACATTTCATTGGACTTAAAAGGTTTTTTTTTATTTTTTAAATTAAAAGATTTTAAGTAATTGTTTGCAATCTTCTGATAGGCACGACAGGCTAAAAGAAGAAAAACAGGATGTGGAAAAAATGAAAGCATGAGAAAGTTGAAGGGGATGCGCTGGATTATATAATTTTTGTGCCCAGATAAGATAAAAATTAAAAATTTTTTTTTTGATATTTAGCTTGGACCTAACTTGTTTATAAGACAAAGGCTTTGTTTTAGTTAATTTTGTAAACAGTTGATAGTTTGATAAGGATAGGTGCAGTCGAAAAGCTAGAAGGAGAGCTTAGCTGCTTACAAGCAGACATTACTATAATCCTGGAAATACAGGATAGATCGGCGGTTCCGCTAATCACCCACGTCTTCCGATGAACTGTGGACAGGCGGCTCCTATACGAGACGCCGTCGCTCAGGGCGGAGGAGAGCGCCTGCGGTTCATCAGGAGTGTGTCCGATTGGGACCGTCGGAGTAGGTTACAACAGGAGAACCTGTTATGGTGGCTAAACTAGTTAAAGATAGTTGACTTATGGCCGACTTACATAGTTTTAGTCTCAAGGTATAGATGTAAAACAGTCATGGTGGCACAAAAAAAAACGATTGGCCCCTAATGTCAGTTCTGTTTTGACATTTGTGTAGTAAACACATGTGAAATACACGTTAATTAACAATGTTACGCTACACTGCTCCAGAACGCGGAATATTGGTGACAATTTATGAGCAATAATCGGTCGGTGACTTTGGCACAACGTGAATTTCGTCGCAGATTTTCTAGCCGTCCAACGCAACGCCTACTGGTGAAACACTGTGACGTTTAGCCGCTCGCCTCGAAGAGACTGGCACAACACGAGTTGCTGCCAGGCGTGGCAGACCCCGGAGTAGCCGTTCTGCAGAGAATATTGCTGCTGTAGCCGAAGATGTCATAGAAGCGCCATCGACATCGACCAGATGACGTGCCACGCAAATGGGTATCAGTCGACGGTCTTTACAGCGAATTTTGGTACACGATTTGAAGATGTTTCCGTACAAAGTCCAGACGGTGCATCAGCTGTTAGCTGCTGACCGCCAATCGCGCCTAACATACGCTCAAGCCATCCTTAATCACCACCAAGAGGAAGATGATTCTTCATCAAAAATAATCATGAGTGATGAGGCCCATTTGCATCTTAGCGGGTACGTAAATAAGCAAAATTTACGCTTCTGGGGCACTGAAAATCCGCGTGTAACCCACGAAGAGCCATTACACCCGCTCAAAGTCACTGTATGGTGTGCTCTTTTCGCTGGAGGAGTCATCGGACCTTTTTTTCGAAGACGTCGCGGGCCAAACGGTTACTGTGAATGGTGAGCGCTACAGAGCAATGATCAACGAGTTCTTTTTGCCGCAACTTGATGAATTGGGATCGGAAGACATGTGGTTCCAACAGGACGGTTCAACGGCACACACTGCACGTGCCACAACCAATATGCTGAAGGATGCATTTCCCGGGCGCCTAATCTCCCGTTTTGGCGATTTGCACTGGCCAGCAAGATCGTTGATTTGACCGCTCCAGACTTCTTTTTGTGGGGCTTTTTGAAGTCGCGGGCTTATGTCAACAAGCATCAGACTCTTGCAGCTCTTAAAGACAATATCCGTCAAGAATGTGAGGACCTATCGCCGGAAGTTTTGGCCAAAGTGATGGAAAATGCTATAAAAAGGGCTCAAATGACAATCAACTGTGGCGGCGGCCATTTACATGACATCATATTATCGACTTGATGTAAAAAAAAAAAAAACCAAACAAAAATCATCCACAAGAAGAATCAAAGTTTTTCTTTTTTTTTTTAAATTACAACCAAAAAACATCGGAAGGTTATTTTTGCGCCACCTTGTAGTTTAAGTAAGTCGATAAGTAGTTTTAATTAGCACTTAAGTTTAAATAAAATAAAAAAAAGACAAGGAACCAAGTTTTTCAAAGTTTTCTTGGTAAATATTGTGTTACTTTTAGATTTATAGATTAGATAATCGGGCGAAAGGCATTAGAATTAAGTTTTCGTGTAATTTAGGGCGCCCGCATGGGGCAAGTGGATGATAAGTAGGCTAGTTTTTTCATGAATTTTTGTCTAGCATGTTAGTTAGTTTTAAGATAAAGTAAAATAAAAATGAATTTGAAAAAAAAAAAAAAATCAGTTATGCCTCAGCGTCATCGAATTTTTAGACCATCCGATGGAGGTGTGCCGCCGAGGTCCTGGCGGCCATTTGGCCGATATTTTGATCCATACATAATTGAACCATACCAGTCTTATCATAATAAACAGAAATGATAATAATTTTCTATATAATTTGTGTTTTATTCAAAATCAACATCGGCCCTTAAAATTTAACCACACTTTATAAATGTATTTATACCGCGTGTAAGCTCACACTAGATTTTTTATTTTTTATTTTTTAAATGTGTAAGCTCACACTAGATTTTTTATTTTTTAAATGAAAGTATTTGGGCTTATTTTCATCAAGTAATTTCGTTGTGCTTGTTTCATTGAGAAATAGAAAGTTGCCAATGCGTAGATGACTGCTAAGCCAAACGTTGCGGGTTCAAGTCCCAGCTTCGGCAGCATTTGTTTTCTATGAAAATCGCCAGCTTATCTGAGGCCACCTGTGCGATAATATGAGACAATATTAATCTATGTCTCATCCTCTGTGCCACGTAGGTGTATGTTATATGTCTTTCCTTCTTTGTATCTATCTGTCTCTCTCTGTTGTATTAATGTCTTGATCTGTCCCAGCCGATGGCCTCAGTCGCCAGTGCTGTTACGTGTCTGTAGTTCGTTGCATTCATGTGCGAAGTACTGTGATGTCCAATGTCCAATGTATCTGCTATGCAGAATGCTGGGAGGATATTTTGAAATAAAACCCAGAAGAAAGGTTTCTTCTAAGAATGGTCTTAGTATTTCCCTTCATTGGCAATAGAGTGGCTTCACAAGAGTTTTCTCAATTCCCGACAATTCCGAGTGCGTCTTCATTATCAAAATGCAATAAATCTGAAGTCGTTAGATGTTTCCTAGAACCCTGTTAACAGGTTAGAGCACGCTCACCAATATCTTCATAAGAATCGCAGAGTTAATTTGCCTGCTTGACGAGTGAGTTATGTCTTGGTGGGTAATCTTGATTTCTGTTCTATCAAGCTTACCAATATCTATATAAAAATCGCAGAGTTAATTTTACTGCTTGACGGCTGAGTTCTGGCTTAGTTGGTGGTCTCGATTTCTGTTCTATCAAGCTTACCAATATCTATATAAAAATCGCAGAGTTAATTTTACTGCTTGACGGCTGAGTTCTGGCTTAGTTGGTGGTCTCGATTTCTGTTCTATCTATTCGTGAGATTTATCTACTATGGAAGCAGTTGTAAATTCCTTAAACGCAAATCTATGTTTTAGGAACACTTTTCTCAGAAGTCAATAAAAAATTCCTTTGACTCGTCCAGACATGGCAAGAACGTCCAATTGTTTAATGATGCTTAAGTCCACCTATTCTGTTTACGACGAAACTATTACAGAAACTCCTATCAACCATCCTTCAAGGACAAATTCGGGGAAACCATAAAAAAAATAATCACAGCAACGGTCGGCAACATGAATTGACATCCAAAGGAAACATGCCAAACAAAACAAGAAGGTCGAAGACTTCAATCCAAATGAACTTACAGACACGTATGGCACCAGAAAAGGAACGTCCATTTTGCAACACTTTCGCATGTAGCACTTCATTACAAAGTCTTTAAAATTGCGAAAGCGGATTTTACAAATTGCGGTGCAATTATATAGTCACCCACTTAGCATAAGCTGGCTTCTGTAACGAGCCATTCCCCTTTTTCACCAGAGCCTACATTGAAGTAGTTCCTTACCTTATAAGACCGTAAAAAAAACACACCCACTGCATGTCCGTGCCGTCCAAGGACACGAAATAAATTTCACGCTTACATGCAATCTAAAAAAAAAAAATCAATACGCAATCTGAATTTTCTTGACCACCTTCAACGTAACACCTCTCACGTGGTACCTACCTGTCTTATATGAAGTCGTTACTTAAAAATAGCCCCATCAAGTCTCCAAATACAAAGAACAAAATGTACAATTGCAAACATTTCAAAAGTCAGAGAAGTAAAAATAAATCCTCAATCACAAGTATCTAGATACAATGGCATTTCGCACCTGTACCGATTCACAGTACCAACAATTTTTTTCAAAAGCAACCAACCAACACAACATTTAATTAGTTCGCTTTCTTATAAACAAAATAATGAATGAATAGACCCCCAGAGTTTAACAACGGACAGCTAGATTGACTGCCAAGCAAATCGAACGTAATTGTGCAAACATGCGGCTAGACTTTAGATGGACTGACATCCATCTGTATGTCGCATTCCCTATTGCAATTATACTTAGGCCACGAGCCAAGGTCCTCCCTGTAGCTGTAATCACCTGTCACGTGAGTGAAACGATCTCCAAAGTGAAAGTTTATTTTTAAAACAATATTCGAGCGGGCGCCCTCTAGGGGTAGAATTTGTGTTTGTTGCGTGCGTCAAAGTCGACGGTCATTTGCCTCTTCAATCTTAATTAATCACTTGTCAGATATGAATGACGTCCTCATCCTTCTGACACATAAAAAAAAAATTTGTTTTCTTGTACAAACCTTCACTCAGCGTAATGGTGGCGATGAGGCATAGTCCTGTGACGAAAAGTTTTGTTGACTTAGACATCGTTATTGGGACGCACGGAACTGCAGGAAGTCACTTAATTAACGCACACTACAATTAAAAAAAAAATCACACAAGCAAATCTAGGCTAAATCACAATTTCCGGTGGTTTTGATTGGAGTAGTCTATTATTTTTGGGGAGCGATTTCAAGTCTTTTGAATGTGACGAGACGGAAGAGTGGAGCTAAACTAAACACTTGCCCAACTGAATAACAACTGAACTGATGGTTATTATTTTTTTTTCTTTAAGAAATCCAAACAGGCACGAGCCAGAGTCATACAACAAACACACACTGGGTTAGCGCTGGCGAATATAGGTTATAGCTTTACGCACATAAGAAGTCGAGTACGGACTCACGATGGAATTGCGTTCCAGTTCCTGTTACAGTTCACGGGAAAGGGATGTTATTAACTTTAACAGCGATAAGCTTTTGGTTAACAGAATGAGGGGAAAAGTTTGCGCGCGCAAGCGATTTATCAACAATGGTGGTTTTTTGGTTGGTGGATTGGGTGGGATAAAGCTTTTGACTGGTTTCCGGTTCGGACTTGGTGCTTTTGAAAAGTTTTTCGGTTTAATGTGATTTGCTGATGACAATTTCAACAAACATTACTTAAAAAAAATAAAAAATAGTACAGCAAGTGTTCAAATCGATAAGTAACGGGTGGTTAAATTGTAAGGGCCGATGTTGATTTTGAATAAAACACAAAATTTTTAGGAACTTATTGTCATTTCTTCTGATTATGATAATATTGGTATAGTTCGACTATGTATGGATCGAAATATCGGCCAAATTTGCGCCACGACCTCGGCGGCACACCTCCATCTGATGGTCTAAATATTCGATGACGCTGAGTCATAATTGAGGTTCTATGCCGTGAATGTGCCGCCTTATCTGATCCATTCTTGAGGCATACTTTCTTCCGACCAGATTTGGCTTATGAATAGGTGGATGTTACTTACCAAGTCATCTCCTCCGGCTTTATAAAGCTCAGCGGGAAGGCCGTCATTTCCGGCAGCCTTATAAAGCTTGAGTTTAGATATTGCTATCCTCACTTCATTGAGGGTGGGTGGTTGGCAGTTTTCACTGTTGTTGCCAAAATCGAATGGAGCATTCTGCCTGACAGCGGAATGTTGTTAATCATCGACGCTTAACAGTCTCCAGAAGTGGGTCTTCCATATCCTCAGTGTCGACTGTGTCTCAACTACAATACATCCTTGTTCATCTCGACAGGATTCTGTTCGAGCCTTGTAATCTTAGATTTCACATTTTACGGTTCCTGGCGTGGCACCTCTCTATATCCTCGATCGCGCGCTTTTCTTGCGAATTCTTCTTCTTTCTTAAAAGCCGCTGTTCTTCCCTCGTAGCCCTCCTTCTTGGCTGCGAGCATATGTCGGTATTCCTCATCAAACTGGGGATTTCTTGCACGAGAAACCCATCAAAGCAGTTGCGGTTAATCTAACGGCTTGTTGGCATTGTTGCCATTGCTTTAGTAAAACTTGCAAACATGGTTCCTGGCGTGGCACCTCTCTATATCCTCGATCGCGCGCTTTTCTTGCGAATTCTTCTTCTTTCTTAAAAGCCGCTGTTCTTCCCTGGCAGCCCTCCTTCTTGGCTGCGAGCATATGTCGGTATTCCTCATCAAACTAGGGATTTATTGCACGAGAAACCCATCAAAGCAGTTGCGGTTAATCTAACGGCTTGTTGGCATTGTTGCCATTGTTCTTCGACATTTGATGCTGGTGGTATGGTGTTAATCAAGAGGTTAAGGGATACGCTTTGCGAAAAGGTCTTGGCGGTCTCTTGCGATTGCAGTCTTTCGACATTAAGTTTTTTTCCAGCATTTATGGATTGTTGTGCGTGGTGGCTATCCGCATTCTTACCTTGGCTGCAAAAAGGTAGTGGTCCGAGTCAATGTTAGCTCTTCGGAATGTTTGGACATCCAAAGTACTGAACGCGTGCCTCTTGCCTATTGCAATCTGATCGATCGACCGTTCGTTGATCTGGAGACCGCCATGTCCCCTACTACTTATGGATATTGTGGTAAGGAAACCGTGTGCTGGCTATAGTGGCATTTCGTTCGGTGGGTGGATAGTTAACCCAAATCACAAGCCCCAATCTGGAGGGCCAGTTCCAATTTATTAGATACCCCTAGTACACAGGGCCATCAGTACGGGACTGAGCGCTGCAGTCACCACCTCTGTTCGATGGGCCTGACTAACCAACACTCGCACTTGTCGTCTAGCAAGTCAAAGCCGTTTGGATGAGACCAGTATCCGAAGATTACCACTTGGACATATTGAAGGCATTTGAGATATCCTGAGCAACAATTCTACATGCACCGAATTAGTGAACGCTACGGTTCAATTTTTCGATAAGATAGACCATAAGTTCACCAGTGGAACGTTGTTGACGAAAACCATACTGACTATCACTAAGGAGATACCTCATGAGGTGAAAATTTACTGTACTCTCCATGACTTTATAGAGTACTGATGTTAGAGCTATGGGTCGATATTTTGAAGGGGAGGTTTGTCACCTTTTCTGGAATTTTCTGAACATGCGCAAGCTACCACCGATCCGGTATATATGCCTACAGAGTACGATAAGTGTAAGCTGGCATAGAAATTTGGCCAGAGTGGTAGAACAACTCTTTAAAACAAGGGTAGCAATTCCATCTGGACCTGAAGTTTTATTGCGATGGAGGTCTTATTAGACTTGAGCAACTGAACGGGTTCCGGAACCGGATTCAGTGAACGTTGTGGAGAAGTGATGAAGTGGAGTTAGCTGGAAAAAAGAAAACCAAATAGATTTGCTTTTTCTGGGGAGTCAGTGATATTTTTATCGTTGAAGACAAGCGATATTATTGCTGATTAGGCACGTTTAACGAAAGACGAGAAAGTCTAGCTGCCTTTAGGACATTGCAGTATTTGGTCTTATGTCACTTTTTTAAAGCCTTATGTCTAAAAACACCCGTCCTCAATCGAGAAGGATTATATTCTTGTCGCCAAATTCTTCATTTTCCTGGAAGGATGCGTGTTCTCAAGGATATTCCTCTCTCTCCTTCTACTGGTTCGGTACTCTTCCCTTGAGGCACGTGTTTTGCGTTGTAGCGCCTTTATATGCGCCTCTCCTGTCAAGTACCATCACAGCAACGAGGCAATAGCAATTGCTACCTGCATGATATTGTCCTTGAGTACTTCACTGAAGGGCCGGGACATCACTTTGGCGCGTTTCGAGACCGTAGGGGTTTTCTCCAATGATCTCTGTCGCTTGGACGTATTGTCCTTGATTTCTCCAATGGGCACTGCAATGGCAACTTTGGTTGCCCAGCATATTTTGACCTATTGATCCAGCGTTCTACATATGGTTTCTATGTGCCTTGCCGCTGCGCGGCGTTTACCGTATGGAATAATGGAAAGGACAAGCCGCGAGCTTGTAGCTTTACTGCTTTTTGCTTCCATGGTTGCCTTTGTCTTAGAAGGAGCGAGTGATTTCAAGCTTATGAGTTCTTAAGGTAAGTGGGGCTCCGTACCCCTTAGCTTCACTCGGCTATTAGTTGGGATGAGGGGCTGAGAGCGTGAAGCTTTGCAGTAGGTCATCCCCTCCAGCTCAGTTATTTGGGTATGTATTGTCCTTTGTTTGCCATAAACGATAGATTTTTAAGATTAATATCGCTATCGAGTATATATATTAAAAGTTTTGGACTACAGATTTATTCTCTTAAAAGTTTTTTTTAGATTTTCGCAAGAAATTGAGCTGCGATCGCGAAAATTTAGTGAATTAGGAATCTCACAACTGACTCAATACACCCAAAACATGCTCAACTTAAGTTGTACCTTGCTGTGAGATGTACTTTGGCTCTTTAGAAATAAGTTGCGACTATAAATTAAGAAATATGATGAAGAAACTAACGATTTTGTTCAGTCTTCCTTTAGGCATATCGAAGGACAAATTATAAAACGGCAAAGTTAGTCGTTACCAATCGGTGCTTCCTACCCATAGAAAGACAAACGAAAAGACGACCTTCTAAGGACCCAACACAAATTTTAAATATCGAAATTCCCACATTTGTGTCAAATGAATATGTATCTACACGTCATAGCAGCAACCGAAACTAGGGCATCCCTTATTCCAACTAAGTGATTTAGAGAAATAAATGGCAACGCAATTTAATTCCATCAAACGTTCGCAACGCCAAAATCCTTCTACACAGTCCTCTCCCCCCATTGGCATCCAATAGCGTCGCCTGTACTAACATTTCATAGCTCGTCCTAGTTATTCTAATTTCTTCATAACGGAGTCTTACATCTTATTCCCATGACAAGAATGTGGGCTTGTAAGGAAGTACTATTTAAGCATGTCAAATGGTAAATGCGTGGTCAATAAATTCATAACAAGAAACGGGACAAATTGAAGGTTATAAATGAATCAATTAAAAAGGAAATTCTATACACCAATTAAGAGGGTCTCGCACAGCCTAAAAGGGATGCTCTGTGGAGGAGTGAGAGAATGCAGTTCTTCGACAACGCACGCCGGAAATTTATCAATTGGCAAACATAAGCGAGTCTTCCATCGAACCCATGAACTTACTTCGGGCATGGGCGGATTGACTGACCCCTCTCCACTCTATTTTCGCTTCAGTTGAGTCATTGTCTTCTTATGGGCTGATGCGATACGGTGGGATGGGCCTTAATTGTACACTATGTCATTGCCATGCAGGTCTGAGCGTAGGCAATACGAGTCTCCAGATTAGAAGTTGCAGATGTGCATATGATTATGCTTAGGGGGTTACAGAATGCAGCTCTCGTTCGAAATTTGTCTGAATGGAACAATTAAGTAATTTAAAGCTGTTGTCAAGGGAATTATAATAAATTCGTCGAATAATTGAGAGACGCGATTGTAGTGGCGAAGTGAGATTTATGTGCGAACTATATGTGAAGACTGCGTAGAGGTGGAACGATGTGAGGGAAACAATCTGTTTGGTTGGTTTTCGTTGTGAAATCTATTCAAATTCTATAAAACAGACGAATAATGGTTTTAAAAGACTTTCTTCGAGGTAGAAAATGTCCGCACGTATGATTTAAGGTTGGTGGACTTGCAAGAAGTGAGCAGCGCATAGGTAGATGGTACTTTTGTTTTCGAATTTGCTCAACAGCGCAGTCGGTCTTAGACGTTTTGACATTTTCCTGTTTCCATTCCATGGGATGTAGATATCGAACTGGTCTGACAAAACTGGAGGTCATTATCGTTAATTGAAACTTATCTATGGAATCACCAGATAAAAAAACGAACCGGTCTGATTAGACTGATATTGCGAGGCTTCAATCTGAATTTATGTCAAGAACCCTGTCGAATCATTATACAGAATAAGCTTATCTCACCCAAGAAATGAAGACTTTAGCAACATTGTATGGGAAGACAAAACACAAAAGAGAACCAAAAAGAGAAGAGCCCTAAAAGCTGCGCCAACTACAGAGGCATAAGTCTCCTCAACGGCGCCTACAAGATCCTATCTGCCGTAATATGTGAACACCTGAAACCATTTACCAGCAACCTAATCGGCCCTTATGAGTGTGGTTTCAGCCCAGGAAAGTCCACAACAGATGAAATTTTTACCACTTCGGCAGATCCTGGAAAAACCCCAAGAAGTCCAAATCGATACCCACCACCTATTCATCGATTTCAAAGCCGCATACGACAGCGTTTATAGAGACGAACTATACAGAGCCATGTCTAGTTTTGGTACACCGCCCAAACTCGTCCGTTTGTGTAGGATGACGATGGATATGGAGAAAAATGATTTAGGCAAGGCTGTCATGTGACTTCTTCGATTTGATTCTTGAGAGGATTGTGCAATACTCCCGAGCCAATACCAGAGGCACAATTTTCCAAAAATCGGACCAACTCCTTGACATCACTGGTAGGACTCAACGTGATGTCATAGCCCCGTTTGCTAGGATAGAGAAGGAAGCGGCAAAAATGGGTTAAGCAGTTAATGAGGGCAATACTAAGTATATGCTATCAACACGAAAGTACATACAACATGGACGAATTGGACAGAACATCACCATTGACAGATATAACTTTGAGGTAGTATTGGACTTTGTCTACCTTGACTCCGCTATCAACTCTGACGACAACATCTCGTCAGAAATTAAACGAAGAATTACTCTTGCCAACCGCTGTTTCTTCGGGCTAAGAAGGCAAGCCCTCACTCAAACTACTAAGGAGATTCTATACAAGACCCTGAGGACATGTAGAACGAATGGATACCAATACTCCGGCTCGTAGAGTCTTCGATTCCCAGCCCGACGTTGGACGCAGTGGAGGAAGACCTCGCCTTAAATCGAGCGCACAAACACAAACCGACCTCAGCCGACCGGGCTAATTGGAGGAGCATAAAGTAAGCCCGAGTGAAACATTTTCAGAAATTTTTGTACTATGAATCGTATTTTCGCATCGTGCCACGATTCATACGTATAATTCGACGTCGTAGTGTTACCTTATCCCAAAGTGGGGTCCTTAGCTTGTCACCGCAAAGCCTGAAGCTTGCAGACATCTGTCTTCTTAAGTTATCGCAAAGGTATTCGGCTATTGATGGAATTCAAACGTTAAACTGCGCGTACAGTAGTGCGAGAAAGCCATTCGATACGGAAGCGATGCTACAAGCGATTCGAGATGCGATGATAAGATGCGACAAATTTTTTTTTAAATTGCACCATACTATACAAACACTGAATGTTTGATATTTTTTTTCTTTAAACGTCAAAACAAACTTCTCGTACAAATCGCTTGAAAAAGTGGTGAGAAGAGTTTGTGTGCGAGAAGCATGCGAGAGATTTGCGAGAAGCTCGCATTTGTCGCATAAAAAATCGCTACACCGAAAAGTTTTCTCGCACTCAAACGCTTCTCGCATCGCATCGATTTCTCGCACTTCTGTACGCGCAGCCAAGGGACTTTCGAACTTTGGCCATATTGTTGAAGCTGCATCTGTCAAATTGGCTGTCATTCATTCAGTCGGTTTTCCCAAATCACCATTGTGAATGGTTTGATTGTTTTATCAAAGCGAGAAGCTCGCATTTGTCGCATAAAAAATCGCTACACCGAAAAGTTTTCTCGCACTCAAACGCTTCTCGCATCGCATCGATTTCTCGCACTACTGTACGCGCAGCCAAGAGACTTTCGAACTTTGGCCATATTGTTGAAGCTGCATCTGTCAAATTGGCTGTCATTCATTCAGTCGGTTTTCCCAAATCATCATTGTGAATGGTTTGATTGTTTTATCAAAATGAGTGTCCTGTTCGGGAAACGTTTCATTTTACAATCGCCATAATCGTTCTACCTAGAGGAATATTTGGAGTATGGTTGATAAATTTGGTCCAGTAAGCAATAAACCGACACCAGTGCTTTGGTTCCTGCATACTCCTGCATACTCTGTTCCTGAGAGTATGCAGGAGAACACGAGAAAGTCTATTTCGCGTCGCTTGCAAGAACTCGGCCTTTTGCAGACCACAATTTGACGAATTTTGCACCGTTACTTGCACATGTTCGAAATGCAACTAACCCAGGAGCTGAAGGTAAACGATCATTGGCAACAGCGTGTGTTTATTGAATGAGGTCTGCAGCAGTTGGAAGCGGACCCATGTTTTGATATAAAATCTCATCTTCAGCGATGAGGCCCATTTCTTGATGAATTGGCCTGTAAAATTTGGGACGATACCAATCCATATGAGATCCAAGAGCGACCAATGAATCGCGAATAAGTCACTATTTGGTACGGTTAAACACTTCAGTCGGAACTTCTGTTGTCGGTTCGTAAACTGGATAGGTTGTGGTACTCTTCGTCACAAATAGTTGCGACGACTTCAGTCGTTCTGGCAACCATTGGTCCAGGATTGGTAGTTGACAGTCGTACCTTCAGTCGGATCTCCTGTAGTCGGTTCGCTCTTATGGTAGGCAGTTGTCCTTTCCGTCACAGTACCTGCTGCCGGTTTGTATGCTATCGACCTCCAGCCGTGATATGGAAACGATTAAGCCTGGATAGACAGACCAATCTACATGAGATCGAAGAGCGTCCAATGAATCCCGAAAAAGTCACTGTTTGGTGCGGATTTCGGTCCATATATCTTTGAGAACTACGTTGGCCAGGCCAACACCGTCAACGGTGAGCGCTATAGGTTCACAATTACCGTTTTCTCTTGACCTGAATCAGATAATATGGTCACCAACTACATGTAGTTCATGTCGCAGCTCACGCATAATTAGAAAGCGTTTCAAGGGTATGGTCATCTCACGTGAAGGTGATACGAACTGGCCACCGAGATCATGCAATAGATCTGACGACAATGGGTGTAAATTGAAGTTACATACGTTTCTACGCTTAACACTTAGGTGGGCTATGATAGGCCGCTGCTAAAGCCACGGAATTCCACCTTCAGCGAATCTATGGAACTGATTCAGTTGCATATAACATTTAAAGCTCTTCTGATCGAAATTCAAAGTTGATATCGACCCGCTTATACCAGCTCACTTTTTTATTTGCTGACCGCTGTTCGAGAATAAAACCTTCTGAACGAGCAAGCCACATCATTTGACCGATGGGTTATGTTAGGCGAGTTATACAGTAGTCTTGGATGATTTCATTCAACTGCAGCAAAATGGGTCCAAAAATCGATGAACATTTAACTGAATGCCGCCGTTGTGGTCATCAGGAGCACAACCCGTCAAAAAGCAACTATAAGGCAAGGCAATGCACTGTCATGTTACTTATTCCACACCATTCTTGAGAGAATTGTATACCAATCCCCAGATCTAATGCCAAATGCTTAAGTCTGTGCAACTGACAGCATAGGCCGACGATACTACCATCATGGATCTGACTCAACGTGATGTCATAACCACGATTGCTAGTATACAGAACGAAGCGGCAAAAATAGGTTTAGCAGTAAATTAGGGTCAAACCAAGTATATGCTGTCAACACGAAAGGACACACAGCGTCGACGAATTGGACTGAACATCACCATTGACAGGCATAATTTCAGTTAGTACAGGACTTTGTCTGCATCGCCCCTGATACTAAATCTGACAACAACATCTCGTCAGAGATTAGATGAGGAATTACAATTGCTATTTAGAAGTAAAGCCCTCATTCCCATAGATCACATAGAAGACTCTGATAATCCCAGTCTTGCTGTACAGCGCTGAAGCGTGGACCGTATCAAAAGCGGGTGAAGAACTTTTTGACCGTATTTAGCGAAAAACTCTTCGAAAAATATTCGACTAGCGACAAACCCCTAGTCAAAAAAAAAAACACTCCGCATTAGACGCTCAAGATGGCTAGGAGAACGTATCGACCCTAAAAATCCGGCTCGCAGTGTCTTCGATTCCCAGCGAGATGTTGTAAGCAGCAGAGGAAAACCTCGCCGTAAGTGGCGCTCACAAGTAGAAACCGAACTCCACCATCTTAAAGTGCGCAACTTGAGGCAGTTATACCGCAAGTTAAAACAAAACGTTTAAGACGGCTAGGACATGTAGAATGAACCCCGATAATCCGGCCGGTAGTGTCTTCGATTCCCAGTGAGATGTCCGAAGCAGCAGAGGAAAACCTCACCTCAAGTGGAGCACACAAGTATCGGGTTTTTCAACAGGGACGCTACAAAAGTTGAGCGACAGGGACAGCAAACGACGCCATATTTCTTGCCGCCCTTTTGACATTTCTCCTCAGTAAGGTTTGCCATTTGATGATGGAAAGATATACGATCCAACAACGAGTCGAAATTATTAAAATTTACAACCGAAATTCGGAGTCAGTGGCCTCAACGTTAAGTGGAAAAATTTGAATCCACAGGCACAGTACAAAATGTTCCCGTGCCAGTGAGACGAAGAAGTGCCCGTAGTGTCGAGAATATTGCTGCCGCTGAGGCTTCAGTTGAAGAAAGCACAAATGCGTCTCTCACACGTCGTTCTCAAGCGTTGGGCATCTCTGTGACGTCGATGTGGCGAATTTTGCAAAAAGATCTTGGCCTACATCCTTACAAGATTAAATTGACGCAATAACTGAAGCCGCTTGACTACCAGAAGCGTCGTATGTTCGTGAATTGGGCTGAGCAACAACTTGAAAATGATTCGGATTTTCATCGAAAAATCATCTTCAACGATGAGGCTCATTTCTGGCTAAATGGCTTCGTCAATAAACAAAATTGTGCGGTGTTGGTCAGTCAGCAACCCACACGTATTCCATGAGTCATCATTGCATCCCGAAAAAATTACGGTTTGGTGTGGTTTATGGGCCGGCGGCGTCATTGGGCTGTACTTCTTCCGTGATGATCAAGACCGGCACGTTACTGTGAATGGGATTCGCTACCGTTCAATGATAACCGAATATTTTTGGCCCCAAATTGGATGATATGGACTTGGAGGACATGTGGTTCCAACAGGACGGCACCACAAGCCACACAGCGAATGCCACAATCAATTTATTGGAAACCAAGTTTGGAGAACGTGTTATCTCACGAAATGGTCCAGTCGCTTGGCCGCCTCTGTCGTGCGATTTGACGCCGTTAGACTATTTCCTGTGGGCCTGCGTCAAGTCTATGGTCTATGCCAACAAGCCAGGGACGATTGATGAACTTCGTACGAATATTGAACATGAAAATACAGCAGTATCGGCCGATTTAAGTTTGAAGACCGTCGAAAATTGGGTTGAGCGTCTGGACTTCTGCAAGCGTGCCCGTGGCGGCCATACATAATGGCATCGAAAGTACAGGAATAAAGAATTTCATTGATATCCAACACCGTTTTTGTTTTATTTAAGGAAAAACTTTTGTAGCACTCTTATTGAAAAACCCTTTAGATACCGAACTCCACAATCTTAAGGTGCGCAACTTAAGGTAGTTAGCTATGGACCAGGATAATTGCAGAGGCATCTTGATTGAGGCACAGGTTTATTCCGGACTGAAGCCATACTTACCTTAAAACCGTGGCCTTGGCATGATCCTCGACTGTATACTTCCGTAGAAACTGCCACGTTGAGATGCTGGGAAAAACAATTGTATACACTCTTGGTTGCAGCGGCCTAGTTATAGGTGCGTTTGACTACCAAGCGCAGGATCAAATCCTGAAAGTTATAAGTGACTAGCAAGAGTAACATTGTCATGAGCAGATTCTCAATTTTGTCGTTCGGATTCCGCGTTTAACCGGAGGTCCTCTTCATTGTTGCAAATATAATCACTTTGCACCGCAACACGCTTCCTAGTACCAAGGGCCGAGCTTTCTCACAACCATTCATGTGTGCATGTGTACTTCTTTCAAGATGTCGGGATATCCTGTTTTATGCCGACTCCGAACGGCATAAATGAAACGACAATGTTTCTGTGGAACCTCTTAAGCCCACTTTCCATATCGGACATGAGTTAAAAAATATCACCTTCGAGCCTTATGCAATCCTTCACAACAACTTATCATCCACCCAAACCACATTCTACTTGTCAATTTCACTCAAAAAAAATATTCATGTCTGCGGCTTACATACAAAAAAAAAAATAAAAAAATTAAGCCCAACATCACCAAAGGTCATGTTTTAGTCTAATTGCTTCAAGAACCGCATCTCGTCCACTCCGATAAACAAAATGCAACCTACAACCATCGACCAGTGCTATTCATCAAAACCCATAAATGGACCGTAATCGATGTCAGTGGACACAGGTTAAACTACCAATCAATACGATGACATGTCAAATTCCGGCCGTACCAAGATACCCCAACACTGATAGCGGCCGTATGCCACGCGGGCTGCAGCTCAAGGAGCTGAAAACAAGTTTCGACACTAAACAGTGTCGCGCCACACGTCAAGATTACCAAAGTGACATGAAGCAATTAACAAGAAAAAGTCGCTCGTCTTGTGCGTCTCTTAAGGAGGCTTTAGGTTAATAAATTATTTCTAGTGAGAGCTCTTATAGGCTGGCCCGTTTCGCGTAACTAAATCGGAGCTCGCACCCGCAAGTCGGGCGTATACGCATATTTGGCGTGTGCAATTTGGTAGGAACGCAGTTTTGTCTTTGGACGTAGTTTAGGCTACTAAAACGGTTTTCCGTTTTTTTTTTTTGGGTAATTTTTGGTTTTCGGTTTTCGGGCTTCGATGCATAATAGTCCTTCGTGTGGACTAGTTTGGTAATTTGTCATCTTAAGGTGACAAACGACAACGGAGTTAGCCACAAAGTTAAGTGGATTTATTTTCTTTTATTTTTTTTTACATACATGCGCCATTTGGACGCATGTTGCTAATCGTCAGTTTGGCTACTCTTTTGGTTTACGCCTGCTTAGGTCTGAATGTGATTTGTGGGATTAGGTTAACATTTTTGCATTTCATGTAGATATCTCCAACACCAGGCCTTTGATGGCGTTTGTGTCAATTGGAATGGAAATGGATTTACGAATTTTCATGTTAATAACCCACACACGCATTTTTGTTGTTGTTGTGTGTGAACGTTGGGTAGAAACATGAAGGCTAACAAAAGTTGCTGACAGGGCCAGAGGTGTTAAATGTTATTGCTTGGGAGATGACAATCGAATGCACCACCAGACAGTGTTTGGGTTTTGACTTTGCATCTTAATTGGGATTTGGGAAAATTTTTTATGTTGGGCATGTTTTGAATGCAATTTTACTAGCCATCTGTCTCTAGAGGATGTTGCCATAGGTCGGCATACCATTGGAGAGTTGTTTGTCAAATGTTTTTGTTTTATGTGAGGCGAACCTATAAGGGTTGAACGATGTCTTCAGATGGATGTTTCATGAAATGAAGAGACAGATGTCCTGCATTTCGCTAAGCCAACGGTTGGTGATTTGTAGTAAGGGAAGAATCGTCTATAAGGCCGAATTATCGTCTTTGGATATAGCCCGAGTAAGTTCATACATATAATGAGGCCGAACTCTAAAACCGAGAACAGTTGGTCGTACTTGGGCTTCAAAGACAAGTAGAAGGTAAGTAGAAGGCCGGTG
Organism: Rhingia rostrata; assembly: GCA_949824845.1. Lineage (NCBI taxonomy): Eukaryota > Metazoa > Arthropoda > Insecta > Diptera > Syrphidae > Rhingia > Rhingia rostrata. The sequence continues at coordinate 25,192,720 of OX463755.1, read as the reverse complement.
TGAAACATCTTTCTGAAAAGATAACTAAGTTTCGAAGCTGCTGAATTGACAATGGAGGTTACATGTTGTTGCCATGATATCTGAACAATTTTTTGTTTAATTCAATAAATTCAAGAACTCGTATGGTTCTTGGTTCTTTGTCGCCATAGCTCATCAACGCAAACGGGACCGAACATTTTTCAATGAATTATCATCTCAAATCGACTATGGATTGCTTCATCTGCTTTTGAGATGGTCCTTGCTTTAGCGCCATAGAGCAGGACTCGGATGATCAGCTCCTTAGTAGTTCGAACGAGGGCTTAGCTACTGAATTGCCTTGTTAGTCCGAAGAAACAGCGGTTGGCAAGAGTAATTCTTCGTTTAATTTCTGACGAGATGTTGTCGTCAGAGTTGATAGCGGAGTCAAGGTAGACAAAGTCCCGTACTACCTCAAAGTTATATCTGTCAGTAGTGATATTCTGTCCAATTCGCCGATGTTATGTGTTCTTTCATGTTGACAGCTATACTCAGCCTTGCTCTCATTTGCTGTTAAGCCCCATTTTTGCCACTCCTTTCTCCATACTAGCAAACGTGGCTATGACATCACGTTGGGTCCTACCAATGATGTCAATATCGTTGGCGTATGCTAGTAGTTGCACCGATTATTGGAAAATTGTGCCTCTGGTTTTGGCTCGAGAGTTTTGCACAATCCTCTGAAAAATCAAATAGAAGAAATCACATGACAGCGCATCGCCTTGCCTAAATCCTTTTTTGGCATCAAATGTGTGGGTGAGGTCGTTTCCGACCCTGATGGAGCAGCGAGAATTCTCAATCATCGTTGTTTCGGAAACAAACGAACGGGTTTGGGCGGTATACCAAAGGTTCCATTCTTCAGGCATACCTTCTTCGGTCCATATTTAGCTAATGAGTTGGTGGAAATATTTACATAGTCATCTCCACGGGCATTATAAAGCTCGTCGGGAAGGCCATCATTTCCGGCAGCCTTTTTAAGATTGAGTTTAGATATTGCTATCCTCACTGCACTCAGGTCGGATGGTTAGCAGATTTCGCTGTCGTTTCCAACATTAAATGGTTCGTTCTGCCTGACAGCGGAATGTTGTTCGTCATCGCCGTTTAACAGTCTGCAGAAGTGGTTCTTCCATACCCTCAACATCGACTGTGTCTCAACTACATTATTTCCTTCTTCACCTCGACAGAATTCTGTTCGAGCCTTGTACCCTTGGCTTTGAAGTTTTACACTTTGGTGTAGCTTGAGAACATCGTTCCTGTCTCTATCCTCGATCGCGCGCTTTTCTTGCTCTTTGTTCTTCTTTCTGAAAAGCCGGTGTTCTTGCATTCTTCTCTGCCTATAGAGCTCAACGGCAGCTCTGGTCTTCACCGGCAGCTTAGCCTTGTAGGCCTCGTTCTTGGCTGCGGGCATCTGTCTGCGTTCCTCATCGACCCAGAGGTTTCTTGCTGGGCAGTTGCGGGTGATCTAATGGCTTTTTTGGCATCGTTGTCACTGTTCTTCGACATTCTGGTGGTATGGTGTTTATCGAAAGGTTATGGGATACGCGTTGGGCGAATGTTTTGGCGGTCTCTGGCGATTGCAATCTTTCGACATCACAGTATTCACAGTATTTGTGGATTTTTGTGGAGTGGTGGATATCCGCATTTTTATCTTTGCTTCAACAATGTAATGGTCCGAGTCGATGTTAGCTCCTCGGAATGTTCGGACATTCAAAATACTGGATGCGTGCCTCTTGTCTATCGCGATGTGATCAAGTTGGTTGACCGTTCCTTGATCTGGAGACCGCAATGTCCCCTTATGGAAACAGGTACATTGGAAACAGTATGGAAACAGTGTACTGGCTATAGTGGCATTGCGTTCCGTAGTGAAGTCAATCAGCCTAAGTCCGTTACGAGACGGTTTTTGTTGTGAAGGCTATGTTTTCCGACAATATTGCTTAAGATGTCTTCTCTTGATACCTTTGCGTTGAAATGTCCCAACACGATTTCAACTTCGTACTTTGGTAGTCGCTCATAGCATTTGCCAAGGAGCTTATAGTAGCAATCCTTAGCTATATCATCTTTTACCTCCCTTTGGGCGTGAGCGCATATAAGGCTTATGTTGGCGAATAAGGCCATGATGCGGATTGTTACAATGCATTCGCTATAAACATAAGACTTCTTGCCTAAGTCTGGCACTTATAGCAAATCCGCATCCGAATAGCCGCTGTTTTTGCTCACTACAACACGCTCTGTAGTAGATGTCACAGTTATTCATCTCTTTTTGGCCGGCCAATCCCATCATATTTCCTGGATGGCTGTAATGTCTGCTTTGAAACAGTTTTGGACTTCTGCTAATTGTTCGCTTGCACCACCCCTGTTTAAAGTTCTCACATTCCATGTGCAGATACCAACGTCGTTGTACTTTTTTCGTTTAGCAGGTACGTCAACAATAAAATCAATCCTTTCCGAGGCTATTGGTTACTTCGTAACAATAAGTTTTTTCCATGGTTGGAAAAGCACAACCCCCAACATCGAGGGCCAGTTCCATTTTATTAGAAACCCATAAAACTGGGGGCCATCAGTATCCACTGCGGGATTGAGCGCTGCCGCTGTCCTTTCGGTTCATCCGCCACCATCTCTGTTCAAGAGGCCAGACTAACCTCTGAAATTCCTAGACAACCTGTTGTTCGAATATGTCGAAGCAGCTTGGCTAGATTCGTCTAGGACAGCAGGCCGGGTATGCATTCCGTGCCATTCTGACCTGGCTGTTCATAGTGTCGCTGTTTTTCGTCGTGCTATCAACACTCGCGCTTGTCGTTTAGCAAGTCAAATCCGGTTGGATGAGACCAGTACCCGACGGTTATCACTTGGAGGTTAAAAATAAGCACTTGATGTGTAGTCAGAGTTACAACCACTGGGAATTGCCAAGTAAAGCCTTCGATCTTTAACACCCAACTATCAGTACCATCAGTACTCATAGACTAGCGAAACAATTCCATCTGATTCACTTTCTCTTTTTAACTTACATCCCCGCAGTTTCGTTACAGATCCTTTTCTAAAGATTCCTTATTTGATATTGTGAATCACTGACTTTAACACCATACGTCGGTAGTCATATATGATACTACTTCTCATAAAAATAAAAAAATAAAACCCACAAATATAAGTCTTCACACGCAAAGACTGACTTAATCTTTATTTCTTTACTCTTAAAAATGTGAAAGTTATACAAACTGTTACAAGAATTTTATTTAAAAAAAAAAATCTTAACTTAAGTATCTACTGTGATCTGTGTGATTGCCAATATTTTAAAATTCCTTACAACGGATAGCGAAATAATATTCGTGTTCTACACAGCTACTAACTTACAAGGACACTTATCAACAAAAAAAGAAAAAAAAAGCTCAACACCCTATTTTTCATAGTTGTAGATATGTATCTAACGCACATTTATTTAATTTTTTATTTATTTGCAAAAACAAATTAATTTTCAAAAAAAAAAAACAACAAAAATACGTAAAGTAATTACCAAAACATAAAATTATTTTGTTTACATTTTTGTTTTGTGTTACTTAATTCGCTTACTCTCGTTTTGATTATGAATAATTCGCTCTGTATCTTGTATCTTTTCTGTTTTTTTTTTTTTTTGTTGATTTACAAAACTAATAATTTAATTAATGCAATTGGTGCTAACACTAACGCCACGATTGGTGCGATTCCACTGGATCCATTGCAGCCGTCAGTGGTGCACGTCTGACAGAACAGCGTTCGGACGTATGATGAAGTTGTGTCACGTGCACACTTATCTGCTGGCTCATCGGGGTCCTCATAGAAGCACGAACGGGAAATCACTCTCTTGCCATAAACTGTAAAGAAAAATTGTATACATACACATATTACTAGAGACAGATACAATTATAGCTGTAAAATTGGAAAAGTATCTTTTTAGTTAGATGTCTCAATTATCGCATAGATACAAATGTTATTTAGTTGCAATCGCTGTCATAACTCACACACGCGCTCGACTTAAGTGGTCGCCGCACTTAAAAAGATGGTGGCATGCAAGAAAATTACACGAAAAAAATTCTCCAATTTGATTTTTAATAAATTTTGCAAATTAAATTGCATCTGTGGTCGTTTCAATTAATCGCGATTGCTATATGAGAGATCGATAGATACAAACAAAAAAATGAGTGAGAAAAAAAAAACTTGAAAAAATATTTCAAATGCAACTGCATCTCGATAGAGATTGTCGAGATTGGCATCTGTGGATAGTTACGCGTATTTCTTCGCCGCATTCGTCGTTGAAGTCGGATTCGCGTTGCGAGCGTAACACCGGCTCGCGACATAAATCAAAAGCCATAGCATTTGGAATCGATTGGTGCTGGTGCTGCAGTTGTACTTGACTGGTATTGATGGTACGACTCGCCGGGTGCGATGTATGTGCAGCGGGATAGAGGAGTTTTCCAACAACCCGCATCTTTTCGAGTTTCGAGAAAAAAAACTCAGTTTAGCTATAAGGTGGTGGAATGTTTGCCGTTCGTATATACAGCTTGTATGGTACAAGATTGGAATTATCTGTTAATGCTGACCCGTGGGCAATGACGGGGGCTACGCTTTTTGGAAGGAGATATCATTAGAAATGTCAGTTGACGCAATAGCTAATAGAGTTGTGGGAACTCGAACTATGCGGGGTCAGTGAGGTTATTTTACAGCTGGAATTATGATGCAGTGTTGGTCTGCCAAAATGAGTGCTACGAAGGGGGTCGGGTGGTTGTATCTACTGCAGACATGGTGTGAAGGTATGCATGTGGGTCCAATTCATATTTTTATACCCTATCCCATAGGGATTAGTTTTGACACATAGTTTGTAACATAGAGAAATAATTTAGGTAGATATACCTCGAAGAATATGGATCGATTGAGCCATGTCTGTCTGTCCGTCCGTCCGTCCGTCTGTCTATATGTCACCTATTTTTAGGCCTTTGGGGACATTATTTTAAGGATGGGATAGGATAGAGATAGGGATAGGGGGCTCAGTGGCGCGATGGTCGGTGCGATGAACTGGTCTGGGTTCGATTCCCAGCTGTAGTAACACCTAAATGATTTTTCACTGGCCCTCCTCTCGTGATGATCTTACAAATCATCCGAGTAGTATCAATTGTCAAGAAGTGCTCATCTCAGAGTCGGCATATTCTAGTCTAGTCGGCATATTCGAGTCTAGCCATCGTGCTAGAAGTACACACGCACACATGAATGGTTGTGAGAAAGCTCTGCCCTGGGTACTAACCAGCCAGTTGCGCCAAAAAATTGTATTTTTTGATGGGATAGGGTATTAAACGATCCGCACTGCGGATTGTAGCCTTCTCATATGTTTTTATGAGTAAATTCTTGGAGCATTCTTGGAGAATTCTTGCTTCAAGGCATAACAGATATTGACGGTTGTAAAAGTCTGATTTCTGATACAAGAACGAGCTTATCGAGGCTTTTATAATCTTTTTTCAAGTGAGGCGAACTTAAAACGTTCAAGGAGTGCATTCAGGGCACTCATGCTGGCAGATCATTATAATCGACTCTTCTCTTGGATTGTTGTAGAATTGCATGATTGGTGGAAAAAGGTCTACCACTACCCTGTAACCAAGAGAAAGGGGGGAATCTCCAACTTTGTTTCTCCAGTTTTTTCCAATAGTCAACAGGACGAGGCGACGGTGAGTTTGATTTGTGCATCAAATTTTGCACAAATCGAACCAAGGTTTGAGCATATTACATTCTACGTCAAGGGATGTAAACGATTTATCTAGATCCAATCAGACCATTTTAGCCTTGATTGAGCCACTCAAAATGATTCGGAGCTGTCAGTCTAATTAAGAATTTTAAGATTACTCATGGGTCAACGGTTGTAGACAAACGGAATATCAAAGCCAAGTGAATAAGGTCAGACGTAATCAATAGCTGACCATCTGGTCCTTTGAAATGTAACGCAGGGGTATGCAATGTCTGCTAATCTCCTTCAAACTAAATTTACAAAAACCTGAAAAAGTCGAACCACGTCATGTTAGGAGCAAAAGGAATTAAGTTAAGGGATACAATCAGATAAAGCTGATCATAGCCTCTCTGATATCGAAGTACAAAAACTTGCTATTGTTAACAAGAAGAAGTCGATAAAATGTTTCCAGCTGCGGTAAAACTAACGAACTTTGTATAGTTTCAAGGCTAAGTCAGCGTCATAAGCTTGTTATCGAACGTTTAAAGCGTTTTTTATGTCTTCTACTATACTCCATACCCAGAACAACCACTTTAACGAACCTTCTGTATCTGCATGAACCTTGTCTACCCCGAGTGGTTCACGGTAGGCAGGAAACGGATCTTATTTTGGGTGCTTTGGAGCAAAATATATTTTTTCTCTCTTGATGCCGATCTTTACATCATGACCCCGAATTGCGAGACCACATGTGCAAATTTTTTTTCGAAAATAATGATTCAGTTCACGACGTCCATTTTATGGTCGACATAATCGTCCATCAGAGCAATTAATTTGGTTAACTTTGGACCGTTTTCGCTCTACGCAGACTATATGTGATAATACGCATCCGCAGAGACGTCGAACAGTGCGCACCGAAGAAACAATTCCCGCTGTAGAGCAAAGTGAGGCGAATCGATTTATTCGGTTTCTCTTCAACACTTTGCCATGATAACCGACTATTTTGCCGAATTGGATGGCATGAATGTGGATGAGATGTGGTTTCAAAAAGACAGCGCTACATGCCACACAGCGCACGTCACAATCGATTTATTGGAGGAAACATCCGATGAGCGCATAATTTCGCGGAATGGACCTGTCAATTGGCCACCAAGATCGTGTGATTTGACACCATTGGATTGTTTTTTTTTTTTGGGGATATGTGAAGTCGCTCGTGTATGCCAACAAACCAGAAATGTTAGGGAACTTGGAAGCCAACATTCGTGGCGTTATTGCCAACATACGGCCCCAAATGCTCGAAAGAGTGGTTGAAAATTGGACTTCTTAACTTCGGCTTCATTCGAACCAACATCGACTTTACCTTGTGCCAACGTAAGATATCATTCACGCAACAAAAAATCAGTAATACTGTGAAAGGAATTTATTTCAAAAGACTGCAGTCGCCAGAGACCGCCAAGGGCTTGGCAGAAAGCAAGTCTCTTAAAATTTTGATTTAAACCATACCACCAGTATCTTATGCAGAAGAGCAATGGCAACGATGCTAACAAGCCATTAGATCAGCAACAACTGATGTGCTAGGTTCCTTGCGCCCACAAGCAAGAAACTCCTGATTTGATGAGGAATGCCGATAGATGCATGCAGCTAAGAACGAGGCCTACCAGGCTAAGCTGCATGTGAAGACAAGGACTTCCATTGAGCTCTATAGGCACGGGTATAGGGAACAACACCGGATTTTCAAAAAGAAGATAAAAACAAAACAAGGAAGCTCGCAATCGAGCATATAGAGAGGAGCTACTCCAGGAATGATGTTCGAAAGTTTTAACAAAGTGGGAAACTTTCAATATAGGGATACAAGACTCCAACAGAATCCTGTCGAGATAAAAAAGAAAATTACGTGGCTGAGAAACAGTCGATGCTGATGAAATGGAAGAACCACTTCTACAGACCCACAATCTTCCGCTGTCAGGCATAAAGTACTGTGGCTATCCCACAATAAATCAAGCCTTGTGAACAAAGCCCTGCACTACTGCAAACATGACAACTGCTGGAAAGATGGTTGGGCTACTGCGGGCATGACTTCAAACTGTCACCTGGCAGTCACTCTTTCCCTTTTCCATACCGTATTAGCAATGACTGCAAAAATTGCCAATAGGAAGCCGATGCTTAGGATATGGAAGAACCACTTCTGTAGGCTGCTAAACGGCGATGACGAACAACATTCCGCTGTCAGGCAGAGCAAACCTTTCAATATTGGCAACGACAGCGAAAACTGACAACCATCCGACCTGAGTGAAGTGAGGACAGCAATATCTAAACTCAATCTTACAAACCAAGGGAGGTGGTAAATCGGGACAGTTCAAGAGACTCCTAGCGCCCGGCTCTAAAAATAAAACTTTAGCGAAACAGGGCTGCATTAATTCCGGCCTTCCAAATTAAAATCCAATTCCTTAATAAATCACTCACTCAACTACTAAGGAGGCCAGTCTTGCTGTATTTACCGATTAAAATCCAATTCCTTAATAAATCACTCACTCAACTACTAAGGAGGCCAGTCTTGCTGTATTTACCGAATAATTCTTCGAAAAATCTTCAGTCCCGTTTGCTTTGACTGGCTATTGAGCCGAAGATTCAACCACGAAAACTCCGCATTGAACGTTTAAGATGGCTAGGACATGTAGAACGAAAGGACACCAATCCAATACTCCGGCTCGCAAAGTCTTCGATTCCCAGCCAAACGTCGGACGCAGTAAAGAAAGACCTCACGTTATGTGGCGCGCACAAGTAGAAACCGACCTCAAGCAACTTGGAGTGCTCAACTGAAGTCCGTTCGCTAAGGACCGGGGTTATTTGAGAGGCATATTGGTTGTGGCCTAGGTTCATTCCGGACTGTAGCGTCACTAAGGTAAGTAAGTAAGAGAGTGGTTAGGTGACTTCTTGATCTGTTTTATTCCATTGAAACAATAACCACCACATTAACAAGGAAGAGATGTCATCGATATCAATCAAAGGGATATCGGTTTCCAATCTCTTATGAGAGCTTTTTAGAGAGCATGATGCTATATTATGCATTGAAGGGTCCATCAAACTGGCTACTAAATCAATTTGCCGCTCAATTTTGCAAATAAAGGTTTTCACCAACAAGCCAACAATCTTTTAAGAGCTTACGGGACTAGCTAATTCGCCACTTTATTGAAATTGAGCCCCAATTATGCCTCATTATCATCTAAGGTGATGAAGAAGTGTAGATTGGTCTAATGGTCAGGTCGTTGGAACTATAAAGGAGGAGTCGCTGACTCAAATGCTGATAGTGACAACAACTCAGGTTTATACATGCTTCTATGTAATAGAGTCGGCCTTTCAGCGCAGACGGAGGTTAAACGGCTCAACGTACTTACTTCAAATTTGATTGGGGGTTTTCGATTATTACTCAGAGGGGGTTTTGACATTTTAGCGCCATTTGTTTTGGCGCTTTTAACGATTTTAACGGACCATACAGGGTCTTAAGTCTGGCTTCTCCCTTGATTTGTGCGCGCAAAGTTGTATTTTCACCAAAAATAATGTCACCTCCTGTTTAACGCCGACTCCAGAAAGTAAATTCGCGAAGCGACTCATATCAGTTTTAACTCTTGGATGGATGTCAGGCTTTCGAAAGAGGAGGCACATTGACAAAAACTTAGGAATTACTGAATTCGTTATCCGGGTCCCAAGCTTAGAAGTTCAACGCACTAACAAATGTTCCACTGCACCAACTGGCAGACCACTCCAGTACCATATTTCATGCCTCACATCAAAACTCATTTTGCTACAAATCCTCCAGCGTGTGTAATCAATATCTCACATGACCAGTAGCAACGCCCAAGAATTTCCTTTTTCAGACTTCACCTATCTACACCGGATCGCAGGTTAATAACCAAACAACCCAATATGGAATTAAATTGTTTCCTTCACGTTCGATGCAATCAGACAGGATCAGAGATCAATGATCGTTTGAACTGTCTTTTCCCAGATACACTATGCCAAGCTATAGTAAGCTAAGTTACGCCGACTGGAAAACCCGTGTCGCATTTTCTGTTCACCAACCAATCGGTGACTATTTTCCAATTTCTCATAAATCTACCCAAAGACATGAATGTGAAAACAATTTGAAATAAATTCTACACCACCACCACAGGTAGGTCTTAGATACACCCCACTGTATCTGTATCTGAAACCAACCGAATAAACATTCAAACAACCAAAATGATTGTGAAAATTTGCGATTTTCGTTGTTGTTGTTATTATTGGTTTTAATTTACAGTTAATACGCGTACTGTTTCGTGTGTGCCCCTCCTACGGGGGTCATTAAAATGGCTTACTCTGGAGCGATACCATCTGCACAGCCATACCACCTGAGGTATACGCAGCGCAAACTTTATCTACTCTGCGGAGCTATAAAGCCGCCGCAATTGTCGAACGCATAACGATCGATGTGTACGGTGCGTATAGCATACGTGAGATACTATCTTAGTATCGACCGACGCAGACGGCTATAACTTTCTGATTTGGAATACATGCCGAGCGATAAATTCGCTCGGTGGACGTAATTTGTGTTTGTTGTTGATGCTGTTACGACTATTTGGCTGTTTGTTGTTACCGTTATTGGCTGTTGGGTTTTATTGTAGCTTGTATGTCAAATTTATTTGATTTCAAGGGGGCTCCGAATCGATACGAAGTAGCCTTGAACCTATTCAGATGGATTGTGCGCTAGACTAGTGTGCCAATGCAATAGAGTGCCATAGAATCCACTGATTGTGGCGAAACAGTTGACGAAAGGAAGCACGTGAGCGATTTGCAGTTGAAAGTTTTCTCAGACTTGAGGATAAACTTTGACGTGAAGAGAAATAAATACTTGGGAGGTTTTGTAACGTTTTTCCTGCATTTGGATCCATCTGAGATTGCCATCTTCTGTATCAGGTCGGATGTTTTGATTAAGAGGAACAACCTCATCGACAGAGGAGAAATTTTTCTCTTAAACAGGAATTTCCTTACTTCACAGCTTCTGATAATGATGAAAATTGGGATGATACAGGGATACAGCAAGAGCGACCACCTGTGGTCTTTTTTTCAAAAAGGGAGAGAAGATGATTCCAACTAATTATAGCCTTAATAAATTCTCAAGTAAGAATTCGAGATACACTTACGGATTTTTGAAAAATCAGTTAGTGGAACAACATACCGGTTATCGGTGGGACTTCCCTTAAATTATCCGATAGCGCGAAATATTTGAGTGCAATTCTTGATAGAACACTTAACTGGAAGCTTAGTAAATCATAAAAAAGGCTGCAATAGCTTTCTATAGGTGTAAGTGAATATTTGTGAACAAAATTGGGGTCCAAGCGAAAAGTTATTTAATGAATGTATGCGGCCATTGTAAAACCTGTATAAACATATGAAGAAATTGACATTTACATTCAAAAGTCTGCAGCTAAAATTACACTAAGAATCAGCCACCTCAACTGCTGGAAAATGAAATCAGAAGGACACGCTGAAATTCTAAACACAAACTTAGGCTCAATCATATCTTTTAACTACCAGCTGCCTCACCCTGACTCTCAAGGATTATTCTCCTGCATCTTTCTAGGTAGAGAGGATTGGGATAGAAAGGAACTGTGCACCGAACCCATATTCATCTGTACTGATGGGTCAAAAATGGAATTTGGGAGTGATGTATGTTTTAAAGCTAAGGAGCACAATTCTTCTCCCTGAGCACAACAGTGACTTCCAGGCAGAGATATCGGCAGTAGCCAGTAGCGAAGTAGCTAAAGCGACCTTAATGCTGGCGAAACCACCAGGTGACATCACCATCTTTATTGACAGTCAGGAAGCAATCAAACATTCTCTGCTGTCCGAAAGAAAGTGCAAGCTTGCAAGGCGATGTCGTGAAGAGCTGAAGGTTTTTGTCGGCTAACACAAAATATTTAACTCTGCTGGGTCCCCGGATACAAGGGAATATAGATAAATAAAATGAGTGATGAGCAGGCGTGGAATGGACCTGCCAACAGCATTGACCAGACAGACAAGTCTGTCAAACTGCCACAAAAAGAAAATACAAATTTTTGACGCAACAGGCACGTTAGTACCCAGGGCCGAGCTTTCTCACAACCATTCAGGTATGCGTGTGTACTTCTTGTACGATGGCGGAACCTATTGTTTTATGCTAACTCCTCAAGGCGAATTGGAGAAAACCCTTTCATGACAAATGATACTACTCGGATGATTTGTCAGATCATCACGAGAAACGGAACGCAGACCTTCTGCGAAGCAGCTAATCGCACTAACCATCGCGCCACTAAGCCCGTCAAACTGCCACTATGTGACAATTGAATTGTGATACTCCGCGACTCGTTTATATTCTCATTGATCTCGGATTACTTCCATCTTGTCAATGCTTGTCAATACCTATTCCTTAAGTCAGAGGATGGAATACCTTGTCAACTCGAATTTAGGGGCTGTGATTTGAAAATCTTCATGGAAAGAGAATTAGAACTTAACTGCAGGATTCAAGTGAAGCTATATCGGATCTCTTAAAGGAAATGTTTAGCTTTTTACTTACATACTTACTTAAGTGGCGCTGCAATCCGGAATGAACCTGGGCCTTATCCAACGCGCCTATTCAATTAGTCCGGTCCTCAGCTTACTACCTCCAGTTGCGCACTTTAAGTTGTTTGAGATCATTTCTTACTTATGCGCGCTACTACAGGCGAGGTCTTCCATTACTCCAACGTCTGGCTGGGAATCTAAGACTCTGCGAGCCGGAGTATTGGTGTATATTCCTTCTACATGTCCTATCAATCTTAAACGTCAAATTCGGAGATGTTTGACCGGGGGCATGTCGCTGTACAGCTCGTATAGCTCATGGTTGAGTCTTCGTCCCCATAGCCCGTCAACTCAAACGGGACCGAAGATTTTTCGAAGATCGATTTGAGAGGAAACTCTCGAATCGACCAAGGATTTCCTCATCCGCTTTTGCTACGGTACATGCATCAGCAACGTAGAGCAGTACTGGGATGATCAGGGTCTTATAAAGGATCTCCTTTGTAGTTCGAGTGAAAGCTTTACTTATACCGAATTGCGGTTGGCAATTCGTTTAATTTCAGATAAGATGTTGTTGTGAGCGCTACTAGAGGAGTCAAGGTACACAAAACCCCGTACTACCTCAAAGATATATCAGTAAATGGTGACGTTCTGTCCAAATCGTCGATGTTGACCAGCATATATAAGGGCTGATCAGTTTGCTGGTAAACGTTTTCAGGCGTTCACATAATATTATGGCAGACAGAATCTTGTATACGATGTTGAGGAGACTTATGCTGTGGAGTTGGCGCAGATCAGAGGTTATCCTTTTTTGTTGAACGGGCAAGCAATGCTGAGGTTCCATTCTTTAGGCATACTTTCATCCAATAAAAATTGCTAATGAAGTACACATCTGTTATATATACAACCATGTCCACCGGTCTGACACAGCTCGACCGCAAGGCTGTATTTTCCAGCAGTCTTGTTAAGGACGGTGAGTCGGTAAGTCGGATGGTAACAAACTTTGCTCGCAAACTTTGTACTTGTTTTCATGTTCCCGTATTCTGGACGTGACAAACCTTAAGCGCCGAAAAGCCGCCATTAAAATCGACAGTAAAAGTATTTGTATGTGCGTTCGCTGGAGACTAGTTAGCTGTTTTTGATGGTAATTCAGTCAGAGTCATCAAAAAAAAAAAAAGAGCACGGGCGGCTGCCTGCATATAGCGCATTCCTAATGGGTGAAGTTTAGCCCGCAGAAACATATTGATTGACTCTAATGATATTGTCAGGCCAATTAATATATTAACCCGGATAAACAAATTAATGGACCATGCATTCCTTTGAAGATTCTTCTCCTCCAGAAGCAACCGAACAAAAAGTTACGTCGGGTGGGTGATTATTTTCACTGTTTTCTCCAATATTGTGCCGATGAAGGAAGATTGTCAGCCATCGCCGTTTATATGTCCGCCGTTTATCTAATCATCGCCTGTAAATCAACTGCGCTCTCCTTTGTATATCTCGCGGGGATTCGGTTGGGTACTCGTAGCCCTAGTTTTCACCCTTAACACTTTTGTTAAACTTACCAACTTAATTGTTTTTTTGTTTCTGACGTTTCGCCTTCAATCTTAGGGCTTCTGCGCCACTAGTTCTGCGCTCACTGCCTCCAAGATCCAAAGTGAATGTTTAAATCACCCCTGGAACACATGCATCCGAAATACAGTGAATAGGCAGCAAGCCGACAAGGAGCGTGTCGCTGCCGCTCTAGAGAGCAAACATCTCGCTGAGGTTATCAATCAGTAGATCTCGACTAGGGGCTAATGAAAGAAAAACACTTGCAATAACAAAATCCAACAGTAACGGTGTTTTTTTTTTTTCGTACATACACAATCCGTTAAAGGACAAGGCTTTTGTATTTTGCTTTCATTGGTCAATAGTCGGACTTATGACTTTAGCAGGTCGAATCAGGTGGGATGAGACCAGTATATGGTAAGATACAACTGAGGTATAGTAAAAGCTGTCACCCCTTGTTGAACAATACCCAACCATCCTCATATATAGCCCACAAACCCATTTTCACATATATTCCTGCCCTCATAAAATCCCCTCAAAACCCCACATCAGCCACACAATGACTTTAATGATACGTACACGTATCTCTATTGAATAGTAAGCCCCCATCCTAACTAACCACTTACGCCTCCGTTCGATCACATCACACATAATCCTTTAAATTGACAACATGAGCGTAAAAGTTGTTTTACAAAATCAACCTTAAAGCTATTTGCATTAGGTCCGATCTGAAATGCACTGCTCCGACAACTACACCACCAAGCCAGCCTTAAGCGATAAATCAATTTCGCATTTTGCCAGCACATTCAATATTCCACAAAGGTATTATGCGCACGCTATTACCGTCTAGTTGGCGGACTTTCGGCATCTTTGTTCTCCAGCCTGACACGTCGCAAATAGCTTATCGTTACAACTCATTAAGCAACCGCCATTAGGCCAGTCAATGTGACAAGCATTTCAACACTTAAATTCAGAAGAAAAAAAAAATCCAAATTCCAAACAACAGCATTTTTGAACATGCAAGGAATGCATAATTTTCCAACAATTAAAAAAGATCTCCACGCTCTGCGTTAATTACATTAGGCCGAGCCTAATGCATCTTTTGTATATCTATGGTCTGGCGTCCTTGTGGAACTGCCTCAAACCGTGCAGTAGTGACCACGACGACGACGATCACACACATGAATTCCATAATTACGACAATTATTCGCAGGGTGTAGATATAGCGCTATAACTGCTTATAAGCAATACAGATACAGATGAAAGCATAGATAGATGCTAGCTGACTGATGCTGATTGTGTATATAACAACATCCTGCGCGCGTACATACATAAACCGGCCAGAAACCATAACATGATCGGTCCATAAAAGTCCAAAGCTAGTTTGGTAAAAATGCAACTAAAAGATTTCGACAAAGCAAATGAGAAACATACAAGTAAATTGGCAAACGCAGATAGTAGATGAATGCATGGATCTAAAGTATCTACAGTATCTGTCTAGTTTGTGTGCGATGATTGTGCAAGATCTTCGAGGCATAATTGTGTGCGCACTGATGGGAGAGCCAACTCTTGGGGACAGACCATCTAAACGAATTCATAATTAATTTGGCGGAAAATTGTATCTATCGGTCGTCGTTCTTGGTAGATTTTTTTTTTTTTTTTATTTCTGTGCGCTTAAGTAGCTAAATAGTTTGCTCTACAACTTAATTAGTTGGTAAATAGCGAAGCGAACAGTTTGCAGATACGGTTTTCACTCAGAAAACATGAATATGGATGTGATTCTGATGCAAGATGTTGTGTGTGGTTTTTAAGGAACTTTCTGTCATAATTGGAAGTGTATGCGATTTGCTAATAAAACGAAAAGTAAGCCTGCCTATGTATTAAGTGGAAGGGGTTCAGACACATAGGGAAATGGATGGATTTGAAAAGATCAATTGTTGCTGTAAAAACTCATTCAAATAAAATTTTTTGTTCAAATCGAAGTGAATGTAGATCGTTGTTGTATTTGGGTTTTGGTTTTAGTCTGTAACTGAAAAAAATCTTCACACTGGCAGGCATATCCTCGAATTAATCAAAATGAATACCCACCACGCCTACATCGATTCTAAAGCTGACATTGAGCTCTAGAGGAAAAGTAGGAGCGGAGAACAATGGATTTTCAGAAAGTCTGATCAAAGGGTGATATCTGCCACAAAGCAGACATTACTGCCATGCAGGATATACAATGGGATGGGCCGGGCCAAAAGTGGATGAAAAACTGTGGCATCTACTATGGACCGTGTTATAGTGAGGAGAAACAGCGACTATTCGGATGCGGATATGTTATAAGTGCCAGACTTAGGCAAGAAATCTTATGTTTCCAAGATATTAGGGAACTCATTTTAACAATCCACATCAAGTCCAAATTCGCCAACATAAGCCCTATAAGCGCTCACGCCTAAATGGAGGAAAAAGATGATAAAGCTAAGGATTGCTTCTACGAGCTCCTTGACAAAACTAATCAGCGACTACCGAAGTACGATATTCAAATCGTGCTAAGAGTTTTTCACGCAAATGTAGGAAGATAAAACATCTTTAGCAGTATTGTCGGAAACCATAGCCTACATGACAACACATCCTCACCTCGATATCCATAAGGGGACATGGCAGTATCCAGTACAACGAACGGTCAACCAAATTGATCACATTGCGATAGACAAGAGGCACGCATTCAGTATTTTGGATGTCCGAATATTCCGAAGAGCTAACATCGACATGGACCACTACTTTGTTGCAGCCAAGGTTAGAATGCGGATATCCACCGCTCCACAACAATCCAGAAGTACTGTGAATAAATTTTATGTCGACAGACTGCAATCGCAAGAGACCGCCAAGACCTTCGCATAATGCGCATCCTTTAACCTCTCGATGATCACCGTACGACTAGCATCGAATATCGAAGAACAATGTCAACGATGCCAACAGGCCATTATATCAGCCGCAACTGATGTGCTAGGTTTCTCGCGCCCACCAGAACGAAACCCCTGGTTTTATGAGGAATACCGACAGATGTTCGCAGCCAAGAACGAGGCCTTCAAGGCTAAGCTGCATGTGACGACGAGAGCTGCGAGAGCGGGGAAGAAGGAAAAAACAGCGGCTTTTCAGAAAAAAGAAAAAAGAGCAAGAAAAACGCGTAACCGAGGATATAGTGAACGATGTTCTCAAGTTTTACCAAATTGCAAAATGTCAAAGCCAACGATACAAGGCTCGAACAGAATCCTGTCGAGATGAACAAGGAAATATCGTAGTTGAGATACAGTCGATGCTGAGGATATGCAAGAACCACTTCTGCAGACTGACAAACGGCGATGACGAACAACATTCCGCTGTCAGCAAAACAATCCATTCGACGGGAACGAAAGCGAAAACTGCCAACCACCCGACCTGAGTGAAGTGAGGATAGCAATATGTAAACTCAAAACTTGATATGCCCGCCGGTAAAGACGGACTTCCCGCTGAGATGTATAAAGCCGGTGGAGGTGACTTGGCAAGTAACAACCACCAACCCATAAGCCAAATCGGGTCGGATGATAGTATGCCTGAAGAATGGAACCTCAACATCGCTTGCCCGACTCTTCAACATCGCGTAAACGATCCTATCTGCCGTAAAATGTGAACGCCTGAAACCGATTACCAACAACCTGATCGGCCCTTATCAGTGTGGTTTTAGGGCATAAAAGTCCACAACTGATCATCTTCACACTTAATCTGATCCTGAAAAAAATCCAAAATGTCCAAACCGTCGATTTCAAAGCCCCATACGACAGCATTTATAGAGACGAACTATACAGAGCCATGTCTAGTTTGGTATGCCGCCAAACTCGCCCGTTCGTGTAGGATGACGATGGAGAATTCTCGCTGCTCCATCAGGGTCGGAAACGACCTCACCGACACATTCGATACTAAAAATGGATTTAGGGAAGGCGATGCGATGCCATGTGACTCTTCAATTTGATTCTTGAGAGGATAGTGCAAAACTATAGAGCCAACACAAGACGCACAATTTTTCAAAAATCTTTGCAACTACTAGCATACCTTGACGATATTGACATCATTGGTAAGACTCAACGTGATGCCATAGCCACGTTTGCTAATATAGAGAAGGAAGCGGTAAAATAGGTTTAGCAGTAAATGAGGGAAAGACGAAGTATGCTGTCAACACGGAAGGACACACAACATCGACGAATTGGACAGAACGTCACCATTGACAGTTATAACTTTGAGGTAGTACGGGACTTTGTCTACCTCGTCTCCGCTATTAACTTGACAACAACACCTCGTCAGAAATTAAACGAAGAATTAGTCTTGCCAACCGCTGTTTCTTCGGTCTAAGAAGGCAATTCAGTAGTAAAGCCCTCACTAGTACAACTAAGGAGATCCCATATAAAACCCTGATCATCCCAGTCCTGATCTACCGCGCTGATGCATGGACCTTCTCAAAAACGGATGAAGAAATCCTTGGTCGATTCTGGAGGAAAATTCTGCAAAAAATCTTCGGTCCGGTTTGCGTTGACGGGCTATGGAGACGAAGATTCAACCAAGAACGAAACGAGCTGTACAGCGACATGCCCCTGGGCAAAAATTGGAATGGACGTTTAAAATGGCTAAGACATGTAGAACGAATGGACACCAATACTCCGGCTCGCAGAATCTTGGAATCCCAGCCAGACATAGGAAGCAGTAGAGGAAGACGTCGCCTTAAGTAGCGCGCACAAGTAGAAACCGACCTCAACCATCTCGGAGTGCGCAACTAGGGGCAGTTAGCCAAGGACCGGGCTAAGTGGAGAGGCATGTCAGTTATGGTCCAGGTTCATTCCGTACTGTAGCGCCACTTAAGTAAGTATGTAGGAATTCGTATTCTTACATACTTAGCGTATCGTCTAATTACGCGAATGGTTTGGCTCGTTGGTGTGTAGGATAAATGAAATCGGGCCCAATTTCGATTCTTGAGGGACTCCATATTGCACGCGATACTTTTGGCTTTATATCTGGTTGATCTTGACAAAAAATTGCCTGTTTTTCAGGTATTCATTTAGCCAATCTGACATCAAACCTCTTATGCCAATGCATTCCAGTACTTCTGTTACCTTTACATGGTTCAGCGTGTCAAAATACTGAAATCCACGAACAGCACCAGAACATGGTGGCTTTTGTTAAGGCTGTCGTTGATGCAATTGGAAAATTCTCCTAACAGCTTGCCAGTACTCTTATTTTTTTGAAATCCGTGCTGGCTTGTATGTATATGGGAATTTTTTAGCCATGAAGTCTTGAAGCCTCTTTGTTATGAATTCTTCAAGGCATTTTTCAGCTATCGGCAATATTGATACTGAACCGATATTTTTTTAGATTTTTTTGGGGAAGAATTGTTCAGAGATATTGGCAGGGATTTTCTTACCACCGTCTATATGTGGGTCCTAGTTTTACATTTCTTTGTTCGTTTCGTAAGCTACTACCATCAATGAAATAGATATCGGTGACCCCAGCCTTTCGTAGCCTCCGATCAGCGATAACATCATGCGCGGTACAATGGTTCCTTAAAAGCTGTAAGTCTTGACGTTTTCGTATATCTATTTATCTTTTGGTACCATCCCACTTTGAACCACCAGCGCAATCTCTTGAGTTTTTGTAATTCCGAGTACAGGGACTTTCAAATTTTAAGGATCTTCTCTTTCTTACCACCCACAGGGTTTTCAACAAAAGACTCGCGTTTCTAGTGGAATTAGGTAGCATTCCATCACGAACTTGTTCAACATATTTTTATGAAAGCAACCTCAGTCCATGATGTCAAGGAACATTTACTGCATGCGTATGCCTTTCGTATTGGAATGTCATGTTCTGCTTATACAATATCAAACGTGATCAAATATATGTTTGCCAAAAAAATAACCATAAGCCCAATGGTGTCTATTACCCGATGTACAAGCATTATTCACTCTCCGACGTTTACCATGTAATACTTGGACAAGTCATAAACTTAAGCTTAGATCATCCATTTTTACGATCACCTTCATGCACAGGCATACACCATGTTACGCTATCACGCTTACAAACATAGGTCGATGAATAATTCACACTTAAGTTATGCCACGTCTAATGGGCAGGCTAGGTCTATACAGAGTATCTACAACATCAAAGCTTTCAGCCACCTCCACACGCTTCATACGAAATAATTGCTTATTCAATTAAGTATCCCATTGTTAATGAACATCCACTTATTTTTCCAACCCCATTGTCTGGGTGTGGCGCAGCATGTCGTTATGACTAATCAACCCCCTACTGTTGGAAAATATTCACACATGCATGGATGGAATGTGTTGCACCATTTCTCATTAGAAAAGGAAAATATTTTCGGAACCGCAATAAATTCTCGAACAACGACATTCGCATTCCTATCGAGGTGGAGGGATGGACGAGTGATCTACTTCTTCACAAGATCAGTCAAGAGAGAATGACTATATTGACATTCGAATTGGTCTGGAGAAATGGACTAGGGGTCTTCCTTACAAGATCAACTAGGATGAGTTATGGCGTAGTGATCTACTTCGTTACAAGATCAGTCAAGAGAATGACTATATTGACATTTGAAATTGTCTGCTGGGTTGGACTAGTGATCTTTCTTACAAGATCAACTATGGAAACGACGAAATTCGCACTCTAATCGAGCTAAAGGGATGGCATAGTGATCTTCGTCTTCACAAGATCATCTACCGAAACAACGAAATTCCCATTCCAATGGAGGAGGAGGGATGGACGAGTGATCTACTTCTTCACAAGTTCAGTCAAGAGAGAATGACTATATTGACATTGGAATTGGTCTGGAGAAATGGACTAGGGGTCTTCCATACAAGATCGACTAGGATGAGGTATGGCCTAGTGATCTACTTCGTTACAAGATCAGTCAAGAGAATGACTATATTGACATTTGAAATTGTCTGCTGGGTTGGACTAGTGATCTTTCTTACAAGATCAACTATGGAAACGACGAAATTCGCATTCTAATCGAGCTAAAGGGATGGCATAGTGATCTTCGTCTTCACAATATCATCTACCGAAACAACGAAATTCCCATTCCAATCGAGGTGGAAGGATGGACGAGTGATCTACTTCTTCACAAGATCAGTCAAGAGAGAATGACTATATTGAAATTCGAATTGGTCTGGAGAAATGGACTAGGGGTCTTCCTTACAAGATCAACTAGGATGAGTTATGGCCTAGTGATCTACTTCGTTACAAGATCAGTCAAGAGAATGACTATATTGACATTTGAAATTGTCTGCTGGGATGGACTAGTGATCTTTCTTACAAGATCAACTATGGAAACGACGAAATTCGCATTCTAATCGAGCTAGAGGGATGGCATAGTGATCTTCGTCTTCACAAGATCATCTACGGAAACAACGAAATTCCCATTCCAATCGAGGTGGAGGGATGGACGAGTGATCTACTTCTTCACAAGATCAGTTAAGAGAGAATGACTTTACTGACATTCGAATTGATCTGGAGAAATGGACTAGGGGCCTTCCTTACAAGATCAACTAGGATGAGTTATGGCCTAGTGTACTACTTCGTTACAAGATCAGTCAAGAGAATGACTATATTGACATTTGAAATTGTGTGCTGGGATGGACTAGTGATCTTCTTTACAAGATCAACTACGGAAACGACGAAATTCGCATTCCAATCGAGCTAGAGGGATGGCATAGTGATCTTCGTCTTCACAAGATCATCTACCGAAACAACGAAATTCGCATTCCAATCGAGGTGGAGGGATGGACGAGTGATCTACTTCTTCACAAGATCAGTCAAGAGAGAATGACTATATTGACATTCGAATTGGTCTGGAGAAATGGACTAGGGGTCTACCCTACAAGATCAACAAGGATGAGGTATGGCATTCCAATTGAGGTGGAGGGATGGACTTGTGATCTACTTCTTTACAAGATCAGTCAAGAAAATGAGTATACTGGCATTCGAATCGGTCTGGACGTATGAAATAGTGATATTTTTTACAAGATCAACTACGGAAACGACGAAATTCACATTACAATTGAACTAATGGGATGAGCTAGGAAATTTCTTCTTTACAAGATCATCGACGGAAACAATAAAATTCGCATTGCAATCGAGGCAGATGTACGGATCAGTGATCTACTTCTAAAAAAGACCACTCACGGGGATCAGTGATCTACTTCTCTACAAGATCATCCGGGAAAACAACGACATTCGCATTCCAATAGAGTTAGAGAGATGGACCAGTGATCTACTTCTTTACAAGATCATCCACGAGAACTCGATCATTCGATCAAAAACACGAATTCACAGTTCAATTGAGGAAATTGCGGTTACTGATCACATATTCGCGTGTTGATATGAAACACTGCTCCGAAACGCATTTCACAAATGCCTCCACATCCATCTCCCCCTCAACCACCATCCACTCAACAGCAATCACACTCCCGCACAACAAAAGTCGCAGTCGCTGTTGTGGTTCGGACTGGACCGTGACAGTCTCCATGGTGTTAATTTGCTACGATTTATCGCACCCGGACGAGACGTTGATACGGAGACAATGTGCACCCAGCAACTACGATCACCCGCAGTGCTTGTCGCACTATGGCTGCGGATTTATTTCTCCCTGCATTGCAAAACCCGCAAATATTTCAAATCGCTGAGAGATACGAAAAAATGTACATTTCAGCTCTCGAATGGATTTAATTAACAAATTGTGGTCTTGTACGATCGCAATTGCGCGCAAACCAATTAGATTGGGTCACGATCAGCGTGGCGAATTAGTGACGAGAGCGGTAACGCTGTGGGGGATTAAATGCAAATGGGAACTAGATTTTGAGGTAAAGGGTTCGAATTTGGCGCACCTCTTTTTGATCGTTTCCCCAAACGGGGATTGCAAGATCGCTAAACAACAAGTGATCTGGTGGACACTGACGAGTTATTTAAACGTGGGAAGGGAATGCAATGGCAGCGAAATTAATTGCTCGAGCTTATTAGCTGAATCAACGAGACTCGAGAGATCATTGCTTGACATCAAGGTCAAGATTAGTAGTGGAAGGAACTGTGGATGCAAATGTAAGTGGCAGTGATGATTAAAATGAATCACTCCTACACTTTGCATACATTTATACGATGGTATGGGAAAATGTGTCACAAAAGGCGATTTTATTGGATTAAAAATACTTAGGTGTTGGAGCAGTAATGCGATTTGGCTGTACAGTGATAAATATGTCGCGTATTCAGTTGAAATATAAGTAGAAACATAAAATAAATTATATGATATGAAATACATAAAATCGTTAAATCTTCAAAATACTTAGAGATACTGTCAGCACATTTTGAAGATGGTGGAACGACAAAGGTCCTGGATTTTTAGACTGAGATGTGATGATGCTGAAATTCAAGGGTGAGATTTTTACAAATTCCTATGTTCGGGAGTATCCTGAATCCAAAAAAGTGGTTCAAGAAAATGTATGCCTCCATGTGGTGTCTGGTTTCTATGATCTGGAGACAGTTAATAGTTACCCAAACTGTTTGGACGACTTGATTGTAGTTCAACACGGCGGGTTTTTTTTTCACTTGGGGCATGTCACTGTACAACTCGTATAGTTCTTGGTTGAATCTTCGTCTCCATAGTCCGTCACAGCAAACGGGGACGAAGATTTTTCGAAGAATTTTTCTCTCTAATCGACCAAGGATTTCTTCATCCGCTTTTGAGACGGTCCATGCATCAGCGCCGTAGAGCAGGACTGGGATGGCTTTACTACTGAATTGAAGAGTAATTCTTCGTTTAATTTCTGACGAGATATTGTTGTCAGAATTAATAGCGGAGCCGAGGTAGACAAAGTCTTGTACTACCTCAAGGCTATATCTGTCAATGGTGACGTTCTGTCCAATTCGTCGATGTTGTGTGTCCTTTCGTGTTGACAGCATATACTTAGTCTTGCCCTCATTTATTGCTAAACAAATATTACATCACGTCGAATCCTTCAGATGATGTCAACATCGTCGACCTATGCAAGTAGTTGCAACGATTTTTGGAAAAGTGTGCCTCTGGCTCGCGAGTT
Source organism: Rhingia rostrata (assembly GCA_949824845.1). Classification (NCBI taxonomy): domain Eukaryota; kingdom Metazoa; phylum Arthropoda; class Insecta; order Diptera; family Syrphidae; genus Rhingia; species Rhingia rostrata. Next base: position 25,168,792 of record OX463755.1, on the reverse strand, counting down.
TTGCACAACGCGTCTCAAGAATCAAATTGAAGAGTCACGTGAGGTCGTTTCCGACCCTGATGAAGCAGCGAGAATTCTCCATCGTCCGACACAGACGGACGAGTTTGGGCGGTATACCAAAACTAGACACGGCTCTGCATATTTCGTCATTATACATCGTGTGCGCCTTTGAAATCGATGGTGGTGGTGGTGGTAAATTTGGACTTCTTGGGTTCTTTCCAGGATCTGCCGGAGTGTGAAAATTTGGTGGGTTTTGGACTTTCCTGTCCTAAAACCACACTGATAAGGGCCGATCAGGTTGTTGGTAAACGGTTTCAGACGTTCACATATTACGGCATACAGGATCTTGTAGGCGATGTTGAGAAGACTTATGCCTCTATAGGTGGCGCAGTTGAAGGGGCTGCTTTTTTGTGGATCGGGAAAACGATACGAAGTTTCCATTCTTCAGGCATACTTTCATCCGACCAGATTTGGCTTATAAGTTAATGGATGTTTCTTACCAAGTCATGCCCGCCGTGTTTATTAAGCCCAGCGGGAAGGCCGTCATTTCGGCATTATTGTTAAGCTTGGATTTTGATATTGTTTTCCTCACTTCACTCAGGTAGGGTCGTTGGTAGTTTTCACTGTCGTCGAGAATGTTGAAAGTTTCGTTCTTCCTGACAGCGGGAGGTTGTTCGTCATCACCGTTTAACAGTCTGCAGAAGTGGTTCTTCCATATCCTCAGCATGGACTACGATATTTCCGTGCTCATCTCAACAGGATTCTGTTTGAGGCTTGGCTTTGACATTTTACACTTTGGTGAAACTTGCGAACATCGTTCATGGAGTGCACCTCTCTATATCCTCGATCGCGGGCTTTTCTTGCTCTTTTTTCTTCTTTCTGAAAAGACCGTGTTCTTCCATTCTTCTTCTCTGCCTTTACAGCTAAATGGCAGATCTCGTCTTCACCTGCAGCTTATCCTTGTCAGCTTTGCTCAATAAACCATGGGTGTCTTGTTGGTAGGCGCGAGAAACCTAGCACATCAGTTTCGCCTGATCTAATGGCTTGTTGGCATCCTTGCCATTGATCTTCGACATTCGATGCTGGTGGTATAGTGTTAATCGAGAGGTTATAGGATACGTGTTGCGCGAAGGTCTTGGCGGTATCCTGCGCTGGCAGTCTTTCTACAGATTTCTGGATTGCTGTGTCGTGGTGGATATCCGCTTTCTTACCTTGGCTGCAACAGGTAGTGGTCCGATTCAATGGTAGCTCCTCGGAATTTTCGGAAATCCAAAATACTGGAAGCATGCCTCTTGTCTATCGCAATGTGATCAATTTGGTTGCCCGTTCTGTGATCTGGAGACCGCCATGTCGCCTTATGGATATCGAGGTGAGGAAACCGTGTGCTGGCTTTAGTTGTATGTCGTTCTGTAGCGAAATCAATTAGCCTAAGTCCGATACCAGACGGATTGTCGTTTAGACTATGTTTTTCGACAATACTGCTAAAGATGTCTTCTCTTCCTACCTTTTGCGTTTAAATCTTCCAGCGCGATTTTAACATCGTACTTCAATAGTCGTTTTGCCTAAGAGCTCGTAGAGGCAATCCTTTTCCTCCGTTGGTGCTTGAGAGCATAATTGGCTTATGTTGGTAAATTTTGCTTTGATTCGGATTGTTCCAATGCGTTTTTACTCAAGGACTCAGAATGCTAGACTGCAAGTCCTGGACTCGTTGCCAATCGACATGGTCACGTTTCCAACAGACTACATCACACCTACACTAAGCTTCAAGAAAGGCTTCCGTTGGCTTTCCTACTAGAACTAAGTGGAAGAAGAACTAAATAGTAAGAAATTTCGACACGGAAGTCTACTTCGACGGATCTAAGATAAAATGAGTTATGTCACCGAAAATATCAGTAACATACCGCCTACTGGATTTTTCCATCGTATTTCAGGCGGAACTACTGGCTATCTGTGAGGCTTGCACGCTACTGGAGAGTGACACTAAGAAAAAGCAAAATATTGCTTTCCTCATAGATATAGTCAAGCGGCCGTTAAGACCATCAACTCTGCTACCATATCCCCCAAGCTGGTACAGGAATGCCGGAATGAACTTGCCCAACTTGGAGAAGGCTTCAGTGTCACTCTTCTCTGGGTTCCAGGGCACAGAGACATTGAAGGAATCGAGCGTGCAGACGAGCATGGAGGTAAGGCTCTGTTCTACAAGGCTCACTTGCGGCAAGGATCCGCGATTGTCTAATAAGCAACTTGGTTAGCAAGAGGCACTCAATATGGCACCAGCAATGAGATTGTTGATAATCGGTTATCCCAAATCACTTAGTTGTTTCCTGTAGCTTGGTATTATGTTCGTTCTGGAGAAAACCCAAAAAATAATTGCACAAGCCAGGTGCGGTTAAGGGACAAATCCACTCACACCTCCCGAAGGGGGCCGATTCCAAATGGTTAAACGTTAACAAATTACGTCATATTGACGAAGATATGGCCTCCCTACGACGAGAACAGAACAAATGACCTACAGAATATAACCAGTCCAGACATTGCAGGAATTACGGGGATAGGCAATGGGAGACCATGTGGCCAAAAGATCGATCCCATAATTGTATAGATCCCAATGCTGCAGTTGCGGAAACACAAATGAGAGAGGAACCCTCTCTCATCAGCAAATGTCCGTCACTAGCAAGAGCCAGGTTGCGTGCATTTAACCAACCATTCTTCGACAACTTTAGCAATATCTCGGGTAAAAGGACACAAGACCTTATCCGTTTTCCAAACCTCCCAAGATGGATCTAGAGACCGTCTATATCACTTCCACAGCAATCATAGCATAAGTCACTGGCTGGATCTAGAGACCGCCTGTATCACATCAACAACAATCATAACAAATGTCACACGAGTCGGGGTAACCAAAAGGAACAAAACCGTCACCTCTACCTACCTTCCTAGGGCAAGTGTTGCAACCAATCCTTGAACATTGACAAAACAACGACGATACTGTTAATCATACCGCGTAGCATGGTTTATTGTATTTTGAGACACCCTAACAAGATCAAGTTGGTTCAACAACTCAGTCCTGGTGACCAAGAAAACATCTGGAGTTCTGATGAACTGTCCGAAATGTCGCCGAGAAATCTTATGATGACCGACGCGGCATATGAGCAGGTTGGTGAACAAGCAAAATTCTCGATTTTGGAACAAACAGAAACCCAAAAATGTGCATCAACGTCCCTTACAAGCACTTCGTGCTATTATTTTGTGTGGAAGAACCTAGCGTAAGATTTATGGCACACTATGTCCATGGTTTCATGCATTCAAATAGTGAAATAAACTTTTATTTGTGATTTATTTCGTTAGTTTATATCTTTTCGTTAAAAATTTATTTCAGTTAACATCTTTTGGGGATCTACCCTTTGGAGGTCTTGTATCATTCGGTAACAAGGATTAGTATATATGAGTTGCGTTCTTTCCTACCACCGTCCTTAAAAGTTTTTTTCATATCTTATTTCTTCGAATGTATCTATAACCATTTCATTGGCAACAATTTAGGAATCCACTTGAATCAAATTGTCTGACCAAGAAAAACACACAATCAAAAGTACCTACTCGACAAAAATGTGTTATCGTTGAATCTTTTAACATCACCTCCACCCCTATTTCAATAACAACCCCCAAGTTCCAGACGATGCCCAATAAGTGAATGAAACAAAATTGAAAAAAACAAAACAAAATAAATCCGTTTGAACTCTCAATAATAAATCCGTCCAGTTCAATCGTATTACAGCTAATCTTGTCCTTCAAACTTCGACCCTTTCCATATGCCAATTTACGAATGTCTCCTGTCGAGACGACCACGTACCCCATTCCAGTTGACAACCTACAGCCAACACTTCGCATAAATCTTTCTCCGCAGTCAAAAACATAACAACACTTCAATCCCGAAAGTTTTACAACAAACAAAAAACTCAATTGACGCCCAACCCAAAAGTCAAAACACGGCTCACTCCGTGACTCACGTCCAAACTCGATCTGATTAGGATTCATTTAAGGTATACCCGTAGGTATGTGGATTAATTTTCAATTAATCGCACACTAACGCACTGACGGGTGTGCCACCCAACGTTCGACACAAATTTCCCCTGTAATTCGATAAATCAACATCGCTCAAGGGTCACCTTCGTTCACTGCATGACATGACAGCGACCGCTACTGACAACCCGCTTGTCATTATTTTTTGTTTTCGCAGGTTTATTATTTAGACCACACTTACCTTCTTGCACGAGCTTCTTGCAGACGGGTCGGGTGTTCACCGACTTGACTCCAACCGAGTACGAACAGTTGACATAGCTCCAGTAATGTTGCTGTTCCGAAATGTACTCCGAATCGAAGGGATCGTTGCAAAATTCACCGTTCGACACGTCTGTGGAACACCGCCAACATTTCAGAATTGCATCAGCTGTAATGAAAAAAAAAAAATGAAATCTGTGATTAGTCTTCGTCTTAACTGGGTAATTATGGACGTGGCAAGATTGAGCTCATTCAGTGTGGCAATTTAAATCAAGTCACTGACAGTCATTAGACTGGTTACGTAAACGTCAAATTGAGCACGTAGCTTGGTGTGTCACAGTTGAAACTGCGCATCATCTTGTCATCGTTAGCAAAATCCAATGGAGGTCATTTGTCGATAACCGTTTAGTGTCAGAAATCTCGAGGGAATAAAAAAATTATCTGACAACTGGAAGTTCTGTAAAACCTCATGTTCGAAGTTGTGTCATGTTCTACGAACTGTCATTTATTTATGAAGAACATGCACAACATGCATTAATCAATACATCACTGGATGTGGTTGATTAGCAATGTGTGTGTGGCTAATGGTGATAAGGATTTTTGATTTATTTGACAACATGACGATGATGTGTAGTTTCCAGACAGCGCACCACCACAGGACTATGATTTAAGAGTAATTACTGGGGAATTGAAGTTCATTTGACAAATAGACATCGGGGTTATTGTCGGCACAGCGAGTGCATTCGTTACTGGCATTTGACAGCGCTGTCAAATGTGATAGTTAATGTGCTCGTCTGATTATATGGGAACTTGTGCGATATAATTGCGTTGCGATGAAATAATCTTTCATTGGCTCTATTGGGGTATGTCCGGTAATATGCAGTTTTAAAAAAATTGGTTATTGTGACGTTTAGATTATCATGGAGTTATTGTCACAGTTAAGTATTTATAGCAAATTATTGATAAGAAACACTGATTACATGTGATGAAAGGATTAAGACCAGGACTAGTTGTTTTATGTCTACAGATGAGAAGGATAGTTGCTGATGTTTTGGTGTGAAAAGATAACCGTAAATACTAAACTATCTGATTTATCATTCCTTAGAGAACTGCAGTTATTTTATCTGTTGATAGTCTAAGAGAGTGTCATGACCATGACGTAAGGTAAAATTTGGCATTTCGCACCGTCTTCTTGAAACCACATATTGGTCACAGCCATATCATGTAATAAATGCACTAAAAGCTGGGTTATCATGTCACGATAACCAATACCAACTAAAAAGAATGGTCCGATGATGCCTCCAGCCCAAAATCTACAACAAAGAGTCAGACAAACTAGCAAGTTCGCTTCGATTATTGAAACTTATCGAAAATTATGAAATTCAATTCAATTAATTATATTAAAAAAAAGAGTTTTCTTATACTGACATTCGAACTCGGGTTCACTCGCACGGTAGTCCAACACGCTTTCCACCGAGTATACTCTAGAACATGAAAGACCAGCAAATACAACAAATTACTTGAATCGTTGTGACTCATTGTCCTACTGAAATATTCTCCAATAAGTTCCCGATCTTTCCACCCTTTTCCCGATCTTTTCACCTTTTTCCATGACTCTTAATATAAGCCTTCGTTCGGAAGCTCTTGACAGGTTATTGTTCCATTAGACTTCATGCTGGGAGCTCTGTATAATTACCAGCATACTCCACATATAAATAACATCGAAAAAAATTATTTTTTTTTGGCTCAACAGGCTCGTTGTTACCCAGGGCCCACAACCATTCATGCATGCGTGTGTACTTCTTGCATGATGGCGGCACCTCCTGTTTTATGCCGACTCCGAACGACGAAGTTGAAATAAGCTATTCTTGACAATTGATACTACTCGGATGATTTGTCAGATCATCACGAGAGGATAGCCGGTGAAAAATTATTTTAGGAGTTGCTACGGCTGGGAATCGAACCCACCCTTCCGCGCGGCAGTTCACTAACCATCGCGCCCAGAGCCCGTCACCTTGCCACCTGACATAAATTCAAATTAACTGTAAATCGAATCATCAAACAGTTTTTTAATTGAAAAAAATTATAAAAATAAATATGTTTGTGTTGCTATGGTTGGTTGGGTGTTGTAGAACGAGGGTAGCCTCTGACTGGCTTTAACTTGGCAATGCCAAGTGATTGTAACTCTGACTACACAGCAAGTGCTTACTTTTCACCTTCAAGTGGTAACCATCGGGTACTAGACTCATCCAACCGGATTTGACTTGCTAAACGATAAGTTCGAGTATTGATAACAAGACGAAAAACAGGAAAACTATAAACAGCCAGGTCCGAATGGCACGGAATGAATACCTGGAATGCTGTCCCAGGTGAACCTGCACAAGCTGCTTCGACATATTCGGACAGGTTGTCTAGGAATTTCAAGTCAAGTCAGGTTAGTCAGGCCCCTTGAACAGAGATGGTGGCGGATGAACGGAAAGGCCGCCGTCAGCGTTTAATCCCGAAGTGGACCCTGATGGCCCAGTTTTCAGTGAATATCTATTGGAACTGGCTCACCAGCTTGTGGGTTGTGCTTTGAGCTAACTACCCAACCTTGGAAAGAAGTATTTGTAACGAAGCAAACAATAGCCTCGGAAAGGACTGATGTTATTATTGACGACACTGCTAAACGAAAAAATGCAACGACGTTCGTATCTGCATCTGGAATGTGAGAACATTAAACAGGAGTGGTGCAAGCGAACAACTAGCAGAAGCCCTTAGATGCTACAAAGCAGACATAACTGTCATCTTGCTAAACGATAGGCTGGGTCAGGCAAAAAAAGGATCAAAAACTGTGACATCTACTACGGACCGTGTTATAGTGAGCAGAAACAGAGACTACTCAGATGCGGATTTGTTAGAAGTGCCAGACTTAGGCAAAAAGTCTTATGTTCCGAAGACATCAGCGAACGCATTGTGACAATCCGCACTAAGGCTTAATTCGCCAATATACGCCTTATATGCACTCACGCCCCAACGCAGGAAAAAAATGATGTAGCTATGTGTTGCTTCTAGGAGCTCCTTGGCAAAACCTATGAGCAACTACCGAATTCAAACCATGCTGGGAGATTTTGACGCAAAGGTAGGACTATAAGACATCTTTAGCAGTATTCTCGGGAAACATAGCCTACACGACAACACGTCTGGTAACTGACTTAGTCTAATAGACTTCGCTACGGAACGAAATGCCATCAGTATTCTGCAACTGATGTGCTTGGTTTCCCGCACCCATAAGCAAAACCCCTGGTTTGATTAGGAATGGCTAAAGATGCTCGCAGCCCAGAAGTAGGCCTACAAGGCTAAGCTGCAGGTGAAGATGAGAGCTGCCGTTGAGCTCTAAAGGCAGCGAAGAAGGGAAGAACACCGGCTTTTCAGAAAGAATAATAATGAGCAAGAAAAGCGCGCGATCGAGGTTTTAGAGAGGTGCATCTCCAGGAACGATATTCGCAAGTTTTACCAAAGTGTAAAACGTCAAAGCCAAGGGTACAAGGCTCGAAATAAATCCCGTCGAGATGAACAAGGCAATATCGTAGTTGTGACACAGTTGACGCTGAGGATATCGAAGAACCACTTCTGGAGGCTGTTGAACGGCGATGACGAACAATATTCAACTGTCGGCAGAACGAACCATTCGACATTGGCAACGGCAGCGAAAGCTGCCAACCACCCGACCTATGAGTGAAGTGAGGATAGCAATATGTAAACTCAAACTTAATATGGCCGCCGGTAAAGACGGACTTCCCGATGTATAAAGCCGGTGGAGGTGACTTGGTAAGTAACATCCACCAACTCATAAGCCAAATCGGGTCGGATGATAGTATGCCTCAACATCGCTTGCCCGACTCTTCAACATCGCCTACACGATCCTATCTGCCGTAAAATGTGAACGCCTGAAACCGATTACCAACAACCTGATCGGCATTTATCAGTGTCGTTTTAGGGCATAAAAGTCCACAACTGATCATATCTTCACACTTAATCAGATCCTGAAAAAAAATCCAAGAAGTCCAAACCATCGACTTCAAAGCCCCATACGACAGCATTTATAGAAACGTACTATAGAGAGCCATGTCTAGTATTGGTATACCGCCTTACCTCGTCCGTTTTTGTAGGATGACGAATTCTCGTTGCTTCGTCAGGGCCGGCAACAACCTCACCAAAAAAGGTTTTAGGCAAGTCGATGCGCTTCAAATTGCTTTTTGAGAGCATTGTGCAAAACTCTCGACCCAACACCAGAGACACAATTTTTCAAAAATCGGTGCAACTACTTGCATACGCCGACGTTATTGACATCATTGGTAGGACTCAACGAGATATCATAGCCACGTTTGCTAGTATAGAGATAAAAGCGGCAAACATGGGTTTAGCAGTAAATGAGTGCACGAAAGGACACACGAATTGGACAGAACGTCACCATTGACAGATATATCTTTGAGATAGAACGGGTCTTTGTCTACCTCGGCTTGTCAGAGTTAGCAAACATCCCGTCAGAAATTAAACGAAGAATTACTCTTGCCAACTGCTGTTTCTACAGCAACATATCCCTGGGAAAAAAACTTCGCATTGGACGTTTATGATGGCTGGGACGTAAAGAACGAACGGACACCAATACACCTGTTCGCAGAGTCTTCGATTCCCAGCCAGACGTCGGACGCATTAGAGGAAGACCTCGCCTTAAGTGGCGCGCACCAGCAGAAACCGACCTCATCCAACTTGGAAGGCGCAACTGCAGGCAGCTAGCTAAGGACCGGGCTAATTGGAGAGGCATGTTGGTTAAGGCCCAGGTTCATTCCGGATTTTAGCTCCACTTAAGAAGTAAATAAGCAAGCAGATGTTAACGTTTCCCTGAGCGTCAGTTGCTACGTCCCCATTGTCATTTCGAAAACCCTGTGTTCCTTCTTTCAAGACAGCTGCCAGTTGTTTTTATTTTCTGTAGATTTGATGACCGTTATTTTTTTCGTGAGGTTCTGTAATTTTCCTGAACTGGGAGGCTCCTTGCTCTCTTTTTTCCCCTACGCAGGTTTTTCTTTCCATTTGTCCCTTGGTCTGTATACTCTTCCTGTGTGATGTAAGTTTTGCGTTTTAGCATTGATATGCTCTTCTCCAGTACCAGTAGCCTCTTTTTGATACTTGAAAATATCACCATACCAGGGGCATCTTATCAAAGATGGCTAGTAGCACTTTTCACCGTTAACTTCATCTTGAGAAGTCTTTCGAAAGTTGTCAACGGTGGAATTCAGCTTGAGAATTCTTCCGCCGCAGTATTGGAAAATCAATGCCTTAGTGTGATGACAAGTCACTCCCCCGCTTCTGTCTAAAGTCTTCTCACGCTTAGACTTTACACACCCTATCAACGGCGAATGTACTAAGAACCCAGCGACGCTACTAGGAGCCTAAGAGTTTTACTAGGCGTAAGCTAGGTTCAAAAATTTTCCAAACAAACAATTTTTTTTCAAGCCCCTGATACTCTTCCATACCGCGATAAATAATGTCCACTCTAAGATCCATAAACCACACATATGCGGTCAGATCGAGTGTTTATATGTAGATGGCAATCAAATTGAAACAACGAACAGATTACTAAAGCGAATGATGATTCAACTGCAAATGAAACTCATAGATGCATCTGACAATGTATCTCTCAATGAAACGAAATGATTCTTCCCGGCATTGCAATATCTAAACCACAAATTGGGATTGGGTAATACAAATCTCTCACAGACAACAACTTCCTTTCACTCGTTGCAAGCTCACCGAACCATAGCCCATCGACAAGTGAAATGTTTTCATTGGGAAAACTGTTACCAAATCCGATGATTTGTGTCCTCCGTGTAACAAATTACAACTGTTGGCCATTGATTGGGTTGCAGAACCTCTTGCGACCACCCCCCGCACTGACCAAAGAAAAAACTCAATCAAGGCAGCTGCGGTATTGCCAACACTTACCACTTGATTACCCAAACAAGCAACGACAACACGACTCTCAATCTCAACTACAACAGCCGACATGCGATTTCGAAAGTTATCCGAGTCCGCTGCTACTCTGCGTCTCTTTCTGGCCGGGGCCCTCTCGATTCCCCGGTGGGTACACAACGTTATTAGGCCAATTTACACTTTTTCACGTCAAGACAACGTGACCAGTCGAGTGACAAAATTGCCGTCTCGTCCGACGTAGTCCCCCAACTACAAATTGTCGCTCAGGATCCCTGACAGATGTCAATCTGATTTCGCGTCGCGCTAAAAGGTTCGCTGAACATTGATTGGCTTTCGTCATTCGGAGCTGATTTGTGGTTTTTACGCATCAGCTTAGCTAGGAAACACATTTACAGATGCATCTGTGCAATTCTAGACTTCCTCAATCTGGGGAACAACATTTTCCAGATGAACGACTGCGATAGCAATCGAATCCGAGAACCGAGTAATTGAGATATTAATCGGGGTAATTATTTCGGAGCATGCTAGGTACGATCTAGGCACTGCAGCGGTCGAGCGAAACATAAACTTGTGTAAGCTAATGGAGGCTGCGCGTATTCATGTTCACAAAACAAGCCTTGGGTTGTGGGATGATAAGATATGAGTTGGAGAAATTCACAAGATTAATCGGGGGTAGGGGTAATTTAATTTAATCACATACTTAGTGGGAACATTCTAGGAGGTCAGAAGCACAATACTTGCTGACGGTCAGGGTAACTGCGCAATATGAAGTTTCGTTGCAATTTCGAAAAAAATAGCACTCACAAATTTTAACTTTAAATCTGGTCATAGGGGGGGTATTTTTCTCACTGGTACTAGAGGGTTCTCTCAAGATGATCTTACAAATCATTCGAGTAGTATCAATGGATGGACGTTGACCGCTTTTGGATGGCATTTGATCACCATAGCTGATCGTTATGGAAGATCTGAATTACAAACCAAGGCAATGGTTATATTTGAGTACACAATAACAACGGAAGATCGTATGATCTGCATACCCTCTGGAGAACAATCAACCTGACCCATATGGATAAGATAGCATGCGTCCTTATGTGGTGCGTATTTTTTTCTACAATCTTTCGAAGTTTATGTTTTGATCAAAAATATGCTAATGATCCGCATCTATGAGTGCGATCTTACGGCGAGATCACACTCAGGGGAGGCAAACCTATTTTTTTTCCTGTTGGGGAAATGTTCTATGCAACATCAGAAGGTCTGTTTGGCGTTGACAATCCCCTGGTGTCCGATTCCAATATGTGTAAGGTGTTCGTCCACTAAAAACTCCTTCTGACCCTTCGGTTTCTGACTCTTAATTACTTTCTTAAGTGACGCTAAAGTTCGGAATGAACCTGGGCCTCAACCAACATTCCTCTCTTAGCAAATTGCGTCCAGTTGTGCACTCCAAGTTGGTTGAGGTCGGTTTCTACTTGTGCGCACCACTTAAGGTGAGGTCTTCCCCTTCTGCGTCCGAAGTGTTGTTGGGAATCGAAGATTTTGCGAGCCGAATCATTGCAGTCCATTCTTACTACATGTACTAGCCTATGCTGCGTCCAACATCTAGCTGAAAATCGAAGACACTGCGAGCTAGAGTATTGGTGTCCATTCCTTCTACATGTCCTAGCCATCTGAAATGTTCAATACGGAGTTTTTTGAATAGAGCCTATGACGATGTATAGCTCAAATAGTTCTTGCTTGACCTTCTATATAGACCGTCAAATTAAACGGGACCAGAGAATTTTCCTCTCGAATCGACCAAGGATTTCTTCACCAGCTTTTTATACGCTCCATGCTTCCGCGTCGTTGAGCTGGACTGGGATGATCAGGGTCCTTTATTGGATCTCCTTAGTAGTTCGAGTGTGGACTTGACTACTAAATTGCCTTCTAAGCCCGAAGAAAGAGCGGTTGGCAAGAGTACAGGGCCAAGGTAGACAAAGATGGTGACGATCTGTCCCATTCGTTGATGTTGTGTGTCCTTTTGTGTTGGACAGTATATACTTAGTCATGCGCTCATTTATAAAGGGTTTTTCAATAAGAGCGCTACAAAAGTTTTTTTAAATAAAACAAAAACGGTTTTGGATATCAATGAAATTCTTTATTCCTGTGAAAGTACGTTCGATGCCATTATATTTCTTTTGCATGGCCACCACGGACACGCTTGCAGAAGTCCAGACGCTGAACCCAATTCTCGACGGTTCTCAAGCATAAATCGGCGGATACTGCTGCAGTTTCATGTTCGATATTCGTACGAAGTTCATCAATCGTCGCTGGCTTGTTGGCATAGACCATAGACTTGACGTAGCCCAACAGGAAATAGTCTAACGGCGTCAAATCGCACGACCGAGTCAGCCAAGCAACTGGACCATTTCGTGAGATAACACGTTCTCCAAACTTGGTTTCCAATGAATTGATTGTGGCATTCGCTGTGTGGCTTGTGGCGCCGTCCTGTTGGAACCACATGTCCTCTAAGTCCATATCACCCAATTGGGGCCAAAAATATTTGATTATCATTGAACGGTAGCGATTCCCATTCACAGTAACGTGCTGGTCTTGATCATCACGGAAGAAGTACGGCCCAATTGCGCCGCCGGCCCATAATCCACACCAAACCGTAATTTTTTCGGGATGCAATGATAACTCATGGAGTACGTGTGGATTGCTGCCTGACCAATACCGCATATTTTGTGTATTGACTAAGTCATTCAGCCAGAAATGAGCCTCATCGCTGAAGATGATTTTTCGATGAAAATCCGAATTATTTTCAAGTTGTTGCTCAGCCCAATTCACAAACATACGACGCTTCTGGTGGTCAAGCGGCTTCAGTTCTTGCGTCAATTTAATCTTGTAAGGATGTAGGCCAAGATATTTTCGCAAAATTGGCCACAACTACGTCACAGAGATGCCCAACGCTTGATAACGACGTGTGAGAGACGCATTTGTGCTTTCTTCAACTGAAGCCTCAGCGGCAGCAATATTCTCGACACTACGGGCACTTCTTCGTCTCACTGGCACGGGAACATTTTGTACTGTGCCTGTGGATTCAAATTTTTCCACTACACGCTCAATTGTTGATCTGCTAGGACGATTATGACTACCATAAATTGGATGTAGCGCTCTTAACGTTGGGGCCACTGACTCCGAATTTCGGTTGTAAATTTTAAAAATGTCGACTCGTTGTTGGATCGTATATCTTTCCATCATGAAATGGCAAACCTTACTGAAGAGAAATATGGCGTCGTTTGCTATCCCTGTCGCTCAACTTTTGTAGCGTCTCTGTTGAAAACCCGATACTATACTAGCAAACGTGGCTATGACATAACGTTGAGTCCTACCAACGATGTCAATATCGTCCACGTATGATAGTAGTTTCACCGATTTTTGGAAAATTGTGAATCTGGTGTCGACGCGGGAGTTTTGCACAATCCTCTAGAGAATCAAATCAAAAAGTCTATCTGATGGAGCAGCAAGAATTCTCATTCGTCATCCTAGACAAACGGACGAGCTTAGGCGATATACCAAAACTTGACATTTCTTTATATAGTTCGTCTCTATAAATTCTGTCGTATGCGGCTTTGAAATCGATGAAGGTGGGTATCGATTTGGACTTCTTGGGTTTTACCAGTATCTGCAAAAGTGTGAACATTTGATCGGTTGTGGACTTTCCTGGCCTAAAACCACACTGATAAGGGCCGATCAGGTTGTTGGAAAACGGTTTCAGGCGTTCACATATTACGCCAGATAGGATCTTGTTGGCGATGTTGAGAAGACCTATGCCTCAGTAGTTGGTGCAGTTCAGAGGGTCTCCTTTTTGTGGATCGGGTAAACGATGCTTAAGTTCCATTCTTCAGGGATATTCATTTGACCAGATTTAGCTTATGAGTTGGTGGACGTCACCTAACAAGTCACCTCCGCCGGCTTTATAATGCTCTGCCGGAATGCTGTCATTTCCGGTAGCTTTGTTAAGCTTGATCTGAGATATTGCTATCGTCACTTCATGAAGGGCGTGTGGTTAGCAGTTTTCGCCGGTGTTGCCAAGATTGAATGGTTCCTTCTGCCTGACAGCATAATGTGTTCGTCGTCGCCATTTAACAGCCTGCAGAAGTGGTTCTTCCATATCTTCAGCATCGACTGTGTCTTTAACACGAAAGGATTCTGTTCGCGTCTGGTATCACTGGCGTTGACGTTATGCACTTTGATAAAACATGAGAAATGGATATCGTCGATCGCGTGTTTTTCTTGTTCCTTTTTTTTTTTGGCTCCTTTCTAGTAAGACGATGTTATTCTCTTCTCCTTTGCCTATAGAACTCAATGGCTGCTCAGCCTTGTATGCCTCGTTTTTGGCTGCAAGCAGCTGTAGGTATTCTTCATCAAACCAAGGGTTTCTCGCTGTTCCAGTACCAGCTAATGGCTTGTTGCCATTGATCTTCGACATTAGTTGCTGAGGGTATGGAGTTGATAGATGGGTTAATGGATACTCGTTCTGCGCAGAACATGGAATTAAATTGTTGATATCTGGGTTCTTACCTTGGCTGCAACAATGTATTGATCCGAATCGATTTAAAACACTCGGAATTTTCGGACACCAAAAATACGTGCATCTTGTCTATCGGGATACAATCGATTTAATTGACCGTTCGTTGATCTGGGGACCGCCATGTCGCCTTATAGATATCGTGGTGAGGAAACCATGTGCTGGCTAAAGTGGCATTTCGATCCGTAGCTAAGTCAAGTAGCCTAAGTCCGTTTCCAGTTGAAGTGTCGTATAGGCTGTGCTTTCCGATAATACTGCTTAGTCTGTCTTCTCCTCCAACGTAAATAACCTGCAAGATCCTATCTGCCGTAATATGTGAACGAATGTAACTGTTTACCAACAGCCGAATCAGGCGAAGCAAGCTGTTTATAGTGTTGCAGTTCAGGGACGGAATAGGTTGAAAGGGCTGTAGTTATACAGTGTACAAATATTCTTTAAGAAGCTGTGAAGGACCTTTGTGGCAGCCCTTAAGTGTACATGGACACCCATGAAGATATTGGAGATATAGAGATCTCTTACACATTAATAAAAGCATCCCTGTCAAGTTTTCAAGGCTGTCGTGAGTCCAGAAGTTTGTAAATAAGTAACCTCCCTGCTTGAACTCACTGTATGATATTAGATGGCTGCGAAATCGGGTGAAATAAGGCCAACTCGACCGAACTTGGAAATTCGGCGTTATTTTGCATTTCATATTGTAAAATTCCGCCGAAGTTTGAAAGTCAGCGTTATTTCGAGCGGCATTATTTCACGGAGCTCCAACTATACGGTCTGCTTTAGAAAAGTTTCTTCTCCGTTGGGCGATTTGGGGAGTCTTTACTTCTTAAGTCTTTATTGCTCCGGTCGGCCTTTTCACTGCCTTTCTGACAAGTCACCACCTTGCTCTACTACTTCAATGCCGAGTTGCGTTCGCAGCCTATTTTCCAAGAGCTTCCTGTAGTATCCGGTGTACACAAAGGTTTGTACGGTGATGCAGAATCCCACTTTGCAGAGCCCCACTTTGCCTTAACTGATCGGCACTAAGGACTGTGTCTAGGCCAGCAATTGTCCCGAAATCATCGCAATACCGTCAGGTATGGTCGAGCCTTTACTACTTCTTTAGCCGCTCCGATCGGCCTTTTCACTGCCTTTTCACTTCCCTTCTGACAGGTCTCCACCTGCAACGCTGAGTAGCGGCCGCAGCATATTTTCTAATAGTTTCCTGTTGTATCCAGTGTTAGTATACACAAGGGGTTGTACGCTGATGCAGAAACTGCCGATCAGTAAAGCCAAAGGAGACCCAGATTCTGCATGAAGTGTTGCTGTTTTTCGTCGTGTTATCAACACTCGCGCTTATCGTTTTGCAAGTCAAATCCGGTAGGATGAGACCAGTACCCGATGGTTACCACTTGGAGGTAAAAAATAAGCACTTGATGTGTAGTCAGAGTTACAACCATTGGGCATTGCCAAGTTAAAGCCAATCAGAGTCTACCCTCGTTCTACAACACCCAACCATCTGGGGTTGGGGTTTAAAGCTGGCTAGATTGCTTTTATTGCCGTAAGTTTACACTTTTAAATGCGCTATTTGTCG
This sequence comes from Rhingia rostrata, assembly GCA_949824845.1. Classification (NCBI taxonomy): domain Eukaryota; kingdom Metazoa; phylum Arthropoda; class Insecta; order Diptera; family Syrphidae; genus Rhingia; species Rhingia rostrata. The sequence goes on along the minus strand of OX463755.1, from coordinate 25,152,407 downwards.
GATGATGCGCTTTAGTCATATTTTATCTTTTTCAATCAGGGTTCGGTACTAGTTCGCCCTATTTCCCATTTCGCAACAGTACGAGACTCTGTTTAAAATTTATTACCGAAAACTTTTATCACTTTTGACGCCATTTCATCAAAAGAAAATCGTGAGGCACCCTCTTGTCAACTTTGTCTCTGTTCATACACAAACCATATCAGTTGAAATGCAATTTTAATTGTGCGTCCTCGTTTTCCATAATCTTCTTCCCCCAGTTATCCCTTCTGAATCGTAATCCTTTTAAATTTATACGTGTGAACTAGGTTTTCAGCGCGCTTACACAGTCTAACCACTGTGAAGATACGTAAACTGCATTTTAACGAGCTCGGTTTCCCTAACCCCTATACACGGTTCGACGACATCAACGACTAATGGAAACTCGCATTATGCCACCCAAATTGATAATGGACTGGTGGTTGGCGACGTTTGCCATTTTTATCATCATCGCTTTCAGTATCACGCTCCAAATGGGACAAATGGGGTGAAAGTAAACGTCGCATTTGTCCGGGATCTATGTACGCAGGAACTCTCATCTAGGATAAGGAAGTTATGCTCACTCAGACTTGGCTGGAGCGTCATTAGGACTCTTTAGTACTCCGACATTCGATCTTTATGTGCCGGAGTCACGTATTCCTCTTACATGCAGGATTTCTGGACAGGATTTCGAATACAGGCTGTGATGGGATTACTTAAAATTTAATTGCTATACCGATGGCGAATGAAAGTATCTAATTGCGGTAGGAGTTTAATGCTATTAAATGTCGAACTGCGTATAGGGGGCAGGGTGCTTTAAATCGTTGTGATTTGTTTGTATGCGATTTATTTTACAATGGAACGTTAGGGTCATCAGATTTGTAATGTTTATAGGGTGGGGCCATTGCATTCGGTGAGGAATTTCGTTTAAAAAAAAAAATGGTTAGTTTTATGAACGGCAAGTAATTGTATACATTGACTTACATTTTTTCGGAACTAGTCTTTGAATACAAAATCAGCAAATTGCTGCCGTTTTACTGCGTCTTCATCACTTGTTCGACCATCTCGGGCGGTATAGCTATGATTTCGGGACAAATGCTTTCCTAGACACAAACACAAGTTTAGTGCCGATAAGTAGAAGCAAAGGAGACCAATATTTTGCATCAGCGTACAGCCCTTTGTGTACAATTAATACTACAGAAAACTCTTGGTAAATGTGGAGACCTGTCAGAAAGGCAGTGAAAAGGCCGATCGGAGCGATTGAAGAAGTAGTATAGACTCACCAAATCGCCCAACGTAGAAGAAACTTTTAGTTGGAGTGCCGTGAAATAATGCCGCTCGAAATAACGCTGACTTTCAAAATTCGGCAGCTTTTTATAATAACGGGTGATTTAAGTAGAGATACTTCTTTCAATAGCCTTTTTTGAAAGATCACGTGTGAGTCGTGTCATGCTGTCATGTTATTTTTGTTTAGTATTGTTTGGCATTTCGTAATGGAAAGACTTACGCGTGAACAACGTTTACAAATTGTTCAACTTTATTATGAAAATTCACGTTCTGTGAGGAATGTGTTTCGTGCACTTCGCTCAACTTATGGTCAACATAATCGGCCTACTGAGCGTACTATTCGCAACACCATCACCCATTTTGAGAGTCAGCATTCATTATTAGATAATATTCGACCGAATAGACCACGTCCAGCACGCTGTGAATAAAATATAGCGGCCGTAGCTGAGAGTGTACACGAAGACCGTAGAGAGTAGATTCGGCGCCGTTCGCAGCAACTCGGACTGACGTATGGAACGACTTGGCGCATTTTACGTCAAGATCTTAAATTGAAAGCGCACAAAATACAGCTTGTGCAACAACTGAAGCCGCTCGACCTTCCCAAGCGACATCGCTTCGCTCTATAGGCTCTTGAAAAGTTCCAAGAAGATCCGACAATTTCGAGCCAAATTTTGTTTAGCGATGAGGCCCATTTCTGGCTCAATGGGTATGTAAACAAACAAAATTGCCGCATTTGGGACGAAGAGCAACCTGAAGAGATTGAACCCTGCCACTTCATTCAGAAAAAACAACGGTTTGGTGTGGTTTGTGGGCCGGTGGAATCAATTGAAATGGGAAATTGAAGCTCGTGATCTCGGCGACATTTGGTTTCAGCAAGACGGCGCCACTTCCCACACATCGCATCAATCAATGGACTTACTGAGAGAACATTTCGGTGAGCACATAATTTCACGTTTTGGGCCGGTCGATTGGCCACCAAGATCGTGTGATTTCACACCGTTAGACTTTTTCCTGTGGGGATATGTAAAGTCAAAAGCTTATGCCGCTTCGATTCAGGCCTTGGAGGAAAACATCACGCGTGTCATTCGCCAGTTACCAGTCGAAATGCTCGAACGAGTGATCGAAAATTGGACTCAACGGATCGACCATTTGCGACGTAGCAACGGCCAACATTTGATAGACATAATCTTCAAAAAATAAATGCCAAGAAATGTTCTTTCAAATGATAATAAACATTCTCCATTAAATTTGAATTTTCTGTGTTTTTTTCTTTAAAAAAGTAGGAAACCTCGAAATGGATCACCCTTTATGAATGCAACATAACGCCGAATTTCCATGTTCCGTCGAGTTGGCCTAATTTCATCCAATTTCGCAGCAATCCCAAATCATACAGTGAGCCCAAGCAGGGGGTCCCTTAATTACAAACATCTGGCCTTACGGCAGCTTTGACAACTTGACTGAGACGCTCTTATTAATGTTTGAGAGATCTCTATATCTCCAATATCTTCATGGATTTCCATGTACAATTAAGGGCTCCCACAAAGGTCCTTCACAGCTTCTTGAAGAATATTTGTACACTGTATAGCTACAGCCCTTTCAACCTATTCCGTCCCTGAACTGCAACACTATAAACAGCTTGCTTCGCCTTATTCGGCTGTTGGTAAACAGTTACATTCGTTCACATATTACGGCAGATAGGATCTTGCAGGTTATTTACGTTGGAGGAGAAGACAGACTAAGCAGTATTATCGGAAAGTACAGCCTACACGACACTTCAACTGGAAACGGACTTAGGCTAATTGACTTTGCTACGGAACGAAATGCCACTATAGCCAGCACCCGGTTTCCTCACCTCGATATCTATAAGTTGACATGCGGGTCTCCAGACCAACGAACAGCCAATCAAATCGATTGTATCCCGATAGGAAAGAGGCACGTATACAGTACTTTGGATATCCGAACTATCTGAGGGTCTTAAATCGATTCGGATCAATACATTGTTGCAGCCAAGGTAAAAACCCAGAAATCCACCACGTCACAACAATTTAATGCTGAGTGCTGCGCATAACGAGTATCCATTAACCCCCCCATCAACTCCATACCCTCAGCACCTAATGTCAACCTCTTGGATTGTTGAAGAATGCCTACAGATGCTTGCAGCCAAAAGAGAGACCTTCAAGGCTGAGCACCCATTGAGTTCTATAAGCAAGGAAAAAGGGAAAAACATCGAAAAAAAAACAAAAAACCACGCGATCGAGGATTAATGCGGTGCAACTCCAGGCAATATTTTCTCATGTTTGATCAAAGTGTATAACGTCAACGCCAGGGATTCAAGGCGCAAACAGAATCCTGTCGCGATGAACCAGGAATTATCGTAATTGCGACACACTCGATGCTGAGGATATGGAAGAACCACTTATGCAGACTCTTAAACGGCGATGACGAACAACATTCCGCTGTCAGGCAGAACGAACGATCCAATACTGGCAACAACAGCGAAAACTGCCAACCACCCGATCTGAGTGAAGTGTGGATAGCGATATCTAAACTCAAGCTTAACAAAGCTACCGAAAATGACGGCCCTCCCGCCGAGCTTTATAAAGCCGGGGATGATGACGACTTGGTAAGTGACATCCACCAACTCAAAAACAAATCTGGTCGAATGAATAGGTATGCCTGACGAATGGAACTTCAGCATCGTTTACCCGATCCACAAAAAAGGAGACCCTCTAAGCTGCGCCAACTACAGAGGCATAAGTCTCCTCAATATCGCTTTCGACATCCTATCTGCCGTAATATGTGAACGCCTGAAACCGTTTACCAACAACCTGATCGGTCCTTATCAGCGTGGCCAGGAAAGTCCACAACCGATCAATTTTTCACACTTCGGAAGATCCTGGAAAAAACCCGAGAAGTCCAAATCGATACCCACTGAATATTCATCGATTTCAAAGCAGCATTTATAGAGACGAACTGTACAGAGCCATGTCTATAGTTTTGGTAAACCGTCCAAACTCATCCGTTTGTGTAGGATGACGAGAATTCTCGCTGCTCCATCAGCGGTACATTCGATACCAAAAAAGGATTCAGGCAGAGCGATGCGCTTCAATTTGAAGAGGATTGTGCAAAACTCCCGAGCCAGCACCAGAGGCACAATTTTCCAAAAATCGGTACAACTACTAGCATACGCCGACGATATTATCATTGGTAGGACACAACGTGATGCCATAGAGCCATGTTTGCTAGTACAGAGAAGGAAGCGGCAACAGTGGGTTTAGCAGTAAATGAGGGCAAGACAAAGTATATGCTGTCAACATGAAAGGACTCACAACTTCGACGAATTTGCACAGAACGTCACTATTGACATTGACATTGAACGTTGAGGTAGTACGGGACTTTGTCCTTCCCGGCTCCGCTGTTAACTCTGACAACAAGATCTCGTCAGAAATTAAACGAAGAAATACTCTTGCCAACCGCTGTTTCCTCGGGCTAAGAAGGCAATTCAGAAGTAAAGTCTGCATTCGAACTATTAAGGAGACCCTATATAAGACCCTGATCATCCCAGTTCTACTCTACGGTGCTGAAGCATGAAGCTTATCAAAACTGGATGAAGAAATTCTTCGTCGATTCGAGAGGAACATTTATCGAAAAATCGTAGGTCCCGTTTGTGTTGACGATCTATGGAGACGAAGATTCAACCAAGAACTATACGAGCTGTAAAGCGACATGACCCTGGCCAAAAAACTTCGCATTGGACGTTTAAGATCGGTAGGACATGTAGAACGAATGGACACCAATACTCCGGGTCGCAGAGTCTTCGATTCCCAGCCAGACGTCGGACTCAGTATAGGAAGACCTCGCCTTAAGTGGCGCGCACATGTAGAAACCGACCTCAACCAACTTGTAGAGGCATGTTGGTTGAGGGCCAGGTTTATTCCGGACTGAAGCGCCACTTAAGAAAGTAAGTGAGTATGTAGACAGGACTGAGTCCTGGATGGAGCAAGTCTCGACTGAAAAAGAATTCGTTGGATTTTTTTTTATTTTTTTGAAGCATTATAAGGCCAAGGCACCCAGTGACCTATGGTTCAAGGAATTCAGGGAATTACTCGTAAAGCTTCACACAAGAGAATCTTCGGAATCCTCGAGGTTCAAGATAAGGAGAAATGCCGTAAATCTGTTTTAAGGACATTCTCGCTTGGAGATAGGCTAGCAGCAGTGTGCCGAACAGAATGGAAGAATGACTTGTTACCAACAAAAAAAAAAAAAACCTCGAATCTCTGCAGTTCGTAAGATATTTGTAAATGTGTGTGTAGAACAAGAATCTTTGCAATTTGAGTTTTGAATAGAAAAAGGATAAAAAAGGAAAACAAAGTCAAACTGCAGACGTTTCAACTTTGGTCTACGAAAAGAAAACCCGTCAGCATATCAAACCCCATAAAAAAGTATCTCAACTGAGAATGCAAAATTTAATCTTTTTATTTTTTTTTTTATTTTTTTGAGTGAAATTTTAAACGCTTTTGTCTGGTGTCTAGTTTTTTATGACACGCAGGAATGAGTTTCCCGTTCATTTCCTTTATGGCTTCAATGTGGAGTGCATGAAGTCGCATAAAAAGGTTGAAAACCCCCCAAAAAAAATAACAAAACACCAGCACCCTCTCAACATATTGCGGGTATCTAATGTATGGAAAGGATAATACAAAGGAAAAAAATGGAAAAGGATCGAATGTTTGCAAAACTGCGTATTATTTGGTGTGGCTTACTTTCTCAAAAGTCAAGAAGTTGTCGTCTGCATGTAATAAAGTGCTGGAACTTGAAATAAAGGGTCTAACGAAGGTACACTTATCAATTTATAAGCGTTTGCTTATTTATTTAGTGCTATTATCTGAAGAGCTTAATTTTTAAAGTTCAGAGACGGTAGTTGGCAAAAACTGAGATGAGAAATACTTAGGTCCTTAGAAGTTTCACTGATACTGGTTTTCAGTATCCGGTTGATCAATTCAGAGTACATAGATTCAAGGAATTTTATTGCGTAGGAGTTATCTATTTAAGGTCGATCCGAATGCAAAATGGCGATGGAAAGAATAGGTGATGCATGTCTACAGAGACTGTAGGATGGATGATGAATCAGTAAAACGATTGATGGGTTTCAAATATTTTTAAACATTTAGTTCGTACGCTAGTTTTTGCAGTATTTTCTGGATAAGCAAACAGTTGAGAGTTAAGTTCTCAAAATATTACAGTGGGTCTTGAGTTTATATGTAAGAAAGCAGAGATATGCTGTGGAGCAACTAGAGTATGCACGGGTTTCCTTTAACCGTAGTAAAATATGACTCTCAACGCCATTTTTTTCCTTGCATATTACAATTATTCCACGAATAAGCATGAATTGGTTAGTTACTCCGAATCAGTTGTCACATTTTTGGTTGCAGTGTTTCTCTCATTGGGTTTCTCAAACTGTGCTCTCTCTATACTCTCCCGTTCTCAAGATGTTATGAAGATGATGTACATACGTTTTAATGGAAAGGAAATGCAAGCCTAAAGATTGGTCCAACGCAAGACGCTTAGAGGCCATATCTATGTTAGCGTCACTAAGCTGGATATTTGCTCAGGAATAATTGAAACTGATATTTATGACCATAACGCCATTTTATATGCCAAAAGAGGCCTAAATAGTAGACGAACTTCTGGAAAATTTACAGTAAAACATATTAACCAACAAAAAGTAACGAAGAAAAGCTAGAATGGGCCGTGCAAAAAGGTGATACAATGGTATGACATCCACTTCGGATCAAAAGTTAATGAAAACATCGATTATTCGTGACTTTTTAAGAGTTAAGTTATGTATGTTGGCAGCACTGGTTGGTAATGGCGTCCAAATGTCATCTGTCAAAGTGAAAAGTTTTCAGTTTAATCATGGAAAAACTTACAAACGGCCGCATAGGGCAAGTAAGTTAGTTAAGAAGTTGATATGTAGGCTACTTTTTTCATGAATTTTTGTCTAGCATGTAAATTAGTTTCAAGAAAAATAAAATACATATTATGAACGTAATAATCGACCTGGTGAATCAACAATTCGAGATGTTATCACCAAATTTCGCAACAAATTTACTTTGTTGGACATTAAACCATCGACTCGCATGCGTACAGTGCGTACCGAAGAGAATGCTGCAGTCGTAGCGTCCAATGTTAATGAAGATCGTGAAATGTCAATTCGTAGCCGTTCTCAGCGTTACTCAACCACTTGGAAAATTTTACGTGTCGATTTGGGTTTGAAAGCCTTTAAAATTCAACTTGAAGCCGAATTCCTACCACGACGTCTAATTATTGTTGAATGGGCCTTAGAACAACTCCATGAAAATCCGCTGTTGTATCGAAAAATTGTGTTCAATGTTGATGCTCATTTCTGGCTCAACGGATACGTAATTAAGCAAAACCGTCACATACGGAGTGATCAACAGCAACAGGCCATACAAGAACTACCGATGCATCCCGAAAAAAAACGACAGTTTGGTGTGGTTTATGGGCTGGTGGCATCATCGGTCCATTTTTCTTCAAAGACGGCCGTGGAAGGAACTCAACCGTCAACTGCGAACGACATTAAGCCATGATACGCGACTATTTTTTGCCCCAGTTGGCTGAGTCGAACTTGGTTGACATGTGTTTTCATCAAGACGGTGCCATATGCCACATAGCTCGTGATAGAATGGAAATGTTGAAGGATGAATTTGGTGAGCTTATCTCTCGAAATGGCCCTCTGAGTTGGCCGCCAAGATAATGCGATTTAACGCCTCTTGATTATTTCTTATGGGGTTATGTAAGGTCGTTAGTCCACATGGACTAACGAATTTACATAATAAAGCCTAACACGATTGAAGCCTTACAGGATATCATAACACGCGTAATTCGTGGAATACAGACCGAAATGCTCGAAAAAGTGACGCAAAATTGGACCTTCCGAATGGACCTTTTGAAACGGAGCCGCGGACAACATTTACATGAAGTTGTGCTTAAAACATAAATGGCAAAGGCCTTTTTATCAATTATAATAAAATTTTTGAATATTTGATTCGAATTTGAGTGTTTTATTGGATTTAAAAAAAACTACGCCTTAAGAATCACCCGTTATAAAGGAGGAATTAAAAATAACACGGAAAATTACAGGCCAATCGCGATTTTCTCAGCTGTTGAAAAATTTATGAAGGATGTAATTGTTAGCCGAAAACATAATTTTATTACCAAACACAACTAAATTCATAAAAACCAATATGGATTTCAAAAAAATATATTAGTACCCGATTGCTATTGGGAGAGTTTTCCAATACGGTTAATGCTGGACTAAACAAAAACCATCACGTCCTTGTACTATTTATCGATGTCAGCAAAGCATTCGATACTCAAACGCACGGAAAACTTATTGAAAATGTAAGTAGAATTGGTTTGAAAGGAGTTCTGGCAAACTGTCTTAATAGCTCTCTTAACAATAGAACCATCAAAGTCAAGGTGTCTGATACAATAAGCGAAGCAACTTTGGTGTACCGCAAGGTTCTAAATTGGGCCCGATTTTATTTATTCTCTTTACCAACGACCTTATGTGGTTATTGAAAAGAAGTACTTCCTGGCAATCGTGGTAAACACAAACACCTTAATTCAGCTGTAGAGGTATTGCAAAACGAGTTCAAAGCCGTCTCTAAGTGGCGTCATGATAATGCGTTGGTTACAAACACACAGTGATACACATTCGAACCGCATTCAAGCGAGAGGAAAAGTACTAAATATACCACCGAAATGACTGATGTCCACTATCAGCCAACAACGAAGCAATTAAGGTCATCAAAATTATAAAGTATCTCGGAGTAACCATTGACGAGCTTGAGCTTGGCTTGAGCATGTAAATGTCCTGCGTCTTCAACTAAAGAGCACTATTTTTGCAATGGTGTATCTTAAGCGACATTCAAATCCAGAAGTTTTGAATGAGTGAGTAATAAAACAGGTTTATTACTCACTATCCGATTCGCGTATTAGATACGGAATACTTGCAAGGGAAAACGCTGCAGGAACTCATTTGGACAAAATGTCTAACCTACAACATCATCTTGCTAAAATTGTTAAAACCAGTCATTTAAATCTTAAAATTTTTAGATGTTAATGCAATCTTCCAGATGACAACAGGTCTACAATACATGAATGACCAGTGATTTCTGCGGCTTATATGCAGCACAGTTAACACAAGAAGACGAGCCCAGTGGATGTTAGACATTCCGGAAACATACAACGTTTACGGAAAAGGAGAACGAAAGTAACAAAAATTATTTATTTGCTTCCTAAATTTTTTTAAAGCCATTCCGAAAGAAAGAAAGAAACGGAAAAAGAGCTGAAAAAAAAACTTCATATATTCTTTGTAAAGTTAAAGTTATAATTAATGAATTTAATGAAATAAAGGCATTAGCGAACGCATTGAAACAATCTGCACCAAAGCCCCATTCGCCAAAATAAGCCTTATATGCACTCACGCCCCTACGGGGGAACTTGGTGATATATAGCGAAAGATTGCTTCTACGAGCTTTTCACAAGACAAGAGCGACTACCAAAACGAGATGTTAAATTTGTGTAAAATTCGAAAATATGATAGCAATAGCAGTATTTTCGGGAAACATAGCTACACCACAACATGTCGGTCTCCAGATCAGATGGGCTAACATCTACTTGGACCACTACATTGTTGAAGCCAAGGTAAGAATCCGAACCAACACGTCACAATTGCAGTGAAAAAATTTAATGTCGAAAAAACTGCAATCGCAAAAGATTACTCCATGACCTTCAGAAAACGCGTATCCTTTAACCTCTCTATTAACACTATACCACCAGAATCTAATTTCAAACAACAATAGCAACAAACCATTAGATCAGCCTCAACTGGTGTGCTAGATTTCTCGCTCTAGAGTCTCAGAGCCATAAATAAGGCCTACAACAAGGCTAAGTAGCAGGTGAAATCGAGGGCTCTATGGGAAAGAAAATAAGTGGTGAACACCTCTTTCAGAAACAAGAAAAAGAGCAAGAAAAACGCGCGTCCGAGGATTTTCAGAGGTGTACCACTCCAGGAATGATGTTCGCAAGTTTTACCAAAGTGACAAATCGTCGGCTGGATGCTATCTTGTTCAAAACGCCATTTTTTACGAAATTAAGTTAAGTACGCAGTCTTCATAATTTTTGGACGCTCTTTCGTTTGGGGCAAACCATTTTGTTCTTTCTCTTTTAGTTTTCAAGTAACAAAGAACTGTTTTGTTCAATAGGACACTTTTTTAACGATTTGTCATGTCTATTTTGTTCAATAAACCACTTTTCATCTTTTTGTATATCGAACAATTGTTAGTATATTTTAAAAAATACTATTTCATAATTTCTATTTTGTCCAATAACCACCATTTTGGATTATTTTTTTTTTTTTTCAATTCATTTTTATTTTGTTTTTCTTAAAAACTATCTTAAATGCTAGACAAAAATTCATGAAAAAAACTAGCCTACTTATCAACTACTTAACTAACTTACTTGCTCTATGCGGGCACCCTAAATTATACAATAACTTAATTCTAATGCCTTTCGGCCTATTATCTAATATATAAAAATATAAAGTAACAAAATTTTTACCAAGAAAACTTTGAAAAACTTGGTTCCTCGTCTTTTTTTATTTTATTTAAACTTACATACTAATTAAAACTACTTATCGACTAACTTAAGCTACTTAAAATTAATTAAAACTACCTAAAAATAACTTAAAAACTAGAACAGCCACAGCAAGCGTTTTTTTTTTTTTTTGTGCCACCATGGCTGCTTTGCACCTAAACCTAAGACTAAAACTATGTAAGTCGGCCATAAAATTACAATTTTAAGTCAACTATCCTATCTATCATTCAACCACCACAACAGGTTCTCCTGTTGTGACCTACTCCGACGGTCCCAATCGGACACACTCCTGCTGAACCGCAGGCGCTCTCCTCCGCCCTGAGCGACGACGTCTCGGTCGTATAGGAGCCGCCTATCCACAGTACGTCGGAAGACGTGGTAGATTAGCGGAACCGCCGATCTGTCCTGTATCGGCCCTCGACTATCCAAATATAGGAAAGCTTCGGGTGGAATAAAGCCGCTTAAACGCGCACTCTCAAAATATTCATCATTGGGATAGAAGGCCCCAAAGATGAGACTATTGTTCGAAGCCATCGCTCTTGCAGCGTGAAACCGAATGAGTTTCACCAGAAACTTGTCTATTCGGTTTATGTTGGCCCCGTTGTATAGGACCTGGTTGGAATAGTATTTTGTGTAGTCAGATACTGGTGTTCTGTGAAGTCCAAGGCAGCTCCTCAGACACTGCCTCTCAAACACCCGTATCTTTTCCATTTGAGATGGGGCAACGTTGAACCACACCGGGCACCCATAGGCAATCATTGGCCTAATGAGGGCCATGTAGCAAATCACCTTCACCCTGCTGTCAAGACGACTGCTATAAAACAATCGTCTTGTCAGGGCAAATGCTCCCCTAGCTCTAGCCAGAGCAGCATCTACATGTCTTCCGAAATATAGATACTGATCTAACCAGATGCCAAGGTACTTTACTACACTTTTACTCGCCAGTGGCTGTCCGTTTGGTCCCACGATCACCAGCTTTCGCCAGTTCTTTCTCGTATCCCTAGAGGCCCTAGACAACGGTGTCCTAAACAGGATAGTTTCTGTTTTCTGAAAGTTGATTTTCAACTTCCAGTCATCAAAATATCTCTGGACCTTGTCGAAATCCCGCTGCAAAAGAGTTCGAATGACTTCGACAGTAGAGGCTGTTCTGTACGCGATAAGATCGTCCGCATACGCAGTTTCCTGAGTAAGACTGCCTATCATATCACTGGTGTAAATGCTGAAGAGAATCGGCGAGTTTACCGCTCCCTGTTGCAGACCATTCCTAATGAAAAATTCTGTGGTAGAAGTTACATTGCCACTTTTGACAACAAACGTTCTACCAGTCAGCATGTCATGAAGCATATATAGCAGTGGTTTACTTATGCCAAGTCTGGTCAGCTTTAGATAGAGGCCCTCTAACCATACGGTGTCAAAACCCTTCTCTAAATCAACCAGACATGCACCCGTGCACTGTTTTTTGGCTTTGTTCCATTGTATATCAGAGACGAGTTTGGAGGCGGCATGAATACAGTCATGTCCAGCCTTGAAACCAAACTGGTTCTCTGGTATCATATTATTGTCCTCGGACTTTTCGAAAATCTTACTCGGAAGGAGACTTATCGACAGGAAATTCGCCGGATTGGAGTTGTCCTTTCCCTTTTTCGGGAGAGGATGAACCACCGCTGTTCCAACGCAATGGATAACATGCATTATTCAGCGCGTTGTTGAACAGCGTGGCGTAAATGTCCACAGCTTCAGGTGGTAAGTGTCGCAGTACAATGTTGGATATACCATCGACTCCGGCTGACTTCTTTTTCTTTATGGAATCGAAGATGATCTGGAGTTCCACCTTCGAGATTAACAGGGGGCTAGACCCACTTCGCTCGGCGACTATGGCGTTGGCCAAGTTTTCGTTATCAAACCCGATGAAACCACGGTTCTCAGGTCGCCATTGCGTTATGTCGTTTCGGAGATAGAAATTATGGAGCAGGGCATTGTTTTCCAGGACGCGGTTCGGGCGAATGCTATCATTTACCTTATACACTTTCTGAAAGACAGCCCCCACTGCCTCCACTTTCTCCTGAGGATCTTCAATAACATAGAAATCGTCGTCGAAGACGGCTTCCCCCGGATCAATTCCTGCTGTCAAAAGTATGTTTGTATTGTCAGTTGTTCGTTGGAGCTTAATACACGGAAGGTCGTTATGACCTTTCCTCCTAAAGATCTTATTAATTTGTGGAAACATACTCGGGTCGCTGGAATTTACGGCCCGAATTCTGTTAATCCAAAACAAATTAATGGACAACCGATAGTTCTCCTTGATCAATTGGTTGATGTTTTTGATCGACGCCTTCAGTGTACTAATCTCCGTTTAAGTCTTGTCAGAAGTCCGCTTTTTTGTCTGTGTAGTGCGTCAATGGTCGCGTTTCTGTACGTAGATGTTATGTCATGTTCTTTGTATTTCGGTATCGTCCTGTTCATTGTTCGTTGAATCGCTTCGTCCATTTGTTGTAAGTATTCGTCGATTTCGTTGTTTGTTAGGTTTCTGTTGTTTGGGGGTGAAATGGCCCTCGAACGTAGTTCTCTTGATAAGGCGTTGGTGAAGCGAGGCCAGCGCATCTTACCGTAGTTGTAAGAATGCACAGGCACATACTCCTCCAGCGCCAGAAGCTCGTTCGGAAGCTGTATTACGGCGGCGAGTCCGCAGTGATCACTGTCGTACTCAATCGTCCGTAAACAGTTTCGCGGGTGTTGACCTACTCTGTTAGTTACTGTCAGTCTTGTGTCTCGCAGTAAAAGATCCAGGAAAGCACCGCTTCTCGGAAACGATGGCCTATCTGTGGCGAGAATGTCGATCCTATATTCAACATTGTAGTGGACCATCCAATTGTAAAGATGGTTACCCCGAGGATTTTGTAATTGATTTCCCCAATCTTCGTGTTTGGCATTTAAATCTCCGGCCAAAAGATAAAAGTTCTCCACTGAGTTCAGTCTTAGAGATTCGAAAAGTTTTCCGAGCTCTGTTGTAAAAAGTGTAGGCTGAGGTGCTTCCGGTGCGTAGGCCGCTATCACATACAGTCGCTTCCCTTGTTGGAGAGGAATGCATATGACGCAGGCTTCCAGCAGCCGGAATCGGCGCACTTCACCACTATATATGACCTTATAACTAATGCCTTTTCGTATAAAGATGGCGACCCCGCCTCCTTGAGTGGAGTTGGGTCGGTCCCTTCTTACGATATTGTAATTACTATTAGTCAATGTATGCTTCTGGTTTAGCTTAGTTTCGCTAGCCATAAGTACATCGGGACTTTGGTCTGTAAGCAACTGGAAAAGATTAGCTCTACGTTCGATCCTAATCAGTGAATTTACATTCACAGCCAGGATCTTTAAGGGTCTCTCTGACAGCGCGCCCATTACGATCTAATTTGCGTTAAGCTCGGCAACAAGGAGTAGATATAGTCTACTCTTGACGCCTGCTCCCGTAACTGGTTTTGAAGACCGGTTAGCTGACCTTGAATGGCCCGCAACGCAGTCAACAAATCCGCATCCACTGCTGGAGCCTGAGGCACGGGGGCCTGTCTGGCTTCCTTAGGTGGATGCTGTACCGTTTTTCCCTTTGGATTTTGGATGTTTTGTTCAATATGCGTATGTACTTTCTTCATTTCTATTTTGTTCAATATCCAATTAATTTTACTTTTTGTTCAATATCCAACCGTATGCTTTCATTCTCTTTTGTTCAATATCAAACGAGACCACCGTTGTTGCATTTGATTTCCGTATATTCTCATTGATTACTGATCTTTCGGTGGTTATGCACGTCAGTATCTGCTGTGCATTGTGATAAAGATCGATTCTAAAGACACGTAAGGTTTTAGCTTCTATGTTAATATTTGATTTGTTTTTATTTTACAGTGATTGAATTTTAATTATTTTTATTTTGCAGTGTGTAATGGAGGGAATCGAATATTTATCTTCACCCGAACCTGAATTGCCGGTTGAGGTTTCAATGTAATAAAGGAACTAATGCCAATTTTTCCTTTTTCTAAGTTGCTTTCTTTTTTTTCAGGATTTTAAATGATATTGATTTATCTAGGCCCAGATAACAGGGCTACAATCGAACCGTCATTGAACAATGAGATACGAGAATCTGAGCAAGAGTCGGAATTTTCACCGAAGAAACTTTACGTGGATCGGGTAAGAAAAAAGTTACAACTCCCTCGTTATGGAAAAGAAACGTAAAAAAGAAATTGCGCCAGAGTGGAAAGGAATATCATAATGCAAAAGGTCGCAAGTGTAGAAAACCTAAAATTCAAGTTTTGTCCAGTAGTACTATTACTTGCAGTCATGATTGTTTTACAAAATTTTTGGATGAAGATCGCGAAGAAATATTTAATTCCTTTTGGATATTGAACGACACCGAAAAAGGGCAGTTTTATTCTAAATTTGTAAAAAGGCTGCAACCAAAACGAAAAAGAACAGACAAAACTGAATCGAGAAAGAATTTTACGTTTAAGTATTTCTTTGAAAAAGAAAACCATTTGTTTGATGTCTGTAAAAAATTCGACAAAATATAAAAAAACAGGTACTCATTCCGCTCCTAAACATGGAAAATTTATTAAAAAAGTTACACCAGAAGAAAATTTGGAAATACTGAAAGAACATATAGAACGTTTCCCAGTAATGGATTCTCACTAATGCCGAACAAACACAAAAAAACAATATCTCGAAGCTGGACTTTCATTGACGAAAATGCACAAAATGTATGTTGAGAAAGTTAAAAAGCCTGTCGGGTATATTTTATTTACCGAAAAGTTTTTAATGAGTCTTTCAACTTGTCTGTTTTCAAGCCTAAAAAAGACATTTGCGATAAATGTGCTAAGTATAAAGCTACGAAAAATCCAAATGCTACTGAAACACGAGATTTCAATACACATCGGAGCTATCATAATAAAGCGAAGGTTGAGCGTGATATCGATCGAAAGAATAATCGTGAAGATATGGCAGTTATTGTGTATGACCTTCAAAACGTATAAAATAAGAACTTATTTATCCGCCAGCCCCGGCAAACACTCAATCCACTTCTAATTATCCAAACTTCATACACTCCCATGTTCTCAATCCTGCCCCGCCCACTGCTGCCTCCAATGCTGCTCTTCCCGCTCTTTCTCTTCATAAAGAGACACCTTCCCTGCAATTTTCGATCCTCTACTTCCCCCAGCTGTTAAACTTACTTCTAAGTTTTCAAACCACATTTCCTCCCCCAACGACCTTGATGGCCGATATACTATGGCACGACTAAGAGATCACAGGCTTTTCGAAAATGTTCGACTTTACCTTGCCTACTTATTTGATAAGCCTGAATCCATCTGTATTGACGGAAAAATCAAAACAAACGTTCAGATATCTATCCAAAAAGAAGGCCTTCCTATTGATCCTGCTGCACTGCGAAAAATCTACAACCGTTATCACGAGGGTTTCAACATTTCGTCGGCCACCGTGGACAAAGACTTATCTGCTTTTGCTTCTCATATCAGTTCTAAACGTATCTCACACCTTCAAAGAACCCGTGCTGACCACAACAAATTTTTTCGTCCATAATTTGATAGCAGGACTTCAGCAAACCTCCCATTATAGCGTTCCTCTAACCTTTTACTATCAGAACGTAAGGGGCCTGCGTACAAAAACCCAAGCTGTTCTGCGCCAGTCTCATGCTCTTCCTTTCGATATATACGCTATAACTGAAACCAATCTGATTCCCGATATAAAGAACCCGGAATTATTCCCACCCATATTTAATGTCTATCGGGACGATATCAGCCGCCCAACGGATGACTCCCCTTGTCGAGGTGTTCTTCTTGCTATTCATAACGACCTGGACTCTTCTCCGATTGCTACTTCTTCGTCTTCAAAACTCGACTTTGTTGCAATAAAAATAACACTCCCCCACAAGTCCCTATACGTAATGTGTTTCTACATTCTGCCGGCCCAACCTATTGAATCCTACCAACTTGCTGTTAATGCGATCGATCAAGTAATAGAGTTATCTGAATCCTCTGACGACATCATTATTTTCGGCGACTTTAACCTGCCTCAACTACACTGGGATTTATCTGATGATGAATCGTTTTTCATTGCTTCAAATCCCAACTCAACTAAAGAATGTCTCTTCATTGATCGACTAACCGACTCAAGTCTATGCCAAGTTAGCGGCATCTCTAATTATATGGGTAGGCAGTTAGACCTAATCTTCACTACTTACCCACTTAACTCCTCTGTCTCACTCTCCCACCTGCTTCTATCAACTATTGACAACCTTCACCCCCCGCTTCTTCTTTCTTTTTTTCACGACCCTCCACTACAGCCCACACCCCCCGCTGGCCTCCCGTGTTATGATTTTCATAAAGCCAATTTCCGGAAAATAAATGAACACCTCAGCAAAGTCTCATTTGAGTTTGCCAATCTCCCTGTAAATGATGCCATCTCCTTGTTTTACAGAGAACTATTTGCTTCTATCTCCCTTTTTGTCCCTATTTCTCGGCCAAAACCCTTCTCTACATCCCCTCCATGGTACAATCGAAGACTCCGATCGTTACGCAACAAGAGAAACAAATTATGGTCAGTTTTCCTTCGAAACAAGTCTTTTTCTGACTTTTCCAACTATCTCGGCTCATACCTTCAATTCACTCAGGCTTATAACTCCCTCTATCAACGATATGTTGACAATGCGCAAGTCAACCTTATAAGCGACCCTAAATCTTTTTTCCGATTCGTTAACTACAAGAAAAAATCTGACGGTTACCCTCCATCCCTCTCTTACGAAAACATATCTTCAAGTGATCCACACAATCTTTTGCCGACAACTCCTTTGTTCCAGATCCCTTTTATTTCAACTACCTACCTGACTACTCCATTGGTCCCTTTCTCTCTCAAACTTTAGAACCTACTGTAATTGAAAATAAATTACAAAAACTTAATGATGAATACTCACCAGGCCCAGATGGTATACCCGCTATTTTTCTTAAGAAGTGCTCCCTCGTGCTCTCCTACCCCCTTTCGCACCTCTTTAAACTCTCGCTATCACAAGGCGTCTTTCCTCATATATGGAAGTCCTCCTTCATAACGCCAATTCATAAAAAGGGATTAAAGAGCGAAGTTACTAATTATCGCCCGATAGCCAAACTTTCGCATATACCCAAACTCCTGGAAAGTATTTTGTACGAATCCTTAAGCTTTCAATGCAAGTCTTTAATTTCTCAAAACCAACATGGCTTTCTAAAAGGTAGATCAACCACCACAAACCTCGTTGAATTCACGTCCTCTGCGCTGTCGGCCTTAGAAAGGGGTAAAGAAGTCGATGTTGTTGCAACCGATTTTAGTAAAGCTTTCGATAAGATATCCCACAAATTAATCCTTCTCAAATTGTCTACCCTTGGTTTTGAACCAATACTGCTGAAATGGATATCCTCTTATCTGGAAAACCGTTTCTATAGCGTTCGCTTCAGGTCCGTCCTATCTGCCCCATTTCTGGCCACCTCTGGTGTACCACAAGGCAGTCATCTAGGTCCCCTTCTCTTCATCTTAACTATAAACGATTTGGAAAGGGTTGTTAAACACTCCTCTATCTCTCTCTATGCCGACGACACCAAATTTTATAAACACATATCTTCATCACAAGACCCCTGCTTGCTTCAACAAGATCTAGATTCTTTTTCTATTTGGTGTCTCAAAAACTGCCTAGAGCTAAATGTTGCGAAATGCCAATCCATCACCTTATCACGTAAGTACAACAAGTCCCCTCCCCGTCTTTACCTTCTTAATGATCAACCTATACCCATCGTACAGTCTCTTCGTGACCTTGGCATATTGTACGACCGGGAACTTAATTTCCGTTCGCATACTGACGAGATAATTCGTAAAGCCAATTCATCCCTTGGGTTTATTAAACGGTGGTCAAAGGAATTCTCTGATCCCTACGTAACCAGATCTCTCTACATCACTTTCGTCCGCCCCCTCCTCGAATACGCCAGCCAAGCATGGTCACCCTATCAGCAAGTTCATGTAGCCACAATCGAAAGCATACAACGACGTTTTCTTCGATTTGCCCTCCGCGGTCTTTCTTGGAACGATCCCCTAATTCTGCCTCCCTATCATGACCGCCTCAAACTCATTAACCTGAATAGCCTTGAGGACCGGAGAGAAGCTGCAGACATTCTCTTCATTCATCGCCTCCTCTCAGGCATTATCGGTAGCCCGTCTCTTTACAGCTCCATCTTCTTTAATACTAACCCTCGTAATTTAAGACACCCCCGTCTCTTCTATCTGCCAACCCACCGCACGTCCTACGGCTCAAACGAACCAATTTCCCGTATGCTACGGAAAGTAAACTCAAACATTTCCATTTTTGATTTCAACCGTAGCTCTTCCTCCATTAAACTTAGCCTCCTTCTACATAAACCCTAGCTTTTACTCCTAGTTATAAGTCTTAGTTTTTAGTTCTAGTATTGTAAGTATTGTATTGTTTTTTTTTTTTTTCTAGCTTGTATTAAGCCAAATAAATGGGACATTTTGCCCCACCAAAATTAAACTTAGGCTAAAAAAGAATTACGGTTTTGTTTTTGGTTTCTAAAACAGAATGTATTTTTTATTAACTTTTTTATAAAATAAAGATTTGAATTGAGAAACAAAAAAGTCTTTTTACTTAAACCCACATGATTTTGATGCTCTCTAAAAAAACATTGCAACATTTAGTATATGTTTTCTTGTTTCTTTCAAAATTCGTTACTATCAGCTTTAAGCAATAAAACTATTTTTGTTCTATATAACAAACATAATCAACATTATGTTTCTTCTATGTTTGTGTTTTTTTCTTTGTTGTTCAATATTGAGTTTTTTTGTTCAACATCCAAAAATTTCACCAACTTTTTGTAACTCCATATAACTTTGTTCAATATCCAAAATGACTTCCTTGTCGATTTTAATTTATAACTAATTCAACATAAAAGGAAAATAATGTCTGTGACTTGTTTTATAAACAAAATTGTTAAGGCTTTCAGAAAAAAATCAATACCAATCAAAAAGTATCTGATATAAACAAAAATTTTCAATCTGAACTTTAGAAATCGTTTTCCCAACATTTTGAAAAATGGACATTGAACAAGACAGCATCCAGCCGACGAAATGTCAAAGCAAGGGATACATATGGAGGAAGCACTTCTGCTGAGAGTTAAACGCTGATGATGAACAAATAACCTCTCAGGCAGATCGAACCTTTCCATATTAGCGACAACAGCGGAAACTAAATACCAACCAACTTCAGGGAAGTGATGATAAAAATATCTAAACCTAAGCTTGAAAAGGCTGCCGGAAGTAATGACCTTCATCCCGAACTCTATAAAGTCGGGGGAATGATTCGGTTTGCAACAAGCCCAAACTTTAAGGCAAAATTTGGTCGGATGAAAGCATGACTGAAGAATGCGACATCAAATCGTTTCCCTAATCCACAAAAAGGAGTCCCTCTGAACTGCGTCAACTACAGAAACATATGTAACCTCAACATCACCTGCAGTAATATGTGAACGCCGGAATTCATTTACCAACAACCAGATCGGCCACTACTAGCGTGGTTATAGGACAGGGAATTCCACAGCTGATCTAATCTTCACACTTCGGTAGGCCATGGAAAAAAACCAAGAAGTTCGAATCGACACCCAGGTTCTTTTATAGAGACGAATTATACAAAGCCATGCCTAGCCATGAGCCATGATGATGGAGAATACTCTCTGCTTCATCAGGGTGAGGAAAAACCTCAATGAAACACTCGGGCAAGGCGATGCACTATCATACGACTTCTATAACACAATTCTTAAGAGGATTGTGCAAATTTTAAACCAACACCAGAGGCGCAATCTTCTTTGAATTTGTATAACTACTTGCATACGCCGACCATATTGACGTTTTTGGCAGGACTCAACGTGATGTCATAGCCAAGTTAGCAGTATAGAGAAGGAAGCGGCAAAAATCGGGTTAGCAGTAAAGAAAACAAGACCAAGTGTATACTGTCAACGCGAAAGGACACAAAACATCGACGAATTGGACAGAACGTCAACATTGACAGATATAATTAGAGGTGGTACGGGACTTTATCTAATTCGGATCCGCTCTTATCTATGACAACAACATCCCATTAGAAATTAAACGAAAAATTAATCTTGCAAACCGATGTTTCTTCAGGCTATGCAGGCAAGCCCTTACTCAAACTACTAACGAGGACCTTTACAAGACCCTGACCATCCCAGTCCTTCTCTACAGCGCTGAAGTCCTTGATCATTTTGAGAGAAAAATTGTTCGACAAATCTTCGGTCCGGTTTGCGTTGACGGGCTATGGAGACAAAGATTCAACTACGAACTATATGAGCTATACAGCGGCCGTTCAAGATGGCTTCGACATGTAGAGCTAATGGAAACCAATACTCCGGCTCACAAATTTTTCGATTTCCATCCAACATTCGAACGCAGTAGAGGAAGACCTCTCCTTAGTGGCTGTAGCGCAAAAGTAGAAACCGACCTCAGCCAACTTGAAATTCGCAACTCGTGTCAATTAGCTAATAACCGGGCAGAGACACATTTGTTGAAACCCAGGTTTATTCCGGACTGTAGCGCCACTTAAGTAAGTTGGTAAACATCAATAATTGTGAAAAGCTCATCTCAACTCTGCCCTTCAGAATCGGCGTAAAACTGAAGGTCCTGCCATCGTTCAAGATGCACACGCATGATTGGTTGTGAAAGCTATCTAGAAGCTGAGCCCTGGGTACTAAATAGCCTGCTAGTGGTAATCAACAATTTTATATTTTTTTCCCGACTATGTCAGAACAGTCCTCTCTTGGTTGATTTCTTCAAATCCATTTTCCATAATGACTTAAAAAAAAAAACTCGCCAATTGAGTAGAATTACCCTAGATGCTGAGACAAAGTAGGCAAAACGGCAGTGCCGCGGCCGGTGGAAAGTCAAGTTAAGTCAACTGACCACACGCTGTCACATCTAATTACAAGCTATTCCCGCCAGTGGTTGGTTTCAAACCAACCTGCCAACATGTAAACACGCTTGAATATGAAATACGAAAGTCCTACGACTTCATAACTTGAGTGGCTCGTTATCGTCCAAATATGGCGACGAATCGCTATTTTATGGCAGCAATCCGATTATGATATACCAATAGCCAATAACCATTATGATTGGTCATTTGGAGACACGGCGTACGCGTCCCCAGTCTGTCACTGCAAAGTTTATGTACATTGACACTGTCTCACCTGTAGCTGCTGTAAATAACTACAAGTCTGCGTATAAGACGGCGGTGCGCAGTCGCAGTAGCTGCTAGCGGCTATTCATGCGTTCATTTAATTGATCAGCGTCGTCGTCGGCGGTGATAGTGGCGGCAACTTTATGTGACAAGTCGAAGTGGAACTTGACGATGTAATAGGCCCGCGAATGCTCATGAAGATGGGCTTATTAAAATTTACATGTTTTTGCATGCATATTCATGACTTTATGAGATACATAAAGTTTGCATGCTATCATGTTGCGACTGAATGTTGACAACAACTATTAAGCCTCCAGCTGTGTCATGTTTGGTAAATTTGCAGGTGACCAATGCTTATCGCTATGAAGTCCACCTTTTTGAGTTTGGGAACACCAATTTATCAGCGAAGTTTACCAAACAGAAGAGCCTCCTTTCAGTTTGTAGTCTTTTTGAAGCTGTCGCTTCAGGCTGTAGGAAATGTAACTCTTTGGCTTTGTGGACGGCCGCAGCGCAGAGATATTGGTATTGCCACACCCAATGAGGTGAAGGATTTCAGATGAGAGTAATTAAAAGCCTGCGTTGGTTAACGCAAGAAGGATGTGAAAACTGCACCAATAACATCCATGGCAAATGAGCAGGTTGAACGATGCAACTGAACTATATCATCAATGTTTCTGAAAGGTTGGGTGTTGTAGAGCGAGGGTAGACTCTGATTGACCTTAACTTGGCAATATCCAGTGGATGTTACTCTGACTACACATCAAGTGCTTATTCTTAGCCTCCAAGTGGTAACCATCGGATACTGGTCTCTTCCAACCGGATTTGACTTGCTAAACGATAACCGCGAGTGTTGATAACACGACGAAAAACGGCGACAACATAGACAGCCAGGTCAGACTGGCACGGAATTAATACCCCGCCTGCTGTCCCGGCATATTCGGACAAAAGGTTGTCTAGTGCAAAGCAAGGGTAAGTCAGGCCCCCTTGAACAGAGATGATGGAGGATGAACCGAAAGGCCAACGTCAGCGCTCAACCTTCACGCAACGCATTTCCCTTAACCTAACGATTCATACCATACCACCAGCATCGAATGTCGAAGATCAATGGGGCAACGATGCCAACAAGCCATTAGATCAGCAGCAACTGATGTGCTAGGTTACTCGCGCCCACCAGCAAGAAACCCTTGGTTTGAAGAGGAATGCCGACAGGCAAGAACGAGACCTAAAAGGTTAAGCTGCAGGTGAAGACGAGAGCTGGCATTAAGCTCTAATGGTAGAAAAGAAGGGAAGAACACCGGCTTTTCAGAAAGAAGAAAAAAGAGCAAGATAAGCGAGCGATCGAAGATGTAGAGAGGTGTGATTCCAGGAACATCAAAGCCAATGACAGAAGGTTCGAACAGATGACTTACTAAATAACATCCACCAACTCATAAGCCAAATCTTGCCGGGCGAAAGTATGTCTGAAAAATGGAATCTCAGCATCGTTCCCAGCCAGATCCCAAAAAAAAGGCACACCCTCTGAACTGCGCCAACTTCAAAGACATAGGTCTCTTCAATATTGCCGTCAAGATCCTTTCTGCCGTAAACAACCTGATCGGCCGATATCAGTGTGGTTTTCGGCCAGGAAAGTCCACAACCGATCGAATTCTCATACTTTGGAAGATCTTGAAAAAAAAACTCAAGAAGTCCAAATCGACACCCACCACCCAAAGCCGCAACCGACAGCATTTATAGAGACGAACAATACAGAGCCATATCTAGTTGTGGTATACCGCCCAAGCTCGTCCGTTTGCGTAGGATGACGATGGAGAGTTCTAGCTGCTCTATCATGGTCGGAAATGAACTCACCGACACATGAAAAAAGTGAAACGGGTGCCTCGTGTATGGATAAAGGATTGCCTGGGACTTCGCGAGACGGAGGTGGCAATGAATCAGAATTATATCGGAGTTCCGTTTGCATGTCGGCTGATCAATTCGATAATTTACTTGGTTTGGTGAAGCCCCTGATGGAAAAAGCAGACAAACATCACAAGCAATGCGAATTGTTACAAAATTACCAGATCCATTGTTGATTATGATGGTGTGGATATTTTCACATCCTTAGCATCCATGAACAGCATATTTTTGAAATATTTCCATGCCACGGAGGATGACTTCGACTTCTTCGTGCGGAGCTTCGACAAATTAGTCTTGAATGTCACGCGAAGGAAGCACCACTTTGCTTTGGTTTCATTCACTTCGATATTCAGAACAATATCATCGACAATCTCGCCCCAGGCGCCAAGTTTGGATAATTTGTATTCGTACAAGCCGGCACCCCAAAATGCGGAACGCTTCTCCACCGCAGCACTTAAACGCTGGATTTCTTCATCCTGCCCGATTCTGATTTTTTTGACCGACGTAGTTTTGATTGCAAAGGTGGCAGAGAATTAATATCTTGTGATAATGAATCCATCCATCCCAAGCTATTTATCACAAGAACCAACAGTTTGCCTAACTGAAATCTATAACTGTTTGCTCGCAAATGGCAGAATATGCAATGTGCGGTCGCATATGGTTGGGACGCTCGCAAATGCTCGCATGTGTTCGAAAATTGTCACAAATTTTAAACGAGGGTGTTCACATGACATGCGGAAACGTCGCAAATCGATTTACGACCTAAGTATCGCATATTGTCCGCATATGGGTTGCGAGCATATGCGAGCAAGAATCGCATATTATGACGCAAAAATTGCGTCAAACTTGCAATATACATATATGAGACTTTCCCATACCGTCTGCTCGTAGCTTTAGCCTTGTAAATTTTTCACGTTCCTTTAGAACTATGAAACTAACTCCCCTCCGACACGCTGTACTTATTTATGAAAATGAATTGCTAATCACTGACAATGGCTTAAAGTCAATTCGATGACAACCGATTTTACTCTGCTTACACTTGTCAAATTGTCAAATTTTGTTAGTTTTGTCAAGCATTGGCTTAGAAGTTAGTGAGTTAGACTACTAAGCGCGGGTTGCCCGGTTCAAATCCCGAAAGTTACAACACATACGTTTTTTTCACTGCCCTACCTCTTGCATAAGTCAGACAGACATCGAAGAGTGACGCTTTCATGAAAAGCTTCTCAAATTGCCTTCCAGATTCGGCGTTAAACAGCCGGTCCCTTCCTTTGTGGCAAGAAAAAAAAAAACTTCAAACACACAAATGAAGGGATGCTACCGTCTCGTTATTGATAAGGATAAAACACCCGACGCGTTTCTTGGTTCAAATCAGACTTGCCGTCATAGCCAGCAATTCCCATCGATGAAATCAAATGACTCGATGAAATCAAATAACGGGTGATCCAAGTAGAGATACTTTTTTCAATAGCCTTTTTTGACAGATCACGTGTGAGTCGTGTCATGCTGTCATGTTATTTTTGTTTAGTATTGTTTGGCATTTCATAATGGAAAGACTTACGCGTGAACAACGTTTACAAATTGTTCAACTTTATTATGAAAATTCACGTTCTGTGAGGAATGTGTTTCGTGCACTTCGCTCAACTTATGGTCAACATAATCGGCCTACTGAGCGTACTATTCGCAACACCATCACCCATTTTGAGAACCAGCATTCATTATTGGATAATATTCGACCGAATAGACCACGTCCAGCACGCTGTGAAGAAAATAAAGCGGCCGTAGCTGAGAGTGTACACGAAAACCGTAGAGAGTCGATTCGGCGCCGTTCGCAGCAACTCGGACTGACGTATGGAACGACTTTGCGCATTTTACGTCAAGATCTTAAATTGAAAGCGTACAAAATACAGCTTGTGCAACAACTGAAGCCGCTCGACCTTCCCAAGCGACATCGCTTCGCTCTATGGGCTCTTGAAAAGTTCCAAGAAGATCCGACGTTTTCGAGGCAAATTTTGTTTAGCGATGAGGCCCATTTCTGGCTCAATGGGTATGTAAACAAACAAAATTGCCGCATTTGGGACGAAGAGCAACCTGAAGAGATTGAAGAATTGCCACTTCATCCAGAAAAAACAACGGTTTGGTGTGGTTTGTGGGCCGGTGGAATCATCGGTCCATATTTCTTTAAAAATTATGCCGGTGCGAACGTAACCGCCAATGGCGACCGTTATCGTGCCATGATAACCGACTATTTGATGCCTGAAATTGAAGCTCGTGATCTCGGCGACATTTGGTTTCAGCAAGACGGCGCCACTTCCAACACATCGCATCAATCAATGGACTTATTGAGAGAACATTTCGGTGAGCACATAATTTTACGTTTTGGGCCGGTCGATTGGCCACCAAGATCGTGTGATATCACACCGTTTGACTTTTTCCTGTGGGGATATGTAAAGTCAAAAGCTTATGCCGACAAACCCGCTTCGATTCAGGCCTTGGAGGAAAACATCATGCGTGTCATTCGCCAGTTACCAGTCGAAATGCTCGAACGAGTGATCGAAAATTGGACTCAACGAATGGACCATCTGCGACGTAGCAACGGCCAACATTTGATAGACATAATCTTCAAAAAATAAATGCCAAAGAATGTTCTTTCAAATGATAACAAACGTTCTCCATTAAATTTGAATTTTCTGTGATTTTTTCTTTAAAAAAGTAGGGAACCTCGAAATGGATCACCCGTTAGTATCTACTCAGCATTTTTCGGTTATTTGCCTCTTGTATCACTTACAAATGTTAAGCAGAGATGCTGCGTAGGCTTAAACAAAGTGCAGCAACACTGTTTCAACATAGGCAATGGCTCAAGTCGGTTCAGCCCAGGTTTAATAAGTGACCTAGATAATAGGGTATAACAGGGAGAAGCTAGGTTTGAAGTCATTTATGGGCCTGAAATGCCAGATATTTCATTTTTTCTTTTGACGATTACAAATCAACAAGTGGAAACATGGGTTTATAACATTTCGAGTCAATGTAATCCTTTCGTTTATATGCTTGGGAAGGGTGTGTCTGTATAATGTTGTTGTCCGCAATCAGTGAAAACTGCTTACTTTGAGTTATAATTAAGCAAAAATAAACCAAAATCGACGCATAAACAAAAAAAAAATTGTGAAATGCATTGAAGAAGTCTCCTCCGATCATTGCTATTTTGAATCCGAAAATCGAATAAAAATGCACAATTCCTCACAAAATGTGAGAGAAAACATCAGATTTTCTACACAAACTGCAGATGCCATAGATCCGTGCTACCAGAGCAATTCCTAAAAATACATCGTCCACTAATGTATTTCATGTTCTTATTTACAAATCCATTTCCACCAAGCGTAGGTATATATATCTATCCGAACAACAAACTATAAACGAACTCATAAACTATCTGCTCACTCACAAACAATTTGCATTGATGACATCGCATCTCGAATGACACACTTTAGCCAATAAATCATAATTGGATGTAAAAAACCGGAAAAAAAACAGACAGCGAAACCGAACCAAAGACACACTAAACCTACAAAATAAAGAGATACATATCAACTTCATAACTTAATCCTCCATTCAATCCTCAAATACAATTACGCCATCACCTCTCGCGTATCTTTCCTGTGAAACGTGCCGTCGAACATGTCGCCATGTCGGGCTGCAGTCACCCATCAAGCGGAGGAGCTATTCATCCATCAAAAGAACTCTTATAGACGGGTTAACACCTCGATGGCCTAGTTTTTGTCAGGTTATGAACCCTCGTGTAACTAAGAACAAATTGCAACAACACATCGAACATCATAATTCGAACACATCTAGGACAAGCCCCAGCCATTAGTGTGGGCTGTTCCTTCACCAGGCGGCGGCGGCAGTAAAAGCAATTAAAAAAAAAATCCCAAGTTCCAAGTTAATTGAGAAAATTGCAATTGCATTCGAAATTCGAAATTAATCGACAGACTAACACCAAGTCACGATAAAACCGACGAAAAAACGCGCCGCCAAATAAACTTGTTTCGATTGGGAATGACTGATTGCATGCAGCAGAGGCTTGAAACCATGCCGCCAACTTACCTGCATTCAATGAGAATACCAAGACCAGGAGGGCGCCAAAAATATATCCGTTTCTCGACATGCTGGTAGTTATCCTTGTTTGAATTTTTTTCTACCGCACACAAAAATTACAAGAATTGCAAAAAAAATTAAGTTGTACACTAGGTGGATGGAATATGCGGTAAAATTCAGTTGAATTTTTTTTTTTTTTTTAATTCCCGCCCGATTATGTTGCACTATCACGATAAATGGTTAAATCCACGCAAGGCACCACACACAAAACTTAGGTATCTAGTAGTACTAGCGACTGGAGTAGTTGTGATTCAATGAGTCAAGCCCGCAGCGTACAAAAGTCCCGACGTCTCGTAGTAAACTGATCGAAAATATCTCGAACATACTTGGCACCACGGCGACTTGTGGCGCGGCGAAAATGTATACACACAGTTGAGGTTTGAATATGAGCAAGTGGATTGGATTGATTGGGAATGGGTGGGGGTGAGGTTTCTTGTTAGTTTTAGAAACTCGAAATCATCCCTTCTTTTGTGAGGTTTTGTTGTGAGTTTTAGTTTTGTAGCATGTAGTCCCCCCGCCAGTATTGTTGAGTCCACACATCACAATCAACCTTCGCATGTTGTTTGTATACATGGAGCAATGTTGCGAAGGTTTTTCATGTGATAGATGTGGATTGCAACATCTTACGAAACTATGCTATGGATGGTTTAATATTGTTGTCGTCTTGGAAAGATGGGATGCTCAATTTGGTTTGATCGACTTGTAAGTGTGCATCTTGGGGCAGTTGATTGGAAACAGACTAACTAGGGAGGCATGTTAGTTGGGGCTCAAGTTCAATACCGATTTGTTAAAAATGCACATTTGCTGATACACATATACAACTTAAATCCTTGAAAGATAAGTTATGCTAACCAAAAATGTGTCTTGTCGCGGTTTAAGTTGAACTTAAGTGTTAAGGGAGACTGTCAACAAAGAGCCCTAAGAGTTGTAAATATGCGCGAGTTTTCAATTTGACATTTGTTTGGTCCTGACACGCCTTGACTACCTCATGCCTGAAAATGACTACCTGAAAATATTGAGGCTAGTAAAATGAATATTTCCTGTATAAGGCAGATGTTAATCGCGCAAGATAGTTTTTTCTGAATTCTCCGGTACCCTATTGTACCCTGAAGTGGATTTCCCAATTGGGCTGGAAGAAGTGAACAATCGTCATGACTTTTTTTATTATATTCGGACAATCAGGATCAGGAGTTAAGCAGACCCCTAAAACAGGAATAGGGACGGATGAACCGAAAAGTTCATCTAAATAATGAGCGTGTGGATGCATATTATATGCAAATCTCTGGTCGTAGATGCAGCTTTTATTAAGCTCACTACGACACAGATCTAAAAGTGTTTAAAAAATAAGTCCAACGGACGAGCGCTCGTAGAGTTACCTCATCCTACTCGTAAAGATCGCGATTTGACTACACAATCATTGAAAAAAAAATGGTTACAACGGAATCAAGAGCCTCGTCAAGGGCCCATTATATAGTTGACTACCATTTTAAAAAGTGCCTAGTACTTTGGAGGTAGATAGGGTGTGAACTGCGTAAGGTGCTTGGGCAGTAGATGAAAGCGAAGGAAGGGAGTGGCTATTTAAGAGTCTCAAGGCTTAGTCAAGCCAGTTGAACATAGATTGTGGCGGATAAGGTTTCTGATGGCGCCATGTCCTAATGGTATCTAAAAAACTGTTAAAAGTCCTCCAGGATGGCGGCTGTACCGTTCGAGTAACTTCCTTACTTACTTACTTAAGCGGCGTCCGGAATAAGCCTACAGTCCGGAATAAACCTGGGCCCCAACCAACATGCCTCCCCAATTAGATTAGTACTAAGGTAACTGCCTCAAATTGCGTACCCCAAGATGGTTGCGGTGGGTTTCTACTTGTGCGGGGTTCCTCAACTACATCCGAAGTCTGGCTGGAAATCGAAGACCCTGCGAGCCGAAGTATTGGTGTCGATTCGTTCTACATGTACTTCCAGTCTTTAACGTCCAATGCGGAGTTTTTTTTTGACCAGGGGCATGTCACTATATAGCTCTTATAGTTCTTGGTTAAATCTTCGTCTCCATCTTTCTCTTTACTAGCAAACGTGGCTATGACGCTATGACATCACGTTGAGTCATACCAATGATATCACTATCGTCAGCGTATGCTGGCATTTTTGGAAAATTGTGCCCCTGGTGTTGGTTTAACCCAATCCTCTCAAGAATCAAATTGAAGAAGTCAGATGACAGCGCATCGCCTGGCCTTAATCCTTTTTTTTTTGGTATCGAATGTGTCGGTGAGGTCGTTTCCGACCCTGATGGAGCAGCGCTAATGGCTCTGTATAGTTCGTCTATATAAATGCTGACGTATGCGGCTTTGAAATCGAACTTCCTGTTTTTTTTTTTCAGGATCAGCTAAAGTGTGATAATTTGATCGGTTGTGGACTTTCCTGGCCCAAAACCACACCGATAAGGGCCGATCAAGTTGTTAGTAAACGTTTGCAGGCGTTTCGCATATATTGGCAGATAGGATAGGAGGCGATGTTGAGGAGACTAATGGCTCTGTAGGTGGCGCAGTTAAGATCTTTATGAGTTGGTGGATATTATTTGCCAAGTCATCTCCGCCGTCTTTATAAACCTCAGCGGGAAAGCCGTCATTTCCGGCATCCTTATATGGCTTGAGTTCAACAGTGTCTGCAGAAGTGGTTCTTTCATATCCTCAGCATCGATATTTCCTTGTTCATCTCGACAAGATTCTGCTCGAGCCTTGTATTCTTGGCTTTGACGTTTTACACTTTGGTCAAACTGGCGAACATCGTTCCTGGATTGGCATCTCTCTAAATCCTCTATAGCGCGCTTGCTCTATTTTCTTCTTTCTGAAAAACCGATGTTCTTCACTTCTTCTCTGCCTATAGATCTCAATTGCAGTTCTCGTCTTCACCTGTAGCTTAGCCTCTTGGGCCTGTCGGCAGTCGTCATTACACCAGGGGTTTCTTGTTGGTGGGCGCGAGAAACCTAGCACATCAGTTGCGGCTGATCCAATGGCTTATTGGCATCGTTGCTATTATTCTTTGACATTCGGTGCTTGTTGTCTATCGACATTAATTTTTTTGACGGTATTTATGGATTGTTGTGGCGAGTTGGATATCCGTATTCTTACCTTAGTTGCAACAAGGTAGTGCTCCGAGTCATTTTTAGCTCCTCGGAATGTTCGAACATCCAAAATTCTGGAGCGTGTCTCCTGTCTATCGCAATGTGATCAATTTGGTTGACCGTTCGTTGATCTGGAGACTGCCATGTCCCCTTATGGATATTGAGGTGAAGAAATCGTGTGCTATTGAGGCATTTCATTCCGTAGCGAAGCCTATTAGCCTAAGTTCGTTACCAAACGTGTTGTCGTGTAGGCTATGTTTTCCGACAATACTGTTAAAGATGTCTTCTCCTCCTACCTTTGCTTTAAAATCTCCCAGTACGATTTTCGTACTTCGGTAGTCGCTCATAGGTTTTGTCAAGGAGCTCATAGAAGCAATCCTTAGCTATATCATCTCTTTCCTCCATTGGGGCGTGAGCGCATATAAGGCTTATGTTGGCGAATTTGGCCTTCATGCGGTTCTCTAAGGTCTTGGAAACAGAAGACAATTTTCCTAAGTCTAGCACTTATAACAAATCCGCATCCGAATAGCCGCTAGTATAGAACTACACAGAGTGCGCATCTCAAATAACGAAAATTTTCTATGTGCGTTACTGATACTGATACCCCAGTGTTCACATTGCTACAACAGCATAGCCGACGCATATGAACAACGAAATTTCCCCTTCGCACTTACCGACCAAGGTTGAAACGGTTACACAATTTTAAGCTGTGATGCGTACTCTATGTAGTTCTATACCTCTTTGCTATAACACAGTCCATAGTCACAGTTTTTCATCCTCCTTTTGCCCGGCCCAGTCAATCGTATTTCCTGGATGGCAGTAATATCTGCCTTGTAGTAATTTAGGGCTTCCGCTAGTTGTTTGCCTGCATCTCCCCTATTTAATTTTTTTACTTTCCAGGTGCCGGTAGGAGCGTCGTTGTCCTTTTTTTTCATTTAGCATGATCGTAGCAACAATGGACAGACAAGTGTGAGATGACACACATTTATCGACGTGGCTTGAAAGCTCAGTGGGAGTGTCTCAACGTTGCATATTCAGTCCCCATTTTGTTCGCTTTCTCAAGGTTTTTCATTTTTATATATCTGAGAAATTCAGCCCGGGTCTTGTTGGAGTGATTAATTAAATAGCAACTTGTGGTGTCAATATAGGCCGATTCCGTGGAATGCATATATTACGATAAACATCTCTTTGTCTCCCTAGCACAATCCTTGAATGTAAGTTTGTATTTATTTTCATGTTCATTATTAAAACTAAATTGCGCCCACATATATACGATTCCCTACAAACGAATGCAATGTTAAAAGCCATTATGCAAAGCATATAATCAGCTCATGTTGACACTTCGTTGGTGTCCTTTGAAAAATTTTGCCCCACAATAAAGCATTCAAATCCTTAGACGATTTATCATTTCCTAATATCGTACTTCACATACCCGTTTGCTTCCATCATTAGTGTAAGTTCGTTGTTTTCCTTTGGACACGCCTCCAGAAAGTTACTACGTAGTCAATATTCTGTGAAGTGTCCTTTTAATATTTCGATGTTACAATCGACAGTGTGTGGTTGAGTGCAAACACCAATCAATCAAACGTGAAGGTGCCTAGACTTTGACAATTTATTTCCGATTTAGATATTTGCCCAATGGAGGCTTAAATTAGACGCACAGGTTCAGTTGAGGCAACATTGATTTATGATTGAGAGGGTGAATTGGAATATGGGGGCTAGAAGGTATACATCCGACGTCGTATAAAACCCTTTATAGTTTTTTTTTTCAATTAGTTCTGTTCCATACACCTAATTACCCGCATGGAAATATTTAGGCATTTTTAGACAAGGAACACCGTAAAACTAATTTATCCTCACATTGATGAAATCGAAAGGAGCTAATTGTTAGCAAGTCATTGCTCCCAAATTAATGTAAGTCATGACCCACACATCAGCGCAGGCTGAGAGGATTCTTATATATCTTTACCAATTTAATGACTTTTCACTTGATTTACCGACGTATGTAAGGAAATTGGTTTTAGGATATAGAATATTTTATTTCGTTCATGATATACAATGTGTTATCGCACAATTTACAATTACAGAGATATGATATGAATAAATATCTTTCTACTGAAAAATTAATATATATTTACGAATTTTATTTATTACTTATTATATAAACATTTTTGTGAGGAAAACAACGAAAGCAAAAACCTCAAATAACAAAAAAAAACTAAATACAATAATAATAATAAAAAAAAATATAAACAAAAATATGTAATAAATAATAAACAATAGAATTTTAACTAATAAAATGAATTTAATTACTTAAAACTAGATAAAAATATGCATACAATATAAATACAATAATATAAATTATTTTTGAATTAAATAAATAAATTAACAATTAAACAAATAAATAAATAAGTTATAAATTAACGGAAAAACTAACAAAAGTATATACAAATAAAAATAAATACATTAGAACAGTTAGTAATAAATTAATAAATTTAAATGAAACAAAAAATAAATAATTTTAACAACATAATTAACAAAATATAAATTATAATTAAATTAACACATATGTGCAAAAATAAATAAAATTTAAATTAATATAGAGATACAAAAATAAATTAACAATTAATTTTGTTTTTTATTGCAAAAGGAAACAAACATAGATTAACAGCATTTTTTTTTTTTTTAACTTTTAAACTCATTTTTTATTTACTTAAAATATTAACTTACTACTAGACAAAAATGCTTAAATCTAACTTATCAATAACTGGTTTACTTAATCTAACTTATCGGCCCTTAGTGGGCACTGTAAGCTTATATTTAGCTGTTTATTTTGCCTTTAGGCTTAAATTTGTCGGTTTTTTTGGTTTTATATATAATTTTAATTTACAAAGAAAAAATTGAAAACTTTGTTTAGTGTCTTTTTTTTTGTTTTATAAAAAAGCTTATTCTAGATTATAACTAACTTACGACTACTTAAACTACTTAAGCCTAACTTAATACTACTTAAACTACTTAAACCTAATTTAAGACTACTTAACTACTAAAACCTAGCTTAATAATAATCGGGGTGGCGAGCCCTCGTTGCGCATGCCCCGAGGGGTCGCCATCCTGATTGCGCCTTTCGGTCCCACGGCAGCCTGCGTTCAACCATATTGTACGCCAATATGGTGCACAAGCCCCGCCCCAGACCTTGTTCCTAATTTAAAATCTTACCTATGGAGTTGGACTAAAAGTCCGCAAAGTCCTGAGGAAGTGCAGAATCACCTTCCTCATATAGCCACCAGAATTCAGTGCGCTGTTTTGCAGCATCGATCCTATCGCGATCCGATACCGCCGTGCTAAAGCGGAGGAGCTCCGGAGCATTGTCGACGTTCCCGTCGCGGAATAGCCGTTTGTCTCGCGCGTCACGATAGCGGTGGTATAAAACCGGGATACCGTTCCTGTCTTGTACTAACCCTAACGAATCGATATAGATGAATGCCTCTGGTGGAATAAAGCCCGATATGAGCGTGCTCTCCATGTATAAATCATTGGGGTAATAAGCCCCAAAGATCAGGCTGTTGTCGCTAGCCATTGCCCTTGCAGCGTGCCTTCGCGTCACCTTAATCAGGAAACTGTCAATTCTATTCAACTGAGCCCCATTGTATAGAACCTCGTTGCGATAATATTTTATGTACTCGGAGTCCGGCGTTCGGTACAACCCTAAGCAGGATCGGAGACACCGCCTCTCAAACAGCCGTATCTTTTCCATGTAGGCTGGTGCCACATTGAACCACACGGGACAACCGTAAGCGATGATCGGCCTTATGAGGGCCATGTAGCAAATGACTTTCACCCTTGAATCAAGTTGACTGCTATGAAACAATCTTCTTGTCAGAGCATAAGCCCCCCTAGCCCTGGCCAGACAAGCATCCACATTTTTATTAAAATACAGAAACTTGTCAAGCCAGATGCCAAGGTATTTGACTTCACTTCTCACCGCCAACGGCCGTCCATGCTGTCCAATGATACAAAATTTTTTCCAGTTTTTTCTGGTATCGTAAGAAGCCCTCTGCACTGGGGTCCTGAACAGAATTGTTTCGGTTTTTTGGAAATTGATCCTCAATTTCCAATCATCGCAATATCCCTTAATGTGATCGAAGTCACGTTGCAAAAGTGTGTTGATGACCTCGATTTTCGGACCTGATCTGTACGCCACTAGATTATCTGCGTACGCTATAGCGTGACTGAGAGAACCTACAAGATCACTTGTATAAATGTTAAACAATATCGGGGAGTTCACCGCCCCCTGTTGTAAACCGTTTTTAATTTCAAAGACTTTACTCGAAGTTACGTTGCCACATTTGACAACGAACTTCTTTCCCATAAGCATTTCATAAATCATATATAGCATGGGTTTACGCATGCCCAGTCTGGTCAGCTTGTAGAAAAGCCCCTCTAACCATACGGTGTCGAAGGCCTTCTCAAAGTCAACCAGACAGGCCCCTGTGCATTGTTTTTTTGACTTATTCCATTGGATGTCGGACACTAGTTTCGACGCGGCATGAATGGTATCATGCCTCGCTCGAAAACCAAACTGATTATCCGGAATAATTTTGTTTTCCTCAACCCACTTAAGCAGAGCTCTATTGACTATCTTCTCGAATACCTTGCTTACATTCGGCAGAAGGCTTATTGACCGAAGATTTGCAGGGTTTGTTTTGTCCTTGTCCTTTTTGGGGATAGGATGTACCACCGCCGTTTTCCAGTGCACCGGATAATGTGCATTATTCAGTGCATTGTTAAACAGGGTGGTGAAGATATCGACTGCTTCTATTGGCAGGTGTCTCAATACGACGTTTGGGACACCGTCCTCTCCTGCCGACTTTTTATTTTTCAATGATACCAAGATGTCCAGGAGTTCATCTTTTTGCACGAACAGATAGATTAACAGCATGTTACACAACATTTAATTGATTTATTAGAGGGTTTTCAGGGAAGTCACATTTGATCATCAATGTGTTATTAAGTTTTCGGATTCTATTAGAGATCAATTCAACATTTGCTCTTATATGTAGGTCCGAAGTTGAGTGATGCCAGGGGAGATTCAACATCATTTTTAAAATTTTATTTTGGGATATTTGTAATTTTTTGATGTGACATTCAGCACAACTACCCCAAACTTGACACCCGTACAGAAAAATAGCTTGGAAAATAACTTTGTGTAAAATTATTTTATTATCATTTGACAGTTTTGATTTTCGATTTATAAAGGGATAAAGCATCTTTATAGCAATATTGATTTTATTAAGTGTTTGGGCATTGTGCTCTTTAAATGTTAATCTTGAGTCAAGGTGTATGCCCAAATACTTAACAGAAGAAGCCCATGTTACTTGGTGTCCGTTAATTGCTAGCTGGTTAGCCGGAAGAAAGCAAGGCTTTCTTTTTCTGGTAAAAAAGATAGCTTGCATTTTTCCGACACTTAATTTTATTTTCCATTTTGTGTTATATTCGTTCAATATTTCAGCTGCATTTTTCAAATTGGTCTCAATGTTAATGCCAAATTGATGCGATGAAAATATTGCTGTGTCATCAGCATAAATTGCTGCTTCGCATACAGGTAAATTTGGAAAATCAGACGTATACAGATTGTACAAAACTGGTCCAAGAACAGAGCCTTGAGGTACACCAGCACTAATTAAATTTACTTCGGACGCGCTACTATTGACATACACTTTAAAACAACGATTTGACAAAAAACTTTGAACAATTTTACAAAGAAATGGTGGAAAATTAAAATTTAACATTTTATATGTAAGACCAGTATGCCAAACGGAGTCAAATGCTTTTTCGATATCAAGCAATATCATACCTGTTGAATTTCCTATTTCTCGATGTCTTTTGATACTATTCGATATTCTAAGTACCTGATGAGAAGTACTATGATTCCGCCTAAAACCAAATTGTTCGTCTGGGTAAATTTTGTGTTCATCGATAATTTTCAAAATTTTTTCTTTTAGTACTTTTTCATAAATCTTACTAAGACCACTTAATAAACTTATTGGGCGATAACTGTCAGGTCTATCAAGAGACTTACCAGCTTTTGGTATTGGCACTACCTTCGCTTCTTTCCACGCATTAGGAAAATATTGCATTTTTAAACACGCATTTATAATAGGAAATTGTTTTTGAGGGCAGTAACCCTGGTTTAACAATACCTTTCCAACCTTTCCGCAAGTGCACCCTAAAATAGTTTACAATCAATCCTCAAGCACTCTGATGGGATATAATGAATTGATAGTCATTCCTGGTGTAGGTCTTTTTGTGGCCAAGCCCAATACATTACATAAAACGTTTGCAAGGAAATATGCACTCAACGTTATAAGACAAGGGCTTTCAGGATAAAACCAAGGGGCTTTGTCGGCAGCATAGACATTTAACACGCAAATAGGATTTGGCGATATACCTTTTTGGTTTGGAGAGATTTAGGTTTTGAATGTTTGCTATGAGTATACAGGCTATCTAAGCTAATGAGTAATCCTGTGGATCTAGTACCTTGTGATGAGTATACATGGCTATAACCGAGAAAGTGTTGTCCGATAAAAAAAAAGAAAACATTAAATCTTCTATCAAAAAGCTTAAGAAAAACCTAGCTGTTGGTTTTTATGGCATAAAAGAACAACTCTTCAGTGCAGAAAATCATCAGCCAGGTATGGATGAATAAAAGTAAGCCCGTTGGCAGAAGAAAATCTTTTTAGGAAGCAACGAAGAGCCTCCGCAAGGACTGATTTTATTGTTGATTACCATGCTAAACGAAAAAAGGACAACGACGTTGGTATCTCAACCTAGAATGTGAGAACATTAAACAGGAGAGATGCAAGCGAATAACTAGCAGAAGCCCTAAACTGTGTAGACATTACTGCCACCCAGGAAATACGGTGGTATGGGCCGGGAAAAACGAGGATGAAAAATAGTGACATCTAGTACGGACCGTGTTAAAGTGCGTAGAAACAGCAACTATTCCAAACATAAGCGAACGCACTGTAACAATCCGCGTCAAGGCAAAATTTGCCTTCATAAACCTTATTTGAGCTCAAGCTCCGATGAAGAAATAAAGATGATATTGCGAAATGTTTCTAAGAGCACCTTCACAAAACTTTTGAATGTCTTATGAAGCACGATGTTGAAATCATGCTGATTTGTCGCGTTATAAGAACGAAGCAATAAGATTTCCCCTTCACACCCCATATCCAACACCATTACTTCTTCGAGCCCACCCTTTTCTTCTTCTCGTCACCCTTCTTGAAGAGCGGTTAAGAAAAAGTGTCCTGGGTTGTTCACGATCTAGCGATCTTGCTCAACCAACCATCCTTGA
Organism: Rhingia rostrata; assembly: GCA_949824845.1. NCBI lineage: Eukaryota > Metazoa > Arthropoda > Insecta > Diptera > Syrphidae > Rhingia > Rhingia rostrata. The sequence goes on along the minus strand of OX463755.1, from coordinate 25,113,624 downwards.
AGGCAACAAAATAGGTACGGAGCCAGACGGACGGTCTGAATAAAGCGAAAGAGAGAGGCGGTCTCAAGCTGCAGACGAGAACCCATGCAGGGAGGAGCGAATACCCCAACAAAACCAACGACGATAATAGTACGACGACCAACAAATGCGCAACATCCCACCGACGCACGGCGCTTCCATTTAAACGGAACGCACAACAGGTATAAGGCAGAATGCCAGAATACCCCAAAAAAATGTATTCTTCCAAAAAGTCTATGGCCAACCGCCCACCCTAAGGAACTTTATGTGAAGGAAAAGCCAAAAATGGCACAACCCCAAATCTGCACGAAATACCAACGGATGGTAATTATTCGCAACTGTATAGCTTCCTTCCTGTTAAAAACTTCGCTCTTTACCCACAACGGCCACTCAGGTGGTGATTGCCCTAAGATTAAATCCTGTCCACGTCTTTGAGGCCCTTATTCCAATTGTAAGGTTTCGGTTTAATTTTGTTATTAAATTCGTGGGGACAAGAGAATGCCGCGAAACAGATCCAGCAAAGGTGCAAGCGAACAACTAGTGGAAAGTCTAAACTCGGAATGCCGGTAATGACGGCATTCCCGCTGAGCTTTATAACGCCGGCGGAGATTACTTGGTAAGTAACATCCACCAACTCATAAGCCAAATCTGGTCGAAAGAAAGTATCCCTGAAGAATAGAACCTCACCATCGTTTGCCCGATCCCCAAAAAGGAGACCCTCTGAACAGCACCAACTACAGAGGTATAAGTGTCCTCAAAAGTGCCTACAAGATGCTATCTGCTGTAATATATGAACGCCTGAACTCGTATACCAACAACCTGATCGGACCTTATCAGTGTTGTTTTTAGGCCAGGAAAGTCCACAACGGATCAAATTTTCACCCTTCGGCAGATCCTGGAAAAAACATAAGAAGTCGAAATCGATACCCACCACCTATTCATCGAATTCAAAGCCGCATACGACAGCATTTATAGAGACGAATGTCTAGTTTTACAGAGCCATGTCTAGTTTTGGTATATCGCCCAAACTCGCCCGTTTGTGTAGGATGACGATGGAGAATTTTCGGTGCTCCATCAGGGTCCGAAACGACCTTACCGACACATTCAATACCAAAAACGGATAAAGCAAGGCGATGCGATGCGCTGTCATGTAAGTTCTTCAATCTGATTCTTGAGAGGATTGTGCGAAACTCAAGAGCCAACACCGGAGGCACAATTTTACAAAAAACGGAAAGCATACGCTGACGATATTGACATCAGTGGTAGGACTCAACGTGATGTCATAGCCACGTTTTCTGGTATACAGAAGGAAGCGCCAAAAATGTGCCGCAGTAAATGAGGGCAAGACAAATGTATATGCGGTCAACACAAAAGGACACACAATATCGAAGAATTGGACTGAACGGCACGGCAAATGGACGCTTAAGATGGCTAGAACTTGCAGAACAAATGGACAGCAATACTCCTGCTCGCAGAGTCTTCGATTCCCAGCCAGACGTCGGACGCAATAAGGGAAGAACACACCATGAGTAAGGATGTTGCCTGTTCCCCAGGTTCATTCGTGTAGCACCTCTTAGTAGGTAAGTGAACAGTCTTTTTATTTTTATCAAAGATGGTCGACATTTTTACATTCAAAATGTACTCTCTAATCTGGTTTTGGTCGACAATTGCTTCAGTTTGCGCATACATAACAAATTCCTGCATGAACAACTAAGAAAAGATAAAAAAAAAATTTAAATTGCTCATGCCCCCATGCCCCCATGCAGAATTATACAATCAACTCCATACAGCCTCAGTTTACAACTCCATACAGCCTCAGTTTACATGACCCATTCAATTACTCATACCCTATGCCCTATATTGCGCATGCAGATATGCGTGGTGTGCGTGTCCTTAAGTACGGAAATCTATGATTAGGTAGCCCGTGTAAGCTTGGTACTCACAAATGCCTAGTTTGTTTGGTTTCAAACAACTCACTGTGTCCGTCTGCTTACCGAATTACTTTGGGTGCCCGCCGAATAGTCGACTTAAGTTCCGGGCTCCGAGTGCCCGGCAATCGGTCTTGCATTAATCAGAATTGTCTGGATCCATGTCTTGAGCCATTTGGTTCAAGTGTAAATCCTATTAAGCGAAAACTTCTAAACACCAGCCGTCTAGTAACAACTTTTACATCGAAGAACACCATATCTCCTCCGATCTAAGCAACGAAATTCAACTAATTGACTAACTCGGCTATCCACTCAGCCCAGTTGTACAAACATGAATTCAGAATTCATTACTTGTAGTCCTTTCGGTAATTGCACTGTCACTGTCACCTTAGAAGGGAACTAAGTGAAAAATTGCATTGTCCAGACATCATATATGCCTGATCCCCCCACTGATAAGGTTTAGTCCAATAAGGGGTGGCTAATAAATATCTAGGTATGTCAACTTATTCACACGAGGTAATTTCAGCTTCAAATGCCACAGCAATATCTGAACTCACTCACAACCTTGAAAATTTCCAAATTCCACTCAACCAATCTGCCACCTTAAAACCGCAAGCTGTCTAAAATGGTTCCGCTGTTTACTTCGCAATTAACTTTATTTGACGATACAAAATCGGGGCACTGTATCTCATCGCTCACGCATGTCAACAATTTCTCAGACAAATTCGGGTACGTGCTAACGACAGTCGATACCTTTGTTTGGCCAAAACAATTACCTGCATGTATCGCGTATCTGTGAGCGGATGAAAACAAAAAGTGGAAGTAATTGTTCTGGTATTGAGGGTGCCAACTGATGTGTAATTTAAGGCAATTTTGAAATTTTGGCAGCCTTGAGCTGGGAATGGAATCTTTAGAGGGAATATGCTTACAACATCGTTTACATCATTTTGAGCTGAAAGCTGGAACAATAAACTTTTATCGTCGTGCGTTAAGGAGGGCTGGGAAACAAAAGGGTGAACGCATCATTAGGTGGATTGTTAGTCGTAGAAAAAAGTGACGAATGATGAAATGGGCATTCGCGTGCGGTTAAAATTTTAAGTCGTGTACTTATCGTTTGAATGATTATGTAATACGTGCAAGTCCATTGAACATTAACCAAGATCATGAGATTTGGGAGCTTTGAGAATTACAGCTTTTTGTAGGTGCCGCTTAGTGGTTACTGCATTTGACTACTAAGCGGCAAGTGACAGTCCCTGGTTCAAACCCTGAAAGAAGCAACTTAACACTGGCTGACTTAGGTATTTCGAAAGTCTCCAAATATCCAAGAGCATAATGCCTGAAACCCACGTGTAGAATTTCTCTTGCAGACCAGATAGAACAAGCAGTTTTCAATGGGGGAGTGAAAAGATGGTAGATATGCAAGCGTTGCAGCTGTGCAAGTTGTCTCTATTTGTTAGATAGATAGATAGATAGATAGTTTATTTTGTATAGGAAAAATTTACATAGGTAGTTTGTAACCGCACATTTTACAATATAATAATTTGATAATGATAATTATCTTTCTATTAGGATATATTTGATTTAATTTAATTATGCATTTTAGATAAGAAATTAGCTTTGAGGCAAAAATACAAAAAAAACCCCAATACAAACGGAAAAAAAACAAAAGAGAAAACAAAAAAGAAAAGCTAAAAACAAGTTAAATAAATATATATAAAAAAAAATAAATAAATAATTGACTAGATTGTTCTTAAAAATAATAAATAAACAAATGAATAAATAGGTACGAAATAATAAATAACAAAATAAAAAAATATCAAAACATTTTATTAAATTAACACAATCAAAAACTATATAATAAATAAACAATAAATAAATAATTAAATAAATAATCAAATAAATAGATAAACAAATAAATAAATAAATAAATAATTAAAAAAAAAAAGGGAAATAAATATATAAATAGATAACTAAATAAATAAATAAATTACTAAAAAAAAAAGGGAAATAAATATATAAATAGATAACTAAATAAATAAATAAATTACTAAATAAAATATAAATAAATAAATTAACACATAAGTTAAAACGAATAAATAAATAAAAAAAAAATAATAATAATAAATAAATAACAAATAAGGTTCGAGATAACATGAAGAAAGAAAAATACACTTAGAAAAATTTAAAACAAATAACACTAGATACACTAAGTATTCAATTGGTTTACAAGGGGATTATCAGAAAAGCTACATCTTAGTAAAAATGTACGCTTGAGTTTTTGGATTCTATGAGGGATCAATTCAACTTTCGCGTTTTCATGGAGGTCTAGAGTTGAATACCTCCATGGCAAATTGAGCATCATTTTCAACATTTTATTTTGCGAAATTTGCAACTTTTTAATATGACAGACAGCAGCGTCACCCCATACTTGGCAACCGTACAATAGAATTGCCTGAAAAATCAATTTGTGTAGGATAATTTTGTTTTCCATTGAAAGTAATGACTTTCGATTTATAAATGGATACAACATATTAGTTGCTATTCCGATTTTTTGTAGTGTTTTACTAACGTGTGTCTTAAATGTAAGTTTAGTGTCCAAATAAACACCCAAGTATCTAACCGAAGGCTCCCAGTTTATATTGCACCCATTGATCGTGATTTGGCTGCTGGGAAGAGCACAAGCTTTTCTTTTTCGTGTGAAAAAGATCGCTTGCGTTTTCCCTTCATTAAGCTTAATTTTCCACTTGCTATAATATTTCACCAGTACATCCATGCCATCTTCTAAATTCCTCTCAATATTGAGAGCGAATTGATGGGATGAATATACAGCAGTGTCGTCTGCGAAAATAGCTACGTCACAGTTTGACAAGTTCGGAAAATCGGACGTGTAAATATTGTAAAGGACCGGTCCGAGGACAGAGCCCTGTGGTACACCTGCACTCAACACAACTGAACTAGAAACGCTGCCATTTACGTGAACATTAAAAAAACGATTAGACAAGAAAGACAGAACTACTTTACAAAGAAATGGGGGGAAGTTAAAATTAATCATTTTGTAAATAAGGCCCTCATGCCAAACAGAATCAAAAGCTTTTTCTATGTCTAGTAAAATCATTCTCTATTCGTAATCCACTGCAAAAGTCAAGGGAACCACCACAACATTTTTAGATATTTTTGATCATTGAATTATGACGCTTACTCACCTACACACTTCAGTGGTGCTACAGTTCGGGATGAACCTGGGCCTCAACCAACATGCCTCTCCAATTAGCCCGGTCCCTAGCTAACTTCAGTTGCGCACTCCAAGTTGGTTGAGGTCGGTTTCTGCTTGTGCGCGCCAGTTAAGGCGAGGTCTTCCTCTACTGCGTCCGACGTCTGGCTGGGAATCGACAACTCTGCGATCCGGAGTATTGGTGTTTATTCGTTCTACATGTCCTAGCCGTCTTAAACGTCCAATGCGTGTATAGCTCGTGTAATTCGTGGTTGAATTTTCATCTCCATAGCCCGTCAATGCAGACGGGACCGAAGATTTTTCGAAGAATCTTCCTCTCGAATCGACCATGGATGTCTTAGTCCGCTTTTGAGACAGTCCTTGCTTCAGCGCCGTAGAGACTGGGAGGATCATGGTATTATCTATAAGAACTTTTTAGTAGTTAGAGTAAAGGCTTTATTACGGAATGACCTTCTTAGCCCGAAGAAAGAGCGGTTGGCAAGAGTAGCTCTTCGTTTAATTTCTAACGAGATGTTGTTGTGAGTTTTAATAGCGGAGCCGAGATAGACAAACTCCCGTGCTACCTCAAAGTAATATCTGTCAATGGTGACGGTTCTGTCCAATTCGATGTTGTGTGTCCTTTCGTGTTGACAGCACATACCTCGTCTTGCTCTCATTTGCTTCTAAACCCATTTTAGCGGCTTCCTTCACTATACTAGCAACCGTGGCTATGACATCGTGTTGAGTCCTACCAATGACGTCGTTATCGTCGGCGTATGCTAGTAGTTGCACCGATTTTTGGAAAATTATGCCTCTGGTGTTGGCTCGGGAGTTTTTCACAATCCCCTCAAGAATCATATTGAAGATGTTACATGACAGCGCATCGACTCGCCTAAATCCTTTTTTGGTATCGAATGTGTCGGTGAGGTCGTTTCCGACCCTAATAGAGCAGCGAGAATTCTCCATCGTCATCTAACGCAACTGGATGAGTTTGGGCGGTATACCAAAACAAGAGATGGCTCTATATAGTTCGTCACTATAAATGCTGTAGAACGCGCCCTGAATTCGATGAATAGGTAGTGGGCCTCGATTTGGATTTTTGAGTTTTTTTCCAGGACCTGCCGAAGTGTGAAAATGTTATCGGTTGTGTACTTTTCCGGCCTAAAACCTCACTGATAAGGGCCGATCAGGTTGTTTACGGCAGATAGGATATTGTTGGCGATGTTGAAGAGACTAATGTCTCTGAAGTTGGAGCAGTTCAGAGGGTCTACTTTCTTTCTCCATTCTTCAGGCATACATTAATCCGACCGGATTTGGCTTATGAGTTGGTGGATGTTATTTAGCAGGTCATCCCCACAGGTAAAGCGGGACGTCCGCCTTTTCCGGCAGCCTTATTGAGCTTGAGTTTAGATATTGCTATCCTCACTTCACTCAGGTCGGGTGGTTGGCAGTTTTCGCTGTCGTTGTAAATATTTAAAGTTTCGTTCTGCCTGATAGCGGAATGTTGTTCGTCATTGCAGGTCTTCCATATCATCAGCATCGACTGTGTCTCAACTACGATATTTCGCTGTATATCTCGTTTTGTTCGAGCCTTGTATCCTTTGCTTTGACGTTTTACACTTTAGTAAAACTCGCGAACATCTTTATATCCTCGATCGCGCTCTTTTATTGCGGCTTTTTTCTTCTTTCTGAAAAGCCGGGGTTCTTAGCTTCTTCTCAGCCTATAGAGCTCAATGGCAGGTCTCGTCTTCACTGCAGCTTAGCCTTGCAGACCTCCCTCTTGGCTGCGTGCATCTGTCGGCATTCCTCATCAAACCAATGGTTTCTTGCTGGTTGGTACGATAAACCTAGCTTATCAGTTGCGGCTTATCTAATGGCTTGTGTGCATCGTTGCCATTGTTCTTTGACATTCGATGCTTATGGTATTAATCGAGAACTTAAGGTATACCTAAGCGTTGCGCGAAGATCTTGGCGGTCTCTTTCTATTGCAGTCTGTCGACATTAATTTTTTTCACTGTATTTCTGGATTTGTGTGGTGTGGAGAATATCCGCATTCTTATCTTGGCTGCAACCAGGTAGCCCCTCGGAATGTTCGGACATCTAAAGTTTTAGGTGCGTGCCTATTGTCTATCGCAATGTGATCATTTTGGTTGTCCGTTCTTTGATCTTGAGACCGCCACTACGAGATTGAGCGCTGCAGTTGCCTTTCGGGTCATCCGCCACTATATATCTGTTCAACGGGCATTCCTGACAGCCTGTTGTCCGAAAAAGTCGAAGCAGCTTTCGCCTGGGACAGCAGGCCAGGTGTTCATTTCGTGCCGTTCTGACCTAGCTGTTTATCGTTTAGTAGCCAGAGTTACAACCACTGGGCATTACTAATTAAAATCCAATCAGATTCTGCCCTCGTTCTACAACACCCAACCACCACTGTGTTACGTTACAAGTTTTATGGAAATATTTATTCCTTATATACAACATTTCGAACCATGCCCACTTCTGGGGTTTTTTTTTTAAATCGAGCTATAGTGACGGAATTTGTTATAAGAACTCGTTCTTTCATGCATTCAAAGCCATGAGTATAATTTAAATCCGCCCACTACCACTCCCACTTGAATTAAGAAAAGTAGTGTTTGCTGAAAAAAAAATTGAAAAAGTATCTATACAAGATTTAGGACAATACTGTATTAAATTTCGTTAGTATACCTATTGGAATACATCTTACTTTATGGTTTAGGAACACAGTAATGAATTCTTAGTTCTCACTATTTCACTACAGATGGGGTTTACTGTAAATGATTTGTGTACACACTAGGTTAAGGTTGATGTACTTAATAAGTTTTTCGTCAAGTGCTGCCAAATTTAAGTATTTTAGTCTCAGAAAAGTTTACACAATTCTCTGGAGTAAGTGCTAAAACTATGGACTAGAGAAATTATGTACGCAGCCAAAGAGTTAACTTTTTGTATGTGGGTTTATATTTTTGCCACAAAGGATTTTTCAAAATTATTTTAGATACATCAGGAGCAAAGTCTGCCAATTTATGCAAGGCGTGTTTTTTGATTTGTTATAAGTGCCAGACTTAGGCAAGGAGTCTTATGTTTCCAAGGCATTAGCAAACGCATTGTAACGATCCGCATCAAGGCCAAATTCGCCAACATTAGCCTTATATGCGCTCACGCCCCAACGGAGGAAAGAGATGATATAGCTAAGGACTGCTTCTATGAGCTCCTTGACAAAACCTATGAGCGACTACCGAAGCACGATGTTAAAATCGTGCTGGGAGATGCTAACGCAAAGGTAGGAAGAGAAGACATCTTTAGCAGTATTGTCGGAAAACATAGCCTTTACGACAACACGTCTGGTAACGGACTTAGGCTAATAGACTTCGCTACGGAATGAAATGCCACAATAGCATACGATTTCATCACCTCAATATCCATAAGGGGACATGGCGGTCTCCAGATCAACGAACGGTCAATCAAATTGATCACATAGCGATAGACAAGAGACACGCATCCAGTAAATTGGATGTCCGAACATTCCGAGGAGCTAACATCGACTCGGACAACTACCTTGTTGCAGCCAAGGTTAGAATGCGGATATCCACTACGTCACAACAATCCAGAAATACTGTAAAAAAAATTAATGTCCAAAGACTGCAATCGCAAGAGACCGCCAAGACCTTCGCGCAACGCGTATCCCTAAACCTCTCGATTAACACCATACCACCAGCATCGAATGTCGAAGAACTATGGCAACGATGCCAACAAGCCATTAGATCAGCCGCAACTGATGAGCTAGGTTTCTCGGGCCCACCAGCAAGAAACCCCTGGTTTGATGAGGAATGCCGACAGATGCTCGCAGCCAAGAACGAGGCTTACAAGGCTAAGCTGCAGGTGAGGAGAGCTGCCGTTGAGCTCTATAGGCAGAGAAGAAGGGAAGACCGGCTCTTTAGAAAGAAGAAAAAAGAGCAAGAAAAGCGCGCGATCGAGGATATAGAGAGGTGCCACTCCAGGAAAGATGTTCGCAAGTTTTACCAAAGTGTAAAACGTCAAAGCCAAGGATACAAGGCTCGAACAGAATCCTGTCGAGATGAACAAGGAAATATCGTAGTTGAGACACAGTCTATGCTGAGGATATGGAAGAACCACTTCTGCAGACTGTTAAACGGCGATGACGAACAACATTCCGCTGTCAGGCAGAACGAACAATTCAATATTGGCAACGACCACGAAAACTGCCAACCACACGACCTGAGTGAAGTGAGGATAGCAATATCTAAACTCAAGCTTAATAAGGCTGCCGGAAATGACGGCCTTCCCGCCGAGCTTTATAAAGCCGGCGGAGATGGCTTCGTAAGTAACATCCACCAACTCATAAGCCGAATCTGGTCGGAAGAAAGTATGCCTAAAGAATGGAACCTCAGCATCGTTTGCCCGATCCACAAAAAACCATCTAAACTGCGCCAACTACAGAGGCATAAGTCTCCTCAACATCGCATACAAAATTCTATCTGCCGTAATATGTGAACGCCTGAAAACGTTTGCCAACAACCTGATCGGCCCTTATAAGTGTGGTTTTAGGCCAGGAAAGTCCACAACCGGTCAAATCTTCACACTTCGGCAGATCCCGGAAAAAACCCAAGAAGTCCAAATCGATACCCACCACCTATTCATCGATTTCAAAGCCGCATACGACAGCATTTATAGAGACGAACTATATAGCGCCATGTCTAGTGTTGGTATACCGCCCAAACTTGTCCGTTTGTGTAGGATGACGATGGAGAATTCTCGCTGCTCCATCAGGGTCGGAAACGACCTCACTGACACATTCGATACCAAAAATGGATTTAGGCAAGGCGATGCGCTATCATGTGACTTTTTCAATCTGATTCTTGAGAGGATTGTGCAAAACTCACGAGCCAACACCAGAGGCACAATTTTCCAAAAATCTGTACAACTACTAGCATACGCCGATGATATTGACATCATTGGTAGGACCCAACGTGATGTCATAGCCACGTTTGCTAGTATCGAGAACGAAGTGGCAAAAATGTGTTTAGCAGTATATGAGGGCAAGACGAAGTATATGCTCTCAACACGAAAGGACACACAATATCTACGAATTGGACAGAACGTCACCATTGACAGATATAACTTTGAGGTAGTACGGGACCTTCTCTATCTCCGTTCCGCTATTAATTCTGACAACAACATCTCGTCAGAAATTAGCCGAAGAATTACTCTTGCCAACCGCTGTTTCTTCGGGCTAAGAAGTCAATTCAGTAGTAAAACCCTCACTCGAACTACTAAGAAGATCTTATATAAGACCCCGATCATCCCAGTCCTGCTCTACGGCGCTAAAGCATGGACCGTCTCAAAAGCGGATGAAGAAATCCTTGGTCGATTTGAGATTAAAATTCTTCGAAAAATCTTCGGTCCCGTTTGCATTGACGGGCTATGGAGACGAAGATTCAACCAAGAACTATACGAGCTGTACAGCGACATGCCCCTGGTAAAAAAAACTCCCCATTGGAAGTTTAAGATGGCTAGGACATGTAGAACGAATTTTAGCGAAATTATGTCACTATGTTACAAGCTTGATGTCAAAACTTATATACCCTAATGGGATAAGGGTATAAATATTATATATGTACATGAAATGATTTCAAAAATCATTGATTTTCCACCTATTTTTCTGCGAATGATTACCGGTTGTGGCATCAGTTGTTTTTTTTTTTATTTAGCATTTTCGACAACCGGTTTCTGGTTTGGCAGCACATTTTCTACCCAGACTGATAGTGCTTACACACCGAATCATAAACCGAGTTTTCGGCAAAAAGTTTTCGAAAACCACTTGTGCTTTCAGACCGAACTCTGACCAGATTTCGTTTGAAATTTCAATCAGCTGTGATACTAGCTGCAAAATTTGTATGTAAAATTATCTTAATTGAATAAAATTATTCAAATATGTTGAAATTAATTTGGCATTTGAAACTGAACGGGAAACAAATATGTATAAAGATTTTGACTACAATTTTCGACTCTCAAGTCCGCCGCTACAAAAAAAACGCAAACAAATTGTTTGCAAATTGTGAAACGTCAATATACAAAAGCTATTCTTATAAAGTCAATTATGAAACGCGATCAATAGAGAATTGCGAGGATAAAGGTGAGTTCGTAATTTTTGTCTGCCCATTTTTGTTTACCAGGTACTCCTCGTCATCCACACACCAAATCTTCTTTCTTTTTGTTTTCTTATACCCTACCTATCCTATAGGGGTATATTAGTTTTGACATTTTGTAACATAGAGAAATAATTCCGTTGGGTATACCTCATAGTATATGGATCGACTCAGAACTGTCCGTCCGTTCGTCCGTCCGTCAGTGTATCACCAATTTCGGGCCTTAAATTGTTACCTAGAGTTTTGAAATTCGGTATATTGGCTATCTATCCGACGAAGCAGAACAAGTGTAACATTTTTTGAAATCCACTAACAGCCACGCCCATTTTTAAGAAAAATGTTTTTTTTTTTTGGCAAAACGGTAAGTAATTTCGAAAAAGTTTTTGAACAAGATATCTAGACAACATAGAGAAATAATTTCGCTAGATATAGCTTAAAGTACAGGGTGTCCGCCGGGAACTACTTTGTTACTACTTTGTTTTGCCGCCATTTTGGTAAACATTAGTCTTGACAGTTCAGATTTGACAGTCGTGAAGTAGACACGTGGCAAATTTATTATGGAAAAATATTCGATAAACCAACGTGTCTTAATCGTTGAAACATTTTATCAAAACCAATCATCGATTACTTCGACGACGAGAAAGCTACGTGACATTTTTGGGAGAAAAAACGTGCCATCAAAACGGACTATTTATCGTGTAGTGAATGATTTCGAAGAAAGAGGTTCTGTAGGTGATAGACCCAAGCATGGACAACAACGTACAGAAGGATCGGCTGAAAACATATCTGCTACTCAAGAAGTATTCAAAACAATCCATCAAACTCAATTCGACGTCGTGCTTAGGAGCTTTTTCTTCAAAGAACAACTTTGGCACAGTTTTGCATAAGGATTTTCATTTTCATTTTTCGATTTGAGATTCAGTTGACACAAGAGCTTCTTCAACAAGACCATTTACTCCGTCGTATATGCCAATAGGATGTTCCAGCTAGCCCATGACAACCCCCATTTTCATAAAAACATCATAATGAGTGACGAGGCACATTTTCATTTAAATGGATACGTGAATAAACAGAATTGTCGGTTCTGGGCAATAGGAAAACCCTCAAATTATTCATCAGTCACCTTTGCATCCATTAAAAGTTGCAGCCATTGTTGTGAGTCTAGATAAGCCACTGGAGCAAATTCGATGCTATAGAAGAGGTCGCAGCTTGCGATTGCTCGGCTTAGCTCCTCGGACGGGGGTAGTTCCTGACCCTTCTCCGAAACATCCCAGCTCAACTAACATTTCGTCTCGTGCCAGATTATAAAAAAAAAAAGAAATGAAGAAAGCTACCCTACTTTGAACACGGAGGCAAAATAAGGACTCTAAAAGGAAAAGATAGGAAGAGAAAAAATTAATAAATTGAAATTTTTAAATGCCTTTGCCAATACACTTGAAAAAGACTGGGAAAATAATCGCGGAACTAACAACTACCTAATTCTAATAAAAAAAAGGAAAATAACTTTTTTCTTAAAACTTTTTCTAAAATCTATGAACTAACCTAAGATGATCAAACAAATCCCATTATCTTTCAAATATATCGGTTGTTCGGTATGATTCCGAAATAAGCCGGTTGTTGTTGGTAGAGTATGGCCTTCCCACCCCTTCGTGTCTCGCGCACGTAAAACAACCGATGGCTATCCTCTAGGCCGATTTTACGAGGTATAACAATTTGGTCAGGGGGAATCATTGGACTTTACTTCTTTGTAAATGAAAACGGCGTAACGATAACTGTGAATGGGGAGCGATATCGTGATATGATTGAACACTTTTTAACGCCACAACTGCATGCTTTGGGCTTGATAAACATGTGGTATCAACAAGACGGTGCCACATCGCATACAGCCGGGATTACAGTGAAATTACTGCGAGACCTCTTTTCACAAAAAGTTATTTCAAGAAATGGTGAGGTTGATTGGCCTCCACGGTGGCTTGATTTAACTTAGACTCGAATTATATGGTAAGGCATCAGCAAATAACTCGCACGTGCTCGTCAAATCATTTGAATTTACATTTTCCAACTCCACAACTCCATAATGTTTGTTTTAGTTTTAGTTTCTCTTGCATGTTGTTCACATAAAAGCTGAAAGCTTTTATTAAACATGTGCTGCCATCTATTGGGTTTACACTTTTCGCCACAGACCATAATCAATGAGAAAGGAAAGAAAAAACTTTACAATTCATCACACACTTCCAGAAACTTCCTGAAAGGAATACCAAGAACAAAATTCACCCCATATAAATGGTTTTCACTTCCAGTCCTTATAATTTTTGGGTTAACGATTCAAGCGATAACCAGTTTCGTGGTGGATTTACAACAGCCGTGTCGAAAGGGATGCTATTGTATTATGAGCAGTTTTTTTGTTTTCTTTTTTTGTAAGAAAGTCGTTATATGACAGGTGCCGTTAATATAAACACTAAACCGTAAAACCGAAACATCTGAAAAGGCTATAACCCTGATGTGCAAATCGATTTATACATACCCCATCCAATCCCATCCATTAAAAAAGAGTACGTTTGGACATAGTAAACAATAAATTTTATAAAAAAAAATTGTTTAATATTTTTAAGATTTATATTTGTTACAATCTATATTTCGTAATATTTCTCTCTACGGCATTTAATTTTCATATTGGACTCACGTCCATAGCATTACAACCTAATAGACCGGTCCAAACATTGGTTCTCCGGCTAATCCTTGAAGAACATTATGTGACGCGATAATAGCCATATCCGTACGGGTCCTCAATGTGGCTGAACCCAAATGTGGGACAATAACTAATTGATGAAACAGGAAATTAAGTTAAGTTTTGATCTTAAGGCTTTCAACTCACCGCAATTGGGAAGACTCATAAGTGGATCATTCGCAGGCAAGGGTTCAGGTGTCATCACATCCAAGCCAGCGGAGAATATTTTATTTGTCTTCAAAGCATTGTAGAGCGCCTTCTGGTCGACAATTTCTGCAAAATTATTTAGGTTAACACATTTCCAAAATAGTTGTCACAATCCATCTTACCTCCTCTGGAAATATTTATCAGAACAGCTGTTGACTTCATTTTATCGAAAGCACTCGCATTGAACTTTCCTTTAGTCTCGTCTGTCAAAGGTGCGCAAATAAACAAAATATCACTCTCCGCCAAGAGTTTATCAAAAGTCACATGTGTAGCCTTGTATTCCTCCTCAGCATCCGACTTATTCCGTGTGTGGTAGATGATTTTTCCAATCTCAAACGAACTCAAACGATCAGCAACCACCTGAGCAATACTGCCAAATCCAAAGAAACCAACAGTTGCACTGCGAATATCCTGTCCCAACATCCATTTAATACTCCCATTGTTCCAAGTTGACCTAGAGAAGAATTCACTTTATAACCATCCAAATCGAAGTTATGGTGAAACCTACGTTTCGATACTCTTCCTGCCTTCGTAGAATCTCCTAGCAGCTGAAATCATCAAACCAATCGCTAGCTCGGCTACAGCTCTATCGGGGACATTCGGAGTGTGTCCCAGTGGGATTTTCCTACGTTTTATCTCAGGAATATCCACATAATCAACATCGGCAGACATGGTGGAAATGGATTTCAGCTTTGGTCCAGCCGCATCTAAGACTTCCGCATTCAGTGGCTCATGGCATGCCCACAGGATTCCATCGACTCCTTTGCACTTTTCCAAAATGTCAGAGCGTACTGGTGGGACATTCTGACACACGATGACTTTACAATTTTGACTCATCAGATCAATGGCTTCCTGTGATACCTCTGGATGGGTAACAAGGATGGTTGGCTTGCCACGAAGTTTCGACAAAGTTGCTCCAATCATGTTCTGAAATAATAGCATGGGCAGGTGGGGGTTAATGTGTGCAACTAAGATTGGTAGTTGTTATCTAAAAAAATCCCTTATCTGTGCATTTGGTTTTGTTGAGATACAAACGTAATCAAATGTATTTTCTCAGATTAGAAAAAGTCATCGAAAGGTGTTTATAGAGATTGTTATCATTGAACCACCTATAGCTACTTGTTATCGTTTTAATTTGATTTTTTTTATTGATTGGAAAAATATTCGTCATTTGAAATAAAACTTTTTTAAGGTATTAGCAATCGTTTGAGAAGACTTGCACATATAGAGCTCTAGTCGGCAGAGCACTTAAAATTATCTCCTGCCTAAGGTAGACTTAGTCATATCGTTGCGCACATAAGAAAATCAGTCCTAAGAAACTTGAAATGAACAACTTGAGGAAATTTATCGCAGCTTAGGACGACGAACATCCAAATTTTGGGGGCTATAGGTTCATTATGACTCAGGCCTTGGCTTTTTCTCACAAGCATTCATTTGTTCTTCCTGGGAGACCATCAATTATATGACGAATCAGATGGGCTTAGTTGAGATACTGCGAATTGCAGAGTTCAACACACATTATGTGGATGTTTGATGACAGACCTTCAAAGGTAATTTATATTTTTAACAAATGAAATTCGAAACAGTTTTTGAAAATAGGCCTGGAGTAGATCATCAAGTAGGATCTTGATAGCCAGCTCAACTGCTGAAAAACGAAGTGAGTAGGACATGCTCAAATTCTATTCAGATATTTCTGCTCAGCTGTTTCCTCTGACTACATGCTACTTCACCATGACTTTCAAAAACCATTCTCTTGCACCTTTTCAAGCAGATAGTGGTGGGAGAGGAACGAACTGGGCACCGAAACCACAGTCATCTACATTCTACACGGATGGTTCAAAAATGGATGTAGGCGTAGGCGATGGAGCTGTTTTCAGAGACTCTAAAGCTAAACAGCACTTTTCGTCTCCCTGAGCACAGGAGTGTCTTTCAGGCCGAGATATTGGCAGTAGCAGAGGCAGCCAAAGTGACCACCACCAGATGATATCACCATCTTTATTGAAGGTCAGGCTACAACAAAAGCCGTTTCTGCTGTCGAAATGAATTTTAAACATATGAAGCGTTGTCGTGAAGAGCTAAAGGTTTTTGAGTCCAACATAATGTTAAGCTCTGCTGGGTCACCGAACAAAGAGGCACACAGGGCAATGAAATTTCTGATGAACTGGCGAAAAAAGGATCTGCCTTCAGCATTGACTATGCACACCAGTCATTCAAACCACCATTGTGTGATCTGAAATCTCGGGTGGGACAGCAAATACATGAATGTTGCCAAAAACAGGTGGTACTCCCACCCCACATGTGAAACTTCCACATGGATGTGGCCTGATTATGACAAAGCCAGAACCCAAAAGCTACTTCGAAGAAACAGGAATGCTAACTTGACACAACTTACTAAGAAGCCACAAATTGAAAATGCATTTTATAGATGATGACCTCTGTAGAGGCTGCGGTGATGTCTTAATACACGAGGATACCCTCTACTTTCAGTGCCACTGCATAGGTCTTAGCCAATTAAGAATGAGAACCTTAGGAAAATACTTTTCCCATGACCTCACGGATCTATCCGATATCCGTCTCTCTAATCTTTTCAGGTTTGCAACAACATCCGGATGGCTGGAATGGGACTAACAACAATGGACAGCAACAGAATAATGAAGGGACCAACCACATACGTGGACCCCCAACTGGCATCACAATCGGTCTATATTGACCTGATTGTGATGAGGATGACGCCCACCGACTACTTCATCAACCCACCAACCTAACCTAAGATCTGGACTGCGCTTTGTAATTTTATCCGAAATACCTTATTCTTTGCTCAGTCTATATATCGCTACATGAGACTAACTTTTTGTTTTGTGCGTTTACGTATGACTAACGTAACACCCATTTTTTAGGGGCGTTATTCTTTAAAAAGAAAACAGTACCACCGCATTATTACGCTCGTCGCTACTAGCAATTGAATTATTAAGTGAGGTCTTGACAGAAAGTCAGTATCGTACCCCACGCAACGAAATGAATCACTTTACGCTGGAACGACGTTGGGAAGTATTGAAAACTTGTGTCCAAATTGAGGGCTTTGTAGCCCAAAGAGAGCGTTATTTGAAAAGAAGTTTTGGCAGAAATGAAGCACCAACCGTGCCTGCTGTACGCAAGTCTATGCAAAAAGTTCGTGAGACTGATATGCTAGTGGACAACACTCATAGTCGCAGTCGCCGGCTGTACGATGCGTACAGATGAGAATGTGGCCGCTGTAGCCGAGAGGTTGAAACTCAGTTCAGGAACGTCAACTCACCAAAGATCTCAGCAGCTTAACATTTCACGCACTAGCCTTAGGAGAATTCCGCACAGAGATCTCGGATTATTAGCTAACAAGGTCTGACTCAGCAATTGAAGGCGCATGACCATCCGCTTCATTACCGCTTTGCAGTTTGGGCCTTAGAGCACCTTGAATTGGACAACGATTTTGGGCGATAAATCATTTTTTCTGACAACCAGCAAAATTGCTGGTGAAACCCGCACGTTATTGTCGATAAGCCGATGCATTCACAGAGAGTGACCGTTTGGTGCGGATTGTGGAGTGGCAGCATCATCGGACCATTTTTCTTCGAAAATGAGCCTGGGAACAACGTTTCGGTCGACGGGGGACGTTACAGAGCCATCTTAACGGATTTTTTTTTGTTGCTTAAATGTAAGAAATGAATTTTTACGAGCTCTGCAGGATGGCGTGCCATGCGATACAGCCGATGCCACAATCGATCTTTTGCACACCGAATCACCAAACCGTCAAGTGCCAATGTTATGCGAATAATCCGGAGAGGATTCAAGCACTTACAGCTAATATCATTAAAGCAATCCGTGAGCTACAGCCCGAAACCATCAACAACACCTTGGAAAATTGGACAGAATGCGCTACTTCGATGCCAGCCGAGGTAGTCACTTAAACGATCGAGATTGTGCTCCATGAGGAATGAAAATGCTTGCTCTCACTAATAAGCCATAACACATGGAAAAAATTAATTTTTGTTAATTTTTTTGCATTTTTAAAAAAAAACTTGTATTTGTCCCACCCGTTCTTTATATTGTTACAAGGTGGGTCCAAACTAATGTCATTCATGTCACGACAAGAATCCAGAATTAATGCTCGACTTAATTTTGAATTGTTGCTCGCACAACATCTGCACCCAATTGGTGAATTCTATTTGGATGTTAGCTTTTAAGGCGAGCAAGTTTGGGAGTGGTAAATGCGATTTTTTTAAAGGACCTCAAACGAAACGAAGGACCTGGCGAAATTTAACTTGTCTTACGCAACCAGAATGGAGATTCGTCAATATAAGTTGTAGCACTAATTTCTTCGTCTCTATTTTCTTATAGCAGTATTGCTCTTGGGCTGTAGTTATAGCTATCATTGAACAACTTCATTGGAACACAACACATGACGGAATTGAAATGTCACCCCCATAGCTTCTTATAGAATTGTGGGAAAATTCCATCTCAGTTCGGTGGAATGGCAATCATTACTTCACAAAAATTAATCTTGATCAGCACAAAATAAGAAGTGATTTTCTGCCAAAACTATAACTAAAAATTTAAATATTTTGGGATAATCATGTTCTAAAATTCATGAGCTTTGTTTTGAATTAATAAAAAAGCCGCAAGAAGTAAAAGAAAATTTCCAATGAGGGTTTTCATTGATATAACTGGGCCCTTAGTCTATCTCTCCACAGTATTAATAGGTCCGTTCCCGTACAATATTGATCGTCACTGATTTTAATTGAAAAAACTTATAAGCATACGAAAATTGCGTACGGGATCGGTTTTAAGCAAAGACAAATAAAAAAACAGTAAAAATAATATTGTACGGGAACATCACTAATGCCAAATCACAATGACATTTGACGAAAGTTGCACAAATTATGACACATTCACCTTATCACATATCTTAAGACTTTTGAAATTCTTCCATCAATATATATTGTTCAGGTATAGTCCCTTACTTCGAACATGCGTTGACAAGCATCTGCCACTTAAAAGCTAGCAACTAGTGCTTATAACGGATGTTTTTATTTAAGAGGTTGGGTTTTCAAATAGAGATAAAACTGACATTTTGTGGTCAAATCGGGCAACTCTAAATGTCATTTATATTCAGTTTGGTTTGCCATTTCATCATGAACAGGTTGACAAATGAACAACACGCTTGCAAATCGTGCAAATTTACTTTGAAAATAATGGTTCAGCTCGCGAAGTTTACGTCAAGCTCCGTCCATTTTATGGTCGGCATAATCGTCCGTCAGAGCAATTAATTTGGTTAAGCCTGGGTCATATACGCATCCGCAAAAACGTCGAACAGTGCGCACCGAAGAAACAATTGCCGCTGTAGAGCAAAGTGTTGAAGAGAACCCGAATGAATCAATTCTCCACCTTGCACAGCAATCGGAGCTTTGTCCATCAACTTTAAGGAAGATTTTGGGCAAAGATCTTGGCTTACGACCTTACAAGATCCAGCTTGTGCAAGAATTAAAGCCGCAAGACCATGCAATGCGTCGTGATTTTGGTGTATGCTCCGAAGATAAGATTCATCTCCATGCTGATTTTCATTACAAAATTTTGTTCAGCGATGAAGCACATTTTCGGTTGAATGGCTACGTCAACAAGCAAAATTGCCGCATTTAGAGTGAAGAGAATCCGCATGAGACCCTTGAGACGCCATTACATCCACAAAAACTGA
This sequence comes from Rhingia rostrata, assembly GCA_949824845.1. Lineage (NCBI taxonomy): Eukaryota > Metazoa > Arthropoda > Insecta > Diptera > Syrphidae > Rhingia > Rhingia rostrata. The sequence continues at coordinate 25,093,622 of OX463755.1, read as the reverse complement.
CTGTTTGGTGTGCTCTAGGGGCTGTTGGAGTCATTGGGCCATACTCCTTCTTCCAAATGGAGTCCGGTATAGAGCCATGATAACCGACTATTTTGTTCCCGAATTGGATGAAATGAAGGTGGATGAGATGTGGTTCCATCAAGACGGCGCTATAACGCCACACAGCGCACGTCACAATCGATTTATTGAGGGAAACATTCGATGAGCGCATAATTTCGCGGAATGGACCTGTCAATCGGCCACCAAGATCGTGTGATTTAACACCATTGGAGGATTTTCCGTAGGGATATCTGAAGTCGCTCGTCTACGCCAACAAACCAGAAACGTTAGGGGACTTGGAAGCCAAAATTCGTGGCGTTATTGCCGACATCCGGAAAATGCTCGAAAAAGTGGTTGAAAATTGGACCTCTAGACTTGGCTTCATTCACATCCATCATGTCCTAAATCATATTCAAACATTAATGGCAATAAAGCCAAATTAATAGACTTTAAGACGATTTTCTTGATGTATATGTCAATTCAAAGTTTTATACCTTTAAACAAAAAATACCCTTTACACACTTTCCAATACCCAAAATTATTCAGATATATGCCTTAAAATGTATCTAAAGCCACCGAACAGTCATATGTTGTAATTAGTTTAGGTACTGATTCACTTTTAGAAAATTTAACTACACATGACACAAATCGACAGGCTCTGCGGCGAGATGGTTAGTGCCATGAACTGCCGCGCGGAAGGTCTGGGTTCGATTCCCAGCCATAACATAGCAACACCTGAATGACTTTTGACTGGCCCTCCTCTCGTGGCTGTCATACTACTCATCCGAGTAGTATTCACTATCAGGAAATGCTGATCTCAAATTCGCCGTTCGGAGTCGGCATAAAACGGGAGGTCACGCCATCGTGCAAGAATTAAAATCGGCCGTGGGTACTAACGAGCCTGTTGCGCCAAAAGTATATTTTTTTTTTAGACTCAAATTAACTCACTTTTGCTTTGGGTGGTTGTTTTTTGTTTAGAAAATAAATAAAAGTATCACAGTCCCGGCGTATATTTCGCGTCCGAATTGTAAAGCTTTACTGACATGAAGTTGATTTCCGTTCGAAGCTTTATTGCAAATTTTTTGTTTACCAAGGCGTAAACAAGTTGAGGTATACATTCATACACACGATCACTGATATTTGACGCTTTTTTTAGTGATTGTGACATGTGGTATTCCAAGTGACATCGGTGTCTACTTGACAGTTGCGTTTTGGAACAAAATTCGTTATCGTCGTTATCGAATTGGTTGAGTGTGTTGCGGTTATATTTAGGCTGAATCCAAAGATATGGTCATCACTGTTTGTTGTTTTTTTTTTTTTGATGAATCAATTTTTTGCATAATCTAGTGAATGCAATCTAATTTCAGGAAAACCAGACGTTAGTAACTCAAAATATACATATGAACTATCGGGAAGCAATAAACATTTTTGCCAAAACTGATTGTACTTTGCCTACATTGCATTGTTATCTCTGATGAATAATAAACTGAAAGTTTCCCTGAGTGCTTTACCTCGTTTGTCGAAAGGAATACCATTGTCTTGGTTGGTAGAGGTTGTTACCGTCGTTCTTCCCTTCTCTGCGTCGTTAAGTGGACCGCCTGACCGACTTCGGAGAATGGTCGTGTAGTTCTGGTGGAAATAAAAAAAAAGATGGGCGCCACACGATTGACCTCCCACTTAACTACCCACGGACGTATAATCGTGAATAAATCGTGGGATTCGCTTACTTCGATTTCAGTAATTACGAAAATTTACAATAATTCTTTAATTAACTTTTAATTCAGATTTCTTACAAACTAACTTAATCCTAGTTACAAAAGTTGACTTAAATCTACTTAAAAATAAAGGAAAACCAATAACAACAACTAATATAAATCTTGAATACTTCTTATCCCTTTATCGAAGCTATCCGTTTTGCCCTAGCAATTCCCGTCACCCCAGTAATTCAGATTTGAATATTTCACGTACGTTTTTTTTTCCTTTTAAACAACCGAATCAACCCAACCGAACAATAGTTGGCATTCAACCCACCGAAGTCTTTTTCTTGTTATAAGAAAAAAACCGAATCAACCCACCCAAACAGTAGTTGGCGTTGAGCCCACCGACGCGACTTTATAAAATATACCCCCTACGGCAAGAGCGCACTTACGATATCATCGATTGTAATCTTTCGTCAAGTGATGATCTATTTCGAACCCGCCGCTTGCTCATCTATTATGAGGTATCTCGTCTTAGGTGTCGTATTTGTGGCACTTGACTGTCTTTGGTGTCGTTCCTGATGTTGAATTCACTGGCTGTCCAGTATCTTGGATAAAAACCTTCAACCATAGCGCCAGCGCCATAGTCCTGCTAGATTTGCCGATATCAGATACAAAAAAAAAAGTACCTGACCCCGTGGCGATTCGAACCCACCCTCTTTGAACGCCGAGCCCACCATTTTTTTTACATTTAAAGTCATTTTTTATTTACTTAAAATATTAACTTACTACTAGACAAAAATGCTTAAATCTAACTTATCTATAACTGGTTTACTTAATCTAACTTATCGGCCCTTAGTGGGCGCTGTAAGCTTATATTTAGCTGTTTTATTTTGCCTTTGGGCTTAAATTTGTCGGGATTTTTTTTTATATTTAATTTTAATTAACAAAGAAAAATAAAAAACTTTGTGTAGTGACTTTTTTTTTTAAATAAATAAGCTTATTCTAGATTATAACTAACTTAAGACTACTTAAACTACTTAAGCCTAACTTAAGACTACTTAACTACTTAATTATAATCGGGGTAGCGAGCCCTCGTTGCATATGCCCCGAGGGGTCGCCATCCTGATTGCGTCTTTCGGTCCCACGGCAGCCTGCGTTCAACCAAATCTTAAACATAAAGTTGGACTAAAAGTCCGCAAAGTCCTGAGGAAGTGCAGAATCACCTTCCTCATATAGCCACCAGAATTCAGTGCGCTGTTTTGCAGCATCGATCCTGTCGCGATCCGATACCGCCGTGCTAAAGCGGAGGAGCTCCGGAGCATTGTCGACATACCCGTCGCGGATTAGCCGTCTGTCCCGCGCGTCACGATAGCGGTGGTATAAGACCGGGATACCGTTCCTGTCTTGTACGCTGAGCCCACCATACATCCCCTGCGCTGCTATCTCCTATAATTTTCTAGTGTCAGATTACACATATTACACTTAGGTACATTAAACTATATTGCTTGCTTAGTACAACAGTCTACTACGAAAACCTTTTGATCTCGTAATCTATAATAAGGTAGCGGTTCAGCACGAACCCAAGTAGCACTTATGTGTCTTTTTGTTACCATGACTCGTGTGACCTTAGTTTAGCTGCATGACCTCCAATTGGTCAGTGCCCCGTGACTGTCGCCGTAATTCTTGCGATATCTGGGCGGATACCATTTAGTAGGTTGTTTGGTCTGTTCTTGCCGGGATATGAACCCTTGCCGCAAGCGAGCCGTATAGAGCTGAGCCTTGCCTGGCCAGCTTGTCTGCACGCTCTTTTTCTTCAATGTCACAGTACCCTGTGACCCAGAGAAGTGTGACCTGAAGCGTTTGCCCTGGTGGGCTAGTTCGTCCCGGCACCAGCTTGGAGGATATCGTAACCGAGCTGATGACCTTTCTCACATGCTTGTCCTGTGCAAATTCATGTATGTTTTGCATATCCTAAGACTGGCCGCAAGAGTTGCTTATAGGACATGTTACCCAACGCACATCGGTTTCTCCTCCTTTCTTCTCCTCAATTTCCTTAATGCCCTCGCTGTACTCAAACACCATAAGGGTATTCATAAGCCCTTTAGCGCGTGCAAATTACAAAAAAAATAGGAGTAGATTTAAAAAAAAAAAAAAAAAATTTTTGGCTCAACAGGCTCGTTAGTACCCAGGGCCGAGCTTTCTCACGACCAATCATGTGTGCGTGTGTACTTCTTTGCCCGATTGTGGGACCTCCTGTTTTATGCCGACTCCGAATGGCGAATTTGAGATAAGCTTTTCTTGACAATTGATACTACTCGGATGTTTTGTCAGATCATCACGAGAGGAGGGCCAGTGAAAATTCATTTAGGTGTTGCTTCGGCTGGGAATCGAACCTAGACCTTCTGCGCGGCAGTAGATTTATCCCTTTGCTTAATCCGTGCTACCTTCTCATCAAATGGTAGATTCTGTGGGTTGAACTGCAGCCTCTCGTTGTAGTGGATACCCAGATGTTTAGATTTCAACGTTGGAATGATAAAGGTTTCATCTGGAAGTGTTTTCTTAATGCTATGGCATTTGGTTGCAGGTCTGCCTGCGAAGCTCTGGTTTTGCATTCACTTTGATGACTCATCTCCGATAATAAATTTTAAGGGCCGATGTTGAATGTGAACCACACCTAGACATCAAGTTTTTTTCTGCATTTCATTTGACATTTGTCAATTTCAGACTAATTCATGGAAGACACACAATCCAGCAAGGCGTTAAAGTTATTCAGGCTTATTATGAAAATGGGCGTTCAAATCAAAATGCTTATCGTGCACTTCGTGATTTTTTCGGTCAATTTAATCGTCCAAATGTGCGTACAATCGGAAAAATCAACCAAAAATTTGAGCAAACCAGGTCTGTAGGAGATGTGAAAACACCAGATACATGCTCGTACAGCTCGTACTGTAGAAAATATTGCTGCTGTTCGCGATAGTGTGGCTGAAGAGCCGTCCACCTTAACTCGTCGTCGTGCATAACAATTGCACCTCCCACGCTCGTCGTTGATGAACATCATGCAAAAAGACTTGCATTAAAACGCTTACAAGGTGCAACTGACTCAAGAACTTAAGCCTCTTGACCATTTTAAGGTCAATGGTCAGAAAAAAAATAATTTATGGCGCAACAGGCTCGTTAGGACCCGGGGCCTAGCTTTCTTCTCATAACCATTTATGTGTGCGTTTGTCTTTCTTAGCACGATTGCGGGACCTCCTGTTTTATTCCGACTCCGAACGGGTAAGTTGAGATAAGCTTTTCATGACAATCGATACTACTCGGATGATTTGTCAGATAATGTGTTGCTAAGGAAGGGAATCGAACTCAGACCTTCTGCGCGGCAGTTTATCGCACTAACCATCGCGCCACTGAGCCCGTCAATGGTCAGAAAGGTGGCAAGAAATGGCAACAGTGGATGGTCAATTTCCCAAGGAAATCATCTTCAGTGATGAGGCACATTTTCACCTCAGTGGATTCGTCAATAAGCAGAATTGCCGCATTTGGGCGAATGATAATCCAAGAGTGATTGTCGAAAAACCAATGCGACCCCCCAAAGAGTGACTGTTTGGTGCGTTTTATGGGCTGGCGGCATCATCGGGCCGTATTTTTTTCCAAAATGAGGACGGTCAGGCAGTTACTGTGAATGATGTACGCTATCGTGAGATGATAACGAACTTTTTATGGCCCTAATTGGAAGATATGGATGTGGACGATATGTGGTTTTAAGAGGATGTTGCCACTTGACGAATTCGATGGCCGTGTTATCTCACTTGGTGATCATGTGATTTGACACCGTTGGACTTATTTCTTTGCGATTATTTGAAAGAAAGGGTTTCCGTCGATAAGCCAGCAACAATTCAAGAGCTTAAGGATGAGATAATTTGGCACATTAACAGCATAGAACCTCAATTATTCCTCAGCGTCATCGAAAATTTGGACCATTGGATGGAGGTGTGTCGCCGAGGTCGCGACGGCCATATTTTGTTCCAAACATAATTGAATCATACTAATATAATCATAATGAAAATAAATTACACTAATTTTATAAATAATTTGTGTTTTATTGACAATAAACATCGGCCCTTAAAATTTAACCACCCTTTACGTTGTTCTATCCTCCTTTCTACCCTTGGTGCCGCAATAATTGGGAACATTTAGCAAGAGTCACTTGAGGAATCATCTGCGTAAAGACAGTACCTGGTGTTGGGTTCTTGATGTGGCTGGTCAGAGGTGTATTTGTTGAAAAGAAGTGGACTTAGCGTTGGTCCTTGGGCTACTCCAGCTCTGATCCACCTCGTTGTCGATTGGCTGTTGTTTTGTTCCACAAAGAATTTTCTGCAATCAAGAAAAGTCAAAAAAAAATTGTAAAAGATTAATGCGGAAACAGAAAAGCTTCATCTCGTGGACCAAACCATGCACCCACACCGTTTTAATTTAAAATCATTACATATAAACAAATCTTGGTGGCCAATCGACCGGCCCAAAACGTGAAATTATGTGCTCACCGAAATGTTCTCTCAATAAGTCCATTGATTGATGCGATGTGTGGGAAGTGGCGCCGTCTTGCTGAAACCAAATGTCGCCGAGATCACGAGCTTCAATTTCAGGCATCAAATAGTCGGTTATCATGGCACGATAACGGTCGCCATTGACGGTTACGTTCGCACCGGCATAATTTTTAAAGAAATATGGACCGATGATTCCACCGGCCCACAAACCACACCAAACCGTTGTTTTTTCTGGATGAAGTGGCAGTTCTTCAATCTCTTCAGGTTGCTCTTCGTCCCAAATGCGGCAATTTTGTTTGTTTACATACCCATTGAGCCAGAAATGGGCCTCATCGCTAAACAAAATTTGCCTCGAAAACGTCGGATCTTCTTGGAACTTTTCAAGAGCCCATAGAGCGAAGCGATGTCGCTTGGGAAGGTCGAGCGGCTTTAGTTGTTGCACAAGCTGTATTTTGTACGCTTTCAATTTAAGATCTTGACGTAAAATGCGCCAAGTCGTTCCATACGTCAGTCCGAGTTGCTGCGAACGGCGCCGAATCGACTCTCTCCGGTCTTCGTGTACACTCTCAGCTACGGCCGCTATATTTTCTTCATGGCGTGCTGGACGTGGTCTATTCGGTCGAATATTATCCAATAATGAATGCTGGGTCTCAAAATGGGTGATGGTGTTGCGATTAGTACGCTCAGTAGGCCGATTATGTTGACCATAAGTTGAGCGAAGTGCACGAAACACATTCATCACAGAACGTGAATTTTCATAATAAAGTTGAACAATTTGTAAACGTTGTTCACGCGTAAGTCTTTCCATTATGAAATGCCAAACAATACTAAACAAAAATAACATGACAGCATGACACGACTCACACGTGATCTGTCAAAAAAGGCTATTGAAAAAAATATCTCTACTTGGATCACCCGTTATATTACAATTTTTATTTGCAAATTCTTTTATAACAGCATCAGAGATTTCGATACAAATTTTGTGATATAACTTTTCACAAAATAATCCGCACTTAATTCCCCCATCAAGTAAAGAATTAAAGCATTTATCGCACTTAAAATTAACTTTATATGACATTTTGAGAAGAATCACAACCGCACAGTAGAGAGAGAACTCAGTATTTTCATTCTTCTAAAAACTCTCCAGTAAATAATGACCTGTTTAGTTATAATTTTTAATGGACCGATAAAAGACGATAAATAAATTTTTAATACTACCTCTGGTATACCGTCCGGAGCAGAGTTTCTGTTCAAATCTAATTCTTAACGCGATTGTTAGGTCTTGCTCTGAAAATTGTATCAAAACGACATCTACTAACTTCGGAACACCTAAATAATGGTTTTGCGGTAATCACACCACAGATTTATTATATACCGATTCAAAGTAATCAGCAAATAAATCGCAAGTTCTCGCCAAATCATTTGAACTTGAGTTTTCTAACTCCATAACCATAAGTAGACCTGAGGTATTTCGTTCATAATTCATAATGTAATTCCAAATTGATTTGCTATAACGCTTAATCAATGACTCAATGGACAAAAAAATTTTCAAGAATTTATTTTTATTTTTTGTACCTCTGAAAAATTTTACATTTTGCGTCTGTTTTGATCATCAAAAAATGTTAATACATTTTTCTCTTGACATTTTGCAAGTTTGTCAAAATCTTTTATTTGACCACGGAATTTTAAACCGTTTTTTTTGTAGCGTTTTTGGTAAAAACAATTCAAACCCGGAATTGATTTTTTTCTGAAAATGTATTATAATTGTCTTCCAATTTGGGCAATATTAACAAAAAATCCCAATTGTTATTATTCAAATAATTCTCAAACACAAAATTGGTTTTTACGAAGTTGTATGTTACAGTGGAATTCATTTTATTAGAACTGGCAAAATTTATAGAATATAATTCTTAAAGTAAAGCCTTATTGTGAACACTTTTTTAATCAATAATGTCTAACACTTCCAATATGTAAAAATTAGCTCGATTATTCAAAAAGACAGAATCTAGAATTATATTTAAGTTATTCCGAATATTGTTTAATTGAAAAAATTTATTTTGATTAAGACAACCTTTGTATTTGTAAGCTTTATTCTTAAGTGGAACGAAGCTTTTCAAAATAAAAATGAATTCGGACTTTCTGAGATCAAAAATAAGCCAAAATAGGTTGACTTGTCTGGCTATACCTTCAATCGGTATGGAAAACACACAAAATGTAGAAACATGCAGTGCAATAAAAGGTCGAAACCAAGATTTAAATAAAATCTTTGTCTGTGTTTTTTTTTTAAATTTCAATTTTAAATTTTCTATAATTTTCTGTGTAAGCTTGCTTTGCCGCCCGGGTGCCACTGCCTCTTAGTCCGTCCCTGCATGAATGTATACCATGCCTTATCCAACTTGTTTACGCATTGAGCCTATCAGCTGGCTAATTTATTTTTTTTTGTGTTTTCTAAAAAAATAAAAGTTTTACACTATCGCTTCGAGCAGAAATCAACTTCGAGTCAGTAAAGCTTTACAAGTCTAACGCGAAATACACGCCACGTCGGGATTGTGATTTTTTTTTATATTCAAAAAAACAACAACAAAGTGAGTCCAATCGAAGCACTTGTATTCAATATTTATAAAGGCGAATTATTGCATACAATAATTATAACATAAATGTCTCTTCAGTGTCATTAGATAAATTTCATTGCATTTATCTGAACGATTTGATTAAGCGTTAGGTGGAGTTTGATTGGGTATTGGGAATTGTGTGTGCTAGATATAAGCACTAGTTGCTAGCTTTTAAGTGGCAGATGCTTGTCAACGCATGTTCGAAGTAAGGAACTAGATATACCTGAACAATTTATATTGATGGAAGAATTTTAAAAGTCTTAATATGTGATAAGGTGAATGTGTCATAATTTGTGCAACTTTCGTCAAATGTCATTGTGATTTGGCATTAGTGATGTTCCCGTACAATATTATTTTTACTGTTTTTTTATTTGTCTTTGCTTAAAACCGATCCCGTACGCAATTTTCGTATGCTTATTACTTTTTGCAATTAAAATCAGTGACGATCAATATTGTACGGGAACGGAACTATTAATACTGTGGAGAGATAGACTAAGGGCCCAGTTATATCAATGAAAACCCTCATTGGAAATTTTCTTTTACTTCTTGCGGCTTTTTTATAAATTCAATCATTGCCGACTGGGTGTCAAAACAAAGCTCATGAATTTTAGAACATGGTTATCCAAAAATATTTAAATTTTTAGTTATAGTTTTGGCAGAAAATCAATTCTTATTTTTTGCTGATCATGATTTATTTTTGTGAAGTAATGATTGCCATTCCACCGAACTGAGATGGAATTTTCCCACAATTCTATAAGAAGCTACGGGGGTGACATTTCAATTCGATCATGTGTTGTGTTCCAATGAAGTTGTTCAATGATAGCTATAACTACAGCCCAAGAGCAATAGTGCTATAAGAAAATAGAGACGAAGAAATTAGTGCTACAACTTATATTGACGAATCTCCATTCTGGTTGCATAAGACAAGTTAAATTTCGCCAGACTTTTTCGTTTGAGGTCCTTTAAAAAAATCGCATTTACCACTCCCAAACTTGCTCGCCTTAAAAGCTAACATCCAAATAGAAATCACCAATTGGGTGCAGATGTTTTGCGAGCGACAATTCAAAATCACGTCGAGCACAAATATGCATCAATTCTGGAGATGTCGTGACATGGATGACATTAGTTTGGACCCACCTTGTAACAATATAAAGAACGGGTGGGACAAATAAAAGTTTCTTTTTAAAAGGCGCAATAAAATTTTAAAAACATTAATTTTTTCCATGTGTTATGGCTTATTAGTAAGAGCAAGCATTTTCATTCCTCATGGAGCACAATCTCGATCGTTTAAGTGACTACCTCGGCTGGCATCGAAGTAGCGCATTCTGTTACTCCAATTTTCCAAGGTGTTGTTGGTGGTTTCGGGCTGTAGCTCACGGATTGCTTTAATGATATTAGCTGTAAGTGCTTGAATCCTCTCCGGATTATTCGCATAACATTGGCACTTGACGGTTTGGTGATTCGGTGTGCAAAAGATCGATTGTGCACGCCGATTGGCACGCCATCCTGCAGAGCTCGTAAAAATTCATTTCTTACATTTCAGCAACAAAAAAAATCCGTTAAGATGGCTCTGTAACGTCCCCCGTCGACCGAAACGTTGTTCCCAGGCTCATTTTCGAAGAAAAATGGTCCGATGATGCTGCCACTCCACAATCCGCACCAAACGGTCACTCTCTGTGAATGCATCGGCTTATCGACAATAACGTGCGGGTTTCACCAGCAATTTTGCTGGTTGTCAGAAAAAATGATTTATCTCCCAAAATCGTTGTCCAATTCAAGGTGCTCTAAGGCCCAAACTGCGAAGCGATAATGAAGCGGATGGTCATGCGCCTTCAATTGCTGAGTCAGACCTTGTAAGCGAATAATCCGAGATCTCTGTGCGGAATTCTCCTAAGGCTGGTGCGTGAAATGTTAAGCTGCTGAGATCGTTGGTGAGTTGACGTTCCTGAACTGAGTTTTAAACTCTCGGCTACAGCGGCCACATTCTCATCTGTACGCACCGTACAGCCGGCGACTGCGACTATGAGTGTTGTCCACTAGCATATCAGTCTCACGAACTTTTTGCATAGACTTGCGTACAGCAGGCGTGGTTAGTGCTTCATTTCTGCCAAAACTTCTTTTCAAATAACGCTCTCTTTGGGCTACACAGCCCTCAATTTGGACACAAGTCTTCAATACTTCCCAACGTCGTTCCAGCGTAAAGTGACTCATTTCGTTGCGTGGGGTACGATACTGAATTTCTGTCAAGACCTCACTTTATAATTCAATTGCTAGTAGCGACGAGCGTAATAATGCGTTGATTCTGTTTTCCTTTAAAAGAAAAACGCCCCTAAAAAATGGGTGTTACGTTAGTCATACGTAAACGCACAAAATAAAAAGTTAGACTCATGTAGCAATATATAGACTGAGCAAAGAATTAGGTATTTCGGATAAAATTACAAAGCGCAGTCCAGATCTTAGGTTAGGTTGGTGGGTTGATGAAGTAGTCGGTGGGCGTCATCCTCATCACAATCAGGTCAATATAGACCGATTGTGATGCCAGTTGGGGGTCCACGTATGTGGTTCGTCCCTTCATCATTCTGTTGCTGTCCATTGTTGTTAGTCTCATTCCAGCCATCCAGATGTTGTTGCAAACCTGAAAAGATTGGAGAGAGCGATTTCGGATAGATCCGTGAGGTCATGGGAAAAGTATTTTCCTAAGGTTCTCATTCTTAATTTTCTAAGGCCTATGCAGTGGCACTGAAAGTAGAGGGTATCCTCGTGTATTTAGACATCACCGCAGCCTCTACAGAGGTCATCATATATAAAATGCATTTTCAGTTTGTGGCTTCTTAGTAAGTCGTCTCAAGTTAGCATCCCTACTAGAATCGAGACAGATTTCCTGTTTCTTCGAAGTAGCTTTTGGGTTCTGGCTTTGCAAGAGAATGGTCTTTGAAAGTCATGGTGAAGTAGCATGTAGTCAGAGGATACAGCTGAGCAGAAATATCTGAATAGAATTTGAGCATGTCCTACTCACTTCGTTTTTCAGCAGTTGAGCTGGCCATCAAGATCCTACTTGATGATCTACTCCAGGCCTATTTTCAAAAACTGTTTCGAATTTCATTTGTAAAAATATAAATTACATAGAGTCATCCATGACCTTTGAAGGTCTGTCATCAATCCTCCATATAATGTGTTTTGTACTCTGCAATTCGCTATATCTCAACTAAGCCCATCTGATTCGTCATAAAACTGATGGTCTCACAGGAAGAACAAATGAATGCTTGTGAGAAAAAGCCAAGGCCTGAGTCATAACGAACCTATAGCCCCCAAAATTTGGATGTTCGTCGTCCTAAGCTGCGATAAATTTCCTCAAGTTGTTCATTTCAAGTTTCTTAAGACTGATTTTCTTATGTGCGCAACGTTATGACTAAGTCTACCTTAGGCAGGAGATAATTTTAAGTGCTCTGCCGACTAGAGCTCTATATGTGCAAGTCTTCTCAAACGATTGCTAATACCTTAAAAAAGTTTTATTTCAAATGACGAATATTTTTCCAATCTATAAAAAAATCAAATTAAAACGATAACAAGTACCTATAGGTGGTTCAATGATAACAATCTCTATAAACACCTTTCGATGACTTTTTCTAATCTGAGAAAATACATTTGATTACGTTTGTATCTCAACAAAACCAAATGCACAGATAAGGCATTTGTTTAGATAACAACTACAAATCTTAGTTGCACACATTAACCCCCACCTGCCCATGCTATCATTTCAGAACATGATTGGAGCAACTTTGTCGAAACTTCGTGGCAAGCCAACCATCCTTGTTACCCATCCAGAGGTATCACAGGAAGCCATTGATCTGATGAGTCAAAATTGTAAAGTCATCGTGTGTCAGAATGTCCCACCAGTACGTTCTGACATTTTGGAAAAGTGCAAAGGAGTCGATGGAATCCTGTGGGCATGCCATGAGCCACTGAATGCGGAAGTCTTAGATGCGGCTGGACCAAAGCTGAAATCCATTTCCACCATGTCTGCCGGTGTTGATTATGTGGATATTCCTGAGATAAAACGTAGGAAAATCCCCCTGGGACACACTCCGAATGTCCTCGATAGAGCTGTAGCCGAGCTAGCGATTGGTTTGATGATTTCAGCTGCTAGGAGATTCCACGAAGGCAGGAAGAGTATCGAAACGTAGGTTTCACCATAACTTCGATTTGGATGGTTATAAAGTGAATTCTTCTCTAGGTCAACTTGGAACAATGGGAGTATTAAGTGGATGTTGGGACAGGAAATTCGCAGTGCAACTGTTGGTTTCTTTGGATTTGGCAGTATTGCTCAGGTGGTTGCTGATCGTTTGAGTTCGTTTGAGATTGGAAAAATCATCTACCACACACGGAATAAGTCGGATGCTGAGGAGGAATACAAGGCTACACATGTGACTTTTGATAAACTCTTGGCGGAGAGTGATATTTTGTTTATTTGCGCACCTTTGACAGACGAGACTAAAGGAAAGTTCAATGCGAGTGCTTTCGACAAAATGAAGTCAACAGCTGTTCTGATAAATATTGCCAGGGGACGTAAGATGGATTGTAACAATTTTTTTGGAAATGTGTTAACCTACCTACTTTTGCAGAGATCGTCGAACAGGAGGCACTCTACAATGCTTTGAAGACAAATAAGATATTTTCCGCTGGCTTGGATGTGATGACACCTGAACCCTTGCCTGCGAATGATCCACTTATGAGTCTTCCCAATTGCGGTAAGTTTAAAGCCTTAAGATCAAAACTTAACTTAATTTCCTGTTTCATCAATTAGTTATTGTCCCACATTTGGGTTCAGCCACATTGAGGACCCGTACGGATATGGCTATTATCGCGTCACATAATGTTCTTCAAGGATTAGCCGGAGAACCAATGTTTGGACCGGTCTATTAGGTTGTTAAATGCGGCAAAAAAAACATCGAAAAACATAGATTGTGATAACTGTAATAAAAGTATTTTAAAAAATTGTGCCTCCTTAATTTTTACTTTCACGAGCTATATGCTTTCTTTTCGCAGTGCCTAGTATGAAAATAGGTTTCGCAAAATTTTTCGCATTCTCAAATGAAAGCATTGAGCTTTTATTTGATACGTGCTGCCATCTATTGAGTTTTCACTTTTTCATAGAGAGTAAGAACTTAAGAATTCAACACAGAATTCCAGAGACTTCTTCAAAGGAATGCGCAGAAGTAAACTCATCCCCAGGCATCGCCTTACCTGAATCCTTTTTTTTGTAACGAATGTTTCGGTGAGGACCCTCATAAAGCAGCCAGAAGTCGCCATAGTCATCCTGTACAGACGGAAGAGTGTGAGCGGAATACCAAATCTAGACATGACTCTGTAGATGTAGTTCGTCACTTTAAATGCAGTCGTACACGGCTTTAAAATCGATGTCTAGATTTAAGTAGACAATTCCCAGTGGTTGTAATTCTGACTACACACCAAGTGTTTATTTTTAACCATCGAGTACTGGTCTCATCCAACCGGATTTGCCTTTCTAAACGATAAGCGCGAGTGTTGATAACATGACGAAAAATAGCAGCACCAGGTCAGAATGGCACGGAATGAATACCCGGCCTGCTTTCCCAGGCGAACCTAGACAAGCTGCTCCGACATATTCGGACAACAGGTTTCAAGACAATAGGTTAAAGGGTTAGTCAGACCCCTTGAACAGTGACGGTGGCGGATGAACCGAAAGGCCAACGGCAGCGCTTAATCCCGTAGTGGATACGGATGGCGCTGTGTCCTAGGGGTATCTAATAACTTGAACTGGCCCTCCATGTTGGGGGATGTATTAGTTAAGAAGTAACTAATAGCCTCGGATACTGTTGACGACCCTGCTAAACGAAAAAAGGAAGAAAAACTGTGACATCTACTACGGACCGTGGTATAGTGAGCAGAAACAGCGACTATTCGGATGCGGATTTGTTATAAGTGCCAGACTCAGGCAAGAAGTCTTATGATTCCAAGACATTAGCGAACATTATGTTACAATCCACATCAAGTCCAAATTCGTCAACTCACGCCCCAACGGAGGAAAAAGGTGATAAAGCTAAGGATTGCTTCCATGAGCTCCTTGACAAATCATATGAGCGACTACCGAATTTCGATGGTAAAGTCGTGCTGCGACATTGAAACGCAAAGGTAGGAAGAGAAGATATCTTAAGCAGTTTTGCCGAAAAATATAGCCAACACGACAACTCGTCTGGTAGCGGGCTTAGGCTGATTGACTTCGCTACGGAACGAAACGCCACTAAAGCGAGCACACGGTTTCCTCACCTTGATATCCATACGGGGACATGGAGGTCTCCAGACCAATTGATCACATTGCGATAGACACGAAGTATTTTGGATATCCGAACATTCCGACGGGCTAACATCGAATCGGACCACTACCTTGTTGCAGCTGAGGTAAGAATTCGAATATCCACCACGCCACAACAATCCAAAAATAAATTTAATTTCTGAAGACTGCAATCGCAAGAGACTACCGAGACCTTCCCTCAACCCGTATCTCTTCACCCCTCGATTAACACCATACCACCAGCATAGAATGTCGACTTTCGAATGTCGAAGAACAATGGTAACGATACCAACAAGCCGCAACTGATGTGCTAGGTTTCTCGCGCCCACCAGCAAGAAACCCGTTGTTTGATGAAAAATGCCGACATATGCTGGAACGAGGCTAAGCGTCTGAAGAAGACGTGAGCTACCATTGAGCCCTATAGGCAGAGAAAAAAGAAGAACTACAGCTTTTTAGAAAAAAGACAAAAGAGCAAGAAAAACGCGCCATCGAGAATATAGAGAGGTGCCACTCCAGGAACGATGTTCGCAAGTTTTACGTCAAAGCCAAGGATACAAGACTCGAACAGAATCCTTTCGAGATGAACATAGAAATATCATAGTTGAGACACAGTCGGTGCTGAGGATATGGAAGAACCAGTCCTGCAGACTGCTAAACGGCGATGACTAACAACATTCCGCTGTCAGGCAGAACCAGCCATTCAATATTGGCAACGACCACGAAAACTGCCAACCACCAGACCTGAGTGAAGTGAGGATAGCAATATATAAACTCAAGCTTAATAAGGCTGCCGGATATGAAGGCCTTCCCACTGAGCCTTATAAAGCCGGCGGAGATGACTCGCTAAGTAACATCCACCAACTCATAAGCTTAATCTAGTCGGAAGAAAGTATGCCTGAAGAATGGAACCTCAGTATCGTTTGCCTGATCCACAAAAAAAGACCCTCTGAACTGCAGAGGCATAATTCTCCTCAACATCGCCTATATGATCCTATCTGCCGTAATATTGAACGCCTGAAACCGTTTACCAACAACCTGATTGGCCCTTATAATTGTCGTCTTAGGCCAATAACGTCCACCAACGATCAAATTTTCATACTTCAGCAGATCCTGGAAAAAACCCGAGCAGTCTAAATCGATACCCACCACCTATTCATCGATTTTAAAGCCGCATACGACAGCATTTATAGAGACGAACTGTGCAGAGCCACGTCTAGTTTTGGATGACGATGGAGAATTATCGCTGGGAAACGACCTCACCGACACATTTGATACCAAAAAAGGACTTAGGCAAGTGTCATGCGATGCGCTGTCATGTGATTCTTCAATTTGATTCTTGAGAGGATTGTGTTAAACCCCTGATCCAACACCAGAGGCACAATTTCCCAAAAATCGTTGCAACTACTAGCATACGCCGACGATATTGACATCATTGGTAGGACTCAACGTGATGTCATAGCCACGTTTGCGAGTATAGAGAACGAAGTGGCAAAAATGGGTTTTAAGCAGTAAATGAGGGCAAGACTAAGTATATGCTGTCAACACGAAAGTACACACAACATCGATGAATTGAACAGAAAGTCACCATTGGCAGATACAACATTGAGGAAGTACGGGACTTTTTCTACCTCGGCTCTGCTATTAACTCTGACAACAACATCTCGTCAGAAATTAAATGAAGAATTACTCTTGCCAACCGCTGTTTCTTCGGGCTAAGAAGGAAATTCTGTAGAAAAGCCCTAACTCGAACTACTAAGGAGATCCTTTATAAGACCCTGATCATCCCAGTTCTGCTTGACGTCGCTGAAGCATGGACCGTCTCAAAAGCGGATGAAGAAATCCTTGGTCGATTCGAGAGGAAAATTCTTTGAAAAATCTTCGGTCCAGTTTGCGCTGACGGGCCATGGAGACGAAGATTCAACCAAGAACTATACAGTGACATGCCCCTATGCAAAAAACCCAGCATTGGACGTTTAATACGGCTAGGACATGTAGAACGAATGGACACCAATACTCTGTCTCGCAGAGTCTTCGAATTTTCGTCTGGCATAAACGCTTTACAAAAATGTCCGTTTAGGTTCTCCAACCCTGCCTTCTCTATCAGCATGCCTGTATGTATATTATACTGCCACCATGCAAACAAAATAACATTCCAAATCCAAATACCAACCAGCTGATTCGATTCATTGTACAACACTACCTACAACACAAGCTACAACCTACACAACTGTCAAAGAGCGAATGAAAAGCTCTCGCGCAAAGCTTTCAATTCACTCACACATTTCTGCTCACATAATTTAGTTTCGATTTTTATACCCTAACGAGCACAGTGTCACGATATATCCTCTAATGACCAGCCGGTTGTTTAAAGTACTTGTCACACATCCGGAGGTGCCGAAAACTGCCTTAGATACATTGCGACAAAAATGCGAGATAATTGTGTGCAAAAATTACCCTCCGGTGCGGTCGGAGATATTGGAAAAAATCCAAGGCGTTGACGCCATCCTATGGGCGCACTATCAACCGTTAAACGCTGAGATACTCGATGCGGCCGGGGAGAATCTGAAAGCTGTCTCCACCATGTCATCTGGTATCGATTATGTTGACATCGACGAGTTCAAGAAACGTCAAATGCCATTGGGACATACCCCAAGGGCGGTAAACAATGCTGTAGCTGACATTGCCATCGGTTTGATGATATCCGCTGGCCGATTGTTTCACGAGGGCAGAAGAATGATTGAAACGTAAGTTTGTAATTTTTTTTTTTTTTGTATCTGAACATCAACGAGAAATGGAAATGAAAATAGAATGCGGAAAAAAGAAAAAAAGAAACAAAAAATAATTAACAAAAGAGAACGGTTTGGGGATGTCTAATTCTATTGGTATTTTTAATTGGTTTCTCTTAAAATTTATATGGTGTTGCCAGGCTTGCAGGGGAAAGTAATTTAGTGACAGTTAAAGTGAGAGTGGTTTATTTTTATTGACGGGGAGGTGTTTTTTTTTTTTGTTGTTTTTTTTAAGTGCCACGGAAATAAATTAAAAAGCTTATCGCGGTGGGATAGAACAATTTTAACTCAGTTGTTTATTCACAATTGAAACAAAGATGTTGTAATTTTTTTTATTTCCATTGTGAATATCATACATTCGTTAGAATCACTTCTCTGTAGCTGCCTATTTGTACCAACACAAACCAGCGGTAATGGCATTAAGTGAAACCCAGCTTTGAAAAGACACTGATCCCAGTGAAAACGCTATAGCGGGTTATACACTTGTGCCATTATTTGTAGCACATAGAGCTTTCGCGCTCTATGTTACAAACGAAGTGTCATTCCAGGTCCAACGCCAACTTGGTTGCTCGGATGACCCTTTTTTCCAACATCTCTGGGTCAAATTCACACTTGGTAAACATCTTATAAACTTCTGCCTGCTATATCGAAGCCCCAATTCAGAAAAAGAATGGACATTTAACCAACTTGATAATATTTCTGAATCGATAACTAGTATTCTTTCCCGCGTTCCCACCAGCGAAATCATCGTTGCGGGTGATTTTAATGTCCACAAAAACTAGTTGGCTTCGCCATTCTGGACCAACAACACCTGAAGGTTATTATGCAGAGATCTTTGCCCAGCTGGACAACCTAACTCAGCTTGTAGACAAACCAACACGCATTCCTGATATTGACAGTCACAACCAACACACTCTAGACCTGTCTAGACCTTATCACATCCGGATAAGTATTCAGTCGCGATTTTATCTCCATTAGGAACGTCGGATCTTTGTCTGGTGTTAGCTAAATTCTCGTACTCAAAACAACCAGTTAAAAAAAAAACCCTAGAAGAACAATATGGCAATACGAGAGTGCTAATTGGAGCGGACTAAATTCGTTATTTTGTGGTTTGTAACTGGTCTCAATGTTTCCTCAATAGAGACGTTAACACCGCTGCTGACATGATAACAGACCTGCTTGGGATGAAAAACTTCATTCCAAGCAAATCCATTAGCATCAAAACAAAAGAAGAACATTGGTTCAATCCGTCTTGTGTGACTGCTCTCCGGAAGAAAGAAGAGACTTTTGCCCTTTGGCGTCAAACACCTTCGGAGGAAAATCGGAGTCTTTACAGGCGGGTTAGAAACGACTGTAAGGTTATATTAAGACGTGCTAAATTCTTACGTGACCAAAAAGTGAGGCAAAAAATACTGCTATGTCCTAAAGGCAGCAAAACTTTTTGGTCCTTCGTCAAACGTATTAAAGGTTGTACATCATCAACAATCCCAGCGCTTGTCTACAACGACAGAAATATCACGGACTCCCAAGAAAAAGCAAACCTGCTAGCTTCCATATTCGCAGCCAATTCCGACTCACCAGACAGCTCTTCTTCACCACCACCGCTGAGTCCGGTTCAATATTCTTTAGGACCGTTGCTTTTCCGAACACGTTCAGTGGCTCGAGTTCTAAAAGATCTCAAACAAAATAAAGCCTCACGTCCAGATGGAATTCCTCCCCTTGTTCTGAAGAGGTGTTCTTCCACTCTGGCCAAAACTCTACGCAAACTTGTTCACTTATCTTACACTGCAGGAATATTTCCAGATAGGTGGAAACTTGCGCATGTTCAGCCAATTCCAAAAAATGGCGAAAAAACCTCCCCTTCAAACTACCGACGAAAAGGGCGAAAAAACCTCCGACCCATAGCTTTAACGTCAGTACTCTCTAAGGTCATGGAGAGTACACTCAATTACCACCTCATGAGCTATCTAGAAAAAAACCATCTCCTTAGTGACCGTCAGGATGGCTTTCGTCAGCAACGTTCTACAGGTGATCTTATGGTCTATCTAAGCGAAAAATGGAATCGTTGCATTCACCAATTCGGTGAATGTAAAGGGTGATCCATTTCGAGGTTCCCTACTTTTTTAAAGAAAAAAACACAGAAAATTCAAATTTAATGGAGAATGTTTGTTATCATTTGAAAGAACATTCTTTGGCATTTATTTTTTGAAGATTATGTCTATCAAATGTTGGCCGTTGCTACGTCGCAGATGGTCCATCCGTTGAGTCCAATTTTCGATCACTCGTTCGAGCATTTCGACTAGTAACTGGCGAATGACACGCGTGATGTTTTCCTCCAAGGCCTGAATCAAAGCGGGTTTGTCGGCATAAGCTTTTGACTTTACATATCACGACAGGAAAAAGTCTAACGGTGTGATATCACACGATCTTGGTGGCCAATCGACCGGCCCAAAACGTAAAATTATGTGCTCACCGAAATGTTCTCTCAATAAGTCCATTGATTGATGCAATGTGTGGGAAGTGGCGCCGTCTTGCTGAAACCAAATGTCGTCGAGATCACGAGCTTCAATTTCAGGCATCAAATAGTCGGTTATCATGGCACGATAACGGTCGCCATTGACGGTTACGTTCGCACCGGCATAATTTTTAAAGAAATATGGACCGATGATTCCACCGGCCCACAAACCACACCAAACCGTTGTTTTTTCTGGATGAAGTGGCAGTTCTTCAATCTCTTCAGGTTGCTCTCGTCCCAAATGCGGCAATTTTGTTTGTTTACATACCCATTGAGCCAGAAATGGGCCTCATCGCTAAACAAAATTTGCCTCGAAAACGTCGGATCTTCTTGGAACTTTTCAAGAGCCCATAGAGCGAAGCGATGTCGCTTGGGAAGGTCGAGCAGCTTCAGCTGTTGCACAAGCTGTATTTTGTACGCTTTCAATTTAAGATCTTGACGTCAAATGCGCCAAGTCGTTCCATACGTCAGTCCGAGTTGCTGCGAACGGCGCCGAATCGACTCTCTACGGTCTTCGTGTACACTCTCAGCTACGGCCGCTATATTTTCTTCACAGCGTGCTGGACGTGGTCTATTCGGTCAAATAATATCCAATAATGAACGCTGGGTCTCAAAATGGGTGGGTGATGGTGTTGCGAATAGTACGCTCAGTAGGCCGATTATGTTGACCATAAGTTGAGCGAAGTGCACGAAACACATTCCTCACAGAACGTGAATTTTCATAATAAAGTCGAACAATTTGTAAACGTTGTTCACGCGTAAGTCTTTCCATTATGAAATGCCAAACAATACTAAACAAAAATAACATGACAGCATGACACGACTCACACGTGATCTGTCAAAAAAGGCTATTGAAAAAAGTATCTCTACTTGGATCACCCGTTAGAATTGTTGCTCTGGATATCTCAAAAGCCTTTAAAAGAGTGTGGCACAGCGCTCTTATTAATAAGCTTAGGTCTTTTGGTGTCGGTAATACTTTCTTAATTTGGATTACGAGTTTTTTAAGTTACCGATCAATACAAGTTGTATTAGATGGGTCAACTTCTACCCCCTTTTCAACAAACGCTGGAGTACCCCAAGGCTTAGTCCTCTCACCGACTCTGTTTCTAATTTTTATTTCTAATTTTTATTAACGACCTTATCTCTCTGACTTGTAATCCTATCCATTCATTCGCGGATGACAGCACTCTTGACTTCGTTTACTCCTTAACGACTCCGCGACAAGATCCCCAAATTGTGGAGTCTCAACGACAGCGAATGTCAACTGAACTCAACTCTGATCTTGATACAATTATCAATTGGGGTACCAACAACCGGGTTGAATTCAATGCGTCAAAAACCCAGTGCTGTCTCCTATCTCTGAAGCGGGATACAAATGTAGCTAAACTTAACATGAAAGGAGTTGAAGTTGAGGAATCTAATGGCCTGTCTATGCTTGGCATGCATATTAGCCCAAACCTTCGATGGAACCAGCAAATTATAGATGCTGCTAAAGGTGGTGCTAAATGCGTAGGATTTCTCAAACGGTTTTTCACTCCATCAGATTTAGCTAATATCTATAAAGCTTACATTCGTCCAAGACTTGAATATAACTCGCACATCTGGGCGGGTGCCCCTGCAACATGCTTCGGCCTACTTGACAGAGTCCAGCGTCATGCTATCAAACTTATTGACAACCAATCAGTTTGTAGCGAAATTCATTCTCTCGAACACCGGCGCGCGGAATGTTGGATGCCTTGCGCTTCTTTACCGCTACTTTCACCATAAATGTTCCGCCTGTCCGTCTGTTTAATAGAAATACTCGTGCGACTTCTTCGGCACACCCATATTGCATAGAGCCTGTTTTCGGGCGCACAGTAAAATTTAGAAGATCATTTCTTAACCACACTTCACGATTATGGAATAGCTTGCCTTCTTCAATATTTCCAGATGACTACAGCCTGCAAAGATTCAAAATTAACGCGCATCGTCACCTCACTCTTTTCCCACCTACTCCCAATCTCTAACTATCCTACAAACCTTTTTCCTTCTTTCCATCACTGGGTTTTATAACCTTCAGGGACTGAGTCCTAAGTGTTGAAAAATATTTAAAAAAAAAAAAAAAACAACTGATGACGTTTTCCATTGGTAAATCTAACGTATGCCATTTTAAGAGGTTGGTTTTTCGATTAGAGATAAAACTGACATTGGGTGGTCATATCGGGCAACTCTAATGACATTTATGTTCAGTTTGGTTTGCCATTTCATCATGAATAGGTTGACAAATGAACAACGCTTGCAAATCGTACAAATTTACTTTGAAAATAATGGTTCAGTTCGCGAAGTTTACTTCAAGCTCCGTCCATTTTATGGTCCGCATAATCGTCCGTCAGAATAATTAATTTGGTTAACCCTGGATCGCATACGCATCCGCAGAGACGTCGAACCATGCGCACCGAAGAAACAATTGCCGCTGTAGAGCAAAGTGTTGAAGAGGACTCGAATGAATCGATTGTCCACCGGGCACACCACTTGGAGCTTTGTCTATCAACTTTATGGAAGATCTTGCGCAAAGATCTTGGCTTACGACCTTACAAGATCCAGCTTGTGCAAGAATTAAAGCCGCAAGACCATGCAATGCGGCGTGACTTTGGTGTATGGGCCGAAAATGAGATTGATATCGATGCTGATTTTCATCGCAAAATTTTGTTCAGTGATGAGGCACATTTTTGGTTGAATGGCGACGTCAACAAGCAAAATTGCCGCAGTTGGAGTGAAGAGAATCCACATGAGACCCTTGAGACGCCATTATGGGCTGCTCTATGGGCTGGTGGAGTCATTGGGTCATACTTCTTCCGAAATGACGCTGGAGTGTCAGTTACCGTTAATGGAGACCGGTATACAGCCATGATAACCGACTATTTTGCCGAATTGGATGTCATGAATGTGGATGAGATGTGGTTTCAAAAAGACGGCGCTACATGCCATACAGCGCACGTCACAATCGATTTATTTAAGGAAACATTCGATGAGCGCATAGTTTCGCGGAATGGACCTGTCAATTAGCCACCAAGATGATTCTCAAAAACGCCATACAACACGAGCCTTAATTGAATTTTTTATTGAACCATTTCTCTGTGTAGTTCTAAAGCTAAGGTAATCCTCAAAACAACTCATCGAATCATCTCCAGAAATCATCCGCTGATGTATTCTGCAGATGCAACAATCGACTACCATGAAGCATCGATGAGTTCACGAGAACTTATCATAGGTATGTGGTGAAAAACGTTGGCCACCAAGATCGTGTGATTTGACACCATTGGATTATTTTTTTTTGGGGATATGTGAAATCGCTCGTCTACGCCAACAAACCAGAAACATTAGGGGACTTGGAAGCCAACATTCGTTGCGTTATTTCTGACATACGGCCGAATGATATGCAGTGCGTCATCTGTATGGCTCTATAATCTTTGGCCCTGGGTACTAACAAGCCTGTTACCCAAAAAAAAAGAAAGATTTCTGCTACTTCATTGGTGATATCGCGAGAATGTATCTACTGGGTGTTCACTAAGTTTTTGTTTGTAGACTCTGAAAGTCTCCGTCTCACTAAGGCGACCGACATAAGGTCTCTTTTTTGCACCATTCGTAGCTTCTTTTCATAGAGCAGTCGGGCTCTGAATTTGGCTGCGACCAGAAAATGGACAGAGTCGACGTTTGAACCTCGGAATGTGTTCATATCCAGAGATCCGTGTCTCTCATCAAGAGCATATCGTCGATTTCTGATGGACCCTGATGGCTGCTTTAACTTCTCCAATACTGGTAGGAAGCATTGTCTTTTCCTTCGCTGGAATTCGGTTCGACATCATGCTCATTAGGGAGCTGCTGGAAATGCTGCCTGAATAGATCTACAAATCCCTGCGCCTTAGTCAATAGGTTGCCATTGTTATTTCGTTGCTTTGTCGGCTTGAATTCGTGGGAACCTGATGGCTGCTCTAACTTCTTCAATACTTGTAGGAATCATTACCTTTTCCTTGGCTGGAAGTGGGCTCGACATCATGCTCATTAGAGAGCTGCTGGAAATGCTGCCGGAATACATCTTCAATTCCTTGCTCCTCAGTGAACAGGTTCCCATTGGTATTTCGTAGAGTCTGCGTTTCTATTTTGAAACCACTTGTGCCACTTGTTTGTCTTATTTCTATAGAATTGACGGATGTTATTCTCGTCGCGAGACTCTTCGATTTTCCTGAGCTGCGAGACTGTTTTCTCTATTTTTCCTACGCAGGATCTTCATCTCATACCTTCTCCCGGTCCGTTTTCTAGTTTATTTCTTGTTTGCAGAATGCAGACTCTGGCAATCACCGGCTCACGAAGGCGTCCAACGCAGTCTCCTTTTTGCATCATTCCTGATCCTGTCCAACTTATTTCCTAGATCGCGGTAGTCTCTGTTCTGTACCAAGCGAGGACAGATTCAAGTTTGTGAGTAGCCCTCGTTTTGAAGGGACTTTTTGCTGTAAGTAGAGTAGGTCCTTAGGTTACAGAATTTTGTTGCGATTTTAGGAGATTTAGTTTCTGAGAACAGTATCCCTTTAGAAAGATCCCTACTAACCATTGATATAACTTACTGTTCAAAATGTATAAGTCTAGACCAACTTTTAACACACACATAAATTCCTCCTGGAAATGTCTAGACCAACTTTTAACACACACATAAATTTCTCCTGGAAATGCCTAAAAATTTCGATCGTTCTACAAGGAGATGTTGAGGAACATTCTCCAACCTTGTAGGAACATTTTCTTAAGCTAAACAACAATCTTGTAATCCTTCATTCTTATCACAGAACATAAAAACTCACAAAATCTCTGTTATCGCCTTCATTTCTAGTGGACAATGGGAAACAGATCGCATCGACTGGCTGATGGGACAAGAAATCTGCGGCTCCACTATAGGATTCTTTGGCTTTGGCGGTATAGCTCAGGTGATTGCCAAACGCCTGATCTCTTTCGATGTGGAAAAAATCATCTACAACACACGAACGAGGAAGGACAACGAAGGCGACTTTAATGCAAGTCACGTGAAATTTGACGATCTACTGCGGGGTAGTGATTTTCTTATTGTTGCGAGTCCTTTGACACACGAGACGAAGTGTATTTTCAATGCGGAGGCTTTCAGTAAAATGAAATCGAATTGTGTTCTCGTCAATATCGGCAGAGGGCGTGAGTAGATGACATGCAAGTTCATCATATTTTTCTGATACACTTTTCTTTTTTTAGAAATCATCGATCAAAACGCGCTCTATGATGCTCTGAAGAAGCGACAGATTTTCGCAGCTGGGCTTGATGTGACAACACCAGAACCATTGCCAAGTGATGATCCTCTACTGAGTCTGCCGAATTGCAGTGAGTTTTGAATTTCAATCGCATCATTTGAGAATAATTCTGACTTTGGTTTCAATTTTTAGTCATTGTTCCACATGTGGGTACGTCAACGTTTAAGACCACCCTTGATATGGGCAATGTCGCAGTGCAGAATATTTTGAACGCTTTAGAAGGGAAACCAATGGTTGCTGCCGCATATTAACGCAATATTTTTATATTTCATAGAAGCCATATTGTAGTATTTTTTGGAATTGTTCCTTTTGTTGTTTTGTTAGCTATTATAAACGTTTTTGTACATACCATATATTTTGGTACGCAATATGAGGTTTATAAATTTATTTTCAGAATTAAAATTTTATATTTATACATATTTTCGGTAAGATTTCGTCAACAGTGGCAAGAAAAAATGTCGTCCACACCTTTATTTGGAAGGGCTTTCATTGCATTTTTCTCACGTGGAAGCAGGACTATTTTTTTTTCTAATATCTTGAGTAGGACAAACGTGCAATGTAAAAATGTTCGGAAACACCCTTATTTTATAGTCAATCCATCAAACAGATACGCACTAAGGTTCGTCTTACAATAGGGACTCTTGAAAATTGTTAGATTTTGGCGACTATTTTTTTTAAGGTATGTTTGTGATAATGTCAATATGCGACAAATCACCTTGTAAACTAATAGCTATAAGCCATTTGTTAAAAAATTGTATTGCAAAAATTAGTGTTCGAGAAATTTTAAGCGCACTTTGTGATTAAAAACCACTTTGTGTGTAAAACCATCATCCGGAGACGATTATTCGACGTTCGTTGGCCAAATTTGAGTCAACCGGGTCGATAAACAAAATCGTCCAACATCCATACCTGCTTTACCCATAAACTAAGGGGTTTTCCTAAAACATCGCTCCTGTGCCAAAGAGTATGATGGAAACCCCGAGGCAGTCAATTTGTTGGTCTTTATGGGAATGAAGCCTTTCTGCGACTTGAATTTGGCAAATTTCGCTTAACAGAATGGGTCTGCAGTCTACACCCGTATTACATATAACTGGAACAGAAACTTAAGGTAAATGACCATCTACGTCTACAATGCCGTGTATTTGCCGAAGGCTTTCAAAAAAAAAAATTGCAAACCAAACTTTTCGGGATAAATTATCGTTTGCGAAGATAATGTATAAAATGTTGTTTTCAAGTCCGCCCTTTCACCAACTAAATGCTGGTGTACCCCAAGGGTCCGTTTTGTCTCCTATTACCTTTCTCATTTTTCTAAATGATCTCTTGGCTTCAACTTCTAATCCAATTAATTCCTTCGCTTCCTATATTCGTTTCTAGGTCCACATCCCTCATCTGCAAACGTGGGCTCTAAATGACGAAATATGTAAGGCCCATTGAATTCAGACCTATCATATAGGGAAGTCCAACGAATTGGAGTACAATAGACGCATTGCACTTAGGAGATCCGAGATCTCCGATAAGTCCGAAAGTAGGATAAATTCATTCACTTGGCAAAACGTGGATTTTCTATG
The DNA here is from genome assembly GCA_949824845.1 of Rhingia rostrata. NCBI lineage: Eukaryota > Metazoa > Arthropoda > Insecta > Diptera > Syrphidae > Rhingia > Rhingia rostrata. The sequence continues at coordinate 25,066,221 of OX463755.1, read as the reverse complement.
ACTAAAATTTGTAGGTTTCATCTCCTCATCCTTCTTTTGAATGACTACAGCTATTTAAGCTGAGGATTAAGAAAGCCCTTGTTTGGCAGAGTTCACATGCGGTAAGTCAACTGATTCAAAAAAATATATTAGAAGGCTACAATCGGCTCTATGAATCGTTTAATACCATATCTCAACCCATCTTCAATACTATGTTCTGCAGGCATTAACAAGGATCCCATGTACCAAATTTCATTTTCTCAGCTCAAAATTTAAGGCCTTGAAATCGGTGACAACAGAAATACAAAACAAACCAAGGAACATAATTTCACTCGAAGATCGTTGAAATATCTTTTTTCCAGCTCTGTTTGATTTTTACTTCATTCTTCTGGCGAAAGCAGTTCTGAATCAGACAAGCTTAGAAAAATAATCGCCAAGGATGGGTACTGGACACAGTCCACCTATGAATCCCTCACACATTTACTGGAAATCCAACAACGGAGGATATGGTTTGTGTAGAAAGAATCAATTGGGTAATTGACTCCTTCTCTCCATACAAATATCCAGGAATCGATAGTATTATCCTGATCATGCTTCAAAAGTCGAAACACCTCGTAACAGCATTCCTACACAAATTGTTCGTTGGCAGTTTCAAACTTTAAAATGCGGTTACATTCCCGGGTGCTGGCGGGAAGCAATGGTAGTCTTTATCCCGAAAGCCGACAAGCCCAGCCACACGACCGCAAAGGACTTTAGACCCATAAGACTTACATCCTTCGTATTAAAGGCCTTTGAAAAACTATTGGACAAGGTGAGCCCCAAGATAATATCTTCCGAAAACGTCCTACATGATATCAAAAGTACCATAGAAAAATCTCTTTAAGAGGAGGAATATACCCTCGCTGATTTCTCGACATTGAAGGATCCTTCAATAATGCGAATACAAACGTGGACTAATCAAAGGTACAAAAGTAGAAAGAATTGGATATGTTGGCGCTACTAGTCCAATGAGAACCAAACCAATAGCGGTACTGCAAACCATTCGTAGCCCGCTACCGCTAGAACTTTACTTGCAAGAGTCTGCAGCCAAAAGTGCTCTAAGGATAGGCCAGCTCAGCTGCTGGAAAATTAACTTACAAATTCATGCTAAAATTCCAAACTGATACCTGGGTTCAGCTTTATCTTCTGATTACATGCTGCCCCCACAATGACTTTCAATAAACATTCACTTGAGAGAGAAGTGGGAGAGGAAGGAACTGAATATTGTCCCCATATCCATCAACACCGTACAGTTACGGGATTTAGTAGAGGTATTTCAAGGTTTCAAGGCTAGAGTTTTGTTTTATTAAATGGTGCCACAATCTGCAGTAAACCTCCCCTGTTAACCGGGCCTTAACTTAGTTCCCCGCTTCAAAGCCTGTTTTTACTAATGCCCACCACTTACAGCTAAGTGGTCAAATGGTAGCCAATGTGATTATATGAAACCTTGAGTTTTGGAGTTGGTAGTCATCTGATATGTGAAAACTTACCTGATGACTACCAACTCCGAATCGCAGCCTTATTGTGGCGACCGCTGAGTGTCTCATACCTAGACCCTTGATAGGTTCGCCATCCAATGTGTAAATTCTTGGCGGCGGTAGATGAGGGCACATATTCCATTTCAGGCGGCAGCGGAAGAATTCCCATTTTGGAAGTTCATGGTGGCCACTACAGCCCCAGTTGGTATTGGGCAAAGTGAATAACCTTAAGGTTCCTAGCCGATGGCCTCAGTCGCCAGTGCTGTTATGTGTCTGTAGTTCGATGCATTCATGTGCGAATTACTGTAATGTCAATGTCAATGTCAACCTTAAGGTTCTGCTTCAACATATTTGGACAACAGTTTGGAGGACATCTAGAAATATCAAGGGTAATTCAGGCCCCATGAACAGAGATGGTGGCGGATGAGCCGAAATGCCAATTGCGGTGCTCAATCCCGGGGTATGTAATAAATTCGAACTGGTCTCCCAGGTTGCTAGTTACGACTTAAGTGTTGAGTTAAGTTCCCACCTATGGAAAAAAAAAACTCTTGTTACGAAGCAACCAAGAGCCCCGAAAATGTCTGATCATATTGTTGACGACCATGCCAAACGAAAACAGGACAACGACGAATCTGCATATGGAATCTGAGAGAGGTGCAGGACAACAGGTAAGGGAAACTCTACAGATAGATGCTCACTGCCATGAAAATGGCCCACAGAGCAAAGCTATAGGTGAAGATTAGAATTGCCATTGAGCTCTAAAGGCAAAAGAGGGAGGACACCCAGGAAGAAGGAAAAAGAGCATGTTAAGAGCGCCATCAAGGATATAGTGGGGTGCCACATCGGGAAAGATGTTCATACGCTTAACCAAAGAGTAAAACGTCAAATCAAGAACAAGGATAGATTGTACAAAAAGATAGATTGGTTGGCAACGACCTCAACGAAACATTTGATACCAAAAAAGGATTAAGACAAGGTGTGGCACTGTCATGTTACGTTTTGAATCTCGTTCCTGAGAAGATTGTGCAAAACCTCCTAGCCAAAACCATAGGCACGATCTCCCGTTAGTCGGTCTAACTAATAGCATGCACCGACGATACTGATATCATTGGTCGGTCTTAACGTGATGTCATAGCCACGTTTGCTAGTATAGAGAAGAAAGCTGCAAAAATGGGTTAAGTAGTCAGGTTAAGACCTAGTATATGGGCAGTACTTCACCATTGACAGTTATAACTGTGGGGTAGTACTGGCCTTTGTCTACATCGATTCAGCTATGAACTCTGACAACAATATCTCGGCAGAAACTAAACGAAGAACTACCGACCTAAATTGGTACCAAAATTAAACCAAGTATTGCCAACCGCTATTTCTTCGAGCTAAGAAGGAAATTTAGTAGTAAGGCCATCACTCGAACTACTAACGAGATCCTAAACAAGACCCTGATCATTCCAGTCTTAATCTACGGCGCAGTTAGCGTATCAAAAGCGGAGGAAGCGGACATTTTTTTTGAAAATTGGTCGTTGCCGTTTGCGTTTACGGGCTGTGAAGTGCAGATTCAACCAAGACCTATACGAGATGTACAACCAACATAGGCCCGGCGATAAACTTCTGCATTGGACGTTTAAGATGGATAGGACATAAAGAGCGAATGCACAGTAATACCCTGGCTTGCAGAGTCTTCGATTCCTAGTTTGACATTTGACACAGTAGAGGACAACCTCACCTTAAGTGATAGTAGAAACCGACCTCAACCAACTTCAAGTGCGCAACTGGAGGCAGTTAGCTAAAATCTACACAAAAAAAACTGTTAAAAGCTGTGCCTTACTTATAAAAAGAGAAAATCATCATCCCTCTGTTGGTAGAGCTGCAAATACTCACGTAGCCAAGGATGTAGAACACATATCTTGTCAAGATGCTGATTCTATCAATGAAATTGCAGATGTTCAGCTTAAGGTATCTCTGGTGCCAACTGTCAACAAAATAAGAAAACGGTACCCGACAAGTACCTAAGTGACAAAAAATTGCAACGCCCAAAATTTTATTTAAGCAAAACTCATCTTATCCTAGGACTTATCCTACACACAGAAATCACAAACTAATCGATTTCCCCTTCATTCCGTTTTGTAGCTTTCAAAAAGATTTCATCAAATTCTGGCTTGCCCAGTGCTGCCAAATACTTCTTTCTCTGTTGCAAGACAATTTCCAAGTCAACGCCATTCTTGTCAGCAATCTCCAGAGCTCTCCGCCAGTTGTGCATTCGGATGCATAGAGCCACCGCTTCATGGAACTTTTTGCCATGCACAAGGATGGTTTCAGCTTCAATTAGCCGTCCCAACATAAGAGAGTTCTCTGCCATTTGCTCTGCACTTGATTGAGGAAGTTCCTAAAATTAGAAATCTACTACAAAAATGTCCCGATAACATCTCACATTTACATACCTTAATGTATTGGAGATAGGAGACCTTATCCACCTGCAAAGCCGCTGAATAGGCCTCCTCACTTATCTGCAATTGATTCTTCCTGGTAGCGATAGCGGCCAGTGTAGCCCAAAGGATTGTACTCTGAGCAAGGCGACAAATTTTCACCGCTTGCTGCCATTGTCCGTCCATAAGGGTGCGATGGAGAATTTCACAGTAAATGTTGACATTCACACTAAGAAGGGCTCCAGATGATCGAAACGAAATGATTGCATCCTCAAAGGACTCTATTGCAATATTTCTACCGAGATCACTTGAAATAGGCAAATGTTATGCTCAGATTGGCAGTAAAAATCACTTTGAGAAGGACCTACGCTGTATCCAGAGTGACAGTTGTCAAAGCAATGATGGTCGGATCAGTGGCTCCCTCTCCTGGGCAATACCAAACACTGAAGCACGCATCATGCAAACCAACAAGGATATTCGTCTCACTTGCCCACATGACCGATATCACTTGGGTTCCGATTTTGAAGATTTCATTGCTCTCCGAGAGATTTCGACTTGCGGTGATGTACAGCTCACGGTTGGCATCCAGTAACACCATGAACTGGTCATCAGTCGTTCCGGCTTTACATGCAGCAATTTCAACCACCTGCGATTTGGAGCGGATTGGGTGTGGTTCGTACTGACGCGATGCACCGGGGATTAGATCGAAGGCGTATACAACTTCAAATGGATTTCATATGAGAAGAATTTCAATGTAAATGTAAAGTTCTACCAACCTGCAGTATCGGAATTGTCGCGTATGGCCAGTACGTCAAGACCCAGAGAAACGCATTTCATTGTCAGCAGAGGAATCTGTGCCTGGGATCCTGGATACCGTGGATTAAGATGCAAACGTCCCGTGTAGTTGTAGACCCATATGGATGTCGAGTCCAAAATCATAAAGAACCTGTAAAAATAGGATTTAGACAAAGTCCAACGGGTTTACCGCTTTTTTTTTGTACTTTTTACAAACTTCCAAGGCACGCACATCACTCCTACCCTCGACAATAGTGGGTGTGTTTATATACTTCTCATTGTAGATCTGAATTTGGCTAGATGTCGCTACTATCAGATGACCATAGCCCAGGCCAAAGTTGATTACCCGTTCGGGAAAGTCTAACACATCCGAAGTGCCGTTCGTAATGTCCTGCAGCAACACTGACTTTCGGCCAGTGGTTGTAGCCTTTAGGTTACGCGATATCAGCTGCTTTTCGACAATGTGTCCAACAATCAGAGCCCCAGTTGAAGTTCCACATGCGATTTGAGTGCCATCTGGTGACCACGATAACCCGTACACAGACCCGACTGGCGGTGTGTTAAACCTCGTACTGCTGTGTGACCATCCAGAGCTACTGCAAAGCTTTAACGTGTTGAAAGAGCCCACAACAAAAACGTCCTTTTCCGGGTTATAGTCGATCGCCGTGATGGCGTACTCTTCAGTCGAACTGGTGTAGATATTGGCCCCTTGTGAGTCCCAGATTTTAAATCGAAAATCTTCCCCGCCCGATGCAATCAAGTTATTCTGCGCGGACCAACTTATGCAGAGGACGAGGCCATCGTGAGCACGCCACTGTTAAAGAAAACCGTGAGTTTATATAAACTTTGGCATCCATGATGCCAATGCAACAAACCTACCCTCGTTATCTTGCTATTCGCTGCCAAAGGTTTAATCGAAATAAAACCCGACTGACAAAATGCAATCGCCGACGAATTCGGTGACCATCGGGCATAACGTATCGGCTCGTCGCTCTGCACCACAGTCGACCGTAACATTCCAGATCGCGACCAAATTTTTATAACACCATCCTCTGAGGCTGTCAAAAGCCCTGCTCCATCGGGACTCCAGCGACCAGAACTTATTGCCAGTGAATGTGCAGAAATATTACGCTCAACTCGAGCACTCTTGTTCAGAATGATGAAGCGTCCATCACTGCTGGATATCAGGAGTGTGTCACTTCCTTTTCCAGCACCACCGCCGCCACCACTACCACGTCCCAGAAGCCAATGCATGTCGGTGGGTACAAAGTCATCGGGCAATTTGGCCACTTCGGTGGTATCCCGGTTCATTGAGTTCCATTTGTAGATTTGATGGTCATCACTATAGTGGAGGGGGTGGTTTGAATTTTTAAAACTAAACTCGAAAGGACAAAAGGAATTACCTGACGGAGAATATCTCCTCATTGCTGCTCCAGTCGACACAGGATAGTGGAGATTTGTGAATTACTTCCTTGCTGATGTGAGTTTTTAACTTCATATTGCGAGGCTAGTGTTGGAACTAAATGAAGGGAAGGAAAATGTGTTTTTGTTTACATGGACGTTGTCCTTGGTAACCGACTATTGCTGTGTCACATCCACATGGTTGTGACGTTTTGGAGTGCGTCGGTTTTTGGGGGTGATTTTATAACTTGTGAAGAAGGTGAACCGATAAGACAGGTGTAAAGAGGTGAGTTTACATGATAGCCAGGTCACCAGGTTATTGACAAGTGATTCCGAAAGTCAAGTCCAAGCAATGAGCTTCATAAACGAAATCGAAAACGGGAATTAGACAAAGCATGAGGTATACAAAAACGTATCGTAGGCAGAAACGCTTGGTTTCTAATCCCTGCAATTCTAGAACAGCTAAGTAGAACAAGATACATAACAGCGGACCCCCACTTACGGACGAATTTCGAGTTAACTTGGACACACTGAACTAAAGCAAGTGTCGTTATAGGTCTCCCCTCATAGTTAGGTAAGTTTAGTGGATTTAAAGGGCATACGATGTTTCACTTTTCTCATCGCAATCAGTACACTGAAGACGAGTTAATCAAAGTATGCTAAACGTGAACACCTAGCCTTCACGGCTCTTATTTCACTGTGGTCCTACTTACCTATCAGATAAGAGCCCAGAAAAGCGCTTGTAAGAAGTAATTTTCAGATAGGCGCAATAGGCCTGATAACCACTATATGTTTTCTCAGTCCAACCACCAGCCAACGCAGAAGTCCTGCTACCGTCGTAATCGGAAGACTCCGCTAGAGACGACTGCAAACTTGTGAGCTGTTTCCTTTGTACAAAGGACTCGACCGAAAGCCATTAAGTCATTCGCCCATTGGTCCCGATATGGGAGTGGGAGGTACCGATATGGGAGTAACGAGGACAGTCGGTTCAAACATGTAACCAATCCTATCTACTCACTCCACATCCGCATTCCGCTTTTTCGGACAAGGTCCTTTATGCCATGTCCAGTCAGCAGAAAGCCCATGTGAAGAGAGAGGCCCCAGAGTAATCCTATCGCTAGACAGCCTGACATCGGGGAGAAACTAAAACGGTGCCCTACGCTTTATACTGTCGGTCCGTCCTACTACCTATCGAGAGAAAACACATTCAATCAATTCCCTTTTGTTACGCAATGCGTCCAAGGATAAGATTGGGATATCTCCTGTGGGCTGTACCACCATATTTCATATCTTTCTTTCTTCTAGATCAATCATCTGGACGGTCTTGTACTAATCTTTACATTTTTGATCGGAACCAACTCCTGTGAGCAATATTGGTTTTTATAGCGGCCATTTTGAAATATTTGTATTTTGTGAATATCTCGGCTTATGAATCACTTAGACCCGGTTTTTCAGTTCGAGATCATTAAATTCATTCGAATAGCCTCGGAAAGGACTGATGTTATTGTTGAAGACCCTGCTAAACGAAAATAGGACAACGACGTTCGTATCTGCACCTGGAATGTGAGAACATTAAACAAGAGAGGTGCAAGCGAACAACTAAATGAAGCCCTTAACTGCTCAAATCAGAAATTACTGCCATCCAGGAAATGTGATGGCATGGGCGGGGCAAAAAGAGGCTGACAAACTGTGACATCTACTACGGACCGTGTTATAGTGAGCAGAAACAGCGACTAATTGGATGCGGATTTGTTATAAGTGCCAAACTTAGGCAAGAAGTCTTATGTTTCCAAGACATTAGCGAACGCATTGTAACGATCCGCATCAAGGCCAAATTCGCCAACATAAGCAGCCTTATATGCGCTCACGCCCCAACGGAGGAAAAAGATGATAAAGCTAAGGATAGCTTCCAAGAGCTCCTTGACAAATCATATGAGCGACTACCGAATTACGATGGTAAAATCGTGCTAGGAGACTTGAACTCAAAGGTAGGAAGAGAAAACATCATCAAACTAAGGCGAATTCACTTCGCTACGGAACGAAATGCCACTATAGCCAGCACACGGTTTCCTCACCTCGATATCCATAAGGGGACATGGCGGTCTCCAGATCAACGAACGGTCAATCAAATTGATCACAAAGCGATTGACAAGAGACACGGATCTAGTATTTTGGATGTTCGAATATTCCTGGCAGCTAACATTGACACCGACCACTGCCTTGTTACAGACAAAGTAAGAATGCGGATATCCATTACGCCACAACAATCCAAAAATACTGTGAAAAAATTTGTTGTCGAAAGACTGCAATCGCAATAGACCGCCAAGAGCTTCGCGCAACACCATAGAATGTTTAAGAACAATAGAAACTATGCCAACAAGCCATTAGAACAGCCGCAACGGATGTGCTAGCAAGAAACCCCTAGTTTGATGAAGAATGCCGACATATGCTCGCAGCCAAGAACGAGTAATACAAGGCTTAGCTGCAGGTGAAGACAAGAGCTGCCATTAAGCTCGATAGACAAAAAAGAAAGGAAAAACACTGGCTTTTCAGAATGAAGAAAAAAAAACGCAAGAAAAGCTGAGGATATGGTAGAACCACTTCTGTAGACTTCTAAACGGCGATGACGAACAAGATTCCGCAGTCAGGCAAGACGAACCGGACACGACAGCGAAAACTGCCAACCAGCCGACCTGAGCTAAGTGAGGATTGCAATATCTAAACTCAAGCTTAATAAGTCTGCCGGAAATGACGGCCTTCCCGCCGAGCTGCGGAGATGACTTGGTAAGAAACATCCACCAACTCATAAGCCAAATCTGGTCGGAAGAAAGTATGCCTGAAGAATGGAACCTCAGCATCGTTTGCCCGATCCACAAAAAACCCTCTAAACTGCGCCAACTAGAGAGGCATAAGTCTCCTCAACATCGCCTACAAGATCCTAACTGCCGTTATATGTGAACGCCTGAATCCGTTTACTAACAACCTGGTCGGCTGTTATCAGTGCGGTGTTACGCCAGGAAAATCCAGAACTAATCAGATCTCTACACTTCGGCAGATCCAAGAAGTCCAAATCTATTCCCAGCACCTATTCATCGAAAAGCCCATTCGAAAACATTTTTTGAGTCGACCTGTACAGAGCCATGTCTAGTTTTGGTATACCTCACGAATTCTCGCTGCTCCATCAGGGTCGGAAACAATCTCACTGACATTTTCGATACCAAAAAAAAGATTTAGGCAAGGCGATGCGCTGTCATGTGATTTCTTCAATCTGATTCTTGAGAGGATTGTGGAAAACTCACGAGCCAACACAAGAGGCGCAATTTTCTAAAAATCGGTGCAACTACTAGCATACGCTGAGGATATTGACATCATTGGTAGGACTTAACGTGATGTCATAGCCACGTTTGCTAGTATAGAGAAGGAAGCTGCAAAAATGGGTTTAGCAGTAAATGAGGGCAAGACGAAGTATATGCTGTCAACACGAAAGGACACACAACATCGACGAATTGGACAGAACGTCACCATTGACAGATTTGACTTTGAGTTAGTGCGGGACTTTGCCTAACTCGGCTCCGCTATAAACTCTGACAACAACATCTCGTCAGAAATTAAAAGAAGAATTACTCTTGCCAACCACTTTATCTTCGAGCTTAGAAGGCAATTTAGTAGTAAAGCCCTCATTCGCACTACTAAGGTCACTTCCTATATAAGACCCTGCTCATCCTAGTTCTGCTCTACGCGCTGAAGCAGTGACCGTCTCAAAAGCGGATAAAGAAATCCTTGGTCGATTCTAGAGGAAAATTCTTCGAAAAATCTTCGGTCCCGTTTTCGTTGACAGGCTATGGAGACGAAGATTCAACCAATAACTATACGAACTGTACAGCGACATGACCCATTGCAAAAAACACGTTTAAGATGGCTAGGACATGTAGAACGAATGGACACCAATACTCCAGCTCGCATTCTTTGATTCCCAGCCAGCCCTCGGACGCAGTAGAGGAAGACCTCGCCTTAAGTGGCGCGCACAAGTTGAAACTGCCCTCGACCAACTTGGAATGCGCAACTGGAGACAGTTAGCTAAGGACCGGGTTAATTGGAGAGGCATGCTGGTTCATTCATAAGTAAGTAAGTAAGTGCGTACATACAAAGTTTATGCACAAATGGAAGCTTATCGAGATTATCGAGATTATAGACAGACCCCTACCATATATTTCGTAATCCCCCGCACTCGTTAACGAATAATTGGACAAAAGCTCGCATTAACGAAAGATACGTCTCCCCCTCATAGATGCACAAACCTACAACTCTACGACCATCTAGTTAACCAGGACAAAGATAAGCAAACCCAAGGAAGACTATTTATGGCTGAACGTACCGGTACACCTATTTCGCAAACACATGGTATCAGGAGCACAACAAGAGCCCCACTTCAAGCCGAAATCCTGGGTCTTGTCCGAGGATACATTTGCACTCATAATAAGGTAAGTACACCATTCACGATTGTTTGCCCCTTGCAGCTTCATTGACCGCCACACTGCATCGGCACACACGAATCAATTTATTGCCACAGTCCCACTAGCATATCAACGTCTTGAATCGATTTCCAATTGCCAATAAGCTGCTTCCCTGTCATGTGAAGAAACTCCACAATTGCATGCACTCCATGGATTCCATCCATTCTCCACCTTACTTCTCAGCTCTCCACCTGGCACTCCCGCTTAGAGTAGGCATCTCTGCCAGCACCTATACCTTGGTAAAGCATCTCCAATATCATTTCGAACGCATCGCGTAGCTTACTACTCGCATTGTTCGCCCGATAATTTCAATGTCATCACGCGAGAGTCTGTCTGTAGGTGTACCTCTCCTTATTTTAGAGGCACAACCCCATTCAGATGCAGTGTTACTCACTTTTCTCCCAATGGAACCTACTCAACATCTTCTCTAGCACTTCCATGACCTACATCAACCATTTGTACGTTCCCCATTGCTTCAATAGTATTGGGGCTACCTACGTACCGCCGCACAAAATCTCAACCAGGTAATCCGTACTTCCTGCGTCCATCGGTTTATGCTCGCCCGATAGAATGCGGACAAAAAATTGAGAACTTCATTTTGTGGAATGCCTTTCAGCACACCATCATACCGGGGCCAGCGTTTCACAAAGAGGAGAGATGGCTATAAAGGCAGGACGCCTTTATTAGGAGAACCTCTACCAAAAAAAAAAAAAAAATTGGAACAGTGCATGCACTTCCATAGAAATAAAGAGGGACACGACATGCAACCACACTCACACAACGATCACAGGGAAACGAAAAAGTTGGGGCACCTCTATGTTTTTGTAAGGAGAAGCGCGCATCGGCACCGCCTGCGACTGTGATACTACAGATTGGGGCTTCTCGAGAGGCTCCCGCGTGTGTGTCATTGCCACCACCACTCGTTTCGAAGAGCCACATGGGAAATCCCCAACTGGTATTTTCACCAGGCATGCAGAGCCGTCCAGCAAGCATCTTGACGCTGATATCCACGTGAAACAACAACAACACGCTCGTGACGAACCAGCAGCGTATATTCCATGGATGTGCCTCTCCCTTCCATTTCGAGAATGGAGAAGATGCCCGTCTGCTGCTGTGGATGGGGAGAGTTCTCTCCGCTCTATTGTGATGATGTTGGTATGGTTTCGTTTAGACTGTGCCCATACAGAGTCTACTCCCACTTTCAACGTCGCGACTATAATTGGAGAAAGGTTAAGCCAAGTCCAATTCGCTAGATCGTATCGCTTCCTATCGCTGAGTTATGAGTGCTTGATAGTTTCACCGCACGTTCAGCGGAGCTGGTTTTTTGCCCTTTCATGCCACAACACATGCAGGATGTGTGTGTGTGTGTGTGGATGAAGTGTCATTACCATCATCATGGCCGTCATTGAAAATGTCAGCATCACCATTTGTGTTGTCAACGTCAGTTGTCGCAGTCGTGACGAGAAATTAATTCCATGGGCACTGTCACTGACACAACAACGGAATACCGTACGGTCGGTAGTTGTAAAAGATTGACAGCTGTCCAAATTACGTCAGTCAAAATGACGCATCGTGTTTTGGAACCAGGAAATCATAATTTCCAGTAAGAATCTCGCACTCGAACGACGATAAGCGAGAAAGTGAACTTCTATTTATGGCGGCGCGATTAATTTCCGCTCTTTCCCTCACATGTGCCATAGCATAGTGTCAGAGGCGCCAACCTATTTTATCAGCTCCGTTCGTCGTCTGACAGAACCATACAACAAACCGAACAAACCACCGCACACAAAAAGAAACGCAAAAGCAAAGAAAAAACCGAATGTGAGCTACTGACATCTCTTTCCTTCGCTGGCATTAGACTGTACGCGCTGAAGGGAGAGCCAGAAGGGCTCGGTTTCCGTTGTCAGTTCTCTTGTGAAGCATGTGTATATCTACAAGGCCGGCTCGCATTTCATTGAATGAAATATTCGCGTGGGTGTTGTACCGGAAATTCCTTGAAAAGGAGAGTAGCGTAAACACACCCTAAACCTTGAATATAAAAACTCTCAGCTAATCCACCCTAAAACGAACCGCACCCCCATGGTAACGCTATCCCATTTAATTAACATCACACACAAGACGTCCTTTGTGTTGCCTTTCCTACTCAAAGGAGATACCCACCTACCTGAGGAACAATCTTTTATCGTGAAATTACCTTTTCACACTTTCCTCGTCATTGGCTTTGTCTGGTAGTCACTATGCGTCCCTGCCCCTTCTACTCTGGATAGGAGATCATTGAACCTGCTGCCACACACAGGCATACACCAACTGAGTTGAGTGGGCGTGTAATGAACAGAGCGCCCTAAAAATACCAAAAAGACACACCACCACTGCAGGCAACCAGCCCAGCCAAGCCACCAGAGCTCTATACCGATGGATGTATGTGTATGCATGTGTATAGTTGACTCGCGCCCATCTGTGGCCTGGCCTCGACGCGCCGCATTGCCGCCCCGACTGCCTGCCACCATCCAATGTAATGCCGGTTAAACCCCACAAGAACGAATCTCCAATCTAAGACCACACCACGGGCGTGTGAGCTGGCAAGTGATTTTGTGTGCTGGGATTTGGTGTGTGCCTACGACGAGCGATTGAAAAATTGAGGCAGTCCCACTTGTCTAGTTGCGGGAACAGGCGAACAGAAATGATAGCAGGTAACAGCTACTGGGTGTTGGAAATAAATCTCTGAAGTGGTTGTGCGCCTCTGCGGAGAATACGCAGTGATGTGAGTTGTGTTTGTGTGTACACCATTGTTATATTCAGTGGACAGGGTTGCCGTTGATATTTTTTTGAAAGTTTTAGTAATAAAAAAAATTGTAAATTTAAAAAAATATGATATAAAGTATGAACCATATGAAATAGTCGTTTTGAGGAAAGATTCTTCGCTAGGATTTGCGTTGATTTTCTATAGAGAAGGAGAATCAACCACGAACTTTACTCAGCACTGGAAGTTTAACCCTAAAATGCATATCCTGATAGCTGATCATCCACTAAAAACTTTTAAATTTTCATGGCTATTTTGATAGATAACTGTCGTGTGATCTGCCGATTCTATGATTGCAATACACAGCTAAACACTTTACGAAGAAAGAATTTGCGATGCTCCCAGGGGTCAAATGCATGAATAGTTGGATGAAATTGAAGAAAAAAAAAATTGGGGACAAAATTGGGGGTTAAATACCCAAACTGTCGAAATATGTAATAATTTTGAAAATTCTGTGTGAATGTTGAACACTTGATTCGTTTGAACTTGTGTATTGTGAGCAGTGACTTTGACAGCTGCGATTAAATCAATAAAATGATCAAGCTTTTCCATCTGTAATATTCATCAGGACTCATTCTGAGTCAATGAAAAACTGCATTTGTCCAGCCTGTCCCCAAAAAAGGCTAATCTTCTTCTCTCTCCAACTAAAGATCAATTGCACGTACATCCCTTATTTCTAAGGTCATGGAAACGCTGATTAACCGTCAGCTCATGAAATATTTTAAATCACGAAAACCCCTCGATGACCGTCAATACGGTCCACTGGCGATTTTATGTCATATCTCACCGAAAAGTGGAACCAATCAATCCACCTTGGTGGCGAAAACAAGATCGTTATACTTGATATTTCAAATGCATTTGACAGGGTTTGGTATCAAGCCTTTATCGACGACACTCTTCTTCGATGGATTATAAGCTACCTTCCGAAACGCTCGATTCAAGTAGTTTTGGACGGTTTCAAGTCTGCTTCTCACCAAATAAATCCTGGTGTTCCCCAAGGCTCCGGTTTGTCTCCGACAATTTTTCTCATTTTTATTAGTGACCTTCTGTCTGCCACCTCTAATCCAATCCATTCCTTCGCTGATGATTGTACCCGCAGCTTTCGATATTCTCAGATTCACGCCCTTCATCTTCGGACGTGGAACAAAAAGGACAAAACTTTGTTTAGTTCATTGAATTCAGACGTCGACAGCATAATTTAATGGGGTAAATCGAATAGAGTGGGATTAAATGCTTCCAAAACACAATGCTGTCTACTGTCATCCAAGGGAAACCCAAATTTACAGGTATTACCCTTGAATGGCACTTGCATCGTCGAAACCTAAAAACTTTCCATGCTCGATATGTGTGTTAGTAACGACCTTCGTTACCACACATTTCCTTAACCGATGTAATAAATATTTCACCCCTTCTGATCTGGCCTCAATATATAAAGCTTACATACGCCACAAAACACGAGTTCAACGGTCATATGGTCAGGTGCAGCCAAAACATCATTGCACCTCCTAGATAGGATACAAAAGCGTGCGATAAAGCTTATAGGAGATCCAACCATAGCGAAGTCAATGGTCGCACTCTTTTACCTCTACTACAACAACAAATACTTACTAACTTACTTTTTTAAGTGTCGCTTAAGCCCGGAATGTACCTGGGCCTTAAACAACATGCCTCTCCAAATTAGCCCGGTCCTTAGCTTACTGCCTCCAGTTACGCACTACAAGTTGGTTGATGACGGTTTCTACTTGTGCGCGCCACTTAAGGCGAAGTCTTCCTCTACTGTGTCCAACTTATGGCTGGAAGTCGAAGACTCTGCGAGCCGAGGTATTGGTTTCCATTCGTTTTACATGTCCCAGCCATCTTAAACGTTCAATGCGGAGTTTCTGCCCAGGGGCATGTCGCTGTACAACTCGCATAGTTCATGGTTGAATCTTCGTCTCCATAGCCAGTCAACGCAAATAAGACCGAAGATTTTTCGAAGAATTTTTCTCTCGAATCGAACAAGGATTTCTTCATCCGGTTTTGAGACGGTCCTTGCTTCAGCGCCGTAGAACAGGGCTGGGGTGATATGATCTCCTTAGTAGTCCGAGCTAGGGCCTTACTACTGAACGACCTTCTTAGCCCGAAGATAAAGCGGTTGGCAAGAGTAACTCTTCGTTTAATTAATTAATTGTCTGAGTTAATAGCGGAGCCGAGATAGACAAAGTCCCGTACTAGTTCTAAATTATTTCTGTCAATGGTGACGTTTTGTCCTATTTGTCGATATTGTGTGTCCTTTCGTGTTGACAGCATATACTTTGTCTTGCCCTCATTTACTGCTAGACCCATTTTTTCCGCTTCCTTCTCTATACCAGCAAAAGTGGTATCACGTTGAGTCCTATCAATGATATGAATATCGTCGGCGTATGCTAGTAGTTGCACCGATTTTTAGAAAATTGTGCTTCTGGTGTTGCCTCGGAAGTTTTGCACAATCCTCTCAAGAATCAAATTGAAGAAATCACATGACAGCGCATCGCCTTGCCTAAATCCTTTTTTGGTGAGGTCTTTTCCGACCCTGATGGAGCGGCGAAAATTCTCCTTCGTCATCCTACACAAACGGAAGATTTTGGGGCGGTATACCAAAACAAGACATGACTCTCTTTAGTTCGTTTCTATATATGCGTTAGGTATCAAATTGGACTTCTTGGGTCCTCGTAAGAATATTTTCCGTGAGTGAATAGTTAAACAAAAGCACAACGGCATACCAAGTACTGGCAAACGGGCCATCAATATCTACATGGGATTGGGCGCTCAGCACATCTGTTCAACTGACCTGACTAACCTTTAAGATTCCGAAATGACCTGATATCCGAACATTATGTCGAAGCAGCTCAAATAGACTGTTTACTTTGTCTCCTTTCTAATTGGAACTGCAGGCGCCACCGCTGACTGCATTTTCTTCCCCTGCCTAGGTATTTTTATTTCCCACCTTACCATCATATCTGCAGAGGATTCCACTATCCGCCACCCAAGGACACGTCTGATGTCAGACTAGCAAGTAGCAACTCCTTCCGCATTGTGCACTCTGGCTTATTGTCTTCTTTAGACCGCTAAGAGGTTCATTATAACCCATGAGTGACTTTAAAAAAAAAGTCTGCTTACGATTATTATCACTGATAAAACGGGGTTGTAGTCAATTTCTATAAATTTTCACGTCTCGATTGCGAACTATATTATGATTCTTGTACTGACCGACTATGGCCTGCGCTTTCATCGCGTAAGTCGTGTAAATTCTAATGTAAACGCATTCATTGCAATGATTTTTTTTTTCAGATTAAGATTAAGATTTCATGTGAGTCTTATATGGGATACTTAGACTAACTTTCTCTTAAAAAAATTATTCAGATCGATTCTTTGCTTTCAAGCCGAAAAGTTCAAACACCAAAGCAAGAGTTGTGTTTAACGGCGCGAGAAATCATTTTCGGAGAAGTCACTGAACGACGTTCTACATGCAAAAATTGTACATCTGGATCTATTTTTAATAATTCAGTTCCGAATCCTGATATACGTCCCCAAAGCTGATGTCACTTAAGTGTGCCACCAATCTTGTATGACCTCATATTGTAAAACAAAAAAAGACACAAACGTCAACATTTGTGTCAAGAGAGAATGATTCTAGTTTATTGGTAATATGGTAACCCTGCACGGAGCCAGATACATACCTCAGTGGTTTATCGGATTTGGTTGGGCTTGAGTTTGAATTATGAATTGGTGTGCATGTATTACTGAAACTAATATGAATACATGTGGTGGATAGTGTCGTATAGCACTGGCATTGGACATGACTATACAGGCCATATGGGAAATCCATGAAATTGGGCGTGTGAGAGATACAAATAAAATTATTTTTCAGAGTATCTATGTAGGTATGAAGGTACACTTTAGGTAGCTGCGTTTATGGACTTGCATTTCATTCTACAAACATCATCATGGTGGTGGCTTCAACGGTGGATTGGTTATGGGAAATGCGATTTGGTTTGAAAGTGATAGTCGGTACGGGAAACGTTTATATTGTAAGACACATCACATTCGATAAGGATCCAATGTTTATGTATGTATGTCTAATCAAAGAGTATAGAACTACATTGAGTAGGTACGCATCACAGCTAAACATTTTGTAGCCGTTTCTGACGAGGGCGGTAAATGCAAAGGGAAATTTCGTCGATCTTATGCGTCGGCTATACTGCTGTTTGATGCTGGGGTAGCAATGTCAACACTGGGGTATCAACATCAGTACCCCACATAGAAAATTTTCGTTTCATGAGATGCTCACTGTGTGTAGTTCTATACTATTTGGCCTAATTTAACAAAAAATGTGTTTTATGGGGTCTAAGTGTAGAAGATAAAAAAATTGATAAAATCTTGAGTTTTCGCTGAAAATAGTAAATTTACAAACACTTGGTGTATTCAGATTTTATCATTAAAAAAAAAAATTTATGGCGCAACAGGCTCGTTAGTACCCAGGGCCTAGCTTTCTTCTCACAACCATTCATGTGTGCGTGTGTACTTCTTAGAACGATGGCGGGACCTCCAGTTTTATGCCGACTCCGAATGGCTAAGTTGAGATAAGCTTTTCATGACAATTAGTACTACTCGGATGATTTGTCAGATCATCCCGAGAGGAGGGCCAGTGAAAAATCATTTAGACCTTCTGCGCGGCAGTTCATCGCACTAACCATCGCGCCACTTAGCCCGCCTTTTATCATTCTAACACCCCAAAAATAAGAAAATCTGACATTGACAGTCCATACCAAGATTCAAACCTAGATTCGCCCTCCATTTGTGTGTGCAAAATTACTATTTTTGCAACAAAGAAGCGACCTAATGTTAACCACCGAATCCGATTGGCAAGTTTGAGAACCTTATCATGACAGTGCTACTCTTGGATATTTGTCGGACTTTCGTAAGAGCTCATTCCCTCGAGATTTCAGGGATCATTTCATCAAGCTTGAGTTTTCTCTCCATGTACACTTGTGCGATTCCGCAACAAGCCGTGATGTAAGTTTGAGTGTGATAAATGAAAATTTTTCGTCAGCCGAGTCAACTGAATCATTGCAGAACGAGGGAGACTCTGATTGGCTTAAGCTTGGCAATGCTCAGTGGTTGTAACTCTGACTACACATCAAGTGCTTATTTTTAACCTCCAAGTGGTTATCTTCGGATACTGGCCTCATCCAAACGGATTTGACTTGCTAAACGACAAGTGCGAGTGTTGGTTAGTAAGGTCCCTCGAACAGAGATGTTGGCGGATGAACCAAAAGGCCAACTGCAGCGATCAGCGATCAGTAGTGGATACTGATGGCCTCGTGTACTTGGGGTATCCAATAAATTGGAACAGGCCCTCCAGGTTGTGGGTGGTGCTTTGGGTTAACTACCCACCCACCGAACGAAATGCCACTATAACCAGCACATGGTCTCCTTACCACGATATCCATAAGGAGTAGGGGATATGGCGGTCTCCAGATCAACGAACGGTAAACTAAATCGATCACATTGCAATAGACAAGAGGCACGCATCCAGTATTTTGGATGTCCAAACATTCCGAAGAGCTAACATCGAAGAGCTAAAATTAATGTCGAAAGACTGCAATCGCAAGAGACCGCCAAGACCTTCTCGCAAAGCGTATCCCTTTACCTCTCGATTAACACCATACCACCAGCATCGAATGTCGAAGAATAATGGCAACGATGCCAGATTAACCGCAACTGATGTGCTTGGTTTCTCATGCATGAAACCCCTGGTTGGATGAGCAATGCCGACATATGCTCGCAGCCAAGAAGGAGGGCTGTGAGGGAAGGACACCGGCTTTACAGAAAGAAGAAGAAGGCGCAAGAAAAGCGCGCGATCGAGGATATAGAGAGGTGCCACTCCAGGAACCATGTTCGCAAGTTTTACCAAAGTGTAAAATGTCAAATCCAAGATTACAAGGCTAGAACAGAATCCTGCCGAGATGAACAAGGATGTATTGTAGTTGAGACACAGTCGATGCTGAGGATATGGAAGACCCGCTTCTGGAGACTGTAAAACGGCGGTGACGAACAATATTCCGCTGTCAGGCAGAACGCTCCATTCGATATTGGCCACCACAGCGAAAACTTTCAACCACCCGACCTGTGTGAAGTAAGGATAGCCATAAGTAAACTCAAGCTTGACAAGGCCCCGGGAAATGACGGAGTTCCCGCCGAGCTGTATAGAGCCAGTTGAGGTGTTAAGCAACACACACCAATATGATGAAACATGAAAGTATGCCTGAAGAATGGAACCTCAGCATCGTTGACCTGTTCTAAAAAAAAGACTCTCTAAAACTACAGAGGCATACGTCTCCTCAACATCGCCTACAAGTTCCTATCGGCCGTAATATGTGAACGTCTGAAACCGTTTGCCAACAACCTGATCGGCTCTCATCAGTCTTCGCACCTCGTCAGATCCTGGAAAAAAACTCAATAAGTCGAAATCGATAACCAACACCAATTCATCGATTTCAAAGTCCAATACGACAGCATTTTTATAGACGAACTGTACAGAGACATGTCCAGTTTTGGTATAGTGCCCGAACTCGCCCGAGTTCGCTGCTGCATCAGGGTCGGATGATTTAGGCAAGTCGATGCGCTTTCATGTGACTTCTTCAATTTGATTCTTGAGAGGTTTATGCAAAACTCCCAACCCAACACCAGAGGCAAAATTTTCCAAAAATCGATGCAACTACTAGCATACGTCGACGATATTGACATCATCATTGGTAGGACTCAACGTGATGTCATAGCCATGTTAGCTAGTATAGAGAAGGAAGCGACACATATGGAGGAAGGAAGTTTAGTATATGCTGTCAACACGAAAGGACACACAACATCGACAAATTGGACAGAACGTCACCATTGACAGATATAACTTTGAGGTAGTACGGGACTTTATCTATCTCGGTTCCGCTATTAACTCTGAGAACAAAATCTCGTCAGAAATTAAACGAAGAATTACTCTTGCCAACCGCTGTTTCTTCGGGCTAAGAAGGCAATTCAGTAGTAAAGCTCTCACTTGAACTACTAAGGAGATCCTATATAAGACCGTGATCATCCCAGTCCTGCTCTAGGCGATGCAGCATGGACCATCTCAAAAGCGGATGCGCAAATCCTTGGTCGATTCGAAAGGAAAATTCTACGAAAAATCTTCGGTCCCGTTTGCGTTTACGGGCCATGGAGACGAAAATTCAACTATACGAGCTGAACAGCGGCATGCCCCTGGTCAAAAACCTCGCATTGGACGTTTAAGATGGCTACGACATGTAGAACGAATGGACACCAATACTCCGGCTCGCAGAGTCTTCGATTCCCAGCCAGGCGTCGGACGCACTAGAGGAAGACGTCGCCTTAATTGGCGCTTACAAGTAGAAACCGACTTCAACCAACTTGGAGTGCGTAATTGGAGGCAGTTAGCTTAGGACCGGGATAATTGGAGAGGCATATTGTTTGAAGCCTAGGTTCATTCCGGACTGTAGCGCCACTGAAGTAAGTACCTGTGACACTACTTACTCCAGTGGCTAATTTCAAATTCGCCGTTCGGATACGGCATAAAACAGGAGGTTCAGCCATCTTGCAAGAAGTTCACACGTACACATGAATGGTTGTGAGATAGCTCAGCGCTAACGAGCATGTTGCGCCAAAAACTTGTCTTTTTTTAGCTTAACAGAGCAATGCGTAGTTTTGAATTGTCCGACTCGATGGTCTCTCCAATATAACGCTGAAGAATTCTAGTGGCTCCATCAAAGGCTATACCTGACCCTTAAAATTTCAAACAAATCTTTCATACGTCAGTTCAGTCCTTGGGACCTGCCTTCAGTTAGCTGAGGTCGTTTTCAACTTATGTGCACGACTTAAGACGAGATATTCGCCTGCTGCTTTTACCATCCGGCTAGTAATCTACGACTCTGTGGGCCGGACTATTTGTGTTATCTGTCTTAGTCGACTAATCCCGCGTAATCTGAGTTGTCTTTTACACATGAGTTGCCTTTTACTCCTGAGTTGTCATCGGACTGCACTTTTTCGAACAAGACGTGGGCATGTTGCAGCAGTATCTATAACAGCTGCCAGCAAATGCTCCAAATATTAGGATGCGGATTTGTTGAGGGTAGCCGACTAAGTTCAAGAGTGATTTACTTTAGCTACCACCTGGAAGTTATCTGCATCAGAGAAACGTGTACACATTATCAGCCTTAAATTACCGATGAGTCCAAAGGCTTTGTTATGATGAAATTATAAGACCTTATCGACGAAGCCTATCCGGAATACGGCTGTTCACAAATTATCGCAGATAGGATCTGTCCTCTGCAATTGAGAGTCCGCAGTTATGTTAATCAGCAGGACATTGCTAAGATTCCATGTCTCATTCATACCTTCATCCTAGAGTTAGTATATGCTAATTGAAACTGTATTATCGACGGCTTTATATAGCTGGAATGCTGCTCGGACAGCTCGGATGCCAAATGTTCTTAATTCAGAAGAAGAGGAAGAATTCTATAAATAGGGAGACTTACTGATCAACCTATATAAGCTGCCTTGATATATTCAGAAAACAGGTCATAAGAACATGTTAAGTGTTTACCAGGCTGAAACCAAATACAACTCGCAATCCGTAGCAGATACTGAAAGCCAGTGTCCAACCGCAAATTCTTACTTACTTACAAAAGTGGCGCTACAGTTGGCCTCAGCCAACATGCCTCTGCAACTAGCCCGGTCCTTAACTAACTGACTCCGGTCGCGTACTCCAAGTCGGTTGAGGTCGGTTGAAGTCGGTTTCTACTTGTGCGCGCCACTTAAGGCGAGTTCTTCCTCTAATACGTCCAACGAACATCGGACTCTGCGAGCCGGAGTATTGGTGTCCAGTCATTCTACACGTCCCAGCCATCTTAAGCGTCCAATGCGATGTTTTTTGATCAGGGGCATGTCGCTGTATAGCTCGTACAGTTCTTGGTTGAATCTTCGTCACCAACGGCCGTCAACGCAAACGGGACCGAAGATTTTTCGAAGAATTTTCCTCTCGAATCGTTCAACGATTTCTTCATTCTCATTTGAGACGGTCCATGCTTCAGCCGAGTAGAGCAGGACTGGGATAATCAGGGTCTTATATAGGATCTCCTTAATGCCTTCTTAGACCGAAGAAACAACGGTTGGCAAGAGTAATTCTTAGTTTACTTTCTGACGAGATGTTGTTCTCAGGGTTAATAGCGGAGTCGAGGTAGACAAAGTGCAGTACCAACTCAAAGTTATACCTGTCAATGGTGACGTTCTGTCCAGTTCGTCGATGTTGTGTATATTTCCATGTTGTCGGCATATTGTTGGTCTTATCCTAATATACTGCGAAACCCATTTTAACCGCTTCCTTCTTGTAGCCCTCAGCTGCAAAAATATGATGGAATTATCCTCAAACCAGCGTTTTTCTCACTATTAGGTTGGAGAAAACTGGAACACCTGCTGTGGCTGTCCCTTTGCCTTATTAATAAATTCACCACTGATCTTCGTTATGATCTGACAAATCATCCAAGTACTATCGATTGTCATGAAGAGCTTATCTAAAATTCGCCTTTCGGAGTCGGCATTAAACAGGAGCTCCCGCCATCGTAGAAGTTGTGAGAAAGCTCGGGGCACTAACGAGCCTGATGCGGCCAAAACTTGTATTTTTTTTTTTTTGATCTTCGACATTGGGAAGGAAAAAATTTTGCAGGGTAGGTATCAGTATGAGACTATTCTTGAGGAGGACGTTCTGTTCATACTAATATTTATCGACTGGATATTTCGAGTGCGGTTTTCTAACATGCAGACGGTTTCAGATTGTAATCAAGTCCATCTGGGATGCTTGGAATGATCGGTATGCAATCCAAGTTGTAATCTGTTTGGACGTTTGTTAATCCTACTACCTCCGAGCCTCTTTATGGTGAGGAAACCACGTTCCGGAGTCGGTCGATTATCCAAAGTCGTTTCCCTGAAATAGTGTTGCTGTTGTATGCCATGCTTTCTGGCACTATTACCAAAGATCTCTTCTTTCCTTAACTAGGCATGACCAAGTTTGGTCAAAAAATCGCACTTCGGCAGTTGCTTTTAAATAGAGAAGCTCTATACTCAGGATAAACAAACGTTTAGCGCAATCTTTCGACGAAAGAAAGCGATGGTGATTTTTTTCCAGAATTAAACTTGAAGCCACAGGTGATTACGACCATAGCACCGATCCTGGAAACAGTTTACATACACGGGACAGCGTAGATGTAGACTGTAAAGTAACATTTCTGCTAGAAGATCACCTCCTCTAATCCGTGCATTGACTGATTATCGGTAACTTTTGCTTATTACCTTGCAATCTCAAAACTGCAGGCGAACCATAGACAATAACACTCCAGGAAACGTATAAGCTGATGAGCTAGCCAGACAAGGATCGTCCAATTGCATCTTCTTATGCGACCATAGGGTTCGACCCTCCAAACGTAAAAGCTGATGAGCTAGCCAGGCAAGCATCGTCCAGCTGCATCTTCTTATGCGACAATAGGGTGAGACCCCCACTTAAAAAATAAAAAAAAATCAGAAAATAAACAGACTCCGCAAAGTGAAATAAAATCTAGGTGGCAAAACCTCAACACTTGCAAACAGACTTAAGATCTTTGGCCGGAAATAAGCGATAGCAAATCTAACAAGCTTATGGCTGTGAACAGAGCTTCCATTTCTATAGCGGTGAGAGTCATAACAGGTCACAATCTGCTGGGTCAACACTCCCATAGGAATAACCTAAGTGACTCTCACCAACTTTGCAGGAACTGCAGAGACCCAGACGTCGAGGAGGACATCGTTCTCCTAATGTGTCAATGCTCCGTGGTCAGCAACAGCCGTAACAAAATCCTAGGCAGCTTCTACTAGGTGCGAGGACTTGACGGAATTAGCCACAACACCCGCTGAAAGTTGCGTTGGAGCTAATGGAGCAGCACAAAACACAAAGTATCACTATCACAGCTCTATTTTCAGGTGCAACAAAGGGTATAGCTATGGGCCCATTCAGGCCTATGCGGGTCCGACGACTCACTTGGGCATCAACAACCCCTCAAATCTTACCTAACCATAGGTGGCTGCAAGCATAGTTACGGCGGGGGAAGTCGCATCCATTTGGATTGTCGTTTGTTATGAACTCACTTTTAAAAAAAGCGACCCAAAAAGTTGTCTCGCAACTCCTTAAATGCAAGTTGCTCTCGATGATTTTTATCCGAATCCGAGATGGGCGCTGCAAACTCCTAAATGGAGTTCTCCTATACCAGTGGATTTAACATTCACCTTGTGTCCCAGCTCTGCTCAAACATCCGACAAACGCACACTCCTTCTTTCTTTGTGCAATCTTGGAATCATTGGGAAATCATACATGACACGGCTGGGTGCACTCTTCTTGGTCCACTGACTTATTTTGCGCCAAAGAACTGCACACACATGCTTCGAGTACCTCGTCAGATCCTCTGATATTTCTAATGTTATGGTCCCCTATGAAGCACCAACATCTGGGAGAAAAAGTCTTATCGCAACCTCTCGTTTGTCTTTCTCTTTCTCTCTCGCTCTCGCTTTGTAAAATTCGCGCAATTTTCTAAGCGAATTGAAGTTTTCTTAGGGGCATTTTCTCCAGATATCCGGGATGCCTATACTCTCTCCTCCAACATTTTTGTACAAAGACTTCTTCATAAAATTCCAGTTTAACCCTCTCTTCCCAGCCAACCGCCCTAATTCTCCATCCAACGTTTATTTGGCAATCGGCAATCTTTAAAAGACGAGAGGGGGCAGGACTCTCCGCCCTAATAAAATGGTTGGAAAATTTCCACGCAATTGAAGGCGGTAGGTCTGGTAGGTAGTACACAAAACCTCACCCTTGTTGGAGATAGTAAAACATAAAAATATCCCTCATACACACACACACACGCATACGAACGACGGACGGGACAGCCTTTCGAGAGTTTTCAACACACTTATCCATCCTCATTTGCACAAACACTCCGCCTATTTCTAACAGGAAATCATGCGAAAGGACAACCACACCGGGATGAGATTTTCCTTGCACTGACCGTGTGTATGAGGAAATGGAAAATGAAAGGGGGTTGGTCGTTTGAGGCACAACATAATTTTCCGACTACCAAAAGCGGTGAAAGTGTCGGTTAATCGACAGCGCAGAGAGGATATGAATAATATCCTCTCCTCGGCCAAGTGGAGAGAAAATTTCCAAATGCGATTGAATTTTTTTGTTTGTTTGTTCGGAAAATGCTTTTCCAACGCCCTCAGTCGGGGACGCCAATAGATTTCCCTCAAATCACACTAGGCTCGCATGAATCATAGCAGGAACACTCTAGTCTCTAGTCCTAGACCAGCCACTCACACACGTTCACGTTCACACAACTCTGCACTACTCTAGTGGCAATGCAGCAGCGTTATCTATCCCACCGCTGTCTATGAACGAAACAGGGAATAGATACTCGTATATCGACTGGGATAGGTAGTAGTTGGCAGGGGCGAGCGGTGGATGGCTGCGATACACGTTACGAGCCGCATACGACCAAACAAACATAATTGAGGCCAACAACTGGCTGTGTAGCCAACCAACCAACAACCCTCCGTACTTAGGTGGAGATATCCCCGACCGGAGTGGGTACACAATGTGATTACGGTCTCTTGTGCATTCGGGCACATGAAGTCAGTCGTTGCGCTATTATTAGATACGCACTTGCGCGCTCATTGGAGATACAACATCCATGCGGGGAAGAATGTTATCCTATGGTGTATAGGCTGGGAATTTGAACGGCTATGGTGTATTAGGAGGAAGACGATGGTCTCTCCGGCTGTAACGATTTAGGGGAATCAACTTGGCAGTTGTTTCAAGAGGTGCATTAGATAAACTGGATGAGGAGAATAGCTAGTTCTACGATACTGGGAGATGAGTAATTGCTAGTAAAGGAAATATTTTAGGAATCTCACTCAATGTCATGTAAACAATGATGGCTTTGAGTTTGCAGATCATTTGTTGTTTGTAATGAGATGTGTGCTCAAAGAGGTGGCTCTTGAGTCTTGACTCCTACCGTGCTTTGTATATTTATTTGTGTTTGGGTGTTGTAGAACGAGGGTAGACTCTGATTGGCTTTAACTTGGCAATGCCCAGTGGTTGTTACTCTGACTACACATCACGGGCTTATTTTTAACCTCCAAGTAGTAACCATCAGGTCTCATTCAACCGAGTGTTCATAAAACGACGAAAAACAGCGGCACTATAAACAGCCAGGTCCGAATGGCACGGAATGAATACCCGGCCTGCTGTCCCAGGCGAATATAGACAAGCTGCTTCGACATATTCGGACAAGAGGTCGTTTGGGAACTACAAGGGTTAGTCAGGTCCCTTGAATAGAGGTGGTGGCGGATGAACCAAAAAGCCAACGGCAGCGCTCAATCCCGTAGTGGATACTGATGACCCCGTGTACTAGGGGTATCGAATAAATTGGAACTGGCCCTCCAGGTTTGGGATAGTGCTTTGGGTTAACTACCCAACCATGGAAAAATCTAACGGTTACGAAGCAACCAATAGCCTCGGAGAGGACTGATTTTATTGTTGACGACACGGCTAAACGAAAAAAGGACAACGACGTTCGTATCTGCACCTGGAATGTGAGAACATTAAGCAGGAGAGGTGCAAGCGAACAACTAGCGGAAGCCATAAGCTGCTACAAGGCAGACGTAACTGCCATCCAGGAAATAGGATAGGATGGGCCGGCCAAAAAGAGAATGAAAAACTACGACATCTACTATGGACCGTGTTAAAGTGAGCAGAAAAAGCGACTATGCGGATGCGGATTTGTTATCAGTGCCAGACTTAGGCAAAAAGTCTTATATTTCAAAGACATTAGCGAACGCATTTTAACAATCCGAATCAAGGCCAAATTCGCCAACACAAGCCTTATTTGCGCTCACGCCCCAGCGGAGAAAAATATGATTTAGCTAAGGTCTGCTTCTATGAGCTCCTTGACAAAACCTATGAGCGACTACCGAAGTACGATGTTAAAATCGCGCTGGGAGATTTTAACTCAAAGGTAGGAAGAGAAGACATCGGAAAACATAGCCTACACGACAACACGTCTGGTAACGGACTTAGGCTAATTGACTTCGCTACGGAAAGAAGTGCCACTATAGCCAGCACACGGTTTCCTCACCTCGATTTACATAAGGGTACATGGTGGTCTCCAGATCAACGAACTGTCAACCAAAGTGATCATATTGCGATAGACAAGAGGCACGCATCCAATATTTGGGATCTCCGAACATTCCGTAGATCTAAAATCGACTCGGACAATCACCTTGTTGCAGCCAAAGTAAAAATGCTGGATATCCGCATCACGCCACAACTATCCAGAAATACTGTAAAAAAAAATTAATGTTGACAGACTGCAATCGCAAGAGACCTCAAGACCTTCGGGCAACGCGTATCCCTTAACTTCTCGATTAACACCATACCACCAGCATCCAATCTCGAAGAACAATGCCAACGATGACAACAAGCCGTTGGATCGGCCGCAACTGATGTGCTATTTTTCAAATCCCTGGTTTGATGAGGAATGCTGCCGCCAAAAACGAGGCCTACAAGGCTAAGCTGCAGGTTAAGACGAGAGCTGCTATTGAGCTCTATAGGCAGAGAAAAATGGAAGAACTCCGGCTTTTCAGAAAGAAGAAAAGAGTGCAAGAAAAATGCGCGATCGAGGATATAGAGAGGTGCCACTCTAGAAACGATTTTTGCAAGTTTTACCAAAGTGTAAAACTTCAAAGTCAAGGATACAAGGCTCAAACAGAATCCTGTCGATATTAATAAGGAAAAATCGAATTTGAGACACAGTCGATGCTGAGGGTATCGAAGAACCACTTCTGCAGACTGCAAAGCGGCGATGACGACCAAAATTCGAAGTCATCAGTGTGGTTTTAGGCCAGGAAATTCCACAACGGATAAAATTTTCACACTTCGGCAGATCCTGGTAAAAACCCAAGAAGCCCAAATCGATACCCAACACCTATTCATCGATTTCAAAATCGCATGCGACAGCTTTAATAGAGACGAACTATACAGAGTCGTGTCTAGTTTTGGTATATCGCCCAAACTCCACCTTTTGTGTAGGATGACGATTCAGAGTCCTGCTCTACGCCACAAAAGCATGGGCCGTCTCAAAAGCGAATGAAGAAATCCTTGATCAATTCGAGAGGAAAAGTTCTCGAAAAATCTTCGGTCCCGTTTGCGTCGACGGGCTTTGGAGATAAAGATTCAACTAAGAATTATACGAGCGGTACAGCGACATGCCCCTGATCAAAAAACTCCGCATTGGACGTTTAAGATGGCTAGGACATGTAGAACGAATGGAAGATTTTTTCCGTGCCATGTATGCCTGGCTTTTAAGGTCTCAGATATGTTAAACATAAAAACAAGTTTGCTGTAGTAGCACCTCTCTATACCTTCAATTGCACACTTTTTCTGAAAAGCCATTGTTCTGCCCTCCTTCTATGCCTATATATCTCTTAAAACTTTGCACCTACAGTCTTATAGGCTTCGTTTTTTGCTCCCAGCATATGTCATACATTTTTGCCAAACCAGAGCTTTCTTGCTAGTGGGTTCGGGAAAGCAACAACATCTGTTGCAACTTGAGGACATCGTCGCTATTGATTTTCGACAAGACATTGAGGGATACGTGTGCAAACGTCTGTCCGGTCTATTGCGATTGCAGTATTTCGACATTGAATCCTGTCCCAGTAACTCGTTGTTGTTGTGGTGTACCAACCTTGGGAGAACAAGAAAATGGTGCGAGTCGATGTTAGGTATGTTCATACATCCAATGCTGTCAATTTTATTTTTGTTTGTTGGTCTGAAGACTGCCCCTGATAGATATATGTGTGATGGTTAGAGTTCATTTCGTCATCAATTTTTTTTCGTCCGTTACCAGATGTAGGCTTGTTTTCCGACACCAGTGCTAAAACTGTCCTCCGTTCTAACCCCTACGTTGAGATCTCCGAGCAAGTTTTCAACATCGGTTGTCGCTTAAGACTTTAATGAACGAGTCAGTGCCATTATATTCCTTTAGTCGTATTGTCAGCGCATATCATGTTTATGACAACAAATTTTGACTTGAAGTAGATTGCTGAGATGAGTTCGTTGTTGTCTCCTTTTGTCTGTCATCTGTTACAAATCCGCAGCCAAATAGTCCCTGATTGTGCTTCCTACAACACGGATCGTAAGAAATGTTGTTCATCGTCCTTTTCCCGTCCCATCCCATCGTACTTCCTGGTCGACAGTAAATTCTGCCTCGTAGTATCTTAGGTGCAATATGTCAGAGCGGTTCATGTTTTTTTCCACTTCTTCTAGCCTTACTTCTTCGACTGTAATAAAATAGCCATCGGTGATTCCATCTTGGAAATTCTTCCGATGCCGCCTGGGGAGGTCATTCTTCAATTCGGAAACTTATCTCTATCACTCTGGCATACACGACTGCTTGAGGGTATTGAGAAATGTAGGTTCGGTCTGCATGGGCTCTTGACCCGGGGGCTGCATCTTGGCCTCAAGAGTTTTTCATTCAATAGTTACACAGTTACAAATGGACTCGATGCTATAACCCTGGACCTAGCCTTGCGCACAACTCCTTGTCATAAAAATCGGTCTACATATTCAGGAATACTAGATTTTCGAAAAATATGAGTTGAAGGTAACAACCATGCGAGTCCATGTTTCATACAGACACCCTTTCATCGTACACCAACGCAGCAACTCACACCTTTTAACTCGCATTTAAACTCCTACCCACCTACCACCTATCCATGCATCACAAAACACTCAATTAAGTCCCTCATTATCACTTTCAAAAAGCAAGCACGCTTTAGCAAAGGGCGTGTGTATGATGTGGACACGCACAATCAAAATCCAAACACCAGATGAGCTCTTTCGAATCCCATAGGGGCAGTCGAGGTATCACCATTTAGAATTTCAATAGCATCACCCCTCCAATGTGCCTTTTTATAGGCGTTTCCAACGTTCTTCCACAATCAAACCTAACACAACAACAACCCAATGTTATGTTCCCGCATTTTGATATTCCCACAGGCAAACCTAAATAAATTCCTCACCATTACCAAACGGCTACTCGAATCCTTGCTGCATCTCCTGACAACCTAGTAGCGAACACCTAAGAAAATATCGAAAGCGCTATTGGAATTCCCACGGCCAAAATATTCCCACAGTCCTTGGGTTGTGTTGTTGTTGTTGGATTCTTTCCCTCTGTCATTATTTTTTTTTCTGTGTTTAGATATTCCCCTGTCATGGTGTTGTTGTTGTTGGTTTTATTTAATGAACCATTGAATGTCCGTAACCCCTGTTCCCGTGGATGTATCACATAAGAGGGAACAAGCCATACAAGTGTGCGTACGCAAGCATAAGGGCCGGGGCTGTGCAACAACATTCCTTCTGTGCGCATTGGAATTTCAGAATTCAGTAGCAAGTGGCAGCTATCTACAGGCGGCATCTCCAGATATCCATGCTCGCCCAACATGTCGGATTCAGAAAATTTCTCGAATTTCCTTCGACTCCTGTGAGGGAATTTTTTTTCCAATCCGTGTGCTGAGAGGAATGCTTCCTGCCTGCTGTCTCTGGAACTCTTTCCCTTTGGAGTGTTTGTGTTTTTTTATTTTCATCTGCGGCAAGTGTTTTTCGTTGCGGAGGGTTGTTGTTGTTGGGTGTTTTGAAAAAATGGCTTCATATGCCTTGTAGGATTTGTTTGTGCTACTTGTGTACTGCTAACGAAAGGACATGTTGCTTGGGGGCTGGATTGTTGTGTTGTTTTGTTTAAGGTTCTCGCGTTGAATGGCATACAGGATCTGTAGAAGGAAGACGCTCGATGTGTTGGTTGCTGGTATTCTTCAGAGCGCTAATGCGGCATTGTGTTGTGTATGGAAGGACATTGGGTACAGCAAAAGTAAGGCAACGTACTGACTGGTGAATGGAACTGAATTTTTTTCGTAGCATGATACTTTTTTTTCAGCAAAATTGGACGGATAAAGTTTTTTTTTTACTTGAATGGTGGCTCAAGGGTGTGATGTCATACTAACTACCTTGTGTAATATAAACATAATGGACTTGTCCCCTAGGACTACTACAAAATGGAAATCCGAACAGAATCCTTGATCAGCTATATCAAGAGTTATGACAGAAAAGTGCTCAACTTTTTTTTTTTTAAAAAGGATTACATTGCACGTCCATCTGCTCTTAGATAGACTGACACAAATGTACATCACCGCCGGGAAGAGAGTTAGCATAAGCGAGGATCAAAATGTTCCCGCAACAAGTGCACTTGATTAATTGGTGTATATTCTGTAGGGGTAGGATTTATGTGTAGCACACAATACTTCTACTAGGTATATATCCAGTCTCCCAAAAAAAGTATACTTACTTACTTAAGTGGCGCTACAGTCCGGAATGAACCTGGGCCTCAACCAACATGCCTCTCCAATTAGCCTGGTCCTTAGCTAACTGCCTCCAGTTGCGCACTCCAAGTTGGTTGAGGTAGGTTTCTACTTGTGCGCGCCACTTAAGGCGAGGTCTTCCTCTACTGCGTCCGACGTCTGGCTGGAAATCGAAGACTCTGCGACCCGGGGTATTAGTATCCGTTCGTTCTACATGTCCTAGCCATCTTAAACGTCCAATGCGGAGTTTTTTTTTGACCAGGGGCATGTCGCTGTACAGCTCGTATAGTTCTTGTTTGAATCTTCGTCTCCATAGCCCGTCAAGGCAAACTGTACCGAAGATTTTTCAAAGAATTTTCCTCTCGAATCGACAAAGGATTTCTTCATCCGCTCTTGAGACGGTCCATGCTTCAGCGCCGTAGAGCAGGACTGGGATGATCAGGGTCTTATATAGGATCTCCTTAGTAGTTACAGTGAGAGCTTTACTACTGAATTACCTTCTTAGCCCGAAGAAACAGCGGTTGGCAAGAGTAATTCTTCTTTTAATAGCGGAACTACCTCAAAGTTATATCTGTCAACGGTGACGTTCTGTCCAATTCGTAGATGTTGTGTGTCCTTTGGTCTTGCCCTCATTTACTGCTAAACCCATTTGTGCCGCTTCCTTCTCTATACTAGCAAACGTGGCTATGACATCACGTTGGGTCCTACCAATGATGTCACTATCGTCGGCGTATGCTAGTGGCTCTGGTGTTGGCTCGTGAGTTTTGCACAATCCTTTCGAGAATTTAATTGAAGACGTCACATGACATCGCATCGCCTTGTCTAAATCCTTTTTTGGTATCGATTGTGTAGGTGAGGTCGTTTCCGACCCTGATGGAACAGCGAGAATTCTCCATCGTCATTCTACACAAACGAGTTTGGGCGGGTATACCAAAACTAGACATGGCTCTGTATAGTTCGTCTCTATAAATGCTGTCGTATGCGGTTCGTCTCTATAAATGCTGTCATATGCGGCTTTGAAATGGATGAATAGGTGGTGGGTATCGATTTCGACTTTTTGAGTTTTTTCCAGGATCTGCCGAAGTGTGAAGATTTGATCGGTTGTGGACTTTCCTGGCCTAAAACCACACTTATAAGGGCCGATCAGGTTGTTGGTAAACCGTTTCAGGCGTTCGCATATTATGGCAGATAGGATCTTGTAGGCGATATTGAGGAGATTTATGCCTCTGTAGTTGGCGAAGTTCAGAGCGTCTCTTTTTTTGGATCGGGCAAACGATGCTGAGGTTCTGTTTTTCCGGCATATTTCCATCCGACCAGATTTGACTTATGGGTTGGTGGATGTTACTTACCAAGTCATCTACGCCGGCTTTATAAAGCTCGGGGGGAAGGCCGTCATTTCCGGCAGTCTTATTAAGCTTGAGTTTAGATTTTGCTATCCTCACTTCATTCAGGTCGCTAGGTTGGCAGTTTTCGCGGTTGATGCCAGTATTGAAGTGTTCGTTCTGCCTGACAGCGGAATTTTGGTCGTCATCGCCGCTTTACAGTCTGCAAATTTGGTTCTTCGATACCCTCAGCATCTCAACTACGATTTTTCCTTGTTAATATCGACAGGATTCTGTTCGAGCCTTGTATCCTTGACTTTGAAGTTTTACACTTTGGTAAAACTTGCAAAAATCGTTTCTAGAGTGGCACCACTCTATATCCTCGATCGCGCAGTTCTCTTGCACTCTTTTCTTCTTTCTGAAAAGCCGGTGTTCTTCCCTTTTTCTCTGCCTATAGAGCTCAACGCAGCTCTCGTCTTCACCTGCAGCTTAGCCTTGTAGGCCTCATTTTTTCCTGCTAGCATCTGTCGGCATTCCTCATCAAACCAGGGGTTTATTGCTGGTGGGCGCGAGAAACCTAGCTCATCAGTTGCGGCTGATTTAATGGCTTGTTGGCATCGTTGCCATTGATCTTCGACATTCGATGCTGGTATGGTATGGTGTTAATCGAGAGGTTTAGGAATACGCGTTGCGCGAAGGTCTTGGCGGTCTCTTGCGATTGCAGTCTTTCGATATTAATTTTTTTTTACAGTATTTGTGGATTGTTGTGGCGTGGTGGATATTTGCATTTAAAACATTGGCTGCAAAAAGGTAGTAGTCCGAGTCGATGTTAGCTCATGGGAATGTTCGGACATCCAAAATACTGGATGCGTGGCGCATGTCTATCGCTATGTTCTGCTTGAAAAATTACATAAAATCATCGCCTAGTATCTTGAGCATAGACTCTTCCGTGTGAAACTTTGAAATGAATATTCAGAGCTCAAAGAAATATTGGCAGCAGTACCCCAAGGAAGCGTCATTGGACCATTCTTGTACCTCCTGTTTACACGTGATATCCCACAAACAAACGATACAATATCTGCCACGTATCCTGACGATACTGCTACACAAGTAGTTGGCACAACAATAGAGGAAACAAATATGAAATTAAAAAACGCGAAATTGATAACACGACGAAAAACAGCGGCACTATAAACAGCCAGGTCAGAATGGCACGGAATGAATACCCGGCCTGCTGTCCCAGGCGAACCTAGACAAGCTGCTCGACACATTCGGACAACAGGTTGTCTAGGAATTTCAAGGGTTAGTCAGGCCCCTTGAACAGAGCTGGTGGCGGATGAACCGAAAGGCCAACGGCAGCGCTCAATCCTGTAGTGGATGCTGATGGCCCCGTGTCCTAGGGGTATCTAATAAATTGGAACTGGCCCTCCAGGTTGGGGGTTGTGCTTTGGGTTAACTACTAATCATGGAAAAATCTAACGGTTACGAAGCAACCAAAAGCCTCGGAAAGGACTGATTTTATTGTTGACGACACGGCTAAGCAAAAAAAAGACAACGACGTTCGTATCTGCACCTGGAATGTGAGAACATTAAACAGGAGAGGTGCAAGCGAACAACTAGCGGAAGCCCTAAACCGCTACAAAGCAGACATTACATCCATCCGTTCAGCCACCCAGGAAATATACGATGGGTTGGGCCGGGCAAAAAGAAGATGAAAAACTGTGACATCTACTACGGACCGTTTTATAGTGAGCAGAAACAGCGACTATTCGGATGCGGATTTGTTATAAGTGCCAGACTTAGGCAAGAAGTCTTATGTTTCCAAGACATTAGCGAACGCATCGTAACGATCCGCATCAAGGCCAAATTCGCCAACATTAGTCATATAAGGCTAATGTTGGCGCTCACGCCCCAACGGAGTAAAAAAATGATATAGCTAAGGAATGCTTCTATGAGCTCCTTGACAAAACCTATGAGCGACTACCGAAGTACGATGCTAAAATCGTGCCGGGAGATCTTAACGCAAAGGTAGGATGAGAAGACATCTTTAGCAGTATTGTCGGAAACCATAGCCTACACGACAACACGTCTGGTAACGGACTTAGGCTAATTGACTTCGCTACGGAACGAAACGCCACTATAGCCAGCACACGGTTGCCTCACCTCGATATCCATAAAGGGACATGGCGGTCTCCAGATTAACGAACGGTCAATCAAATTGATCACATAGCGATAGACAAGAGGCACGCAAACAGTATTTGGGATGTCCGAACATTCCCAGGAGCTAACATCGATTCGGACCACTACCTTGTTGCAGCCAAGGTTAGAATGCAAATATCCACCAAGCCACAACAATCCACAAATACTGTAAAAAAAATTAATGTCGAAAGACTGCAATCGCAAGAGACCGCCAAGACCTTCGCGCAACGCGTATTCCTAAACCTCTCGATTAACACCATACCACCAGCATCGAATGTCGAAGAAATATGGCAACGATGCCAACAAGCCATTAGATCAGCCGCAACTGATATGCTAGGTTTCTCGCGCCCACCAGCAAGAAATCCCTGGTTTGATGAGGAATGCCGACAGATGCTCGCAGCCAAGAATGAGGCCTGCAAGACTAAACTGTAGGTGAAGACGAGAGCTGCGTTGAGCTCTATAGGCAGAGAAAAATGGGAGAACTCAGGCTTTTCAGAAAGAAGAAAAGACTGCAAGGAAAATGCGAGATCGAGGATATAGAGAGGTGCAACTCTAAAAACGCTTTTGCAAGTTTTACCAAAGTGTAAAACTTCAAAGTTAAGGATACAAGGCTCGAACAGAATCCTGTCGAGATTAACAAGGAAAAATCGTAGTTGAGATGCTGAGGGTATCGAAGAACCACATTTGCAGACTGTAAAGCGGCGATGACGACCAAAATTCCGCTGTCAGGCAGAACGAACCGGCAACGACAGCGAAAACTGCCAACCACCCGACCTGAGTGAAGTGAGGATAGCAATATCTAAGCTGAAGCTTAATAAGTTTTCCGGAAATGAGGGCCTTCCCGCGAGCTGCGGAGATGACTTGGTAAGAAACATCCACTCATAAGCCAAATCTGGTCGGAAGAAAGTATGCCTGAAGAATGGAACCTCAGCATCGTTTGCCTGATCCACACAAAAGGAGAACCGCTAAGCTGCGCCAACTACAGAGGCATAAGTCTCCTCAACATCGCCTACAAGATCCTAACTGCCGTTATATGTGAACGCCTGAATCCGTTTACTAACAACTTGATCGGCCCTTATAAGAATAGTTTTAGGCCAGGAAAGTCCACAAACGATCAAATCTTCACACTTCGGCAGATCCTGGAAAAAACCCAAAAAGTCCAAATCGATACCCACCACCTATTCATCGATTTCAAAGTCGCATACGACAGCATTTGTAGAGACGAACTATACAGAGCCATGACTATAGTTTTGGTATACCGCCCAAACTCGTCCGTTTGTGTAGAATGACGATGGAGAACTCTTGCTGCTCCCTCAGGGTCAGAAACGACCTCACCGACACAAGGCGATGCGATGTCATGTGACGTCTTCAATTAAATTCTCGAAAGGATTGTGCAAAACTCACGAGCCAACACCAGACGCACAATTTTCCAAATATCTGTACAACTACTAGCATACGCCGACGATATTGACATCATTGGTAGGACCCAACGTGATGTCATAGCCACGTTTGCTAGTATAGAGAAGGAAGCGGCAAAAATGGGTTTTGCAGTAAATGAGGGCAAGACGAAAGGACACACAACATCTACCAATTGGACAGAACGTCACCGTTGACATAATATAACTTTGAGGTAGTTCCGCTATTAAACGAAGAATTACTCTTGCCAACCGCTGTTTCTTCGGGCTAGGAAGGCAATTCATTAGTAAAGCCCTCACTCGAATTACTAAGGAGATCTTATATAAGACCCCGATCATCCCAGTCCTGCTCTACGGCGCTGAAGCATGGACCGTCTCAAGAGCGAATGAAGAAATCCTTGGTCGATTTGAGAGGAAAATTCGTCGAAAAATCTTCGGTTCCGTTTGCGTTGACGGGCTATGGAGACGAAGTTTTAATTAAGAACTATACGAACTGTACAGCGACATGCCCCTGGTCAAAAACCTCCGCATTGGACGGTTAAGATGGCTAGGACATTCTACAACGAATGGACACCAATACTCCGGTCCGCAGAGTCTTCGATTCCCAGCCAGACGTCGGACGCAGTAGAGGAAGACCTCGCCTTAAGTGGCGCGCACAAATTGAAACCGACCTCAACCAACTTAGAGTGCGCAACTGGAGGCAGTTAGCTAAGGACCGGGCTAATTGGCATGTTGGTTGCGGCCCAGGTTCATTCCGGACTGTAGCGCCACTTAAAGAAAGAAAAGAAGATGAGGAACATTTTCACCTAGTCAATAAGCAGAATTGCCGGATTTGGGCGAATGATAATCCAAGAGTGACTGTCGAAAAACCAATGCACCCACAAATAGTGACTGTTTGGTGCTGCGGCATCATCATGCCGTATTTTTACCAAAATGGGGCCGGTGATACAGTTACAGTGAATGTTGTTCGCTATCGTGAGCTGATAACGAACTTTTTATGGCTTGAATTGGAAGATATGGATGTGGATGATATGTGGTTTCAACAGAACGGTGTCACTTGCCACACGGCTAACGAAACAGTGGCTCTTTTGCTCGAAAAATTCAATGGACGTGTTATCTCAAGTGGTGGCGACGACAATTGGCCCCCAGGGTCATGTGGTTTGACACCGTTGGGCTTCTTTCTTTGGGGTTGTACTAGTGAAACGAGTCTAAATATTTTACAAACTTTTGAACCAAAATGTTAAAATCATTCGTTAATGCGTTGTGGTATATGAGGAGATCAGGATATTCCCGCGGTTACAGATGAAATTAAAAATTTTGCACTCAAGTGTAAATAACGTTTATTTTGACACGTTAACACGACGAAACAAATAAATTGCGGAGTTTTCAAGAACTAAGCCCTTATAATTGACCCGATAATAACAAATCGCGCCATAAAATGCCGAAAAAGCAGGAACTCTCATAGGAAACTTAACTTCCAACCATTCATAACTCGTGATAAGTCGCATACTTAGTTGCAATACAATTACAAAAAGGGTGCTGGCCTTAGTGGGTTAAAGTCTCACAATATTTTGGGCACGTGCTCATCGTGTCTTTCGAGATTTCCACCAGCCCATGAAAAAAAAAAAATTCTTAAATAATAATAAAATCTCCAAGGAATTAGGATTTGTGAAATCTTCTATCACTCCGCTTATTTTGGCTGGATAACATATACGCGTTGATCGACTGAGAACGTGCTCGTCGTCACTCCCAAACTCCCTTTAAGGATAATAATATGTACTCTGATTATAAACTATGAGTCCCAATGTATACCTAGCAAGTATCAGCTCAAATGCTTGAAATCTTCATATTCTTCTGGAAATATCTCGTATTGGCAACATTGCGCCTACAAACATGGGGCCTACGTGTTTTTTTGATAAACAAACGGCTGACGCTCAGAGAGAATTAAATTACTTGACGCTGACGAAACACAAACAACACAACTGCCAGCCCAGCGGCCGCGGCCGCGGCCACATTATTCACATTTTATAGCGTGCCGTGTATGCATGCATCCAACGTTGTCTACGGTACTCGCAAACTCGGCTATCGAATAAAATTACGAAATCCAACAACAACTGTCGACGCAACAAAATCTCCACAAACTCCCTTCTCACCCTCTCTCCGAACAATAAACCACCAGCTGTGTAATAATT
Source organism: Rhingia rostrata (assembly GCA_949824845.1). Lineage (NCBI taxonomy): Eukaryota > Metazoa > Arthropoda > Insecta > Diptera > Syrphidae > Rhingia > Rhingia rostrata. Next base: position 25,027,148 of record OX463755.1, on the reverse strand, counting down.
GCTCGTCCCGCCATTACCCACCAGCGATTCTCCATCACATCGTTGAAATTCCACGTGCCAACGATTTTCCCTGCTCGCCTGGTCGCTTGGAGTGTCATGAGTTTTGCGCGAAATATCATCGCCGTGTTCGATTCGTCGCTCTGTCCGTAGCACAAAACGCGCATTGCTGCGTCTTGAGTGTCTTGCCACCAAATCGCATGGCCCGACCAGCATTCGCTCTCGCTCTTGCCAAATGCCGCAACAAGGCCGTGCGACAAAATGACGCGAACTTGTTTGCGTCTAATACTGGGAACGGATGAAAAAACGAACGTACCTGCCTCTCGAGCAACCACAACGCTACACCGAAAAACCTCAAACACCGGTCTCGAATCTGTACGTGACGGAGAAGTTCGCCTGCTAGTTTCCCTTTTTGCTTCGTCTGTTGTCCCCAACAAACAACCACGATGGCAGCGAGACTACCCCGACGACGTCGACTTCGTCGGCCAAATGCGTCAAATGTCAGTTCCCAAGCGCCATAGCCAAAGTGTAGCTGTAGCGGTGTTACTACTAAAAACCGCACCCGCCCTCGTTGACGGTACGAATATGAATTTTCTAATTAATCCGCACCGACGCGACGCGGCGACCAACGGGGCGGGGCGGGCGCACTACAATTTCCCTTAACGAGCGCACAACTAGAGCAGAAAGAGCATCATCTAGACCGGAATCTTACCAGGCTAGCAGCCGTCATAGCCAACTGTCATTGGAATAGTGTTAGTGTGACTTAATCCGCTGATGGGCCGAATAAGGTTTCCTGCCCCCTAACCGCTCGCTTTCAATCAACTCAACATGTGCTGTGATGTTGTCGTGTCACCCCTGTCAGACCAGACGTCGGTCGAGTGTTTGTTTGTTAAATGTTTTGTATTCCGTTAGCCAGGCGACCAGCAAAAGTCATCCGTCGCACGTCATTGGCGCTCTTTTAGCTCGGTCCCACATAAAAATACACCGATGACGCGCAAGTGTGTTGGAGGAGGAGAAGCAAAGCAAACAATGCCGATAGCTGAGAGGTGTTTTGTTTCTTCAACAGTGTCAGGCGGGTTAAGTTTGCGCGCGCAAAAAAAAGCCCCAAACTGTCAGGGTTGACACACATAATCAAGTGTACACTGGGGCTAGCTAAATTACGCGAATCTTGACAGCGGTGGGGTAAAATTATTTTATGCGCTTGGTAAGGAGCGCTCGTAAATTACAATCGCGGTTTTATTTGTCAAAATTTAAAACTTATTTCAGCAGGCGATCAGAAATGTCAAGGAGGTAGGGTGCATGTGTTCGATTTGGTTTTAGAAGGGGGGGAGGGGGATACACACATTCATACACCATCAGCTCTCTTTGACAAACAGAGGCAGATAACAGAACAAAAAACAAATGGTTTGTGGGGGGGTCGACCAAAGGACGGTCTATGTCGACGGTGGGGAACAGCTGGGGATAGGAGGATGTATTCAGTTTTTTGTCTTTGCTAGGGAGTAGGGAATTGAATGGGAGCCCAGCAAGAGCGCCCTGGACTTGATTTTTTTTTTGTCGTAGGGTTATCTGCTCTTGGATTTGTTTTGTTGTTGTGGCGTGTCTGCCTTATCTTCTTGTAAACAAAGTTCGGTTTGTGGAAGATAACGACGGGGAATGGGGGCACATACGCTTTCGTATTCTTCGTAGAATTGATTGTGTGAGAGTGACTCTGACTGCCAGGTAGTGTGGAAATGAGCTTGATTGGGTGATATATTTAAAGAATTGTGCGGAAACATAATGTGTACAGGGTTTGTAAAAATAAATGATTTATGGTTGCTGTTGGGGGGAGAGCGATGTGGGGCATTTTAAGATTTTAAATGAAAAAAAACTGGAATTGTTGAAAATGAGTACTAGGTACCTAGCAACTTGTAACCAATAGGTCAGTGATTTTCCCAGCTGTGATGTCATCTTGTTCCTTTACTTACCACGTACATGTGATTGTTGGCAGCTATCCATGCATTTGTGCACAACTTGGGGTTAATAGATGGATGGATGCGTATGCCAGCGCTCAGTCCCGTAGTCGATACTAATGATATTGTGTCCTAGGAGTAACTACAGTAGTCCCTCGATAATGTGAACTAATTAAAACAATGCGTTTTCGGATTTTAGAGGGATTCACATTACTGGAACATTTTTTCAGTGCTTACTAAACTGATTGAAACGATTTTCAAATCCATTAAAAACAACACAAAATGATTTTTAAAATTACAGTTTCAATATTTATTATTTTAGAAGAAAAACTAATATAAAAAATTTTATTCATTTAAAAAAAAAAACATTCCGATATTGGTATTCTTAATGTTTTGTAAAATATTTTGTTATTTTGGACTGACAAATAGCTTGAGTTGATCTTTCTATTGCTTTTGCCCTTAATTTCAGCAAACTGGAAATCGTTTCTGCGTCCAATTCATTTTGATCGGCGTACTCAAGAAGCGTATTTGTACACTGGATTGCTTGCGAGTTAGCTATTTTGGGAGCAGCTGGAGTGACTTCGTCGCTTTCATTTTCCGAAGTGTCCTCAAGTTGTTCAGGTTCATCAATGCCTTCTACGATGACCCAGTTTCTAACTTCTTGTATTGACATGTTGTGTTCTGTATCTATAATTCCAAGGAGATCATTAATTTCTTGTTACTCTTCTTGTAGCTGAGTTTCGGGAAGTGTCCTTCGTAATTGGATTAGTGGAATTAAATCATCATCTTCCCAGTTGTCTTCTTTTGGCACTGGCAGTAAACATTTAAAGCACTTAGCGATAGAGGAAGCGGAGAGCTGCTCCCAAGATAATTTTAAGTTTATAACAGCATCCCTCAAGGTAATTTTTTTTTTTTATCCCAACAGCAATGTCTTCACTTTCAGTACCGATAATTTGAGCGAGCAATCTTTTTTTGTAGTATGCCTTGACTAAATTTATAACATTTTGGTCCATGGGTTGGATCAAAGCGGTAACGTTTGGCGGGAAAAACAAAACTGTGATGTTCCCACCAGAGCTAGTTAGCTTTTCTTTATTGCAGTGACAAGTTGCATTGTCAAGGAGTAACAATGCTTTTTTGGCAAATTATTTTCTCTTAGGTATCGTTTAACCTGAAAATGTGTTAAAAAAAACAACGAGTTATGATGTGAGTTATGATGTGATTTGATTTGATAAAATTTGACAAAACAAATTTTATGTTAAATGTGTAAAGTGCTTACCCCTTTCGTAAAATTTTCATTAAACCACTTTTGAAAGATTTCACTCGTCATCCAAGCGTTTTTGCTGGACCTATAAATCAGTGGAACTTTGAAACCTGATAAAGCTCTAGGGCATTTAGACTTCCCGATAACTAATGGAGTGAGCTTATGCGTTCCAGTAGCATTCGTGCAAGCCAAAAATGTTATCCTTTCTTTGCTAGTTTTCCTTCCTGGTGCTGTATGTTCTGTAGGCAACACGAGTGTTTTACCAGGAAGAAGCTTCCAATATAGGCCGGTTTCGTCAGCACTATAGATTTGTTGTGGTGTAAGAGACATTTCTTTGATTGTTTCATGTAGTTTTTCCAAAAAATGGATTAACTGCGTTTTTATTACATGACAACTTCTCCCCGCATATTTTTAATGTCCTTACACCATGCCTTTGCTTGAATTTGTACACCCAACCTTGACTAGCTTTAAAATTTCGTGCTTCTTTAGATTGAAGTTAAAGTTGAAGTGGTTTGCTTTTCGGCAGAGTAATTCTGTTGAAACTGGAATGTGGTTCTCTCTTTGCTTTTTTAGCCACTCGAACAACGCATTTTCCATTTTAGGCATTTCAGATTTCCTTAGCGTCTTCCTCTTCCCTGGTCCAGATTCGGTTTGTTTGAAATGGTCCAAAAGCTTCATCGAATTTAATTTTATTCCTGTAATCGTTGACTTTGACACACCATACTTTTCAGCTAATGCAAATCCAGGATGTCCAGCATCTAGTTCGCGTAAAATTTTGCACTTATCTTTAATCGATAAAAATCGATGCAATTTCTGTTTAGTGTAGCGACGATTTATCTTGTCGTTGGGTCGGTGCTGGCATGCAAGTTCCCTCTATAGCTCGTCGGTGGGTGTGGGACTTGACCCTTTTAAATCGCAACAAAAAAATTTCCATGCCAGTCTTCTACGTCTAGGTGTGATGACGCTCGCGAGAAATTTTCCTACCCTCCCTACCATGGTTACTTTACTCGCCTCAATAACCCCGTATGTTGCCTTCCTTCACTTCCTAATTTTTTTTGCCGCCATTATCGCCCTTCCCTATCCTACCATCCTCATCCTTTACTGCTCCCGCTTAGTTCAAACACATCTTTTTATCTTTGAGTTTATAATATAATTAACAATTTTATTAAAAAGTAACGTAGCATACTATTAAAATTATTTGACTTTAAATTGACTTTTAATTAAGAACAAGTATATAAAAAAAAATGTACGAATATTTTAACTTGACAAAAAAACAAAAAAATTGACGAAGAGCTGGTAAAAACGATTTATGCTTTTGCATCAAGCAATAAGACACGTCATCTATATGTATGTGTTTAACATATATATAGGCAATTGGCTTTGAGGACACTTCTTATTTGTACACTATTTATATATATATATAAGAATTAATAAAGTCTTTTCTTTAAAGACTCACCGGTTTATTTTATTGGTACCTTTGTAGTTCTGCAACTATGATCCAATGGCCACTGCATCCGCTGCTGCACCTTGTACCTATAGCGATTTTCACTCGCGAAAATTTCAAATTAATTAATTTGTATATATATATATATGTTATGTGTAGTCCTTTACCTTTTTTAAGTACGAAATTATTTTGTTACCTTTTCTTCGTTATTTTTTCTCTTATTTTAATTGCCACTTTTTAAACATTGAATTTTAATTTAAAAAAAAATTTATTGGGTGGTGGGTGATTGGGTTTCGAACCCAAGCTCGCTGCGTGCCAATCCGCGCTTTAGCGCACTCGGGCAATCCGGGTATTGGGGGTACCGCTCCCCAGAAGTGTACCAAACCTTCGATGTTCTCCTTTTAAAAAAAAATTATTTTAATTCGAGGAACTCGAATTTATTCGTCTTCGTAAACACTTCTGGGCAATTTTATTTCCACTTTGTTTGTGGGTTTTAACCCTCAAGATTGTTTTCACGCAATATGGCGGACTGTGTAAAAAAAGTGTCTTTTTAAATTTAATCAGTTTTTTTTTGTATTTAAATGCAAAATTGTGTGTATTTTGTATGTTTAGATTTCACTTTGGGGATTGTGCAGTTTATTTGAACTTTATAGTTTTTTTTTTTTTTTTTTTTTTTATGTGTTCTTTGTGTGTCTCCACTTGTACGTCCACTGTGCTTATGATCTGGTTTGAAAGTACAGAACTTTTTGGCCGTTAATCTTTCGGCAATTTCATTCCGTTTTTTTGGTAATGGAAAGCTTGGCTTTCTGGAATATGGTCCCATAACAACAAATGACAAGTACAAATTCGAAACTGATAGAGTCTCGAACATTTGTGACACGACAGATCACAATAGCTACTTTAGTTCTGTAACATTAGGTGCCATTATGTAGATACGAACTGAACTTATTTTACACACAAAACGAAATAAGAAACACGAATCACACAAGACACAACTAACTGAACCAATCATCACTAAAATCTAATTTAAATAATCATGAAATAATTTATAATTTTTCAAAAGCAATTTACAATGCCTTAAATAATTACTTGGGCTCGATTGATTGGTCGAGCGTTCTTTCTGGTCTTCAACTTAAAGAAGTCTATGATACATTTTTAAGTATATTAGACTATGGATTTTCTCAGTTCGTTCCACTGACTAAGAAAAAACAATATTTTAAGCTACCGTGGCATAATCAAAGGCTGATCAAATTAAAGAACGCCAAAAACAAAGTATATAAATTATTAAAAAAGTCAAAATCTGATTTGGACAAAAAACATTTTTGCCAATTACGTCGCGAATATGAATTTTTGAACAAGTTCTTGTATAAACAGTATGTTATGAACACTGAATCTTATGTTTCAACGAATCCTAAAGCATTCTGGACATTTTTAAACAACAAAAGAAAGCAGAATGGTGTTCTGCAAAATATGGAATTCGAAGGTACTGTCTCCTGTAGTATTGACTCAACCTGTGAGCTCTTTGCTAAGTTTTTTGAGTCAGTTTATGTCGATCACTCGAATCATTATGTCTCCTCCGATACTAATATAAATCCATGTAATGGCAATATAAGTTTAGAATCACTTAATCTTTCGATAGATGATATTTTGCAAGGCATAACTTATATGAATACTAGCCAAAGTGCAGGTCCAGACCGTATTCCATTTCATGTGCTTAAGCAATGCAATTTATCCTTGTGCCTTCCATTAAAATTAATTTTTAATTTATCCTTAGAGTCTGGGATGTTTTTAGATGAATGGAAATTTTCATTCATAACTCCCATATTTAAAGCTGGATCTCGACAAAAAGTTGAAAATTATCGTGGAATTTCTAAACTTTCAGCTGTTCCTAAATTGTTTGAGTCTATTGTTACAAAAAAACTTTACTTTTCAATAAAGGAACAAATATCATTGCAACAACTTGGATTTGTTTCTGGTAGGTCCACATCAACCAACTTGACACTCTTTACAAAATATCTCTTTGACTCTTTGGAGTCAGGATATCAAGTGGATGTTATTTTCACCGACTTCACAAAAGCTTTTGACACAATATGTCATAATATCCTTATTATAAAATTAAAATCATTTGGCATACACTCGATGCTTCTTAAATGGATTTCGAGTTATCTTTCCAATAGGAAGCAGTACGTAAAAATTGGTTTTTCTCAATCTAGGCTCATTGAGGTCTTATCTGGTGTCCCCCAAGGCAGCCATTTAGGGCCTATGCTCTTCAATGTTTTTATTAATGAAATCCCCTCACTGCTTAGTCATGCTAACTGCCTAATGTATGCCGATGACCCTAAGATCTTTTTGCGTGTTAAAAGTATGTATGATTGTGAACGTCTTCAAAATGATTTAAACAAACTTGTTTATTGGTGTGAGCTTAATCACCTGACCTTAAACATAAATAAATGTCATTCTTTTTCTGTGTATCGTATATTAGTCCCTATGATTTATGACTACACAATATCCAGAACCTGCATATCTCGAAGAACTGAAATAAAAGATCTTGGTGTGATCTTTGACACGAAACTTTCTTTTTCACTTCACATCGATTACGTTGTTGCTAAAGCAAATTCAATGCTTGGTTTCCTGAAACGAACATGTACTGAGTTCTCTAACCCATATGCCCTTAAGTCTGTTTATATGTCTATAGTACGTCCTTTCCTTGAATATTGTTCTATGGTCTGGTGTCCAATCTACGCGAATTGTCAAATGCGACTGGAAAGAGTGCAAAAGTCTTTTACAAGATTTGTTGTAAGACAAATGAAATGGAACCTTGACAGAATGCCGTCTTATTCAACAAGATGTGCGTTAATTGGTTTAGATTCCTTAGAAAAAAAAAAGAAATGTTCATTGTATACTATTTATTTATGATGTTTTTTCTTATCGTATAATTTGTCCCGATATCCTTGAACAATTTAAGTTATATGCACCAGAAAGAAGTCTTCGAACCAGAAATTTGTTATTGAATCCTAGGCATTTTTACAATTATGGTCTTCATGAACCAATAACAAAATGCATAAAACTTTTTAACTCTGTTTGTACTGAAATAGATTTGTGTGATGATAGAATAAAATTTAAACTGTCAATTTTAAATATAAATATATCCTAAAAGATAAATTTTGAACTTTAATAAATCCGCTGATCGCTAATAATGTAATTTTTATGAATTAATTTAATTATTTATGTAAATATGATAAAAGGAAATATTATTTAAATCCAAATCTGTTAGAGTTAAGCTCGGTAGATAAATAAATAAATAAATAAATAAATAAAAATAAAATAATATAAACACAGCTGATCATAAAATATCCATATCCACACAAATGGCAGTTGTTGTCTCCTTATACCCTGCAGCTGCGTTTACAATTTAGAGACAAATAACAGTTATTTAGTCCCTAATATCGCACGCAAAACGAGCAAGAGAAACAAAAGAAATGTAAAAAAGGTTTACAAACAAAATTCACATTTTTTAGAGGTTGAAAATTTCGGAAGTTCACATTATAGAGATGACAATGTAAAGTTTTGCCGATTCACATTTTGGAGAAATTCACATTATCGGTAATTCACATTATCGAGGGACTACTGTATCTAATAAATTGGAATTCCGGATTGGGGTTTTTGACGTCAGGGTATCTAACTTACGTCGAAAACTGTTAGTTATGAGAGAGACAATATCCTTGGATAGGTAGTTGGGTTGAAGTGGCGGTTCGGCATGAACCCAATCAGCACTTATGTGCCGTTCTGTTACCACGACTTGTGTGTCCTATATTATGATTGTTATTGAGGATGTGATGCAGGCGGTCTCTAAATCCAGCCTGTAAGGCTTAGAAAACAGATTAGATCTTGTATCCTTTAACCCGAAACGTCGCTACGGTTGTCGAAGAATGGCTGGTCTAACGCACGCAGTCTGGCCCTTGCTAGTCCCGGACATTTGCAGATGAAATGGGAGAGGGTTTCTCTCTCATTTGTGTTTCCACAACTGCGGCATTGAGTTTTGTATGGGATCCCTAGTTTGGCCGCGTGGTCTCCAATCGGCCAGTGCCCCGTGACTATTGCCGTAATTCTTGCGATACCTAGGCGGGTTCTATTTAGTAGGTCATGTGTTCTGTTTTTGTCGTAGGAGGGCCATATCATCCTCGATATGACGGAATTTGTTAACCTTCTCCACTTGAAGTCGGCCTTTTTCAGGAAGTATGAGTGTATTTCTCCCTTAACCGCACCTAGTAGGATACGGCTCCTTGCCGAGAGTGAGCCGTCAAGAGCTAAGCTTTGCCAGGCCAGCTCGTCTGCACGCTCGTTTGCTTTAATATCACTGTGCCCTTCAACCCAGAGAAAAGTGACTCTAAAGCTTTTCCCAAGGTGGGCAAGTTCGTGCAGGCATTCCTTTACCAGTTTGGGGGATATGGTAGCCGAGTTGATTGCCTTTAAGGCCGCTTGGCTATCTACGAGAATATCAATATTTTGCTTTTCCGTAGTGTCACGCCCCAGTAGCGTGCAAGACTCTCGGATAGCCAGTAGTTCCTCCAGGAATACTCTGCCAAAATCCGGTAGGTGGTATGAAACTGATATTTTCGGTGATTTTGTGTAAACTCCTGGCCCCAAACCACAGTTCATCTTAGATCCGTCGGTTCGAAATCTCTTACTACTTCGTTTCTCTTCCATTGGGCTCTTGTAGGAAATCCTACGTGGAAGCCATTCTTTAAGCTTAGTATAGGTGTTATGTAGTCTGCTGGAAATTTGACCACGCTGTTCTATAACGAGTCCAGGATATTACTGTGGCCATATGAGCATCCTGACTCCTTGTGTCTTACTGAGCTGCATAAAGCGGTTTCTTTAATGTGTAGGTCGAGAGGCAAGAGATGTAGTAGCACAGTAAGGCATCCGTTGGCGCTGACCTTAGCGCGCCAGTGATGCCTATTCTGGCTGTTCTTTGCAGCCTTTTTAGTTTTGTGAGGTTGCAGCATTGACTCAATGCGGGTCACCATACTAGTGAGCCATATGTGAGAATTGGACGTACCACTGCTGCGTACATCCAGAAGGTCATCTTTGGTTGAAGTCTCCACTTCTTTCCAAAGGTTTTGCTTAAAGCATAGAAGGCAACACACGCCTTCCTGACTCTATATTCGATGTTCCGTTTCAAGTTAAGTTTTGGGTCAAGCATGATACCCAAATACCTAGCGCTGGAAGATAGAGTAAGTGGTTTTGGTAGCGAATGTATAGAGCCGCCCCCATAATTTCACTTATCACGGAGTGGAATTTCCCTGACACTTGTATCAGCACGTTATCCCGTTCCTCGCTAGGTTTAACTAGAATTTTGTTCATAACCATAAACCAGAGTAGAGGAGAGAAGACGCCACCCTGTGGCGGTCCACTATGGGCGAATTTTGTTAAGTGATGTTGTTGTTGGAATAATTCTTGTGCCGAGCATAGGGACTATCCATTGGATGAAAGATTCCTCTATACCTAGCTCGATCAAAGATTCAAGAACAGCTCCAGTGTGGACGTTATTGAAAGCTCCCTCTATGTCTAAGAAGGAGGCTATAGTCTATCCCTTATAGTGTAAGGACTTTTCGATTGTCCGCACTACCTCGTGGAGAGCTGTTTCCGGATAGCGAAGATTCTTCTAGAAAACTTCGCATATGGATGTCTAGAACGCGCTCCATGTATTTTAGTACAAAAAATGTTAGACTAACTGGTCTTTCGCGTTCTCGTGGCCTTTCCGATTGAATACCACTCGGGAGCATCTTCACGAGTAAGGTACGTGGTTTAGTATTAAGCAGCTTTTAAAAGGTTTTTCGCCAGCCATGGCACTGTTAGGTCTCGCGTTCTCTGTAGCATAACTTGCAGTATGCCGTAAGGTCCCGGAGACTTAAACGGTGAGAAGCTGTTAATAGCACAGGAAATTGTTTCCTTGGAATTTATTGAATTGATGTTACTGTGTGTTGCAGTTTGTACTTGCCGAGATCCCGAGGTTTCCGTAATAGTATGACTGCATCCGGGAAAGTGTGTGGTTAACAAGAGTTCCAGGATCTCTTGGGAGGATTCTGTCTATCCTCCATCGACCTTCTCAGAAAAGATGGGTTGGAGTGGAAAGAATTTTGCTTAGCCTAGCGGAGTCCTTCAGGGTTTCAATGGAATAACAATAATCCATCCAGGCCTCCCTTTAAGATGTTTTCATGGCTTTCTTATACAGACTTAAACAGTCCTTATAGGGCTGCCAGACGTTCTGCTTGTGGCAAATATTGAAAATTGATCTGTTTATCTGTCTTATATTGGTGATATCTTCATTCAACCACGGGGAAGGGTTTTTTTTTTGTTTTTGCATCGCATTCTCAAAAGTCTGTAGTTTTGCCTCCAGTTCTTCGATAACAAGGGCGTTTGCTGCTTGTGTAGTTTTGAGTTATGTCCGAAGGACTTGCCCAAACTTGGTCCAATCAATTTTTTTTGGAGTTTCTAAATGGTTGACTGGTCTCGGCTTCGAGACACAAGTTATGGTGGATTCATCTGTGGTCTGAGAGGGACTCCAGATTAGAAGCTCTCCACTTATCAATCCTAAAGATATCGTTATTTGTTTTTAATGTAATATCCAGGACTTCTTTCCACCCCTGTGTGTGTTTCCGTACTCGGAAGGACGAAGGTTGGGTCGTGCCATTGTTGCATATTGATAAATTTGTAGTTAAAAGAAAATCAAGCTTCTCCATACCCATACCATACCCCATTTGGTTGTTGTGTCTAAGAGTTGCTGCATCTCCTCTGGCGGTGCTGGTTACGTGCGATGATTTGGTCGCACCTTCTCATTTGACCACTGTTAGGTCGTCTGAGCTAAGATTGGGACATGTAAAAGTTTTAATATGTTTCTTAGAGAGTATGCATGTCCTAGGCCTAAGAAGTGGTGTGCTGTTTGTAAAACAGGTTGTTATGATTGTCCTGGAGTTCCTTTATTGACAATCTCTCACCCACATCTACTGAATAACACCGATGCCCAAGCTTTCCTCCCTTAGGAAATCCATCAGGTTATCATCATTCAGGTTAATCTGAATGACTCTCAACATTTTCCTTTGAAGGGTTGTTTTCCCCGATCATAAGGTCCTTGGGTTGCGGGAAAGCGTAAATTTTAGGAGACGACAGCAGATAATGGCTTCTAAATAACTCACATTGAAGCCGCATGTAATGCGATTATCATCAGGACTAGGTTTCCTCTGCTTTGAATCCACAAAGCAGCCTAGGGTGATATCCAGATGGTTGAACCGCCAACCAAATCAAACATATGCTCTTGGATGCTAGGTACGTATTTAACATCCGGGTTGTACACATATTCGGAACGGCAAATTTTAACTCAGACCAGTTTCTCACCGTAGAAAAATAAGTAGTGCTACAGTCCGGAAGGACCAATATGCCTCTCGAATCAGCCCGGTCTTTAGCTAACTGCCTCCCGTTGCGCATTCCAAGTTGGTTGAGGTCGGTTTCTACTTGGTTTGTTCTGCCTGACAGCGGACTGTCGAATGTGTTCCGAATCGATGTTAGCTCCTCGATCAATTTGGTTGAGCGTTCGTTGATCTGGAGACCACCATGTCCCCTAATGGATATCGAGGTGAGGATACCGTATGCTGGCTATAGTGGCATACCGTTCCGTAGCGAAGTCAATTAGCGTAAGTCCGTAACCAAACATGTTGTCTTGTAGGCTATGTTTTCCGACAATACTGCTAAAGATGTCTTCTCCTCCTACCTTTGCTTTAAAATCTCCCAGCACGATTTTAACATCGTACTTCGGTAGTCGCTCATATTTTGTTTGTCAAGGAGCTCGTAGAAGTAATCCTTAGCTCATATCATATTTTTCCTCCATTGGAGCGTCAGCGCATATAAGGCTTATGTTGGCAATTTTGGCCTTGATGCGGATTGTTGGCTAACGTCCTTGAAACATAAGACTTCTTGCCTTAGTCTGGCACTTATAAAAATAGTCGCTGTTTCTGCTCACTTTAACACGGTCCGTAGTAGATGTCACAGTTTGTCAGCCTCTTGTTGCCCGGCCGATTCTATCGTATTTCCTGGATGGCAGTAATGTCTGCTTTGTAGCAGTTTTGGGCTTCTGCTAGTTGTTCGCCTGCACCTCTCCTGTTTAATGTTCATACGAACCAGAGATAAGGGAAGTAAAGAGATACCAATCTTCGCGGTTTGCCTACAAGCTAAATTCACCCATAATTACGTATCTTACACATACTATCACATTTTTAAACAAGCATGCGTGAGATAAGTTATCGCCCACATTTTTTGCTCAAAATTTTTCGATTTTCCCCCGCTAGCTCGCCGACCTCACCAACAACCATCACAGAAAGGGGTGAAAATTTACATCGGAGTTACAACAGCTGTAGCATTGCCACCACCAATGAGCGCATCCAAGAAAAATTTAAGAAATAAGCATCGCGTTCAGTTTTGAATAATCAATTAAATCAAATCTTGAAAATATATTTATTTATTTTTTATGTTATGGTTGAAAAAATATTAGTACAAAAAAAAACCTACTGAGAACAATAAAATAGAATTCTAATTTTTCGTGTGCGTTGAATTCATTAATACTTCCATTAATTTTGTATTTGTGTTGTTACTGCATATGTAACTAAATGGAGGAATAAATATTGAAGTTCGATCAGAAGTTTAGCCACTTGATTTATATTGCGGGTTTATGCCATACTAAAACACAGTTTTCATTTCTATCCAAGCATAAATCTTACTACGAAAATTATTGGAACTAGGATATTTTACAAGATATACATACTTTGCTTAGTTATGCCAAAAAATAACGGGAATACAGACTGTGACACAACTGTTGCAGCCGTATTAATAAAACAATTAACAATTATTATCTAATCTTTTGATTAAAAGCTAATTATGAATTAAGAATTTTTTTAATAGCTAATTGACGTTTAGTGACAAATCTCTTACTAAGTACATATATTCCATATTCCGTTGTTGTTTATGTTATTTTTATTCTATATGTGCAATATAGTTTGCAATTTCTTGTGCAGAAGAAGTCACAATTCAATTCACCTACTTCGGTATTTTAGTTTATTTTATGGCTAACAACGTAAATAAACTTATATTTGTTCTATTTTAACCTGCTCAACAGCTCGCTAAAATTTATCCAGTGGCTAATTGGATATTTAAAAAAATGGGTTGAAATATGTAATGATTACATTTGCTTCTGTTGAAAATAAGATCAAAATGCAATTTATATTGAAAAGTAGCATATCGCTGTTTTGTATGGCATGTACGGTTACCAATTGAAATAAATTGTTTTTGTTTTGTACCTACCAACCAGAAAACACGTGTTTTAATTATTTAAGGTTTTCAATATTGCGTTTAAACTCTGAATAATATCAGTTCGATATATGTTGAATATGTTTAACATGAACAAAGTAGGGCGGACATCTTTATTCCGTGTGTCAATTGCGTTAAATTTTAACCAGTGAATAATTTTTGACATTAGTATGGTGCAGAAAAGTCAAAAATTAAACAAAAAAAGAGGATAAAATGTAACCCTCTTTTTAACGCAATTGACATATGGCCTTAAAAGTTTTCTCGATAAATCCATTGATTAAAGATAATTCACATTTAATTTGCTTTAATTAATACGGCTGTTGGTAAGTGGAATAATAATTTTTTGCAAAGAATAAAAGTTATCAGCAAAAAAAAAACAATTCATCAAAAATATGAAATGGCCGAATTCGTTACCATTAAATATGAAACTCAACTTTTCCTGATCAACAGAGACATTATAAAAGTCGGTATTTCAAACACCATTTATATCGTTGATACAAATAAGAAATTATCCTACTTATAATAACTCTGAGTTGGAAATATACTATCTTCAGAATCTTGCTTATCGAATAACGCAACACCAGATCATTCCGAAGTAGGAATGGACTACGAAAACTCGTAGAGAATTATTAAATTAATACATCCTCTCGGAAATCATCTTGTTTAAAAATGAATTATTACACTTAAATATTTTGTTTTTGTCCTTAAGGAGGAGTTGAATAAATTCAACTCATATAATTTACAAAACAAACATTTACTTCACTGAATACATTCAAAAACATATGTTTGTATTCACCAAAACATACAATTTTGAGCTGTCATTTAATAATTTGGTTTGTTAACATTTTTTTTTACTATTTTCGTTTGTTTGTGTAACATTGAAGTGCAAAATAAAACAAAAAAGTGCGCCCAAAAGCTTACATAAAGTTAATTTGTGAAGTGCGACAGGAAAAAGTGCGAATATATTTCCACGCACGCAAAAACAACAAACGCAAAAAAATAAATGAATTAATGAAAGTGTCCAAACCCAAAATTTCTCGTCTGCTGAATTCTTTTACTCGGAAATACATGTATTCACAGACAGGAGTGCATTGGTGGTGGATTACAACAAAAACAACTAACTCTTGCGGGGTTTCAGGGTGAGAGAGGTAGAAGTTTGGTATCTCTTTACTTCCCTTATCTCTGATACGAACGACGTACTTAAAAGCCACAAACTGAAAATGCATCTTATAGATGATGACCATTCTAGAGGCTGCGCCGATAAAGAAATGCACGAGGATACCCTCCCTTTCCTGTGCTACTGCATACGCCTCAACCAAATAAAAATGAAGGGAAATACTTTTTTTACGATCTCACGGATCTATCGTAAGTCCCCCTCTCTAATCTTTTCAGGTTTGAAAAAACATCTAGATGGCTGGAAATTTTCTAACAGCGATGGAAAGCAAGGGGTTAATGACGGAATAAATCACACACGTGGACCCCCAACAGCCAATCACAATTTTTCTGTATTGACCTGAGTGTGATCAAAGAAAACCCACACCGTCTAACTTATCAACCCAATAACCTAATCTAACGTAAACATCGTATAAAAGAAGTCACCTTGACGGTACAAACCCCAACCAAGCGTTGGTCTTTTGAACATCGGCCATCTCTGTTTAAGGGATTTGACTTACCCCGGAGATACCAAGATCACCTTGTGTCCAAATTTGTCGAAGGGGCTCATTTTATAGGAGCTGCGAGATATTGTCCAACAACCTCCCATGTAATATCATGCACCACCACCATACGTCAGATAGGCATAAAGGGAATCCCTTGTTAGAAGCAGCACGACACAGAAGAAGATGACGTCAACCAATTAGGAGTTGCAGACAGCTAGCTAGGGACCGGAGATACATATTCGGTGGAACGCATATGCATACTACGAATGAAAATGAAACACATATGGCTACCACAGGATGTAGACTTTGATGACAACATGTGTTCTGGGTATCTGAATAAGTCATCCAAGGATTTTTGTAAAACATCGGTGTAATCTTCTATTCTTCTCAATGCAGCGCTAACAAAAAAATAACCAGAAAAAAGAAGCACACATCACCAGTCCATTATAAAAAATACACATACCTACAAGAACACACCCAACAAGAGTGAAAGTACAAAGCCATTGTCATCAAAATATTATATTTCGGGTGTGAGCTGAAATTTTTTCGTCCTTCCCTTGATTCCCGCCACGGCATGAAAATCAGCTCGACAAATTATACCGCCAACAAGTCAACATAAAAAAAAACCATCATCTCCCAGCATAAAAATAAATCCACCTCGTCTGAGATACACCACAAGAGAATTCCGCATGAGCAAGAGCCCTTATGCCGTCCAACTATCAAAGGGAATCTTGAATGTACTCCATCCCATTGCCGCCGCCGAGCGCATATACCAGCACAAAGGGAACTCACGTAACAACAGAAGCATATTATGCTACAGCATAAGTCCTATACCTGCGGACAAATTCTGAGGTCCTGATCGACTGTTTAATCGCATAAACCTTCCCTAGCGCCCGTAGGGAATTTTCTCACACTGGTGTGCTGGTTGTTTGTGTTCCTTTGGAATCAATCGCGCCCTGGAAGAGGGCATACGACCAAATTTTATACGACAAGGGGCACACACAATTCAGCTCTACCCCATGGTTACGATGAATAATTTGATGGAGTAGGGAGAAGCCCTTCTTCAATGAAGGGCCAAACAGCCAAAGAGAACAGGCCTTCAAAAAAAAAAAACAAGTCCCCACCAAACTTATCTTCTTATCTTTGTTTGATTAAGGAGGAAGCGAGGAGAAATTACCAACAACACTCACAATAACAAAGGGAAAAGCAAAAGCAAAAGACATCCATCGAAGGGAGGACAAAGGAGAAAAAGTGAACTACCACTTTGCGTGGAGAAAAAGACGTCCAGAGAAGAAATGGAGGAAACAGAGAATTCGGCGGCAGTAGTGTGGCAACACGAGGGCATCTGTAGATTTTCCTGCGCTCCTGGCGTAGTGTATACCGTAAAAATCTGTTGGCATCATTTTCATAAAATTTCTCTTCTCTCCTTCAGAAGGGGCTGCCAGACAGCTAGAGACCATGCTGATATGTTAAGATACCACACACAGATACTGCTGATGAAAGGTTTATGCGGCGCGGAGCTGTTTGTTGCTCTGTTGGGAATTTTGTTGCGAGGCAACAAGCACTCTCAACCACTTGTATCGGCAGCAGGTTTTCTTTTGTTGCAGAGTAATTCGGCTAGCAGGAAATACACAGGGCTGCTTGAAGTTGGAGTGGGCCTTTGATTGTGGTTCAAGGAAGTGGAGGGACCAATTGTGGTAGAAACGTGTATCTTTGATGGTATGGAGAAAAAAAGGGCACATGCACAAGCTATTAACGGATAGCAAATGTTACCAAGCAAGTGACTAGAGCATACGATGCATCGATGGTCCGGAAGATGTCAACAAATCGCCAGCCACCAGTGTACTGGTCGAACTAAGAGATAGCTGATGGCTGCGCAAAAAGCACGCATGGTCCGGAAGATGTCAAGAAATTGCCAGCCACCAGTCGAACTGGTCGAACTACGAGATAGCTGATAGCTGCGCAGAAAGTGCCATAGAATCGGAGCCAATCAAGAGGGTTGTCTTCCGGCCGGGATTAGAGGTGCAGCAATACTGAAAAGCCAAAGGGAGGAAGCAGATGTGAACCCGTCGTTTCATGTTCTTATGAAAAAATTGTATTGGGGTTATTCCCTACGCAATTTCCAGCAGAAGCAATACCACATATCTGGCGCAGTCCCAAAAGGATCATTAATAGGTCCCATCATATGGTACATTATGTATGATAAGTTTCTAAGGTTGCAAAACACTTGGAAGAAATAGAGGAAATAGGAAATGAATGACTTTTTCATAGGGATAGGTCCACTATCAAGAAAACCTCCCTTTTCTAGAAGATTCTTCACTATCCAAATACCTCAAGGGCAGATTAACGGAACCAGCTATCCACGAGGTGGTGCGGACAATCGGAAAATCGAAAAAATCCTTACACTTTAAGGAATACACCTCCTTCTTAGATATAGATGGAGCTTTCAATAACGTCCTCACTGGAGCTATTCTTGAATCTCTGATCGAGCTAATTATAGAAAAATCTATTAGCCAATGGATAGTTTCTATGCTCGGAACAAGAATTATTCAGCAACACTGGGAAATGGCCACTTAAGCAAATTTGCCTATAGAGGAACCCCACAGGGAGGCGTCATCTCTCCTCTACTCTGTCCAATTGTTATGAACAACATTTTAGTTGAATAAGACGAGGAAAGGGTCAAAGTTGTGGCGTATGCGGATGACGCGGTGATACTAGTATCAGGAAAATTCCCCTCCATGATAAGTGAAATCATGGGGGCCGCTCTAGACAAGGTTAGTACCTGGAATGCAAGTTGTGGCCTCGGCTTAAACCCGAGCAAAACGGAATTGGTGATATTCACTACCAATACCAGCCTCCCTCGTCTTGGCCGACCACTCACACTTCAAGTGCTAGGTATTTGGGTATCACGCTCGACCCAAAACTTATCTGGAAACACAACATTGAACATAGACCAAGGAAGGCGTATGTTGCCTTCTATGGTTTTAGCAAAAACTTTTCGAAAGAAGTGGGGACTTCAACCAAAGATGACCTTCTGGATGTACGCAGCAGTGGTACGTCCAATTCTCACATACAGCTCACTATTATGGTGGGCTGCAGTGATTAAAGGCCACAACCTAACAAAACTAAAAAAAGCTGCAAAGAACAGCCAATATAAGCAACACGGAGCAACTGAGATCGGTACCAACGGATGCATTCCTTTGCTATTGCATCTCTTGCCTCTCGACCTACACATTAAAGATACCGTTTTATGCAGCTCAGTAAGACTCAAGAAGTCAGGATGCTGGAATGCAAGGCCGTATGGTCAGAGTAATATGTTGGACTTGTTACTAATCGGCGTGGTCACGTTTCCAACAGGCTACATAACACCTGTACTAAGCTTCCACGTAGGATTTCCTACCAGAGCTCAGTGGAAGAGAAACGAAGTAGTAAGAGATTTCGAACCGACGGATCTAAGATGAACTGTGGGGTGGGTCCGGAGTCTACACGGAATCACCGAAAATATCATACCGCCTAGCAGGTGGCCATGGCTCAGAAGAATGCGTAGTTGACTGCCAAGCCAAGCGCTGCGGGTTCAAGCCCCAGCTTCGGCAGCATTTGTTTTGTACGAAAATTGCCAGCTTATCTGAGGCCACCTGTGCGATAACATGAGAAAATATAAATCGATGTCTCCTCCTCTGTGCCACGTAGGTTTACGTTATATGTCTTTCCTTCTATGTATCTATCCGTCTCTCTCTGTTGTGTAAAATGTCTTGATCTGTCCCAGCCGATGGCCTCAGTCGCCAGTGCTGTTATGTGTCTGTAGTTCGTTGCATTCATGTGCGAAGTACTGTGATGTCAATGTCAATGTCAATCATACCGCCTACCGGATTTTGCCAGCGTATTCCGGGCGGTACGCTACTGGGGCGTGACACTACGGAAAAGCAAAATATTGCTGTTCTTGGCTACCATATCCTCCAAACTGGTACAGGAATACCGGAACGAACTTGAACGAACTTTCCTGGGTTCCAGGGCAAAATGACATTGAAGGAAACGAGTATGCAGACGAGCTGGCCAGGCTCAGGTCCGTATCCCGCTGGGTGCGGTTAAGGGACAAATGTACACATACATCCTGAAAAGGGCTTCTCCAAATGGAGAAGGTTAACAAATTGCGTCATTTCGAGGACGATATGGCCCTCCTACGACATAAACAGAACAAACGATCTACTAAATACTGACCAACTGGAGACCAATCGGCCAAAATAAGTACAACCCCAAATGCCGCAGTTTCGGAAACGCAAATGAGAGAGGAACCCTCTCCCAATTCATTTGCATATGTACGGCATTAGCAAGAGTCAGATTCCGTGCGTTAGACCATCCATTCTTCGACAACCCTATCGACATCTCGGGTAAAAGGATACAAGATCTAATCCGTTTACTAAACCTCACAGGCTGGATCTAGAGACCGTCTGTCTCACATTCAAAACAACAATCACAATAAAGGTCACACGAGTCGTGCTAACAGAAAGGCATATAAGTGCCTAGCTACCCTCAACGCAAACGGGATCGTCCGCTTTTGATGTGGTCTATGCTTCAGCTCCAAAGAGCAGTTTTGATGATCAGGGCCTTGCTTAGGATCTCCTTAGAAGTTCAAGTGAGGGATTTACCAGTAAAGTGCCATCGTAGCCCGAAGAAACAACGGCTGGCAAGACTAATTCTTCGTTTAATTTCTGACGAGTTGTTATTGTCAGAGCTAATTCGTGGTTAAATTTTAAGGGCCGATGTTGATGTTGAATAAATTACAAATTATTAAGGAAATTTTTATCATTTATTTTTTTTATGATAATATTGGTATTGTTCAATTTTGCATGGTACAAAATATCGGCCAAATGGCAGCCGCGATATCGTCGGCACTTCTCCATCCGATGTTCCAAATTTTCGATGACGCTGAAGCATAATTGAGGTTCTATGCCGTTAATGTGCCGAATTATCTCATCCTTTAGCTCTTCAATTGTTGCTGGCTTATCGACGTATACGTTTTCTTTCGAATAACCCCAAAGAAAGAAGTCCAACGGTGTCAAATCACATGATCTTGGCGGCCAAATGACATCGCCACCACGTGAGATAGCACGGCCTTTGAATTTGTCGCGCAAAAGAGCCATTGTTTCGTTAGCTGTGTGGCAAGTGACACCGTTCTGTTGAAACCACATATCATCCACATCCATATCTTCCAATTCAAGCCATAAAAAGTTCGTTATCATCTCACGATACCGAACACCATTCAAAGTAACTGCCTGACCGGCCTCATTTTGGGAAAAAATACGGCCCGATGATGCCGCCAGTCCATAAACCGCACCAAACAGTCACTCTTTGGGGGGGTCGCATTGGTTTTTCGACAATCACTCTTGGATTATGATTCGCCAAAATGCGGCAATTCTGCCGAATCCACTGAGGTGAAAATGTGCCTCATCACTGAAGATGATTTTCTTCATCCACTGTTGCCATTTCTCGCCACCATGCTGACCATTGACGATGCTTGAAATGGCCAAGAGGCTTTAGTTCTTGAGTCAGTTGCACCTTGTAACCGTGTATATGCAAGTCTTTATGCATGATGTTCATCAACGACGAGCGTGAGAGGTGCAATTGTTGGGTACGACGACGAGTTGAGGTGGATGGCTCTTCAGCCATACTATCGCGAACAGCAGCACTATTTTCTGCAGTACGAGCAGTACGAGCATACTCTGGTGTTTTCATACGGACCCGGTTTGCTCACATTTTGCGAGATTTTTCCGATTGCACGCACATTTGGACGAATAAATTGACCGAAAAAATCACGAAGTACACGATATTTGAACGCACATTTCCGTAATAAGCCTGAATAACTTTAACGCGTTCCTCGATTGTGTATCTTTCCATATTTTGAATTGAGTTACTCTGAAATTGAGAAATGTCCAATGAAATGCAGAAAAAATATTGACGTTTAGGTGTGGTTCCCATTCAACATCGGCCCTTAAAATTTAACCACCCGTCATATTAGTATCTACAGTAACAGCCAAGCGGCAATCAAGTTCTTGGGATGTATCTCTTGTAAATCAAAATTATCCACGAATGCCGAATATCTTTCAATAAGATGGCTGAACACTTTACCATTCCATTATTTTTTTTACTGGTCACAGATATATACCAGGGAACTGCAAGTTGGATGAGCTTGTCAGACAGGGCACTAACCTTAATGTTCTACCGCCAGTAGAAATATTAGGCGTGTCCTCACAATATGCAAAAATACTATCCCAATTGCTTTTGTAGAAGCTTCTGGGACCAAGAAGAGGAGGAATGTTTCTGCACCTTTTTTGCTCTTGTCCAGAAAATTCCATCTAGGTGACTTGGCTGATATTAACGTCAGAAACCTCCTCGACTTTAGTCATCTCTGAATGGATCAATTAGGTTGCTTACCTAATTGATCCACTCAGAGATGACTAATGTCAAAGGAAAAATCGCACATCCACGTGGTACCACAACGGACCATTCTGGTCCAAGCGTGCAGGCGCATCGCATGCAGCCACTGTAACCTAACATACCTGCCTTGTGGATGAAAACTCTTTTAACCTCACTTCAAGAACAGAGTATAGAATCGAGGTTAGGCAGCCTCTGAGTATAAAGAGCCGTATCGTTTCAATAATCTAGAAAGAGGTTTGACATTACTCGTGCAAGAAACCACCTGGCCCTTGGTCATTGGTGGGTCAAAACTGAAAACTGCCCGTCCTAGCTTTTGACAACAAATCAGAAGGTAGTGCTTCTGTAAGCAGGTATTAGAAGTAAAGTAAGGTCAGTAGAGTCAGGAAAAGTCAAAAAGGACTCCCAAATTTATTCGTTTAATGATTGTTCTCCAAAAATCCGAACAGAGCCAATAGTTAGTCTTTTCGAACAGTTGGATTGCTCCTTAAAATCTCTTTCCTCCTTCCAATTCCTTAGCTTAATCATTTCAGAGGCGAAAAATGTCATCCGTTCCAGACAATCCTTGTGTCTATCTTTCATAACTTGAATGGCATTCTTCTTGTAGTTTATTTGAGCGTCCAAGTTCTCGTACTCACAATCGTATCTCTCCGTCATATCTTTGAGTTTAGTTTGTATATCCTGAATGGCAGAACTAAGGATTTCATTCAAATCACACAACACACATAAAAACACACCTGAATCTCATTTTGCTGTTGCATCTTAATATATCCAGACACAATGTCTTCTCGATGGTGTAACCATTCGATATGATCCAGTGATCCTTTGAGTTTTTCTTCAGCTTGCCGGAGTTTCCATTCAAACTGATTAGCTGTTTGGAGATGAAAATTAATTTTGTACCGCATTTCAATTGGTTCTATTACTGAAATTATAAATTGCATTTAGAAACTTAAATTCAGCGATCAAAAATCCAATTAGATACCCAGTTCCGACTCAACGTAGTTAATCTGCGCATCCCACACCTGACTGTTCATGTTGGCGATTGCTTTACTCTCCCGAACATTGAACAGATTAAGCTTGTTGCGCAGCTTTGTCAACTCGTCGTTGTTCTTCTTAAAATCCTCTGAGATAGTGTCATACATTTTCAGCAACTTTTCAGAATCTCTAGAAAGAGGAACCTGTATCACTGGCAAAACGCATTTTGAAGCCTTACGTGATGTCCATTATTATGGAAGCCATTTCCTCATTTTTGTATCCATCAAACAGCCGACTCACAAAATCTTGTAAATCATCAAGGACAATGCAAAATTTGGCATTTTGAAGAACATCCCTGCAAACCAATTCCAATACATCAATGTAGACGGTGTTTTCCTTGCGTCTGATGTAGAAGTCCTCGAATTTTAAGCCAAAGAGTCCATGTGGGATATCAATATGATTTCTCGCATCTACGAATTCCCTACGTTTGATGGCCATCAACGACTTCAATAAATCAGATAAGATCCGTCGAATGGCAACGTCAATCAGTTTATCATTCAATTTTGAACTGAAACTAAAGTTTGGTAAGGAAAAGCTATAAGGCGTTGCGTCTTCGAAGGAGTTTAACGTCGAGGTGGGACTTTGATTGTGAGATTGCATTTTTGACAAATTTTGGGTTTCAAATACGTTCTTTGAAAGTTTTGTAATAAAGTGACATCCTGAAAGTCGTGCCTACTTAATCCATGTAGGATCCGAGTGAAAATTTAGACACTATAGGTATTGACTTTTCTTAGAACGAACAGTATGCCTCTTGAATTAGCCCGGTATCTCGTTAAGCTCCTCCAGTTTCGCCATTCGAGCTGATGTTGGTTTCTTCTTCTGCGCGCCATATAATGCGAGGTCTTCATATGGGAAGGAAGACTCCACGAGTTAAAGTCTAAGTGTCCATTTGCTCTACACTTACTAACTTACTTAAGTGGCGCTACAGTCCGGAATGAACCTGGGCTTCAACCAGCATGTCTCTTCAATTAGCCCGGTCCTTGTTGTTGGTTGAGGTCGGTTTCTATTTGTGCGCACCACTTAAGGCGAGGTCTTCCTATACTGCGTCCAACGTCTGGCTGGCAATCGAAGACTCTGCGAGTCGGAGTACTGGTGTCCATTCGTTGTACATGTCCTAGCCATCTTAAACGTCGAATGCGTTTTTTTTTTGACGAGGGGCATGTCGCTGTACAGCCCGTATATCTCTTGGTTGAATCTTCGTCTCCATAGCCCGTCAACGCAAACGGGACTGAAGATTATTCGAAGAATGTACTTTCTTCATCCGCTTTTGAGACGATCCATGCTTCAGCGCCGTAGAGCAGGACTGGGATGATCAGGATCTTAAATAGGATTTCCTTAGTCGTTCGATTAAGGGCCTAAAAAATTGCCTCCTAGGCTCGAAGATACCATTTTTGCCGCTTCCTTCTATATACTAGCAAACGTGGCTATGACAGCACGTTGAGTCCTACCAATGATGTTAACATCGTCGGCATATGCTAGTAGTTGCACCGATTTTTGGAAAATTGTGCCTCTGGTGTAGGCTCGTGAGTTTTGCACAATCCTCTCAAGAATCAGATTGAAGAAGTCACAGACAGGGCATCGCCTTGACTAAATCCTTTTTTGGTATCGATTGTCTCGGTGAGGTCGTTTCCGACCCTGATGGAGCAGCGAGATTTCTCCATCGTCATCCTACAAAAACGGACGAGTTTGGGTGGTATACCAAAACTATACATGGCTCTGTATAGTTCGTCTCTATAAATGCTGTCGTATGCGGCTTTAAAGTCGATGAATAGGTGGTGGGTATCGATTTGGAATTCTTGAGTTTCTTCCAGGATCTGCCGAAGTGTGAAAATTTGATCGTTTGTGGACTTTCCTAGCCTAAAACCACACTGATAAGCACCGATCAGGTTGTTGGTAAACGGTTTCAGGCGTTCGCATATTACGGTAGATAGGATCTTGTAGGCGATGTTGATTAGACTTATGGCTCTGTAGTTGGCGCAGCTTAGAGGATTTTTTTGTGGATCGGACAAATGTTGCTGAGGTTCCATTCTTCAGACATACTTTCTTCCGACCAGAGTTGGCTTATGAGTTGGTGGATGTTTCTTACCAAGTCATCTCCGCAGCTCGGGGGGAAGGCCGTCAATTCCGGCAGAATCGCGCTTTCATCCATCAGTTGATTTGTTCGGCACTGAAGTGTCCACCAAGAAGAATGTTCTATCCTAGCAAATTTACGAGTTCTGCATATTCTTCTTCAGTTGAAGGACGTCCTGGAAGGCAGTATATTGCTTATTGGAAGTTATTGTGTTTTTTTCTATCAGAGGGACTTCTCTACTTATCCATTTTATAGTTAGACCCTGCTTGTCGAATCATTGAAGAATAATTTTCTAGCGGAGGGAGGATTTCCTAATATTTCTCAAACTTTGTGGATATGGATTTCTAATTTCCATGGCTTTTATTTTTATTAATTTCTGAGTGATCCGACAAGAGTAACTTCACTGGACACTGTCGTTGGCCCTTCAAGCTTCATTTTTTATCTATATTTCTGACTTAATCAAGAAATCCCTAATTGGCAAGTTGTCCCATTATGGAAGAACAGATCATTTTCGATGTTCACTTTATCCAAACTGCCTTAGACTAAGGCCGCCATCATTGACCCTATTTTGGGACTTTGTCCACTGGTTTTTGGAAAGAAAAGCGTACCTTAGTGAAGGAATACATTTAAGCCGCTCTTATCTGCTGCCGCTTAGACTTTACAACGGTTGATTGCCATGGTCAAAAAGTTTGGCCATTTCAAGTGAAGGTTTCGAATCATATTTACCATCCCAGAATGCTGACATTAAACAAACTGAAAACCAGTTCCTGCTATGATTTATTGCACAAGTTGAAATTATTTTACAAAATATACTATAGTTACGGCCACTCTTAGGCCTAAGGACACTCTTATTACTTCCTTCCCTTCCTACCCTTCCTACCCTTCATATTCTTCTTAGGTTTCCTCTCAGCAGTCTCAGCTAATTCCTCAGTTTTCTGAAAATGACGTGTCTTTACAGCAAAAGCGTTCAAACAAGCTCCATGTAGTCTTTACCTTCAAATCGAAAGCCTTCTTCCATTCCCTGAGCTTTGGTATTTCTGAGGCGAAAAATCTCCTTTTAGCCAGACATTCGTTATGTTGTGTTCGCATAGCTTCCATGGCGTTCAGTTTATAAGTTATCTGTCCATCCAAGTCGTCATATTCACGATTGTATTTCTCCGTCATCTCGTCAATCTTGGATCTTATCATCTAGAACATAAAATTGGTTAAATCCGTCCCATACACATGACACATGTGTGCGCAAGGAAGTGTTGTCCTTTGCAGCAAACGAGTGCCATACTGTCTTATAAATTTTAAAGGTCTTATGATCATTTCGACAAAATCCGATACAGACACTCCACATTCCTGCCAACAACAGATGGGGTCACATGTGTGGCGTGTATGGGCCTCATAATTAAAAAACCACCCCCACAAAATAGGAACTAACATCGATTTCCATTTGCTGCCTCAACATAATACATTCCGAAACAGTTTCCTCACGGATCAATCTCAGCTCCGTGTGTTCCAACTCCTTCTGCAGCTTGTCTCCAGCGTGACGTAATTTATATTCCTTTTGGTCCATGGTAGCAGCGTGGTACTTGAGCTTGAACCGATATTCAATAGGATCGATAACTAAAATGGAAGATAATTTTTTTTTCAAATCCTTTCATGTGAAGGACCTTCAAATACCACAAGACGTTTCAAAACAATTCTGCTGCACCGCGTACACCTGACTGTTGACATAGATAGTGGTGTTCCTCTCGTGGACATTGAATGTGTGCAGCTTATCTCGTAACTTTTGTAAGGCTATTGAGTTCGTCTTAAATTCCGCTGTGATGACGTCACCGATTGTCAGCAATTTTTCAGCATCCCTAAATAGGACACAAAATTTATAAAACTACACCTTCCTACCATACGATGGTTATAGATTTACACAATCTCCTTCAAAATGGCGCCCATGTCCTGGTTGTGATATCCGATAAAAAGTCGACTTACAAAATCCTGCACATCGTCAATGATTATTGACAGTTTGGCTTTCTCGAGAGTATCCGTGCAGACCATTTGCAGGACATCAAAGAAGACTGGATTTTCCTTGCATCTTCTGAAGAAGTCGTCCAATTTTAAGCCGAACATCCCATGAGGTATGTCAACACGGTTTCTTGCCTCTTCGAATTCGAATCGTTTGATGGACACCAATGATTTGAGTAGATCGGAGGATATTCGGCGAATAGCGATATCCACGATTTTGGCTTGAAACTGAGGACATTGTTGGAGATTCTCAAAGGAATATTGCCTAGGAGTGGTGTTTTGGGGAAAGTTTTGACTCAAAATTGAGCTTGAAATTGATGAGAGCATTGGAATTCGTTCGTCAGAGGAACTATTGAAGTTGTGTATCTGTGATTGTACAGAATGTGAGTTTTTAGTGTCAAGAAAATTAGATCGATTGTTTTAGTTTAGTTATAGCAGGTAGGAACGACTTTGTCTCTCACGACTTGAATTGGTATTTCTGGTGCAAAAAAAAAACTCATTTAAGCCAGGCACTCGTTCGCATTGCTTCCATGGCGGTCAGCTTATCGCTTATCTGTCCTCTCCGAATATAGTTCTCTTATATCAAATAACACGATCCGCGTGTCTTACGTATAAAAACGAATTTCTACTCGATGTTTTCAGTGTCAGTAGCGGCTTCCTGTTTAAGCCAACTGTCTAGAGAAAATTCAGCTGTTGATCATGGCTTTGCACGGGCGTTATTAATGCGGTGAATCGATTATAAAGGATTCTTGCCTTCGTCCAAAAAATAAGTGTATCTCAGGCTCTTGGAGAGACATGCAGACTGTCAACAGCGGCGTATTGATTTCTTTATTCCATAATTTTATTGACCTCGTCTAAGAACTTGGCTACTCACAAACACTTTATGGACATTAAGCACTTCTAGTTGAGTACATTCCGAGGAGCTAACATCAACCCGGACTACTACCTTGTTGCAGCCAAGGTAAGAATGCAGATATCCACCACGCAACAAAAATCCATAAATACTGTGAAAAATTTTAATGTCGAAAGGCTGCAATCGCAAGGCAAAGGCCATCGCGCAACGCGTATCCCATAACCTCTCGATTAACACCATACCACCAGCATCGAATGTCGAAGATCAATGGCAACGATGCCATAAAGCCATTAGATCAACCGCAACTGATGTGCTAGGTTTCCCGCGCCCACCAGCAAGAAACCCCTGGTGTGATGAGGAATGCCGACAGATGCTCGCAGCCAAGAACAAGGCCTACAAGGCTAAGTTGCAGTTCCATGAAAACTGCCAACCATCCGACCTGAGTGAAGTGAGGATAGCAATATCTAAACTGAAGCTTAATAAGGCTGCCGGAAATGACGGCCTTCCCGCCGAGCTTTATAAAACCGGCGAAGATGACTTGGTAAGTAACATCCACCAACTCATAAGACGAACCTGGTCGGAAGAAAGTATGCCTGGAGAATGGAACCTCAGCATCGTTTGCCCGATCCACAAAAAACCCTCTAAACTGCGCCAACTACAGAGGCATAAGTCTCCTCAACGTCGCCTACAAGATCCTATCTGCCGTAATATGTGAACGCATGAAACCGTTTACCAACAACCTGATCGGCCCTTATCAGTGTGGTTTTAGGCCAGGAAGGTCCACAACCGATCAAATCTTCACACTTCGGCAGATCCTGGAAAAAACCCAAGAAGTCCAAATCGATACCCACCACCTATTCATCGACTTTAAAGCCGCATACGACAGCATTTATAGAGACGAACTATACAGAGCCATGTATAGATTTGGTATACCGCCCAAACTCGTCCGTTTGTGTAGAATGACGATGGAGGATTCTTGCTGCTCCATCAGGGTCGGAAACGACCTCACCGACACAATCGATATCAAAAAAGGATTTTGGCAAGGCGATGCGCTATCACGTGACTTCTTCAATTTGATTCTTGAGTGGATTGTGCAAAACTCCTAAACCATCACCAGAGGCACGATTTTTCAAAAATCGTCGGCGTATGCTTGTAGTTAGCATACGCCGACGATATTGGCATCACTGGTCGAACTCAACGTGATATCATAGCCACGTTTGCTGGTATAGAAAAGGAAGGAGGGTAAGACCAAGTATATGTTGTCGTCAACACGAAAGGATACAGAAAGTCGAAAATCTCAACGATCTCAACCAACTTGAAGTGCGCAACTGGAGGCAGTTAGCTAAGGACCGAGCTAGTTGGGGAGGCATGTAGGTTGAGGCCCAAGTTCATTCCGGACTGTAGCGCATCGCCTTGCTAAATCCTTTTTTGGTATCGAATTTGTCGGTGAGATCGCTTTCGATTATGATGGAGCAGAGAGATTTTTCCATCGTTATCCTGCACAGATGGACGAGTTTGTGTCGAATACGAAAACAAGACGACATACCTGTGTATAGTTCGTCTCTATAAATGCTGTCGTATGCGGCTTTGAAATCGATGATGAGTATCGATTTGGTGGGTATCGATTTGGACTTTTTGGATTTTTTCATCAGGGTCCATCAAAGTCTTAAGATTTGTTTGGGCAAACCATTCTGAGGTTCCATTCTTCAGGAATACTTACATCAGACAAGATTTATGGTGAGTGGTAGTTACATGTTAACGCCGCCAGCTTCGGCAGATCTTCATCCCCTTATGCTTTGCTTGTAGAACTCCATAGCAGCTGTCGTCTTACTTGTAGCTTAGCATTGTATGCCTCGTTCTTGACTGCGAGCATCTGTCGGCATACCTCATCATACCAGGGGTTTCTTGCTAATGGGCGTGAGAAAACTAGCACATCAGTTGCCGTTGTTGGCATCGTTGCCATATTTCTTCGACATTCGATGCTGGTGGTATGGTGCTAATCGAGAGGTTAAGGGATACGCGTTTCGCGAAGGTCTTGGCGGTCTCTTGTGATTGCAGTCTGTCGACATGAATTTTTTTCACAGTATTTCTGGATTGTTATAGCATGGTGAATATCCGCATTCTTACCCTGGCCGCAACAAGGTAGTGGTCTGAGTCGACGTTGGCTCCTCGAAATGTTCGGACATCCAAAATACTGGATGCGTGCCTCTTGTCGCAATGTGATCAATTTGGTTGACGCAATGTGATCAATTTGGTTGACCATTTATTGATCTGGATACCGCCATGTCCCCTTATGGATATTGAGGTAGGGAAACCGTGTGCTGGCTATAGTGGCATTTCGTTCCGTAGCGAAGTCAATTAGCCTAAGCCCGTTACCTGACGTGTTGTCGTGTAGGCTATGTTTGCCGACAATTCTACTAAAAATGCCATCTCTTCCAACCTTTCCGTTAAAATCTTCAAGCAGGTAGTAGCTCATCGGTATTGTCAAGGAGCTCATAGAAGCAATCCTTCGATCCATCTTTTTCCTCCATTGGGGCGTGAGCGCATGTGAGGCTTATATTGGTGAATTTGGCCTTGAAGCGGATTGTTATGAAGCTTTCGCTAATGTCTTGGATACATAAGACTTCTTGCCTAAGTCTGGCTTTTATAACAAATCCGCATCCGAATAGTCGCTGTTGCTGCTCACTATAACACGTTACGTAGTAGATGTCATAGTTTTTATCCTGTATATCCTGGATGGCAGTATATCCTGGATGGCAGTAATATCTGTTTCGTAGTAGTTTAGGGCTTCCGCTAGTTGTTCGCTTTTATCTCTTCTGTTTAATGTTCTCCCATTCCAGGCGCAGATACAAACATCGTTGTCATTTCTTCATTAAGCAGGGTCGTCAACAACAAAAAGTGAGTCCGTTCCGGGGCTATTGGTTGCTTCGCAACATATGGTTTTTACCATGAGTGGGTATTTAACCCAAAGAATAACCCCCAAACCTAGAGGGCCAGTTCCAATTTATTAGATACCCCTAGGACACGGGACCATCAGTATCCACTACAGAATTGAGCGCTGCCGTTGGCCTCTCGGTTCATGCGCCACCATCTCTATTTAAGTGGCCTGACTTACCCTTGAAATTCCTAGACAACCTGTTGTCCGAATGTGTCGAAGCAGCTTTTCTAGGTTCGCCTGGGACAGCAAGCCGGGTATTCGTTCCGTACCGTTCTGACCTGGCTGTTTATAGTGTTTCTGTTTTTCGTCGTGTTATCATCACTCGCACTTATCGTTTAGCAAGTCACATCCGGTTGAATGAGACCAGTATCCGAAGGATACCACTTGGAGGTAAAGATAAGCTTAATTGATGTGTAGTCAGAGTTACAACCACACGGCATTGCCAAGTTAAAGCAAATCAAAGTCCCCCCCTTGTTCTACATCATCCAACCACCAATCTAGGTGATCTGGCTAATCTTAATCTCAGAGGCTTCCGTCGCTCCTAGTCACTCTGAATCGTTTACTTAGGCAAAGGAATTTCAACAAAAGTTGGTAGCACAACCTTCCACTTTAACCTTACCTAACCAAATTGGGTCCTCACTCGAGCAACTAAAGGGATCTCATATGACACTGTTTATCCCAGTTTTGCTCAACGACTCCGAATCATGGATCATATCAAAAGCTGGAGAAGATATTCTCCGTCATTTTGAGAACGATCCTTTGGAAATCTTTGGTAATGTTTGCGTCGAAGGGATATGGGGTCGCCCTGGATCTTGATTGAATCTTCCATCAAGAACTATGTCGACGTTAAAGTCGTAAAAACTCCACATCGCATTCCAATACCTACTCCGGATTGCAGAATATTCTATTCCCAGTCAATTTCATACTCAGTGGAAGAAGACCACTCCTTATAAGGTGCCTACATGTGGAAACCCACTTCAAACAACTGTAAGTGCACAACTGTGGTCAGTTACCTAAGCCGGACTAGGACTTATTAAATAGGAATGTTGATTGAAGCCCAGGTTAACTTCGGAGGTGAGTAGTTTTCTTGCAAAAACCGCTGTGGCAGCCAGATCGACGTCATAATCGTCGTTTTAACAGTCAGTTAGGTTTCTATGATAAAAACACATTAACATCATCGACAGCCATATCGATGTAGACGTTGTTATGTTAATTTAATTATGAGATTCTAGCATAAGGCCCTTCTACTTTTTTCAGTCAACAAAAATAATTCGATAATAAATTGACTCCCAACTACAGGATAACTAGTCGATAGCAACTACAGGACGACGAAGGAATTTGATTGTCAAGTTAATAACTCGCCTCAGACGATTCGGCCGCCTTTGCGTGTTATTACAACCTTAGACCTTACGGCGATTGCTTGGAAACACCCTTCTGTTTATCCAGTAACTCTGCTCGGAAAAAAAATCAATCCAAAGGATTTCCTTGAAAATGCAATCCTGTTGCAAGTCTTGGAACAGAAATGAATCGCGTGGTTCCATCGGTCCCGGTTGTGCACGAAATCAATTCCTCACTCAAATCCATGACTCTGAATTATGTACAAAAGATACATTTGAATAATTTGAAATTTAATCCTTTTGTCGAGAAGGATATTTTTGCATATTCTGTGTACTGGATGTGTCTCAAGGAGAGAATGGTTAATTTTCTTTTAATTGATTAAATAGTTTTGTGGTTGTTGGGTGTACACAGTGTGCAGGTACCCTTAGAGTGAGTGGAGTGAGTTACAAAAAAAATGAGCTATGACTCAAAACGAGATACAGATGGCAATTCGGCAGAAGATTGGAAAATCTTTGAGATTCTGTGCCAAGAGGATGGGTGTTGTCTTGAGGCGAATTTGTGTCGGGTGAGTTCACTCCGGTCGTTTTTTTTTTTAAAATAAAATATGTCGACAGAATGAGGTGTTTCACTGACTAAAATTAATTTATCATGGATTTGCATCGATTTCGCTGATTTGCAAATTCGTCAAGAAGGTGTTCTCACTTATAATTTCGGGTTTTGGGCAGTCATTTGCCAAGATGTGAATCTGCATCGCAAATGAGGTGAATTCCAAACAAATTTACTGATAAACTCACATGCGTAACAAGAACAACAACAGAACTTTACATTCTAAAAAAAAAAAAACAGTGCTAACAGCTGTAAAAAAAGAACATAACCTCATTGAACACGTTTCACATGAATCACAAAACAATTACCAAACAATCCACAACCAAGCCGCATTGTGCAAAAAGCCGCCTCTACGAACTACACTTCTCCAAGGTAACTCCTATAAGATAGGGAGGGGTTGAACTTCACTATTTCATTGCTAAGCGATTCTCCAAACCCCCAGCCCCAGTTGAAGGTAAGCCCGGTTACGTCTTCTTCCAACTCCATGTGAATGACCTAAATAACAACAAAACATATCCATGGGCATATTTTTACCCTAAACTGGGAGGTCTGATGGGTGCACTCAGTAGAATTGCAGGGGTGGGGATGGTGGCGCATTCCACAGCAATACCAAGGTAAAAAAACTTTTTTTTGTTGTCTATAGTTTCTGATGGAAAAAAAGGATTCAGTTTGTTCCGGTATTTCAAAGGATACGGTTCGGTTTTTGGTTTTAATTGTTCAAAAGTTGGACGGGCTGTTGGAGAATGCGGTTATAGTGAAGTGACAGAGTCACATAGAACAGTGCCAGCTTAACAAAACAATTTATTTGTGTTAATATGTCGGGAAGGCACAATCATCATGGCCACCACCATCATCACCATAGTGTTCATCATGACCATGTGACTGGATTATCACCTCATCATCATCATCTTGTGAGAAAATGAGAGAAAATCTTCTTTTTTTTTTATTTAAATAAATGGGCGCACAAATGATACAAGTTCTTGGGCGGGACTCATTCCTTCAAAGACGGGGTTGTTGGTATCTTCTCAACTTCAATAGGTCCGGTTCGTTTAATCTCGGCTAACTTAAGCAAATGTTTATTAATATTGCAAAAGGTGTAAGTTAACCTCGAGTGAACAAACCGGGGTATACAGTTTTAAAAAATCGAGTTTGAAAAAATACAACGTTTTGGTATCTTTAAGATTTAGTATCCGGTGAGAGGCCTAAAAGTCTTAAACCTTTTTGTTTTTTAGTGTCTAAGAAATAAATTTTTTGTCATTCTTTGTCGTTGTGAGAAATTCACGTAGATGTGCGGCTCACAATTCATTTATTTTTTTTTGTAAAATTAATCCAAACGACAAGACCAGTCCCTAGAATCACAAGAACCGCCGCTGTTAAGGGTGCGTTCAAGAAAATCTAGCTCAAGAATTACAAGGGAAAGTACGTTATGCTGTTCTTGTACCACCTGGACTACATATTTTTCTGCCCAATTGGGATCATTGCTGATCACGTAAAGGAATTCCGCAGCATTAGCATTTAGGTCATTGTCTGCTCCATCGATTCGCACTTCAAGCAATCGGTATGGATTAACACCGCTCGCAAGCAGGGAAAACTTGGCGAAGTGTACATTCAATTGCTCGTCAACAAGTTAGTGAAGGTTTTCCTCGCCTAATGCGCTTTGAACGAAAACAGCGGTGCGCTATATTTCGTGGAGTGCTCATCATCGTTGGGAAGCAAAACTTGGGTCGGTAGCAGTATTAATCTTCGTTTGGTCCAGGCGTTCAAATTAACTGCTGAGCACGGTGAGGTGTACCCGGCCAACTGAGAGCCAGGCCCCGACCCAAAGAAATCTCAGGATGTATGGAAGAACCACTTCTGCAGACTGCTAAACAGCTATGACGATCAACATTCCGCTGTGAGGCAGAACGACAACGACAGCGACCCTACCTGAGTCAAGGGATGATAGCAATATCTAAACTCAAGCTAAATAAGGCTGCTGTAAATGATGGCCCTCCCGCTGAGCTTTATGAAGCCGGCGGATATGACTAGGTATGTAACATCCACCAGCTCATAAGCCGAATCTGCTCGGAAGAAAGTATGCCTGAAGAATGGAACCTCAGCATCGGTTGCTCGATCCACAAAAAGAGAAGAGGATTGTGCAACACTACAGAGCCAACACCAGAGGCATAATTTTCCAAAAATCGGTGCAACAGGACACACCGTGATGTCTTAACCACGTTTGCCAGTATAGAGAAGGAAGCGGTAAAAATGGGTTTAACAGTAAATGAGGGCAAGACGAAGTATATGCTGTCAACACGAAAGGACACAACATCGTAGAATTGGACAGAAAGTCACCATTGACAGATATAACTTTCAGGTAGAACGGGACTTTGTCTCCATCGGCTTCGCTATTAACTCTGACAACAACATCTCGTCAGAAATTAAACGAAGAATTACTCTTGACAACCGCTGGCTGTTTCTTCGGGCTAAGAAGGAAATTTAGTAGTGAAGCCCTTACTCGAACTACTAAGGATATCCTATATAAGACCCTGATCATCCCAGTCCTGCTCTAAGGCGCTGAAGCATTGAGCGTCTCAAAAGCGGATAAAGAAATCCTTGATCGATTTGAGAGGAAAATTCTTCGAAAAATCTTTGGTTCCGTTTGCGTTGGCGGTGGTCTATGGAGACTAAGATTCAACCAAGAACTATACGAGTTGCAAAGTGACATGCCCCTGGTCAAAAAACTCCGTATTGGACGTTTAAGATGGCTAGGACATGAAGAACGAATAGAAACCAATACTCCGGCTCGCAGAGTATACGATTCCCAGCCAGGCGTCGGATGCAGTAGAGGAAGAACTCGCATTAAGTGGGGCGCACAAGTAGAAACCGACCTCAACCAACTTGGAGTGCGCAACTGGAGGCAGCCCAGGTTCATTCCGGACTGTAGCGCCACTTAATCATCAACCATCGTATTTCCTGGATGGCAGTACTGTCTGCTTTATACCAGCTTAGGGTTCCGCTACACCTTTAATATTTCATTTTCACAAATTCCAGGTGCAGATGCGAACGTGAGAGGGTAGTTAGGATAGAGCACAACCCCCAACTCCAGTTTATTAGATACCCCTAGGACACAGGGCCATCAGTTACCACTACTGTACTAAGCGCTTCCGTTACCATCTCAGCCCATCTGCCTCCATCTCTGTTCAAGAATGCTGACTAATCCTTGACATTCCTAGATGACCTCTTATCCAAATATGTCGTTGCAGCTCAAATAGGTTGATTATTTCGTACATAACTCAGACCGTTGTTCCATCTTAAGAATTCCTCCGCTGCAGTCTTGGAAGGTTCTTAGCTCAGCTACTTTTGGTATTTTTTTCCCAACTACCCCGAATATCTATAAAGGATTCCTCAATCTGCCACACGAGGACGTGTCCGATTGGAGACTACCAACTCCATATGGACAGATTCACTTCAAAGTAGATACAATGTTCTTGGATTATTACCCAGAGGGAATTTGCGTAGAATATATACCATTTCTCAAAAATGGCTTCACGGGTTTTAGTTAAATTTAAGGCGGAAATCACCATTCGTCCCTTAATTGGAATAAAGTTCCTCAAGTACCCTTATTCATAAAAACGAAGGATCGAAAATTAACGCTTGACCATTTATTGTTTATCAACAGATAGACACAACATGTACAACGGGAGGACCTGACATTGTGGGAAATCACTTAGACCTGGCAACAACTTTACGCAGTGAGCTTGCCGCTGTATCATGCAAACGTGATCGCTTAGCGAGTGATGTAAGTCAACCCCAACCATCCTTTTTCCGGTTAATTAAAATTCAATTTCACTTTCAGCTCACTGAGGCCAAAAGTGCACTATGTGCCAAAGAATCCGAATGCGAGTCTCTGCGAGCACAAGCCGCTCGTCAAGCGGCCTTAATAGCTTCGCTTCAAAGCCGCCTTCAAACGGCCGAAAACCGAGAACACAGCATTCAATCACGATGCGACAGTACAATCAACACAATCCAACGTGAGAAACGTTCCATTGATGACAAGAGCAAGGAATTGGTCTGCAGAATCAACGAACTTGAAGCAAACCTCGCTCAAGAGGAAAACCAGAAGGAACATGCCAAGGCACACTTGCAAGATCTTATGCGCAAGCTCAGCGCATGCTTTGCCATGGAGATCTGTGACACCAATCACCTGTCACCTGATTGTATTCTTAATCGGGCTGAAGAAATCATGGCCGAACTGCATCGCACCAAGTCAAAGATCGCTTCGACCTGTGACACCCTAACCAGTTGCGAGACAGAGCTGCTGAACTTGAAAACGATCGCCAATGCGGATAAGCATAGATTGAGCGCACAGCTCGAAGTGAGTCACAATCACAATCATGAGTTGGAGGGACGGTGTCGACAGTTTGAAAGGGATCTGCAAATCACTAAGGATCGCCTGACCGAGTCGGAAATTAATGGCGAGAAATTGAGAGAAGAACTTCGAGGTTTCGAGTCTCGTTGTCATCGTCTACAGAATAACATGGATCGCTCGCAAACCGATCGGATGCAGTTCTTGAGGAGTCTAGCCGCATTGCTGAATATCCCTGAGCCATGTGAGACGTTGATCAAGGACAAGATCCGAGAGATTCTCAATGAGAATCAGACTATGCATGCAGTGAGTCTTCCAAGTAGACTTTTATAGGTTAAGGCTTTTCATTTTGAATTCTTGTAGCAACTTCACTCCTTGCGGGATCAACTCTCTTCGGAGTCGTGTAAGTTGAAGGAGAGCCAAGAGACGGCGCAGTGTAGACTACGGGCGGAGGAGACTATGAAGGCAGAGCTTGAAGAACGCTTGGAAAGGACTTTGGCGGAACTGCATGATATTCGAAGGGAGCATATTGGTCTGTCGGACTTTTTGGTACGACTGGCTAGGGCGATCAGTTGGAGTGAGTGTACATCACCTCCAGCTCCTGGCACTGACACAAACATCATGGCCGAGAGTCTTCTAGAGAGGGCAGAGCGTTTATCCGTCCATCATGAGCATCATGCGCATTCTCCGGAAAAGGTGGGTATTTGGTCTTCAGTGAAACAGAAGGTATCTCAGTATCTTCAGTAGTACCGTGTCAAAATGGGTGATGGAAATATCATGCTAAAGGTTGCAATAGCATGATGCTGAAGGCATTAATGTACTTCGACTGAAGACTTTGAAGATGTAGTTTCTCTAAAGCAAAACAATTTTACTTTAATAGATCTGCTGTGACCATGGATCTCACGGATCTCATCATCACTCCCACGCCCATACGAAGGTCAGGCGAGAAAGATCGTGTCATGAAATTCCACTTAAAGAGGTCTGTACTGGCCCTACCTTTAATTAGTCTCTTAAAACCTTAAACTCCATCTAGAGCTCAAGCATGTACCAACTCCAAAGACGTGTCCGTGTTCTCCGAGAACAAGTACAACGAAGGGACTTGCACCTGGAATTGCTGAAACGAAAGCTTGCCATCATCGAAGACGGGGCTAGAGGGAAATGTGTCTTACAAGGTGAACGCGATGAAGCCGTATGTCGATCCAAAAAGGCAAGTAAACAAATTGACAAACTAACAGCCCAACTGGTGGACGCAAGGACACAAGCCGCCGAGGTGAGAGCTCAGTTGGCAGAGGCAGTCGAATATAAGGTACGCAAAGAACTTTTTAACCTTCGAAGGAATGCTATTTCATATCTCATTCCTGATAGATAACCGCCCTTGAAAGAGCTCGTAAAATAGATGAGCTAACCGGCCAGATCTGCGATATTGAAGAAGAGAAAACCAGGTTGGCAGCTCAACTAAGTGCCATGAAAGAACGAATGAAATCGTGCGCTGAATCTTCACAAACTCGTCGCTGCCGGGATGAGGCTCTTATTAACGTAAGTTAGCCTTATGTTGATACCATGCTAATATTGTACGACCTTCCATTTCAGTCTCTACGCGATGATATCTCTCGCATGCAGGCGCAACTTTCCGACGCCAATCATCGTCTGTCCCACTTGCAGTCATTCCGTACGTCAGTCGCACGAACCCTTCACTTGCGTGACCTTCCCGAAACCGACCTACTTCATCGTCTACAAACACTTTGCAGTGCCCATCAAGAGTTTACACTACTCTCGCGTCGATTCGAAGCGGCATCCCCAGTTGGAGACCACCCATGTCCTCGGTATGACGACACAATTCCACCAACAACTCATTGTCGTCCGTTGAGAGCAAGTAGCCCTGGACCGTGTTCCACTGCCACTGCTACGCGTCATGAGAGGTCAAGCTCAAGCTTACATCATGTTCGTCATAAATCGAATTGTAGGAGTCTGAGTAGAGGACGTTTTGCCGCCGGTGTAGATGCTGGGGATTTTGAGGAGCATACAGCTCGTGGACGTGATCACTGCACGGAGGACCATCGTTTTGAGGATAGTTATGGATTTGGTAGCAAAAAGTATTGAATCGGTTTGAAAATAAATTTTGAAAATAACGCTTTTCCACTTAAACGAAGAAAAGTTTGCCTTTCAATTGGTAGCGGCGACATCTAGTGGTTGTTAGGGGAAGCTTTGAGGGAAGTTGTTTTCTATCGGCAAAAGCTCTTTGTATGAGTAGATTGATGTGTTGCCGTGGGAGGATGGGTATTAATTTGAAAATAAAATTCCAAAATGGTATTTTTTTTTTTTTAAATTCATTTTTATTTTATTTTCTTAAAACTAACTTACATGCTAGACAAAAATTCATGAAAAAACTAGCCTACTTATCAACTACTTAACTAACTTACTTGCCCTATGCGGGCGCAAGGTAGAAAGCCCCAAAGATGAGACTATTGTTCGAAGCCATCGCTCTTGCAGCGATGTTGGCCCCGTTGTATAGGACCTGGTTGGAATATTATTTCGTGTAGTCAGATACTGGTGTTCTGTAAATTCCAAGGCAGCTCCTCAGACACTGCCTCCCAAGCACCCGTATCTTTTCCATTTGAGATGGGGCAACGTTGAACCACACCGGGCACCCATAGGCAATCATCGGCCTAGCGAAATGCCAAGACGACTGCTATAAAACAACCGTCTTGTCAGGGCAAATGCTCCCCTAGCTCTCGCCAGAGCAGCATCTACATGTCTTCCGAAATATAGATACTGATCTAACCAGATGCCAAGGTACTTTACTACACTTACTCGCCAGTGGCTGTCCGTTTGGTCCAACGATCACCAGCTTTCGCCAGTTCTTCCTCGTATCCCTAGAGTCCCTAGACAACAGTGTCCTGAACAGGATAGTTCTGATTTCCGAAAGTTGATTTTCAACTTCCAGTCATCACAATATCTCTGGATCTTGTCGAAGTCCCGCTGCAAAAGAGTTCGAATGACTTCGACAGTAGGGGCTGTTCTGTACGCGATAAGATCGTCCGCATACGCAGTTTCCTGAGTAAGACTGCCTATAATATCACTGGTGTAAATGCTGAAGAGAATCGGAGAGTTTACCGCTCCCTGTTGCAGACCATTCTTAATGAAAACTTCTGTGGTAGAAGTTACATTACTTTACTTATGCCAAGTCTGGTCAGCTTTAGATAGAGGCCCTCTAACCATACGGTGTCAAAAGCCTTCTCTAAATCAACCAGACATGCACCCGTGCACTGTTTTTTTGCTTTGTTCCATTGTATATCAGAGACGAGTTTGGAGGCGGCATGAATACAGTCATGTCCAGCCTTGAAACCAAACTGGTTCTCTGGTATAATATTATTGTCCTCAGACCACTTGAACAGAGCCCGATTGTGAATCTTCTCGACAATCTTACTGATACTCGGTAGGAGATTTATGTACCGGAAATTAGCCGGATTGGAGTTGTCCTTTCCCTTTTTCGGGAGGGGATGAACCACTGCCGTCTTCCAACACACTGGATAATATGAATTATTCAGCGCTTTGTTGAACAGCGTGGCGTAAATGTCCACAGCTGCAGGGGGTAAGTGTCGCAGTACAATGTTGGATATACCATCGAATCCCGCTGACTTCTTTTTCTTTATGGAATCGAAAATGATCTGGAGTTCCACCTTCGAGATAAACAGGGGACTAGACCCACTTCGCTCGGCGACTATGGCGTTTGTCAAGTCTTCGTCATCAAACCGGGTGAAACCACGGTTCTCAGATCGCCATTGCGTTATGTCGTTTCGGCGATAGAAAAGATGGAGCAGGGCATTGTTTTCCAGGACGCGGTTCGGGCGAATGCTATCATTCACCTCATACACTTCCTGAAAGACAGCCCCCACTGCCTCCACTTTCTCCTGAGGATCTTCAATAACATAGAAATCGTCGTCGAAGACGGCTTCCCCCGGATCAATTCCTGCTGTCAAAAGTATGTTTGTATTGTCAGTTGTTCGTTGGAGTTTAATACACGGAAGGCCGTTATGACCTTTCCTCCTAAAGATCTTATTAATTTGTGGAAACATACTCGGGTCGCTGGAATTTACGGCCCGAATTCTGTTAATCCAAAACAAATTAATGGACAACCGATAGTTCTCCTTGATCAATTGGTTGATGTTTTTGATCGACGCCTTCAGTGTACTAATCTCCGTTTAAGTCTTGTCAGAAGTCCGCTTTTTTGTCTGTGTAGTGCGTCAATGGTCGCGTTTCTGTACGTAGACGTTATGTCATGTTCTTTGTATTTCGGTATCGTCCTGTTCATTGTTCGTTGAATCGTTTCGTCCATTTGTTGTAAGTATTCGTCGATTTCGTAGAAATGGCCCTCAAACGTAGTTCTCTTGATAAGGCGTTGGTGAAGCGAGGCCAGCGCATCTTACCGTAGTTGTAAGAATGCACAGGCACATACTCCTCCAGTGCCACAAGCTCGTTCGGAAGCTGTATTACGGCGGCCAGGCCGCAGTGATCACTGTCGTATTCAATCGTCCGTAAACAGTTTCGCGGGTATTGACCTACTCTGTTAGTAACTGTCAGTCTTGTGTCTCGCAGTAAAAGATCCAGGAAAGCACCGCTTCTCGGAAACGATGGCCTATCTGTGGCGAGAATGTCGATCCTATATTCAACATTGTAGTGGACCATCCAATTGTAAAGATGACTACCCCGAGGATTTTGTAATTGATTTTCCCAATCTTCGTGCTTGGCATGTAAATCTTCGGCCAAAAGATAAAAGTTCTCCACTGAGTTCAGTCTTTGAAATTCGAAAAGTTTTCCGAGTTCTGTTGTAAAAAGTGTAGGCTGAGATGCTTCCGGTGCGTAGGCCGCTATCACATACAGTCGCTTCCCTTGTTGGAGAGGAATGCATATGACGCAGGCTTCCAGCAGCCGGAATAGGCGAACTTCACCACTATATATGACCTTATAACTGATGCCTTTTCGTATAAAGATAGCGACCCCGCCTCCTTGAGTGGAGTTGGGTCGGTCCCTTCTTACGGAAAAGATTAGCTCTACGTTCAATCCTAATCAGTGAATTTACATTCACAGCCAGGATCTTTAAGGGTCTCTCTGACAGCGCGCCCATTACGATCTACCAAAAAATCTGCATAGCATAGTGGTACTCTTCATCTACCGTTGCATATCTGCCAAAAGTTGCATGGAAACATTTTTGATGGTTGATGAGCAAACAGTTGGTTAAGCCGAATTCAGTGGCTAGACATTTGAGAATCTAACTGGGTTTTGGAGTATCTTTCATAGTGTAAATGGGACTATAATGGTCTGGAAAAGCATAAGGACTATTGAACAGTTACGGATGATGATTCTTACATTGAAGCTGACTAGTTATGTGTGTAAAAAAAAAAGCGATGGCCTATCATTGTACAAAAAGAGTGTAACAAGTTTTTTTATGCTAGGTCTGGCTAGAAAAAGGGACGGAATAGATAATTGTGGTCATTTGCTTTTAATGTTTGTTTATGGTTGCGCCAATCGTTGTGTTATCTTCAATAGAAAGTAGGTGCCGTGGCTAGTTACATAAACGATTCACGGACCTAGGTGTTCTATTTCAGGGATGCGTCTGCGAACAAAACCAAACCTTGCACACTTCAACCACAGGTCCACCATGCCCGCGGACCTACCTTTGGGTACTACCTCGCGGGGTTAGCTTGCCATTTAGGCTCATTTTTTCTCACTTTGTTCCACAGCAGACGCCGAGGGCTCTTGGTTCTCTCTTCGCTCTGAAAACGGATTCCATCTCACCCCCCATAATATACAGCTTCACAGTTTTTCTTTCATTTTGATATTTTTAACTTAAGATCTTTCCTGGATTTTGACGCTAGATATAATATCCGTAGGCCATGCCCGCGATGAAACATGTAGCATCGTCCGGAAAGCACAACACAATCTCAGCGCACGAATTTTGTCCATCTTCCGTGGGACATTATGCAGTCCTTGATTTGACATATATTGGTGCCGCATACAATAGGGTGGGATGCACCGTTTTTCTTCTATTTTGACATTTTTGACTGAAGTTCGGGTCTGGATTTTGACGTCGTAGATTCTGAAAAGCTCGCTAGATATAATATCCTTATCATCTGGCATCGTCCGGGAAACACAGCACAATCTCAGAGCACGGATTTTTTCATACCAATGTTGGTGCCGCATACAATAGGGTGGACTGCACCACCCTCGATAGAATTAGCAGCTACATTTCATCTTAATCTCTAATGCTTCAGGAGCGCTCTGAAATGATGTTTACAGATGTTTATGGACTCTGCTTGTTTTTCTGTTTGTTGCTTGTCATCTCTGGCCATCCTAAAATCCCTTATCCCTTTTGACACCCTATCCCATAGGGTAAATTAGTTTTGATACAAAGTTTGTAATGTAGAGAAATATTTTAGCTAGATTTACCTTAAATTATTTGGATCGACTCAGAATCGCCGACTGAGTCTTTTTAGCGATGTCGGGACGTCTGCCTGTCACAAGTTTTGGGCCTGAAATTTTGAGCTACTACTTACTTCCCTAAGAGACGCAACAGTCCGGAATGAACCTAAACCTCAAACAGCATGCCTCTCCAATTATCCCCTCAGCCAACTGCTCCCAGTTGCGCACTACAAGTTGGCTGAGGTTGGTTTGCGCTTGTGGGCGCTACTTAGGGCGAGGTCTGTTCTTCTGCGTCTGACGTTGCACCGATTAATGGAAGATCAAGAATGATACAAAAGAATTCATATGGCAGTCCATCTATGACAGACAGTGGGTCGGTGAGGTCGTTTCCGACCCTGATGGAGTAACCAGAATTCTCCATCGTCATCCTGGACGAGTTTCGGCATTATTCCAAAACGAGGCATGCCCTATAAATGTTGCTATATGTGGCTTTTAAATCGATGAAAAAGTACTGGGTAACATTTGGGTTTCTTGGTTTTTCTTCCAGGATCTGCCAAAAAATGAAAATTTGATGATTTGTAGACTTTCCAGGCGAAAAACCGCACTGATAAGGCTCGGTCAGGTTTTCGGTAAACGGTTTCAGGCGTTCACATATGACGGCAGATCTTGTAGGGGATGGAAGGTCTCCTTTTTTTTAGATCGAGAAAACGATGCTGTGGTTTCATTCTTCAGGTAGACTTTCATCCCACCAAATTTTGCTTATGAGTTTGTGAATTTCAAAGTTGTGAATTACCAAGTCATCTACGCCGGTTTTATAAACCTCGGCGGGAACGCCGTCATTTCGGGCAGCCTTGTTAAGTTAAAGTTTAGATATTGCCAACCTCACTTCACTGAGGTCGGGTGGTTGGTAGTTTTCGCTTTCATCGCCAATTGAATGGTTCGTTCTGCCCGACAGCGGGAGATTTTTCGTCATCGCAGATCTGTTTGCAGATGTGGTTCTTAAATAACCTCAGCATCGACTGTGTATCAATAAGAATTTTTCCTTGTTAATCTCCACAGGCTTATCTTCGGGCCT
Source organism: Rhingia rostrata (assembly GCA_949824845.1). Classification (NCBI taxonomy): domain Eukaryota; kingdom Metazoa; phylum Arthropoda; class Insecta; order Diptera; family Syrphidae; genus Rhingia; species Rhingia rostrata. The sequence goes on along the minus strand of OX463755.1, from coordinate 24,982,356 downwards.
TGCATATTTGGCTTGGACAAAGCCTGTGTTCTTCGCTCCTTCTTTTCCTATAGAGCTCAATGGCAGCTCTCGTCTTCTCCTGCAGCTTTGTCTTGTAGGACTCATTTTTGGTTGGCGGAATTTAATGTCAAAGCGGGTTTCTTGCTGGTGTGCTGGAGAAACCTAGCGTCTCAGTTGTGGCTGAACTCATTGTTTGTTGGCATCTTCGCCATTGTTCATCGACGCTGGTAAAGTAATCGAGAGATTAAGCGATACGCGTTCTTGAAAGTTCTGGGTGGTCTTTTGCGATTGCATTTTGATTTTTCCACATGATTTCGCATTTGCTGTGGCTTGCGGAATATCCACATTCTTATCTGCAACAATATATAGTGGTTGGAGAAAATGCTTACCACTCGGAATGTTTGGACATCTAAATTACTGGATCTGGGTAGCGCCGTTTGCCCTTTTGGATATTTCGACATGACAGGTCATTTTAAGGAGCATAATAGATATAATTTTGTCTGGGCCTAGTGACTTTTATGCCTTAAATGTGTTGATAGCTCATAGAATTTTTTTAACCTGAATTTACATTTAAAAAACAGTTATCCCCGGTGGTTATCATTGGTGAATTCTGGGTTTTCAAATGAAAAATCCAGATCTAAAGCCTTATATGGCCTCAAATCTATCTTCTCCCTTCATTTGTGTGTGCGAGGTTATTAGTTCTGCCACAACCAAGAAGGCCCCTCTGTTTAACGCCGAATCCGAAGGGCGAATTTGAGAAGCTTCGCATGACAGTGTTATTCTTGGATGTTTTTTTCGACCATTCGCCAGAGGCATAGCAGTAATACATCGTAGCAGTTTGGAAAATCTATTTTCACTAGACGGTTCAGAGTTTCAGTTGTTATATGTCCAAGTTTTTTCTGAAATTTTTAAAACCTTGAGCAGCTGGTTCTTTTCAATTTTGCAGGCCTGAAGTGTCATCGATATAATTGCAAAAAACTTTCCAAGCCTTTTGCTTTTGACTATTCTGAACGTTTTTGTGTTTTTAAAGGGTTGAACCTGATTCATAAGGTGCACTCTTTATGCAGGATGGCGATGGAGAAGTCACGCTGCTCCATCGGTGTTGGAAACGACCTCACCGACAAATTTGATACTAAAAAAGGATTAAGGCGATGCGCGCGCTGTCACTAGACTTCTTCAATTTGGTTCTTGAGAGGATTGTGCAAAACACCCAAGCCAACACCAGAGGCACAATTTTCCAAAAATCCATGCAACTACTAACATACGCCGACGATATTGACATCTCTGGTAGGACTCAACGTGATGTCATAGCCACGTTTGCTAGTATAGAAAAGGAATAGGCGAAAATGGGTTTAGAAATAAATCAGGGCAAGACTAAGTATATGCTGTCAATACGCAACATCGACGAATTGGACGGAACACCACCATTGACAGATATAACTTTGAGGTAATACGGGACTTTGTCTATCTCGGCTCCGCTATTGACTCTGACAACAACATCTCATCAGAAATTAACCGAAGAATTACCCTTGCCAACCGCTGTTTCTTCGGGCTAAGAAGGCAATTCAGTAGTAAAGTTCACATTCGAACTACTAAGGAGATCCTATATAAGACCCTGATCATCACAGTCCTGCTCTACGGCACTGATGCATGTACCGTCATAAAAGCGGATGAAGAAATCATTAATCGATTCGAGAGAAAAATCTTCGGTACCGTTTTCGTTGACAGGCTATGGAGACGAAGATTAAACCAAGAACTACACCAGCTGTACAGAGACGTGCCCCTGGTTAAAAAAAACTCCGCATTGGACGTTTAAGATGGCTAGGCCATATAGAACGAATGGACACCAACACTCCGGCTCGCAGAGTCTTCGATTCCCAGCTAGACGTCGAACTCAGTAGTGCAAGACCTCGCCTTAATTGGCTTGCTCATGTAGAAACCGACCTCAACCAACTTAGATCGCGCGGCTGGAGGCAGTTATCTTAGGCTCGGGCTAATTGGAGAGGAATGCGCGCTGTTGTTAACCTTTCGGTTCTAACAGGGACTGTGGACGTCACCGTTGATTCCATATTGGCAGTTCTTCCACTCCCATCTTGGAAATAGAAGAGATACCTTAGTTTTGGAATGCGAATACCCCCGCTCTCATTTTACCCACGCCAGTACTTTCCAAAGGTATTTAGAACCGGTCTTGGGTCAAGGTACTATGCTCTTAAAGGTCGTCACTTGTAGGTTAAGATTCGGAGTTGGTACGCATCAGCAAGGTGAAAAAGCATGTGCTTTCATACAATCGCATTTCCTTATTGTAGAAAACCTCTCTATAGTAAGTTTTTCTAAGCAGTCTATCAGGCTTATTTGTCTTCGTTAATCGTTAACTAGGATCATCAGGAACTACTTACTTACTAAAGTACAGATGCAGTCCGTAATGAACATGGATTTCAACCATGATGCCTCTCAAATTGGTCCGGTCCTAAGCTAACATTGTCTTGTTGCACACTTGGAGTTGGTTCAGTCGGTTTCGGTGCAGTGAAAAAACCCGCATGCAAATAAGCCTAATGGGGCCTGATTCCAAGCAAAAGGAAATAGCCCCAGAGGGACTTTTTTCATTCTATTTATATTTTTGGAAATAAAAATAAGTCCTGCGGGTTTATTTTTTTTTTCATGCATCCAAACTCGCACACATCCCAAATTCAGCGGTAAGCCCAAGCAGGGGGATTTCAGGGGGCAGCATGCCCCCCTACTCACATTTAAACTTCGCATACACCAAACTTGAATAGAATTCCAATTTCAAATGGCAATAACACCTTCGGGGGTTGGGAAATTTCACTGTGCGCCATTTAAGGCGAGTTCTTGCTCTACTGCATCCGACATTTGGCTGTGAGTCGAAGACGAATCTTGGTGTTTATTCGCTTGGAAATGTACGACTCTTTTTGACGTCCATTGGTGAGTTTTTGTTGACTAGAGGTTTGTCACTGTACAGCTCGTATGGTTTTTTGTTGAATCACCACGATGATCTCCATAGTAGTTCGATTGAGGGCTTTACTAATTTTAAAGGTTCCCTTACGATAACATAAAGAATTTTTCCATTTGTCATAATCAATATCGATTTTCATAAGGATTTCCTCTTATTTTGAAAAAGACCGTTTCAAACGCTCGTCATTTTTAAGGTTGCTGAATAAAAATGCCAGTTAAGCTAACGAATAACGAAAGTCCAAGCTCCCATTACACAAATAGAAGGTATAACCATGTACCCAATTGATTCCAAAACTTCCCACTCCATGAAATAAATTTATAAAGGCTTCCCCGCCCAGGCAATACATGCCTCTGATTGAATAAAACACGGAACAGGCGAAAAGAAATTCACTTCCACTTGCACAGTTAATCCATAAAAAAAAACGTAACAACAGATCCTTGGGGATTTCGACTATGACACACAATCGACTCTGATTTTCTTGTCCTGTTTCCAAAAATAAATAAATCCGCGGAGCTGTCAAGCTCACTTTATCAATCACCATCCAAAAGGAAATCTTATATGAACAAGGGTTGGCTTTTGTTTTTCGCCTGCCGCAACATAACCACGATTCCGGTGGCATCCTCCCCAATGCAACCATTTTTTTTTGTTTGCGATCACCCTCCCAGCTCCACAAATAAATTCAGAGATTTATTATTTCTATAATCGATAAGTTGTTAAGGAAGCTTCCGATCCCCCAGATCCCTCTACACCTGCTGTGCGTTTGGTTTGCCATGTCACACAGGCTCTATGAATCCCAGAACCCATTGTTGTTCGTGGTTAAGCACAACAAAAAGCGTCTCCCTTGTGGAAGCGGTTCGCCCTCTTCTATCCGAATTTCTTTCCGCTTCAACGAGCTTCAACGGTAGCACACCGCTTCGCACATTTTAGCGGCGTTTTATTGGAAATGCAATACAATGTGACACATCCCAAAACACGGGGATGGGTGCACCCTAATCCCTTGCGATGTCATCCCGTCATGAATAAAGTTTAAATAAAGAGTTAGCTATTCGGGAAGTTTAGTCAGCAGTGGTGCCCGGGAACCCGATGAATTATTCATTTGCAGCGACGAGATGTGTACCGCCACATCACTTCACCACTCACCCACACAACGCGGTGGTTGTGCACTGCGGCCGGTCAACTGGTTGCATAAATCACCGAGGCACGACAAAGCGGTTATCGGGCTGGAACTTGGAAGAACAGCAACGACAACCACTCGCACTTGTAACCCGCTGCAGCTTCCGGTCTTGCCTTCGATTGCAGTTTGGTTGACTGGCAGCCTCCATTGTGACCATTGCCAGTCGTTCTACAACTGTGTCAGTTTGGCTGACATCTCGGAAGATTGCACAGTTTGTCGTCACTCAACGTAACATGGATGCTAGATAGCACCGAATATTACTGGCCCTACACGACGCGACTGCTTTGGAGTTTGGAAAAGTTTGACATTACAAAAAAAAAAAAAAAAAATTCATTACAACTAGGTTAGGTACATGCGACAAGAGTGACAAGAGATGAATCCGAATTGACAATTCCATTGAAAGTGGGCTCACACAAGCAACCGACGACGTGAACATGTGTAACTCATCGTACACACGAACCGATATACTCGTACACCGATGCATTTGGACAAAGTTCCCAAATGGACATGCCGAGGATGAAGGATGGAGGAACAGATAACAATTCGAGTTGAAAAATTACTTTCTGATTGGGGGAACATGAAAAATTGCTTTTAAATTGACGAATCTTGTATCTGAATGGGCTTTAGATCATATTAGTCGAAACTTTTGATTACATTTTGATGGAGTTGCAGTGGGAATGGGATTCCGGGGCTGGAAGGACATGTGGCTTTTGTGTGAAACTCATGAGTAATGGAAATAAATTGTGTAGGTTGGTTGAAATGAGTTTACTTTTACTGGAGTGTGTATCTATAGAAACTGGTCGCAATTAGATAGTTTTGTTTCTTCAATTTTTTATTGCATATGCCTAGGAGTTGAGGATAAATTCGATTTTTTTTAAATTGGTGAGGGGGGGATGTGGGGAACAGTGTTTTATGTTGTAGATACTCTGCTTTCCTTAATTTTGAAGAATCATAGAACTTTGATGGCAATTGCATCTTCTTTCCAAATCGCTGTATCTCCGCGATTCTGCAGTGAGTGTAGACTCTGGAAATTACATGACGAACTTCCGAAACAAGTGGAGAGATGATATGGATCATGGAAATTGCATCTTCTTTCCAAATCGATGTATCTCCGCGATTCTGCAGTGAGTGTAGACTCTGGAAATTACATGACGAACTTCAGAAACAAGTGAAGAGGTGGTATGGATCATGGACAATCATCTGCTGGTGTTGTTCAAACGTTTTATGGATTGTCTGCTAGTCCGGTTTTATCCATTGAAGGAATTCGTATTATCTTGCACAAGAAAATATCTTTTGAGACGTTCGACATATCTATCATAAAGTGGATTTTTTCGTTAATTTTGGTGCGGTCTATGTTTAAACGACTGGGGCGAGACTGCCATTATCAGGACGAGCTTTTAATAGTTTATCGTTACTGATCTCAATGGGTTATAGAGGATTCTTTATCCTTTTCCTACACATACCACCAAATAACAACTTTCTCCGCATAATGTTACCATTTTTAACTATCGAAGGTAAACATTTCTATAGAGCTTCTATAATACTTGTGTGCAAGTCGTAAGCATTCTTACAATCGATCATTTAGGTGGAATTAATAGAAGATGCGATTGTGTAATATATTTAAAGCTTCTATTAAGCTTTCTGAATCTTGTGTTTCCCAAACAAAATATAACAGATGCATAACCAGCTTAAAGCAGACTTGGTTGGGTTCCATAGAACCAACGTCACTTTAAGAAAACCCCGTGAGTGCAGTGGCCTAGTGGTCAAGGCGCTAGACTACTAAGCGCGAGATCCCTGTGAAATCCTGAAAGTGATAACTCCTAAGGTGTTAGAGACACTGCTCCACATCTTGGGAAAGTCTGGCAAACATCGAGAGTAATACTGTCATGACAAGTATCTTAAATTTTCCTATCGGATTCGACGTTGAATAGAGGGGCCTTCGTCTTTGGAAGTTAGGTTGGAGCCCCTTTATGTGCCGGCATTGCCATATATTTGATTTCTCATAACAAAAGTTATCTGCTGTCCCGAAATATCCAGCCTGCTATGTTCTCCTTTCAAAATTTGGGAATGGCATAACAGGATGGGGTTTGTGGCTTACGTTAACTTCGCAATGATGGAATAATCCAAATGTTACGAAGCAACTTAAAGGTTGGGAAATGAAAGGAATGATTATACTTCTCATAAACATGGGTAGCGATAAAAAGGACAACGACATATGCACCTGCATTTTGAGATTGTTTAAGAAAACTTGCAGCCAGTTGCTATGTAGCAGCTTTGACTGAAAGCTAGAAAAATCATTGGGCAAACCTCTCATCACTGGCGCGATGGTTAGTGCGATGATCTGACACGCAGAAAGTCTGGGTTCGATTCCCAGCCGTAGCAACACCTAAATGATTTTTCACTGGCCGAGTATTATCAGCTGTCAAGAAAAGCTTATCACAAATTCGCCGTTTGGAGTCGGCATAAAACAGGAGGTCCCACCATCGTGCAAGAAGTACACACTCACATATAAATGGTTGTGAGAAAGATCGCCCCTGGGTACTTACGAGCCTGTTGTGCCTAAAATTTGTCATCATGTACTGGCGGTATATCCGAAAAATAAACAACAGTGACATCTACTACCATCCATGTTATGGTGAGCAGAAGCAGAAACTTTTGCTTCAAAGACATTAGCAAACTCGCTAACATAATCGATACCTGCGCTCATCGACTGAAAAAAAGCTAAAATTCCAAGAACTATTTTACCCTAGCAGCCGAAAAATTCTGAAGATGGAATCCAAGATGGCGCCTATAGTCACAGTTAGAATGGACAAAGTAAACCGCCTATTTGAGCTGTTCCGACATATTCGGACAACAGGTTATCTAGAAATCTCAAGTGTTAGTCAGGCAATGGCTACAGAAGAGCTGAGAAGTAAACGGCAGCGCTTAATCCTGTAGTGGATACTGTTGGGTATCTGAAAAAAATTAGCTGGTCCTCCAGGTTGGGGGTTGTGCTTTGAACTTACTACCCAATCACGAAAAAAATCGTTGTCACTTAGAAATCAAGAGCCTCGGAAAGGACTGGTTTTATTGTTGACGACAATGCTTAACGAAAAACGGACAACGACGTTCTTATCTGCACCTAATATGTACACTTAAGCGGCGCCTTCATCCGGAATGAAACTGGGCCTCAACCAACATGCCTCTCCAATCAGCCCGGTCCTTTTCTAACTGTCTCCAGTTACGCACTCCCAGTTGGTTTAGGTCGGTTTCTAATTGTGCGCGCTACTTAAGGCGAGGTCTTCCTCTACTGCGTCCGACGTCTGGCTGGGAATCGAATACTTTGCGAGTCGGAATATTGCTTTCTATTCGTTCTTCATTTCCTAGCCATCTTAAACGTCCAATGCGGAGTTTTTTGAACAACATGTCGCTGTACAGCTCGTATGGGATCTTGGTTGAATCTTCGCTTACATAACCCGTCGACGCAAACGGAACCGAAGTTTTCTCGACGAATTTTCCTCTCAAATCGACCAAGGATTTCTCCATTCGCTTTTGAGACGGTCCATGCTTCAGCGCCGTAGAGCAGGACTGGGATGATCAGGATCTTATATAAGATCTCCTTCGTAGTTCAAGTGAGGGCCTGACTACTGAATTGCCTTCTTAGCCCAAAGAATCAGCGGTTGGCAAGAATAATTCTTCGCATAATTTCTGACGAGATGTTATTGTCTGAGTTAATAGCGGAGCCGAGGTAGACAAAGTCCCGTACTACCTCAAAGTTATATCTGTCAATGGTGACGTTCTGTCCAATTCGCCGATGTTGTGTGTCTTTTCGTGTTTGTAGCATATACATAGCACCTGATATTTGAGAGTATAAAACAGGACATGTGCAGCCAAACAACATGCGGAAGCCCTATTATGCTGAAAAGCAAATATTACTGTCATTCAGGAAATACAATGGCATGGGCCGGGCAAAGGCGGACGCAAAACTCTGACATCTACTACGGACATCTACTTTCATCCAGAAACATCGCGTATCTGGATGGAAACTAAATATTTATAAATACTAGACGCATGCAAGAAGATTTATATTTTCAAAACATTAGCGAAAGCATTGTAACAATCCACATCAAGACTAAATTCTACAATAAAAGCCTTATATAAGCCCACGCCCGATGGAGGAAAAGTATGACATAGCGAAAGACTGCTTCCATGAGCTCCAAACTTATGAGCGACTACCGAAATAGGATGTTGAAATTTCGCTGATAACTTTAACGGAAAGGTGAGAGAAGACATTTTTAGCAGAATTGTCGGGTATTACCACTTACACAACAACACGTCTGTCAATGGACTAAATAAAATTGATTTCGCTGCGGAAAGAAACGCCACTATAGCCCGCACACGGTTTCCTCACCTTGATATACAGAAAAGGACGTGGCAGTCTCCAAATCAGCGAACAGTCAACAGTCATCCAAGGTAAGAATACGGATATCCACCACTCCACCAACAATCCAGAAATACTGTGAAAAAATTTAATGTCGACAGACTGCAATCGCAATAAGCCGCAAAGACCTTCGCGCAACGCGTATCCCTAAGCTTCTTGATTAACACCATACCACCAGCATCGAATATTGAAAAACAGTGGCAACGATGCCAACAAGCCATTAGATCAGCCGCAACGTATGTGCTAGGTTTCTCGCGCCCACCAGCAAGAAACTCCTGGTTTGCTGAGGAATGCCGATTTATGCTCGCAGCCAAGAACGAGGCCTGCAAGGCTAAGCTGCAGGTGAAGACGAGAGTTGCATTGAGCTATTCTTTCCTTCTTCTCTATAGGCAGAGAGGCAGGAAAGAACATCGGCTTTTCAGAAAGAAGAAATCGAACCAAAAAAGTGGGCTATCGAGGATATAGAGAGACGCCACTCTAGGAATGACGGTCGTACGTTTTACCGAACTGTAAAATGTCCATGCCAAAAATGCACAGACCTAACAGAAGCCTGTGGAGAAAGGAAGGACAAAATCCTAGTTGAGACATAGTCGATGCTGCGAATATGGAAATACTGCATCTGCAGACTGTTAAGCGGTGATGAAGAACAATCTTCCGCTGTCAGGCAGAGCAATCCATTCACTTCGACAACGAAAACTACCAACCATCCGATCTAATCAAAGTGAGGATTGTAATACCTAAACTTGACCTTAAAAAGGCTGCCGGAAATGACGGTTTTCCTGCCAAGCTATATAAGACCGCCGAAGATGACCTGGTAAATATCATCCACCAACTCATAAGCCAAACTTCGTCGGATGAAAGTATGCCTGAAGAATGGAACCTCAGCATCGTTGCCCGATCCACAAAACAGGAGACCTTCTGAACAGAGGCAAACGTCTCCTCAACATCGCCTACAAGGTCCTATCTGCGGGAATATGTGAACGCCTGAAACCGTTTACCAACAACCTGATCGGCGCTTATTAGTGTGGTTTTAGGCCAGGAAAGTCCACAACCGATTGAATTTTCACACTTCGGCAGACCCTGGAAAAAAAATCAAGAAGTCCAAATCGATACCCACCACCTAGTCATCGATTTTAAAGCCGCATACGACAGCATTTATAGAGACGAACTATACAGAGCCATGTCTAGTTTTGGTATACCGCCCAAACTCGTCCGTTTGTGTAGGATGACGATGGAGAATTCTCGCTGCTTAATCTGGGTCGGAAACCGACACATCCGACACCAAAAGAGATTTTGGAATGCGATACACTGTCGTGTTGCTTCTTTAATTTAATTCTTGAGAAGATAATCCCGAGCCAATACCAGAGGCACAATCTTTAAAAAAAAACGGTGCAACTACTAGCATACGCCGACGATATCGACTCAATGTGAGAGTCCGACCAACTAGTATAGAGAAGGAAGCGGAAGAAATGTATTTTCCAGTAAATGTGGGTGAGACTAAGTATATGCTGCCAACACGAAAGGACACACATCGTCAAATTGGACAGAATGTCTCGATTGCCTGTCATAACTTTGAGTTTGTACTGGTCTTTGTCTATCTCAGCTCTGCTATAAACTCTGACAAAAAAATATCGTCTGTAGTAACATAGCCCTCAATCAAATCACTAATGAGATCCTGTATAACCTCCTTATCATCCCAGTCGGGCTATACATTTTGAGCGAAAAGTTCGTCGGAAAATCGTTGGTCCCGTTTCCGTTATGGGCTATGAAAACGAAGATTCAACCAAAAACTTTAAGAGCTGTACAACATAGATCTGGTCCACATTATACTTTTAAGACGGCTAGGACATGCCAAGAAAATGTACATAAATAGTCCGGCTCTTTGATTTTTCAGTTTCCAGATAGTGTAAGACGCAGTAGAGGAAAACCTCGCCTTAAGTGGTGCGCACAAGTAGAAATCGACCTCAACCAACTCGAAGTGCGCTTAGGTCCAGGCCATTTAGAGAGGCGTCTTGGTTGGGGCCCAGGTTCATTCTGGCCTGTAACGCTATCTAAGTAAGTAAGTAGGTCAACTCTGTACCCGCATAGAGCCTTGGTTAATTTTTTTTGCTAAACCCTCAAAAATCTGGAGAGTAAGTCCAGTGTTTTGACTCAAGAACACTTGTCAGGATACTAAGCGCTAGTGAAACATAGAAAAAATTAATTCTAACAGGGAACAACCATTGGCCAGCCGCAATCTTGGCTTTTACAAAACGTCACAATTGATTTGGCTCATGTTTTTTAAAACTTAGTTTAGACAAAATGGCTTAGTGATGATTGAAAAAATGTGTAGCCTTACAAAAACGAGCATCCTTACCATATGATCAAAAATGGCGCTTTTAGGTTTTTATACAACCATCCTGACAAAATAATCCATTTTGACAATTCACCAACCAAGAACATGTAAAGAGTTTTTCAATAAGAGCGCTAGATATAGATATATAGAGCGGTTTCAGATATCAATGAGATTTTTTATTCCTGTGAAAGTACGTTCAATGCCATTATGTATGGAACTCGATTTCTTTTATATGGCCACCACGGGCACGCTTGCAGAAGTCCAGAAATTTTCGACGGTTTTCAAGCATAAATAGGCCGATACTGATGCAATTTCACGTTCGATATTCGTACGAAGTTCATCAATCGTCGCTGGCTTGTTGGCATAGACCATAGACTTGACGTAGCCCCACAGGAAATAGTCTAACGGCATCAAATCGCACGATCGAGGCGGCCAAGCGACTGGACCATTTCGTGAGATAACACGTTCTCCAAACTTTGTTTCCAATAAATTTATTGGCATTCGCTGTGTGGCTTGTGGCGCCGTCCTGTTGGAACCACATGTCCTCCAAGTCCATATCATCCAATTGGGGCCAAAAATATTCGGTTATCATTGAACGGTAGCGATTCCCATTCACAGTAACGTGCCGGTCTTGATCATCACGGAAGAAGTACGGCCCAATGACGCCGCCGGCCCATAAACCACACCAAGCCGTAATTTTTTCGGGATGCAATGATGACTCATGGAGTACGTGTGGATTGCAGCCTGACCAATACCGCATATTTTGTTTATTAACGAAGCTATTCAGCCAGAAATGAGCCTCATCGCTGAAGATGATTTTTCGATGAAAATCCGAATCATTTTCAAGTTGTTGCTCAGCCCAATTCACGAGCATACGACGCTTCTGGTAGTCAAACGGCTTCAGTTCTTGCGTCAATTTAATCTTGTAAGGATGTAGGCCAAGATCTTTTCGCAAAATTCGCCGCATCGACGTCACAGAGATGCCCAACGCTTGAGAACGATGTGTGAGAGACACATTTGGGCTTTCTTCAACTGAAGCCTCAGCGGCAGCAATATTCTCGACACTACGGACACTTCTTTGTCTCACTGGCACGGGAACATTCTGTACTGTGCCTGTGGATTCAAATTTTTCCACCAGACGCTCAATTGTTGATCTGCTAGGACGACTATGACGACTATAAATTGGACGTAGCGCTCTTAACGTTGAGGCCACTGACTCCGAATTTCGGTTGTAAATTTTAATAATTTCGACTCGTTGTTGGATCGTAAATATATCTTTCCATCATGAAATGGCAAACCTTACTGAAGAGAAATGTCAAAAGAGCGGCAAGAAATATTTCGTCGTTTGCTGTCCCTGTCGCTTAACTTTTGTAGCGTCCCTTTTGTAAAACCCGATACATACGACCAAGTCTTGCACCCACTCCTCATTTTTTAAATGCGTTCATGAAGACGTTAAGAAATTCAATTGATGACGTATAATCTACTGTTGGGGTTCAACTGACACCACATCGCATCATAAAAGTGCTTCCTTGCAATTGCGAATAATAGCGATAGAGGAACTAACCGAACGAATGACAATCGTCAGCAATAAACCTAATTTAGCAGCGCATGGATTCATATCCAATTGAGTCGGGTACTTGTGGCACACTCCCTGCCATTATTGTGGTGAATGCCGGTCTTCAAAGAGTCACCCCTCTTTGTCCCATTAAAAGGGTTACAAGTTACACTTGTTTGTCACTTCAGATCTTAATATCACTGGGGCTGTACCGGACATTATGTTGGCTGTGGGTTATTATACTCGAAAAGTGAGTTTTTTTTTGACACTTTTTGTGAAGTCAAGTTGTAGATTGAGATATGTTCGACGAACCAGCATCGGTGCTAATTAAAGGGGCTACTCTTTCAATGCTGATGGTGGCTTACGTCAATTATAGGACACATGCTTTTTTTTCGGGGAACTCATGCAAGCTGGGGGAATTTTTTTATTAATTGATATTTCAATAAAATTTGTTTGATAGTGTAGTTGTATCTGAATTGTAATTCTGTGTAATTTTGTATTTTAAACACATTAAGGCGGTAAACAAAACTTTATGATGCATGGCTAGTGAAAGTCGATATTAAAGCTGCTTGTGCACATTAATCAAATCACGGGTTTAACTTGGTTGCCCTTAAAGCTTAAGTGCAGCTAGCTCAGGATTTCAAAATTTTTCTATCCATCTTGGAACACGCGTACAGAATTTATAGAAAAAAACTATATGGACACATGTCTAGATTTCGCGTGTGACACTCAAAGTCATCCGTGTGTATACTATTTAAATACCAAAAACTATACACTTACCAGTAGATCCAACAGAAATCAGGACGATCCATGAGGAAGACAAAGCAGGAAGACGAAGCAGAACAGCACCACGACCTTAGATTTTAACACAATAATCTCGACTTTAGAGTTCTGGAAAAATTCCCACACCATTGTAGTTTTGTTTGGCTACATCTATTTGGACACAGTTACTCACCTTTGTTCCAACTACCCAGTTCAGAAGGAAGACAGAGACCATGCTCTTCTATATGACTTTCCACCCTGCCGCTGTTTATTAGGACAGTACGGTCACAGTTTCTCGGAAATTCTCCCAGTTGAGATCAGAAGCTAAGAGTTAATCACCCTTCCGTATCCTCCTCCTTTTCCCTCTCCATCCAAACAACATTGGGTCGGTTTAAGGTGTCATACGACACGTGCCGGGAATCCGCTTGGCTGAGGGCGTAAACAAAAATCTCAGTCGCAAACAGAGTATCCGAAAACCTGGCAACCTTCGGATTGTCTAGCATTACCAGTGCACTGCGGATCTCTACGCAGGTGGAAAAACAACAAAAAGGGACCAAGTCTCCTTCTAAACCTGCTGTTGGAATAGCTCCTGAAGAGCTGGAAGATAATTGAACTACAAAGCTTCAACCTCACAGTCCCTCAAACCTAGCAATAGACACGTGAGGTAAGGGGTTCTGAATCCCAACTACCTTCAGAGGTGTATTGCAATGCCTTTAGGTCTCAGTCACCCACTCTAAGTCAAAGAGAATCCTGGAAGCAAAAGAGTGCAAAGAAAAGACTCGATACAGATAATGCCGCGCAGCGTCAAGGCACATGGATATCATCCAAAAGATTCCGGTAGAGTGCATCACGAATGATCAACAGATCAAGCTAGCTTGGGCAATCCAAGTTGCCACCGCAGTTCCCACAAAAGAGATGAAGAACATCACATCCAAACGCCAGAGTTCGTTGGAGTAAACCGCTTCGGTCTCCGAACTGGCCAAAGCGATTGATACCAATTATCACTCTAAGCCCCCCAACACTGTATCAAGGTCCTCCAGTGAGGTAGTAAAATGCAACCTCTTGCTGGCGGTGATTGACGGTACAATTTCACCTGAACGGTGTAAGCTGGTACCTCCCAAAAGGCCACAGTCTTTCTCAGTATAATGAGAGAGAACCTGGAGCCGCCATGTCGGCTGGCATCAGGGTCACATTAAAAGGCAACTTAGGAAGTCCAAGCTCAAAACCTGGAGACTCTTCTGTGATAAAATATAAGAGACTTCCGAGGCGTCTAAATACAAAAATACAAATTTTTGGCGCAACAGATAGTACCCAGGGCCGAGCTTTCTCACAACCATTCATGTGTGCGTGTGTATTTCTTGCACGATGGCGGGACATCCTGTTTCATGCCGACTCCGAACGGCGAATTAAAGATACGCTTTTCTTGGCAATTGCTACTGCTCGGATGACTTGTCAGATCATCACCAGAGGAGGGCCAGTGAAAAAACATTTAGGTGTTGCTACGACTGGGATTCGAACACAGTTCATCGTAGTAACCATCGCGTCACAGAGTCCCTTTTTCCAAGGCGTCTAGACTCCTAAAAATCCTCTTCATTAGTCCAACTGTTCCAAGCTATCTCAAAAAATAGGTGGCGCTTGGACGAATTCAAGCAAATAATCCCTAGAGCTACAAATGGACACCTATTTCCCAGGTAGCTCACAGGAAGCTTTTCAAGACGACATCAATAGAACCAATCTGTTGACCGGTAACTTTCATGATCTTATTACAAAAGATGAAATATTTTGGGCGGTATACAGCTTCAAGCCTTTTAAATTCACGGGTCCGGATGGCATGGTACCAGCCGAGCTACATCACTCTTTAGATCTCATTCTATCATGGATTGAAGCTATTTTTAAGGGTTGCATCGAATCCTTTTTTGGTATGGAGGTTGTCGATAAGGTCATTTCCTACCCTGACGGAGCAGAGAGAATTATCCATCGTCATCCCGCACAGACGAACGAGTTTGGGCGGAATACCAAAACTAGACATGGCGCTGTATACTTCGTCTCTATAAATTCGCTGTAGTATGCAGCTTTGAAATCGATGAATATGTGGTGAGTATAGATTTGGACTTCTTGGGTTTTTTCCCAAGATATGTCGAAGTGCATAAATTTATTCGGTTGTGGACTTTCCTCTCCTAAAACCATACTGATAAGGGCCAACAAGGTTATTGGTAAATAGTTTCAGGCGTTCGCATATTATCACTGACAGGATCTTGTAGGCGATGTTAAGGAGACTTTTTCCTCTGTAGTTGGCGCAGTTCAGAAGGTCATCTTTGTTGTGAATTACGTAAACGATGCTGGGATTTCATTCTCCAGGAATTCTTACAACCGAACTTGATTTGCTAAAGAGTTGTAGTATCTTGCTTATAATATCACCTCGAACTGCTTCATATGGCACTGGAAAGCCGTCATTTTCAGCAGCATTGTTAAGCTTGAGTGTAGATTTTGGGGTTCTCACTTCGCTTGGAAGTTTTCGCTGTCTTCGCCATTATTAAACCGGTCGTTCTAATTGATAGTAGAGGATTGTTCCTCGTCGTTTTCCAACAGTCTCTACAAGTCGTTCTTCCATTTTCTTAGAATCGACCTTGCCTTAACTACGATCTTTCCTTGCGTATCTCTATCGAATTCTGTCGCATCCCTTGCTTTGACGATTTCATACTTTGGTAAGAAATTGTGAACGTCATGCCTGGGTTTGCACCGGTGTACTTTTACTTGAAGTTTTAAGCCTATAGAGGTCAATTACAGCTCTCTTCTTCAACTGCAGGCTTATTTATTAGGCCATGTTCGTGTCTGCAAGCATCTGTCGGCGCTCTTAATCAAAAAGAGGTTTTTTGCTGGTGTCATAGTTTTTCATCCTCTATTTACCCGGTTCTTCCAATAGTTTTTCTAGATACCAGTAATGTGTTCATTGTACAGGAGGCCAAAAGAAGCCATCCGATGTTGTCGCTGTCTTTAGAATATCGGTTGTAGCTCGCGCAGTGTGTGCCGTTGCTCCGTCCTGTTGAAACCACATGTCCTCCAGTATTAATTCGTCCAATTGCGGCAGAAAAAACAAGTTAACATGGCCCTATAGCGCGCACCGGCCACTGTTGTCGTTTGACTAGTACCGTTCTCGAAAAAAAAAAAATGGCCCGATGACTCCTCCAGCGTGAACAGCGCACCATGCTGTAACTTTGAGCGGGTGTAGTGGCTCCTCGTGCATTTTTCGTGGATTTTCGGTGCCCCAGAAGCTATAGTTTTGCTTGTTCACGTACCCGCTGAGGTGGCGATGAGCCTCATCGCTCATTATGATTTTGGTCGAAAAATCGTCCACTTCGTCCTCGAGATTGAGGCGTAGGTTACATGCGTTTGGCGGTCGACAGGCAGCAGCTGATGCACGGACTGGACTTTGTACGGGAAACATGCGCAAGTCTTTGACGAAAATTCGACTTCGGGACGACCGGCTGATGGCTATTTGCGAAACACGGCGTCTGGTCGATGTTTCCGGCCACAGCTCGACATCCTCGGCAACAGGGGCGATATTCTAGACACAACGGGCGCTACGGGGCCGACCACTATTGGCAACGTCTTATGTGGTCCCATACTCGTCAAGCTTGGTGGGCAAATGACGCAGTGTTTGCGCAGTTTGTGTCTGACGGAATTCTTGCTGCGCCAACACTACAGACGACTTGTTACGCAATAAAATAAGCACAAGTGTATCGCTCCAAGGCTTGTTGACTTGTATTTCTACATCTGTCTAGTCCACAAATGTCAAAACAGATTTCACATTGGCGGCCATTTGTAAAAATAAGAGCATCTTTCAATAGGGTGATCTCATTTGACCCACCTGTTGGAAGGTTAGGGCTTCCGCTAGTTGTTCCTCTGCATCTTTTTGTAAGCAATCCAAAATCACATGTGCAGATTTTTTTCGATGATTGTTGTTGCTGTCATTACCGTTTCTAGGATATTTGACTTCCAGGTTACCTTTCTATTCATGTATTTCGCTTTGTCTTATAAGAAAGTAACAGCACTTAGTGACGAAGAGTCAAGGAATCTTTTTTCGTTTGAAAAGAGTTGACTCCTTAAAACCTTTCCCAATTTCCTTTTCAAACAGTTTTTGGTAGTACTTTTAGAAAAAGTCCTCAAAGGGCATTCAAAAGAAATTTACGACGTTTATGCAACACCGTTAATTCTTCATCGTCATCCTGTAAAAATGGACAAAAAGGTATGAATCTGTAAAGCTGCCATAAGTGTCTTTACAATCTATGAATAGGGACAGCTTACGTTCCTATTTTTCAGGACCTTAATCAACTTATCCATCAAATATTCTTCTGGCCTTTGCGTCAGCTGTAGTGTTTGAAGTATTATTTGGTCAAATTTTCGTATATCTTCGGCAACATACTAATCCTTGGCGATTCTTAATTGATTCATTGAGGAAGTTCATACATAATAACCTCAGGACTCAGTGGCGCGATGGTTAGTACGATGAACTGCCTCGTAGAAGGTCTGGGCTCGATTCCCAGCCCTCCTATCTTGATGATCTGACAAATCATCCGAATATATCAATTGTCAAGAAAAGCTTATCTCGAATTCGCCGTTCGGAGTCGGCATAAAACAGGAGGTCCCACCCTCGTGCAAGAAGTACACACACGCACACATGATTGGTTGTGAGAAAGCTTGACTCTGGGTACTAACGAGTCCGTTGTGCCAAAAATTTGTTTTGTTTTTTTATAGATAATAACTCTCTTCAGGTGGAATCACTTTTCAGTGTCGGAAAACTCCCAATTCCGGTCGATCTTTAATGGATTCACTTAAGAAATTCACACATAATAACCCTCTTCAGGTGGAATGACCTTTCAGTGCCGAAATAGTCCCACACTTTGTCAACAATCTTCCTTAGGCAAGGAGATTGACGACTAGTTCAAAATTCTACGGGATAAAAACTCCACCTCGCCTCAATTCAATTCAAATGCACCTCCCGTCCCAAGACTTCAATCGCAAAAAAAAAGGTGTTCCCCACCTTCCGCTACATGAGATTACACAATTATTCTTCCTCAGACGTGAGAAAATGCTGAGCTTGAATTTATGCCCAGATTCAGAGTTCCATCGCCAACCTTATAACATTTCGTTCTTGTCTTCTAATGCTGGCAACTGCGAGAAAGTCGCAGGACAAGTTTTGTTCCCCAAAAGGTGCTGCGACTGCAAAAACGGGTTGCAAACACAACACCAAAGTCAGGAAACAAAAACAACAAAAAAAAAAGGTTCGACACACCAGCAAATTCATTGCACTTTGGCCATTTGCGTGAAGAAGAACCACGTCGCCCAACACTCTTAGTGCCAACATACAATGCATCGTATTCCCATCTCTCCATGGAACTGCACGGTAGCTTTGGACTTTCCAAGAACTCGACTCCTTCGACAATGTACATCCAGCTGGCATATGGTTACTGGTGGACGCAAAGTCAACAAGTGCATCGTAATGCCAGTGGGAAACCTGTTGCCCATCCGATAGCCGAACATATGCATACTAGTACGAGATGAACAAAAGACACACTGGCAACATGCGGGACATTACAGAACCAGAGAACCATGAGACCATGGCCAACGACGAATAAGGGCCCATACACACTTCGCCTCGTCGGATGTATCCATCGACACGTTGTCGACAGACCGGATTGCTCTTTGGCATATTGGGCAGCACACTGAGTATGACGGGGATATGTACGCGCGCTTGTCGAGGTTGTTGAACTGAAGGCGGCACTTTTTAGCCAGAATCTCGGAATTTATTTCCTCTTGGTTCGTCCCGACTCTCGTCCATACGATGACTGACAGAATTAATGATTTGTGTTGGAGGAAGATTTCTGAAAAATCAGACTGGGCACATGGCCAAGAGCAACAGCAACATAATGTTAGTACATTGGGGGCTACATGATACCAACATGACCAACATGGAGTTTTGACTTTTTTTCCCCTGATTTTCTTCATTTTTTTTCGGCGGTCGATGGGACGGGCACACAAACTGGTCCGGACTGGAGATGCAATGCGTTCAGCTGATCTATTGTGACACTATGACGTGTACATGGATACGTGAGAGAAACGCTTGGATGGTGCGCACAAAGGGCGCTGCAAGATGGTGTTTTGTTTCCTTGTGATGATGAATCGGGTGACGTTGAATGGTTGTCAGAAGAAGATAGATGTCTTGAATAGATTTGGTATAGTGAGTTTGGAGACCTGGCAAGCGATGGATGAGGCTGACTTGAATGTGAAAGGAGTTTTCAAATGTTACTATTCGAGTCCTTTGAGTGGGGAAATATTTGTTGAATTTATGGCTGGAGGGCAGCTGGAAGGCAGGTGGTCTTTTAAAAAAGTCTTAACCACCTGCCATGTATGGGATGTGAAAAATTGCAAAATGGCGCTTTTGGGTGTAGGTAGAGCTTTTTTTGTTTAATTATCCATCGGATTTTGGGGGGAGGGAGGGAAATTTCATAGATGGGATGTTAAACTAAAGGTTCTTGAGCTTTTTTTGTTTTAATTATCCATCGGATTTTGGGGAGGGGAGTGAAATTTCAAAGATGGGATGTTAAACTAAAGAGCATTGTTAACGGTTCTTGAAATAAAAATGAAGAACACCTTTATTAAGAGGAACCCATGCCATAATAATTGGTTTCTAGAGCATGTATTAACTAATCTGCAGCCTTTTAGCTCAATCAAGCCATCGCCATCGTCCATAAAGCACTACAACTACGCTCCTAGAACTCTTATGGTCACTTGGCTGTCTACGTAAACGGAGATATCCTCTTGTGATAGGTCCAATACTCAGGCGGTTTGACTGCTTCGAGTATGGCTTGGATATCTGCTTGGAATACACTGCATGTGTTTGCTAGTTGGAGGGATGTTGATATAGATGATGATAGACAGAGGCCACTCCTATTTCCAATTTCGACCCATCAGATTGATATTTCAGGGTTGGATACCACATTATTTGGCGACCATTCGTCCCTGCTTGGTATTCTGATTGAGTATTTAATATCGAAATCGTGATATGGGATGTTGTGGTCAGATACCCCCGTTCTCGTATGCTACTATTGTTTGATACACAGATTACCAGCTTCTTTGATGCGTGCTGAAAGTCAATTGTTGGAAGATTTAGACTTGCTTCCATCGTCCATAAGGCACTACAACTACGCTGCTAACTCAAACTTATAGGGAAAGTGTTACAATGGTTGATCCAATTACTTTTCTCTATCAATACGGATGGTGACAAGATTTGGCTAAGTTCATCTAAGAATGCCATGAATTTCTGAGGTATTGCTTCGTCTTCAAGCCAACAGGACATAAGATTTTCCGAAAAATCGTTCGCTCAAAACAACCAACGATTTTTCCTCCTACTTTTTATACGGTCCATTCTACAAAATCGTAGAGCAGGACTGGGATGATCAGGAGGATGCTCATATTAAGGATCTCGAGAGCAGTTCAAGTGAGGCCTTTAAAATGGTGACTCTCCGTTTGATTACTGATGTCGTTGTCAGATTTCATATCGAAGCTATGTTGGCAAAGTGCCATACTGCCTAAAAGTTGTATCTGTCAATAGTGATGCTCTGTCCAGTTCACCAATGTTGCGTACCCTTTCTTGGCGAAAGGAAACGTTTGGTCTTACCCTCATTTATTGCTGATCCTATTTTTGACACTCCTTCTCTACACTAGTAAACGTGACCCAGATATAGGTAGTGGGTATCGATTTGGACATCTTGGGTTTTTTCGATGGATCTGCGAAGTGTCAAGGTTTTATCAGTTGTGAACTTTCCTGGTGGTTGGGTGCTGTAGAGGGTAGACTCTGATTGGCTTTAGCTTGGGAAGCCCAAGTGATTGTAACTCTGACTACACATCAAGTGCTTATTTTAAATCTCCAAGTGGTAACCAGCGGATACTGGTCTCATCCAACCGGATTTGACTTGCTAAGCGATAAGCGCGAGTGTTGATAACACGAACAAAACCAGCAACAGCCTGTTGAAAATGGCACGGAACGAATACCCGGCCTGCTATCCCAGGCGAACCTAGATGAGCTGCTTCGATATATTTAATTTCAAAGGTAAGTCAGGCCTCTTGAACAGATATGGTGGCGGATGAACCGAAAGTCCAACGTCAGTGTATCCTAGGGGTATCTAATAAATTCGAACTGGCCCTCCAGGTTGGGGGTTGTGCTTTGGGTTAACTTACTTTCTTAAGTGGCGCTACAGTCCGGAATGAACCTGCGCCTCAACCAACATGCCTCTCCAATTAGCCCGGTTCTTAGCTAACTGCTTCCAGTTGCACACTCCAAGTTGGTTGAGGTCGGTTTCTGCTTGTGCGTGCCACTTAAGGCGAGGTCTTCCTCTACTGCCTCCGACGTCTGGCTGGGAATCCATTAGTTCTACGTGTCCCAGCCATCTTAAACGTCCACTGCGAAGTTTTTTGACCAGGGGCATGTAGCTGTACAGCTCGTATAGTTCTTGGTTGAATCTTCGTATCGAAGAATTTTACTCTCGAATCGACGATCGACCAAGGATTTCTTCATCCGCTTTCGAGACGGTCCATGATTCAGAGCAGTAGAACAGGACTGGGATGACCAATTTCTCATATAGGATCTCCTTATTAGTTCGAGTGAGGACTTTACTACTAAATCGCCTTCTTAGCACGAAGAAACAGCGGTTGCCAAGAGTTATTCTTCGTTTAATTTCTGACGAGATGTTGTTGTCAGAGTTAATAGCGGAGCCGAGATAGACAAAGTCCCGTACTACCTCATAGTTATATCTGTCAATGGTGACGTTCTGTCCAATTCGTGGGTCTTGTGTGTCCTTTCGTGTTGACAGCATATACTTCGCCTTGAACTCATTTACTGCTGAACACATTTCTGCCGCTTCCTTCTCTATACTAGCAACCGTGGCTATGACATCGTGTTGAGTCCTACCAATGACGTCATTATCGTCGGCATATGCTAGTAGTTGCACCGATTTTTGGAAAATTGTGCCTCTGGTGTTGGCCCGGGAGTTTTTCACAATCCCCTCAACAATCGTTTTGAAGATGTCACATGACAGCGCATCGACTCGCCTAAATCCTTTTTTTTTTATCGAATGTGTCGATGAGGTCCATTTCGACCCTGATGGGGCAGCGAGAATTCTCCACCGTCATCCTACACAAACGGACGGATTTGGGCGGTATACCAAAACTAGACATGGCTCTGTACTTTTTGGTTTTTTTCCAGGATCTGCCGAAGTGTGAAAATTTGATCGGTTGTGTACTTTGCTGGCCACACGGATAAGGGCCGATCAGATTGTTGGTAAACGGTTTCAGGCGTTCACATATTACTTCACTCTGGTCGGGTGGTTGGCAGTTTTCGCTGTCGTTGCCGGTTCGTAATGCCTGATAGCCGAATATTGTTCATCATCGCTGTTTAACAGTCTGCAGAAGTGGTTCTTCCATATCCTCAGCATCGAGAGTGTCTCAACTACGATATTTCCTTGTTCATCTCGACAGGATTCTGCTCGCCCCTTGTATCCTTGGCTTTAACGTTTTACCCTTTGGCAAAACTAGCGGTACATCGTTCCTGGAGTTGCACCGTTCTTCCCTTCTTCTCTGCCTGTATTGCTCAAAGCCAGCTCCCGTCTTCACCTGCAGCTTAGCCTTGAAGATCTCGTTCATGGCTGCGAGCATCTGTCAACATTCCTTGTCTGTCTAATGGCTTGCTGGCATCGTTGCCATTGTTCTTCGATATTCGATGCTGGTGGTATGGTGTAAATCAAGAGGTTAAGGGATACGCGTTTCGCGAAGGTCTTGGCTATCTCTTGCGATTCCAGTCTTTCGACATCAAATTTTTTCGCAGTATTTCTGGATTGTTGTGGCGTTGTGGATATCCGCATTCTTACTTTGGTTGCAACAAGGTAGTGGTCCGAGTCGATGTTAGCTCCTCGGAATGTTCGGACATCCAAAATACTGGATGCGTGGCGCTTGTCTATCGCTATGTGATCAATTTGGTTGACCATTTGTTGATCTGGATACCACCAAGCTCCCTTATGGATATCGAGGTATGAAAACCGTAAGCTGCCTATAGTGGCATTTCATTCCGAAGCAAAGTCAATTAGCCTAAGTCCGTTACCAGACGTGTTGTCACGTAGACTATGTTTTCCGACAATACTGCTAAAGATGTCTTCTCTTCCTACCTTTGCGTTAAGATCTCCCGGCACCATTTTAGCATTGTACTTGGGTAGTCGCTCATAGCTTTTGTCAAGGAGCTCATAGAAGTAGTCCTTGACTATATCATCTTTTTCCTCCGTTGGGGCATGAGAGCATATAAGGCTTATGTTGGCGAATTTGGCCTTGATGCGGATTCTTACAATGCGTTCGCTAATGTCTTGGAACATAAGACTTCTTACCTAAGTCTGGCACTTATAACAAAACCGCATACGAATAGTCGCTGTTTCTGCTCACGATAGGTCCGTAATAGATGTCACAGGTTGTCATCCTCTTTTCGCCCGGCCCATCCCATCGTATTTCCTGGATGGCTGTTATATATGCTTTGTAGCAGTTTAGGGCTTCCGCTAATTGTTCGCTTGCACCTCTCTTGTTTAATGATCTCACATTCCAGTTGCAGATACAAACGTCGTTGTCCTTTTATCGTTTAGCATGGTCATAAAAAAAAATCAGTCTTTCCGAGGATCTTGGTTGCTCTGTAACAATAGGTTTTTTCTATGGGTGGGTAGATAACACAAAGCACAATCCCCAACGTGGAAGGCCAGTTCCAGGACACGGGGCATTCAGTATCCACTACGGGATTGAGCGCTGTTGTTGGCCTTTCGGTTCACCCGCCACCATCTCTGATCAAGGGGCATGACTATCCCTTGAAATTCCTAGACAACCTGTTGTCCTAATATGTCGAAGCAGCTTGTCCAGGACGGCTATTCATTCCGTGCCATTCTGACATGGCTGTTCATAGTGTTGCTGTCTTTCGTCTGGTGATCAACCCTCGCGCTTATCGTTTAGAAATTCAAATCCGGTTGGGTGAGACCAGTACCCGATGGTTACCACTTGGAGGTTAAAAATAACCACATGATGTGCAGTCAGAGTGACAACCACTGGGCATGGCCAAGTTAATGTGAATCAGATGTTACCCTCGTTCTTCAACAACCATCCAACCACCAGCCAGTGATCATCCAGCATAATAATATCAACTAATCCTTCTCTTGGTGTGTTCCTAAATATAAATATGTCTACTGCCATATCACGTATCCCCATTTACAACGAAGACCACTTGCATCTGTTCTTAAGCACCTTTGACACCTCGAAAATATGTACTTCCCTTGCGCGAATAATATTATTCTCATGATTAATTGTCGCATTAATAAGAAAAGCTTTCTTACCCCAGATTGCCATTATGATTCCAATTAACACCAGACGGTCCTAATTTATAGCACAATACGAATGCATAAATGGCTTTGTTATGCTATGACTTGTCAACTTAATTTGCTAGCTTAATGGGCTTCGGAAGTATAATCTTCATATAGGCGTGCAGATGCAAATTTATAAGGTAAGGTAAGATACACATTTTCATCCACCCTTCTGATAAACACTGCAAGTGTATTATAACTCTCACCACTTTTACAAATAAATGAAAAACTCATAAACGGCATAAAGAGTTTTGTAAACGCTCTGACTATTCCAACCACTTGTACAAGCAGATGAGATACTACTGATGCATGTAACAGATATATTTGAACTACAACGCTAATGGCATTGTCCCCGCGCTGACAACCCTCCATTTTCGCCGTAAGGGTGCGCCTTAATAAACCCAGAGGTGTATTTTTAAGCTCCCAACCTGCTGTAATAGTCATGAGGTAATAAAAAGAAATGCACGTGTGTTACTACTCATTCTACAGACGTACTTTCTATCTCAACCGCTTTCCAAACCTTTCTGCAAACCGCAGGTGTATCTATGGCATCCTTCTGACAACGAGGGATAGGTTGAGTTACTTTGCTGATGAAGGTTAATGAATCGCTCTTAGTAGATTACTTAATGGATGGTTACTGCGATTTGTACTTTAATCTCGTTGATTTTTTACAAATTGAAAATGACGCAAGCCAGAAAGGATTTCAAAAGAAATGTCCTTGCTTCAAAGTCGAAATCATTTTGGGACCGTACTTATGCACGTTCGGTGAAAGGGTGTAAGCGACTGTTCTTTGTAAGAAGGTCCTTTTGCTTATATCTACCCGGCGTATGAGTATTCATCGTTAGGGAACAAGGATACAATGGGCTTTGTAGTCATGGATGATGACATGACCGGAATGGTATAAATAGGACATACAAAGACGACTTTAGGAGTATGAACATTGAAAAGGATTTACAAAAGTGACACGAGTTAGGGTGTGCTCATGGTACACATGTGAAATTAAATAACAGTTGAGATAAAAAGCTTAAGTGGGTAGGTAACCCTTTGAAGTCTTCAACAGTTTAGTAAAGATTGGATGAATAATCTGGTGCAAGGGTTTTGGTTAATGTCTTCCGGGGAAATCATGGTGGGGTGGATTTTTTATGTTTTGTTTTTGGTAATAAGCCTGTAAATACCAGAAGACTCGGAAAATTTGATTTATTTTTGGTCATAAGCATGTAAATACCAGTAGACTCGAAAAAAAACAAGAACGAGCCTTCCAAGCCTATGATGCAGTTTGGTTAAAATTTATATTCTTCAGGGACCTGTTTCAAAGATCATTCAACACATACAGTGTATGACTTTGAAAATTCTGCTGTATGATTTCTGTTCGTATCTGCACCTGGAATGTGAGAAAATTAAACAGGAGAGGTGCAGGCGAACAACTAGCGGAAGCCCTAAACTGCTACAAAGCAGATATTACTGCCATCCAGGAAATACGATGGGATGGGTTATTGTGACATATTCTGTGACATCTACAACTACAGCGACTATGCGGATTTGTTATAAGTGCCAGACTTAGGCAAGAAGTCCTTTGTTCCCAAGACATAGGGGAACGTAAGAATGCTGATATCCACCAAGCCAAAACAATCCAGAAATACTGTGAAAAAATTTAATGTCGACAGATTGCAGTCGCAAGAGACCGCCAACACCTCCACGCAACGCGTAATAGTAAACATTACGCTTAACACCATACCACCAGCATCGAATGTCGAAGAACAATGGCAACGCTGCCAAGAAGCCATTAGATCCGCCGCAACTGATGTGCTAGTTTTCTCACACACACCAGCAAGAATCCCTGGTTTGATAAGGAATGACGGACAACAGTCCGCAGTCAGGCAGAACGAACCTTTCAATGTTTGCAACGACAGCAAAAACTGCCAACCACCCGACCTGAGTGAAGTGAGGATAGCAATATCTAAACTCAAGCTTAATAAGGCTGCCGGAAATGACGGCCTTCCCGCTGAGTTCTTTAAAGCCAGCGGAGATGACTTGGTAAATAACATCCACCAACTCATAACCCAAATTTGGTCGGAAGAAAGTATGCCTGAAGAATGGAACCTAAGCCTCGTTTGCCTGAACCACAAAAAAAGGAGACCCTCTGAACTGCGCCAACAACAGAGGCATAAGTTTCCTCAACATCGCTTACAAGATCTTATCTGCAGTAATATGTGAATGCCAGGAACCGTTTACCATCAACCTGATCGGTCTTTATCGGTGTGGTTTTTTGTTTTGGACAGGAAAGTCCACATCCGATCAAATTTTCATACTTCGGCAGATCCTGGATAAAAAACAAAAAGCCCAAATCGATACCTGGCACCTATACATCGATTTCAATGCCGCATACGACAGCATTTATAGAGACGAACTGTGCAGAGTCATGTCTGCTTTTGGTACACCGCCAAACTTGTCCGTTTGTGTAGGATGACGATGTAGGATTCTTGCTGCTCCATCAGTGTCGGAATCGACCTCACCGACTCATTCTTTACCAAAAAAGGACTTCATGACATGACTTCTTCAATTTAATTCTTGAGAGGATTGTGCAAAACTCCCAATCCATAACAGAGGCACAATTTTCCGAAAATCGTTGCAACTCCTAGCATACACCGACGATATTGACAGCTTTGATAGGACACAACGTGATATCATAGCCCCGTTTGCTAGTATAGAGAAGGTAGCGGCAAAAATGGGTTAACGAGTTAATGAGGGCGACAAAGTATATGCTGTGATCACGAAATGACACAAAACATCGACCATTGGACAGGATGTCACGATTGACGTACGGGAATTTTTCTACCTCGGTTCCGCTAGTAACTCTGGCATCAACATCTCGTCAGAAATTAAACGAAGAATTACTCTTGCCAACCGCTGTTTCTTCGGGCTAAGAACGCAATTCTGTAGAAAAGCCCTCACTCGAACCACTAAGAAGATCCTTTATAAGACCCTGGTCATACCAGTTCTGCTCTACGGCGCTAAAGCATGGATCGTCTCAAAAGCGGATGAAGAAATCCTTGGGCGACTCGAGAAGAAAATTCTTCGAAAAATCTTTGGTCACGTTTGCGTTGACGGGCTATGGAGGAAAAGATTCAACCAAGAATTATACGAGCTGTACATCGAAATGCTCCGAGTCAAAAAATAACTCCGCATTGGACGTTTAAGATGGCTAGGACATATAGAACGAATGAATACCTGTACTCCGGATCGCACAGTCTTCGATTTCCAGCCAGACGACGGACGTAGTACAGGAAGACCTCGCCTTAAGTGGCACGCATAAGTAGAAACCGACATCAACCAAATTGGAGTGCGCAACTCGAGGCAGTTAGTTAAGGACCAGGCTAATTGGAGAGGCATATTGGCTTAGGCGCAGGTTCATTCCTGACTGTAGCGCCACTTAAGTAAGTAAGATCTAAGCAGGCATTGAAAGTTAGACTACCGACACCACAAGCTTCTAACATTACAAAAGGTCTTCAGTTAGCTATTCATTGAAAGCGCAGCAATTAATCCAGGACATGGCGATATCCATCTTTTGTCTTCTCTTCCTGTATAGAAGACCGAAGATCGAAGATGGAAGACCGAAGACCGAAGACCGAAGACCGAAGACCGAAGACCGAAGACCGAAGACCGAAGACCGAAGACCGAAGACCGAAGACCGAAGACCGAAGACCGAAGACCGAAGACCGAAGACCGAAGACCGAAGACCGAAGACCGAAGACCGAAGACCGAAGACCGAAGACCGAAGACCGAAGACCGAAGACCGAAGACCGAAGACCGAAGACCGAAGACCGAAGACCGAAGACCGAAGACCGAAGACCGAAGACCGAAGACCGAAGACCGAAGACCGAAGACCGAAGACCGAAGACCGAAGACCGAAGACCGAAGACCGAAGACCGAAGACCGAAGACCGAAGACCGAAGACCGAAGACCGAAGACCGAAGACCGAAGACCGAAGACCGAAGACCGAAGACCGAAGACCGAAGACCGAAGACCGAAGACCGAAGACCGAAGACCGAAGACCGAAGACCGAAGACCGAAGACCGAAGACCGAAGACCGAAGACCGAAGACCGAAGACCGAAGACCGAAGACCGAAGACCGAAGACCGAAGACCGAAGACCGAAGACCGAAGGCCGAAGACCGAAGACCGAAGACCGAAGGCCGAAAACCGAAGACCGAAGACCGAAGACCGAAGACCGAAGACCGAAGACCGAAGACCGAAGACCGAAGACCGAAGACCGAAGACCGAAGACCGAAGAAATAAGACCGAACACCGAACACCGAACACCGAACACCGAACACCGAACACCGAACACCGAACACCGAACACCGAACACCGAACACCGAACACCGAACACCGAACACCGAACACCGAACACCGAACACCGAACACCGAACACCGAACACCGAACACCGAACACCGAACACCGAACACCGAACACCGAACACCGAACACCGAACACCGAACACCGAACACCGAACACCGAACACAGAACACCGAACGCTCCACAGCCATCCGTCATCTTGTAATCTGTAACATGCCAATTGAACGGTTTTAAGTTTCGTTAGGCGATGCTTAGTGAAAATGGAATTTCTGGCATTTAAGGCTCATAAAGTCCTTAAACCTAGCTTCTTCATCCATTTGTTTGTTTGTGTTTTTTTTTTCATTTTTGAGATAGAGAATGGGTCCTCCTGATTTGCGCCGCGCCGCAGTGGACGCTTTGTATTCAAAAGCATTAACCTATAGATATCTAGACCACTACAACCACAGTGGACTTAGGTTTAACGTTTCGTTCTAGCCTCATGCTGGGAGGATCTTCTTCTAAATAAAAGGGAGGCGACCATTATCATTGCTTGTTGATAATGTCTCCACTGGTCATTATATGTACCGAAGGACTGATCGGTCTGTTGCATTAGCTTAAGTATTCTCCAACAGGAAGCAAGGTCAGCTAAAATATTTGTCAACAGCTGGATTTGAATAGGTCTTGCATATACCGTTTAGTCAGTGCTGATCTTCATCTTTATTTTACAGATCTTTAGATGCTTGTTTAAGGCCCTTTTAAGGCAGTTAATGACCAATATTTACGTGGGATATATAGGGCCCACTACCTGATCATGACATCCTTAACATTCAGTCGGAAATTCATAGTAAACTACGCTGCGATCGTCAAACCACTGAGTGATTTTGTTTGACCAACACGCGGTTACTGAGGTGTATAGCACATCATCGCGAAATTATCGTGATCGCACATAATTTTTCTGCGGAGATTGTTGAGAAAACTTATTGCATTCCGGAGCTGTCGTCGAGGGTTGGAAGTTTTGTGAAAAGTTACGTAGAGTGTATCATGGCAGAGAGAAAGGCAGAATAATGAAGATCGGCCATTGCAGAAGTGTCACATCGAACATGCTGGACCAATGGAGGCGACGAAGAAGTCTGTCTGGTTGTATCCCACAAGGTGTATAACTAGGTGATGAAGTGATTAATCGTTTGGGAATCCAAGACGGGTAATGACGGTCAGGGGTAGTGCACAGCTTTTACAGCTGGAATATCTAAGCAATATTGCCGGGAGAAGGACATCGTACACCTTGTTATTGCCATAGGAATTCCACGTGGAAATGGACAAGTTGAGCGAATGAGTCGTATGCTTGTTCCAATACTAACTAAATTGACCCTTGCAGACCCTAATTGTTGGTATAAGCACATAGAGCGGGTGCAGCAGCTCATCAATAATACTGCACCTATAGGGTACTCCTATAGAATACCCCATTCAGAATTCTAACAGTACTCGAGACTAGAATTCCTTCTAGGCGGGCGATTCTCCATCAAGATATCATTGTGGAACTAGATCGGAATAGGGACGACGAGATAAGGCTCGAGAAAATATCAGTCGAATACAGCGAGAGAATGTGGACCAAAGTTTTCGACGGCGAAAATAAGCCGGGACGCATAAGATCAAAGATTTGGTTGCCGTGTGAAGGACTCAGTTTGGGCCAAACGTTAAATTAAATTCGAAATACTCGGGGCCCTATAAGTTGACAAGACTTCTCAAGCAAGATCGATACGAGGTTGCGAAAGTAGGAGACCGCGCGCAACGTCATCAGCCGCAGACAGCATGAAGCCGTTTGGTAGGCTAATCGGGATGAGTGACTTTTCAAAAGGGCCGAATGTTGGATATAGAGGTCAATGGAATCGGCCATTTAAGCTCGAAAAATGTCGGTCCTGCAGCTTATTTGTTTGTGAGATGGCAGATCAGTTTTCATTGATACCTGACCATAGATATATTCCAGGGAATTGCAATATTCGGAAGATATGGAATAATCATACCAATCCAAGGGGAGGTTCATTTGTGATTTCAATTTATTACCCAACATGCTATCGGCAGATCTAAGGGCCTCCCAGAATGCATAAATGTACCTGACGCTTGTAGCTGAGTCAGAAGTTAAAAATAAGGCAAACCGTTAAGCGCTTACACAATGTCAATCTGAAGTTGTATGAATGGCAACTTCGTGCTAGAATTGTACCGCTCTTTTGACAGCGAAATAAGATACAAGCAACAGAAACGCATTCTGGGTGGCCCTTAACAGATGAAGTATGGCTGCAGCGTAGATGGTCACCAAACATATTTCGTCCAGTCAAAGCTGAATTGTGAAAATCCTAAAGAAATTTATTTCGCTTTATGGACCGCACATTAGCGCTACCATGGGTATTACCAGAGGACAGGGTCTAATAGGAAATTACACAACAAGACTTGGGCTTAACGGAAATATCATCTGGATAGATGAAAGGAAGTATTGTGAGACGAGTCGTCAGCATCTTTATATCTGGTGAACCTTTCTTTATTTCAAAATGGCCTTAAGCTAATTAAAGTTTAACCTCCTTTCCTACTACTTTGCGATTAGTCGAGCATGGAAGTGGTAGCACCCCTTCGATTTATTTAGAGCTTCGGGTGGTCCTAAAAGCAATAGAAAGCGATCATTTTTATGATTCATATGGTAAAACAATAAATTATTCCAAGTGAATTGTCGAACTACCTACATTCACTCTAGATCTCCGTACAGATACTTCCATCGACCAGTGTACCGTTGCTTATCCTTTCGTTGGTTTTCAATTTTGTTTAACATTGAGGCATTTGTATCTTTTGTAGATCGTGCACCACATATGAAATGAAAACGTGCGCTTCTCAGGCTGAATCCCTTCTGTTTGTCCTTGCTGTCATGTCACTCCTTCTAGTTATCCTAATCATGACGAATTGGATTACATACACGTGCATTGCTTCGCTTTTAGCAACTCGCTTACTCCAAGGCAGAGGAACTCATATCTTTCCGAACCTCCACAATCTATTTGCATTCTGAGCTCAGACATGCTCATCCTACGTGCTCCAAGTGCAATGCCAAAATTTGTTTAAACAATCAACAAGCGGTGATTAACATCGACGATTGTTGACACTCAAGCTGACGGAATAGTGACAAACCGTCACAAGGCCTTTACCAGGCTGTGTAAACAATCGGCTTTAATGGGTTTCAGTTTTTTTTTTTTATGGCTGAACTTGTGTCACACAGGTACACGTTCCACATATCTAATTAGAGCCACTTTTTGTGTTTTAACTAACACGAGCACATCTTGTGGTGCTCATTACCGATGGTAATAGATGTCGTCGTTGTTGACTGTGTATGTTAGGTGTTTGCTTTAGATTTTAGCTGCTCCTTCTGATTCAAGGTTGATAGTTAAGACGGCAGTATACCTGTCAATGCCAATGTTTTATTGCTGTTTGAGAATGACTGATGTGTTTATTGCCAAGGAGGTGATGTCTTTCGAAGGCTTAGTGGAGCTCTAGTTAGTGGTAGTACAATAAACTACGACGCAGAAGATCTGAGTAAGATTCCCAGCTGTACCTTTTCCAAAAATGGTATCCTACCTTGTAGACCTTCTACTTCGCAAGGCGAATCTTAATGCATCATTGACTTACATTGAGTATGTACAGAGCGGTCTTTGAGCATCCAAATCAGGATTGTTTTGTGCTATATAATTTGGCTGAAGTCTCTCCGTGGACACGACTTTATCCTTCAACGCTGATTTTGTTAAGCTTGATCATCGATTCAATCTAACACCATGTGTGGTCCTGAGGAAGGTGGTAAAAGCGGGCGTCTGACTGCATCAATCCTCAGAAACACATGTGAGCATGTATAGAAGTTTTAGTTTTTGAGATTTGACGTGATGCACAGCTGGAATAAGCTTTACTGCTCTCGAAGGTGGTAAAAGCAGGCGTCTGACTGCATCAATCCTCAGAAACACATGTGAGCATGTATTGAAGTTTTTGGTGGTGAAAATGCAGGATTGGACGTGATGCACAGCTGGAATAAGCTTTACTGCTCTCGAAGGTGGTAAAAGCGGGCGTCTGACTGCATCAATCCTTAGAAACACCTGTAAGCTGTATAGAAGTTTTTTGGGGTGAACATGCAGGATTTGACGTGATGCACAGATGGAATAGGCTTAAGTGCTCTCGAAGTTTCGTCAAAAGCCTTTTTCTAGATACGACTTTATCCACTTCCTCAGAGACTGACTGACTTTGTAAAACTCGATCATAAACTCCACCTTCGTCCTTTTGTGGTTCAAGTGAGTGTCGGGCAGCATCAATCCTCAGGAACACATGTGAGCCTGTAATGAGGTTTTTATTGGTGAACATGTAGGGCTCGTCCTAATGCACAGCTGGAATAGGCCTTGGTGCACTAATGTGCTCTCGAAGTTTCGTCAAAAGTTTCTTCCTACGACTTTATCCACTTCCTCGATGCTGACTATGTAAAACTCGATCATAAACTCCATCTACGACTCTGTGTGGTCCTGAGTAAGGTAGTTCAAGTGGGTGTCTGTGAGAATGTGTAGAAGTTTATGCGGGTTAACTCGCAGGATTTTACGTGATGCAATGAGGAAATGGTGGACTAATCGAATACTGGTGGCCAAGTTGTGACTATGTGATGTGCCACCCTGATGTTGGTACACAATGGCCTTATTATGTTGAATGAACTCCCGCAACAACAGTCCATTTGTTTGAGATTGGTGAGAAGACCAAAGTGTGCAAGGAAGTCGGCTCCGAAAATTTGAATTCATGTCGCAATCCAACGGTCAACCAATATGGAAGAGTCACCTCTGTTAAACGGAGATGACGAATAACACCGGCAGTTCCAACCACCCGACCTGAGTGAAGTGAGGATAGCAATATATAAACCCACGCTTATTAAGGCTTTCGGAAATGACGTCTTTCACGCTTAGCTTTATAAATCCGGCGGAGATGACTTGGTAAGTAAAATCCACCAACTCTATAAGACAAATCTGGTCGCAAGAAAGAATACCTGAAGAGTGGAACCTCAGCATCGGTTGCCCGATCCACAAAAAAAGGAGACCCTCTAAGCTGCGCCAACTACAGAGGCATAAGTCTACTCAACATCGCCTACAAGATCCTATCTCTCGTACTATGTGAACGCCTGAAACCGTTTAGCAACAACCTGATCGGCCTTTATCAGTGTGGTTTTAGCCCAGGAAGGTCCACAACCGATCAAATCTTTACACTTCGGCAGATCCTGGAAAAAATCCAAGGAGTCCAAATCGATACCCACCACCTATTTATCGATTTCAAAGCCGCATACGACAGCATTTATAGAGACGAACTATACAGAGGTATGTCTAGTTTTGGTATACCGCCCAAACTCGTCCATTTGTGTAGTATGACGATGGAGAATTATCGCTGCTCCATCAGGGTCGGAAACGACCACACCGATACATTCGACACCAAAAAAGGATTTATTCAAGGCGATGTGCTGTCATGTGACTTCTTGAATTTAATTCTTGAGAGGGTTATGAAAAACTCACGAGCCAACACCAGAGGCACAATTTTCCAAAAACCAGTACAACTACTAGCATACGCCGACGATATTGACATCATTGGTCGGACCAAAGTGATGTCACAGCCACGTTTTCTAGTATAGAGAAGGAAGCGGCAAAAATGGGTTAATGAGGGCAAGAGTAAGTATATGCTGTCAACACGAAGGACACAACATTGACAAACTGGACAGAACGTCTCCATTGACAGATATAGCTTTGTGGTAATTCAGGACTTTGTCTATCTCGGCTCCGCTATTAATTCTGACAACAACATCTCGTCAGAAATTTAACGAAGAATTACCCTTGCCAACCATTGTCTCTTTGGACTAAGAAGGCATTTTAGTAGTAAAGCCCTCACTCGAACTACTAAGGAGATCCTATGCAAGACCCTGATCATCCCAGTCCTGCTCTACGAAGATGAGCATGGACCGTAACAAAAGCGGATGAGGAAATCCTTGGGCGATTCGAGAGGATAATTCTTCGAAAAATCTTCGGTCCCGTTTTCGGTGATGGGCTATGAAGACGAGGATTCAACCAAGAACTAAACGAGAACCAAACGAGAACTAATGGACACCAATATTCCGGCTCGCAGAGTCCTCGATTCCCAGCTTCGGTCCCGTTTTCAGTGATGGGCTATGAAGACGAGGATTCAACCAAGAACTAAACGAGAACCAAACGAGAACTAATGGACACCAATATTCCGGCTCGCAGAGTCCTCGATTCCCAGCTAGACGTTGGACGCAGTAGAGGAAGACCTTGCTTTAAGTGGCGCACAAGCAGAGACCGACCTTAACCAACTTGGAGTGCGCAACTGGAGGCAGTTATCTAATGACCGTGCCAATTGGAGAGGCATGTCGGTTGAGGCTCAGGTTCATTCCGGACTGTAGCGCCACTTAAGTAAGTAAGTGTTCGTACGAGAGACAATTATCGTTAATTCCGCCATTTTGATACCAAATTCTCACGCATTG
Source organism: Rhingia rostrata (assembly GCA_949824845.1). NCBI lineage: Eukaryota > Metazoa > Arthropoda > Insecta > Diptera > Syrphidae > Rhingia > Rhingia rostrata. The sequence goes on along the minus strand of OX463755.1, from coordinate 24,946,822 downwards.
GTTATTGCAACTTGTGATATCGTTCATTGAACCCGTTCAATGTCGTTAAAGACGGCGAGTTTATGAGAAAGATCGCAAAGATTGCCAAAGGAACGTTTTCCTAATGTTCGATGTTCTTGCCCTTGACAAGGAGTTTACATAGGAGATGGACTAGAGTTTCCCTCTCCACTACCTCCTTACATCTGCGATAGTTGGTGTTACTTTAAAGCATGATCCCCGATAAAGCAGTATCTAGTATTGATCGTTTCCACCCTAGATACCTGCTTACAGAACCTTCTTATATGGCTGTGTTTCCATGTCATGGTTGTAACGTGGCCACATACATCTTGATATGGTATACCCGGTGAGGTTTCTCCATCTTTGCCAGGTTGTATTAAAAAGTGGTGCTCGAAATGATGATATCTACTCAGCTGGAGTGAGACATCTATATATAATCCGGCTTAGGCATAAACTTGAAAGATTTCATTCATATGTGTCAGTATAACCTGGAACTCATATTTGCGTGACTTGTACCGCCGTACATTCGTTTGAAGCCCTTGATGGATAACATACCCCACCCTACAATAAAGACGTTAATAATACAACATTTCTCCTGTAATTCCAGCTGGGATGTCCTTGAATAATCCCGGAGATACAACGAAATTTTTAGTTTTGGTTAACCTGAGTAGGTATCTGCACCGACTCCAGATCTCGTCCTAAAAGGCCTCAATCAACATTACTGCTTCAAGGCCGTTTTTAAATGCAGAGTTTGCAATCTTTCGTGTCGGAAAACGAGGAGTGAAGAGCTTATGAAAAGTAAGTTTGTGATCAGGCTATTGGTGGGATGATTGGTCAATTCTGCAGGAATAGAATCAAAGATGTTACTAGGTCCATGTAATGCATAGGTTGGCAAGAGTAATTCTTCGTTTGATTTCTAACGAGCTGTTGTTGTCAGAGTTAATAGCGGACCCGATGTTGAAAAGTTGTATCTGTCGATGGTGAGATCCTGCCTAATTCGTCGACGTTGTTTCTTGTTAACTGCAAATATTTGTCTTACCATCATTTACGTTTGAGTCCATTTTGCCACTTCCTACTCTAAAATAGCAAGCGTGGGTTTGACATTTCGTTGACTATAACCATGTCAATCGTCAGCGTTTGCTAGTAGGTTCACAGTTTTATGAATGATTATGGCGTTGGCACGGTGTTTTTGCAGAATAAAGTTGAATAAGTCAAATGGCCTGCCAAAAGCCATTTTTGGCATCGAATGTTTCATTAAGGTCATTGCAGACCCTAATAGAGTTGGGAGAACTCTTCATCTTCAACCTGTGTAAACCTACTAAAGTTTGACATGGCTCTGTATAGTCGTCTCTGTAAATGCTGTCGTTTGCGGCTTTGAAATCAATGAAAAGGTGGTGAGTATCTATTTGAATGTATTTTGGATTTCCCAAGATCTGCCGAAGATCTGTGTGAAGATTTGGCCAGTAGTGAACCTTTCTAGCTTATAACCAGACTTATAAGGGCAGATCAGCTGGTTGGTAAACGGTTTCAAGGGTTCACATATTATGAGAGATAGGATCTGTCGCCGATGTTGAGGAGACTGATGATTTTGTACTTGGTTGAGTTAAGAGGGTCTCCTTCCTTGTGGATTGGGAAAACAATGCTGGAGTTCCATTCTTCAGCTATACTTTCATTCGACAGATTTTGATAATTATTCCGAATGATACTTGCAAAATCATCTCCACCGTCCTTGTACAGCTCGGCAGCTATCCCGTCATTTCCATTATCATTGCTTAGCTTGATTGTAGAAATATCCCATTCCTCATATCGTTTATGTCTGCTGGTTTAAAGTTTTTACTATCGTTGGCAATCTCCATTTCTGTTACTCGGTTGCTTAAGCTCTATGGATCAATGAAGCTCTGAGAACCCACTCGTCAGCCTTTCGCTATAATCTACCTAATGCTACAAATAGCATCCATTTGCATTGTGCAGCTTATCTAAACTGTTTGGATCTTGTGTAAAACAAAAAGCTCTGCAGGGATTACACACCCAAACATAACTGGTTGTAAGATGAAAGCTAAGCCCTTGTAACTGTGAAACCTGTTGCAGCAAGAATTTAAAGTAATAAAACATCTCAACTGGGTATGATATCTACTCATGTCAGTAACAAACTCTCACCATAATGATCCCGGATCTCAAACCACGCTCACACAATTCATCACCCGGATCTGCAAAAAATAACCTGCCACTGGTTTACCCAAAAAGGTCACCAAATGTCATTCACTTGTAAGCAACCAACATGTAACTCACGAGGCTTTTATTAAAGATCAGATCAAGGCTTTTACTCACATCACAGCGGCATTGTTTTCGAAAGTCTCTCACAGTTCGCAATCTGCATAGAAACGGAGTCATGCGCAGTCATTGGCATTCTAGACATCAACAGTCGGCTTCTTGTTTACGATGACGAGGATGGTGATGTTGGTGATGATGATGATGATGATGATGATGTGGTCATGGACACTGCGCATACTTTTCAGTGACCAGACGTCATACTGGCTGAGTCACTCGTAACTTATCCCGTCCCATCTGCAGTGAGTGCATCAATTAGAGATTCCATAGGCATTTAGCGATGCCATGAGATACAATATACATTATAATGGATGTAATGGATGGCATGCATGGATCGCGATATGCGGTGGATGTGGTACTGTTAGAAGCTCTGCTGACTCGAGACAGCACTTTCGAAATGATGTGTTGATGTATGACAACAATTAGCACGGGAATTATAATAACTGAGCCGACACGCAAGTAGGCCTGGGATTATGCGATCTTGGTACCACCAATCACTAAGACGGTATTGGAACGCTACACGATCCTATTTCAAAATTGCACGTTACAATAACTCCAAAACTTCAAGAGTAAAAAAGAAGAAACTCAGAACCAAAATCTCCTTAAGAAGACTTCTATACAGTATGTGTGCCCGTTTGGGGATTATCCATTCAATATTGGTCATTGGTCAGATGCCGACGAAATGGGCATTCGCATCGCGGTGAACAAAAAAGTTTAGATGAAGATAACGGGTGATCCAAGTAGAGATACTTTTTTCAATAGCCTTTTTTGACAGATCACGTGTGAGTCGTGTCATGCTGTCATGTTATTTTTGTTTAGTATTGTTTGGCATTTCATAATGGAAAGACTTACGCGTGAACAACGTTTACAAATTGTTCAACTTTATTATGAAAATTCACGTTCTGTGAGGAATGTGTTTCGTGCACTTCGCTCAACTTATGGTCAACATAATCGGCCTACTGAGCGTACTATTCGCAACACCATCACCCATTTTGAGACCCAGCATTCACTATTGGATAATACTCGACCGAATAGACCACGTCCAGCACGCTGTGAAGGAAATATAGCGGCCGTAGCTGAGAGTGTACACGAAGACCGTAGAGAGTCGATTCAGCGCCGTTCGCAGCAACTCTGACTGACGTATGGAACGACTTGGCGCATTTTACGTCAAGATCTTAAATTGAAAGCGTACAAAATACAGCTTGTGCAACAACTGAAGCCGCTCGACCTTCCCAAGCGACATCGCTTCGCTCTATGGGCTCGTGAAAAGTTCCAAGAAGATCCGACGTTTTCGAGGCAAATTTTGTTTAGCGATGAGGCCCATTTCTGGCTCAATGGGTATGTAAACAAACAAAATTGCCGCATTTGGGACAAAGAGCAACCTGAAGAGATTGAAGAACTGCCACTTCATCCAGAAAAAACAACGGTTTGGTGTGGTTTGTGTGCCGGTGGAATCATCGGTCCATATTTCTTTAAAAATTATGCCGGTGCGAACGTAACCGTCAATGGCGACCGTTATCGTGCCATGATAACCGACTATTTGATGCCTGAAATTGAAGCTCGTGATCTCGGCGACATTTGGTTTCAGCAAGACGGCGCCACTTCCCACACATCGCATCAATCAATGGACTTATTGAGAGAACATTTCGGTGAGCACATAATTTCACGTTTTGGGCCGGTCGATTGGCCACCAAGATCGTGTGATATCACACCGTTAGACTTTTTCCTGTGGGGATATGTAAAGTCAAAAGCTTATGCCGACAAACCCGCTTCGATTCAGGCCTTGGAGGAAAACATCACGCGTGTCATTCGCCAGTTACCAGTCGAAATGCTCGAACGAGTGATCGAAAATTGGACTCACCGGATGGATCATCTGCGACGTAGCAACGGCCAACATTTGATAGACATATTCTTCAAAAAATAAATGCCAAAGAATGCTCTTTCAAATGATAATAAACATTCTCCATTAAATTTGAATTTTCTGTGTTTTTTTCTTTAAAAAAGTAGGGAACCTCGAAACGGATCACCCTTTAAATAAATTAATTTTCTTGAGAAAATTAAGAACCAGTGGTCATTTTTTTTTAATGAATTTGTGATTTAAAGCATAAAATACAATTCTAGACTTTTATTGGGTTACAAAAAAAAAACAAAAAGTTGTTTTTTCTGGCGCGTTATCCTGATTGCAATAACTGGCCCTTATAATACGGAAATATAAAATGGCCAACGGAAACAGTAATTTATGTACAAACGGTTGGTAATAGTTAATTCATCTCAATTAATACATTCGCCTCTTCCCACAGGTGTTCAGTCATAAATCCATTCTGTTCATTGAACACATAATTCAACTTCTGACCCGAATCCCAGCTCCCAATTTACTGCGTTCATTTACCACCAAAAACCTCACGTTCTACGTGCAGCCTGTCATCGTTCTATTATCGCTAAAGTCACCAATTAAAGTACATAATTGCGTTACGGTACAATTACAATTCTGCGTTTTTTTTCGTAAAAATAATTAATGGCAATCAACAGAATAGGGCTTATCCCTAAATACGAAAATAACTGCACCTAGCCACAGATTATAATTCACAGCATTAATTAACACGTCCCAACCCTAGCTCTAGCCTTAGCCCACAGAATTATTTCCAGCGATTTGTTAGCATTAGCCTATCCCGAATGTGTACCAAGTGCACTTCCACTTCATAAAGTTGCGAAATGCCACACCTCACAGCTCTGTGCAAGCCCAATTGGAGTTCCGCTGCATGCTGTTTGTAAACAGAAGCCCCTAACCACAGCGCACAGAGTTTATAAAAATAAATTCGATTTGAAATTAATATTCTCGGCGAATACAAATAACACCCGAACCCGCCGACTACTGGCGGGACGGGACCTGGGACTGCATGGGGATCATCTGTTATATTCAAGGGTGGTCCTCGCCAGCTATACAGAACCGTCGACAATGTTTTGATTAGATATGCAACATTGTGTTGCATCAGATCGAGACCGAAACCGATGCATGGAGCTGGATTACTTCATTGCACAGATGTTCCTTTGTAGTTTGCTTCGCTTGGTGAAAACCCTCTGCCAATCGAAGGTCCACTAAGCGCCTTATCGCTGTTTTTGCAACTCTGGCAGTGAAAATGTCAACAAAGACCGGAACGGTAAGAAATCACTTTGAGTCATTATAGAGTGGGTGCCTTGAACGCAGAGTATGATCACATCCAAGTTCTGAGCTTCCGTCTTGGCAATATAACCACCTCCTCCTGGGTGGTAATTGTTTACTTTGTGTGGTTAGTTCATTCGTGCTATCGGGTGATGTAAGAAGTTTATGGACATACCCAGCTTGGTTGCGCTGGTTGATGAATACGAAATTCGGAAGGGCGCATTGCATTTAGTGGGGAGGAGTGTGTTTGTGTGTGTGTGTTAACCGATTGGGTAATTGAAAGCAATTCCCGAGTTAATGTGGTGGCAGAAGAATGCAGTTCCACTAAATTGGTTGGATATATTGACGGATGGCTGGGTGAATAGCAATAAGGCAGCGTCATTAAAATGCCAGATATTGGAAGCGATAAAAGTGTTATAACACTCTTCTGTACAGCCCTCTCATTCCATTGGGGGATCATTATGGTAAATTGGGCTTTCAATCGAAATGATGTTTCGGGTGATTGATAGAACTCATGTCAGCAGTCGATTTATGAAGATTTTTTTGTTAAGAGTGGGTGAAGTATTCTTTTGCGAAGTATTGGCGATTGATTTGATTTTTTTAATTGGCTGTGCAAGTTTGGTTGTTTTCACTGCCACCCTTAATCAGAATTGATAGCTAGAACACAAAATGATGAAACCGACTTATTCGCTAGAATGTTCCTTAAACAAGTTCAATATGAAACTCGGAACAGACGGTGCCATAGCACGTACCGTAATATAAAACATATTTTTTTTGCACGATGGCGGGACTTCCTTTTTTATGCCGACTCCGAACGGCTAGGTTGGGATAAGCTTCCCTCGAAAATCGTAGGTTTTGTCAGTGATAGGAGGGCTAGTGAAAAATTACTAAGGTGTTCCTACGTTTGGGAATCGAGCCCATACCACAGAGCCCTCCACGGATGCCTACTTAATTACTTAAGTGGCGATATAGTCTGGAATGAACTTAAGCCTCAACCAACATGCCTCTCCAATTATCCCGGTCCTTAGCTAACTACCTCCAGTTGCGCACTCCAAGTTGGTTGAGGTCGGTTTCTACTTGTGCGCGCCACTTAAGGCGAGGTCTTCCTCTACTGCGTCCGACGTTTTGCTGGGAATCGAAGACTCTGCGATCCGGAGTACTGCTATTCATTCGTTCTACATGTCCTATCCATCTTAAACGTCAAATTTTGAGTTATTCGACCAGGGGCATATCGCATAGCTCGTATAGTTCTTGGTTGAATCTTCGTCTCCATATCCCGTCAACGCAAACAGGACCAAAGAATTTAGAAGAATTTTTCTCTCGAATCCATGCTTCAGCACCGTAGAGCAGGACTAGGATGATCAGGGTCTTATAAAGGATCTTCTTAGCAGTTCGAAGGGGGGCTTTACTACCGAATTGCCTTCTTAAACCGAAGAAACAGCGGTTGACAAGAGTAATTCTTCCTCGTTTTCTGACGAGATGCGGAACCCAGATAGACAAACTCCCGTACTACCTTAAAGTTATATCTGTCAATGGTGACGTTCTGTCCAATTCGTCGGTGTTGTGTGTCCTTTCGTGCTGACAGCATATATTTTGTCTTGCCCTGATTTACTGCTAAACAAATTTTTGCTGCTTCCTTCTCTAAACTAGCAAGCGTTGCTATGATATCACGTTGAGTCCTACCAATGGTATCAATATCGTCCGCGAATGTTAGTAGTTACACCGACTTTTGGAAGATTTTGCCTCTGGTGTTGGCTCGTGAGTTTTCCACAATCCTATCAAGAATCAGATTGAAGAAGTCACATGACAGCGCATCGCCTTGCCTAAATCCTTTTTTGGTATCGAATGTGTCGGTGAGGTTGTTTCCGACTTTGATGGAGCAGCGAGAATTCCCCATCGTCATCGTACACAAACGGACTAGTTTTGGCGGTATACCAGAACTAGACATAGCTCCGTATAGTTCGTCTCTATAAATATTATCGTAAGCGGCTTTGAAACCGATGATTAGGTGGTGGGTATAGATTTGGACTTCTTGAGTTTTTTTGCAGGATCTGCAGAATTGTGGAGCATCAGTTGTGGACTTTCCTGGCGTAAAACCACACAGCTGAGGGCGGTTCGTCTCTATAAATATTATCGTAAGCGGGTTTGAAATCGATGATTTGGTGGTGGATATAGATTTGGACTTCTTGAGTTTTTTTGCAGGATCTGCAGAATTGTGGAGATCTCATCAGTTGTGGACTTTCCTGGCGTAAAACCACACAGCTGAGGGCCGATCAGATTGTTCGTAAACGGTTTCGTTCACATATTATGGCAGATAGGGTTTTTTAGGCGATGTTGAGGAGACTTATGCCTCTGAAGTTGGCGCAGTTTAGAGGGTCTTCTTTTTTATGGATCGGGCAAACGATCGAGGTTCCATTCTTCAGGCATACTTTCTTCTGACCAAATTTGGCTTATGAGTTGGTGGATGTTACTTACCAAGTAATCTCCGACGGCTTTATAAATCTCAGCGCGAAGGCTGTCATTTCCGGAATTCTTATTGGGCTTGAGTTTACATATTGTTATCCTCACTTCAGTCGGGTCGGGTGGTTGGCAGTTTTCGGTGTCTTTTCCTTCTGCCTAACAGCGGAATGTTGTTCGTCGTCGCCGTTAAACAGTCTGCAGAAGTGGTTCTTCCATATCCTCAGCATCGAATGTGTCTCAACTGCGATATTTTCTTCTACATCTCGACAGGATTCTGTTAGAGCCTTGTCTTGGCCTTGACGTTTTACACTTTGGTAAAACTTGCGAACATTGTTCCTGGAGTGGCATCTTTCTTAATCCTCTATCGCGCGCTTTTCTTGTCCTTCTTCTTTCTTTCTGAAAAGCTCGTGTTCTTCCCTTTTTCTCTGCCTATAGAGCTCAATGGCAGCTCTCGTCTTCACCTGCAGCTTAGTCTTGTAGGCCTCGTTCTTTGCTGCGAACATATGTCACATCCTCAATAATCATCATAATAAAGGTCACACGAGTCGTTGTAAAAAGCACATTAGTGCTACTTGGGTTCATGATGAATCGCCACCTCTACCTACCAACCGAGGCTCGTTTCATATAAACGACCGACAAGACATGCTGTTTCAGCTCACAGACACACTGTCCATCTAACAACGACACGAGCAACGTAATTCCATTTTTTTTTTGTTACAGAACAAGGAAGCAATGGAATGAACTTTGACAATACACAATCTATGGAACTTTGTCTACCCCGCTTTGTTTTTAACTCTGACAACAACATCTTCTCAGAAATTAAACGAAGAACTACACCCTCCAACCGATTCTTCGGTCTATGAAGGCAGTTCAGTAGTATAGCCCTAACTCGAGTTCTAAGAAGACCCAAATAAGATCCTGATCATCCAAGTCCTGATCAATGGCGCTGAATCATGGACCGTGTCAAAGGTGGATAAAGAATTCCTTTGTCCCGTTGGCGTTCATTCCCGGACAGAAGTCGCGCATAACTAGAAACCAACCTCAACAAACTTGAAGTACGCAACTGCAGGCAGTTAGCTAAGGTCTGATGTAATTGGCGTGGCATGTTGGTTGAGTTCTTGGAACTTATTCCATTGTTCACTTTCTTATTGAGATCCTTGTTTCAGGCAATATGATGTCAATACTTGTGCCGAGGAAGTAGGTAAGGTAAGGTTGGTGGGTTCCTGAGGTAGGCGGTTTGGGTCTTTCCTCATCACACTCAGGTCAATATAGACCCATTGTGACGCCCGTTGGGGATCCACGTGTGTGGTTGCTTCCTTCATTTATCCTTTGCTGTCCAATGTTATAAGTCCCTTTCCACCCATCCAGATGTTGTTGCAAATCTGGAAAGATTAGATAGAGGAATTTCGGATAGATCCGTGAGGTTGTGGAAAAAGTATTTTCTCAAGGTTCTCATTTTTAATTGACTGAGGTTTGGGCAGTGGCACAGAAAGTGGAGGGTATCCTCGTGTATTTCTTCATCAACGCGGCCTCTACAAAGGTCATCATCTATAAGATGCAGTTTGTGGCTTTGAATTATCCTGTAGCCGAGAAGAATCCCTTCTAGTGTTGAAACAGATTTCCTGTTTCTTTGGAGTAGTTTGTGGGTTCTGGCGCAACATCCTTTTAGATGTTTCACAGCTGTGGATGGAGTTTCACAAGTTTTTTGCGTTTTTAGTGTTTTCTGTCCCACCCGTGATGTGAAGTCATATAGTAGCGGTTTGACAGACTGGTCTGCCTCATCAATGCTTATGGCCGATCCTTTTCTCGCCAGTTCGTCAGCGATTTGTTTTCCCTGTGTGCGTCTGTGTCCGGGGACCCAGCAGAGCTTTACGTTATGTTGGCCATCAAGAACCTTTAGCTGTTCACGGCAAAGCTTCACAAGCTTAAAATCTATTTCGACAGCAGATATTGATTTTATTGCAGCCTGACTCTCAATAAAACCGGTGATATAATCTGGTTGTATTGCCAATATTGAGGTTGCCTTGAATGCATCTGCTACTGCCGATATCTCAGCCTGGAATACACTGCTGTGCTCGCGGAGACGAAAAGTGCTGTTTAGCTTTAATGGTTCTAAAGACACTCCAGCTCCAACGCCTACGTCCATTTTCGAATCATCAGTGTAGATGGATATGGTTTCGGTGCCCAGTTCGTTACTCTCCTATTCCTGTGGAAAGATGGTTTAGATTGGACTTTGAAAGTCAAAGTGAGGCAGCATGTAGTCAGATGATACAGCTGAGCCCAGATACCTGCTTAGAATTTGAGCGTTTCCTCCTAAGTTCATTCGTCAGCAGTTGAGCTGGCTGATTCTTAGAGCACTTTAGCTGCAGATTCTTGGATAAGAATTGTTTTTAGTCCCGTTGTTGGTGTGGTTCTCATTGCGCTAGTAGCACCCACGCATGCTATACTTTGGACCTTTGTATGACAATCCTTCAGATTGGTAAATTTATTTGTGGAATGTCACCAGACAAGTCCCCTATATGCTAATAAAGACCTTACAATGGACGTGTACATCCATAGGATAATCCCATGGTTTGGTCCCCAGGATTTTCCGAATATTCGGTTACAGCTACTGTGGCCTTTTTATGCGTTCGCACACGAGGCAGTTACAGAGAAAATTCTTCTGGGTATGGAACTATTCGTTCCTTATTCCTTTAAAAAAAATAGCAGGATCCAACAAACCAGTATTCGATGAGCAGCAGCAAAATAGAAAGCGTTTAGACAAGGAAGGGCAGATCGAACTGAAGAGAAAACGCTCATTTCCATCAACCAGCGAAACATAGGCAACCAAACAAAAGATCCCACAAAGAAGGCCTGACACCTCAAGAATAGGCTAGACATATCCAGAACGCATAATCCCACATTTATTTTTAGAACAAATTTGGAGCACTACTGATTCCAATTTGTGAATAAATAATAATTGCAAACAGCCGACATTTACACAATTATCGAGGTTTGCTATAAGTGTACACAATCAGAAGATGTATTGTTCCAATTGATTATATTCCCGCGCCAACACACACATGCACAATTCAGCGTGTTTATCTTCCAGTAATTACCTTGATTATTCAATTCTCGTAATTCCAATTAAATTCAAATATAAATCACATCATTCCAACCGGCCAATGCAATAGGTGCACTCTACCTTTCTGGCCCTAAAGTTGCATGCCCCCAGGCCACGACATTCACATCCCCACCGACGACATCCTAGCACTGTAACGTGTGTGGTTCTAAAATTGAATTCATCAACAAAATTAATTCTAATTGTATAATTGTCCTCACATTGTGAACGGTATACAGCGTCAAAGAGTCGATTTACTCTGGGAACTCAAGCCCGGGGATTTTCGCCTAATTGAAAGCGGGCTTTTCCGATTCACCCCGGAACGTGACAAATTTAAATTATTTTCTCGACGTTACGATTTTACGATGTCAAGCATATATTGCTAATTAAACTACACCGACCGGGATCGTTTTTCAAACGTTCCCGTAATGAATGGGCTCGTGTGGGTGGCTCTGGCATGGAATACGAACTTCGAGGTTTAATTGAGGGGAAAGTATTTAAAAAAAAAAATCATTTGGTGACGAAAAAAATGCCAATCAATGGATTATATGGCTCGTGATTTGGAATTTTAATATCTCTAGCTATTGAGTAGCTCATTGTTGTTATGCGGTTAGTGTTGATCTGTAAATTAATTAGCTCTGTTCGATTTAATTGCATGAATTTTGCATCATTAAGTGGAACGTGAATAAAGTCCTCTTTATATATCTTCATTATAAATCTCAAAGTGGTGACAGGGTTACTTTTAAACCCATTTTTTATTTACTTAAAATATTAACTTACTACTAGAAAAAAATGCTTAAATCTAACTTATCAATAACTGGTTTACTTAATCTAACTTATCGGCCCTTAGTGGGCGCTGTAAGCTTATATTTAGCTGTTTTATTTTGCCTTTAGGCTTATATTTGTCGGTTTTTTGGTTTTATATTTAATTTTAATTTACAAAGAAAAAATTTAAAACTTTGTTTAGTGACTTTTTTTTTGTTTTATATAAAAGCTTAATCTAGATTATATATAACTTAAGACTACTTAAACTACTTAAGCCTAACTTAAGACTACTTAAGCCTAACTTAAGACTACTTAACTACTTAAACCTAACTTAATTATAATCGGGGTGGCGAGCCCTCGTTGCGCATGCCCCGAGGGGTCGCCATCCTGATTGCGTCTTTCGGTCCCACGGCAGCCTGCGTTCAACCATATTGTACGCCAATATGGTGCACAATCCCCACCCCAGACCTTGTTCCTAATTTAAAATCTTACCTATGGAGTTGGACTAAAAGTCCGCAAAGTCCTGAGGAAGTGCAGAATCACCTTCCTCATATAGCCACCAGAATTCAGTGCGCTGTTTTGCAGCATCGATCCTATCGCGATCCAATACCGCCGTGCTAAAGCGGAGGAGCTCCGTAGCATTGTCGACGTACCCGTCGCGGATTAGCCGTTTGTCCCGCGCGTCACGATAGCGGTGGTATAAAACCGGGATACCGTTCCTGTCTTGTACTAACCCTAACGAATCGATGTAAATGAATGCTTCTGGTGGAATAAAGCCCGATATGAGCGTGCTCTCCATGTATAAATCATTGGGATAATAAGCCCCAAAGATCAGGCTGTTGTCGCTAGCCATCGCCCTTGCAGCGTGCCTTCGAGTCACCTTAATTAGGAAATTGTCAATTCTATTCAACTGAGCCCCATTGTATAGAACCTCGTTGCGATAATATTTTATGTACTCGGAGTCCGGCGTTCGGTACAATCCTAAGCAGGATCGGAGACAACGTCTCTCAAACAGCCGTATCCTTTCCATGTAGGATGGTGATACATTGAACCACACGGGACAACCGTAAGCGATGATCGGCCTTATGAGGGCCATGTAGCAAATGACTTTCACCCTTGAATCAAGTTGACTGCTATGAAACAATCTTCTTGTCAGAGCATAAGCCCCCCTAGCCCTGGCCAGACAAGCATCCACATTTTTATTAAAATACAGAAACTTGTCAAGCCAGATGCCAAGGTATTTGACTTCACTTCTCACCGCCAACGGCCGTCCATGCTGTCCCAGGATACACAATTTTTTCCAGTTTTTTCTGGTATCGTAAGAAGCCCTCTGCACTGGGGTCCTGAATAGAATTGTTTCAGTTTTTTGGAAATTGATCCTCAATTTCCAATCATCGCAATATCCCTTAATGTGATCGAAGTCACGTTGCAAAAGTGTGTTGATGACCTCGATTTTCGGACCTGATCTGTACGCCACTAGATCATCTGCGTACGCTATAGCGTGACTGAGGGAACCTACAAGATCACTTGTATAAATGTTAAACAATATCGGGGAGTTAACCGCCCCCTGTTGTAAACCGTTTTTAATTTCAAAGACTTTACTCGAAGTTACGTTGCCACATTTGACAACGAACTTCTTTCCCAAAAGCATTTCATAAATCATATATAGCATGGGTTTACGCATGCCCAGTCTGGTCAGCTTGTAGAAAAGCCCCTCTAACCATACGGTGTCGAAGGCCTTCTCAAAGTCAACCAGACAGGCCCCTGTGCACCCAAAATTCGGAGTCAGTGGCCTCAACGTTAAGAGCGCTACGTCCAATTTATAGTCGTCATAGTCGTCCTAGCAGATCAACAATTGAGCGTCTAGTGGAAAAATTTGAATCCACAGGCACAGTACAGAATGTTCCCTTGCCAGTGAGACAAAGAAGTGTCCGTAGTGTCGAGAATATTGCTGCCGCTGAGGCTTCAGTTGAAGAAAGCCCAAATGTGTCTCTCACATGTCGTTCTCAACGTTGGGCATCTCTGTGACGTCGTTGTGGCGAATTTTTGCGAAAAGATCTTGGCCTACATCCTTACAAGATTAAATTGACGCAAGAACTGAAGCCGCTTGACCACCAGAAGCGTCGTATGTTCGTGAATTGGACTGAGCAACAACTTGAAAATGATTCGGATTTTCATCGAAAAATCATCTTCAGCGATGAGGCTCATTTCTGGCTGAATAGCTTCGTTAATAAACAAATTATGCGGTCAGTCAGCAATCCACACGTACTCCATGAGTCATGATTGCATCCCGAAAAAATTACGGTTCGGTGTGGTTTATGGGCCGGCGGCGTCATTGGGTCGTACATCTTCCGTGATGATCAAGACCAGCACGTTACTGTGAATGGAAATCGCTACCATTCAATGATAACCGAATATTTTTGGCCCAAATTGGATGATATGGACTTGGAGGACATGTGGTTCCAACAGGACGGCGCCACAAGCCACACAGCGAATGCCACAATCAATTTATTGGAAACCAAGTTTGGAGAACGTGTTATCTCACGAAATGGTCCAGTCGCTTGGCCGCCTTGGTCGTGCGATTTGACGCCGATAGACTATTTCCTGTGAGGCTACGTCAAGTCTATGGTCTATGCCAACAAGCCAGCGACGATTGATGAACTTCATACGAATATCGAACCTGAAATTGCAGCAGAATCGGCCGATTTATGCTTTATGGTGGCCATGCAAAAGAAATCGAGTTCCATACATAATGGCATTGAACGTACTTTCACAGAAATAAAGAATTTCATTGATATCCAAAACCGTTTTTGTTTTATTTAAAAAAAACGTTTGTAGCGCTCCTATTGAAAAACCCTTTATCAATGAACCCCACCAACAATAAATTTATTTAAAACCCATTACCTGCCATTGTACTCAATTGAGTACAGTATTTTCGAAAATTTCAATTTGATTTTTTTCAAAAAGTAGGTTTTGATTTAAATTTCTTTCGAATTTATATCAATTATAGACATGTGGTTTGACACTTGGAATAAACTTGTTGAGGTTAAAAGTCATTTTCAAGTTTTTCCGATAACTTTAGTATGTATCCATAATTTTTGTTTCAAGCAGTTTTACACTTTTGACTTACATGCCAATAATCTATTGGTTTGGTTGGATTTTTTATCAAAGAACAAACTTTCAAACGAACTTACCAAAAAAAAAAAATTTTTTGTCCATGGTAAGTGGAATCCAAAGATGGTGTACTCAATTGAGTACACTGGCCAAAACTGTGCTAAATATTTTTTTTCTTTTTTCGGATTATTATTATTAGAAAAATGCAATTTTCAAAAATTAACTGCACCAGCTTTTATGGTAGGCGCTATCCAAAGCTCTGCATGGCTGTTGATGATATCCCAGATGATGGAAATGAAATAGACGTAGTAGTGATTCCGCCGGATGTTGATGTCCAAACTGACGAAGAGGATATATGTGAGGATGAGTTGTTTGATTCCCATATTCCTGTTGACATTCCTGGAGCGGTAGAGATTGAAATCAACGATGGGTTTGAAAGCGAAGACGACATTACACTTGCTCATATAAGGGAAGAATTTTTAGACAGTGGTGAGTCACAAAATAATGCTCCAAAATGGTCAAATCATGTGGCTTATACTACTGACATTAATGAAACGTTTTGTTATTTGGACAATTTGGCCAAAGTCAAAGAACAGTTGGAATTGAAAGACGAAATTCAAATTTTTGAACATTTTTTCGATGATGATGTGATGAATATAATTGTAGAGCAAAGCCAAATATACGCACTCGACACAAACTGCCACACATTCCAATTTACGAAAGAAGACTTGAAAAAGTTTGTTAGTATAATGCTTTTTTCTAGATACCACACGTTGCCTCAAGAATCATTGTACTGGTGCCTAGACGAAGATGCTAGATGCCCATTGGTAGCAAATGCCATGTCCCGAAATCGCTTCAAAGAAATCAAGCGCTTCCTTCCTGTGGCCAACAATTCTTCTCTGGAAAGATCTGATAAAATGGCTAAGGTTCGACCTTTGATGAAGGTCATTTGTAATAATTATCAAAAATGGGACTTTTTTCATGATAAACTGTCAATTGATGAGGCGATGGTTAAATACTTTGGTCATCACTCCGCAAAGCAATTTATACGTGGAAAGCCTGTTCGTTTTGGATACACGGAGTGGTTGCTTTGCAGTAGTGATGGATATTGCATTAATTTCGATGTATATTGTGGTGCCAACAATGTCAGTGTAACGAATAAGTGCTTACCTCTCGGATCGCGTGTGGTACTCGATTTGCTGGATGTAGTAAGAACGCCAAGTGATCACAGCGTATTTTTTGATAATTATTTCACCTGCCATGACCTCATGACAACCTTACGTAAAAAAGGATTTCGCGCAACAGGTACGGTTAGGGACAATAGAACAAAAAAATGTCTACTCAAATCCTTGAAGACGTTAATGAAAGCCAACCGTGGTTACTTCCATCACAAATTCGATAAAAACAATAACATCTTGCTCGTGCGTTGGAAGGATAACACTGCAACTAATTATGACACCTTGGAACCACTGGGTAAAGTCAAAATAAGGTCAACAACCCAAAAACAAAAAGTAGTCATTCCTCAGCCAAAACCATTGGTTGCTTACAACAAGGGCATGGGTGGGGTCGACCTTCATGACCAATTCGTAAACAATTACCGAATAAAAATATAGGGTAAGAAATGGTGGTGGCCATTGTTTACACATATGATCAACTCAATGGTGGTGAATGCTTGGCGACTCCATTGTTTGAAAACCAATGAAAATCGCAATCGTCTTTCCTTTGTACGGACCATAGCAAAAACTTATTTACGTTCAGGGCCTACAGTAAAAGTGCAAAATAAACCAAATGTTCCGAAATCTTTGGTTCGCAGTGAAGGGGGGCATTTCCCCAAAAAAATACAAAAGCAGTTACGATGCAGAATATGTCACAGCAGAGTTCGATGGATATGCGATAAATTCCAAATTACTCTTTGCATCGAAAAAAAAATGCTTTATAATATTTCACAATTCACAATAACAATTTGCACACATCTGGCCAGTGTACTCGTTTGAGTACACACCACTTTAAAACCCAAAGTTGAAAAAAAAAATGTTTAAACTTTGTATTTTTTGTCTTATATAACACTAAATAAATAGAGTATTTAAAAGGTTTTTTAATTGTCTTAATTTAAGAGGGGGTTGGTATCTAATGGGTTAAGTTCACAAAAACTAAATTTTGAGATTAAAAATAAACAGCCTACCCACTGAACACGTTTTCAACTACCCTTCCAACACCATATTGTTTTTCAAAATATTAACCGTTTCCAATACTCACCAATATTCCAAAAACTATATAAAATTCCATAAAAATAAAACACTGAAACGTTGTTCTTAAATTTTATGAATTCACTTTATTTCCCATTGCTTTCATTTCGGTTACAATGCACTATATTTCAATTAAATTTAATTTATTATACAATAATTGAACCTGATCTAATATTAGAATATTTTTTTATTTGTTATTAACAATCATAACAGTGAATATAGAAATTTATTTAAATCTATTTATTTATATAATTATTTTGCAATTTTATAAAATATTTGATTTTTATTTGTGTTATATAAAAAAACATGATTTAACATAATAAACATACACTCGATTTACTACATGTTATTAGATAAAAAGTAAACAATTGTTTTGCTATATAAATTTTTAAATTATTTTCTGCATTTTGAAAGCATTTTTATTTTTCTTATATAGCAGTACATTTATGCTATATTGTAGGTGTGTATATATATTTTTTTTTATTAAACTTTGATTTTTTAATTACATTACATAGTACATCGTTTCGATCGCTTATAACTAGATACTTTTTTTTCTAATAAAAATAATAAATGTGCTTATAACTTAAATTACAAAAAAAAAATGAAATCATAAAAATAAGAAGTGATGTCAACTAAATAATAAATGTTTCGAAAAACAGTGGGTGTATATCTATCTTAATTTTTTTAAATATTTATAAGAAAAATCTGTTCGATTGACTTATGGAAAATAATGATTAGATAAGGGAATACCATTAAAAATAAGAAAATTTAAAAAAAAATGGATCAATGGCATTAGTGTGGTAGTTTTCAAATAAATTTTTCTTAAAAGGGATCTAAAATCTATACTTTCACTTGTTTTATTGGGATACAAAGACGGTTGTTGGTTGGCATGGAAATATTTTTAAGGATCTGATGAAAATCTAAATCCAGAAAGGCGTTGTTTATAGAGATTTTGAAAATAAAATGAAAAAGTAGTTGCATAATTTTTTAACTCTAATGGATTTTTATAATTTTAAGAGAAAGATTTCAAAATTAAAATTATCAGCCCTTTTCGCCCCACAGAAAAAAATGATATGAAGGTAAGCCGAATCTGGAGTGGGTGAAGGTGTTTTCTTCGAGATGCTTAACCTAAGCATATCCTTTCGCCTTCTCGACCATTGTAGCGTTTTCCAGGTGGAAATCATGGCAATCAAAGAAGCCTTGTAGTGGCTGAAATGGAATGTAATATCCGCAATGCACATAAGAGTCTTCAGTGACAGCCAAGCGGCAATAAAATCCCTGGAAGTAATCTCGTTCAAATCGAAATCAGCCCACGAAGTCCAACTGTCTCTCAACGAGATGGCGGAGCATTTTACCATTTACCTTTTTTGGGTGCGGGCCACAGAGACATATCTGAGAATTGCAAGGCAGATGAGCTTGCCAGACAGGTCACAACCCTCGATATTCTACCGCCAGTAGACATGATAGGTATGCCCATCCCTACATGTAATCAGACTTGATGCGATCAAGAAAGCAAACCGCAGGTGGACCATTGTAGCGTTTTTCAGGCGAAAATCATCAAGATCAAAAGAGCCTTCTCCTGGCTGAAATGGAATGTAATATCCGCGATGCATATTAGCACTTTCAGTGACAGCCAAGCGGCAATAGAATCCCTGGAAGTAATCTCGTTCAAATCGAAATCAGCCCACGAAGTCCGACTGTTTCTCAACTAGATGGCGGAGCATTTTACCATTCACCTCTTTTGGGTGCCGGGCCACAGAGACATATCTGGGAATTGCAAGGCAGATGAGCTTGCCAGACAGCGCACAACCCTTGATATTCTACCACCAGTTGACATGATAGGTAAGCCCATCGCTACACGTAATTTACAGATCAGACTTGATGCGATCAAGAAAGCAAACCGCTTTCCGAAAAAACGGCACAACGTGTCAAATATCCATGCAACTCTGGCCTAACTTCAAGCAGAAGCTGTCCACCTGCTTGACAGCGCTGAACAGATCAAAGATCAGCACTTTTATCGGTGTCCTTACAGGTCACTGTCGGATAGGCCTACAACGCATGAAGACTAGGCCTCTTCAGCAATGATTTTTGCAGAAGCTACGTAAACGAAGAAGAGGGTAATGTACTACTCACCCTTTATGCTCTTGTCTAAAAAAATAAATAAATAAATTTATGGCGCAACAGGCTCGTTAATACCCAGGGCCTAGCTATCTTTTCACAACCATTCATGTGTGCGTGTGTACTTCTTAGCACGATGGCGCGATCTCCTGTTTTATGCCGACTCCGAACGGCTAAGTTGAGAAAAGCTTTTCATGACAATTGATGCTACTCGCATGATTTGTCAGATCACCATGAGAGGAGGGCCAGTGAAAAATTATTTAGGTGTTGCTACGGCTGGGAATCGAACCCAGACCTTCTGCGCTGCAGTTCATCGCACTAACCATCGCGCCACTGAGCCCACATGCTCTTGTCTTGCTCTCTCATTAAAAAAAGAAATTTCATCTGGGAGAGGACTCCTTCGACAATCTAGGTGAGCTGGCTAACATCAATTTCAGAAACCTAATTCGCTACAAAGTTACCTCTGAATGGTTTAAAAAGGCGAACGCATATAGGAAAGTCGACAGATCCACAACGGACCTTTATGTTCTAAGTGAGCCCGCTCATCGCATGCAGTCACTACAACCCAAGAGTATAGAACTGCGTAGAGTACACATCACAGACGCACTTACTCACGCGGGCGGTAAGTGCGAAGGGGAAATTTCGTCTGGTAGGACATTCTTGGATATACGAAAGACCTTCATACCAAGTGCTCCAATGAATGAAATGTTAAGTTTTGTTACTTCAGGATCGGAACTAGGAACCCCTCGCTTATTAGTTCAACGAACTAGATCACTGCACCAATCCAACCTCAACCAACCCCTAACAATCACAGAACAAAAGCAACATCGGTAAATAGCTATTTGTGCTGACTGATAACGAATCAGCTGTTCTTCCAGCATTCACATCTGACGTGTTTAATATTTCAAAATGTGTGTTCGCACTTACAACTTTAGGGCTTCAAGTATATACGACTTGAAAAATTTCAATCGAAAAAAGCAAACAAGATTTTCAAAATTTGTTTAGCAAAACGTCGATTTGAATTGAAAAAATTCTGTTTTCGCTAAGTGTTTTTGAAAACTCAAAAATAGTTGCGACAAATTCTTTCCTTGATTAACACTCCAACGGTTTTCAATATTTTTGAAATACATGCAACAATTTTTATCTTCCATTAAACCTATGAATAATTTTAGAACGACTCATTTCGAATGGGACTGTAAGCGTTTTCAAAACATGAAAATATATGAGAAAACTTCAAAGGCTATGAAGGTTTTCGAAAACTAAAAAAATTCTTCAGACAACTTTTATTATTGGGGGATTTTCCCAAAAACTGGAGAATGTATGAGACCACTCATCGTCTATTAAGGGTTTGAATATTTTAGAATCTCCGTTTTCGAGTAGGACTATATCCGCTTTTGAGAACTTGGAAATGAACGAGACAATTTATATTTTCGTGGGTATTTGAACGTTTTCAAAAACTGCAAAATGTATGAGACCCCTTATGGTCGATTAAGGGTTTGAATATTTTCAAAACCTAAAAATATAAGAAGACAACTCCTGTTTTCAGAGGCATGAAATTCATGATTATTGTTTTTTTGACTTATCGTCGTTTTCATAAACTTCAAAAGATTTGTTACAACTTCTATGTTCGATTAAGGCTTTGGATATTTTAGAAATTCTATATTCGAGTAGAACTATATCCGTTTCTGAGTACTGGATGGATGAAACAACTTTTATATTCGATTAGGGATTGGAAATTTTTCAAAAACTGCAAAATGTATTAGACAACCTATGAATTCGACTAAGGCTTTGAATAATTGAAAAACAATTTAAAAAATGAGTAGCCATCTTGTTGTTTTTGAGTAAGGGCTATGAAAAAAATGGCAAATATATGAGTTAAATTCTGTTTTCAATTCGTTTTCAAAACGTTTTCGAAAAATTCAAAAATGTTAATACAATTTCAATTTTTGATAATGGCCTCTAGAGTTTTCGAAAACTTGAATAGGTATGGGACCAATCCTGTGTTCAATTAAGGCTTTGAATATTTTAAAATATTCAATTTGTGTAACCAAGTGTTGTTTTCAAGAAGGTCAGTAAGCATTTTCGAAAACTTGAAAATATATGACAAAATGTTTGTTTTTGATATGAGGGATATGACCGTTTTCGAAAGCTGCAAAACGTATGAGACAAATTCTATTTTCGATTATAGCTTTAAGTATTTTCAGGATGTTTTTAAGCCTTTGAACGTTTTCGAAAGCCTACAAAATGTGTGATAGAGTTTTTTTGTTCGATTAGGGCTAAAAAAAGCTTTGATTTCTATTAGGACTATGAGCGTTTCTGTAAACGACAAATCCTATTTTTGATTCAGGCTAAGAGCGGTTTTGAATACTGCAAAATGTTTGAGAAAACTTCTGTTTTCGACTAAGGATGAAAGCGTTTTCGAAAAAAATCACTTCAAATTCTGTTTTTGATAATGCCTTTGAGAGTTTTTGAAAACTAGAAAATGTATGGGACAACTTTAAGTTTTTCTTAAAGCTATTTTTGCTTTCATAGAAGTCTGTATTTTAGTGTGGGTATACATGGTTTAAAAATTAAATTTATTGCCTTGTTACACAAAAAATACATTAGAGGGACCATTAAGGTATTCTCCAAACTTTTGATGAGAGTCTATCTTCTAAGCAATTCTTCTGTTTTCTCTTAGCTATTTTACGACTTTTATGACAGTTAAAGTTGTGAATAGGTTTTATGGTAAAAACTAATTTAAGGGTTGGGTTAACCGTAGCTTGGTTAAATTAAAAAAATTCAAATTGAGGTATACGTACCAATCTCTTTTTCAACCTCCTATTAAACCCCATGTGATGGTCCTTCCAACAAATTGCCTGTCCCAATAAAACTCCTACGCTTATCCTAACCCGTTTACTTCCGCATTCAACTTACACAAAGAGGCCTAACATGGCAACCAAGGCAAAGAAAAATGAAAAAAAAAATCTAAGGACATAAAACTAATTATACATAAACATTGAAATATTATATCACAGTCAAATATGTAAATACACATATATACTCCACATATATAAGCATACATATACGATTTTTGATTTTTCTCCACATCCTCCAAACACGCTGTGTGATGACAAAATATCCGTCTTAAGCTCTAAAATCGGTATTTTTAGTTCTACACCTATGTACAAGGACCCTTCAATCCTTCAAGCATGCAAACATCAATGCAATCACCCCCCCCCCCCCAAAAAAAAAAACCTCCCCACGACGCCTTAACGATTCTTCAACATTGATGGTGCAAATGCTTGCATACTGTAGTACCGTTCGGTATCCTCCTTGGTGACACTTGTTACATGATGAAACTGACAAGGATGTGAAATCTGTGATTTTGGTGGCAACGGTGCTGGCTTTTGACGCTTCTGCTTTTGCTTGGACTTTTTGCGGCCGGGAACACTCAACGCAATATTCTCCGGATCGCTGACTAAACGTTCCACCTGAGCCCACAACTCCAGAGCGGCATCCTTCGAATCGAAACTAAATCCAATCAACTGCTGATGGTTACTGGACAAACACATTGTGTGAAACGATGGTCCAGCTACACGATAATTTGACAGATTATCGATTTTGTCACTCCACAGGGCGAACGAGGATCCTCTTTCGGCCAGGACCAATGTTACCCTGGGAAGGGTGCGTGATCTGGCCACACCTCTGTCATGCAAGAGAACTGGTATACCGGTGAAGACCAAACGCCAGTCATCCTTGCCACTACCTTCGTATAAATTGGCCAACGATGAGCTGACATAGATTTCAGTGCCCAGACCACCGAAGAAACTCTCGACTTGGCCACGTTCGTTGTCGGTCAGTATGGTGCTGTTGGTCTCAATGCTGATGGTGTCATCTGCATCGGAATTGATGAAGAGTCCATTTGTGGCGTTGGCTGACGATGACCAGTCCTGATTGATTTCACATGTTTCGGATGCGGTGCCCTCGGAAGATTCACTGGGTGGGGCGGAGTCACCGACAGAGCCCAAACGACGACGTGGTGGCATGTGTGACAGCTGAAATGAGAGTACAAAATGGAAAGTCATGTAGTTAAATTGTTTATAAGGGTGTTTGTGGGGGTGTGTTTGAGAAGGCTGTTTGGGGGTGTACTTTTGGAAGGAAGAGTAAAAAGTAATTTTTTTTTTTTTTGGAAAATCAATTTTAAGTGACACGAATGGAAGTTTCTCTACAATCCCTTATGTATCCTTATACAAAACGGAATCGATGGAATCTCGGAATGGATGACGGTTTATACTCGGACCGAAGGACATTGCGATGTGTAAAGATGTGGTTGTACTTGTAGAATTTTGTTGGCCTAGAACAATGAACTTGAGTATCCAATGTTGCTGGAACTAACTGTTACAGTCGTGTGCATAGGCATTGATTCGCATGATAAGGAAAATCAAAGTGGTAGACGTGCAAATTTTCTGGTTCACCACTTTTGAGAATTTCTTTGGTCATCCTAAAAATAAGACGGTTTTGTAAAAATGTGGCAGTGAGACCTTAGAGTTGCTAAAACAATCATATACTCAAGTCATTATTGGTACAAAATTGGAGGCACAAAAGGCATTAAGGTTCAATGCAGAAAAATATAGACCACCTTACCGCAGCTTATACAAGGTGGGCAAAAAAAAATCACCCGACGTTGTCGCCGCTGCACCGTCCTGTTGGAACCACAAGTCCCCAGTTCTTATTCCTATAAATACTCGGTTAACATGGCCCTATACCGCGCGCCGTCCACTTATGTCGTTTAACCACCGGCTGATGGCTAAATGCGAGGCACGGAGTCTGATTTATGTTTCCGGCGACAGTTCTACATCCTCGGCAACAGCGGCGATATTCGCTGCACAATGGATACTCCGTGGACGGCCACTCTTGGCAACGTCTCGCATGGTCCCATACTCTTCAAGGTTTGTGACCAAACGGCGCAGAATTTGCGCAGTCGATGGCGGACGGCCGGGGAATCGGCGTGGAATGCGGGCTGCGCCAACACTACAGACGAATTGTTACTTAAAAAAAATGGACACGATTATTCCGCGTTCTTGCCAAAACAAAAGGATCTTCCAATAGGGTGATCTGTTTTAGCCCACCCTTTGGTGTAGGAGACATTTCAGGGCAACTTTTGCGGAAAATCAAGGAGCAACTGTAATCTATAATAAGCTTATCCCAGCTCCGGATTGATCCTGATACGAACAGGAATAATTTTATCAGAGCTATTCAGTTTTAGGATTTTGCGCACGTAACCGTACAGGGACTAAAGTTGGCCTACGCATAGAGAGTTCAGGAAATAAAATGAAAAAGTATGGATTCTGTAGGAACTATGTGGCATTACATTAGTCCAACCACCATTTTTAAAGTCTCAAAATGGTTCTGTATTGTGAGGTTTGAAGTAATTTTATTGCAAATGTCCTTTAATCCGGATGTAGACAGTGGAAACAACATGCATTCGGCCTAAATTTGCACAACCCCTCCAAGATCATCCAAAGTGCTTATAATCATGGAGAACTGGTATACGGAGCAAGTGGAAAAGTCATACGTGTCTGCCCGGAGTAAACTTACTGGAAGCTAGATCACATCAAAGATTGGAGAAAAAACAACTTAGACCACAACGGTAGATTATCACTCAGCATCCCGTTGTCTGTCTGATGTCCATTTTTATTGTGGAGACAAGGAAGCTTCCACCAAGAAGGACCTGATAATAGGTAACGAGCAAGATATGGGTATTCAAGGGCCAGGAAATCAAATTGCCACACAAAAACAAGGCGGACTAATGCAGAACACTGGAAGGGAATTTTTCTCATCGATTAGAAGTGATATCAATGGATTGACGTCTTCAACAATGGGAATGTTTTCAGGGATGTTTGGAGCAAAGGCAAAAACAACAGCAGCAGCAGCATTAGCAGCAAAGACAACAGGGTCAACCAGCAGCACAAAAGCAAAAGAGTGGCCTTCCCCAGGCCGAAAAGGATTGGCAAAGCTGACGCCTTTAATAAAGCATTCCGGACCAAAACAAAGCAAGGAGGTTCTCCAGAGGCAGCAGAATTAGGAACGCTCACATAGTAACTCTGAGAATCAAGCCCTTTTGAAGGATGTTGCGCAGGTTCTTGCGGGAGAAGGTGTAGGTTGGCTTATGCTAAATCGGTTACGTAAACTTATGAAAGATAAGTCCTACAGAAGGCTGGTGCTTGGTAAGCTCAATAAAACGCTGGATCTCAAGATCGCACCAGATGATCATATTGATGATATGTGCATTACAAAGCCCATTTGGAAGGGCATACTCAAATGCACCCAAGCTATGGAGTCTGGTCTTGATAGCACATTTTCCAACTTCGGTCTTGGAGGATTGGTTTCGGTATTTCAAATGATGGTGATCTCAGATACTCACTTCTGGAGCAAAAAACTCAATGAACCCACGACTGATCGTCGTGGGTTCATCTAGCTTACTCTCCAGTCATGTCGCTAGTCCGAAGGAAAGTCGAGAAAACCTTCGCTCACCATCAAGTCCCAACACCTCAGTAGATGGAAGTGAATGGGCCTCCCCACAGGAGAACCGACAAAATTTCAGCCAAGGCGATCTTCGAATGTCATCGGCAGACTGCCAGGATGGCCAGTTCGATTCGATTCCCAGCCGTAGCAACACCTAAATGATTTTTCACTAGCCTCCTCTCGTGATGATCTGACAAATCATCCGTGTAGTATCAATTGTCATGAAAAGCTTTTCGAAACGAAGCCGTTCAGATTCGGCATATAACCGGAGGTCACGCCATATCGTGCAAAGAAGTACACACGCACAAATGAAGGGTTGTGAGAAAAAGATAGGCCCTGGGTACTAACGAGCCTGTTGCGGCAAAATTTTTTTTTATTGGACGTTTAAGATGGCTGGGACATGTAGAGTTTTCGATTCCTAACAGACGTCAGACGGAGTAGAGAAAGACTCGCCCTAAGTTGCACACACAAGTAGACCCGCCTCAACCTACTTGGAGTGCGTAACTGGACTGGCAGCTAGGTAAGGACCGGGCTAATTGGAGAGGCATTTTGTTTGAGGCCCAGGTTCATTGATACGTGAGTATGAAGTATGAATATCGCCTGATCGATGTCAAACGACATTCTAAAAACTCAAAAGCATTCGACAGGACTCTGGTCATCTTCTAATCTGTGGCCATTAATATTTTTAAATTCTCTAGAGCTGCAACTTGTACTAGGAAGGGTGACAAATATTGAAACTTGCAATAAATAAGATCGTAGTGGGAGACCTAGAAGCGGTTAGTTGGTCAAAAAATATTTTTTTGTTGGGATGACTGACAAAAAAGACATCGAGGAGTGTACTATCATCCTTGGGTAACGGAGTGGGAATATTTACTGGCAGTAGACTTAAGGAACTCATACCCTTATACTCTTATACCCTCGACCTTCGACGAGATATAGATATCTTATAGGGTCACAATTTAAATCTCCAGCAACAATTACAAATGGGGATACCAACGACAGGTCATCTTGAACAGACGATGAAGGCAGGATATGTTCTAATTAGGTCTGTACACTGAAGCCACAGGAATTTCACATTCAGCACAAACAATTTCCAAATAGAGGTAGAAAGTCGATTTCAGAATAAGCTGGCAACTTGCGTTTTCGTTTTCCAGTGAACTCTCGTCTGACATCAATAGCCACACCTAACCTAGCCCAACACTCCTGAAAGCTGATAGCCTTGCAATGAGTAAAAGGTTTCAATTAGGTCTGGATCAATATTTGGATCTTTGGATATGGATTTATCCAAGTTTCAGATACACACACTCAATGCCGGCTGCTATTCTGTTCGGTAAAATCTCTTAATTGTGAAAAACTATCGTCGGTCGTGTGAATGAGGCCTCACTGTTGAACGAAAATCTAACACCAGAGGAAGTAGGTAACATGGACAGCTATACTCAAAAAAATCAAATTGCCTAGCAAATTGACCCAATTTCGGTAACCCATACACATACTGTATCTATAACACCTCTCTCTCTCCATCTCTCGCCCGGAAACGTTTAATTTTTTTTTCTGTGGGATATAATTTAACATCCTGACACTTTAGTTGCTGTCCTGCTGAAGATAAGGATGATGATGATGCTAGTGGTGTTGTTATTTAGTTTCGTAGCGAAGCTATGGTGCAATGAGAAAAGTCAAACAGTTGCATTTGGCAAATATATTGCTCCCTCCGGAGGTAGTTTTGTGTTGAGTTAAAAGTATCTTTTCCTGCAACCTAAGGTATCTGCACTAAAATCTGTAAAACTTGTGCACGAAAATCCTTTATAATGATTTCCACTCTCCATTGCAACCATTAAGGTGAATAAATTATTCATCTGTGATAAGCGGTTTTGATTGAAATACGATAAATGATGAGTAGACTGAATGACTCACTCCACATGAGGTTGCTATCGTCAACAAATGAATTCGAGAACGCAAATGAAAGCCAATTTGTAAACAAATTTTTTGACGATAATTACTTTTCAACTGTAATTGATTGGTGAGAGTATGATTTGCATTTGTATCTTAATTGGGTTTGAGAGCGCGGTGTGTATCTATAGCAGTCGTATGGTGAATGTTATGTAGTCGTGACCCAAGAGGTTGGCAGTAATGTCACCGGCGCTTTAACAAAAGCTACAACGACCGCCACTGTGTGTGCGATTTCAATGTCAGGAACGAGCGGTAGGTTTTTTTTTTTTTCGCTGTAATGAGAACGTGATTCTAATTGATTGGAACAATCAATGGAGAGCCGCAGGGGCACAGCGTGTGGCAGTAAATAGAAATGAATGGCGGAGGGAATAGCCATACTAGGGATGGGGGGAGGTTCGCTGACGAAGTAATAAATTCTAGGAAATTACAAGCGCATGGGTGGTGGGTGGATTAGTCAGTTGCTTGTGACTTGGGACATTATGAGCAATATGGCGGAAGTTGCATTAGGAGGCATGTAACTTTTGTATGTAGCGACAAGGCAATCATTGTGGAAGTCTTTAAGTAATCGACTGGTTTGTGATTTATTTTTACATCGACTGGTTTTAGTATTTAAGGCGAAGCCTGGTATTATCAAGGGTAGATGGGAGTTTTACTGAAAAATTGCGCTGTGAGCCGGTTTTATGGTAAAAGCTTGATGTATCTCTAACAATGTCAATGAAAATAAAAATAAATTTTAATAAATCCTTCAAAAAGTATCACTAAATATATATTAGATGGTTTTTTAGATGTTAATGCAGTTGGGACTT
The DNA here is from genome assembly GCA_949824845.1 of Rhingia rostrata. NCBI lineage: Eukaryota > Metazoa > Arthropoda > Insecta > Diptera > Syrphidae > Rhingia > Rhingia rostrata. Next base: position 24,918,274 of record OX463755.1, on the reverse strand, counting down.
GGTGACTGAATAATTGTGAAAAACTCCAAAAAGGTGAGGATTTTCATTCGTTCTAATTTCTGTTTTAGACGGACTGTATCTACTCAATCAGATATTAGTTGGCCTAACAGTCCAAACAGTAATATTCATAAGTGCATCAAAAAGCATGCTTTTCGTATGGTTTAAGGCCTTAAAATGGTAATCGATAGCTTTTAGTGAATTTTTTTACCTTTTTAAATTTTTTTTCTTTTTTGTATTCAGATGGCAATAGCTATAACATTCTCCTTTAAGTCGTCAAAGATCGATGGATCTTGATCTTCTGGGTAGCTTTGTAGAAGATGGGAACAGAAAAGACATATAACTGTGGACGAATTAGAGAACCGGAGATAACAAAAGTCTACAAGAAACAAACAAGTGAAAGACTACTACTATGCTCCCGCCATCTCCAAGTATCAACGAAGCCAAAATCAGCTATATGTCACATCCGAAAAGACGCAGCCTTTGAGCTTAGGAACATCAATGACTCATGCGACAAGGAGTATACCCAATTCTATAAAAAAAAGCCAATCAAATGGGGGCTAAGGCTTCAATGGTTGGGTGTTGTAGAAAGAGGGTAGACTCTGATTCGCTTTAACTTGGCAATGCCAAGTGGTTGTAACTCTGACTACACATCAATTGTGTTTACTGTTACCTTCAATTTGACTTGCTAAGTGCGAGTGTTGATAACACGACGGCAACACTACAAACAGCCAGGTCAGAATAGCACAAAATGAATACCCGGCCTGCTTGTACCAGGCGAACATAGACAAGCTGCGTCGACATATTCGGACAACAGGTTGTCCTAGGAATTTCAAGGGTTAGTCACGACCCTTGAAAAGAGATGGTGGCGGATGAAATGAAAGGCCAACGAAACCACTCAATCCCGTACTAGATACTGATGACCCCGTGTCCTAGATAAATCTAATAAATTGGAACTGGCTCTACAGGTTGGGGGTTAGCTTTGAGTTTACTATCCAACCATGAAAAAAAATGTTACGAAGCAACCAATAGCCTCGGAATGGACTGACTTTATTGTTGACGACCCTGGTTAACGAAAAAAGAACAACGAACAACGTATCTGCTCCTGGAATATGCGAACAAAAAACAGGAGAGGTGCAAGCGAACACCTAGTTGAGACACAGTCGATGCTGAGGATTTGAAAGAAACACCTCTGCGGATTGTTAATCGGCGATGAAAAACAACATTCCGTTGTCAGGCAGAACGAACCATTCAATATCGGCAACAACAGCGAAAACTGCCAACTAAACGAACTGATTAAAGTGGGACTCAAGCTCAATAGGCCTGCCGGAAATGACGGCGGAGATGACTTGGTTAGTAACATCAATGTCTTGTGCTTATGAGCGCGTTTTACGAATTGCAGCACTAATGCACAGGACCACTAGCTGCCTCTAGCGCTGTACACCATACTACTATTCCATAGAGATAGGATTTTGCAGTCACCATTCTCACTCATAAGCCAAATCTGTTCGGATGAAAGAATTCCCTAAAAATTGAAAATCAGCATCGTTTGCCCGATCCAAAAAAAGGAGACCCTCTGAACTGCGCCATGTACAGGAATAAGTCTCCTCAACACCACCTACAAGATCCTATCTGCCGTGATATGTCGACGAATGAAACCGTTTACCAACAATCTGATCAGCCCTTATCAGTGTGGTTTTAGGCCAGGAATGGCCACAAAAGATCAAATTTTCACAACCCGGCAGATCCTGGAAAAAACCCAAGATTTCCAAATCGTTACCCACCACCTATTCTTCGACTTTAAAGCCGCATACGACACCATTTATAGAGACGAACTATACAGAGCCATGTCTAGTTTTGGTATACCGCCCAAAATCGTCCGTTTGTGTAGGATGACGATGGAGAATTCTCGCTGCTCCATTAAGGTCGGAAACGACCTCACTGACACATTCGATACCAAAATAGGATTTAGGCAAGGCGATGCGCTGTCATGTGACTTCTTCAATCTGATTCTTGAGAGGATTGTGCAAGACTCACGAGCCAACACCAGAGGCACGATTTTCCAAAAACCGGTACAACTATTAGCATACGCCGACGGTATTGACATCATTGGTAGGACCCAACGTGATGTCATAGCCACGTTTTCTAGTAAAGAAAAGGAAGCGGCTAAAATGGGTTTAGAAGTAAACGAGGGCAAGACTAAGTATATGCTGTCAACACGATAGGACACACAATATCAACGAATTGGACAGAACGTCAAGCGTTGGCAGTTATAACTTTGAGGTACTACGGATCTCTGAAAACAACTCCTCGTCAGAAATTGAACGAAGAATTACTCTTGCCAACCGCTGTTTCTTTGATCTAACAAGGCAAGAAGGCAATTAGCGCCCTCACTCGAACTACTAAGGAGATCCTATAAAAGACCCTGATCATCCCAGTCCTGCTCTAAGGCGCTGAAGCATGGACCGTCTCAAAAGCAGATTAAGAAATCCTTGGTCGATTCGAGAGGAAAATTCTTTGAAAAATCTTCGGTCCCGTATGTATGGAGACTAGGATTCAACCATGAACTATACGAACTATGTAGCGACATGCCCCTGGTCAAAAAACTCCGCATTGGACTTTTAAGATGGCTAGGACATGCAGAACGAATGGACACCAATACCCCGGCTCGCAGAGTCTTCGATTCCCACCCAAACGTCGGACGCAGTAGAGGAACACTCCGCCTTAATTGGCGCTCAAGTAGAAACCGACCTCAAGCAACTTGGAGTGCGCAACTGGAGGCAGTTAGCTAAGGACCGGGCTAATTGGAGAAGCATGTTGCTTAAGGCCCAGGTTCATTCCGGACTGTAGCGCCACTTATGTAAGTAGGTGAGTAGAATTTTTAGTGCTGATGAGCAACTGGAGGCAGTTAAAATGCACGTAAAACACTTACGAATTCCACCATCGATGCACAGACATACTATTTTGGAACTCGGCTATTTTGTTGCTGTTTATAGCTACCTCTAGCACTGTCCACATTACTATTCCATAGAGGTACGAGGTTGCAGGCCACATTCCATGCCTATGGCTCTCTTGCAAGAACAAAGTGCGACTGACGTCGCGGTCACTGCACATAGCAGAAAGGGTAATGTTTCTGTTATGTCCAGCTTCCAGTTCAGGTTCCTGTTCAAAATATGTCCTAGGTATTTAGCTTTGTCTGAGAAGTCTAGTTCGAATCCATTTAGAGATGAGGGGGTCCATGTGAGGAATTATATAATTCCTAGTGAACAGGACCAGTTCAGTTTTGTGGGGGTTGGCTCCCAGACCACAATTGACTGCCAATTTGGAATGTTTGTGTATTGCGGATGGCAAGAATGATGGCTAGAGAGAAACTAAAGGAACATCAACAACCCTAAAGAAGATGCAACACCTCGTGAACCTCCCACAGGAATCAGAATGGATATTCCATAAGTCCAGTCTCACAGGTATTAACTCACCAATTTAAAAAGCACCATTCTGTGAAGTTCAAGGCTGGTGTAAACTTGGTGGTACAATGTCCTTGGTCATCAAAAGAATGTGTTCGTCGTCAGATTTAAAATGACGACGGAAAGACTGCTTATAAGCGCAACGAAAAATCACCGGACAAGGACAGCATGGAAGTAGAAGATGACGCTTCTTCGTCTTCAAATGAAATAAAGTTTCAGTAAGGTCCTCAGTCAGGTCCGAGATGTACGAAATTCATTTAGACTATGAACCAGGATCACATCTTGAAATATTATAAACAGAGCAACAGCCAGGACAGCAAGGACTCTTCATTGAAATTTTGCTTACAATGTCCTGAGATGTAATATTTGCATTACAAAGTCTGCTTACTCACACACACGTCAAAATATATTTCTACTCTAACCTTGCCGTAACAAACTTAGTTTCATGGCCTCTCCCATAAATGGCTTGAACTCCCAGGTCACTGGGAACCAGTGTTCTATGCACACAAGAATATCGATTCGCCATTCACTGCATATGACCATCTATTTGAAAAAAAAAAAATCCACCACCAAGGGAAAATCAATTTTCCCGATGGCCGGCTGTCAACTTGGCATGGCGCTTACCATAGCCCAACGTGGTATGCATGCAACACACAGATACTTTCGGGGCGGAAATAAACAGCACACCGACACTAAACCGATTTTGAAATTTTACATGTCGGACAAATGGGCGAGCGAATTTCCTTGTCGCGGTGTAAGACGATACCTTGACTTCAATAATAAGCCACATTCGACATGGTAATCCACATTCGACATGGTAAGACCTCCCCTCCGACTTGTGGCGCTGGCTTCAACTAAACGAGAGTGTGAAAAAGTCTGTCTTGCATTTACTGTTACGAAACGGTGAAACTTTCATTCGTGATATATCCTTTCACTGGTGCATGGGTAAGCCAGCTTCAGTGATGGTCCCATTGGCAGACCAAAATTACCTCATAACCAGATGTATCTTGTGCGGTGTGGGTGTTGGTTGGGGTTGAACCACATATTTTAGCCAATTTACCCCGGGACTTGAGAATTGCCTGGATTTGATTACAAAGACGACGAGCAAAACCATCAACCACAGGGGTAAACACAGAACCCGGGGCAGAGTGCCGAAAGTAATCTAAAATAATGCGCTACCCAAAAGCACTCACACACACATACATACATTCGGAAAAATTCCATGAATATCTACTTGAGGCATGGCTCCTTAAGTTTGTCCAGACACAAAGGAACGATACATTTTGAATGACCCTAGGGGATGGGGGTGGATAAAATCGTCTAGAGAAGGATTCTCGTTTAGTTTGGTCGATTTTTGCTTTCATCTAAATAACGGTTAAGGTTACGGGCTAGGAGATGTGATGTCTGATGTTTGATCGTATCTTGGTAATTTTCTGGACAGCATTCTGGGTAATGAAGAACGGAGAATGCGCTTGTTGTACCAGGACATGTCGTGGGTTTGATGGGTAGGATTATGTTGTAGGAGACGAAAAACTGTTTCCATTGTTCCTCTTGCTCAAAAGGGATGGGGGATGGTGACGGGAATTTCTTATGGATATAAATATTTTGTAAAATGAAAATTTGAAAACAACTTAGAGTGCTTTAGCTATGAATAAAGAGAGGATGATTCGATAGAGGTTGTCAGTGAAGTGAGTGGCATTTTGGGGTTATGGGGATATGGTTGGGATGGGGTGCCATGCTACTTGAATTCAATCCATATGACAACAAAGATAAAGTTCAGGTCATAAAAGTTGGACATCTTTGACAAGAGTATCAACAGACTGGGTGCTGATGACTATCATACTCCTCAAAGGCAAAACGATCGTACGTTTGCTTTGGTAATCAGTGAGTTCAGTCTATGAAGCTAGGATTAGCTTTCAAGTGAAATGTTTTCATCTATTAAGTGCATGATTCTGTTGATGGTTGGATTTCGTAGAACAAGGGCAAACTCGGATCGACGTTAACTGGCAATGTCCAGCGGTTGTAACTTTGACCACGCATCAATTGTACTTATTTCAAATCCAAGCCGTACCCATTGGATATTAGACTCATCCAACCGGATTTGACTTGATAAACGACGGAAAAAAGCAACACCATGTTCAGAATGACCGCAACTTATATGCTAGGTTTTCCACGTCAACCATTTAGAAACCCTTGGTTTGATGAAGAATACCGACAGATGCACGCAGCGAAGACTGAGGACCACAAGGCTAAGCTGCAGATCAAGACAAAAGCTCGGTTAACCTGCATATGCAAAGAAGAGTGGAAGAACAGCAGCCTCTTAGAGAAAGGAAATGAAGCAAGAGCAGCACACGATCGAGGATATAGAGAGGTCAACAACGAAAGCTCGTAGTTGAAACACAGTCTATGCTGAGAACATGGAATACTTCTGCTGATAGCTAAACTGCGATGTCGAAAAATCACACGCTGTCAGGCAACACGAACCATTTAATATTAAAGACCAATACTACCAACCACCCGATCTGAGTAAAGCGAGGCTGCCAACCACCCGAACAAGGCTGCCGGAAATAAAAGTCTTCCCTCCGAGCTTAATATGTTACAGTCCGGAAACAGCACGTTTTTCCAATTTATCGGGTCCTTAGCTAAGTACCTTCAGTTGTGCACTTTAAATAGCTTGAGGTTGCTACCTTCGATGAAGAGCCGATGAAGAAAGTACCATAAAATTAGGTCGGATGAAAGTATGCCTGAGGAATGGAGACTCAGTGTGTCGACAAAAAAAGAGACCCTCTGAACTGGGCCCACTAAAGAGGCATAAATCTCTTCAAAATAGTCTACAAGATCCTATCTGTCAACATATTTGAGCACCTAAAACCTTTAAAAACAACCCGATGGTGGCCCTTATCAGTGTGGTTTAGGGCCTGGAAAGTCCACAATCGATCAAATCTTCACACTTAGGGAGATCCAAGAAAAAAACCCAAGAAGTGCAAATCGATACCCACTACATATTCATTGATTTCAAAGCCGCATACGACAGCATTTATAGAGACGAACTGTACGGTGCCATGTCTAGTTTTGGTATACTGCCCAACTCTTCCGTCTGTGCAGGATGAGGAGTGTATGTATACCGATTTTCTCCGCTACTCGCTACAAAACACAAAAAAAAACAGACTACAAGAAACGAGAGGTCGGTGCTCCAAAAAAAAACTTCTTCCATCACCTCGGGAGTGACATCTGGAAGCACCTCCACAGCCAAGGCAAAAATGACTTCAGGAAAACCTGGACTGAGCCAAGCAATCAACTTTGGAAAGGAAGGAACCCCGAAGGCTGCTGAGTGGACTTATGTTCTACGTCTTAAGACCTGGTTTGAGGCCAAACCCTCCCGACCAACCCAAACCTTAAAGGTTCAACCAGCGGTTTGACTTCGAGCACCGCGTTGAAACCCCGTCTTTAAGGAGAATGGGTCACCCAATTCTCCGATCCACACCATTTGGACCATACTGGTATCCTCCCCTAGTAGAAACACCGCCGCTAACGTAAAAAGACTCTGGGAAAACCTGGTCCAAACGAAGCGGAAGGGTGTGACAGGGCAGGTCAATCCTCTGTGGCTGAAAACGCATCCAAACCATCGGCGAAGACATTAGTTTTGGAACCTGGTCCAATCCGTAGCAAAGTGATGCAAGGAGTACATCCCCATCTACACTCTACATCTATAAAATGATTGCCCGAAACCATAAAACCCCGTTTACAGAGCAGACGAAACTTCAACATTTCGCCAGCTCCTCCGCGGATACAGCGTCCAAAAGACATCGGTCGGTGGAAGACACCACGAGGAGTGCCAAAAAAATTAAAACGACTAATCCGCCACCTCTCAGAACCCTCGATAGGACGTTCAGTCTGATAAAAGGACATAAAAGGACATAAAAGGACATCTGGAATTTGAGGTAAATGATCGCAGTGACCTGAATGGAAGTATAACATCGGAAATATGGATGGAAGTGGAAGTGAAGCTCGCCTCCAGCTTTCTCCAAATACTTCGCGAATATCCATGCTCGGCGCCCACCTGCCGTGACCAAGGTCTCCATCAGGTCCAATGACCTGTTTAAGATAGCAATGTCTAGGGCCAGTGATGTTTGGCCACGCACATCGCGTGCAGCCACTACAACTTAACCTAACCTAACCTTGCATTGATTAGATATGGAGGCGGAGATTCAACCAAGAACTAAACGAGCGGTACAGCGACAGTCAGATAATTCCGCATGGGACGTTTAAGGTGGCAACGACATCGATTTCTATTCAGAACGCAGACGCATTGGAGGAAGACCTCGCCTTAAGTCGCGCGCACAATTAGAATCCGACCTCAGCCAACTTGAAGTGCGCAACTAGAGACAGTTGGCTAAGGACCGTTATATTTGGAGAGGCATGTTGTTTGAGACTTAGGTTCATTCCGGTCTATAGCGGAAGTAAGTAAGTAATTGACTACAACCTGTACTAGGATTATACAACAGGGACTTTGTAAACTGGAGATCCAATGTTTTAAGTCCATCAGAAGTTTTTTTTTTTTCTTCTTAAAACATGAAAAGGATACCATGTTACTTTAATACATCCAGGATAAAATATTTGTATGTGAGTTTTATGTCCATCCCAGCTGGTTCTTTATCGAATTAAATAAAAAAAATATTCTGTAACGTTAAAATTTTTTGAATTCCTCAGGTTAAACTTTTTCTTTTGTTGAGTATCCCTTTGTAGCTGAAATTTACATACCAAAAATATCAGTTGACAACGTGTGACGCTCAATTTGACTTGGGAGCACACTTATTCTACTTTCTAGACAGAAATAAACAAGCGCAAAGAAATGTGAAGACCTCAGAACATACTTTGAACAACTATGAACAGATTTAAACATTTTTAAACATCATTTTGAATAAATTTATACAAATTAGCCAATTTAAGTACAAGTACAAATTTTTTTGCGCAACAGGCTCGTTAGTACCCAGGGCCTGGCTTTCTCACAACCGTTCATGTATGCGTGTGTACTTCTGGCTCGATAGCGGGACCTCCTGTTTTATGTAGAATCCGAACGGCTAAATTTAAATGAGCTTTTGTTGGCAATTGATACTACTCGGATGATTTGTCAGACCATCACAAGAGGAGGGCCACTGAAAATTTATTTGGTGTTGCTACGGCTGGGAATCGAACCCATACCTTCTACGCGGCACTTCATCGCACTACTTAATGTAGGAATGTATGCTAAAAAAAATTAATTGATCAACCTGTACCTCATATACACCTTCTGAGCAACTATATCTAAGAATGCAAATCCAGATACTCTCCTTGAACAATATAAAACCAAAAAGCTACTGCAAGTACCAATCGTCAATGCTTCATGCAATTCATCACTCGCACAGTACCGAACCGTCCATTAGAGGAAAAACTAACAAACAGAATGTAATCCAGAGAAGCACTTGAATTAACTTTCCCAATGGCAAGAGTCATTTCGTAATTGAAACCAATCACTTGCATCGATTAGTCTCTTCTTCGCGCTACTGCCACTACTTCTGCAGCTGGTGTAATCGAATCAGTTTCACTCCATAGCCACATATAGATACCAGAGTTCAAGATGCTCTTCTATATTTTACGTAATTGTATCTGATTACTCAGGCGGCAAGGAAAGCCAGAACATAACACTACAATCCACTCAGCCGCTGTTGGCACTGCTGGCACTGCCTGCATAGAGTACAGATACAAGTACCCCTCCTATATCAACACAAGTCATGTAACAAGTTCAAATCGACATGCTGCACGCATCCACTCGGTACCACAGCGCAATCCATTCAAGCCAAGGTCAGTGAAATGGAACAATGTGAACAAGTATCTGTAATCGGAGCGAGTATCTATCGCATATCTATCGCATCTCATATGCACACGAGATGCTTAGCCGGGGCCCACTGACGGTCAAGAAGACGCTCGTCATATACCCGTCATCATCGTCGTCGTGGATGGTGGATTTGCCGACGTTACCAAGTGTAACGAATCGAAAGTGAATGACTCCTGGGGGGTATTCTGAAAAATGCTACTGACGGCGGAATCCGAAAGTTTTCCACTAACACCGCATTGCACGACTGAATCTAATTAACAGTTCAGCTCCTCAACTTCATCTGCAGAGCCATCGATTGGTGAATTATAATCATGAGCACGTACTTAACTTTTTTTTCGGACGATTCGCGGGCCTCCGCGAGTATCCTTGCATAATCACCTTGTCCGCAAAAAAAAATCCCCTCATCGTAGATCGTGGTGGTAGGTCACTGTGGCGTATGCGAACTAATTGCCTGGCATAGTGTCGCCTTGAACTTCTCTCTCGAACGCTGGAATGGAATCCATAAAGTGATTTATAAACATGTCTGCACTCGTTTTGTCGTCGTGTTGTGTTTTTTTTTTTTCGTCGGAATATCCTTTGTGCAGCTCGCAATGTGAAAAGTTTGTTCGATAGCAGATAGGAGGTGGCTGGGCGGGTCGGGTCGATTTCTGCATAAATTAGGACACTTATTACAGTTATTCAGCTTTTTTTTGCGTTTTGCATTTTATTTTGCTCCTTTGTTTGGCTGGAGACCGAATCGGGTCGTTGTTTATTTTCGGTTGGAATATGCAAAGTGGATTTGGGTTTGGTTGTGTTTGTGGGACGTGTTTGGTATATCGATTTAGGAGCGAGCTTGAGCTGTTCTCCAAATACAGGGAGTCTTCTGAAATTTGTAATGTTGTTCGGGGAATTACAGAGACGCATGTAGGTTTTGATGTATAGAATCATCATCATGACGAGGGGCGAAGGATTTCTATGACAAGAACAAAATAAACAAACAAACGGCCGAGTGAGCCTTCGGAGAGGAAAATCTGTTTCAAAAGGGACGCATGATTGCAAGTATTTACCCCTGATGTGATTTAAACGTCATGTGAGATGAATTTCAATCTTGAAGCTGAAGAAAGCTGTTTCTTTCTATGTGGGGATATAACTTTTGATCTATTCCAGGATATTTGCGGAATAATGTCCACTAAATATTGCTTGTAACGTATAGATGGCGCTAAGTTATCTTGTTACTAATTTTCTCATCGTACTTGTAGACCTCAAAAAACATAAATCCTACATCTAGTGCCCCTAAATATCTACGGCAAACAGACCGTATCCTGTGCAGCTGTGAGACTCGTCACAATGGACATCTTATCAGGGTGAACACACAAAGATTCTGAATCATCTTAACATTACAAAAAACACCGACCACACCACTACCAAACTCAGTTTTGAGCAAAACTTGAGGTCAATTATTCCCAGTCGCCTTGAATGCGAGTCGGATTCGATCGAAACAAGTAACTCAATTGACATCTACATGGATTGGTATTGGAGGATTGAATCTAGAGTGGGTGGAGTGGTTTTTTCCGAGATGCTTAACCAAAGCATATTTTTTCGCCACTACAACCTAACCAAACTTAAACTAAGGCAAAATCTTTCCCTTCGGCGAACCACGTCTAGTTGGGAATCGACGACTCTCAGAGCAGTATTATCGGTGTCCATTCGTCCTACATGGATAAACTACCCAAACATGGGAAAATAAACACTACTAACAAAGCAAACAATAGCCTCGGCAAGGACTGATTTTAGGACTGCTAAACGAAAGAAGGGCAACGATGTTCGAGAGGTGCAAACGAACAACTAACGAAGTCCGAAACTGCTACAAAGCAGTCTTTACTGCCATCCAGAATAAACGAGAATATTCTAAGAGCTCTTTGACAAAATCTATGAGCGACTACCGAAGTATTAAAGTCGTACTGGAAGATTTTAATGCAAAGGTAGGAAGAGAAGACATCCTTAGCATTATAAAGGCAGCACACGGTTTCCACTCCTCGATATCCATAAGTGGACATGGAGGTCTCCAGATCAACAAACGGTCAACCAAATTGATCACATTGCGATAGACAAGAGGCACGCATCCAGTATTTTGGATGTCCGAACAATCCAAGGGGTTAACATCGACTCGAACCACTAACTTGTTGCAGCCAAGGTTAGACTGCGGATATCCACATCGCTACAATAATCCAGAAATACTGTGAAAAAATGTAATATCACGAAAGATTGCCATCGCAAGACAACGACACGGCCTTCGCGCAACGCGTTTCCCATAACCTCTCAACTAAATCCATACCACCAGCATCAAATGTAGAAGAACAATGGCAACGATTCCAACAAGCCATTAGATCAGCCGCAACTTATGTGCTAGATCGCGCCTACCAGCAAGAAACCCCTGGTTTGATGAGGAATGCCGACATATGCTCGCAGCCAAGAACAAGGCCTACAAGGCTAAGCTACAGGTGAAGACGAGAGCTGCCGTTAATCTCTATAGGCAGAGAAGAAGGGAAGAGCACCGGCTTTTCAGAAAGAAGAAAAAAAGAGCAAGAAAAGCGCGTGATCGAGGATATAGAGAGGGTCCACACCAAGAACGATGTTCGCAAGTTTTTTTCAAAGTGTAAAACGTCAAAGCCAAGGATACAAGCATCGAACAGAAACCTGTAGAGATCAACAAGGAAATATCGTAGCTGAGAAACTGTCGATCCCGAGTATATGGAGGAACCACTTCTGCAGACTGTTAAACTCAAGCTTGATAAGTCTACCGGAACTTACAGCCTCCCCACTGAGCTTTATAAAGCCTGCGGAGATGACTTGGTAAGTAACACCCACCAACACATAAGTCAAATCTGGTCGGATGGAAATATGCCGGAAAAATAGAATCTCAGCATCGTTTGCCCGATCCGAAAAAAGAGACTCTCTGAACTTCGCCAACTCCTCAACATCGCCTGCAAGATCCTATCTACCATAATATGCGAACGCCTTAAACGGTTAACCAACAACCTGATCGGCCCTTATAAGTGTGGTTTTATGCCAGAAAAGTTGCCAACCGATCAAATTTTCACACTTTGGCAGATCCTAGAAGATCCAACCCAAGAAGTCCAAATCGATACCCACCACCTATTCATCGATTTCAAAACCGCATACGACAGCATTTATAGAGACGAACTTTACAGAGTCGTGTCTAGTTTTGGTATTCCGCCCAAAATCGTCCGTTTGTGTAAAATGACGGTGGAGAATTGCCGCTGCTCCATTAGGGTTGCAAACGACCTCACCGACAGATTCGGTACCAAAAAAAGGATTTAGGTAAGGCGATGCGCTGTCATGTGACTTCTTCATGTTGATTCTTGAGAGAATTGTTGTAAAACTTCAGAGCCAATATCAGAGCCACAATTAGCCACGATATAGCCGATATTAGCCACGTTTGCGTTTATAGAGAAAGAGGGCAAGACTAAGTATATGCTGTCAACACGAAAGGACACACAACATCAACAAATTGGAAAGAACGTCACCATTGACAAATATAACTTTGAAGTAGTACGGGACTTTGTCTATCTTGGTTCCGCTATTAACTGTGACAACAACATCTCATCAGAAATTTAACACGAAGAATTACTCTTTCCAACCGCTGTTTCTTCGGGATAAGAAGGCAATTCGGTAGTAAAGCCACTAAGCTACTAAAGCTACTAAGGAAATCCTATATAACACCCTGATTATCCCAGTTCTGATCAACGTCACTGAAGCATGGACCGTCTCAAAAGCGGATGAAGAAATCCTTGGTCGATTTGGGAGGTAAATTCTTCGAAATATCTTCGGTCCGGTTTGCGCTGACGGGCTATGGAGACGAATCTCCGGACTGTTGTAAGTAACCACAGAGAAAAAAAGAGAGAAAAAAATCTAAACTATGAGGCTAACAATCTGGGATGTGGAGTCTTCGAGGTCCAGAATGACCACATGGGAGAAAGACTTATCGCTCAATCACCTCAACTCAAGGTTTGAAGTCAGGTCCATAGACTACAGAACAACTGTAGAGACGTGTAACTGAATATCCAGGTAAACCTCAGCCAAGGCGTCACCTATGAAGAAGAACCAATCCCCACAAAGTCGGTCCTCCTTTCTCCTCTCTGCATCTGCATGCTGTTATTCAACTGAAATCAAATTTCCAAATCCAATTCAAATAAATTCAAATAATCCGCCTTTCAAAAACCATCCGTTTTCACCATTTAACCTAAACACCATACCCTAGGATGCACATCAAGTGTGTACACTGACACCCCAAGGTTTGGGGTGCGAAAGAGTGAAATGCTCACTCAAATCAAAAAGGAATTCCATGGCATGAGGTTCAGGGCAGGCTTGTCTGTCATAACATATTAAGTGTCCCCCGAAGGTTAAATGGAGGTTGCTCTGGGAACATTTTAAACGAACAGAGGACCCACTCCAAAGAGCGGTACTGGGAGGAATGGGTGGATCGACTTTGAAAGACCGAACGAGGAAGCGATAAAGGAAAAGGAATCGAGCAGATTTATGCATGAGAGATAATTAATGGGGAACGATACTTTGACAAAGTACCTTTGAGTGGATAATATGGCTATACGCTGTACACAGCGTTAGCGTAGAGAACGAAGCACAGGATAGGAACCGATGCGAGGCAAAGTCAGACAGATATACAGAGGCAGCATGTGCGTCTGATGATACCAACGTTGTAGGGTGAGTTGTGGAAGACGTTCTATATTGCGTATCGCTGTGAATGACTGAAGGATGAATGCCATTTATACAATTTTGAGATAAGGACCTAGGATAAGGGAGGAGTCGGTTCGATATACGTGAAATATGGCTTCATTTTGGAAGTCAATAGGTTTACTTCTGTAATTAAAGGGAAGGCGAGATAAATTTACCGTTAATATAGACACAACGATTATAGCCTGGGCGGATATTACACTCACGTTTCGTGGGTGGTAATTTTTGAAGACATCAAACTCAAGATGATTACAGGGGTTAATCCAAGAGCTTTGTGAAAGTGGTAATATTGTGCAAATTTATGCGTTTACATTGATAATCTGAAATTGGATAGTCAGTGCGTCATCATTTCCTCATAAAGTTGTCACTTTGTAGACGCCACCTCTCTATGAAAACCGACAAATTATAGTCGGCTAACTTCCGATTAGATATAATATATACGAAGCGAAATTCTTTTCCCATCGGCAGCAGAGAAAGCCACAAACCGTTTATCAAATCAGTCGCTTCTCATCAACTTGACATCTATGATTGGTCTGTGGGTTCATAAATATTCAATCGACCCCCGGCAATTCATACGCAAAACATACTCAGCCTCTCCGCATTCTGTGGCCTCATGCAAATTTCATCTTTCACAAATTAAAATGCTAAAAGATACTCACAGAAAGCAGAAGTCCCTAAAATCAGCGATTTTATGCGTTGAACTCTTGAAATTATAATTTCTAATCGTCTATTACGAAAATCCAAGAGAGAGAGATGGAAAAACACACATCCATACGGTCATCACTTTGACTTGGAATCATTGTCAAGGTTCAACATCCATCCACCGGCATGTAGATGCAGAAGTATCTACTTCTTTGCATAATTTGTGGGTCATCGTCATACAGACCCACTCAGAGGAGTGAGCAAAACAAAAAGAGAAATTCCTCCTTACACATGCATGCATCTGCACAACTCGCATTAGATTTGCATAAGCACTTCCACGTGTATCTCATTGCCTACGAATGTTTACGATTTCTATTGATTTTCAAAATGAAAGACACCCATGACAACGAAGACCTTTTGCTTTGCAAAGATTTTTCATTTTCGTAAAAGTTCCGGCTTCCTTTGGAGTTAAAATACCAACATTGCATGCATCGTAAATCACGTTCAGCTCTTTGAACATGGATGGGTAAGATTTATACATCTTCCGGACCTTTAGATACATTTGGTAATCTTACACCGAAACTTCAGTTTTACTGGTTTTTGCCTTCCATAAATCTTCCAGCAAGTGAAGCGGATACACATGTATCTGTGGTGTTGCAATTCTTTGTGAGGAAGTTCTGTTCTTTTACAGGACTCGGTTACCTAGGTATCTACCACCGGAGAGTTTAATGAGCAGAAGTAAGACAAAAGGAACTGACAATTACACACAAATTCAGTCAAGTTGATGGGGCAGAAAGGAGTCGGGATACATGGGGTTTGTTGCACATCCAAGCGAAGACTTGCCGTGAATGGTGATGGTGCTAATTTTAGTCAGAGATAATGGCAGAGAGATACATTTTTTTATTTGAGTTGTTAGGAATGTCATGGAGAGTTAAAAATAATGTTTTCCTAAGGCTGTCGTTGTGAATATAAATGGTTAAAGCAATGATTTAGGGTTTTTGGAATGTGATAGCTGATAGTGGTTATTTTAGTCGGATGTATCTGTATTCCGGCTGGTCATATGGTGGGTAATGCGGGTAATGCGGTAATGCGGATGTGGAGATGTCTATCAACACTGGTTGATGGTACCAGGCACTCATCGGTCGCCATTATAAGGTTGAGAAGCGACCTTATCATGGCAAACGACGAGTGTCTGGTACCATGATCGTAGATATGGTCTCAATTCCTGTGTAAAGACTTCGCTACAGCAGGTTAGAACGGGAGGAAGATGTGTACTCACATCTTCCTTACATAGTCCTTTACCAACACGGAAGAGTGCCCAAGATGGAATTAATGAAGGCGCCTAGTTAAGACGGAAACAGAAAACACTTTTAGAACCTGCTTCGACATATTCGGACAGAAGGGCTGTTGAGATCAAAATGGTTAGTCAGGCCTCTTGAACGAAGCAGGTGGTGGAAGAGCCGTAAGGCCAACGGCAGCGCTTAATCGCTTAATGGATACTGATCGCGCCGTGTCCTAGGAGATTCTGGGGGTTCTGCTTTGGGTTAACTACCAACTGACGGAAAAATCATTGCTATGAAGCAATCAAGAGCCTCCGAAGAGAGTGATTTTAGTGTTGTTAACCATGCTAAACGTAGAAAGGACAAAAACTTTCACATTTGCAGTTAGAATCTAACACCCTTAAAGAAAGGATGTGCACCTCAATAACTCGCGGAAGTCCTCTGCTGATACTAAGCAGATATTACTGCCATTCACGAAATACGATTAGATGGACGGGGCAAAAGGAGGATGAAAAACTGTGACATTTACTACGGACCGTGTTATAGGGAGCAGAAACACTAACTGGATTTATATGAAGTGACAAGGCTGAATTTTCCAACATAAGACGTCCATGCGTTCATGCTCTGACAGCGGAGAATGATGACATTGCGAGGGATTGTTTCTATGAACTCCTCGACAAAACTTTTGAGAGACTACCGAAGTACGGTGCTTAAATCATGATAAGAGGTTTTGGAAAGGTAGGAAAAGAAGACTTCTTTAGCGTTATTGTCGGAAAACGAAGCCTAGTTGAGATAAGCATTTCTTGAGCACTTAGATGAATTGTCAAAGAGAGAGAAGAGCCAGTGAAAAACATTTGGGCAGTTCATCGCACCAATTGAGTCCGTAAGTTTAAAAAAAAGGCTAAAACGTCAAAGATGCTGAAAAAAGTCGCAAAAATAAACGTAGTTAAGGAACAGTCATACCGATGGGTCTAATATGCAAATAGGAGTGGGCTATGGGGTCTTCTCCGAAAAAATCGGGTTAACACATCCATTCGATGGGCTGTGGTAAACCTCAAT
Organism: Rhingia rostrata; assembly: GCA_949824845.1. Classification (NCBI taxonomy): domain Eukaryota; kingdom Metazoa; phylum Arthropoda; class Insecta; order Diptera; family Syrphidae; genus Rhingia; species Rhingia rostrata. The sequence goes on along the minus strand of OX463755.1, from coordinate 24,901,205 downwards.
TGGGCTAACGACCCTTTTAAACTGTAAGGTCTCTCTCAGCCGCGTGGTTTTACCGGGCCTAAGCTTTCTAATCCATCTAGCACAATAAACTTTATTCATAAAAATAAAATTTTGATTTTAAAATTTAAACAGAACTTTCCTAGATTTTCTAGTACGTAATTTGTATTTTTGTGAATAAAATCTATCGCACCAGATGGACTTGAAAATCCGCGGCAAACTCAATGAAAAATTCAAAAAAAAATTATTCCAGCTGATATTTTATCCCCAAACACGTAAGCATTCGCAATGCCGTCATTGCAGCTTACATTTTGAAAGGGACGTTAGCCCAATCGAGGTTTACCCCAAGGCAAACTCGTGCAGTATTTTTCAAGCAGAGATCAAAGACACACTCGAAGCTGCCAACTCGGCTAGAGTATTGGACATATTACAAGAGGATATCTCCATTTACATAGACAGCCAACCGGCCATTAAAGCTCTGCCATCCAACATAATTAAATCACTAGCAGTTGTACGCTGCCCTACAGAGGCATAAGTCTCCTCAACATCGCCTACAAGATCCTATCTGCCGTAATATGTGAACGCCTGAAACAGTTTACCAACCACCTGATCGGCCCTTATCAGTGTGGTTTTAGGCCAGGAAAGTCCATAACCGATCAAATCTTCACACTTCGGCAGATCCTGGAAAAAAAACCCAAGATGTCCAAATCGATATCCACCACCTACCTATTCATCGATTTCAAAGCCGCATACAGCATTTACAGAGACGAACTATACAGAGCTATGTCTAGTTTTGGTATACCGCCCAAACGCATCCGTTTGTGTAGTATGACGATGGAGAATTATCGCTGCTCCGTCAGGGTCGGAAACGACCTCACCGATACATTCGACACCAAAAAAGGATTTAGGCAAGGTGATGTGTTGTCTTGTGACTTCTTGAATTTAATTCTTGAGAGGATTGTGAAAAACTCACAAACCAACACCAGAGGCACGATTTTCCAAAAATCAGTAAAACTACTAGCATACGCCGACGATATTGACATCATTGGTCAGACCAAAGCGATGTCACAACCACGTTTTCTAGTATAGAGAAGGAAGCGGCAAAAATGTTGTTTGCAGTAAATTAGGTCAAGACTAAGTATATGCTGTTAACACGAAAGGACACACAACATCGACGAATTGGACAGAACGTCAAGCGTTGGCAGTTATAACTTTGAGGTACTACGGATCTCTGAAAACAACTTCTCGTCAGAAATTGAACGAAGAATTACTCTTGCCAACCGCTGTTTCTTTGATCTAACAAGGCAAGAAGGCAAGTAAAGCCCTCACTCGAACTACTCAGGAGATCCTATAAAAGACCCTGATCATCCCAGTCCTGCTCTAAGGCGCTGAAGCATGGACAGTCTCAAAAGCAGATAAAGAAATCCTTAGTCGTTTCGAGAGGAAAATTCTTCGAAAAATCTTCGGTCCCGTTTGCGCTGACGGGCTATGGAGACGAAGGTTCAACCAAGAACTATACGAGCTGTACAGCGACATGCTTCTGGTCAAAAAACTCCATTTTGGACGTTTAAGATGGCTAGAACATGTAGAACGGATGGACACCAATACTCCGGCTCGCAGAGACTTTGATTCCCAGCGGTATGTGTCCGTTGGACACAGTTGAGGAAGACCTTGCCTTAAGTGGCGCGTAAAGCAGAAACCGATCTCAACCAACTTCGAGTGCGCAACTGGAGGCAGTAAGCTAAGGACCAGGCTAATTGGAGAGGCATGTTGGTTGAGACCCAGGTTCATTTCGGACTGAAGCGCCACTTAAGTAAGTATACGAGACATGACACTTAAAGTGAAGAGAAGACCTCACAAATGGGACTTTCTAAGCATTCTGCGATAAAGTATAAAAAGAGACGTAGCAACGTTTATAATCAAATGTGTCATAATGTGCATCAAAGATTTGAAAAAAAAAACGAATCTCTGCTATCTATATCGACGGGGCCCGATTTTGACTCACAACGAACATTCAGTAGGCTTCGTGTCGTCAGAAATTGATGGAAAGCTGTATTTTCTTATGAGTCCCTCTCTCTTCTCATTATGTTTGGAGAGTCTCAGAGGCATTTTTTTACAAAGCTAGCAGCATGTTGCTTGCAGTTGCAATAATCATATACTTTAGCCATTTATTCATATAAGGCTAGCAACAAATTGTCAATGAAAGTCGTTGTCGATGAATGTCGCTTTTGAAGACATAACCTATGAATATTAGTATGAAACGTGTTGTTGGAAAAAAAATCATTAAAACATGTATTTTGATTTTGTGGAAACATGTTGCCAGAGGTTGTCCTTATTTCGCAGTACTACTGTTAACTAAATTTCATGACAAAAAGAGCCATTTAGTGAGTTTTTCATAAAGTAAAATATTCTACCAATACCAATCGAAAGAAAATTATTTGTTTCCCACTGCCAGCAACATGTTGCAAATTCTTCTCTCAGACTTTATTTAGTTTTAATGATTTCCCATTTCACTACAAAGCCAGCATTCCATTGGCACAACGTACTGCCTAACAAAATACTAAAAACTGGTTTATCTCTAAAAGTATCTCAAACAAAAATATCAGATGTTTCCCACGGCTAGCAACAAGTTGCTTCATCTAATGGAGCGTTTTTTCTCCTTTAAAAACGCAAACTGCTACTTTTTTTGGCTTTCTCATGCAATTGAGTGGTTAATGACTTCCTCGTTAGAATATCGAAAATCACTTTAAGTCTCTGCTGTTGCACACAGATACAGTGCTCAGGTAATGTAATCCGAATGTAAGACGAAAGTGTTATAGGAGACAGGGAGGAAAAAAAAAACTTCAAGACTTGAATGGTACTTTGAGAAGAAATCTCTTTTTCCAAGCGATTGGATTCAGACTGGAAGTTAGATTGTATGAGGAAATATTGTCTGAGGGTAGGATTATGTGTTTTTTTTTTTTTTTCGATTGTGATGATGCGAATAAGGTGCATAATGACACGGAAACTTACGTGTGTGCATGCATATGCTGATATGCAACTGGATCGGCAGTGTTCTCACGGAAATTTCGCAGCTAAAACATGCGAGTTTATAATTTTCGAGTGCATTTTTAAAGACGAGATGAAGGTAGTGATGAATATGTATCTATGACTTTCTCTTGGCAATTATTGCTAGTGAAGTGTAATGAAATGTAATGCTGGAGATGCGTCCTTAGTGAATAAGTTCCTAAGGTGCTATGTTTTATGAGGTTCTTCAAGTACAAGGTGGCGCAAAAGTAATCCTCCTATCAGAAAATGCTATAAATTTTGCGATTGGCCCCTAATGTCAGTTCTGTTTTGACATTTGTGTAGTAAACACATGCGAAATACACGTTAATAAACAATGTTACGCTACACTTCTCCAGAACGCGGAATATTGGTGACTCTTTATTTGAGCAATAATCGGTCGGTGACTTTGGCACAACGTGAATTTCGTCGCAGGTTTCCTGGCCGTCCAACGCCTACTGGTGAAACACTGCGACGTTTAGACGCTCGCCTCGAAGAGACTGGCACAACACGAGATGCTGCCAGGCGTGGCAGACCCCGGAGTAGCCGTTCTGCAGAGAATATTGCTGCTGCAGCCGAAGATGTCATGGAAGCGCCGTCGACATCGACCAGACGACGTGCCACGCAAATGGGTATCAGTCGACGGTCTTTACAGCGAATTTTGGTACAAGATTTGAAGATTTTTCCGTACAAAGTCCAGACGGTGCATCAGCTGTTAGCTGCTGACCACCAATCGCGTCTAACATACGCTCAAGCCATCCTTAATCACCACCAAGAGGAAGATGATTTTTCATCAAAAATAATCATGAGTGATGAGGCCCATTTCCATCTTAGCGGGTACGTAAATAAGCAAAATTTACGCTTCTGGGGCACTGAAAATCCGCGTGTAACCCACGAAGAGCCATTACACCCGCTCAAAGTCACTGTATGGTGTGCGGTTTTCGCTGGAGGAGTCATCGGACCTTATTTCTTCGAAGACGTCGCGGGCCAAACGGTTACTGTGAATGGTGAGCGCTACAGAGCAATGATCAACGAGTTCTTTTTGCCGCAACTTGATGAATTGGGATTGGAAAACATGTGGTTCCAACAGAACGGTGCAACGGCACACACTGCACGTGCCACAACCGATATGCTGAGGGATACATTTCCCGGGCGCCTAATCTCCCGTTTTGGCGATTTGCACTGGCCAGAAAGATCGCCTGATTTGACCGCTCCAGACTTCTTTTTGTGGGGCTTTTTGAAGTCGCGGGTTTATGTCAACAAGCCTCAGACTCTTGCAGCTCTTAAAGACAATATCCGTCAAGAATGTGAGGACCTATCGCCGGAAGTTTTGGCCAAAGTGATGGAAAATGCCATAAAAAGGGCTCAAATGACAATCAACTGTGGCGGCGGCCATTTACATGACATCATATTCTCGACTTGATGTTAAAAAAAATTAATAGACCAAATAAAAATATTTTTTTTTAAATTACAGCCAAAAAACATCGGAAGGTTATTTTTGCGCCACCTTGTAGTATTTGCTGTGACGAGAAGTCGAATGGTATTGGGTGAGTTAGGAGTAACAACGATTCTAACTCTAAGTGGGACAGCCCCTATCAATTTCTGGGGTTGAAACGCTCTTAACGAGGTTAATGAATGAACAAAATCCTGGCAGATTGCACCTAACTAGAGCAAATCGATTTTTTTTTATAAATGGACAAACGATTTGCCTGTATTTCTCAACACGGTTCGAGTCACTTTTGCATATGAAGCGAAATATCTCGGAATGACACTCGATGCAAGATAAAAATGGAAATCGCATGTAAAAAAAAAAATGCAAAGAATTTAAAAATAAATTCAGAGAACTATACTGGTAACTCGAAAAATATTCGAAGCTTAATTTTGATAACATGCTGCTATTATACGAGCAAGTGCTAAAGCCGGTCTGGACAACTATGGGGTTATACCAGTAAAACCAATCTAAATATTTTACAAACTTTTGAAAACAAAATGTTATGATCATTCGTCAATGCGTCGTGGTATATAAAGAATGAAGATCTACGCAAAGATCTGGGTATTCCCTAAACAGCTGAAACGAAACTAAACAGATGAAACGAACAATTTTCCAGGCAAACATAAAAAAAACTTTTTTGGGGACACGTTAACACAATGATCCTCCAAATTATTGACGAAACAAATTTTTTGCGGCGTCTTCAAGGAACTAAGCCTTTTGATTTGGGCAGATAATAACAAACCGCGCTATAATAACAAACCGCGCTAAAAATCAGAAACTCTCAAAGGAAAGTTGCCTGCCAAACATTCATTACTCGTGATAAAAAAAAATTGCTAGATAATTCGCATACTTAGTTGCAATACAAATACAAAAAGACTGGTGGTTTTAGTGAGTTAAAGTCGCAAACTACTTTGAGCAAGTGCTCATCGTGTCTATGAAGATTTTCACCAGCCCACTGAAATAAAAAAAAAATTCTATTGGGAAATTTGTTTGGCCATTATCAATTGAATGATCGAATTTGACAACAACAACTTTTGTACTAAATTATAGCTATTTCGGACATTACCAAGTGTCCTCATCAGATTCCTCTTGTTTCAATAGATTTAGAAGGGATATCCGTACCCGTATTGCTTACCAATCAAAAGGTATTGTACACCATAGTTATTCATTTCATTGTTATGACAGTGCCAAGAATCAGGACCAACTCACCGGTATGTTTACAAGCCCAATTTCTATCTTCCAGTGAGGTCATTAAAGATCTTCAATGGAAATCGCCAAGTTAAGCTTAGGCAACCCAACAAAAGATGGGATATGTACCAGTTGGTCTGTGACCCAGGATGAACTCGCAGCTCTGCTTATAAACTCGATTTCAATCTTCCAATGGAGCCATTAAAAAGTTTCACTAGAAATCGCCAAGTTAAGCTATGGCACCCCAACAAAACATGGGATATGTACCGATAAATCTGTGACCCAGTAGCAGCATGAAAATAATTACCATGGGTATAGAAGGAAACATTTTGATTAACTTTAGGTGTCAACTTGACACCTTAGATTCCATGGATGCGATTTTAACCTTTCTCTACATGTTACACTTTCAAGGCTTTCAGTTATTATGAATATTCTTCGTTGTAAATGTGTTTTTTATGTGATCGCTTTTTTTCTTACTATAACACTTTTTGCGGGTGAAATGATGAAAACATTCTGGGTGTATACGGTCTATCTGACCAACCATGTGGTGTAGAATGGTATGCGAGGTATCATTTTAAAGCTTGAAGTGACAGGATGCTAGTTTTCATAATGCCTATACATATAGTCTTACTAGAAGTTATAAGCACGATTTATGTTTCGAATTTCACTTCACAAGAGAGAAAGTTCCCAGAACGAGAGGTTTCTCCAACTGAAACATGAGTTCATACGAAATTAGATTAACTCTTGGAAGAGTAGCAAAACTACCTGGAGGAGGTCACATCTAAGTGTCACATCTAAGTTATTGAAATTATCGGAGTATGGTAGGAAATATCACAGTCAATCAATTAACCTAAAGAAGCGAAATTCGAATGGGCAATACCACATTGGGCCATACTTTTTCCGAAATGATGCTGGAGAGCCAGTTACCGTTAATGGAGACCTGTATAGAACCATGATAACAGACTATTTTGTTCCCGAATTGGATGGCATGAATGTGCATGAGATTTTGTTCCAAGAAGACGGCGCTACATGCCACACAGCGCACGTCACAATCGATTTATTGAAGGAAACATTCGATGAGAGCATAATTTCGCGGAATAAACCTGTCAATTGGCCACAAAGATCGTGTGATTTGACGCCATTGGATTATTTTCTTTGGGATATGAGAAGTTGCTTGTCTACGCCAACAAACCAAAAAAGTTAGGGGACTTGGAAGCCAACATTCGTGGCGTTATTGCCAACATACGGCCTAAATGCTCGAAAAAGTTGTTGAAAATTGGACCTCTAGACTTGACTTTATTCGAACCAGCCGCGGCGGATGCATGTCCGAAATCATATTTAAACATTAACGGCATACAATTATCCTTCCAATAAAGCCAAATTGATGGACATTAAAACGATTTTCTTGTGTTTTATCGCAATTCAAAGTTCTCTACCTCAAAAAAAAAATCACCCCTAACAAGAGGTAAACCAAGATTGATACCATCTATTCGCCAGCATTAACAGGAAACAAAACATGATAGAAATTAGTCCCCTGGTACTTCAAGCTTTAAAACGATACCTCGCACACCATTGTACCACACATGGTTATTGAAATAGACACCGCATATACCCAGAATTTTTTCATCATTTCACCCACCCAAAGTACCTCAGAAATCTTCATTTAAATAATCCTAGCATATATCTAGAGCAATAAAAAATCACAATTACACCGAATTACTTTCGCCGATAAAGCATAATTATGTACCTCACAGACTTCGACATGTTTACATATAAACCGCCATCCCCAAGGCACAGGACGATAAAGTTGCCACACTCTACTTACTAATTCCCTTAGCAATACCAGTAGACAATAAAAACCACCGTTCCCTTGACACAAAGAATTTGAAATCCACCCACATTGCGGCATGGATGTGTATCAATTGAGACCATCCGTCATCCCCCGAAGGACATTGTCACCTCGTAAAGTCTTGTGTTATTGTTCCGTCACGAAGGTCGTATATGTCTCGAATTAATTTTCTCAAATTTGGGGGCCAACGAATGGCCTTCCAAAACCATATATCACACATCCATCAGCAGAGTGTCAAATTAAGTGTTTCCCATATGCTGACGTCTTGGCGTCCCAGATCAGATCGTACTATGGTATGAGTACAGCGTTAACTTGACCAAATTGTCCCAGGATAAGGTTCAACTTAAATTGTAAACGCTTTTGCGTGATTTAAATAATTTAAACAGAATGGAAGTCACACTTCTGATGTCGGGGCTGTACGGGGGGTTTTTATATGCCCGATAATGAGTCTGACTGCTGGTGCGCGGAATTTTAAATTCGTACTCGTCTTCATTCGCGTAAATGGTATTTGGGAATTTTCCCTCAAGACGATGACTGCTTCAATGACTGTAATTACGGTCTTCCAAATGGTTAGGGGAACACAATTGTTTGCAAGTCTCCGTAATGGCGCACCTAAGGCATGGTTGACTTTTTTGTTAGATGGATTTCAAGAGGAGGAGGAAAACGAGTATCTTTTGTGGTTAACCTTTGACATCTGAATGAATCGATGATTGGTGAAGTTTTCATGAGCTGTCAGTACAACTATGACTGCTGTTGATGTTGATGTTGATGTTCATGATCATGATGATAATGATGATGATGATGAGTTCTCGGATGTGAACTCGAATGGCGTAATATTTATTTAGATATGACTACGCGAAGCAGGAAAACGATGAGTGTTTGCTTGTTAAGACTTAAGTATGGAGTGCCTACGGGCTTGCATTATACGATGTGTTCATATGATGGGATACTGTAAACGATGGAGTTGATGAATCGTGTGGTTACGGTCACTTAAGTACGCGCAAACGTATACACGGAACACCGTAATTACACGATTTAATGAAGACGTCATGTTTATCGTAGGTGATTCAATATTTAATTTTGTTTTCATAGCTCAAACTGAGCGTTTACATGTGAGATGGGGCTTCAATTTGGATGTTGATGTGGCGGTTAAATCGATATTTGATGAATTTCGAATTGAATGGTAGTATTTAGATACAATTTGGCAAGCTATACATCGCTGTAGATACTCGCCGAACATGTCAATTTTCTTTGAGAAATTTACTCAAATTAATCAGATTGATGGTTGATTAAGATTTGACGATGACTGGGAATGCAAATAAGGGGAGTTTTGACTGATTTGGGAGACTATTTGAATGGCCTAACTTGGCTGGGGTCAGTAGCGCAGCAATCAAGTTCGGGACGAAATGCTCGCTGAACCCAATTGTGGTTATTATTGGAGGTTTCCAAGCGCATCTGAAAGCGAAAATTCCAATTGCCGACTGCCTTGTGTAAATCTAGGAGTAGCGGTTATATAACTTCTGTTATGGTTCTTGGTCCTTATTGACATTTTTAATACAGTGGGATTGAAGTTGATGGTTTCCTACAACTTTGTCTTGGTCGTTGCTGAAATACTTATTAAGTTTCGATATAAAGGGATAAAACTCATGCTGAGATGGACATGTAAGAAACTGCTACGAAGCACCAGTGCTCTGAATGGACTGATTTTGTTGTTGAATTCATTGCTAAACAAAAAAAAATAGCAAAACAGTCGGACACTATATAGAAGAGGCGCATCCGAACAACTAGCGCAAGCCCTAAGCTGATAAAAATCAGACATTACTGCAGTCCAGGAAATACGTATTTTATTTATTCAACATGTGAGCCAGTTTATAAGAAATATGGCCACCGCTGCTTAACACGGTACCACGGATTCGAAAAGTCTAACTTGTAACTACTTTTCCGTCTAAGTCCGGCTGAGTTTGAGCAATGACCTGGGTTGAGTTGATTTTTGTTTTGTTTTGTTTTTTATTTTGTTTAGACCTAAAGTCTAGTCCCAGGGAAAAGAAGGATGAAAAATTGTGATACCATCCACATTCCATGTTGAAGTTAGCAGAAACCCCGACTTTTCGAAGTGCCAGACTTAGCCGAGAAGTCTTATGTCTTGAACCCATTATCGAACACATTTTCACAATGCGCATCAAAGCTTCCCCCAATTATAGCAAAAAGATGGCATTGCGAAGGATTGATTCGAAAATGCCGACATATGGTCGCAGCCGAATATGAAGACTACAAGTCAAAGCTACAGGTGACGACTAGAGCCGGCATTGAGATTTAAAGACACAGAAAGAGGAAAGAAAAGCGGCTTTTCGGAAATAGGAAATAAGGATAGAACATCGCGCGATCGAGGACAAAGTTGGGTGACACTACAGGGGAGATGTGAGTAAGTTTTACCAGAGCAAAAACAAACTTCAAAGCCAGTGAAACAAATCAGGAACAGAATCCTTGTGAGATGAACAAAAAAATTTCAAAGTTGAGGCACAGCTGATGTTGAGCATATGGAAGAACCACTTCTACAGACTGTAAATGTCGACGGCGAACAATCTTCTGCTGTCAGACAGAACGATTGTGGCAGTTTTTTCGACGACAGCGAATCTGAGATAAGATAAGATTAGAGATTAGATTTCTCGATAAGTGATAGAGAGTAGGGCCAGTGAAAAATCTTTTAGGTGTTACTACGCCTGGGAATCGAACCCAGACCTTCTGCGCGGCAGTTCATCACACTAACCATTGCGCCACTGAGTCCGATCAACAGAAAAGTAAACCACTGAACTGTGGCAGCTTATCTTTCCGTCTTCCTGATCACTGTAACGTATTCAAGGCAGTACTCATGGCGATCAAAGAAGCGTTATCCTGACTGAAAGAGAATGTTATATCTGCCAAGGATATTAGCATTTTCTCAGACAGCCAAGCGACCATCAAATCCCTGGAATCAGTCTCTAAAAATTCAAAAACAACCCTAGATTGCCGCTCATCTCTGCAAGAGATGTCAGGCTGTTTAACATTCACCAATGCTGTGTGCTGGGCATAGTGACATTCCAGGCAACTGTAAGGCTGATGAACTCGCCAGACATGCGACTAAATTACCATACATACCCGATACAGGTGCACTAGGTATTCCTATCGCTACTTGCAAAAGCTTACTAGCGCAACATGCTAACAGCAAATCAAATCTCAGATGGAGTCTTGGCGCAACGTGTGAAATATCCAAACAAATTTGGCCAAACTGGATGTTGAGAAAAGACAGACACGCTAGGCTAGGCGTCCAATCAAAATACTTCTGTAGGAGTTATATGGACGAAGAGGAAAAAGAAGGTCTATAGAACAAAAAAAAGCTCCATCTTGGAGCTTCCTACTTTCAAAATCTCAGCGATTTGAGAGACTTACTTACTTAAGTGGCGCTACAGTCCGGAATGAACCTAAGCCTCAACCAACATGCATCTCCAATTAGCCCGGTCTTTATTAACTGCCTCCAGTTGCGCACTCCAAGTTGGTTGAGGTCGGTTTCTACTTGTGCGCACCACTTAAGGAGCGGTCTTCCTCTACTGCGTCCTGGGAACCAAAGACTCTGCGAGCTATTTGACAAACGCGAAAGCGAAAAGTCTCCTCCATTTCATTAAAACTCAAAATGCTTTTCCCACAGATAACAAGGTGAATGGACAATATTTACGTGGTATCACAATGGACCAACAATAGTCTAAGTGTGCTGGCGAACCCACTGGCAGCCACTCTAACCTAATCTTACCCAACTGCGGCAATTAGAGAGGCAAAAAAGGCCGCACAGAATGCATATCTGTATCTGACACTTCTAGTGCAGTCAAAAGTTAAGAACAAGGCAAGCCGTAAGCGCTTACACAATGTGTATCTGCTTGAATCTGTAGCTTGAAGTTGAATGGAAGGCAACTTCGTACAAGAAATGTATCTCTCTTTTGACAGCGATACAAGATACCAGCTATAGATACGCATTTTGGGCGACCCTAAAGTCTCCTCAACATCGCCTACAAGATCCTATCTGCCGTAATATGTGAACGCCTGGAAACATTTACCAACAACCTGATGGGCCCTTATCAGTGCGGATTTAGACCAGGAAAGTCCACAACTTATAAAATCTTCAAACTTCTGCAGATCCTGGAAAAAACTCAATAAGTCCATATCGATACCCATCACCTGTTTATCGTTTTCAAAGTCATTAACGACACCATTTATAGGGTCATGCCTAGTCTTGATATAGCTCCCAAACTCCCACGACTTTGCAGAATGAAGATCAAGAATTCTCGCTGTTCCATCAGGATCGGAAACAACGTCACCGACGAATTCGATACCAAAAAAAGGAATTAGGCAAGGCGATGCACTGTCATGTGACTTCTTTGATCTGGTTCTTGAAAGAATTTTCCCGAGCCAACATCAGAGGCACAATTTTTTATTAGTCGGCGCAACCCACTAGCAAACGCCGACATTATTGACATCGTCGGTCTGGGGCATTTTTCTGTTGGTTATCCACACAAAATTGGAACCAATGCATATGGCGCTAGGTCCTTGTGGGCATAGTGGTTGCTGCGTTTCACTACAAAGCGCGCGGTCTTTGCTTCAAATCCTAAACGTGACAACAACTAAATATTTTACCAGTCTACCAACCTATTGAAGAACTGGTTGAAGATAAATCTCTGAAGACAAACCGTTTACAAATAGAAAAACTTTAAATCCCCCGGCCAATCCTAGAACCCTTCGAATTTATTCCTCAAATCCGCAATTCCGTACAGCATTTCAGCCGGACAATCTCCCCACTCCCAAAATAATGACAGTAGCGCACAAATCATCCTCCAGAGACCTCTTCCTCCGTGACTATTAAAATGTTCGCTGTTAATTGTAAATTGCCACTTTAATTAATGTCCTTTGCAGGCCATTTGCAACTCCTGGAGTGAAATATGCGCTGGCACACAGTACGAGTTCGCGCCAAGTGCCTGGCGAGGATTGTCATCACCAGCATTATTTGGCGACACATCGCGCCTAGTGGCGCGGCCCAATTTGACGCCTGCCAATGGCAGTTGTGAACAGGACTCAACTCACTTCAGTTAATTAGCAAAATTGTAAAATCAGTCTCTTTATTGATCCTTTCGATGGCCTTAACAGTTGCATGCGATTCTCGTTTAATTGTGTATCCCACCGATACAAGCTTTTGGTATGACAGATCATTTTTGTGTGTTAGTGGGTGTGGTGAGGAGGGTGGAAGGATGCACTCTGAGTGTATGCAAATAATATATCATATCCTGCAAGGGAAAGGCCACTTGAATTGAAATGGAAATAATTGTCCAGCATGGACATGTTATTCGAGGATGCAAATAATGTGGTCATGCAGTGCGTTCGGATTTTGGGATATTTTCGAGATTCACTAAATGGCGGGATTTAGTTAGAGGGGGGCGGGGCGTGTTTATAGTAGGACTGTTTTTCAATTTGGGAAACCATTTGAAATGGAGGCCTGCTTGTGTGGTCATGGGTAGGATGAATCCTCGATTTTGCCTGGATGATTTTATGCATCAATCTACGAAATAGTCATCCGCATTAAATCCTATTTTGCAAATGATATAAAACATGTGGGGTTTTCGAAGAATGACGGGTTGATTTTGGCAGTCTGTAGCTGTCAAGTTGTTTTGGCGGCGTCTGTGAAATCTCGCGTGTATTATCCAATCACCGATGCCACCAAATCAACATGGCAAATTACACGATTGTGCAGCAAGTCCAAATGGTAAAATTTTACTATTAAATGCGCGCCTATTTTAAAGCGGACACTGCGCTGTGGTTCTTCAAAGTCAACACTTCAACATTCGATGGCGAAATTCTATAGACAATCAGTCAGTACGTCAAGATGGATGAGAACATCACCGATGTCTGTGAGCACGCGAAGCAGTCGTTTCCTCGCCGTGCACAAGAACTCATCCATTCGCAGACTTCAACTTGACGAATTTTGCGGCGGAATTTAAGCCTGCATCTGTGTACAAGATCCAATGATCCACTGACCCACATGAGCTCAAAGTTAATGGTCATGGACAACGCTGTTTGTTCGCTAATCCAAATTTTGTCAGAAAAGTTGAAAAAAACTTTCTATAGGAAAATCCCAACCCCTACGAGTCTGACTGGGCTTCGGGTCATTTGAAAGAGGATCCATATTTTGGCTGAAAAATAATCTCTCTATAGGAAAACCCTAACCCAGGTGAGGTTCACCAGGTGGCAAAGCATTTACAAAAAGTAAGTGGTTTGGCGGGATCATTTATCACCAAGACATTCATCTCCAGGTCAACGAACGGTCAACCAAATTGGTCACATTGCGATAGACAAGAGGCACGCATCCAGTATATTTGGACTAGGACCACTACATTTTTGCAGGCAAGGTACGAATGCGGATATCCACCACGCCACAACAATCCAGAAATATTGTCAAAAAGTTTTATGTCAAAAAGTTGCAAAGACACCGCAAAGACCTTCGAGCAGCACGTATCCCTTAACTTCTCCATGCACACCATACCACCAGTATCGAATGTCGAAGATCAATGGCACCGATGTCGACAGGCCATTAGATCAGCCGCAACCGATGTTCTATGTTTCTCGCTTCCAAGAAACTCCTGGTTTGATGAGGAATGCCGAGAGATGCCCTCAGCCATGAACGAGGCCTACAAGGCTAATCTGCAGGTGAAGACGAGAACTGCCATTGAGATCTATAGGCATAAAGAAATGAAAGAACGCCTTCTTTTCAGAAAGAAGAAATGAGAGCAAGAAAAGCCGGTGATCGAGGATATTGAGATGTGCCAATCCAGGAACGATGTTTGCAAGTTTTATCAAAGTATAAAACTTTAAGGCCAAGGATTCAAGGCTCCAATAGTATCTTGTAGAGATCAACAAGGCAATATCGTAGTTGAGACACAGTCGATGCTGAGGATATGGAAGAACCACTTCTGTAGACTCTTAAACGGCAATGAAGAACAATATTCCGCTGTCAGGCAGAGCAATTATAGCGACGATAGCAAAAGCTATTAACCACCCGACCTAAGCAAAGTGAGGATTGTAATACCTAAACTTAAGCTTAAAAAGGCAGCTGGAAATGATGGACTTCCCACCGAGCTATATAAAATCGGCGGTGATGACCTGGATAGAAGCATCCACCAACTCATAAGACAAATCTGGTCGGATGAAAGTATCCTTGAAGAATGGAACCTCAACATCGTTTGCCCGATCCACAAAAAAATAAAACCGTATGAACTGCGCCAACTACAGAGGTATAAGTCCCCTTCCCATCGCATACAATAATCTATCTGACGAAAATTTGGTCTGACCTGAAACCATATACTAACAACCTGATCGGCCTCAGTATGGTTTTAGGCCAGGAAAGTCCAAAATTCGGTGCAACTCCTAGCATACACCGACGATATTGACATCATTGGTTGGACTCAACGTGATGTCATAGCCAGGACTTTTAAGATGGCTAGGACATGTAGACCGAATGGACACCAATAATTCGGCTCGCCTTCCCAGCCAAACGTCACGTCGGACGCAATAGAGGAAGACCTCGCCTGGTGCGCACAAGTAGAAACTGACCTCAACCACCATGGAGTTCGCAACTGGAGGCAGTTAGCTACGAACCGGGCGAATTGGAGAGCCATGTTTATTTAGCCGGTTTTGGCCCTGAAAGTATGAAACCCGGTTGGGCCCATAGGCCTATACTTCCTGACGCTAATGATATTATCATATATGAATCGGCCATAACCGATGATACAGATCATTGTATCTTTTGAAGATTCCTCCCCTCCAGGGGCAGCCAAAAAAAAAGTTTTGTAGATCCTGTTTGCATATATACAGGATTATAGCGAGTGGTTAAATTTGAAGGGCCGATGTTGAATGTAAACCACACCTAAACCTAAAGTCTTTTTTGGACATTTGATTTGATATTTCTCAATTTCAGACCTACTCAATTTGAACCATGGAAAGATACACAATCGAGCAATGCGCTAAAGTTATTCAGGCATATTATGAAAATGGGCGATAAAATCAAAATGCATATCGTGCGATTCGTGATTTTTTCGGTCAATTTAATCGTCCAAATGTGCGTACAATCATAAAAGTCTTGCAAAAATTTAAGCAAACTGGGTCTGGAGGGGATGTGAAAACACCAGTGCATGCTCGTACATCTCGTACTGCAGAAAATATTGCTGCTGTTCGCGATAGTGTGGCTGAAAAGCCGTCCACCGCAACTCGTCGTCGTGCCCAACAATTGCACCTCTGACGCTCGTCGTTGATGGACATTATACATAAAGACTTGCATTTACACGCTTACAAGGTACAATTGACTCAAGAACTAGAGCCTCTTGACCGTTTCAAGCGTCGTTAATGGTCAAAATGGTGGCAAGAAATGGCAGCAGTGGATGATCAATTTTCGAAGAAAATCATTTGCAGTGATGAGGCACATTTTCACCTCAATGGATTCGTCAATAAGCAGAATTACCGCATTCGGGCGAATGATAATCCAAGAGTGATTGTCGAAAAACCAATGCACCCCCCAAAGGGTGACTGTTTGGTGCGGTTTATGGGCTGGCGGCATCATCGGACCGTATTTTTTCCCAAAATGAGGCCGGTCAGGCAATTGCTGTGAATGGTGTTCGCTATCGTGAGATGATAACAAACTTTTTATGTCCCGAGTTGGAAGATATGAATGTGGACGATATGTGGTTTCAACAGGACGGTGCCACTTGCCACACAGCTAACGAAGCAATGGCGACAAATTCAATGGCCGTGTTATCTCACGTGGTGGCGATGTCAATTGGCCGCCAAGATCATGTGATTTGACACCGTTGGACTTCTTTCTTTGGGGTTAGTTGAAAGAAAAGGTGTACGTCGATAAGCCAGCAATAATTCAAGAGCTAAAGAATGAGGTAATTCACCAAATTAACGGCATAGGGCCACAGTTATGCCTCAGCGTTATCGAAAATTTGGACCATCGGATGGATGTGTACCGCCGAGGTCGCGGTGGCCATTAGGCCGATATTTTGTTTCATACATAATTGAATAATACCAATATTATCATAATAAAATGAAATGACAATAATTTCCCAAATAATTTGTGTTTTATTCAAAATCAACATCGGCCCTTAAAATTTAACCAAATTTATTTCTTTAGAAAACAAAAACCCCATCCAAGCATCCAACATCTATGAGACCCATCTCATTAGCCCCATAGAGTACTGCTTGCATAGATACAAACACAAAATCCGTTATTTTTAAATTTAAATGATTAATAGTCACAACACTGGCAAACACATGTCTGCTTCACATCTGAGTTCACAAAGAACAGACAATCTCTGCCTCAAGTCGTCCAACTGAGCAATTAGTTTACCCTTTCTCACGATAATCCCTTAAACATAATCCTTCTCCCCTTACAGACAGAAACAGTTAATTTCTCGCCAATTTACTTCAAAAGAAGTGTAAAAAGTTCCTTTGCCGCCCCCCAGACGTTCTATTCATAGAGTGAGTCTCCGGTCTCTTGACTCCCGACTAGAAAATGTATTCACCATCAAAGAACACGCGCGAGATGTACACCATCCGCTCCCAGGACCAGCCCCATGTCATTGCAATTATCCTTGTAAATGTTTTTTAGTCTCAAGTGCAAATAAGAGATGCAAAAAAAAACTCCAAATTAAAAAAAAAAAAAACATTTAACCGGATTAATATTTTTACCAACAAGAAGCCATAACCAGCTCTCATCCAGCCATCACTCCTCCCTTTGGTGTGTTTAAATCTTCTGGTCTCTCCTACAGCCTTGCGTCTGTGGATTGGATAGTCCTAGCAACGTTTGGTTTAATTAGAAATTCCCTCCGAATCGGGCGGGGAACGGGTTTGGGGCTACTATGTGTGCATGCAAGATACATCTCTCATAGTGATTTGAGTTCTAATGAAAATTCGCGGCCCTCTTTCCACGTCATTGGAGATGGATTGACTTGCGGGCTGGAGGGGTGTGCAAATCTCTGGATATTAAATGAAAAATTCACTTTTTTTTTTGTATCCTTCCTGTTATGTTCCCATTTGTTGGTGGTAGTTGGGTATTCTTCATCGATGGACTACCTTTCAGTTTGTAAATTAATTTAAACGGAAGGCAGATGAGGAATTCCTATACAGCTACATGCTATATGGGAGCAGCAGCAAGGAAACATATACCATACCACGCGGCGGTGTTGTCCGTGTCGTCTGTGGTGGCTATTCATTTGGAAATCAATGCGGAAACTGTTGGAGTTCATCCGTGCAGCCAAACTGCATTCCACCGAACTGTGTATACTTAGGTGCGCAGGCTACTCTGCAGGTGGGAGAGTGTTGTTGACACTCTTCCGATTGACAATTTTTGATTGCATTCGTCAATAATTGTGGAAGGATGAGTTTTGGATTGCGATTCAAAGGAATTCCTGATTGCGCGCTAATAAGCTGTCATCGTCAGGGGTTGGCTTAGAATTGGGGAGTAGGAAATTTTTTAATGAATTTGTATTGTATGAGGTTTGTAGGGAGGGGGTTGTAATTTATTTTTTGAACTTTTATGCAATATTGCATGCAATTGAGATTATTTTTTGGAGTTTAAGAAAGTGGAAACGAATCGGCGATAATTGTTTTGGGTGTAAACTTGTTCCCAAGGATAATGCTAACAATGAGACAAACTGGCAAGAAATGGAATTTCAATGGATCATGATCATGCACTTCAAATGGAAGGCTTTGGTTAAAATACGACAAGAACTGAACTAACATACTTCCTCGGTATAAAAGAACATCATTTTCTCAGCTGATTTAGGCTTTTACTGGTCCATAAGGTCCTATGCAACCACAGAATGTGTCTGAGTGGACACCACATACAAGGTTTCATTTTGTATTCACTGTATTCACTGTCACTACATCACGATGAATAGAGAAACTCTTTCATCGCTGGCTGGAGAACTTAGAGAACTTACTACCGTTAGAGAGTAAAACAGCAAAAAGGTTAGCATGCATTGCAAACCGTAAATTTCGGCAAGGCGGGATGATATTTTTTACTGAAATGATCCAACAGACAGTCCCATGACTTCCGGCAATATTAATGGTTTCTATGTAACTGGGCTTTACATCGGAAAACTTCATCCTCAAGGCGGGGAAAACCAGCCAACCCACAGCCAAGGATTACAAACCAATAAAGGTGACTGGCAGCAACTTATCTTTTCAACTATTGAAGGACTTTCCCCAAAATTTTTGACATCTAACCACGATTCGTCGCATAAATGTTTCACATACACATTTATGCAAGCAATGGCTCTTAGGAAGACTAAAAAACCTTTTTAAACAAGTTTTACACCGCCGCCGTGAGATTCATTCTAAGCTATTCGGTCCACTTGTTTAGTGGGAGGAGATTAATACCAAACGTAACAGGGATCTGAGTAGGGTGCTAGAAGTTATCAGTACGGGTACGACGTGCTAGAATAAATCAAGGTCCAGAAACACTACTAAACCTATAACCCATTAAGATCTTTATGCAGAAACATCCAAAGGTGCTTTTAAGCAAAGACAGAACCAAATTTGGATGCCAAGCTGTCTCTCTGGCACTAAAGCTTATTTGGAATCTTTGATCAAAGTTAGGTCTGATTTTCAGCTGGACTGAAACCATTCTTAGACCTTTATATGCAGGAATCTGCAGCCAACAGTGAGGTAAAAATCAGCCAGCTCAACCAAAGGTGCTCTTAAGCTAAGACAGAACCAAATTCGGATGCCAAGCTGTCTCTCTGGCACTAAAGCTTATTTGGAATCTTTGATCAAAGTTAGGTCTGATTTTCAGCTGGACTGGAACCATTCCTAGACCTTTATATGAAAGAATCTGCAGCCAGCAGTGAGGTAAAAAATCAGCCAGGGCAACCAAAGGTGCTTTTCAGCAAAGACAGAACCAAATTCGGATGCCAAGTTGTCTCTCTGGCACTAAAGCTTATTTGGAATCTTTGATCAAAGTTAGGTCTGATTTTCAGCTGGACTGGAAACCATTCCTAGACCTTTATATGCAAGAATCTGCAGCCAGCAGTGAGGTAAAAAATCAGCCAGGGCAACCAAAGGTGCTTTTAAGCAAAGACAGAACCAAATTTGGATGCCAAGCTGTCTCTCTGGCACTAAAGCTTATTTGGAATCTTTGATCAAAGTTAGGTCTGATTTTCAGCTGGACTGGAACCATTCCTAGACCTTTATATGCAAGAATCAGCAGCCAACAGTGAGGTAATAGTCAACCAGCTCAACCAAAGGTGCTCTTAAGCTAAGAGAGAACCAAATTCGGATGCCAAGCTGTCTCTCTGGCACTAAAGCTTAATTTGGAGTCTTTAATCAAAGTTAAGTCTGATTTTCAGCTGAACTGGAACCATTCCTAGACCTTTATATGCAAGAATCAGCAGCCAACAGTGCGGTAAAAATCAGCCATCGCAATTGATGGAAAATGAACTCCGGAGGACACACTCAAATTCCAAATAGATACCCCTACTCAGGTGTATCTTCTGACTACTGATGCCTCATAACATAGAGATATAACTACATAGAGTACGCAGCACAGCTTAATATTTTGTAGCCGTTTCCGACGCGGCAAGGCTGTTTTTTGATGTTGGGGTAGCAATGTGAACACTGGGATATCAATATAAGTACCTGAGCTCTGATTTTGATATAAATTTTGCAAGTCTCCATACCTGATAGGCAGGACCAGGATTTACTCAGTACAGACCGACATAACAACCAGAAATTTATATAATCATCTGCGTTCAGCTTCAGCCTAGAAAACGTGAAATGCGTCGCAGATGTCCACTTATGACTCAGCATAACACTGCTGGGTTTCCGGGCATGTAAAAGTGGAAAAATGTAGACCTGAATTCATTATAAACTGGAAAACTGTTTTTTTTTTTATCGGATGGTTGGGTGTTGTAGAAAGAGGATAGACTCTGATTGGCTTTAACTTGGCAATGCCAAGTAGTTGTAACTCTGACTACACATCAAGAGCTTATTTTTAACCTCCAAATGATAACCATCGGGTACTGGTCTCATCCAACCGGATTTGACCTGCTACACGATAAGCGCGAGTGTTGATAACAGTAACACTATAAAGAGCCAGGTCAGAGTGGCACAGATTGAATACCCGGCCTGCTGTCCCAGGCGAACCTACACAAGCTGCTTCGACATATTCGGACAACAGGTTGTCTAGGAATTTCAAGGGTTAATCAGGCCCCTTGAACAGAGATGGTGGCGGATGAACTGGAAGGCCAACGACAGCGCTCAATCAAGTAGTGGATACTGATGGCCCTGTGTCCAAGGGTATCTAATAAATTGGAACTGACCCTCCAGGTTGGGGGTTGTGCTTTGGGTTTTACTATCCAACCGTGGAAAAAAGTATTTGTGACGAAGCAACCAACAGCCTCGGAAAGGACGACCCTGCTAGACGAAAAAAGGACAACGACGTTCGTATCCGTACCTGGAATATGAGAACATTAAACAGGAGAGGTGCAAGCGAACAACTAGCGGAACCCCTTAACTGCTACAAAGCAGACATCCAGGAAATACGATGGGATGGACCGGGCAAGGTTCATTCCGGACGGTAGAGCCACTGAAGTAAGTAAGTAAATACTGGTCTTTGTCTACTTTACTTACTTAAGTGGCGCTACAGTCCGGAATGAACCTGGGCCTCAACCAACATGCCTCTCCAAATAGCCCGGTCCTTAGCTAACTGCCTCCTACTAACACTTTGTCTACTTTGACTCCGCTATTAACTCAGACAATAACATCTCGTCAGATATTAAACGCAGAATTTCTCTCGCCAACCGCTACTACACTTGAAATACTTGGGAGACCCTGTATAAGACCCTTATCATCCCAGTCCTGCTTGACGGCGCTGAAGCATGGACCGTGTCAAAAGTGGGTGAAGACATATTTGGTCAATTTGAGAGGAAAATTCTTTGTATGTCTATAAATTGCACCTTCGGTCCCGTTTGCTTTGACGGGCTATGGAGACAAAACTGGAGTGATCAACTATAGGCAGTTAGTTGTGGACTGGCCAATTTGGGGAGGCATGTTTGTTGAGGCCCAGGTTCATTCATAGCTGTAGCGCCACTTAAGTGAATAGGCATTCCTAAGCCGAACAACATGTATGTGGAATGCATTACCAACATCAGTTGTTCCTGCAATTTATAAACATTTATAACCAACGCACATCGGTGTCTCCTCTTTTCTCCTCCTCATTTTGCATAATGTCTCCGCGCTTTGCTCAAACACTGTAGGGTATTCATGAATCCTTTAGTGCGTGCAAGTTGTAAAAAAGTTTACCTAACAATGACAAGAATAACGCAAAACTAAAACTGTTGTAGTCCCATAACAAGCAAACAATGGAACGAACTTCCAGAGGGCGTATTCTAACCAAAATACAACCTACAACAATTCAACAGTAGAGTCAATAAAACATTATTTCAAGGCGTTCTTTGAGCTTTAAGGATTCAACTCGCCTGAGATGCGTTTATAAAATTTAAGATAGATAACAAGAACCTACAAAAATATTTTTAACTACCCCTTTTCCAATCGAACCAATTGATAGGGGTGTGGATATTTACAAACCCCTATCAAGTGATTAAAAATATTTTTGAAATATAAAAAAAAAATTCTTACCATTCTTATTGTTGTTTCGATTCAAAAATGTGTGTCGAAATTAATTCCGAAATTGAGATAATTTTCGAATATCTGCAAAGAAAAAATCAAAAAAAATCATGAAATCCAAAAATTTATTTAATTGAAAAATTGTTTTAACAATTAACGAGAATAATAAATGAGGCAATCGATTAAAAGATAGAATTCCATTGGTGTTCTAGAACACGATTACCAATCGGAAATAAATTGAAAAAACAAACAAACGTTCGATAATAATTAATTAATTCTCCGCCACCGTTGGGTTATTAAATGAATACATAAACGTGTTTTTTTTTTAAATTAAAATTGATACTTGTGAAGCCGAACAATAAGCGTTGGTAATTGTATCTTTTTGTGACAACAGTCACAAACTTGCATATCTTATCAGCTGATCTGTGATTACTTTCCATTCAATTCAAGAAATGATTTCATAATTTAAGTGGTTTTGATATTTTTTTCAGCGTTAAGTCATATTATATAGTTCACGATTAAGACATGTATCTATGGGGAAAAAATGCATCGTCCCATGAAAGGAATTCGCACTATTAATACGATTAGTTTATCCCTTAAAATGTATCTAAAGTGTTTTTTGTTTATTTTTGAACCTAACCCGCGTGGGAATGTACCGTGAATTCGCTTTCCACGATCGAGGGGAGAAAAGAATTCTCGCATCTGACCTTGGGTAACTTAATTATAATTATTCTCAGCAGAAAATTTGTTTATTTGTGCACAAAATTATAACAATTAGGCTTAGTGCTGCGCGGAGTGGAGTACTGTGGAAGTCAGTCGTAGACGACAACAAAGCATTTTACAATTTTCGCTCGTGAAAGTGACAGTTTCCCAGGCCATGGCTATTAATGGCTTGGGAAAGGTATGTGCACACATGTCCACACCCATGTAGTGACGGTCTTACTTTACTAACTATGCAACGCCGATGGTGTGCTGCTGATTATATCCAGCAAACTGTGAACTAAGTACTCGGAGTGTGTGTCAAAGAGCACACGTCGCCAGTGTGGACAAGGTTTTTTGTTCAAAAATGGCAATTCCGACAAATTTGTCATAATTGCTGTTAACATCTGTGGTTAGGTAACAGGTACCAGAGATTTTTTTTTTTTCAATTGGGTCTACTTGTGAAGGAAAATTGCTTAAGCGGAGAGATAATGTATCTATATCGGTGTCACGCTTGGTATTAATGTATCTTGCACAGGTTTCCAACCAAAATCGTTGATAAGATGAAAATTTTTACAAAAATGTACCTATAGACTGTATGGCTCTTAACAACGGGCATTCATGTACTGAAAAACATATCCCAAGCTGTCCTCAGGTAGGTTTATAACAGGTGTATTTCCGTGTAACTATACATCGTGACTTAACAATTGGTACAACATTCTATGCAAAAAAAATTACGAGACGCATATCTATTTCAAGTAGCTCCCAGATATTCTGCCCTAGCGAGGTATCCGTCGGAGCGGACAATTTTCAATTCACTTCGTCGGAGGCTTAACTTCCATTCGAGGTATGTGTCATCGGAGAAAAATCACTTCACTACAATTCGTAAATAAATTTCGCGAAGAATTTCGGAGGAAATCGGAAAAGGAATTGCACTTAGCTGTCAAAAATTGCACGAAAAATGCATCTGAACACACTTCAACGCAATTCGCCTAGGTGCGTTACAAAATGTCGGAGAAATATTCCGAACAGCTTTTCGAAAGAATACTTCGAAGCTGGAATCCTCCGAATCGTACAAAATCGGAGGATTTTCCGGTCCGACTGATACCTCGCTAGGTCCGATAAAGACATACAAGGTGGACCCAATGCAAGCATTTTAAAATTTCTTGGATGATATTGTTCTTAAGTGCTTGAATCGTTTCCGGATTGTTGACATAAAAACGGTCCTCCACTGTTCCCCACAATGTCCAAAGGGGTCAAATCGCAGCTCCGAAGCGGCCAATTGACATCGCCGAGATGTCTGATAACATGATTTGTACAAAAGATCGATTGTGGAATGCGCTGTTTGGCATGGAGCGCCATCACACATAAACCAGAGGTCGTCCAAATTCATGTTTTCAATTTCAGTAAAAAAAAATCTGGTAACATTGCTTTGTAACGCCCACCGCTTACAAAAGTTCCCCCCCTCCCCCTCAACTCCTAATTATAAAAGAAAAATGGTCCAATAATGTAATTGACATGCCACCACTCTATATTAAACACCAAACTGTCACTTTCTGTGGATGCATCGGCTTCTCGACAATAAAGTGCAGGTTTTCCGAGCCGCAGATGTGAAAATTCTGTTTATTAACGTAGGTAGGTAGACGTCATAACAGATGATTTCTCGCCCAAAATCGTTCTACAAAGTGGGCCGAAGGAGATCACCCTATTGGAAGATGCTCTTGTTTTTGCAAATGGCCGCCAATGTCAAATCTGTTTTGACATTTGTGGACTAGACAGATGTAGAATACAAGTGAACGAGCCATGGAGCGATACACTCCCCAAGAACGCGGAATAATCGTGTCTATTTTTTTGCGTATAACAATTCGTCTTTAGTGCTGGCGCAGCGCGAATTCCGTCGCCGATTCCCCGTCCGTCCGAAACCAACTGCGCAAGCCATGCCCCGTTTAGCCACCAACCTTGAAGAGTATGGGACCACACGAGACGTTGCCAAGAATGCCCGGCCCCAGAGCTCCCGTTGTGCCGAGAATATCGGCGCTGTTGCCAAGAATGTCGAGCTGTCGCCGGAAACATCGACAAGACCCCGTGCCTCGCAATTGGCCATCAGCCGGTCGTCCCTCAGGCGAATTTTGGTCAAAGACTTGCGCATGTTCCCGTAACAAAGTCCAGGCTGTGCATGTCAGCTGCTGCCTGTCGACCGCCAATAACGTGTAACCTACGACAAAACAATCCTCAATCTCGAGGACGAAATGGACGATTTTTCGACCGAAATCAATAATGAGCGATGAGGCTTAATGCCACCTCACCAGGTACGTGAACAAGCAAAACTATTGCTTCTGGGGCACTGAAAATCCACGAGTAATGCGCGAGGAGCAATTACACCCACTCAAAGTTCCTGCACGGTGCGCTGTTCACGCTGGAGGAGTCATGGGGCCATTTTTGTTCGAAGACGTCGCTGGTCAAACGACAAAAGTGGACGGTGAGCGCTATAGGGCCATGTTAACCGAGTTTTTTCTGCTGCAATTGGAAGAATTAGAACTGGAGGAGATGTGGTTCGAACAGGACGGAGGAACAGCACACACTGCGCAAGCCACAACCGATGTTCTGATGGCCAAACAACATCGGATGACTTCGTTTGGCCCAACTTGTACAATTCAAGCTGCTCTGAGGCCCAAACTATGGAGCGATAGCGAACCGGATGGTAGTGCGCTTTCAATCGCCGAGTCAATTGGATCTTGTAAGCATGTAATCCGAGATCTTTGTGCAGAATTCTCCTCAGGCTAGTGCGTGAAATGTTGAGATCGATGGCAAGTTGATTTTTGTGAATTGAGTCTCACGCTCTTGGCAACAGCAGCCATATTGTCGTCTGTGCGGTGCTTACGACGACCTTGGACCATGATTGTTAGTCCCCAACTTTTTTCACAAACAGCAGTACAGCAGGCGCTGTAGGTGCTTCATTTTAGCCAAAACTTATTTTCAAATAACACACTGTTTGGGCTAAACAGACTCATTTTGGAAAAACGTTTTCAATATTTCCCAACGGTGTTCAAGCGTAAAGCGACTGATTTCGGAGCGGGAAACAGCTGTCAGTGTCAAAATAACCTTTGATGGCATACCCGTTAAAGGGTTTTTTCATCAAAAACGGGGCGATTGTTTTTTTGATGGCATACCCGTTAAAGGGTTTTTTCAACAAGAACGGGGCGATTGTGGAGGCATAGACCTGCCGCTGCAGAAAACCTTAAAGCAACAAATCTAAAGGATCAAATCGCAAAATTCTGTTAGCGTTTCCTAGATGAAACTAGATTTGACCAATTAAAATCCTCTGCAAACAGATGACATACATGTTTCCTTACACATTTCTCAAAAAGGCCATCACGATGCGGAACCATTGTATGCCACATCCACGTAATTCAATTCAAACAAGGACAACAACCATCTATCAAATCTGCTAAGCCTTCAGCCAGACAAACAAAAAATGACCCAATTAGGGAAAAAGTCCATTTCCAATTCCATATGAAAGCCTGCACCCAATTCAAGCCCATTCCATAAAATAAAAACCTCTGCAATCACAGAGCTCTTATAATCGTTTGATATAATCACCTGCTGCCATCCTACGAATTAACTATGCACATTCCAGAGAACTAGTTCGCGATACCATTCCCAGTGCAAGTCATGTTTAAATCCACCAGCCAGCCGTCTAACAAATTTTCCTTACACATGCCTCTTTTAATTTTCCATCTGTGTGGTGTCTCACACATAGGTATGGGTGCATGTGCACTCTCTAGCAATTTGCACAAAAACTAATAACTTCCTTGCAATATGTAAAAATCCTGTCACTTAACTCAACATCATGATAATCCACTTTAATTGAATCGCTGGGACACTAAGTGCGTCCAGGGTGTATGATTAGCTGGCGGTACGGTGGACCGCAGTGCAAATGGGTCTCCATCAAAGTATCTTAAATTGGATCGCTCAGACCCAATGGGTTGTGTTGCTCTACCCCAATCAGCTCCAACGACCACTATGTCTTGAACCTGTTGCACGCGAGAGTGTGGATTTTTTTCTTTCGAATTGCGATGGCAGAGTGTGTAGGCAATGGCTACATGAGAGTGCATCATAATTAAGTGCCACACCACCATTCATTCGTGTGTTATTAACTGCGCTACATGCGCTGCATAAGAAGGAATCTCTCGTGTGCCGCACACATTCCAAAATATTTGCAAAAAAAAAAAAACTTACTTCCATCCACACATCATACAGCAGCAAGTATCTACAAGTAATAAACCGATGACCGGTTTTTGGGGATATGCTGTAGGTAGGTCTACCTAAACTGCGTAGTCAGGAGAGAGAAAAAAAAAGCGAAACGAATTTCTAGCAATCCAATGCGGGATTATGATGAATTCGCCAGATACGACCACAACAAGATATAAAGATACTTTTCTTCTCATTTACGTTATGACCAGACCAGCATAACCGTAAGCAATAAACAGTAACGCGCCAAACAATGACAATAAACAAACGATCAAAAAGCCACCGCTACCGCTAAGATGTGGAACAGCTAATCATTAAAAATCTCTCTGCGCAACAATTTCTGTCATCTGAAGTGTTGCGATCGATGCGAAGTCCAAACATTATGGTTGACAAGAAGGGGGACACTTAAAAAAGCATTTTGAGCGACTTACTGGGGTTTGTAGACAGTGTAGACCCTTTCGAATTGCTTTGAGAAAGACGTGCGGTGTAGTCGGGTCAGGCGAAAAAAAGTGTCAATTGGAAAGGACGGATTTGGCAGATAATCAACAGTAATCCCGATTTGAAATGTAACGCATTTTACTATTTTTGGTTTTCGCATCTTTAAATTGAAAGAAAAAAAACAAAATGATGAAGCGGGAAGCGTCTTTCGAAATCAAGTCGGTCTTGAGGTAAGGTATCACATAGCCTCCGAAAACAGTCCTGTTTGCCTAGCCGTAAGCTTAAAATGATTAATTTCAAAGCAATCCCAACTAACAACATCGCTTCGATAAATCACAATCGGAAATATTTCCCCTCCAGCAACATTAACTGTATGAAACATCATGAAATAAACAGCAAGACTATGAGAATGGCACGAAATGAATACCCGGCCTGCTGTCCCAGGCGAACCTATACAAACTGCTTTGACATATTCGGACAACAGGTTTTTTTGAAATGTCAAGGGTTAGTCCGGCTCCTTGAACATAGAGATGGTGGCGGATGAACAGTAAGCCACCGGCAGCGCTCAATCCCATAGTGGATACTGATGGCCCCATGTCCTAGGGGTATCTAATAAAATTGAACTGGCACTCCAGGTTGGGGGTTGTGCTTTGGGTTAAGCAAACAAACATGGAAAAAACTTAATGTTATGAAGCAACCAATAGCCTCGGAAAGGACTGTTGTTGACGATCCTGCTAAAGGAAAAAACGACAACGACGTTCGTATCTGCACTTCGAATGTGAGAAAACTAAACGGGAGAGGTGTAAGCGACCAACCAGCGGAAGCTCTATAAATACGATGGGATGGACCGGGCAAAAAGAGGATGAAAAACTGTGACATCTACTACCGACCGCGTAAAAGTGAGCAGAAACAGCGACCATTCGAAAACGGATTCGTTATAAGTGCCAGACTTAGGCAAGAAGTCGTATGATATTAGCGAACGCATTGTGACAATCCGCATCAAGGCCAAATTCGCCAACATAATCCTTATATGTGCTCAAGCCCTGACGGAGGAAAAAGTTGATAGAGCTAAAAATTGCTTCTACGAGCTCCTTGACAAAACATATAAGCGACTACCGAAGAACGATGTTAAAATCGTGCTGGGAGATTTTAACGCAAAGGTAGGAAGAGAAGACATCTTTAGCAGTGTTGTCGGAAAACGTAGCTTACATGACAATACGTCTGGTAAAGGACTTTAGCTAATTGACTTCGCTGTGGAACGGAATGCCACTATAGCCAGTATACGGTTTCGATATCCATAAGGGGACATGGAGGTCTCCAGATCAACGAACGGTCAACCAAATTGATCACATTGCGATAGACAAGAGGCACGCATCCAGTATTTTAGATGTCCGAACATACCGAGTAGCTAACATCAACTCGGACCACTACCATGTTGCAGCCAAGGTAAGTATGCGGATATCTACCACGCCACAACAATCCAGAAATACTGTGAAAAAGTTTAACGTCGACAGACTGCAATAGCAAGAGACTGCCAAGAACTTAGCGCAACGCGTATCCTTTAAGCTCCCGACAAAGATTTTAAAGCCGTTCCATGGCAGGTCGTATTGGCACAGCCCACCATATATTTGGATCTCGTTTCTCATGTGTGAACGTTCACATCGCCCGACGGTACCATGAAGATGGTGATCAAATGTTTCTGTTTTTTATCTCAATGCGTCATCTGTGTGACTTTATTATCTTTGCACTCGATTAACACCATACCACCAAGCATCGAAAGTCGAAGAACAATGGCAACAATGGCAACGATGCCAACAAGCCATTAGATCAGCCCCAACTGATGTGCTACCAGAAAGAAACTCCTGTTCTGATAAGGAATGTCGAAAGATGCTCGCAGCCAAGAACGAGGACGACAAGGCTAAGCCGCAGGTGACAACGAGAGGTGCCATTGAGCTCTATAAGCAGAGAAAAAGGGAAGAACACCAACTTTTCAGAAAGAAGAAAAAGAGCACGAAAAGCTCGAGATCGAGAATATAGAGAGGTGCCACTCCAGGAACGATCTTCGCAAGTTTTGTAAAAAATGTAAAGCTCCAACAGAATCCTGTAGAGATAAACAAGGAAATATCGTAGTTGAGACACACTAGACGCTGAGATGGGAAAACCACTTTTGCAGCCTGTAAATCGGCGATGACGAACAATATTCCGCTGCCAGGCAGAACGAAACATTCGACAATGGCAACAACAGCGAAAACTGCCAACCACCTAACCTGAGTGAAGTGAGGATAGAAATATCTAAACTCAAGCTAACAAGGCTATCGGAAAAGCTTAATTTGCCCGAACCACAAAAAAAGGAGACCCTTTGAACTGCGCTAACTAATGAGTCATAAGTCTCCTCAACATCACCTAAGAGATCCTATCTGCCGTAATATGTGAACGCCTGAAACCGTTTTCCAACAACCCAATCGGTCCTTATCAGTGTAGTTTTAGGCCAGTCCACAACCGATCAAATTTTCGTGACGAAGATTCTACCAAGAACTATACGAGCGACATGCCCCTGTTCAAAAAACTCCCCACTGGACGTTTAAGATGGCTAGGTTATGTAGTAACACCAATACTCCGGCTCGCAAAGTGTTCGATTCCCAGACACATCGGACGTAGTATAGGAAGGCCACGCTTTAAGTGGCGCGCAAAAGTAAAACCCGACCTCAACTAACTTGGAGTGCGCAACTGGAGGCGGTAAGCGATGCACCGGGCTAATTGGAGAGGCATGTAGGTTGGGGCCCAGGTTCATTATGCCAGGTTCAGCAAGGTTCAGTAAGCCACATTACGTCAGAAGATGTAACCAGAACACATTTGTAATGGAAATCTGGTGATGGAATCTATCGAAGATATAACGAGATCAACGCATGGCTGTAAGATTTTAGCCCCTCTGACTCGGCTTTATTCAATGAAGGTTTAGAAGGAGAAAATGGCTTGTAAAAGAATATGAAACTTTCGTAGAAGAAGAATACTACGGTAGTCAGGAAGATCGATGTCAACAGTGAGCTATTTGACGAACCACTAAACGAAAGGTTGATCTCTTTTCCCAGCCGTAGCAACACTTTCATAATTTTTCACTGGATCTTCTCTCGCTATTATCTCTGATAAATCATCCGAATAGTATCAACTGTCAAGAAAAGCTTATCTCAAGCCATTCAGATTTGGTATAAAACAGGAGGTCCCGCCATCGTTCAATACTCATAACCTAGATGGGAGTCTGATGGGAACGCTGTGATAAGTTTTTATAAACTTTTCTCAAGAACACATAAAACCATGCAACTCGGCTATAAAACAGTAAACAGATCTTGTTACGTGTCCGTTGGGGGCTTCTGCTGGAACCCGCTTTGTTTGCTCGACGGAGGGCATAGGATCTTGTCCGCCAGATATGTCTACAAAAAAATAGACATGCCAGAAGCAGTTCGTACAAGGTTTATAGCCAGCTTATTCCGTCATTCTTACATGCGAAGTTATATGTGTTTCAGACAAAAAAAAAACAAGGGGGAACCACCATTTAAAGCCATTTACACATTTAAAAAAAAAATCACGTAAAAATTTTGAATTCTTGGGTGTTTGTAACACTTTTTGAAGATTTGGGCAAACAATACAAAGGTTTACTGCCAGCCTTTAAGCCAAGAACTCAACTCAAAAGCAAGATCCATCAATCCCAGGGCCGCTGAATCAAATTTTGACAAAATCGAAATGTTTAGTTTATTTCTTAGCAGTGAGTACCAATATCAAGCTTTGTAAGATGGCAAGACCCTCCACAATTTAATTTCCTTAAACTAAAAAAACGAACCGTTACACTCAATCTACTTATTTCTTTTATTGACTTATCAGCTGGATGAAAGAGGTAATAGTCCCCCACTTTACTGCCCCCCTACAGCGCCACCTGTGTGGTCCACCCTAGCTATCCAATTAATTTGTAAGCCGCTTTCGTGTCGATGAATAAAATATTCGTACACCCCTATGAAACGTGTTCCCATCAAAAGATTCCACCTGTAAGCAGATTACTGTTTAAATTTATATTTCATTCCGAAGTATCTACAATCGGAAAAAGGTTCATACCGATGTAAATGTATCCAGGATTTTGATTGAATACACCCCCAATGATCTGAAGTAGTCATCAGGAAAGGAACCACTGAAACCATAAAACCGAAACGAACTCTGCGGTGAAAATATTTGACGTCTTACATGGCCTATCCGACTTCCACGAATTTCATTTGCATCCATAATATCTCAATCTGAATGAAAGCTTTTAACGGATATGAAAAGTCGAAACAAAAAAAAAACATACAATCGATATGGCCATGTCAGAAGCAGCTGCCACTTTTTCTGTCAAAAGATACAATACCTCAACCACCACCATAATATCTCATTCGACAGAATATGCGTGCTTATACTCGTCGACGATCATTTTGATTATTCTCAGCCAACACAAAAATATCTCACACAGGGATGCGCGTATCTTTCGCCTCTTTCGCTGCTGCTTTTCTTAATTAAAGCCGATTGTAGGAACATCCTTTCATTAAGGGTTCAGAGACGAAACAGGAAATCGACTATTAAATTTCCCTCAACATCAGCGACTGAGATACTTTGGCTGCGTCATCATCTGCATGCCAGAAATATGATGATGAAAAACCATGCCAGAAAGATGCAGATGCGAATTGTAAAGTAAAAATCTTATAGATGCAGTGGGTTTCATTTTTTTTTTTTTTTAGTTTATGCTGGTTAATGATATTCCTTTGAGTCTTTGCATGTGTCGAGAATGGATAAAGGGCAACGCTCTTGGAAGATGTATCTTATGTTGTTGCAAAGTTTCCATTTGTTTATTATAGAGATGCATTGCAATTAAATGTCAAACGAAATGTGTCATGCGACATATGGTGACAGATGGATATTGTGATGACAAAGATTTTAGGTAAAGTGCACTTCAAGGGTTACAATTTAACTGGCAGGCTTTTGAGGATTTTTATATAAAAAAAGGTTGCTTTACAGTTTTGGTTTAGAGCTTTGATGGTGGTTCGTCAAATTATTTGCAAATGGTTATGGTTCACAGTTGCTTCTACAGAACTTAAATAAGGCTATGGTGCCGCGTTCTGAAGGCAATATAAACGCATGTTCAAATTGAGGGGATTTTGGATGGCATAAAAGAAGAAATTCAAGTCTCTGATGTTGATGTCGTATCTGCACCTGGAATGTGAGAACATTAAACAGGAGAAGTGCAAGCGAACAACTAGCGGAAGTCCTAAACTGATTTGATCCGGGAAATATGATGGGATGGGCCGTTTTATTCGAAAGTTTTATGAATGAATCTTCGTTTTCAAAGCCCGTCAACGCAAACGGAACCGAAGATTTTTCGAAGAATTTTCCTCTCATATCGATACTCTTATATCTGCTTTTGATACGAGTTTCGGCAATATGCCATAACTAGACATGGGTCTGTATACTGTATAGTTCGTCTCTGTAAATGCTGTCGTATGCATCTTTGAAATCGATGAATAGGTGGTGCGTATCGATTTGGTCTACTTGGGTTCATTCCAGGAGCTGCCGAAGTGTGAAGATTTGATCGGTTGTAGACCAAATTTTGCTTATGAGTCTCCGTCGGCTCAATAAAGCTTAGCGGGAAGGCCGTCATTTCCGGCAGCCCTATTAACCTTGAGCTTAGATATTGCTATCCTCACTTCACTCAGGTCGGGTGGTTGGAAGTTTTCGTTGTCGTTGCCAATATTGAATGGTTAGTTCTGCCTAACAGCGGAAGGTTGTTCGTCATCGCCGGTTAACAGGCTGCAGAAGTGGTTTTTCCATATCATCGGCATCGAATGTGTCTCAACTACGATATTTCCTTGTTCACCTCTACAGGATTCTGTTTGAGCCTTGTATCCTTAACTTTGAAGTTCTACACTTTGGTAAATCTTGCGAACATCGTTCCTGGAGTGGCACCTCTCTATATACTTGATCACGCGCTTTTCTTGCTTTTTTGTCTTTTTTCTGAAAACCCTATAGAGCTCAATGGCAGCTCTCGTCTTCACCTGCAACTTAGCCTGTAGGCCTCGTTCTTGGCTACGAGCATCTGTCGGCATTTCTCATCAAACCAGGGGTTTCTTGCTGGTGGGCACGAGAAATCTAGCACATCAGTTGCGGCTGATCTAATGGCTTGTTGGCATCGGTAGCATTGTTCTTCGACATTCGATGCTGGTGGTATGGTGTTAATCGAGAGGTTGGGGGATACGAGTTGCGCAAAGGTCTTGGCGGTCTCTTGCAGACATGACCGTATTTACAGTATTTCTGGATTATTGTGGCGTGGATGTCCGCATTCTTACCTTGGCTGCAACAAGGTAGTGGTCCGAGTTGATGTTAGCTCATCCGAATGTTTGGACATCCAAACACTGGATGCGTGCCTCTTGTCTATCGCAAAGTGATCAATTTGGTTTACCGTTCGTTGATCTGAAGACCGCCATGCCCCCTTATGGTTATCGATGTGAGGAAACCGTGTGCTGGCTATAGTGGCATTTCGTTCCGTATCGAAGTCAAACAGCCTAAGTCCGTTACCAGACGTGTTGTCGTGTAGGCTATGTTTTCCGAAAAATCTGCTAAAGATGTCTTTGCTTCCTACCTTCGCGTCGAGGCATGCTGATCCCAAATCGAACACTGAGCCGAAGCAAAGGGGTTCATACTTTGCATACACCCGAGTGCGAGTTTGGTTGTATGCAAAGTTTGAATAAGTCTGCCCCCCTGTTTGGGCTCACTGTTGGTTTTGGGTTGCGAGCGAGGTTGGATGTATTAAAAAGCGAGTCCCCTACAACAGTGAGCCCAAGCAATTGGGTTGCAAACATATTCAAACTTTACATACAACCAAAGAGTATAGAACAACATAGAGTACGCATCACAGCTAAAAATTTTGTAGCCGTTTCAGACGCGGGCGGTAAGTGCGAATGGGAAATTTTGTAGATCGTATGGTCGGCAAAGCTGTTGTTTGATGTTGGGATAGGAATGTGAGCCCTGGGGTATCAATATCAGTACCCCACATAGAAAATATTCGTTGTATGCGATGCGCACTCTATGTAGTTCTATACTCTTTGATACAACCAACTTCGCACGTAAGCGTAAACCAACAGGGGTTTGCTGTGGGCAGCACACGTATTGAAAATTTGCACATATTCCAACTTTGCACTCTCCCAAGCTCGCTTTCGGACGTGTTCATAATATGAATCCCCTCTCTCTAAATTCGGCTTTAGTTCAGAAGCAATGTTCGGTGTTATTTCATGGCACCTCTCGAATGTGCCGTTCGAAATCGAGATTATATTGTAGGTATCAGGTTTTTGAGTCAAAATTATAACTCTCCACTTGAAAATTAATATTGACGAAGCTGCTCATAGAGCCTTTAATCGATCATTAGCCTCATATTGTTGTATTACGTCACGGAAGTACGATCTTAAAAAGGGAGATACTTTTCACCAGCTTTCGATTGGAGAGGTTTTATGCAAAATTGTCATATATATCCGTAAAAAATCCTCCTTTTTCGAGGACATATTAAGTTTTTAAACAATCCCAAGGCATATCCGTGCTTTAAATGCATTTTTACATCTTAAAAATATATTCCCCAAAATGGCCCTTCAACACCTTCTCAAAATCGCTAGCTCCATACCAACTATCTGCAATTTCAGACAAACCAACCCACCACCAAGGACTGATATATCTTCCGCAAATATCTGCTCCAGTTAAAATTGAAAGAAAACACAATTACACAGTCCATCCGGATGGCTTTGTCTCATAAAACCCCACACCAGTATCCGACAAGGGGGCTTGGTATATCAAATTCCATTATCAATTCACATTCTCATCATTGTCGGGTACCCCCATCATCAGCGTTTGGTATCACATATCGCAGCTCAACATCCTAGTATACACGAGATGACAATGGGCCCCTCCATGAATGGAACTGATTATTGTTGCAACCCATTCCGCTTCCTATCGAGTATCTTCGTTACACTTGTTGGCCGCAAACAATGTGCAGTAGATGCGACTACGTAGAGAATGCGTTTTTGATGGCAATAACCTTTCGGTTGTATCCTTAGATACATCTCAACTTAATCTTTAGCAATAAAACGAAGTGAACTGAAGTTTTAGAAAACCCTCTTTTAAGGTCAGAGGTTCTGCATGGAGTAGGTAGTTGCCGGAGTAGAGGAGGGACTGTGCTGTTTCCTTTTATTGTTTTTGTAATCTTTTGTCGATTTGTGGGTATTACACTTTTTTATTGGCGGTTTAAGGTGCGGTCTTAACATGCCTTCTGGTTGTTTGACTTTGTCCCCCGCTTTGTTTTTTTTTTTTGCCTTCTAAGTGAGCGTTCCGCACCCGCAGATACTGAAGCCATTAACGTAAATTGCGGGTAAATACAAATATAAGCGATACGTGCTTACCTAGGATATAACCTTTTGATGACCTTTAACCGGGTTTCGTAGAATTCTTTTTACTAAGGGAAGGATGTTTTTTAAATGTTTTTTTTTTTTTTGTTTTGTCTGGCAAAAAATAGCTAAGTGTTTTTTTAAGGACAATTATGGAAGGTCTTTTGTGAATCGCATTACTTGCAGGCAAAGTGATTTTATTTGGAAGACGATGCGATATCAAAATTATCAAAAAAAAACATCGAATTGGTGGAGATGAGAACAAGTGTTTTGCATTTAATCCTTTTAGCAAAAGGGACAGACTGGCATTTTTGGACACGGAGAATACATACCCTTCTTAAATTTATATTTGATGGACTGTCTATATAATAAGAAGACAAGCTGTGTCCAGACTCCAATATGTCGTTGTTATTTTCTTCTCAAACTGAGCCAGCGGTTCAGCAACTGTTAGAGTATTTGGAAGCTCGTTAACGCCATCTATCATTGAAAAATGGCATACCGACCTGTCCATGTAGAGTTGCTAGGCTCCCATCGGACGCGTCGCCGGGTGGCGGATAGAGGAATCCTTTGCAAATATGCGGGATAGGTGGGAAGGGAAATGAAATATCAAACGTGAACGAAAGCTATCTAGGGTAAGGTTCCCTATCAAAAAAAAACCTCCCCAGGCGGCAGTGATAGAATTCTCAAGATGTAGTGGAATCTACAGTCCCAGTTGAGATGGACAAAGTAAACGACCTATTTTAACTCCTCGGACATTTTCGGACAACAGGTCATTCAGGAAGCTCAAGGGTTAGTCTGGCCTCTTGAACAGAGATGATGGTTGTCCTCAAAGGAAAACCTAAGAGGCCAACAGCAGAGCTCAATCCAGTATTGAATACTAATGGCCTTGTGTCCAAGGAGTATCTGCTCTATTGGAGCTGGCCTTCGAGTGTGGAGCTTGAGCTTAGGGTTAACTAAAAACACACGGAAGAAATTGTTATTGAAACACAACCAAGAATATCGAGGTGGCCTGATTTTTTTGTTGACGACCATGCTAAATAAGAAGAGAAAAAACGTTCAGATCTGCACCTGGAATGTGTGCACATTAAACAGGGGAGGTGCAGCCGAACAGCTAGCGGAAGCTCTAAGCTACTGCAAAGCAGACTTTACTAGCTGCAAAGACTTTACTGTCTAAGAAGACTTTATTGCCTACAAAGACTTTACTGCATACAAAGACTTTACTGCTACAAAGCAGAGTTTACTGCCTACAAAGTCTTTACTGCTTCAAAGCAGACTTTACTGGCTACAAAGACTTAGAATTTGCTGCTGTAAAGCAGACTTTATTGCCTACAAGGACTTTACCGTCTAAAAAGGCTTAGAAGCTACAAAGCAGTCTTTACTGCCATCCAGAAAATACGATTTCTTGGGCCAGCCAATAAGAGAATGCAACGCTCTGCGTCTACTACGGAACGTGTTATAGTGAGCAGAAACAGAGACTTTTCGAATGTGGATTTGTTATAAGTGACAAGCTTAGGCAAGAAGTCTTAAGCTAACAAGACATCAGCGAATGCGATGTAAGAATACACATAAAGGCCGAATCCGGCAATATAAGACATACACGCGTTCACGATGCGATAAAGGGGAAAATATGACATTACGAGGGATTGTTTCCATGAGCTCCTGGGCAAAACTTCGTCTTGGGAAGTTTCAACGCAAAGGTAGAAAGAGAGAAAAAATCTTTAGCAGTATTGTCGGGAAACACAGCCTACACGATACCACGCCTTGTAAAGATCTTAACTGCGGAACGAAATGCCACTATATCCAGCACACGACTTCATCACATCGATCACATCGACATGGCGATCTCCAGATCAACGAACGGTCAATCAAATTGATCACATTGCGATAGACAAGAGGCACGCATCCAGAATTTTTGGATGACCAAACTTTGTGAGGGGGTAACATCAAATAGGATCACTCCCTTGTTGCAAGCAAGGTACAAATGCGGAAAGGTACCCACCACCCCACCAAAAGTAAGAAATACTGTGAAAACAATTGATGTCGAAAGCCTGATACCGCAGGAGACTGTCAAGGCCATTGCAGAATGCGTATCCTTTAACCTCTAGATCTACACAATTCCACCAGCATCTAATTCCCAAGAATAAGACTGGCGGTGTAAACTAAACAGTAGATCAGCCATAAATTATGTGCCGGGATTCCTGCGCTAGCTTGCAGGAGCCGTCTGCTTTGATGAAGAGCGTAGACAGATGCTCGCAGCCACTAACGAGGACTACAAGACCAAGCTGCACGTGAAGACGAGAGCTGCCATTGGGATCTATAGGCGATGGAGTAGAAAACAAAAACAGCTTTTCAGAAAAAAGAAAGAGGAGCAAGAAAAGCGCGCTGTCGAGGATATAGAGAGGTGCAACAAAGCCTACAAGACTAAACTGCAGAAGAAGACTCTCGTCTTCTGCCATTAAGATCTATAGGCGATACAGAGGGGAAAAATACCAGCTTTTCAGAAAAAAAGAAAAGAAAAGCGCTCTATCGAGGATATAGAGAGGTACAACTCCAGGATTACCAAATCATCGAAGTTGAGACACAGTCGATGCTGAGGATATGGAGGAACCAGCTCTGCAGACTGTTAAACGGCGATGACGAACATCGCCTCTCGGACATCATGAACCATTCAATATTGGCAAAGACAGCGAAAACTGCCAACCACCCCACCTAAGTGAAAGGAAGGATGACAATGTTCCAACTTAAGCTGTACAAAATTAAGGTCTTCCCACAAGGCTACATAAAGCCGATAGAGGTGATTTGGTAAGATTTGGGTTAGGTCGGATGGAACCTCAGCATCGTTTATCCGATCGACAAGAAAAAAGAGACCCTCTGAACTGCATAGAGGCTTTGTTCTCCTCCATATCGCCAAAATCCTATCTGTCATAGTATCGAAACTCCAGAAACCGTTTATCAACAACATGATCGTCCCTTATCAGTGCGGTTTAAGGTCAGGAAAGTCAACAGCTGATCAAATTTTCAAACTTCGGCAGATCCTTGAAAAAATACAAGTAGTCCAAATCGATATCCACCACCTGTTCATCGGTTTCAAAGCCTCATACGACAGCATTTAAGTGACGAGCTATACAGAGCCATGTCCAGGTTTGATATGCCGTCCAAACTCGGCCGACTGCACAGGGTAAGAAAGGAGAATTCTCGCTGTTCCATCAAGGTCGGAAACGACCTTTTTGAAATGTTCGATATCAAAAAATGATCTAGACAAGGCCGACAAAGCCAACTCCAGAGGCAAAATCTTCGAAAAATCTGTGCAAATACTAGCATACGCCGACGATATTGGTCGGACTTACGGTGATGTCATAATCAGTTTTACTAGTACAGAGAAGGAAGTGGCAAAAATGAATTAACGTCACCATTACCAGATATAACTTTGAGGTAGTACGGGACTTGGTCTATCTCGGCTTCGCTCTTAACTCTGACAACAACAGAACTGCTAAGGAGATCCTATACAAGACCTGGATCATCCAAGTCGTGCACTACGACGCTGAAGCATGGGCCGTATCAAAATTTAGGATTTAGGCAAGGCGATGCGCTGTCATGTGCCTTCTTAAATTGGATTCTTGAGAGGAGTGTTGAAAACTCCCGAGCAAACACAATGAGGCACAATTTTCCAAAAATCGGTGTAACAATTGGAATCATTGTCAGGACTCAACGTAATGTCATAACCACGTTTGCTGGTATAGAGAAGGAAGCGGCATAAATTGGTTTAGCAGTAAATTAGGGCAAGACAAAGTGTATGTTGTCAACACAAAGGACACACAACATCGACAAATTGGACAGAATGTCACAGTTCCGCTATTAGCTCTGACAACAACATCTCGTCAGAAATTAAACGAAGAATCACTCATGCTAACCGCTTTTTCTTCGGTCGAAGAAGGCAATTCAGTAGTAAGGCCCTCACTCGAACTACTAAGGAGATCCTATATAAGACCCTGATCATCCCAGTCATGCTCTATGGCGCTGACGGCTGAAGCATGGATACTCTCAAAAGCGGTTGAAGCCATCCTTGGTCGATTCGAGAGAAAATTCCTCGAAAAATCTTCGGTCCCATTTGCGTTGACGGGCTATGGATACGAATATTCAACCAAGAACTATACGAGGTATAGAGCGACATACCCCTAGCAAAAAAAAACTCCGTAGTAGACGGCTAATATGGCTGGAAGAGTCTCCGATTTCCAGGCAGACGTCTGACGCAGTAGAGGAAGACATCGCCTTAAGTGACGCGCATAAGTAGACACCAACCCTAACCAACTTGAAGTGCGCAAATGAAGGCACCGGGTTAATTAGAGAGGCAAGTTGTTTCGAGACCCAGCTTCATGCCGGGCTGTGGCGCAAGATAACCAACCGATGATTTAAGGGTCACAACTATAGTCGCTATCAGCAGTGTAGAGTGTTCGTCAATATTTACAAATATTTAGTGAATTTATATTAAAACGTTGTTTTGACTGAGTCCCTATCAATTACGATCATCTTAGAACTACAGGCGATTCGTCAACATATCAGTCTTACCAAAATTTCCATTCATGATCACCAGGTCTTTCGAAGTTGATCTTTGATGACCTCAGATATTTTACTGAGCTTAATTTGGTTGATTTAGCTGAACTTTTATCTAGGCTACATTCGAACAAAATGATGTTGACAACCCTCTCCGAACAAATATTTCTGATATATATCTTGTTTTCGCCTTGACCTTGATTAATGGGCCTCTGCCATTCGAAGACCTGGGTTGCCATCAGCGCTCATATATACGTTTCTCTTGATTTGTTTGAAGCAAAAAGCCGACAATTATATGGGAAAGATGTCAAATAGAAATTCCAATCTCCATGGCATTCATCTTGCGAAAAAGTTTTGAAAAAGTTACCAAAATAAGTTCAAAATATGCAAGCTGGGCCAAAAGAGATCACCCTATTTGAAGATGCTCTTATTTTTGCAAATGAGCGGCAATGTCAAATCTGTTTTGACATTTGTTGACTAGACAGATGTAGAATACAAGTGCACAAGCCATGGAGCGATACACTTCCCCAAGAACGCGGAATAATCGTGTCTATTTTTTTGCGTAACAATCCGTCTTTAATGTTGGCGCAGGGCAAATTCCGTCGCCGATTCCCCGGCAGTCCGACACCGACTGCGCAAGCACTGCAATGTTTGGCCACCAATCAAGAGTCACTCTTGACGTTGCCAAGAGTGGCCGGCCGCGGAGCGCCAATTGTGCCGATAATATCGGCGCTGTTGCCGAGGATGTCGAGCTGTTGCTGGAAACATCGACCAGATGTCGTGCCTCGCAATTAGCAATTAGCCGGTCGTCCCTAAGGCAAATTTTGGTCAAAGACTTGGGCGTGTTCCCGTACAAAGTCCAGTCCGTGGATCAGCTGCTGCCTGTCGACCGCCAAACGCGTGTAACCTACGCCCAAGCAATCCTCAATCTCGAGGACGAAGTGGACAATTTTTCGACCAAAATCATAATGAGCGATGAGGCTCATTTCCACCTCGACAGGTGCGTGAACAAGCAAAACTATCGCTTCTGGGTCACCGAAAGTCCACGAGTAATGCACGGGGAGCCATTACACCTGCTGAAAGTTACTGCATGGTGCGCTGTTCACGATGGAGGAGTCATCGGACCATTTTTTTCGAGAAAGCTACTGTTCATACGACAATAGTGCCTATAGGGCCATGTTAACCGAGTTTTTTTTTTGCCGCAATTGGACGAATTAAGACTGGAGGACATGTGGTTCCAACAGGACGGAGCAACGGCACACACTGCGCGAGCCACGACTGATATTCTGAAGGCCAAACAACATCAGATGACTTCTTTAGGCCCACCTTGTGTATTTAAATACACCCGACGACTTCCAGTTCTTAATTTCAACAATTCCTGCAGAGATAAAAGCTGTTTGCATCCATTTTTTTGAAGGTCGAAGTATTTAAAGACCACATAAGTATTTATGATCCCCATCAAGAAAACAAATTAATGGATGATCCAACTAAGTTTTTCTTTCGAGGCGGAATTTGGACACTAAAAGTCGCCTCGTTTGTGTACCCAGCATTATTTATTAACCTCATTATTTTAGATGTCGAAAAAAGCCCTAAAAAAAAGTTTGTTGAACAAAATGTATTTCGATTCTAATTTTGATTGTGTGGAGCATTGTGGACAGCATTTTGATGAAGGCCGCCTCCTCTTGTTTTTTTTTTTTGGCCTGCAATTATCATAAAGTACCCTAAACCGATGAAGCAGACAATATAAAATCCCCTCTTAAAAGCAGCACACAACAGGCACCAGCCTTATTCAAATTCCCTACTCCAAGTTGAAGACCATACAATAGTGAGTTCTTGGAATCAAATTGTATAAAAAGAGTGGAATTTCCATTCTTCCTTCGCATTCATTTTCTTAACAAAAAAAAAAAAAAAAAACACGAAATCCTTTTTTAAAAGTTCAAATGAAATGCAATAAATCAAAACGTTGAAGCCCACGTAGGTATGTAGCCCTCTAACTCCCGACGACCATCATCTGCAGCCAAGCCACAAATGGAATTTCAATTCATTAACTTTGGACCTTTACGAGCAGAGAATGTTCTCGCATCACGTCACGTATTATAGCGTCGAGGAGCAAGAGCAACGCGCGCCCTGCCCTGGGAACAGGAGTTAATTTAACCTGACATGGTTGTGGTGTGAGTCGTAGGATATACCCAAAGGCGGATTATGAAGATTTTTTTGTTCCCGTAACTTCATTCAAAAGGTTCAAGGTTAGCAATGCTCCGATGATGTCATATTGCCAAGTCAAGTGATAAATCCGACAAATGCACGGTACAGACATGTGTATCGAAGCTGGAACATCTTTCGAACAAAGGCAGAGCTTTGAAGTTCATTGGTGTTTTGCTTTGGGGTAATTAAGATGCGAGTGAGGTTTTTGTGTAGTTGTGTACATTATTCGTGTTGATTGCTCAACCGTTTCGTCATAGGACACCACATGCTGTTGACAGTTGTTCTTCAGATTACGTGATGGACGACAGACTTTAAGTGAGGCTTTGGGATGATATCATGAAAGGGGTCGATTGCTAGATTGAATGGATCACCATCTGAATGGAAGATTGATGATTGTGGATGAACGACTTCGTTTATTTTTTGGGGATGAATGGTTTTGTCAGGGCCGATATTCTTATGAGTTGCGTTTTGTTGTTTCGGATTGATGTGCGTCGTTCATTTGTTTTAAATTTGTTGGAAGGGATGGATCTGAGAGGTGGGATGTTTTGAGATCATCTTGTGAAATCTTCAGACTCTAAGCATTATTGCAAAAAAGTCTTTTCCAGTATGGACATCGTTGTGTCTTACATTACGTATCTTCTAGCCTTTTCCA
The DNA here is from genome assembly GCA_949824845.1 of Rhingia rostrata. Classification (NCBI taxonomy): domain Eukaryota; kingdom Metazoa; phylum Arthropoda; class Insecta; order Diptera; family Syrphidae; genus Rhingia; species Rhingia rostrata. Next base: position 24,857,700 of record OX463755.1, on the reverse strand, counting down.
TGGGTTTTGAACGCTCAATCTTAATTTTCTTAGTTTTAGGTAGTGCAAGCAGGTATCTGGTTATCTGATTTGTCATTTCGTGAAGAAACTATTAATCTCTCTTCACCGTATCTTGGGTATCAACCAACTGACTTCTTACTTACTTAAGTGGCGCTAAATTCCGGAATGGACCTGGACCTCAACCGATATGACTGCCGAATAATCCCGGTCCTTAACTAAACGCATCCAGTTGTACACTTAAAGTTGGTTTAGGTGGGTTTCAATCAAGCAGCTTTTTGGACATCTAATTTGTTATTTTATGACGAAACTAATAACCTCTCTTCGCCTTAAGTGACGCTACTTGGGCACCAAAATACATGCCTCTTTACTTGCCCCGTCCTTAATGAACTGCCTTTAGTTGGGCTTAGGTCGGTTTCTACATGTACGCTCTATTTAGGACGAGGTCTACCACATTGTGTGCAACGTCTGGCTGGAAATCGAAACCTCTGCAAACCGACGCCGGATCCGGAGGCGCTGCCCATTCGCTCTACATACATGCATTTTATACGCCTAATGCGGAGTCTTTGTAGATGTACAGCTCTTGCCCTATGGAGCATACGAATTCTTAATGTTTTTGAGACGTACTCGGACTATAGCGTCTCAAAAACTTCAATATGTCCTCTCTCAGTACCAGGAAGATAATACCGAGATTTAGGATGAGGAATTCAAAAGGAAAAACCATGCGTCCATAAAAACAGTTGCTATGGAGTTGTGAGGAGTGGACTTAGGTCATGACCAATTGACTTTAAAACGGTTAGTGATCGCCTAGTAATTGTGATGATATGACAAAAAACAGGAGGTTCCGCCATTGTGCAAGAAGTACACACGCACAGATGAATGGTTGTGAGAAAGCTCATCCCTGGGTACTAACGAGCCTGTTGCGACAAAAATTTGATTTTTGATCGCCTAGCTCCGATCCTCATTAGAACAAAGTTTTGCACCATAAGCTTTATATGTTTGCAAGTTTTTAGCAATTGTATTATAAACACAATCTTACTTAGTTTCCTAAGTGGCCCTACTGTCCGGAATGAACCTGGGCCTCAACCAACATGCCTCTCCAATTAGCCTGGTCCTTAACTAACTACCTCCAGTTGCGCATTCCAAGTTGGTTGAGGTCGGTTTCTACTTGTGCGCGTCACTTCAGGCGAGGTCTTCCTGTACGGCGTCCGACGTTTGGCTGGGAATCGAAGACTCTGCGAGCCGAAGTATTGGTGTCATCTTAAACGGCCAATGCGGAGTTTCCTGACCAGGGACATGTAGCAGTGCAGCTCGTACAGTTCTTGGTGAATCGCCTGTGTCTCAACTACGATATTTCCAGGATTCCGTTCGAGCCTTGTATCCGTGGCTTTAAAGTTTTACACTTTGCGAACATCGTTCCTGGAGTGGAACTCTCGATATCCCCGATCGCGCGCTTTTCTTTTTTCTGAAAAGCTGGTATTCTTTCTTTTCTTCTCTGCCTTTAGAGCTGAATGGCAGCTCTCGTCTTCACCTGCAGCTTAGCGTTGTAGGCCTCGTTCTTGGCTGCGAGCATATGTCGGCATTTCTCATCCAACCAGTGGTATCTTGCCGGTGGACGCGAGAAACCTAGCACATCAGTTGCGGCTGATCTAATGGCTTGTTGGCATCGTTGCCATTGTTCTTCGACATTCGATGCTGGTGGTAAGGTGTTAATCGAGAGGTTAAGGGATACGCGTTGCGTGAAGGTCTTGGCGGTCTCTTGCGATTGCAGTCTTTCAACATTAAATCCTTTCACTTTCTGGATTGTTGTGGCGTGGTGGATATCCGCATTCTTACCTTTGCTGCAACAAGGTAGTGGTCCGAGTCGATGTTAGCTCCTGGGAATGTTCGGACATCCTAAATGCTGGATGCGTGCCTCTTGGCTATTGCAATGTGATCAATTTGGTTGACCATTCGGTGATCTGGAGACCGCCATGGCCCATTATGGATATCTAGGTGAGGAAACCGGAAACCAGAAACACAATAAGCGAAGGAAATAATGAACTCCTAGAGGGAGCATCTCCGGAATAGGATGTGTAATGCGAAAAATAGTAAGGGAAAAATCTTTAGCAGGTTAGATAAGTGAGGTGAAAACCTCAGCCTTCTTAAAATGGCAAGAAGTTATGGCTATCTCCAGACATTGCAGCAACTTGCAATACTGAGATAAGCAGAACTAGGTTTCCTCGACTTCAAATCCACAAAGCAACCGAACGATCTACAAATGATCAGCCCGTTAATCAAATTAAAGCTCATAGATATGAGCAAAGAATATAAAGTCATAGAGATGAGGCATTGAGAACAAAAAACAGAAACTTTTGCTCACCAGCTTCATGGTAAGGGCGGGAGATCCAAACATATGGCGGGCTTTGCCAGTGAGACCAGTATGAAGTGCATCATGTATATGACTTTATAATCTTTGATTCGAGTCAACCATCCAACATCCTGGATACACATTATTCAGAGCGACATACGTAGACCAGTTTCCGCTCGGTAGCCAAACTCTGAGCTCGACTGTCCAATGACAAAAATCAGCAGAAAAACTTCAAATTATAAGCCCTAGTAACCCGAAGATTGCCAGAGGGGAGAAGGAACAACAGAGTAAGATCTTACCCCCTGACCACTTATAACGCTATCAACATTCAGTGGATGCAGTATCGCAACTTCATTATCGAGGTGGAAGAACAGTACAAGCCTGCCTAGAAAAGTTGCCCGTGATATGATGATACAGGGTGTGTGATTTGGCACCTTCTTGTTGGAACCACACATTCTGTGGCCAAATTTACATGTGGTCACAACGAAACGGTGCCATATCACATACAGCCCGCCAGCCCTACGATGCGAATTTTACGATCAATATTGTACTGTGAAGCTTGTCATGACAGTTTTATACTCATGGATATTTGTCTGACTTTCGCACGAGATGGGGCAGTGGTATTGTTACTTTAGAGATTTGAACCAGCGCTTGGTTCTCAAACGTACTAACCGCTTATAAGCCACTTCATCCACCTTGAAGCATACTGCAGTCAAAATGCCAAAGCCTTTTCCAATATGGAAGCGAAAAACCCTACTACGTTTACATAAGAAGATACATAGGAACCGCTAGGTATTACAACAGGCAAAATATAGTCATGGACCCTAAATATGTATCATAGACTACAGAATTTCCACCGAAGTCAATAAACCCATAAGATGGTGTAATTAAGATTACCCGTTGGTCAAATGGTGGCTTACATGAAAACAAGCGTTTTCACCTAGCTTCCAGCCCGGTATACCTACAACATCGACACATTCGAACAAAATAACTCAATAAAAAAGTATCTCCCCCATCGAACTTTGACGGCAATCATTTCTCTTCATAACTTTTAGCACCAAAGAAAGTTTGAATTTACGACTTGTCCAAACCCCTGCCATGAGAACCCATCACCTCTTTGCATATCGACATCTATTTCTCATGATATTTTTGTCTATTTACGACACACCATCAATGTATCCATCCCATGATTTATTCAGAAAAAAAAAAAACATCCCAAATTCTATAGAAAGCTAATCAGCATCGCCTATAACATGCAGGGTCATCGCTAAAAACCACTTCACGATGTCACCTTCAACTCCATCTATTAGCCCATGAGTGTACCTAAGAAAAAAACAACAAAAAATCCAAGACTAATCGCGTGAGCTCTTATTTTTTATTTTTTGGGAAATCCTCTCAACAGCTAATGCCACCTGCATCTGCAGCTAGATAAGACCGGCAAGAGCATGCCAGCGATTTTCTTCTCATCATCACCAACACCATCGTCATCATCTTGGTCGTTGTGTCGTGTGTTTAAAGAAGAAAGTTGAACAAATGTTGACTTCGTGTTTGTCTTCATATTTACCCCCCCCAAAGAGCAACAAATCACTTTCGTGAGCGCTCACGGCGCGGCGGGACAGATATTATAGCTGCTAGCTGGGGAGCAGCTTCTATCCCCGACGTATCTCTATCTCTAATGGAAAGTGTAAAAGTAGCTTTAATCTTTTTTTTTTTTTATTTGCAAAGAGATCCATCATGTTGGAGCTGGGAGCACATCCCAATTGAAAACGAAAATGAAAAAGAAAAAATCAAACGAATTTCAAGTCGCTCAATAAAAATGTAAACAGGATGTTTGTGGATCTCCAACTCATCTCATCAGATTCGAATTAAAGATATTTATGATCGCATTCGATCACTGCTTGCAGATGAATAAAAATAAACAACGACAACAAGGAAACAGCAAAATAAGATGAGAGAACGCATCACGACACGAACACAAGCGCATTGAAAAAAAACTAATTTCCGGTCCACAAGCATCACCCACAAAGGGATTGAATGGTGTCGTTGTCGGAAAACATCACGACAACCATAATTAGAAATAATTTTTAAAAAAATAAATCTCACGTCGTGCTATAGATACTCGTACAAGTTTTAGATACTTTTAAAGCTGGGTGACTTTAATGCTTTTTTATGGCGCGTTGCGTGCTGTGATTTTGGGCATTGTTTGGATTATGTTTCAGTGATGTGTGTGTGCTTGTAGGTTGCATGCTGGAAATGGATTTCGGTGATCTAGTGAGTAATTTATAGCCACCAACCAGTAGAATGTCTTTAGTTGGAACGCGTGTTAAGTGTAAATGTATGGTTTTTGTCAAGGGAAGGGTATTTCAAGCCAAGAATACGCACTTTAGTTGGTTGTCACAATCTATTTGGGAACTGAAATGTAGCCTTACTCGAAGGTCACTCACAGAATCGATAAGGCGCTGTAATTTATTTTTTAAAGCGAAAAGTCATGCTAGCTAGGGCCATTAGTTGAAGTATCTAATGAATAATTAATCTTCGAGGAAAATTACGAATGGTGTGACGCTGGTATTGTTTAGAATTTTACATGAACTCTTAAAGTGATTTGTACCATTACCTGGTTAGGTATGTGGGATTTTATTTGAGTATACATGTGTGTCATACATCTGAAACACAAAAACATTTTTAAAAGCTTGATGTGCCCTTGTAGAGTTTGAAATGTTATAGCCAGACATCAGTATCAGTAAAAAGGCCTAAGTCTTCCGCGCTGTGGACACCATCTTAAATGAGTTTTCAGATCATAGCTAGTAAAGGTCCAGGAAAATCCAGTCAGTTGACTTTTGAATAGGTCAACTGACAAAACGTCAACTACCCCTCACAGTTTTAAGTTGTGTTAAGCAACTAAATGCCACCTGTAACGAAATCCCGGTTCGACGGTGTTGTTTAAGCGGGAAGAATTCGAAAATTGAGTTACAGGTACTGTCTTTATCTGTAGGAAGAATTCCAAAATAAAAGTAACCTCGCTATACGAGATGGTTTTAACTCACTTCTGAAACTCCCATATTTTCCCCTTCAACTTCCCATGCTACCTCTATGACCCAATGCTTACAGGTACACTAGGCCAGTCCAGGCAGCTAAAGTGGAAGGGTGTCCAGGCCATGATCGCTTGGAGTGCTAGCATTAGTGCGTTCTAGCTCGTCCGTCGGGGGGTTCTTGCCGTCTACTGATCGTTAAGCATTTACGTGCCAGAATTTTATGAAAAGGTGAGGCCGGAATCTTTCTTTGTATGCCGCAGACTTGATGTTGTAAAAATTGAGAGCTTGCGATGGATTTGCTCTCTGATGCATACCCACCCAGATTGCCCCACAACATTCCCTATGGGAATAGTTGCGACACCATGGCTTCCAAATCCTCAAATATTTATGGAACACCTTAAATTGTAGTAAACTCAAAAAAAATCTCTAAAATAAAAAAAAAAAACTCTAAAATCACCAAAAGGTGTCAAAATTCTTAACTCCAAAGAAATCTTTAGAGGAAGTAACGTCACTGTCACCTTCCTCTTCGTCAACACAAAACGGAATAGATTTTCTGTTGAAACCTGGAATGTAAGAAATATTTACATAAAAAATGCAGCCGGAGCCCTACGCTATTGCAAAGTAGATATTACTACCATCAAGGAAATTCATTGGGATCGACCGCTAGTCTCCCATCGAACGCGTCCTAAAATGTATTCGCAATCTTAGGACGCGTTCGATGTAATCCTCTACAGATATGCGGGGTAGGTGAGCGATAAATAAATACTCATGGACCAAAACTAGTTACGGCTAAGTTTGAATTTCAGAAAAACAAACCCCAGAAGGCAGCGGCTGAATTTCCAAGATGGAGTCAATGGTGACGACGACGCGACGGTCGCAGTTAATATGGATTAAGCAAGCTGCTTCGATATATTCGGACAACAGGTCGTCTAGGGATCTCAAGGGTTATTCAGGCCCATTGAACAGAGATGGGGGGACATAATTGCTGAGTGGCCAAGGGTTGCGTTCATTTCCGTAGTGGATATTGATGGACCAGTTTCTTAGGGGTATCAATCCAATAATTTTGAGATTGAGTTGGGTCTACACTTTCACGGAAAAAATTGGCGTAAGGAAAAAACCAATAGCCTCGGAAAGGTCTGATTTTATTGTTGACGACTATACCAAACAAAAACGGACAACGACGTTCGCATCTGCGCCTGGAATGCGTTATCATTTAACAGTAGAGGTAAAGCCGAACAACTAGCGGAAGGCGGATGATGCTCAAAAGCAGACATTACTACAATCTATGAAATACGATGAGAAGGGCCAGCAAAAAGAGGATGAACAACTGTGAAATATACTATGGACTGTGATATAGTCAGCGGAAACTGCGACTATTCGCATGTGTGGATTTATTATGAGTGTCAGACTTAGGAGGCGCCAAGAATGCGTGTCTGCAGCTGAAGCTTGAGTGTGAATCCAAAGTTAAAAAGAAGGCAACGCGTAAGTTGGACTGGACCACTCGTAACGCATATACATACGAAAAAGGTGAGGCCAGATTGTTTCTTTGTATGCCGTAGACTTGATGTTGTAAAAAGAGAGAACTTGCGATGGATTTGCTCTCTGAGGAATACCCACCCCTGTTGCCCCACAATATTCCCTATGGAATGTATGAATGAAGCCCCTAAATTGAAGTAAACTCAAAATGGCAACTGCATACACGATATGTATCTCTATATTGAAAGCGATACAAGACACCAGCAATGAGTATAGAACTACATAGAGTACGCATCTCATACAATGAAAATTTTCTATGTGGGGTACTGATATTGATACCACAGTGTGCACATTGTTACCCCAGCATGAAACAGCAGCATAGCCGAAGCATACGATCGACAAAATTCCCCTTTGCACTTACCGCCCGCGTCGTAAAAGTCTACAACATTTTTAGCTGTGATGCGTATCCTGTGTAGTTCTATACTCTTTGTTACTAGCTACAGATACGCATTCTGGGCGGCCCTTTAGGCAAGAAGTCTTATGTTTTCAAGACATCAGCGAACGCACTGTAAGAATACGCATTAAGACTAAATTCGCCAACATAAGACTAATACGCCTTCACTATCCGACGGAGGAAAAAGACGACAAAGCGAGGGATTGTCTCTATGAGCTTGACAAGACTTATGAGAATACCGAAGTACGATGTTAAAATCGTGCTTGGAGATTTTAACGCAAAGGAAGAAAGAGAAGACATCTTGAGATGTATTAAAGAAAGCAAAGCCTACCCGACAACACGTCTGGCTAAGGACTTGGCTAATTGAAATGAAATGAACGAAATACCACTATAGCCACCACTCGGCGTCCTCACCTCGACATTCATCAGGAAACATGACGGTTACCAGATCAACGAACGGTCAATCAAATTGATCAGATTGCGGCAAACAAGAAGCACGCATCCAGTATTTTGGATATCCGAACATACCGAGTAGCTAACATCGATTCGGACCACTACCATGTTGCAGACAAGGTAAGAATGCGGATATCTACCACGCCACAACAATCCAGAAATACTGTGAAAAAGTTTAACGTCGACAGACTGCAATCGCAAGAGACTGCCAAGACCTTCGCGCAACGCGTATCCTTTAACCTCCCGACAAAGATTTTAAAGCCGTTCCATGGCGGGTCGTATTGGCACAGCCCACCATATATTTGGATCTCGTTTCTCATGTGTGAACGTTCACATCGCCCGACGGTACCATGAGGATGGTGATCAAATGTTTCTGTTTTTTATCTCAATGCGTCATCTGTGTGACTTTATTATCTTTGCACTCGATTAACACCATACCACCAAGCATCGAAAGTCGAAGAACAATGGCAACAATGGCAACGATGCCAACAAGCCATTAGATCAGCCCCAACTGATGTGCTACCAGAAAGAAACTCCTGTTCTGATAAGGAATGTCGAAAGATGCTCGCAGCCAAGAACGAGGACGACAAGGCTAAGCCGCAGGTGACAACGAGAGGTGCCATTGAGCTCTATAAGCAGAGAAAAAGAGAAGAACACCAACTTTTCAGAAAGAAGAAAAAGAGCACGAAAAGCTCGAGATCGAGGATATAGAGAGGTGCCACTCCAGGAACGATCTTCGAAAGTTTTGTAAAAAGTTTAAGGCTCCAACAGAATCCTGTAGAGATGAAGAAGGAAATATCGTAGTTGAGACACACTCGACGCTGAGATGGAAAAACCACTTCTGCGGCCTGTTAATCGGAGATGACGACCAACATTCCGTTGCCAGGCAGAACGAAACATTCGACAATGGCAACAACAGCGAAAACTGCCAACCACCTAACATGAGTGAAGTGTGGATAGCAATATCTAAACTCAAGCTTAACAAGGCTATCGGAAAATCTTAATTGCCCGAACCACAAAAAAAGGAGATTCTTTGAACTGCGCTAACTAATGAGTCATAAGTCTCCTCAACATCACCTAAGAGATCCTATCTGCCGTAATATGTGAACGCCTGAAACCGTTTTCGAACAACCTAAACGGCCCTTATCAGTGTAGTTTTAGACCGATCAAATTTTCGTGACGAAGATTCAATCAAGAACTATACGAGCTGTACAGCGACATGCTTCTGGTTCAAAAAAATCCGCATTGGACGTTTAAGATGGCTAGGACATATAGAACGATTGGACACCAACACTCCGGCTCGCAGAGTTTTTGATTCTCAGCAAGATGTCGGACGTAGTAGAGGAAGACTTCGATTTAAGCGGCGCACCCAAGTAGAAACCGACTTCAACCAACTTGGAGTGCGCAATTGGATGCAGTTAGCTAAGGTCCGAGCTAATTGGAGAGGCATGTTGGTTGAGGCCCAGGTTCACTCCGGACTGTAGCGCCACCTAAGTGCCAGTGATAGCTCAAGTTGTGCCCTAAAATCAGAATTTCCAAAGCAAACATTTCAAAGCAAAGCAATCATAAATAACCCCCCTCTATAAAAGACCCCTAAAAAAAACACCCATGGGTCAATTCTTTGTTTGCTCGCCCAATCAATTGTTAATCTTCATAAAGAGCTCTCCAGCCATTAAGCTTTCAATTAACGTCACGCAAAGCAATACGCCTAATTGGTATTTTTGCGCCAGTGTTTTCGAAATTCCCAAAAATAATAACAAAACAATAAAAATACCATTCCCAACCCAATTAAAGTGCATTCTTCCCCATTCGAGGGACAGTATCTATCATCAATCCGAATACTACGACGTAACCTTGACGCTACGAAAACGTGTTGTTTTTCCAAAAATTTATTCTCAACTAAGTATTTTCAGTACGAAAATTCATATTCCCAATCGGAATGTGTTGTTTCTACTGGTGACATTCCATACCTACGTGTTGTAATTGAATAAGTCATCCCCCCGATCGGAACGTGCTCAGAAATCCCATTAATATGATTGCACCAGTGACATGGTGAGTATCTATCTATATGTCCCTCCGCCAGAGCTCCTGTGTGGAGTCTACTTATTGTTGCTGATGCAACACAACCGTCAATATCATTGAAGAGAAAAAGATTTATTCTCCATTTTTTTGTTTTTTTTTTTTCATTTTCATTTTCATTTTCAATGACATGAAACACAGACAAGATTTATGGATGTCATCGTCCCTCAATAGACGGGTAGTACGGGTACCTTAAGCTACACCATTACTATGAACGCATTTGTACTCAACTCATGCATCCATAAGCACAATATGGCTGGGAACACCTGGAATTGTTACTCAATGATGACGACAGCTTGTTTGGTTTTTTCTTCTTTTTTTTTTTTTTTGTTCGTCATATGTTTTTGTTTAGGTAATTCTTGGGACAAACTACGTTAGTAAAAATAAAAATTAAAAAAAAAACCTCATAACGTGTATTTGTTTACTAAGGAAATTGCAGTTTTTTGCTCATTTAAATTTGCATGAGTGATGAGTTTTTAACGTAGAAACACTGATATCGGGAGCGAGTGAAATTAAGCACTTTTGGTAATTTAAATGCAAAACACAATTTACAGAGTTAATTAACTTGTGAAACAGGCGGTTTTTGAATTAAATTCGATGAAAAAAAAATCCCCCTCAGTGGGAGATATTGCGGTCGTTATTTATTACATTTTGCGAAAAGTTTGGTTGTGTATTTTGGTTTTCCTGACGGTAATTTATTCGCCCCTTACTTACTTACTTAAGTGGCGCTACAGTCCGGAATGAACCTGGGCCTCAACCAACATGTCTCTCCAATTAGCCCGGTCCTTAGCTAACTGCCTCCAGTTGCGCACTCCAAGTTGGTTGAGGTCGGTTTCTAATTGTGCGCGCCACTTAAGGCGAGGTCTTCCTCTACTGCGTCCGACGTCTGGCTGGGAATCGAAGACTCTGCGGGCCGGAGTATTGGTGTCCATTCGTTCTACATGTCCTAGCCATCTTAAACGTCCAATGCGGAGTTTTTTGACCACGGGCATGTTGCTGTACAGCTCGTATAGTTCATGATTGAATCTTCTTCTCCATTGCCCGTCAACGCAAACGGGACCGAAGATTTTTCGAAGAATTTTCCTCTCAAATCGACCAAGGATTTCTTCATCCGCTTTTGAGACGGTCCATGCTTCTGCGCAGTAGAGCAGGACTGGGATGATCAGGGTCTTATATAAGATCGCCTTAGTAGTTCGAGTGAGGGCTTTACTGCTGAATTGCCTTCTTAGCCCGAAGAAACAGCGGTTGGCAAGAGTAATTCTTCGTTTAATTTCTGACGAGATGTTGTTGTCAGAGTTAAAAGCGGAGCCGAGATAGACAAAGTCCCGTACTACCTCAAAGTTATATCTGTCAATGGTCGTCGACGTTGTGTCTCCTTTCGTGTTGACAGCATATACTTAGTCTTGCCCTCATTTACTGCAAAACCCATTTTTGCCGCTTCCTTCTCTATACTAGCAAACGTGGCTATGACATCACGTTGGGTCCTACCAATGATGTCAATATCGTCGGCCTATGCTAGTAGTTGTACAGATTTTTGGAAAATTGTGCCTCTGGTGTTGGCTCGTGAGTTTTGCACAATCCTCTCAAGAATCAGATTGAAGAAGTCACATGACAGCGCATTGCCTTGCCTGAATCCTTTTTTGGTATCGAATGTGTCAGTGAGGTCGCTTCCGACCCTGATGGAGCAGCGAGAATTCTCCATCGTCATCCTACACAAACGGACGAGTTTGGGTGGTATACCAAAACTAGGCATAGCTCTGTATAGTTCGTCTCTATAAATGCTGTCGTATGCGGCTTTGAAATCGATGAATAGGTGGTGAGTATCGATTGCGACTTCTTGGGTTTTTCCCCGATCTTCCGAAGTCTGGATATTTGATCGGTTGTGGACTTTCCTGGCCTAAAACCACACTGATAAGGGCCGATCAGGTTGTTGGTAAACGGTTACAGGTGTTCACATATAACTGCAGATAGGATCTTGTAGGTGATGTTGAGGAGACTTATGCCTCTGTTGTTGGCGCAGCTTAGAGGGTCTCCTTCTTTGTGGATCGCGCAAACGATGCTGAGGTTCCGTTCTTCAGGCATACTTTCTTCCGACCAGATTCGGCTTATGAGTTGGTGGATGTTACTTACCAAGTCATCTCCGCCGGCTTTATAAAGCTCGGCGGGAAGGCCATCATTTCCGGCAGCCTTATTAAGCTTTAGTTTAGATACTGCTATCCTCACTTCACTCAGGTCGGGTGGTTGGCAGCTTTCGCTGTCATTGCCAATATTGAATGGTTCGTTCGGCCTGACAGCGGAATGTTGTTCGTCATCGCCGTTTAACAGTCTGCAGAAGTGGTTCTTCCATATCCTCAGCATAGAATGTGTCTCAACTACGATATTTCCTTGTTCATCTTGACAGGATCCTGTTCGAGTCTTGTATCCTTGGCTTTGACGTTTTACACTTTGGTAAAACTTGCGACCATCTTTCCTGGAGTTGCACCTCTCTATATACTCGATCGCGCGCTTTTCTTCCTCTTTTTTCTTCTTTCTAAAAAGCCGGTGTTCTTCCCTTATTCTCTGCCTATAGAGCTCAACGGCAGCTCTCGTCTTCACCTGCAGCTTAGCCTTGTAGGCTTCATTCTTGGCTGCGAGCATCTGTCGGCATTCCTCAACAAACCAGTGGTTTCTTGCTGGTGGGCGCGAGAAACCTAGCACATCAGTTGCGGCTGATCTAATGGCTTATTGTGCATCGTTGCCATAGTTCTTCGCCCCTTAGGGCTCAATAAAAATTCACTGAAAATATTCCCCTCTTAGAAATTTACACGTGAGAGTGAGATCGTGACTTGTATTGAAAAGATTCCCACTTTAAGTTTTAAACTGATTTATCTGGAAAATGTATCTGTTGTAGCGAGAGAAAAGTATCGAGTCAGGAGAAGGGAGGAAAAGAAGACCCTACGTATAAAGTAGATGGCTTACCCAACCTCCCAGCTCAAGGAGATCGAAGAGTCGCGCGATCGTAACAACATCCGGAGGCTTTATAAAAAAGCCAATCAACTGGCTGCTGGCTAGAAAACCGGAACGCAGGCTCTTAGAGACAGCAAAGGAAACCTAGTCACCAAAGCGCAGGGAATAGTAGATGTGTGTGCAGCATTTTCAGCAGCTGCTTAATGGGATCATTTAGAGATAGTGATAGGGCAAGAAGAGAACCCTCGTCCAGTCAATGAAGAACTACTTCCACCACTTAGTTTGGACGAAGTTGGCCTAGCTACAAAAAAAAAGCTTTAGAACAACAAGGATGCAGGCTTTGCTGGCTCACCAGCGGTGCTTTTGAATACGGTGGTGATGTTTTGGTAGAGAGCATGCACCGAATCATCAATCAAGTATGGGTGGAAAAAAACATGCCCGATAACTGAAATGACTATCAGATATGCCCAATCTACAAAAAAGGCGAACCTATGTTTTGTAAGAACTATCGAGACATATCCCTGGTAAATGTCGCAATGTCGCATACAAGATCCTATCCAACGTACTTTGTGAACATCTAAAACCGCACTGCAACACACTAATAGGCACGTACCAGTGCGGATTACGGCCCGGCATGTCGACAAAATTTTCACACTGAGGCAAATCCTATAAAAGACCAACGAATTTCAAGTCGAAACTCACCACCTATTCATCGGCATGCATCGTCAGGAGCGCTATATCCCGGCAAAACAGATTCAGCTGTGTTGAGTGACGCTGGAAAACACGCGCTGCAACGCTGCAGTTTGGAAGTAGCTCCTTCCTCTCTTTCTCTTCTCTTAAGTGGCGCCACAGTCCGGAATGAACCTGGGCCTCAACTAACATGCCTCTCCAATTAGCCCGGTCCTTAGTAGCTTGCCCGAACTATTCAAAACATCAACGGATTTCGACAAGGAGACGCGCTATGATAAGACTTCTTCAGTCTTGTACTGGAGCAGATAGTTCAAGGGCAGATGTCAACAGTGGCGACACTATCTTCAACAGATGCGTCCAGCTGCTGAGCTATGCGGACGATATCAACATCATTTGTCGCTCCCAGCGTGCCGTGAAAGTAGCATTCACGGCAATTGAGGAACAGGCGAAATTCATTTGCTTTGAAGTAAACGAGGACAAGACTATGTAAATGCTATCAACAAATAAGCAAGCATCTGCCCACCGCCTAGGACAAGAAGTCACTATTGGTAGCAGCAATTTCGAGGTAATTAAGGAATTCACGTACCCGGGAGTAAACGTATACTCCACGAATGACAACCTAGCAAAGATCCGGCGAAGAATTACCCTAGGAAACCGTTGCTACTTCGGTTTGGCGAAACAACTGGGTTCGAAATTCGTAACTCGAAGGACGAAATGTGTGCTCTAAAAGACCCTTATTCTGCCAGTTCTGCTTGATGGCGCCGAGTGTTTGACGATAAGCAAGTAGGGAGAGGTGATACTGGGCTCCTTTGAGAGAAAAATACTTCGGCGAATTTTTGGCCCTGTATGCGAGGAGAGCGAATGGAGGAGAAGATACCACCGCGAACTCTATGAGCTGTACCAAGATGTGGATGTAATCCAAAAATGGACTGGAAGCGAATGGACAATAATGCTCCAGCTAAGAGGATCTTCGTATCCCAGGCAAGCGAGACTGAACCTATTTTACAATGACTTAGACGTCGCGGACGCCAGAGCGCTTGGTCTGGACAACTGGAAGCAGCGAGCCCGGGATGGAAGAGGATGGACAGCTGTAGTGTCTCAGGCAGAGACTGTTCATGGGACGGATTTTTTGCGGAATTGAGCCAATGAGATGACAATCGGTTTCTAATTGTGCGCGCCGCATAAAGCAAGATCTTCATCTTCTGAGACTGGGAATCAAATACTCAGCGGTCCGGAGTATTGGTGTCCATTAGTTTTACATGTTCTACTACAATGCGGAGTTTGTTTTTGATCAGATCTATGTCACTATACAGCTCTTGAAGGGCTTGGGTGAATTTTCGTCACGATAGGCTGTCAACGCAAACGGGACCGACGAAAACGTGACCAAATATGTTTCAAAGAGTGCTAAAACTACCGCTTTTGAAACGGTCCATGTATGTATAGACAAGGACTGGAATGAGAAGGGTATAAGATAGGATCTGCTTAGAGTAAGGGGTAATTGAGTTGCCTTCATAGCCCGAAGAAACAGCTATTGGCAAGAGTAATTCTTCGTTTAATTTCTGACGAGATGTTATTGTCAGATTTATAAGCGAAGCCGAAGTAGAAAAAGTCCCTGACTACCTCAAGGTTACATCTGTCAATGTTGACGTTCTGTACCAGTCGTCGGTGTTGCGTGTCCCTCATTTGCTGCTTTACCCATTTTTGCCGCTTCCGTCTCTATACTGGACATATTCGTCAGTGCAGAGAAGTCACGTTGAGCCAATATCGGCGGGCTATGGTACTAACGGGTGATTTTTTATGAGTTAAGATTTTCAGGTTGGCAGAACTGGTTAGTAATGGCATCCAAACGTCATCTGTCAAAGTGAAAAGTTTTCAGTATACTCTGCCATTTAATCTTGGAAAAACTTTGAAACGGGCAACTGTTGCAAATTATTGAAATTTGTTATCAAAAATTCGTGGTCTGTGAAATATGTTCACCGTTTGTTACGACCATATTATGGTCGTCATAATCGACCTGGTGAATCAACAATTCGTGCTGCTATCACCAAATTTTGCACCAAATTTACTTTGTTGGACATTAAACCATCGACTCGCGTGCGTACCGCAGAGAATATTGCAGTCGTAGCGTCCAATGTTAATAAAGATCGTGAAATGTCAATTCGTCTCCATTCTCAGCAAATGGGCATGTGTTACTCAACCACATGGAAAATTTAAAGTGCCGGTTTAAAAACCTTTAAAATTCAACTTGTGCAAGCATTGAAGCCGAATGACCTACCAACGTCTAATTTTTGATGAATGGGCCATAGAACAGCTCAACAGTAAAGCCGCTGTTTTTTTTTTCGAAAAAATTGTGTTCAGCGATGAGGCTCATTTCTGGCTCAACGGATACGTAAATAAGACAAACTTTCGCATCTTGACTGATGAACAGCCACATGCCAGACAAGACTTACCGATGCATCCCGAAAAAACGACAGTTTGGTCTGGTTTATGGGCTGGTGGCATCATCGATCCATTTTTCTTCAAAGACGACCATGGAAGAAACGTTACCGTCAACGACGAACACTATCGAGTCATGATGCGTGATTTTTTTTTGCCCCAGTTGGCTGAGTTGAACTTGGTTGATATGTGGTTTCATCAAGACAGTGCAACATACCACACAGCTCGTGAAACAATGGAAATGTTGAAGGATGAATCTGGTGCGCAGCTTATCTATCGAAATGGCCCTGTGCGTTGGCCACCAAGATCATGCGATTTAACGCCTCTCGATTATTTCTTGTCGTTAGTCTATGTGGACAAGCCGAACACGATTGAAGCCTTACAGGATATCATAACACGCGTAATTCGTGAAATACAGGCCGAAATGCTAGAAAAAGTGACACAAAATTGGAACTTCCGAATGGACCATTTGAAACGGAGCTGCGGACAACATTTACATGAAGTTGACTTTAAAATGTAAATGCCAAGGGCGTATTTATCGATTACAACGCAAAAATGAATATTTTATGCAAATTTGAGTGTTTTATTCGATTTATAAAAAAACTTCGCTTTTTTTTTTAAGATCGCTTTATAGTTTTAGATCAAAATACCAAGCCCAGGGCGCCAGCACCGGCGATTACAATAAGAACGAATTTCGGATCTTCACTGTTTTCTTTTTTTTTAAAGCCAATTAATCGTCTACAAAAAAATTTAAATACGAACTCAGAAATATTTAAGGCTTCATCTGGACTTAGAATTTCAAAACAGATTGACATCACAGTATTTCGCACATGAATGCAACGAAATACCGACACATAACAGCACTGGCGACTGATGCCATCGTCTGGGACGGACAAAACATTCGACAGATTGATTGTTTATACAGTAGTGTTAAAAAAACGTTTGCATTAAAGTATGTGAAACAATTGTTTTATTATTAAATTTTTTTTATAAACTTACGTTTTTTAAGACCGGAGATAACTGCAAAAATCTGAGAAAAAAATTAGCTTATTAGTGGATTTTTTTAATAAGTTTAGTAAATTTTTTTTTTTCATATGACAAGGTGTTATTCGCTCTTAGAATCGGTTAATACCCTATCCCATCTATATATATATGAAACTAATAGCCCGATTTTTTGACCACGCAACTGAACGGCCATTTTCAATCTACAGCATCAAAATTTCAAAGCTATTCACAGAAATAGATGAATTGGTGTGCCAATGTTTCAAAAACATGTCTACTCAAGGCAATCAGTTGATTTTTGTCGAAGTTTTTCGAAATTAAATATGGCGCACCTTGTAGATCCCAACTAGAAATGACAGAAACAACACAATACTTGTATTTATAAAAAATGGAACTAACTATCAGGAGATTTTTTTTCAATCAAATATCTGCAGCCATATACTGACGCTGCTTTAGCCTTATAAATTCGCTTCACAAGTTGAAGTATTAGGGCAAACAACAGCAGCAACAATACCAAGGTGAGTGTTTCCATAAATTGTTTGTATAGCAAAATCGATGAATTTGGAGTGCTACCAAATAAAATCACCACTCACGGAATCAAATTTAATTCTGCACTGAAAAATGCTTCATGAGTTAACTCTGGACTAAATTTGTTCCAGTTTTAGTTAACTCTAGGTTAACTCAGAGTTAACTCGGCACTGAAAACCTGGGTAACAAATTTGCCTCACTTGGAAAAAGTTTAAAAAAAAAAAAAGTAATCTGACATAAGGGGATGGGTTGGGTGCAGTAGAACGAGGGTAGACTCTGATTGGCTTTAACTTGTCAATGCCAACTGGTTGTGACTCTGACTACACATCAAGTGCTTATTTTTACCTTCCAATTGGTAACCATCGGCTACTGGTCTCATCCAACCGGATTAAGAGCGAGTGTTGATAAAACGACGAAAAACAGCAACACTATAACCAGGCATTTCAGAATGGTACGGAAAGAATACCCGGCCTGCTGTCCCAGGCGAACCTTAACAAGCTGCATCGACATATTCGGACAACAGGTTGTCTATGAATTTCAAGGTTTAGTCAGGCCCCTTGAACAGAGTTGGTGGCGGATAAACCGTTTCCAACCCGTAGCGGATACTGATGGCCCCGTGTCCTAGGGGTATCTGATAAATTGGAACTGGCCCTCCAGGTTGGGGGTTATGCTTTGGGTTAACTACCAGCCATGGAAAAAATGTATGTTACGAAGGAACCAATAGCCTCGGCAAGGACTGATTTAATTGTTGACGAAAAAAGGACAACGACGTTCGTATCTGCATCTGGATTGTGAGAACATTAAACAGGAGAGGTGCAAGCGAACAACTAGCGGAAGCCCTCAGCTGCTACAAAGAAGACATTACTGCCATCCAGGCAATACAATGGGGTGGGCCGGGCGAAAAGAGGAGAAAAAGCTGTGCCATCTGCTACGGACCGTGTTATAGTGAGCAGAAACAGCGATTATTCGGATGCGGATTTGTTATAAGCGCCAGACGTAGGCAAGGTAGGTCTTATGTTTCCAAGACATTAGCGAACGCATTTTAACAATCAGCATCAAGGCCAAATTCGCCGACATACGCCTTATATGCGCTCACGCCCCGACGGAGGAAAAAGATGATACAGCCAAGGATTGCTTCTAAGAGCTCTTTGACAAAAAAGCTATGAGCTACTACCGAAGTACGATGTTAAGACCGTGATGGAAGATTTTAACGCGATGGTAGGAAGAGAAGACATCTTTAGCAGTATTGTCGGAAAACGTAGCCTACACGACAACACGTCTGGTAACGGACTTAGTTTTATTGCCTTCGCTACGGAACGAAATGCCACTATAGCCAGCACACGGTTCCCTCACCTCGATATCCATAAGCGGACATGACGGTCTCCAGATCAATGAACGGTCACCCAAATTGATCACATTGCGATAAACAAGAGGCACTCATCCAGTATTTTGGATGTCCGAACATTCCGAGGAGCTAACATCGACTCGGATATCCACCACGCCGAAACAATCCAGAAATACTGTGAACAAATTTAATGTAGAAAGACTACAATAGCAAGAGAACGCCAAGACCTTCGCGCAACGCGTATTCCTTAACCTCTCGATTAACACCATCCCACCAGCATCGAATGTCGAAGATCGCGCCCCTTCTGCAGACTGTCAAACGGCGATGACCACCAACATTCCGCTGTCATGTAGAGCGAACCATTCAAGGAGGATAGCAATATCTAAACTCAAGCTAAATAAGGCTGCCGGAAATGACGCTCTCCCCACTGAGCTTTGTAAATCCGGCGTAGATGACTTGGTAAGTAACATCCTCGAACTCATAAGCCAAATCTGATCAGAAGAAAGTATGCCTGAAGAATGGAACCTCAGCAGCGTTTGCCCGATCCACAGGAGACCCTCCAAACTGTGCCATTTAAAGAGGCATAAGTCTCCTCAACATCGCCAACAAGATCCCACCTGTCGTAATAAGTGAACGCCTGCAACCGTTAACCAACAAACTGATCGGCCCTTATCAGTGTGCTTTTGGGCCAAGAAAGTCCAAAACCGATCAAATTTGCACACTTTGGCAGATCCTGGAAAAAAAAAAAAAGAAGTCCAAATCGAAGTCCAAGAGCCAAGGTCTAGTTTTGGTATACCAATGACGATGGATGACAATGTAGAATTCTCGCTGCTCCATCAGAGTCGGAAACTACTTCACCGACACATTCGATACCAAAATAGCATTTAGCCAGGGCGATGCGCTGTCATGCGACTTCTTCAATTTGATTCTTGAGGGGATTGTGCAAAACTTCCGAGCCAACACCAGAGGCACAATTTTCCAAAAATCGGTGCAACTACTAGCATACGCCGACGATATTGACATCATTGGTAGGACTTAACGTGATGTCATAGCCACGTTTGTTAGTATAGGGAGGGAAGCGGCAGCGGGAGGACTGCAGATATGCAGTAAAGTCGGATGGTGATGATTGGACTGGCAGTTTTTTTCTCCATCAAAGCTGGAAAGTTGAAGGGTCTCATATAAAAACAAACAACAAACCTTTCCATCGTTAATAAGAGAACTAGGATTGGTCCTTAATTGGCTACGAAGAAAATTACTTTTGGTGGTGCCTTATTTCCTCTCCACATCCTAAAACTAATGCTATGAATGTGTGAATTTGTCAAGATGGATATATATGCCGAACCCATGACCACTTAGAATAACACAATCAAAGAATAGCCCAATTACTTTTACCATCCGAAATGTATGCAATAAAACTGTCTGAAACTACCCAAGTAGGCACATCTAGACTTCCAATTAATTATTTCGTAATAGTCCTGTTTACATTGGATTAGGCTTGACCATACCTCAGCTGTAAAAACTTATCAACACAATCTATTTCAATTATACCTCTGACCACATTTTATTTCCCATGTTAAAGCTCTTCCCTATATGCGTCCTATCGTTTCATATGAAACCCCATCAACCTGCAAATGTCCTTTGCTTTTAATTTCCCCTCAATTATCGGCCATTAAGAGTGGACAACTTTTATGCTAAGCCGCGCAAATTTATTGCCAAAACCACGGGCACGCTTAACACTCCTCTTGCTGCGGTTTACCGGCGTTAAATAATTTTTAGCAACTTAAACAGCTTAGCAGGATTCACTTTTTTCTTGTTGGCGCAGTCCTGCCTTACTTTTTGTGTCTGTTTCCAGGTTTTGTGATTTTCCAATTTCGCCAGAATTACCTCCCATTCCCTGCCAGAGAATCCATTTGTCGGTTGATTTTACGAGAAGCATAACATTTTCGCCGACGTCGTTGTAGTTGGCGATGTCGTTGTCGTTGTCGTTGTCGTTGCCGATTACAATCGGCCGCAGGCTTTACATCTAAGGATGAGGTCTGAACGTCTTTGAGAATCTGTCTTAGAATTATTACGCCTTATTGCCATGGCGCTCTGGTGGAATGCGAATGATTATCGATTTTCTATTTTATTCTGGCAATCATTTTATATCGTCAATTGGTAATGTCCTTCGGTTCTTTCACTTAAACAGCCACCAATGCGGTATAATGGGTTTTAAGAGATTGCGAAGGGAAAGGTTATGTTAGACTGTCAAGGCGTAAAGAATGAGTTTATGGTAGTACGTTTTATTTAGTTATACCGTAGGGAATGGTTGGTTTAATTCACAGATTGACATATGAGGATGTTGAGAGGAAGTTGAAGAATATATCTTGTATCTTTATGGGTATCCTTTGGAGATAATTGCGCCATCTATCGAGTTTTTTTATAGACATACTTTGTAGACTGTTTTTCAATAGGAAAGATACACAGAGATGGCGGTTTATGTTGAATGGATTGACTTTTCATTGAGTGACTCGATCTAGCAAAATATTTAACCTCTACAAAATGTCATTATGGTACATACTACAGGGTGTGCCCAATTAGAATTGAAACTATTGGCGCAGAAGGTTCTTTAGTACCCAGCGACTAGCTTTTTCTTACATCCATTCATGTATGGATCTGCACTGTGTCTGGGCCACCTGTTTTATGACGAATCCGAACGGCTTGTTACTAATCGGATGATTGTCAGATCACCGTCAGAGAAGCGCCAATAAATAGACAATTCGCGCAACTGAGGTGGACCTTAAATGTTTGCTTAGAGAAATTAAGAAAATGTAGGTGATATGATGGATGATTTTCGGTTCAAGTGAAGTAAGATCAGAATTTTACGTAGACCATACTCTAATACATGTTATTGGAGGTTGGCTCAGCTATAGGAATATAAATGCGAAGCTGAAAGACACGCATCTCAAAGTGTTCGCATCAAGAGGCACACCACAAGCAGGCATTGAAAACTTTCAACGACTGGGCAAACCAAGGACGGTCGACCCCTTAAAAACAAAACTCGTTCCCTTTGAAATACCAATTTTCAACCTTCCGGTTATTAATTATCCGATAGTGCAAAATATTTGAGTGTTTTTTTCTAACCGAATATTCGAAAAAAATGCAGTCCAAACCCCATGGAGCTTAATTTCCAAAAAAAAGGAAATAGCCGCTGCGCAGCTTCGTAATGTTAATAAGTCCTGCGATCCCGTGGGAGCTGTTTCCTTTGTTTTTGGATTAAAGCCACATGGAGCTTATTTCCGTGGGGGTTATAACGCTGCACCGTGGGCGCTTCTAGTGCAATGAGAACCATACTAAGAGCGGGACCGGAAACCATCCTCAACCTGTTACCACTAGACCATTACATGCAAGAATCTGCAGCCAAAAGTGCACTAAGAATCAGCGAGCTCACCTGCTGGAAAGTTAACTGAGGAGGACACGCTAGAATTCTAAATAGATACCTGGGGTCAGCTCTATCTTTTGATTATATGCTGCCTCACCCTAACTTTCAAGACCATTCACTTGCATCTTTGAAGAGAGGCAGAGAAGTGTGAAAGGAACGGCTTGAGCACCGAAACTATAACCATACTGATGTTGACGGTCGAAAAATTCGTAGCATTAAAATTTTTCGTCTCTCTAAATACAAATGTGTCTTCCAGGCGATGATGTTGGTAATAGCAGAGGCAGCCAAAGCGACCTCAAAGCTGACGTTAATATCATATGATGTCATCATCATATTTATCGATAGTAGGGCTGCAATCAAAGCAAACTCTGCTGTCGAAATAAATTTCAAGCTTGAGAAGCGTTGTCTTTAGGAGATGATGGTTCTTGGCGTTAAACATAACGCTAAGCTCTGCTGGTTCCCCAGATTCAGAGGCAATGCCGATGAACTGTCGTCGAAATGACCTGCCACCAGCATCAATCAGGTAAACCAATCTCTCAAACCGCCACTTTGTAAAAATTAAATTACGGGTGGGACAGAAACAGATGGAACTCCCTCCCCACTGTTTCGCAAGAGGATATGGTCCGAGTATGGCAAAGCCAGAACCCACAAATATTGCAGTGCACTAAGCCGAGTGGAATTATTTCCCACGCGGCTTAGTTTCCGAAAAAGAGGAAATATTGTGCAGTGTAATAACTCCCACAGAAATAAGCCCCGCGGGGATTTTTATTTTTGCGATTGGAGATAAGACTTGCAGCTGTTAATGTCTTTTGTGTGTGGGGTTTATTTCCTTTCAGGGTTCCAGAGGGGCAGCAGGCCCTCCCACTCTCATTCAAACGTTGCATACACTAAACATGAATAGAATTCCACACCCGAGGGTGTAAATGCCGTGTCAGGGCTTATTTCCATTTCGAAAAGGAAATAAGAAAATAAGGCTGTTTTTTGGGAATAAAGCCCCATGGGGGTTATTACACTGCACCAGGAAATCGACCTAGCAGGACTTATTTCTTCTTTTTTTAATGGAAATAACTCCTGAGACTGTTAATGTCTTTTGCTTGTGGAAGTCATTTCCGTTGCATGCATCCAAACCAGCAAGCAACACAAATCCATCAGTGAGCCCGAGCAGGGGGGCTGCAGGCTGCAACTTCGCATGCACAAAAATTGTATAGAATGACAATTTTAAATGGCAATAACAGCTGCGAGTGTTAATGCTTTTTGGTGGCGGGGCTTATTTCTATTTCGAAAAGACAATAAGCCCAACTAGGGCTATTTCCATTTTTGGGAATGAAACCCCTCCACGGGGGTCATTGCACTGCACCCCACAAAATTCCTTAAAAAACAGAAAATCTCTTTCGACACTTGTGGGGAAATTTACTGAGCACAACTTACTCAAAAGCCACTGAAAATGTATCTTTGTAGAGGCTGTGGTGGTGAAGATAAAGCGGAGACGCTTTCTGTGCCACTTCCCAGGTCTCAGCAAACTAAGGAAAATAACTTTAAGTAAATAAATTTTTCTAAAATTCACGGATCTATCCGAAATCCCACTCTCTAATCTTGTCAGGTTTGCAACAACATCTGAATGGCTGGAAAGGGACCAAAAATGATAAAAAAAAACGCGTTAAATGAAGGAGCCAGCCACGCAAGCGGACCCCAAACGTGCATCACAATGGGTCTATGTTGACCTGAGTGTGACAAGGGAAGATTTACACCGCCTACCCCATTAACCCAAGCTAACCTAATCGTGTCAGGAACAACCCCTACAATCGAGGTCATAAGTATTCTTCTGCAGCGGGACTTCGACAAAATCTGGATGGATAGAAGTTGAAAATCAACTTTCAGAAGTCTGAAACTATCCTGTTTAGGACCCGTTGACGAAGGCCTCAAGGGATACGAGGAATAGTTGGCGCAAGTTGGTTTACATGGGACCAAATGGACAGCTAATGGCGTGTGCTAGTGTAGTAAAGTATCTTGGCATCTAGATGGATCGGTACGGTGCGTGCCTATATGTAAAGGCAGTCATATAAATGCAGCACTATGGTCTGTCCAGCATTTATATGACTGCTTGCTTGCTCAGAAGATTATTTTAGAGCAACGGTCTTGACAGCAGGCTGCCGGTTAAAGGTTACCAAATGAAAACTGGCACTGACTTCAAAATTTTGAGTAATGTTACTTGGGAACATTGACATGAACACATCTATCTACCCAGGCATTTTCTGGTAAATTTCGACCAGCTAACCACTGGACAGTTGGGTGAATGCAATCGTGCAAGTAGTCCTTAGTGTGGAACTAACAATTTTAAAAGACAGTAGCTATCTATCCAAAATAATGTTCAAAACAGTAAATCACCTACTCATGGCATCATATATCACAACCGACACCTAAACGTTCACTCTTCAGGTGCATTATAAGGCAGGGTAACAAACGCCTTAAAGCCGCTAGTATTCCCAACCTCCCATGATTAAATCCAACCACTGCAACAGTCTTGCCACCCAAAGTAACAAAAACGCAAACGAAAAACCCGAAAAAATTATCCAAATTCCAATTTAAGAACAAAAGCAACCGCTGTCTCGTTATCTAACACTGATCACGTCACAGACATAAATCATCGACAGCATTATACACCGACTAGTTGTACGTAGGTACACCCATTGAGGGTGCACCACTGGACTTCTTGAAGCTAAATCCGAAAATCGTGCGTTCAACTCTTTTTCCGTTGTCTTCTAAGTGGTCAGCACTTTATTTTCCACTTTATACCCAGCATAGAGCTAGAAAAGAAGTACTTACAAGAAGACCCATAAAAAGACGCATCAAACATGTGTCAAAACATAAAAACACTCTTTAAGCGCCCCGAAAAAAAAAACTTAATTGCTGTCATAATCAAATTAATCACGTTCCCATCTTAATCTCAATGCGGAGAAAAAGCAAACACCTACGGCAAACCGTTTTCTATGGTCTCTGACCTCACCATGGGGTCAGCCTATGTCATCCATTGACATCCATTAGCAATGACAGTGAAACGGAACGAAATTTGGGATGCCCATACTTTCACTCAATTAGCCGCAGCACCTTGCGAATGTGCACACAGGTTTTGCGCGATTCGCACAGTATAAGCAATATAGGTCTGTAATGGTCACCTGTCGGTAGGCTAAACAGAAAAGTAAGTACAAACCCATAAAGGGGGATTAAAAAAGCGAACAAAAAAATACTCTGTGTCCAGTGCCAGACTCCAGACGTTGACGGAACGATTTCACCGTTCACCCAGACCGGTTCAGTTAATTTTTTTATTTTATAAAAACAAAATTTTTTGTTTTGTTTGACTGAATTATAGATAAACATCTCATCATCGATGTGTTCGTCTTTGAGTCCGTTGTTGTCTGCGACTATTTGGTAAGGAAGCGCGTCTCTCTCTATTTGGCTCGCACAATTTCTTCTTTTGGTCCGGTATTGGTCTAAGACCGGTTGGTGGTGGTATTGGAAACCAAACGAAGATCTCTTCGGGTGCGGTTAGATGCTTTAGGGCTCAATCTGAAGTTTGTATGTATGACTCAGGTTAACACGAAAAATGTTCACAGTCGTAAAAAAAAAAAGTTGTTTGGGTTTCTTTTGCAAAAAAAAAAATGGAAATCGCTTCGGATTTTATCAAGCGGAAGGTAATGCTTCGAATAATTGACAGCAGTTCTGATAGATTTGGTAGCAATTTTTCGAAATGAAAGCTTTTTATGATTTGAGACGTAATAACGTGGATAAGTGTTGTTTTTGGAGAAATTTTGTGTGCACGAATAATTAATTTAAAATTCGTACATGTAATGATCGACGAAAGAGAAAGGGAGGTTGAGATTTTATTGTTTTTTTGTTTTGGAGTCATTAGGCCTTTTTTATGAAACCCTGTGAGATCACCGCAAAATATGGAAGTAGAGACTCGCTTATTTGAAAATGCAGAGATTTTCTGCAATACGGATAATGTAAGATCTGCTTAACGTGAACACCTAGCAATTGCAGCTCTTATTTCACGGTGGGCCTACCCACAAGATCAGAACCATGGAATAGTGTTGGTTAACACCCCAAGGACACGTTACAAGTTTGAAAAGCGTGTCTAACTTCATCTTTTCTAAGGATCGAACGTAATAGGACTAAAGATTTTGCTTAGAATTTTTTGCTCAAAACTAGCAAGGATTTTTCGAGCAAGGATTTCTTAATTCTCTTTTGAGACGGTCCATGCTTCAGCGCCGTAGAGCAGGACTGGGATCATCAGGGTTATATATAGGATCCACTTAGTAGTTCGAGTGAGGGCTTTACTCCTAGTTGCCTTCTTAGACCGGAGAAACAGCACTTGGCAAGAGTAATTCTTCGTTTAATTTCTGACAAGATCTTGCTGTCAGGGTTAATAGCGGAGCCGAGATAGACAAAGTCCCATCCTACCTTAAAGTTATATCTGTCAATGGGGACGTTCTGTCCAATTCGTCGCTGTGTGGTCTCCTTTTGTGTTGACAGCATATACTTAGTCTTGCCGTCATTTACTGCGTAACGCATTTTTGCCGCTTCCTTTTCTTTGAGTGGCTATGACATCACGTTGATTCCCACCAATGATGTCAATATCGTCGACGTATGCTAGTACTTCCACCAATTTTTGGAATATTGTGCCTCCTCTCAAGAATCGAATTGAAGAGGTCACATGGCAGCACATCGCCTTGCCTAAATCCTTTTTCGGTATCGAATATGTCGGTGAGGTCGTTTCTGACCCTGATGGAGCAACGAGAATTCTCAATCGTCATCCTAAACAAACGGCCGAGTTTGGGCGGTATAACATAACATGCCTCTGTATTGTTCTTCTCTATAAAGGCTGTCGTATGCGGCTTTGAAATCGATGAATAGGTGGTGAGTATCGATTGCGACTTCTTGGATTTTTTCCCCGATCTTCCGAAGTCTGGATATTTGATTGGTTGTGGACTTTCCTGGCCTACAACCCCACTGATAAGGGCCGATCAGGTTGTTGGTAAACGGTTACAGATGTTCACATATATCTGCAGATAGGATTTTGTAGGTGATGTTGAGGAGACTTATGCCTCTGTTGTTGGCGCAGTTTAGAGGGTCTCCATTCTGAGACCCATGCTGAGATTCCATTCCTCAGGCATACTTTCATCTAACCAGATTTGGCTTATGAGTTGGTGGATGTTACTTACCAAGTCATTTCCACCGGCTTTGTTAAGCTCAGCGGGAAGGCCGTCATTTCCGCCAGCCTTATTAAGCTTGAGTGGTTGTTCGCTATGGACCCACGCAGGCCTATGCGAGTTTGACGACCCATTTGAGAGTCAACAGCCCATCAAACCTAAGCTTGTGTTTAGATATTGCTATCCTCACTTCATAGGTCGGGTGGTTGGCAGTTTTCGTTGCTGTTGCCGTTTAACAGTCTGCAGAAGTGGTTCTTCCATATCCTCAGTATCTACTGTATCTCAACTACGATATTTCCTTGTTCATCTCGATGTAAGTCTAGCACTTATAACAAATCCCCATCGCAGAATAGTCACAGCTTCTGCTCACCATAACAAGGTCCGTAGTACATGTCACAGTTTCATCATCTTTTTGCTTGTCCATCCCATCGTATGTCCTGGATATCAGTAATATCTGCTTTACAGTATCTTAGGGCTTCTGCTAGTTATTAAACTGCACCTCTTCTATTTAATATTCGTGTATTCCAGGTGCAGACATGAAGGCTGTTGACCTTTTTTCGTTACCCGTGGTTGTCAACCATAAAATCCGTCTCTGCTGAGGCTCCTAATTGCTTCGCAACAACGATTTTTTCGGTACCAGATCACAACTCTTAACTTAGAGAATTAGGTCCATGTGTTCACCTGAGGACTGCAGGCCAGATATTCCGTACCAGTAGCTCTGATTAGGTTTTTTTTATATATATCACACTTACAAGTTTACCAAATCAAATCCATATCGATGAGACTAGTATTCGATGGTTACCACTGGGAGGTAAAGTTAGCTGAATGGATGTGTGATTAAGTTACCTCGACCGAATGAAAATGCTGCCATGATTCATGTAATAAAAGGATTGTAACCACTTAAAATCTTTTTAATCAAAATCCATTTACCCTAACACTAGTAGAACCCACTCTTTCCTTCCCTCCATCAGACTGAGGTTTTACAAAATTCGAAAGAAGAAAACCATCGTTTGTATCTTATATATTGCTAAGTACATTTTCAGCTCCTTATCCCGTTCCTTAAATTTCAGCAAAATATTACATTTTTGCTTGAAAGAAAATTGTCAACCATTTTAATTACAAAATTCCCATGATGCCATCTAGTCCCACCATGTGAACCTTTCACCATCATAACGTTACACTCCGTTCTAGACCTAGTGTTCCTCTCTGTTAATGTATGCTGTTCTCATGTTTTCGTTGTGCTATTGAACATTTTATTCATCCCCATGGCACATTTATGCTGCTCCACAGCAACCACACAACATCATCCAATCTCCACCTATTCAACGAACCGTCAATGTCTCTGACTTGTCAACGAAGAGTGGCAGTATCTCAAAATGTATCTAAATACTTCTTCATGTTGCTCGGAATGAGAATAGACACCGTTGATAATGAACAATACCTACACCTAGAGGAGGCTTTTTTTTTTTGTGTGTTTACTTGTGTGTTCCTAATTAATATAGATACACTCTCAGGTTAACACGATTTTGTATCTGTGTAGAACATTCTTAAGGTTTTCCTGTCACAAAATTGCGAAAAAAAACTTTATGACAACTCGCTTCGCTGGTATTGTTGTTCGATGAGATTAACGTCATGCGGCTAATTGTAAATGGCACATGAAAAACGTGATTGAAGACCTTCGACAAGATTTGAAGGTTGCCTTCGACGATACGTCGTGAGTTTCGCTCTCAATAAAAGCCGTTCATGCCTAGAAGGGGGGCCGTATGAAAATCGCAAGCGATGCCCTCTTAAGCGTTCATTGCATCGTCTTATAAGTAGGAAGAGACACTTTAAACACACACGCACACTCAGGTTTTTATGCCGTTCTAGCAGATCTCTCCATCTCTCGAGATGGATCACAATTGTTACGAGTGCCTTGTATGGGGCAATCTAGTCAAGTGGCAAATCGCTATCACACCAAAAATGGAATATGAGAAATCCGCTCAATTCGAGATGAATTAATCCATTGAATGATGCGCGAATTATCAAGTGCGAGTGCACTTGAAATACCGTACAAAGATATGACTTGAGGCTTTCAACTGACACGAAGAGTTGAGATGGGGGATCAAGAATTAGTTGGTGGTTCTGAAGATGATTTTTCACAGATATCTACGAATATGTGGGGGTGATACCAAATTTCCTTGTTGTCTGTCAGATGACAGTATCCGGGTATCTTCATTTGGACAAGCTCACAGATGCCGATTTAAAAATAGAAAACCTTTCATGTCACTTTGCACCCATCCCTAACCTATCGCACAGTATCCTGATTGGGTGGGTCGTTTCAATTTCCTACTCAACACTGACAGCTTACTTCACTCACATCCCTCTGTTATATGACGATGCGCCTAATGAATCGTGCGTAACAAAAAAAAAAAAAAACACGAATGTGGTCTGTGGAACGTGCATCCGATTTTATCGACTTTCCTTTTCCCAATCAAGTGCAGAAAATTTCACTCAAACAACTCGCTTCAACTGGGTCACCTTAGACATTCCACACCTAGCCAGAGCTAACCACCTTTGATGTTTCCCCACAGCTCAATAGAAATAAACAAACAAAACTCCATAGGACGTGTATATTGATCCACCTATAGCCTGTTCCGAAAATGCCCACTTTGTGCTCTCATCTCGAGCACAAAGTGGAGACGTGAGAAAATTAAGATTCCCAGAGTTAAGTGAGTGATGACACACTGGGATAGTGTATACTCAACAATGCAGACCACTGGATATCTTTAACCCGAAAATGAAGTAATTTTGTGAAGAGCCACCTAAACATGGCTATATGGGTTCGTGGATACGATAGATACATGTATCTTTCACTTTCGTCCCGCATCACTACCAACTCGCTGGCATTTAAATAGCAGCGAGTTGCGGTATTGCGTAATCCATTGCCTCTTCTTTCTTCATCTACTTTTACCCAGGGTACACGAGTATCTGAAGCCACTTAAGTGAGGCATAGATTTGCCTTAAACTTTCCATTTTTTTTTGCCGTGCATTCTTTGATAATAAACAACCGGTCGGATGACAGGGGTATTTCGGTGAAATGGCGTAAACAGACTCTTCGATCTGAATGTACCTTTGCCGGCAAAGCTGGAGATACATCTTTACATGGATGCATCTGTGATGAAAGAGCACTGTCTATCTAATTCCAAGACAGGTGAGTGTTGGATACGCACTTAATCACAGGTGGATACGCACTTAATCAGGTTCTAGATTGAATGAGGTAATAGCAAAAAAAAAAAAGAATCTACAACATTCCTCATTCCGAAGATAACAGAAATATCTTTTGCACTCATAAGCCGTATCTTATCGATATGATTTTTCAAAAAAAAAAAAAAAAATACGTGGGTTTTCATTTTTTTCATGGTGAATAATCAAAAATACACGGGAATGTTGCTATGAGTAGTAGGTACTGCGGATGTGAGTATATGGTTATATCAGGGATTTTTTCATCATAGGGGTGCAGTTTAAATTGCTTTGCAATCAGTGAGTAAATACCGTAATCTGTATGAATTCCTTGGAAACACTCACACTTTATGGGTTAAAGGGGTTTTGTTCGATTTTTTATTTACAAACTTATAGCTTATCGCTGAAGTGCAGGCTCAGCGTATACCGATAACCGATATTCAGATACGTAGATACAAGTGTGTTCGGGTTACGTGATAACTCAATCGTATGTTCATATGTTTTCTGTAAGAGTTTGTAAGGATACTAGTTTTCGACCTAGTTTTCCTAAAACCGAGACATATTTTTATCATGTAACCTAACGGTTGGGATTTACCTCGATGCACTTTCGTGGAAGTTAGTTCTACGTCCTTCAACTTCCCAAATGGATAATTCAGCTAAATTCAACCGTCTGCAGCCATCTCTTTAGAAACACGTAATGAGTAGTTACTCGGAATTCGGAAAGCTGCCAGATATTTTGGGAGGACTAGTTTCCAAGGAAAAAGGGTGGATGACCGGCTTCTGAGAATGATGAAAGTATGAAGTGGTAACCGTTCGGAACAATTTCCGAAACGGAAGTCAGTTCAAATCGGAACTCAATTTGCTTTCGAGGTATCCGTTGCGGAACAAAATAAAAAAGCATACAATCGCGTTCGTTTGATTCCGCAGCAATTCTTCGTTGAATAACTTCGGAAGGAATTCAACGCATAGGTATCAAAACGGCGTCAAATCGCACGACCGAGGCGGCCAACCGACTGGACCATTTTGTGAGATAACACGTTCTCCAAACTTGGTTTCCAATAAATTGATTGTGGCATTCGCTGCGTAGCTTGTGGCGCCGTCCTGCTGGAACCACATGTCCTCAAAGTCCATATCGTCCAATTGGGGCCAAAAATATTCGGTTATCATTGAACGGTAGCGATTCCCATTTACAGTAACGTGCCTGTCTTGATCATCACGGAAGAAGTACGGCCCAATGACGCCGCCGGCCCATAAACCACACCAAACCGTCATTTTTTCGGGATGCAATGAGGACTCATGGAGTATGTGTGGATTGCTGCCTGACCAATACCGCACAATTTTGTTTATTGACGAAGTCATTCATCCAGAAATGAGCCTCATCGCTGAAGATGATTTTTCGATGAAAATCCGAATCATTTTCAAGTTGTTGCTCAGCCCAATTCACGAACATACGACGCTTCTGGTGGTCAAGCGGCAAGCCTCAGTTCTTGCGTCAATTTAACCTTGTAAGGATGTAGGCCAAGATCTTTTCGCAAAACTCGAAAATGCGACGTCACAGAGATGCCCAGCGCTTGAGAACGACGTGTGAGAGACACATTTGGGCTTTCTTCAACTGAAGCCTCAGCGGCATCAATATTCTCGACACTACGGGCACTTCTTTGTCTCACTGGCACGGAAACATTTTGTACTGTGCATGTGGATTCAAATTTGTCCACTAGACGCTTAATTGTTGACGATTATGACGACCATAAATTGGACGTAGCGCTCTTAACGTTGAGGCCACTGACTCCGAATTTCGGTTGTAAATTTTAATAATTTCGACTCGTTGTTGGATCGTATATCTTTCCATCATGAAATGGCAAACCTTACTGAAGAGAAATGTCAAAAGAGCGGCAAAAAATATGGCGTCGTATGCTGTCCCTGTCGCTCAACTTTTGTAGCGTCCCTGTTGAAAAACCCGATATTTTGAAACATGAAACCGATATAATACTTCTTCAGTCCCAATATATTGCCAGTTCAATTCATAAGAAGCTGTTTTGTACATCAGCCTCTAAGTCTACCCATATGTTTACTTAAAAATGTTTACTACTACGACTTAATGAAACGACTCACTTGAATATTTATTTTTGTAAATTTTATCGCTTAACAAACAAATAAAACAAAAAACATATCTGCTATCGCTCGAAAATGTATAATTCTTTGTAAGATTTATTTTCAACGACTTGTTTCATTGTTTTCATTTCGACTGATTATGCACAACCAACGATAAATTTCATAAATTTATTGCTGATGTCACATTTTGTTTAGGTTTCCATTCAAAAGTTTGTTCATTAGTCACTGCTTAATATTAATGTTTAGACAATTTGTTATGGTTATCTGGAATTTATCAATTCACCACTAAAGAAAACCAAAAAACACCGTTAAGGGATAATTTTCAACAAATGCAAAATTTATTGGTAATTTTTACAAACACAACGCAACGTTACTTAACATATTTCTTCGAATAAGTAACGCCGAAATTTTACATAATTGAATATAAAATTAAGAACAAGCGGTAAAAATTTATGAATTTATAATACAACACATGTTTACTTTATAAACAATTATTATAAAAAAAAAATTAAAGTTTTTCATAAAAATATTCATAGGTTATGAAGAACAAGAAATTGATTGACGACCATCGTTATTCTGTCAGAAATATACTTTGGATCACATGTCACATTATTTGATTTCGGTAAATCAATTAAGTGCAACCGAACACTTTCGAACGCTAATCACGATTCATAGTCAAACATGTGGATATTTGCATATTTTGCTAAGTTAGTATGAAACTATGCGTTGATTTGAATAAATTTTAATTACGCAGTATGTGTCTCAATGTGAACTCAATTAGCACTCATTAAATGCAAATGTGTTCAGTATCGTCGTAAGTGACTTTAATTAGGTTTACATGTGGGGGTCAAACATGGGCGTGTTTTTTTTAATGAAATTCATGTAATTTGTTGTTTGCTGGTATATAAATAACTTTGGATGTGTTACTATTTTTATTTTTATCGTTTTTTTTGCTAGTCACTAACTTTAAACTCAATTTTTGTTTTTGCAATTTCTCTTAAGAAAGAACAAAAGTGAAAGTAAAAGTTTGAATATTATCGGCCCGAATTTTCAGTTCGAGAACGCCCTAGTTTCGGAAATGAACTCGAAAAACTTCTTTATAAGTTTATTTTAATCCAGCGTTAACTTCCAATCAACCTAGCAATTTTGGTATGTCAACCCTAGATTTTTTTGACAGCTGATAAACAAACAAGCGAAGAATCATTTTACATTATCATTTGTTTTGACAGCTGATAAAAAAAACAACCAAACAATTATTTTTAACTTTGCTTATCTGAACAGTTTATTTAATTTTTAAGAAAATTAATAAGTGTACGATATTTTGACATTGAGAACTCAGCGAATCGATGTTGTGTGGCATATTAAGTTCAACTGTTTTTAAAAGCAAAATTCTTGTATGATCATGACCAATATACTTCCATTTGTTTGGGGGAAATTAAACTAAACAGCTGACAACTGATCTGTTGCAGATAACATTTCGATAACTTTTTTGACAGCGAAACCGATAAGTCAGCATTGTTACCATAGTGAATCAGCACTCATGGGCTGAAATCAAAGATTATAAAGTCACACAGATGACGCACTCAGTGGGAGAAAAATTGTTCTATGGCGGGTCGTGCTGGCACAGCCCGTGCACACAGTGCCAGATGTTTGGATCTCGTATCTCATGTCTCAGCTTATCTCAACTTATACGTTCGGAGTCGGCATAAAAGAGGAGGTCCCGCCATGCAAGAAGTACACACGCACACATGAATGGTTGTGAGAAAAAAGCTAGACCCTGAGTACTAACGAGCATGTTGCGCCATAAATTTTTTTTTGGTATTTGTAGATGGCGCACTACATACAAGAAAATTTTTTCTATGGCGGGTAGTACTGGCAGAGCACGCCATATTTGTTAAGATCTCGTTTCTCATCTGTGCACGTGCATACCGCCCGCCCGTACCATGAAGCTAGTGAGCAAAAGTTTCTGCTTTTTGTTCTCAATGCGTCATTTGTATGCCTTTACAATCTTTGATGCCACATAAGGCTTCACAAGCTCGGACTTTATTTGGACAGCAGAGATTGCTTTAATTGCAGCTTGACTATCGCCAGCATTTAGGTCGCTTTGGCTGCCCCTGGTACTGCCAATATCTACGCCTGAAAGACACTGCTGTACTCAGGAAGACGGAAAGTGCTGTTTAGCCTTTGTATTTCGGAAAACACTCGGGCTCAGTGGCGCGATGGTTAGTGCGATGAACCAGCCGTAGCAACACCTAAATGATTTTTCACTGGCCCTCCTCTCGTGATGATCTGACAAATCATCCGAGTAGTATCAATTGTCATGAAAAGCTTATCTCAACTTAGCGGTTTGGATTCGGCATAAAACAGGAGGTCCCGCCATCGTGCTAAGAAG
The DNA here is from genome assembly GCA_949824845.1 of Rhingia rostrata. NCBI lineage: Eukaryota > Metazoa > Arthropoda > Insecta > Diptera > Syrphidae > Rhingia > Rhingia rostrata. The sequence goes on along the minus strand of OX463755.1, from coordinate 24,822,558 downwards.
TACACACGCACACATGAATAGTTGTGAGCAAAAAGGCTAGGCCCTGGGTACTAACGACCCTGTTGAGCCATAAATTTAATTTTTTTTATTTTTTACTCGCTCCAATGCATATGTCAATTTTTGAACCAACACTATAGACGGATATGGTTTCGGTGCCCAGTTTGGGACAACATGATATGCTCCCAGGTGTAGCCGGCCTTAGAACAATCGCAGAGGACCCCAGAGTATTGATCAAACGACGTGCCACCAATTGGGCATCAATCAGCGGCCTTTGCAGAGAATTTTGGTGAAAGGCGGTAAGATGTAATCTTAGAGAGTGACCGTTTAGCGCGAGTATCCTAGGCTCAAACCTTCCTGAACCTTGGGCACCTGACCCATTTCCATCTCTGTGGATGATATGCGATAAAGCTAAATTATCTGGACAGTGAAAACCCACTTAGGTCGAAGATCCATTACAACCATTACTCAAAGTTACTGCAAATTGGTATTGTGAATGCTTTTGACAGGTTCCATATACCTTTGACTGATGGTATCAATACTACAGTATACGGATGTACCATCTATTTGTCATGAAATACCACGCTAATGCCACGCGAGCAGTATCTGCTTGCCTTGATAATAGCATTTTCACCGTGGTATACCTACATAGAATTCTACTGATCGCAGCGCCATTCTTGCTAAGTGGTACGTTGAAGAACTAATTTTTGTACTGCCATTTCTAAACTCATACTACATGAAGTGTGTGTCAGCAGCCAAGGCATTGCCAATACAATGGTACCAATGCCATGGTATTTATACCACCAGACAGGGTGTCAAAGGTATAAGATGCCCATTTGCAGTCAACACAACTGTCTATTCAAAGTCGTTTCCGATGTCTTTATCTCCAACAAAAATATTTCATCATTGTAATCATAAAAAGTGTCAAAAATGATGTCCAACATCATGCCTGGTTCTAGGTCACAAAAACTCGCTCATAATTCGCATGTACCCATTCCAAATGCCTTGTACCTTCGATATAGAATTCCTGTCTTGCCGCATCGAGATACATATCTCTGTTGACATCTTTTATGTAAAAAAAATTTTATAAACAAACATAGACGACATACAACTCCAATACAAACACACACACAATCCCTTTGAATGAACACATTCAAGTGGAAGACTGAACATGATAAGATTACAGCAAACGCATAGTAGGACGTTATCGTCTCACTACATACGCGCCATTAAATACGCGTCGGAATACCCATCGACCAGAGGCGGCAAAAAAGGGTCTACCGAGGCTAAAGTTGAGATTACACGCTGCTATACACCAACACTCGATGGCATGTCTCGATAAGGACGTCTCCATTGTTATAGGAAACCCTAAGACGTATCATTTCGACTTTTTTTGTTCTCCCTAAATCCGATGATAATAGCCAAAGCAGAGAAGTTATTTTATCACCATTAAAAGTTTGAGTATGGTGACAGAGCTGATGAATCCCACGACGAAGACGTTGATAGTGAACGGCGGCGGGCGGATCTGTAGAACAAGTTAGACGGGGAAAAGGTCTTTGATAACGCACAGCAGCAGACTGTAGTCTGTAGATTGCTGGTGCTTTATTTTAACAGGCTTTTGTAACTTACGAGCAATTTATACACCTGTGCTCTTTTTTTTTCTCGATTAACTTTAACGGTAAAGCGTTTCATTCGTTTAACTTAATACGGACGTGTAGAACGAGACAAAAAAAAAGTATCTGCTGGCTTTATAGAGATGAACTTGATATTTTCGTTTAACAATACATTCTACAAAGAATGAGATAAACCTGCAAGATGGATATGAATGGATGGGCTTTAAGTAGGCATGCTACTGCGTGGGGCTTTAAACGTGCGACGATACCAGTTTCGGGGTTAATTGCTTGCTTGAAAGCGGCCATTGACCGGATTTTGTTGTTTTACTGAAAAATTGCAATGTAAGCGAGTTAATTAAGTAAAACAATTGAGTTGACATTCATTGACATTAATTTCCTCTTTTATCCATCGTCTGGAACGCTGGGAAGGAAGTTCGAGTTCGTTACGCATTAACACACATCAGCAGCAGCGCAACGATGTAGTGCAGCTTATGCGTGCTTACGTCATGATGTCATGAAGAGTGGACGTTCTTTTATAGGCCTTATACAGACGTCGGTAGCGAGAAGTCGTTAATTGGTTTATGTGGGGAAGGTCTTCATGTTAATCGGTTTTGCATTTTCGCAGTGTACCGGGGGTAAAGCTTTGAGTAATTTGGATCACATGGGGCTAGCGAATTTAGTTTGGCATATAGGTGATTAGGGTTAGAGGTGGTAATCGTGTTTTATGGTAGCAAATTCATATTCTCTGCTCATACATGGACAACTGACAAAGTGATGGAGAATGTGGTTTAATTGTGAGGTATATTCGGGACTGACAAGGGTTGTTTGACATGAATACCAGACACAGACAGAACTGCCAAGTTGCAGGTGAAAATCTATAGACCAGCGATGATAACATTCCAGTAGACAGTTGAGTGACGACCTAGATAAATGTAGCAAATAATATGATGGACAGTTCCAATAATTGGTTGGCTGCTGTAGAACGAGGGTAGACTCTGATTGGCTTTAGCTTGGCATCACATCGAGTGCTTACTTTTAACCTTCTTCCAACCGGGTTTGACTTGCTAAACGATAAGTGCTTGTGTTGATAACACGACAAAAAACAGCAACACTACGAACAGCCAGGTCAGAATGACACGGGGCCTGCTGTTCCGGCGAACCTAGACAAGCTGTTTCGACATATTCGGACAACAGTTTGTCTAGGAATTTCAATGGTTAGTCGGGCCCCTTGAACAGAGATGGTGGCGGATGAACCGAAAGGCCAACGGCAGCGCTCAATCCCGTAGTGGATACTGATGGCCCCGTGTCCTAGGGGTCTCTAATAAATTGGAACTGGGCCTCCAAGTTGTGGGTTGTGCTTTGGGTTAACTTCCCCCCCATTTAAATTTGTTACAAAGCAACCAATAGCCTCAGAAAGGACTGATTTTATTGTTGACGAGCCTGCTAAACCAAAAAAAGGTCAACGACGTTCGTATCTGCACCTGGAATGTGGGAACATTAAACAGGAGAGGTGCAAGCGAACAACCAGCGGAAGCCCTAAACTGCTACAAGCAGACATTTCTGCCATCCAGTAAATACGATGGGATGGGCCGGGCAAAAAGAAGATGAAAAACTTTCACATCTACTACGGACCGTGTTATAGCGAGCAGAAATAGCGACTATTCGGATGCGGATTTGTTATAAGTGCCAGACTTAGGCATGAAGTCTTATGTTTCCAAGACATAAGCGAACGCATTGTAACAATCCGCATCAAATCCAATTTCGACAACATAAGCTTTATATGCGCTCACGCCCCGATGGAGGAAAAAGATGATACAGCTATGAATTGCTTCTACGAGCTCCTTGACAAAACCTATGAGCGATTACCTAGGTACGCTGTAAAAATTGTGCTGGGAGATTTTAACGCAAAGGTAGTTAGGTAAAGCCTAACGGAGCTTATTGACTTCGCTATGGAACGTAATGCCACTATAACCAGCACCCGGTTTCCTCACCTCGATATCCAAAAGGGGACATGGCGGTCTCCAGATTAACGAACGTTCAACCAAATTGATCACGTTGCGATAAACAAGAGGTCGCCATCCATTGTTTTGGATGTCCGAACATTCCGAGGAGCTAACATCGAATCGGACCACTACCTTGTTGCAGCCAAGGTTAGAATGCGGATATCCAACACACCACAACAATCCAGAAGTAATGTGAAAAAATGTCAAAAGACTGCAATTGCAAGAGACCGTCAAAACCTTCGCGCAACGCGTTCCCTTAACCTCTCGATTAACACCATACCATCAGCATCGAATGTCGAAGAACAATGGCAACGATGCCAACAAGCCATTAGATCAGCCGAAACTGATGTGTTAGGTTTCTCGCTCCCACCGGCAAGAAACCCCTGGTTTGATGAGAAATACCGACCGAATACCAAGAACAAGGCCTACAAGGCTAAGCTGCATGTGAAGACGAGAGCTGCCATTGAGCTCTATAGTCAGAGAAGACGGAAAAAATACCGGCTTTTCGAAAAAAATAAAAGAGACCAAACAAAGCGCGCGACCGAGGATATAGAGAGGTGCCACTCCAGGAACGATGTTCGCAAATTTAACCAAAGTGTAAAACGTCAAAGCCAAAGATACAACGCTCGAACAGAATCCTGTCAAGATGAACAAGGAAATATCGTAGTTGAGACACAACCGATGCTGACGATATGGAAGAACCACTTCTGCAGACTTTTAAACGGCAATGACGAACAACATTCCGCTGTCAGGCAGAACGAACCAATCAATATTGGCAACGATAGGAAAAACTGCCAACCACCCGGCCTCAGTGAAGCGAGGAGACGAACTATACAGAGCTATGTCTAGTTTTGGTATACCGCGTAAGCTCATCCCTTTGTGTAAGATAACGATGGAGAATTCTCGGTGCTTCATCAGGGTCGGGGATCGGAAACGACCTCGCCGACACATTCGATACCAAAAAAGGACTTAGACAATGCGATGCACTGTCATGTCACTTCTTTCACATTTTTATTGAAAGGATTGTACAAAACTCCCGAGCCAACGCCAGAGGCACAATCTTCCAAAAATTGGTGCAACTACTGGTATACGCCAACTATAATGACATTATTGGTCGACTTAACGATATTTCATAGCCACTCTTGCCACTCTAGAATTACTCTTGCCAACCGCTGTTTCACCGGCCTAAGAATGCAATTAAGTAGTAAAGTCCTCACTCGAACTATTAAGGAGATCCTATACACGGTTCTTGATCATCCTAGTACTGATTTACGGCGCTGAAACATGGACGGTGTCAAAAGTGGAGGAAGAAATCCTTAAGCGATTTGAGCAAAAAATTCTTCGAAAAACCTTCTGTCCCGTTTGCAATTAAGGGCTATGGAGACGAGGATTCCACCAAGAACTGTACGAGCTGTAGTGCGACATGCCAATGGTCAAAAAAAACTCCGCATTGGACGTTTAAGATGACTAGGACATGTAGAACGAATGGACACCAATACTCCGGCTCGCAGAGTCTTCGATTTCCAAACGTCCGACGCCGTAGAGGAAGACCTCGCCTTAAGTAACGCGCAAAAGTAATAACCGACCTCTACCAACTTGGAATGCCCAACTGGAGGCAGTTAGCTAAGGACCGGGATAATTGGAGAGGCATGTTGGTTGATGCCCAGGTTCATTCCGGAATGTAGCACCACTTAAGTAAGTAAGTATAAACACCGAGATGCCTATTGGGGGACATGCGACCCCCTTAATTGGGCTCACTGTAGGATTTGGGATGGGTGCGAGGTTTTTTTGTGTCTTGTTGTAAAATAACTTTATTTGCTGTACTTTACTTTCAAAGATGAACAATGTCAACAAGCAATTGGCTCAGCCGGAACTGTCAGGTTTTCCGAGCCCACCAGCAAGAAACACTTGGTTTGATGAAGAATGCTGACAGACGCTCGAGGTCAAGAACAAAGCCTACAAGGCTAAGCTGCATTAGCTATAGGCAGAGAAGGAAAGAAGAACACCGGCGGTTCAAGTTGAAAAAAAAGAAAGAAAAGCGAGCGATAGAGGATATAGAGAGCTTCTACATGAGGAAAGGTGTTCGCAAAAAAGTCGAAGCGCGGAATACGAGGCTCGAAAAGAGATCAAAACAAGGAAAGATCTTAGTTGAGCCACAGTAATATGGAAAAACCAGATAATATGGAAATAATATGGAAAAACCACTTCTGCAGGCTGTTAAACGGTGATGACGGACAGTATTCCACTGTCAGTCAAAAGGAAACTTTCAATTTTGGCAACGACAGCGAACACTGCTTACCACCCAAACCACGTGAAGTAAGGGGAGCAATATCTAAACTAAAGATTATCCAGGCTGCCAGAAATGAAGGCCTTTCCGCTGAGCTATATAAAGGTTGGTAACTTTACATCCACCAAAGTCAAATCTGTATGAAAATATGAACCTCAGCATCGTTTGACCGATCCAGAAAAGAGAAGACCCTCTGAATTGCGCCTACTTGGCAAAAGTCTCCTTAACATTGTCTTCAAGATCATAATGCCATAATATGTGAACGTCTGAAACCGTTTACCAACACGATCGGATCTTATCAGTGTGATCTTAATCCTGGGAACTCCACAACTGATAAAATCTTCACCCAAGAAGTCCAAATAGATACCCACCACCTATTTATCGATTTCAAAGCCGCATACAACAGCATTTATAGAGACGAACTATATAGATGCATGTCTAGCTTCGGTATACCGCAAAACTCGTCCGTTTGTGTAGGATGACGATCTAGAATTCTTCCTCCACATTCGATACCAAAAATGGATTTAGGCCAGGCAATGCGCTGGCGTGTGACTTCTACAATTTGATGTGTCGAAGTGTGAAAATTTGATCGGTTGTGGACTTTCCTCCGCCTAAAACCACACTGATAAGGGCCGACCAGGTTGTTTGTAAACGGTTTACGATATTTCCTTGTTAATCTCGATAGGATTCTGTTCGAGCCTTGTATCCTTGGCTCTGACGTTTTACACTTTGGTAAAACTTGCGAAAATCGTTCCTGGAGTGGCACCTCTCTATATCCTCAATCGTAGTCGCTCATAGGTTTTGTCAAGGAGCTCATAGAAGGGGTCCTTAGCTATATCATCTTTTTCCTCCGTTGGGGCGGAGAGAAGAGGATTGTGCAAATCTCCCGAGTCAACAGCAGAGGCAAAATTTTGCAAAAATCGTTGCAACTACTAGCATAAGTTGACCATATTGACGTCATTGGTAGGACTCAATGTGAGTTAGAAACAAAAAATCGATATACCATCAATTATATATGTAAAAATGTAAACTTTGAAAGCTGCTTAAAACTGCTAAAATAAAATAAAATGCTAAAAAAAATCAGCTGCATGTTACCAGATTTAGCAGTTTCCCGCGATTTTAGCAGGATTTTAACATAACAATCCTGCTAAAATCGCGGGAAACTGCTAAATCTGGTAACTCTGGTGCTAACATATTTCGGGTGAAAACAACTTCTGTCAACCACAACTGCCAAATAAAACACAACCTCACACAAAATGCATCTTAATTCAGATCAAACTACCGAAACAATAAAATCTCAAATTCCATGAATAACAATTCACAAAATCATAACTCAAGTCCAATTGCTTCAGGTTTGAAAACAAAAAAAAACCTCATGAAACACCAGAACAATAATATTAATGTCATCCACATCAATTACACTTAACCTCCAAGCACTCGTAAAAGTGAACCTTTTTCTGATTCCCATTTTGTTTGGAGTCCCGAAAACGTAAGAAAAGTCGTAAAGCATTTTTACGCTTTTCTTTCCGTTCATCAGATACCAATAAACAAAGAACAAGAACAATCATCCAAAAGCAATAAAACCCCCAAAACAACAAACACTCGAATGTTACGTGAGTATATGTGTAACGTGTCATTGTCCTTTGACAGATATTTCGAGTGCCTCCAACTCAGGCGTGTACCAACATATGTATTCTAATGCAGTTGAGAAAACATTGAGTGGCATAAAGTGTATCCTCGTGAATGCCTCTAGGTACCACCTCTGCACGTAGCTACAGTGTCATAAAAATAAGCTCCCAAGGCGATATAAAAAGGACTTGTGTCCAAAGCCACCCTCTCTACCTGTGACACGTGACTTTGTGTACACACAAAGAAGCGCAAAAAATGATGATAAACAAACAAAATGATTAAGGATAGTGGTGTGGAAATTTTTTAAGCGAAACTCCATATGCTGGCTGCCGAGTTAGGCGAGTACGAGTACACACAGGACCTCCCCTTTTTGACCTATATCTCCAAGTAATCCCATAGCAAAGCAGCTCTCCCCGCCTCGATATGGTTAGGGTGACGTCCTTAATTAGGGAAATTATTATCTAACAAAGGAAGACACAAAAAAAAAGGAGCGTTCATCCTTCTCCCCCTTTTTTGTAATCGTCGGTTCCGCATCCGATGAATCCTTGCAAATGCAAATTAATGGATGGAAATCCATTTCAGCTGGAAGGAGATAAAAGTTTAAAAAAAAAGGGGAGAACCGTTTAACATCCTTAAAGGGAGGAGAATATTATTTTGAGCTGAATACAATGAATTTTATAGATAGCCATAGTCCTCGATGGTAGTGCAAGGACTACACCATCCCGTATTTTTATTACTTCATCTAGCCAGTGAGTGGGTTTGAGAGAGGACTGAATCTCTCTCGCTTTTAGGGATTTTGTTGATATCACAAGCACGACACAGGACACCACTTGGCACATCTCCACCATTCTATTTTTCATCTGTCCTACTCTCAACTACTGTGGTGAGACCTTTGAAATGGAACTAACATCCCAGAAGTGGCTTTGACTGTGTGACTTACGTTTGTTTTTTTATCGCTCAGCTTCTGACAGTGGTTTCCTGTTTTTTTTTTATCGTAAATCCTTATTTTTTTGTTGGCGCTGTGTCCCTTTTTGAATGCAGGAGTGAAATATCCGTTTACTGGTTTAGAATTTCGATTTTTTTTATGCACAAATCGTTGGCACTATTTTGTATTTTTTTTTTTTAAATTATAGTTGGGAACACAAAAAACACTTAAAATCACTTTTAAGAAAATTCAACTTCACTTTTAATTCCGTTTTCACATGCAGTGAGGAATTTTTTTTTAAAGTAATCCCGTCCGAGTTTTCGCAAATCGAACCGCCAAAAAAAAAACAGATGATGCACTTGTTATCGCTATCGAAGCTTAAAAAATTGAAACACGGTGAGGACCGCTTGTACGTCTGACACACTCAACGAATTATACCGCAGTGAATCGAGAAGAGTGTTCCGCTCAAAATGGGAGAAATGTTAACTCAAAATAAATTTTTGTTTACTTTGTCGGATTTGTTATTCCATAGCACATCCACTCAGTCTCAGTCTGCATGAAATGTGCTCAAGTTGTGAGTTGAAATCTGGTTTAATGCGGGTTTTTTGAGTGAGAGTGGATTTTCTTGCAGACTCTCTGTATAGTTGACGTTGCCAGGTGAAAATTTGGTACTTATTTTAGATATGTTGGTGTAACATCACTTAGGGCCCAGTTCTAGCTATCATTGAACAAAACATGATGGAATTGAAATTTTACCTCCACAGCTTCTTATAGGAATCACTGGAAAATTGAGTTTTATTTCGTTGGAACGAAATCTTGATCATTAAAAAACAAAAAGTAATTTCCTGGTTATGGCGAATAGAGATTTCAAAATTTTAACATGCTCAACAGCTTGCCAAGATTTATCCAGTGGCTAATGCTGAGTTTTTTGACCAGGGGCATGTCGCTGTACAGCGACGGGCTGTACATAGCCCGTCAAAGCAAACGGGACCGATGATTTTTTAAAGAATTTTCCTCTCGAAACGACCAGGGATTTCTTTATCCGCTTTTGAGACGGTCCATGCTTCAGCGGTAGAGATGGTTTGGTAGGTGATAATCACCAACTCATTAGCTAAATTTGTTGGATGAAAAAAAGACCTAAGAATGGAAACTCAGAATCGTTTCCCTAAACCACAAAAATGAGACCCTCCGAACTGCGCCAGCTTACATGTGATTTCTTAAGCGTAGTTTTTTTTTTCAAAAATCAAATAAAACACTCAAATTTGCATCAAATATTAATTTTTTTTATTGTAATCAATAAATAGGCCTTTGCCATTTACGTTTTAAAGACAAATGGTCCATTCGGAATGTCCAATTTTTCGAGCCTTTCGGCCTGTACTCCACGAATAACGCGTGTTATGTTATCCTTTAAGGCTCCAATCGTGTTCGGCTTGTCCACATAGACTAACGACTTTACATAACCCCACAAGAATCAAGAAGCGGTTAGTCGCATGATCTTGGCGGCCAACTCACAGGGCCATTTCGAGAGAAAAGCTGCTCACCAAATTCATCCTTCAACATTTCCATTGTTGCACGAGCTGTGTGGCATGTGACAACGTTGTGATGAAACCACATGTCAACCAAGTTCAACGCAGCCAACTGGGGCAAAAAAAAGTCGCGTATCATGGCTCGATATCGTTCGACGTTGACGGAAACCGATGATGCCACCAGCCCATAACCACACCAAACTGTCGTTATTTCGGGATGCATCGGTAATTCTTGTATGGCATGTTGATGTTCATCAATCTAGATCATCACCGTTGAGCCAGAAACGAGCCTCATCGCTGAACACAATTTTTTGATAAAACAGCGGACTTTCACGCAGCTGTTCTAAGGCCCATTCACGCCTTCAATTCTTGTACAAGTTGAATTTTATAGGCTTTCAAGCCCAAATTGACACGTGAAATTTTTCTTGAGTAACACATGCCCAATTGCTGAGAAAGACGAAGAATTGACATTTCACGATCTTTATTAACGTTGGACTGCAATTTTCTTCTCGGTACACACTGTACGCATGCTAGTCGATGGTTAATATCCAAAAAAGTACATTTTTGGACAGCACGAATTCATGGTTCACCAGGTTGATTATGACGACCTTAATTTGGTCGCAACAAACTGCGCACGAATTTTGATAATAAATTTCAATAATATGCAATCGTCGCTCGTTTTTAAGTCCTTTGATGATTAAATTGCAGAGTATACTGAAAACTTTTCACTTTGACAGATGACGTTTGGACGCCATTACTAAGAAGTGCTGCCAACCTGAAAAAAATAGGAAACTCGTAAAAAAAATACCCAGGAATAATCTCCTCAACCCGCCTACAAAATCTTATATACAGACGAACTATATAGAGACATGTCTAGTTTTGTTATACCGTCCAAACTCGTTAGTTCGTGCTGAATGACGTGCTCCATCAGTAAGTATATGCTGTCACGAAATAACACTCAACATCGACAAATTGGACCGAACAATTGACAGAAATATTTCGTATTATGGAACTTTGGGTAGCCTGAGAGCGCTACCAACTTTTACAACAACATCTCGTCAGATGCTTTGCTCTTCTCAACCATTGTTTCTTCAGGCTATGAAGGCAATTTTGTGGTAAAGACCTTACTCGTAATTATACTTTTAAGCATGGACCGTATCGAAAGCGATTGAAGAAATCCTTATTTTTCTAAGGATTTAATTCCCATTTTCGATGATGGGCTAGGAAGACTAAGATTTAACGAAGAACTATACGACTTGTGCGCCCACATGACCTTAGTCGGAAAATTCCGCATTGGACACTTTATATCGCTAAGACATGTGGACACCAATACTCCGGCGCGCAGAATGGAGGAAAACCTCACTCTAGGTGGCGTTCACAATTAGAAACCGGCCTCAACCTGGTCCAATCATGACTGTAGTGCTTCATATTTAAGTAAGTATGTTCCTCAACAATAAAAAATGACCCTTCCGAGGCTCTTAGTTCCTTCGTAACAATGTTTTGTTTTTTTTTTTTTGACGTAGGATGGTAGTTAACATCAGGTGTACGCACAGTAGGCCGGGTGTTCAGTTTCAGACAAGTTTTTGTTTATACCCTATTCCAATGGGGGCATAACAGTTTTGATACATGGTTTGTAACATGAAGAAATAATTTCGCTAGATATACCTTACGGTATATGGATCAAGTCAGAATCGACAACTGATTCGATTAAACCATGTCAGTTCGTCCGTCAGTACGTCACCAGTTTTTGGGCCTTAAATTTTAAGCTAGAATTATAAAATTTGGCACACGTGTTCATTGTTGCAGAACAAGTGTAAACATTTTTGAAATCTGCCCACTGCCACGCCCCTTTAAAGGAAAACGTAGTTTTAGGCTGAACCGTAAGAGATTTTGGAAAAGTGTCTGGGTAACATATCTAGACAATCCTAATGTCTATATTTCGACTTTACAAAGTTTTTGTTTGCCACCCGCACTTTTTGGGGGCGTTTTCAGTAAAAAACGGTTTTCGGAAAATTTTACATATTTAAAAAAAAATGTGGATGCAAAATCATTGGTTATGGTAATATAAAAATGTCTTCTATATTTCATTTTAACCCAAGCCCACCTTTTTGGAGGGGTTTTCATACAAAAACCATTTGTATACACTACCAGATAGCATAACCAGGTGAAAAACAATGTTTTTTGTCGAACCATAAAATATTTTGATAAACTGTCTGAATAATATGTTGTGACAATGACTTTTCAATATTTCATCACCATAAGGCCGACATTTTGGGTATAGGGTATTAAACGATCCGCACTGCGGATAGTAGCCTTCTCATATATTTTTCGTCTTGTTATCAACACTCGCACAGACAAGGTGGCGCAAAAGTAATCCTCCTATCAGAAAATGCTATAAATTTTGCGATTGGCCCCTAATGTCAGTTCTGTTTTGACATTTGTGTAGTAAACACATGCGAAATAGACGTTAATAAACAATGTTACGCTACACTGCTCCAGAACGCGGAATATTGGTGACGATTTATTTGAGCAATAATCGGTCGGTGACTTTGGCACAACGTGAATTTCGTCGCAGATTTCCTGGCCGTCCAACGCCTACTGGTGAAACACTGCGACGTTTAGCCGCTCGCCTCGAAGAGACTGGCACAACACGAGATGCTGCCAGGCGTGGCAGACCCCGGAGTAGCCGTTCTGCAGAGAATATTGCTGCTGTAGCCGAAGATGTCATGGAAGCGCCGTCGACATCGACCAGACGACGTGCCACGCAAATGGGTATCAGTCGACGGTCTTTACAGCGAATTTTGGTACGAGATTTGAAGATGTTTCCGTACAAAGTCCAGACGGTGCATCAGCTGTTAGCTGCTGACCGCCAATCGCGTCTAACATACGCTCAAGCCATCCTTAATCACCACCAAGAGGAAGATGATTTTTCATCAAAAATAATCATGAGTGATGAGGCCCATTTCCATCTTAGCGGGTACGTAAATAAGCAAAATTTACGCTTCTGGGGCACTGAAAATCCGCGTGTAACCCACGAAAAGCCATTACACCCGCTCAAAGTCACTGTATGGTGTGCGGTTTTCGCTGGAGGAGTCATCGGACCTTTTTTCTTCGAAGACGTCGCGGGCCAAACGGTTACTGTGAATGGTGAGCGCTACAGAGCAATGATCAACGAGTTCTTTTAGCCGCAACTTGATGAATTGGGATTGGAAAACATGTGGTTCCAACAGGACGGTGCAACGCGACACACTGCACGTGCCACAACCGATATGCTGAAGGATGCATTTCCCGGGCGCCTAATCTCCCGTTTTTGCGATTTGCACTGGCCAGCAAGATCGCCTGATTTGACCGCTCCAGACTTCTTTTTGTGGGGCTTTTTGAAGTCGCGGGTTTATGTCAACAAGCCTCAGACTCTTGAAGGTCTTAAAGACAATATCCGTCAACAATGTGAGGACCTATCGCCGGAAGTTTTGGCCAAAGTGATGGAAAATGCCATAAAAAGGGCTCAAATGAAAATCAACTGTGGCGGCGGCCATTTACATGACATCATATTCTCGACTTGATGTAAAATAAATTAAAAGACCAAATAAAAATAATCCACAAGAAGAATCAAAGTTTTTAATTTTTTTTTTTAAATTACAGCCAAAAAACATCGGAAGGTTATTTTTGCGCCACCTTGTATAAGCTTAGCAAGTCAAATCCGGTTGGTTGAGACCAATATCCGGTGGTTACCATTTCGAGATAAAATACGCACAATTGGTGTTTTGTCCAAGTTGCAACGACTAGGCATCGCCAAGTAAAAGCCAATCAAAGTTTGCAAACGCTGTACAACATCATAACATCGAAAATTGGAATATATGCCTATAAAAATCTGGCAGTCCTGAATGTACCACCTACTCCCATTGTACCACCTGCTCCCATTGTATCACCTTTGATACAATTGTAGCATCATTGCAACACTTCGTATAACGCTCTTGAGTATTTTCGACTCCTACTCACTCCGCTCTCTTCAGCTTGACACATCTATTTCCACTCATTCCACTGGATACTCAATCGTTTATAATCTCCGCAGTGATTACATATTTTTTATTCTTAATTGACTGAAGATAACAGAAAACTATCTGCATATCGTGTTTTGTATCTTTGCATCCACAGTTGTTCAGGTTCAATGAATTCTATCGACTCCTACACACCAGTCACATGTGCGTAATGAGCGTGTGGATTCAATTTACTTCTGAATTTATGAAAAATTCCCAAAGCCACCAATGGGTTAGCGCACTTGTGGTGCATGTGCAACATACTTCCTGGTTATAATCCTGACTATCAGCACTCACATTACCGAGTAGAACATGGCCGGCTCTAGCTAGACCAACCCATTTGTATGCATTTTCGAATCCGCAAATTCTACGAGCGTTGAGTAAGGTTAATAAAAAAAATCATTCCTGTAGGTGGAGTGGAACCATGATGCTTATCCGAGGGAAGTCAAATTATGGAACTGGATTTTCTTGAAGTTCGATTGCTTAAAAGACGTATCCGCGACGGGGAAGTTTGTGCACATGGAGTATGTTTGCTATCCAATTATGCGTATCGTCAATTTTTTATCTTATTTTGGAATGTACTGCGTATTGCGCAGATACTGCTTAGCATGGATATGCTATGCGGCTATCGTATGTTTGCCATTAAAATGTTTATCGTTATCTTTTAAGAAAATTAATTTTTATTATTTGGATACAATTTTTCTCTCCATTAATGGTGTGAGTAATTGTTTATTTGAAAAACCAGAATGTGAGATGTAGACGTGTATCCGTACAATAGAAGAAGCGATAACCCAATGCCCGGTTGGAGAATTAAACTACTCGTTGATACTTAAGCGGAAGGTCAAGGCACTTAATGCTAAAAAAAAATGATAAAATCGACATTCATTTGGGGAGTTTAAGAACACATTAACAGTAGGACTGAACTAAGTCGAATGAAGGCAATGATGAGGATAAGGATTTGTTTCTGGAGGACCGACTAATAGTTTTGTAATTATAGAGTGACCTTCCTGTAGGTCCTACTTCCATTTGCATTAAATGGAGTTGAATTCGGATGAGTAATCTATTTTAGGACTCATGTTGGTCATCAGTTTGTAATTAGGTTAATCTGGACAACGATTAACAGGATATCAGGAATCCTAAGTGGGGAATGTATGTACATGCAAGTTTGGTCGATAAAGGTAAAGAATCCAGTAGGGGTTCTTAAATCTTAAAAGTTCATCGATTCCTAATTGGAGATATAATGTAGAAAACGATAGATAGATTAATAAAATATAGAAAAACGATTTATCTTTTTGCACATTTAGTCGTATGTTTCAGTTTTTAGAAATCGGTATACGGAGGTGCGAAACACTCATAAGTCATATAAGGGTTTCTGCGAGAATTCGGATGTCGGTCATCTTAGGGACGGCTTTAAAGTTTTTTGAGAAACCATCTTATTAGCAGGCTCTTGACCCGTTGAGGGTCCTTACATCCTCTTCGATTCTGGGCACGTTGTTTGCCGCGAAGCTGGAAGGACTTGTTGAAGATGTTGCCTTCCGTATTAACCGTATTGATACCAATTGCATTTGATGGCTGTTCTAACTTCTTCAATACTGGGAGGGAACGATACCTCTTTATTGACTGGAGGTGGGATAGTGTCTTGCCCTATCATTCTCTCGACATTATGTCCGTTAAGCAGCTGCTGGAAGTACTCCCTGAATACATCTACGATTCCCAGAGCGCCAGTGACTAGGTTGCCTTTGTTATTTCGTAGAGCCTGCGTTTCAAGTTTGAAGCCAGTGAAAGTTGTTTGGTTTTTCATGTAGAATTAGAGATGTTTTTCTTTTCACTCGCGAGACTCTTTGATATCCTAGAGCTGGGAGGCTGCTAAACGAAAAAAGGACAACGACATTCGTATCTGCGCCTAGAATGTGAGAACATTAAACAGGAGAGGTGAAAGTGAACAACTAGGGGAAGCCCTAAACTGCTACAAAGCAGACATTACTGCCATCCAGGAAATACGGTGGGATGGGCCGGGCAAAAAGAGGATTAAAAACGGTGACATCTACTACGGACCGTGTTATAGTGAGCAAAAACAGCGACTATTTGGATCAGATTTGTTTTAAGTGACAGACTTAGGCAAGTTGTCTTATGTTTCCAAGAAATTAACGAACGCATTTTGTAATAATTCGCATCAAGGCCAAACTCACTTACATGCGCTCACTCTCCAACGGAAGAAACAAATGATAAAGCTAAGGATTGCTGCTATGAGCTCCTTGAAGAAACCTATGAGCCACTGCTGGGAGATTTTAACACAAAGGTAGAAAGAGGAGACATCTTTAGCAGTATTGTCGGAAAACATAGCCTACACGACAACACGTCTGTTAACGCAAGAGACCGCCAAGACCTTCGCGCAACTCGTATCCCTTAAACCCCTCGATTAACATCATGCCAGCAGCATCGAATGTCGAAGAACAATGGCAACGATGTCAACATGCCACAAGATCAGCCACAACTGATGTGCTTGGTTTCTCGCGCAGATCAACAATAAACCGTTTGTCGACATATGCTCGCAGCCAAGACCGAGGCCAACAAGGCTAAGCTGCTGGTGAAGACGAGAACTGCCATTGAGCTCCAGAGAAGAAGGGAAGAACACCGGCTTTCCAGAAAGATGTAAAAGGAGCAAGAAAAGCACGCGTTCGAGGATATAGATATGTGCCACTCCAGGAGCGATGTTCGCAAGTTTTACCAAAGTGTAGAGCTTCAAAGTTAATGATACAAGGCTCGAACAGAATCCTGTAGAGATGAACAAGGAAATATCGTAGTTGAGACAATTTCGATGCTGATGATATGGAAAAACCACTTCTGCAGCCTATTAACCGGCGATGACGAACAACATTCCGCTGTTAGGCAGAAAGAATCATTCAATATTGGCAACGACAGCGAAAACTTCCAACCACTCGAATTGAGTGAAGTGAGGATCGCAATATCTAAACTCAAGCTTAATATGGCTGCCGGAAATGACGGCCTTCCCGCTGAGCTTTATAAAGCCGGCGGAGATGACTTGGTAAGTAACATCCACTAACTAACTAACTGAAGAATGTAACCTCAGCAACAAAAAAGAAGACCCTCTGAATTGCGCCAACTACAGAGGCATAAGTCTCCTCAACATCGCCTACAAGATCCTATTTGCCGTAATATGTGAATGCCTGAAACCATTTACCAACAACTTGATCGGCCCTTATCAGCGTGGTTTAAGGCCAGGAAAGTCCACAACCGATCAAATCTTCACACTTCGGCAGATCCTGGAAAAAACCCAAGAAGTCCCAATCGATACCCACCACCTATTCATCGATATCAAAGCCGCATACGACAGCATTTATAGAGACGAACTATACAAAGCCATGTCTAGTCTTGGTATACCGCCCAAACTCGTCCGTTTGTGCAGGATGACGATGGAGAACTCTCGCTGCTCCATCAGAGTCGGAAACGACCTCACTGACACATTCAATACCAACATTTAGGCAAGGCAATGCGCTGTCATGTGACTTCTTCAAGCTGATTCTTGAGAGGATTGTGCAAAACTCACGAGCCAACACCAGGAGCACGATTTTCCAAAAATCTATACATCTGCTAGCATACGCCGACGATACTGACATCATTGGTAGGACCCAACGTGATGTCATAGCCACGTTTGCTAGTATAGAGAAGAAAGCGGCAAAAATAGGTTTAGCAGTAAATGAGGGCAAGACGAAGTATATGCTGTCAACACGAAAGGACACACAACATCTACGAATTGGACAGAAAGTCACCATTGACAAATATAACTTTGAGGTAGTACTGGAATTTGTCTATCTCGGCTCCGCTATTAACTCTGACAACAACATCTCGTCAGAAATGAAACGAAGAATTACTCTTGCCAACCGCTGTTCCTTCGGGCTAAGAAGGCAATTCAGTAGTAAAACCCTCACTCGAACTACTATGGAGATCCTATATAAGACAGATCATCCCAGTCCTGCTCTAAGGCGTTCAAGCATGGATCGTCTCAAAAGTGGATAAAGAAATCCTTGGGCGATTTGAGAGGAAAATTCTTCGAAAATTCTTCGGTCCCGTTTGCGTTGAGTTGCTTTGGAGACGAAGAATCAACCAAGAACCAACCAAGAAAAATCTTCGGTCCCGTGCTGTACAGTGAGTCATTTTACAAAAGATATTTTCCAAAAAACCGTTCCCGTAAACAAATTTTGAAGGGAATTCTGCAATGAAACCCAGTATTCAGTAAAAATATTATTGTACGGGAACAGACCTAATCACGTAGATGCTAAAACTCCTCTACACCTTAGTCGCATTTTACTGCAAGCCATATTAATTGGGGGGTTGACTGACATGCTTTCCCTTTACACTGTATTTGGACCTACGGAAGCTCAAAATAATTCAAAACCTGAAATTCTAACATTGGGTCCATCTTCGCAACACCAATTATATTCTACGTAGAGCCTTCAACACTCAAATTCAACCCAAAGCCCGATGCCATTCTTCATGAAATAAGACTCCTCCAAAAAAATACGACACCCCTAATCGCCTGCAGCAAAACTCTTCACCACAATGGATTGTGATATTTCCGAATTCCATGCCACACCCCACACATCCACGGATAGACAAATGAAACCCCACAAAAAGTATCCAATTCAATTGTGAACCGTTTTTCAGAGCTGCTGCATTCCCTCCAGCCTGCGGGAATTAAATCTTCCACACTTCCATGCCCAGTTGGATGTCATAGAAATTTAAATTCCACACAAGGATAATTAGAGAAAAAAAAAGGACCAACCAACTGTTTCATATCGCACACATTTAATCGTACGAATGATTCGCCGCCAAATACAAACTGAACAGCGTGTACACCTTTTGAATGCACTGAGCCTGTGTGAGTTCCCCCGGGGCGCCACAGTCGATGTCCAACTTTTCGCACACCACTCTTATATACTCAACCAGCGATAGTGTTTCATCTCCATAGGCGTTGTTCAAGTCTCGCTGCACAGTCGCGTACGTACGCGGCCAATCAATCATCATGGTCTCCACATCCTTTTCCGGCTGAACATCATATCCAGATTGTCCCATATGAATGTGCTCCACCTCTGTGATCCACTTATCCACATCTTTGACAGACTTTGCGACCGGCACCTGTGTAGCCGAGTTGGACTTTGCGCTGCCCGTCAGCACAGAGCCCAGTTTGATGTTCAACAGGCTCGGTTCGCTTTGCTGACCGCTTGGCTCGTCCAAAAAATGCAAACCCATCTTCTGAAGGTGTTCTTGTATTTCCTGATTGCGACGCGTGTCCATGACATCGGGACAGGATACTTTCAAAAAAGCATCTACATCGCCAACAGCTGGTACGTAATCGGGTACGAATGGCTGCAGGTGGTACTGCGTCTCAATCGGTTGAGGGGTGTATTTGACGATAAAGGGAAAAATCTCCTTGATTTCTTGCGGCACTGGAAGATTATCCCAGCTCGATGGGCTGATGAGACGAGTGCCGAGTTGTTGACGTTCGCGAAACTCTTTGCTGTCCTCCGACTCGGAATCAGTAGCATCGCTCTCATCGATGCCTTTTGCCTCGTCCAGCTGCTCATCGTCTTCATTTGTGATGGTGGATGAGGAACGTTGTAATCCTTCCTGATAAAATAAAATAAAGTAAATGTAATTTGAGTCCTGCTCGCACAATGGGGATTTGTGATTTTATTTTGGCAAAACACACACGCACCGGTTTGTTTGCACGTATTGTTCGTCGGGCAGCTGTTGAACTTGCGGCGGACGCACGAGATCCTCGGGACGCACTCTGGACTTTTTCCAATTTTATCGGTTCCGTGCCGTCTATCTTGATTTCTTCGTCGTAGTAATTCATTTTTGTCCTGCCAATTAAATTTTTTTTATCAACTCCTTGTGGGTATCCTGCTCGCTTGGATCGATGCTAGTTTTCGTTTGTGAATGAGTGGCTGAAAAAAGGAAATCGTTGGCAGTTGTTTGTTGTGTTTCGTTAGGACACCTTGGCAACGGGTTTTGTTTTGTTATGAAGGAAGAGTGGAGGCAGGATACGTATTACCTGTCATGGGTGACAGGTCTGTGTTTTTTTTTTTTTTTGTGTAGTGGATTCCATGTTACGAGTTTACGACTACGAGCAGGTAAGGTTCACAATTTTGTGCTTATTGTGACCAGAGTGTGCGTCTTCTAAATTGGAATAACGGTTGAGACACGTAAATTTATTCTTGACTAGATGCATTTGTTCACATGGCTGTCAGCACCTTCTAGAACTCCGATTTCGTAAGACTTGTTCAGATCTTAGAGGTTTTATGAGTCATTGCCCGCGTTCTGGGTTTTAGTTTTACCAAGTTAACTTTGCCGGTGCACTATTCTCATTGGTAAATCGACCATTTTTAGTCACATAACATGGTCGATTGACCAATGAGAACAGTGCATCGGCAAAGTTAGCTTGGGAGATCTAAAATCCGGAATACGGCTATTCACACAAATTGTTACCCAGTTTCCTTCACAATTTTCAAAACCAAATTAACATTCGCCACAATTTGTGAAATCGAAGACTATTTCCGATAGGGTCGCATTCTATGGTCCGCCTATCATGATCATGATTGTGGAAGCTAAACCAATACCACAGATGAAAAGCCGGTAGACCATCTTAAACGTCCAATGCGTAGTTTTTTTTGACTAGGGGTATGTCCAACGATACGAAGATTTTTCGAAGGATTTTTCTCTCAAAACGACCCAGCATTTCTTCATGTACTTTTGATGAACTAGAATGATCAGGGTCTTGTTAGGATAAACTTAATAGTTTGAGTGAGGGCTTTTGCCTTATTGATCGGAAGAAACAGCAGTTGGTAAGAGTAATTCTTCGTTTGATTCCTAACGAGATTTTGTTGTCAGAATTAATAGCGGAGCAGACCCGAGGTAGTTCCACAAGTTCCACAAAGTTCCGTACTGCCTCAAAATGATTTGTGTCAATGGTGACGTTGTGTCCAATTCGTTGATTTAGTGTGTCCTTTCGTGTTGACAGCTCCTTCCCTATACCTACTATCAAACGTGGCTATGGCTTCACGTTGAGTCCGTGGTTTTCAGGTTTATTGAAGATTTTCAGGTCTTGGCTATGGAGTTTTGCACAAACCTCCCAAGAATGAGATTTATGAAGATACTTGAAGTGCTTCGCCTTGCCTAAATCCTTTTTTTGTATCGAATGTTTCGGTGAATTCGATTTCGACACCGAAAAAGCGAAAATTCTCCATCGTCATTCGACACAGACGGACGAGTTTCGGCGGTATACCAAAACTAGACATGCCTCGGTATAGTTCGTGTATAAATCGATTAATGGGTGGTGTATATCGATTTGGACTTCTTAATTTTTTTTTTCTTCAGGATCTGCCAAAGTGTAAGGTTTTGATCGGTTGTGACCTTTCCTGGCCTTAAACCACTCCAATAAAGACCGACCTGGTTGCTGGCAAATGGTTTCAGGCGTTCACATATTACGGTTGATATGATGTTGTAGGCGATCTTGAGGAGACTTATGTGTCAGTAGTTGCCGAAGTTCAGAGTGTTTCCTTTTTTGTGTATCGGGCAAACGATGCTGAAGTTCCATTCAGAAAGCCTGGCAGGAAGGCCGTCACTCCAGCAGCCTTCTTAAGCTTGAGTTTAGATATTGCCATCCTCACTTCACTAAGGTTGGTGTTTTTCGCTTTCGTCGCCAGAAGTTTTCGCCCTCGCAGAAGTGGTGTGCAGAAGTGGTGTGCAGAAGTGGTGTACACACCATGTCTTCAGCATCGACTGTGTGTCAGCAACGTTATTTTCTTGTTCAGCTCGACAGGATCCGGTTTACGACTTATATCCCTGGCTTTGTCGTTTTATAAATTTGTAAAACTTGCGAACATCATGACTGGAGTGGCTCCTCTCTATATATTCGATAGCACACTTTTCTTGCACTTTTTTCACCTTTCTGAAAAATCGTTGTTCTTCTCTTCTTTTTTTGCCTATAAAGCTCAATGGCAGCTGTCGTCTTCACCTGCAGCTTAGCCTTGTAGGCCTCGTACTTGGCTGCAAGCATCTGTTGGCGTCCTCCATCAAACCAAGGGTTTCTTGCTGGTGGGCGCGAGAAACCCAGCACATCAGTTGCGGCTGACCGAATAGCTTGTTGTTATTGCTCTTCGACATTAGATGCTGGTGGTAAGGTGTTAAACGAGATGTTAAGGGACACTGGTCCTCTGAAAAATTTGGCGGTCTCTTGCCATTTCAGTCTTTTGACATTAATTTGTTTTCACAGTATTTCTGATTCATTGTGACGTAGTGGATATTCCGCATTCTTACCTAAGCTGCAACGAGGTAATGGTCCGATTCTATGTTAGCCCTTCGGAACCTACAGACATCTGACATACTACATACTAGATGCATACCTCTTGTCTATCACGTTGTATTAAAATGGATTGGCCGTTCGTCGAACTGGAGACCGCCATGTCCCTTTATAAAAATGGTGGTGAGGAAACCGTGTGCTGACTATAATGGCATTTCGTTCCGCATCAAGGTCATTAAGCCGTTGCCAGACGCGTTGTCGTATAAGGTGTGTTTTCCGACAATACTCCCAAAGATCTCCTCATTTCCTACCTTTGCGTTAAAATCTCAAAGCACTATATTAACATCGAACTTCGGTAGCCGCTCATAATGTTCATATATTCTCTTTCCTCCATCGGATTGCGAAAGACTTATGTTGGCGATTTTTGGCCTTGATGCGAATTGTAACAAAGCATTAGCATGTTTTGAAAACATAAGACTTCTTGCCTAAGTCAGGCACCTAAAATAAATCGACATACGAATAGGCCCTGCTTTTGCTCACTATAATACGGTGCGTAGTAGATCCTCTTTGTCCTCGTTTTGCCCGGTCCATGCCATAGAATCTCCAAGATGGCAGTAATGTCGCAGCTTAGGGCTCCAGCTAATTGCTCGCCTGCATCTCTACTGGTTAATCTTCACAAATTGTAGGTGAAGATACTAATATCGTTGTCCGTTTTTCGTTTAGCTTAGTCGTCAACAATAAAATCAGTCCTTTCCGGGGCTTTTGGTTGCTTCGTTACTACAACTTTTGTCTCATAACTCTTACCTGAAGCCCCAGATCCAATTTATTTTATACCCGTAGGACACGGGGCTAACAGCATCCACTACGGGATTGAGCACTGCCGTTGATCAAACCTCCTTTACTACCATCATCTCTGTTCAAGGGGCCGGACTAACCTTTGATATTGCTAGATGACATGTTGTCCGAATATGTTAGAGCAACTCAAATAGGTTTTTTTAATTTGTCCATCCTAACTGGGACTGTAGACGCCACTGCCGCCTGTGCAGTTTTTTTTCGATAGGGTAGCTTACCCCTAGCTGGTTTGGTCCACGTGTGGTATTTTATTTGCCACCTTCCCGCGTTTCTTGAGAGGATTGCCCCTATCCGTCACCCTAGAGGGCGTCCAATATATGACTGTCCAAAATATTTTCATCGACTAACCGTGTAGTATCTATCATAAGAGTTCCGATAAAATTAACCTATTAAGGTCTAAGCGTGCAGAGACTAAGGAATTAATCTTTTAATCTTTAGCTAACAAACAATTTTTTTGCAATCGCGAGAGCTGTTTGTCGAATTTGTTGCACATTCCGACATATATCATCCTTCCATCCCACATTATGCATTCATACGCAAAGTTCATATGATAAGTTACTCCAATAAACAATTCGGAGCTAGCGCCATCTACATTAAACTTAAGTATCGCCGATTCTCTTCGGAAATGCACTCTTAATTCCCTTTACAATAACCTGAATGTGTTTTCCATTTTGAAATCCTTTTGAGTTTAATTTTTTTTTTGTTTCCTTTTACAGATTTTTTTCTCCATTTTTTATTACAGTGAAGGCTGTGTCACTTCGTAGCTTTTTTAACCTGAAAGCTGAAATCAATGCGATATTCCTGTGGTAAAAGACTGAAAAAAAACTCACCATGGCGATGCATATCCACATGGGAAACAAATGTCTTTTGATTCATAATGGACAACAACAGGACCATTGACCATCAGTGCATATGCAAAGGGCAATCATATGCTACTCGCAAATAGAGCTTCACATAAAAAAGGGAGCCCCAACAGAGACAAGACCAAAAACAGTTTCCATGGTTGACTAACACGGTCACTCTGCAATTTGTTGCGCGCAAATAACCTTAAAAATTGCTACTGCACAAAATTACACACCATGACCGAAGGGAGTAGGTACACGCTCTCTCTCTCTCTTGACTGTTAGGTGGTCGTAGATTTGGTATACAATTCCCAGGTCTGCCCAGCTCCCAGACCAACTCAACAACATTGGTCTTGGTCCAATAGTAGGTATATGGTGTGTGGGTATAGTGACACGGCATGGCATCCCTAACTGAATGCTTCTCGTCGTTTACATGGAAACGCAGGTTACGTTGTTACTGCGCTCCGTTTGGACATTAATGCCGTGGAACATGTCGATGGGGGAAATTATTTTCAGGTTCAATTGTTGCGTTGACAGTGCACTACTCGCTTTAATTGCTATCGTCTCTATTGTTACGGTAATTTTATTACCGTTAGGTTTGTCATTTGTTTTGATATTCTATCCGCACCTTGTGTTAGAACGATGACGATGACATCTATATATATGGCATTGATTTGGTAAAATTTACAGGTTGGGAATCGTTAATCTTGGAGCTTTCTATTAAAACAAAACCCAGTTGTAACGGCGTTATGATTGACTTCTAAATCAAATAGAGGTGCGCTCGAATCAAAATAAGATTTTAACCCAAATCACAAATCATACAATCACTTTATTTCTATACAAAAAGTTTGTACGGGAACTGTTTTAAATAAAAAAAATAGTAAAATTCTGAAAATTTATTTGTACTCGAACAGCCATAAAATCGTTTACCTATTTCCTTACTTACTTACTGGCGCTTTGCTAACTGCCTCCAGTTGCGCACTACAAGTTGCTTGAGGTCGGTTTCTTCTTGTGCGCCTCACTTAGGGCGAGGTCTTCCTCTACTGCTTCCGAAGTCTGGCTGGGAATCAAAGACTCTGCGAGCCGGAGTTTTGGTGTCTATTTGTTATACGTGTCGTAGCCATCTTAAGCGTCCAATGCGGAGTTTTTTGAACGGGGGGCATGTCGCTGTACAGCTCGTATAGTTATTGTTTGAATATTCGTCTCCATAGCCCGTCAGAATTTTCCTCTCAAATTGACCAAGGATTTCATCATCCGCTTTTGAGACAGTCCATGCTTCAGCGCCTTAGAGCAGGACTGGGATGATCAGGGTCTTATATAGGATCTCCTTAGTAATTCTAGTGTGGGCGTTACGACTGAATGGCCTTCTTACTCACTCAATCTTGCCTTCATTTACTGCTAAACCTATTTTTCCCGCTTCCTTCTCTATACTAGCAAACGTGCCTATGACATCACGTTGATTCAGATCAATGATGTCAATCGGTGCTAGTACTTGCACCGATTTTTGGAAAATTGTGCCTCTGGTGTTGGCCTGGGAGTTTAGCACAATCCTCTCAAGAATCAAATTGAAGAAGTCACATGACATCGCATCGCCTTGCCTAGATTCTTTTTTGGTATCGAATGTGTCGCTGAGGTCGCTTCCGACCTTGATGGAGCAGCGAGAATTCTCCATCGTCACTCACTCAAACGGACGAGTTTGGTTGGTATACCAAATCTAGACATGGCTCTGTATAGTTCATCTCTATAGATGCTGTCGTATGCGGCTTTGAAATCGATGAATAGCTGGTTGGTATCGATTTTGACTTCTTGGGTTTTTTCCAGGATCTGCCGAAGTGTAAAAATTTGGTCGGTTGTGGACTTTCCAGATTTGGCTTATGAGTTGTTGGATGTTACTTACGGAGTCATCTCCGCCGGCCTTCCGTCGGGAAGGCCGTCATTTCCGACAGCCTTACTAAGCTTGAGTTTAAGGATTGATATCCTCACTTCTCTCAGGTCGGGTTGTTCGCTGTCGTTGCCAATATTGAATGGTTCGTTCTGCCTGACAGCGGAATTTTGTGCGTCATTGCCGTTTAAAAGTCTGCAGAAGTGGTTCTTCCATATCCTCAGCATCGACTATGTCTCAACTACGATATTTCCTTGTTCATCTCGACAATTTCTGTTCGAGCCTTGTATCCTTGGCTTGACGTTTTACGCTTTGGTAAAAGTGTCCATCGTTCGTGGAGTGGCACCTCTCTATAACCTCTATCGCGCGCTTTTCTTGCTATTTTGTCTTCTTTCTGAAAAACCGGTGTTATTCCCTTTTTCTCTGCCTACAGAGTTCAACGGCAGCTCTCGTCTTCACCTGCAGATGCTACGAGCATCTGTCGGCATTCCTCATCAAATCTTCCTACCTTTACTCTTCCAAACATAGTACTTCGCTAGTCGCTTAAAGGTTTTGTGAAGGAACTCATGGAAGCAATCCTTAGTTATATCATCTTTTTCCTCCTTTTTCCGATGAATAAAAAGTATTCTGAGGTTCGACGTTTTCCTGAGTATTAAGGTTAGGTTTCTTCTAAGAGGTAGTGAAATGTCAACTTTTAACAGACAGAAGCTAATGGATAATTTTTGACATTAATGTGGTGAATATGGTTTCCAATTTAATTGGATCTCGAGCATTGTTGGTTTAAGAAGGGTAGAGCAGTCACTCACATAGTTCGGACAACGATGGAAATTTTGAATAACCAATTTCTAGGCTCTGTGATCTCCCGTTTTGGGGATTTTAACTGGCCGGCCCAATCTGACGGCACCGGACTTCTTTCTTTTGGGCTTCTCTTGCGTAGAAGCTAGTGTAATATTTATCAGTTATAGTAGGTACAGCTAGGGCGTTTTCCATTAGTAACTTGACAAATCCAGTTAGTTGAGGATGAGCTCGCAGAAAATTATTAATGACGCCGTTTAACAGGGTGTCCGCCGGGAAGGTATACTACTTTATTTGTTTATAATACTTGATTAAATGAAAGAGAATGGATCTTATATTGATAAATGTTTTGTTTAATGTCGGCAATTATGTATGGAAGACAATATCAGTTAAACGTCCGCCTCTGTTAGTCTCACAAATGCGAGCCTCTTTGAGCACATTTTTCATTACACTTTCACACATTTCACGCGGTATTTCATTAATTTCATCACGAATATTTTATTTGAGTTGCTCAAGCGTTTCTGGTTTGTTTGCATAAACCTTGCTTTTCAGATATCCCAAAAAAAAATATGTCCGGAGCAGTCGAACCAGGCGACCATGGAGGCCAATCAACATCACCATTTCTTGAAATAAGTTGTCCTTTTCAGATCGACAATGACATAACGTTACGTGACGACACGTACGTATACGTACTAGTTTTGACTGGGGAGAAAACCTCAGGGGCTATCACTGGAAATACTGCCAGGGTGAT
The DNA here is from genome assembly GCA_949824845.1 of Rhingia rostrata. NCBI lineage: Eukaryota > Metazoa > Arthropoda > Insecta > Diptera > Syrphidae > Rhingia > Rhingia rostrata. The sequence continues at coordinate 24,795,096 of OX463755.1, read as the reverse complement.
AGCAATCGGTAGTGTCGTGGTATGGCCATTTCTTGCCAATAACAACAGGCATGTCTCGAAGGTCATAGCGAACCATCCATTGGTGAGAGAGAAACTGGGAACGAGAGTTGCGGTTAGGGATTTCGCGGCTTCTTGTATCGTTTAGACACGCGAAGTGTTCCCAGATTTCTCACCGACGGTGGCATCGGTCATGAGTGGTGCTTTTTCTTTTTCCTTCTCTACTTTTCTATCTATAGAGGTCCCTCCGCAGTCAACGTAACCGTAGATTTCTTCTTTTTTCTTTGTTTTTTTTTTATATATTTTGGCACGAACAAAATGTTTGTCGAGCAGGTGGTGTGTGGTGAGCGGGCAAGAACTACCCCGTCCGACGAGCTTAGCTGAGCAACCACAAGCGTGCCATGCCCTCCTCATCTCCACTGATGATGTCTCTGTGACCCACAACAATGGCGCCCAACGAGTATATCGGCTTCGAGGACGATTGTGACTTCAAGGGGACGATTTTCTCTCTTAGAAGATCGTCGCCTTGGACTTACAATAGCCTCACGCGATAAGTTTTTTTTTTCAATCTTTTATTAGTTTAATTTTCTATTTTAACTTTCTTTTACCGTTCACAAACTGTCTAAGCTTTTGGTTTTCTATAAAAAAAAAAACTGAAAGCGGCTGTCCTATCCTCAGCGAGTAGTCAACGATACTGTGAGGTAGCTGGACGTTTGTTCGAAGATCAAAAGCGGGCTGAGGTGGATAGCTCTAATTGCTAGCAGCTACCAAAGTTACCAGACTTTGGTCGATTCTTATGTGAGGCGTGAGCGATGGATCTTGAAGCTTTGGCCGTATTGAAACATAACCTACAGGACCTAGCCAGCCTTGTAGCTGTCATAGCCAGTTTACAAGCGTGGTAAGGCAAGAGAGGAAATGTTTCAACACCTCGTCAAGCTTCCGAAATATAAGTCACAACCCGATATGAGGTTGCAATTAACGGAACGAAATTACTAAGAAAACTTACAACCACCAGTGTTGTACTGAAAAACCCGCATTGAATTCACACGCCGTTCATTGGTGGATTGACTAGGCAGAACGGGACTATACGGACAGGACGACTCAAACTGAACAACCTTTTGGTTGTGACTGGAAGGAATTTAAGGGCTATCCTTTATAGACTTGGTCAGGAGGATAGCCATTGGATGTGTCATTGGACACGAGGGGTGGGAAGGCCAACCTTTGCCAAGACATCTGGCATATTTCGGGTTCTTGATGAACCATTACTTCGGAAAGATATCAGAATGAATGATTTTTATCGTGTGTAGGGTATTTTAGGTTAGATTTAAGTTATAAAAGATTTATTTTAGAGTTTTTTTTACTTCCTAGGTTAGCTTAAGTTTATCTTAGGATAGTAACATTAGAATCGCGTTAAATTCCTTATATTTTTCAGGGGTGGTGGCATAAGTTAGTGATCGGGTTTTCATTTTATTTTCTCATATCTTTCTTTCCTATTTTCTTTGTCCGTTTGAAGTCTTCTTCTTCTCTTATTTTTTTTTATGAACAAAATTACACGAGATAAATGTTTGTAGAGCAAGGATGTAGAGTGAGTGGGCAAGAACATAACCCCGTCCGACGAGCTGAGCCGAGCAACCGCGAGCGTGCAAAGCCCTCCTCTCCTGCAACAAAGATACCTCCGTGGCTAATCTTGACTCGCAACAATGTATCACATGTTAATCAAGCCGAAAGCATGCAGTTGTGGCTTTAAAAAGATTCCAATCATATCAGGATATCCCTCCCCATTCACAGTTACCGTTACGCCGTTTTAATTTTCAAAGAAGTAAGGTCCAATGATTACTTCTGACCAAATTCCACACCAGACTGTAACTTTTAATGGATGCAAAGGTGATTGATAAATAATTTGAGGGTTTTTCACTGCCCCGTCACTCATTATGATTTTTCCATTAAAATCGGGGTTGTCATGCGCTAGCTGTAACATCCTATTGCCATATGCACGGCGGCGTAAATGGTCTTGTTGAAGAAGCTCTTGTGTCAACTGAATCTTAAATGGAAAAAAATGCAAATCCTTGTGCAAAATTGTGGCCAAAGTTGTTCTTTGAAGACCAAGCTCCTGAACCACGGCGTCGAATTCAGTTTGATGGATTGTTTTGAATACTTCCTCGAGCAGCAGTAATGATTTCAGCCGATCTTGCAGTATGTTGTGGTCCATGCTTGGGCCTATCACCTACATACCCGATAAATAGTGCGTTTTGTTGGCTCCTTGTTTCTCCCAAAAATTTCATGTAACTTTCTCATCGTCACAGTAATCGATGATTGATTTTGATAAAATGTTCTAACGATTAAAACACGTTGGTTTATCGAATATTTTTACATATTAAATTTGCCACGTGTCTACTTCACGACTGCCAAATATGAACTGTCGAGACTTATGTTTACCAAAATGGCGGCAAAACAAAGTAGTATACCTTCCCCGCAGACACCCTGTATCTTACATATTGACTGTTAGGTATCTTACATCTTGACTGTTAGCTTGAGAGTATAAAAGACTTTTGTTGGTGAACTTCTGAGAACATTTATGTAAATCTGAATAAAACAAAAAAATTATTTGATTGGTTTCTGTCAACATGCTGTTTTGTCCTTCTTTTGACAGTTTCAGTTTTTTCAGCAGCGGAAATTCTGTCTGAAATTCTTTTCGGCTACTTTCGTGTAACGAAAAATGATATCAAATCCCAGCGAGGTATTTGTCGGAGCGGACAATTTTCCACAATGCATACTTCGTCGGAAGTTCAAATTCCATTCGAGGTATGTGTCATTGGAAAAAAAAATCCGTGCACTTACAATTCGTAAATAAATTCCGCGAAGAATTTGTGACGGAGGAAATCGGAAAAAGAATTGCAATTAAGCTGTCAAATGCACGAAAATGCACCTAAACGAGCTCCAACGCAATTCACCGGGATGCGTTACAAAATGTCGAAGAAATATTCCGAACAACTTTTCGGAAGGATACCTCGAAGCTAAATTCCTCCAAATCGGACAACTTTCCACATCGAAGGATACCTCGCTAGGGCTGAATATCCGCAATTCTCTCATTTCACGCTTTCGGAAAGAAAAACGGAAAACGTCAAATGTTGAAGTATGATGAAAGTGACGACTTAAGTGTTTTTCTTATAAAACCTTCGAAGATATTAAAAATTAAGATAAATCTACAAAACATATATTTATGTGGGTGTTGGTTTCTGTCGAATTCCTGCGCTGTCATACTTTGACAGTTTTTACTTAGCCGAAATGCTGCGTTGGTTTCTGTCGAATTCCTGCGCTGTCATACTTTGACAGTTTTTACTAAGCCGAAATTCTGCGTGATCAAAATCGAGAAGAAATAAACGAGACTAAATTGTGTCTCCGTTCGTCTTCTTAAGATTTTTTTCGTATGAGTACGGCTTTCAGAAGTTTCACATCAAAGTTTATTCAAATTTGCGCTTTCTTGAACATAAGTAGGTACACGAACTGACCAACAAATTGTATCTTAGGCCATGTGTCAATTGCGCTAAAAAGAGGGTTAAATTTTATCCACTGTTTAATTTTGGACTTTTCTGCACCATACTAATGTCAAAAATGATCCACTGGCTAAAATTTTAACGCAATTGACACATGGCCCTACAAGGAAATTGAAAACTGCCAGAGGATGACTGCTTCGGTGTCTGACAGCCCAGGAGTTTGACAGAAACTATCAAATTTATTAGGTCCGTAAGTACTTCCTGAGACCCAAATATTATTGACACCTAGATCAATTTTTTACAGACAAACTGGAAAAATTACCACCCATATACTCACTTTTGACAGCTGACAAAACATTGAACTAAAAATTCAAGAGAATTTAGTACCTTAATACAAAAAAATATGTGAGACAGCAAATAAAAAAAAGAAGAAATAAGCGGGTACTTGACAGATACCTTAGTGAATGGTATAGTGCAAGGATTACCACCAGGGAATGCAAAAGTAGTCCAATTTCTCAAACGCAATGTGCATTCATTATCACTTCGTGTCATTGGAAAATTTATTGTCAAAACTGTTCTAAGCTGATAATCTTTTCGTTTAATCGTGTTTGTATATTAAATAATAATGAATAAGGTTATGTCCACTTCCGTGATGATTATTATTATTTTCGCCGCACATATACCCGCCATTGTTTACGATTCTAAGAAAATAGTGCGCCTGGTTTTCCAAACGAGAACAGTTCTGAAATAACAACAATATTTGCACATTCAAATCTCAAATGCAAGCGATAGAGCTAAGCCCTGTTCTTTCGACCGCCCACGAAATGCGGTGCACATTTATGGGATACAGTTGTTTTTTTTTAATAATAGGATTGTTTGTGTATTTTACGCACGTACCCATATCTCTCGGATTTCGCCGACATCGCATGCCGTGAGATGGACGGTTGAGAATGCACATGGACAGCGACATATTGCACTTTTTAACACATGTATGCTAACACTGCTAACAGTCAATTACAAAAGTGACGATGGGGGATGGGGGGTTGTACATTATGCTTGATTCTTTGATGTGTCATCCAATGGATTCCTAGAACGGAATAAATCAGTCGGTCTCTGCGTAATTGAATGCAACGGGCACGTTCCTAAAAGTCAATTGAAAGTGAATTTGTTGGGAACACACCTGTGAAGGGGGAGGTAGGGTACTTTTTTTTCTTCCTAAGCTATTATGAGTAATCGTTGATGCAGCACTTTTGGTCAGTAATCGGATGAACCTTCTTTATAAAGCTGTGCACCGTATCTAAATTCGTAGAGGTCGTTAACATATTTTTTTAAGTTATGTTAATTTATGCCCCAACTTCTGCCCTATGGCGGACGATGACTGTAAGGCACAACGGTTCTAGGCAACAAATTATAAAATCTACGTAGATATATGCACCGCAAACGCAACATTATTCGTCGGATAGATAATGCCAACAGACTTGAATGTCAAGAATAGTTAATTCAGTCAGAAAATGGAAAGACTGGAATTACTTGGGGGGGAAATGTGAATAACCGATGATGGCCTTCATTAGCATTATGGTGGAGTTGATCAAAGTGAAGGCTGCACATATTAGGTGACAAAGTGGATTCGATTTAAGTAGATTTAATCGTAAAATACGGTTTATCGCAGTTGGTGCACAGGCAGGATATGTTGACAGCACAATGGTGTTATAGATCTCAATGTGCATCTTTTCTCTAAAGCAATAAGTAGGGCATATGAAACATCACAGGTAAAAAGGCGCATTCAACCGAAACAGTGAAGGTAAATCCCTTTTGCTATTGAAGCTTGAAAAATCTAAATAATCTGAAAAACATACAAAACTTGCGCGTATGTTGTGAAAAAAATATTTTATTGGTTTCTAACTAACTGGTGTTTTTTTTTTTAGAGGTAAATAGAACTTTATGTTGGCAGCACTATTTTAAATGGCAGCCATTTCGTCAGCTGTCAAGTTATTTAGTTTTTAGTTTGGCTTGGCATTTCATAATGAATGCACTACCGTCTGAAAAACGCTTTCAAATTGTGCAAATTTATTTTGAAAATCATGTTTGTGTTCGAAATACGTATCGCGCACTACGTCCATTTTACACTCAACATAATAGTCCATCAGAGCAATTAATTCGATTAAGTACGGAACGTTTTCGCACTACGTTTACTCTTAATAGTACAACGTATCAACAGAGACGTCGTACAGTGCGTACAGAAGAATTCATTACTCATGTTGAGCGTAACGTAGAGGAAGGCCCAAATCAGTCTATCCGCCATCGTGCACAGGAATTGGATATGTGTCCATCCACTTTAGGGAAAGATCTTTTTTTTTGCGTGCTTACAAAATCCAACTCGAGCAACAATCGAAGCCATAGGATCAAGGCGTAGACTCGGTAAATAAGCCCAAAACAAGATGCCTTTGATCCCAATTTTCATAAGCGAATTTTGTTTAGGGATGAAGCTGACTTTTAGTTGAATGGATACGTCAAGACTGTCCTATTTGAAGTGATGATAATCCTCAAGTGTGTATTGAGACACCCCAACTAACAATTATTCCTCTATAAGGTAATAAAATCTAATTTCCGCAAGCAATTATTTCTGTAGGCCTTATATAGTACTTGTGTGCGGAGGTTGAGCATTTTTGCAGTCGATTGTTGGGGTAGAAGCCTGTTTAAGAAATTATGCAGGGAAATTCACAAGCATCACCGAAGGTATGATGGTTTAACCTCTGTAAGGTTGTTTTTAAGCTTCCGGAGATGTGTGTACATGTAACATATGTTAAGATGTTTCAAATCATGTATAGAACTTACCTACCAATGAAGGCTTATAAAAGATAAGGTTAAAAGATCGGGAGCCTATCGGAGAATGAGTCAACACGATTCAAGTACTTCGTTGTACTTACTGTTACAGTGTACAGCCTATATTGGATAGCGTGTTGGACTACAGTGAGTGTTCAAATCTCAGCAAGATAGTAAGGAGAGATTTTTGATGCGACAAATGCAAGATTCTCGCAAACCTCCCACAATTAAGAAGGTTAATTTTTGCTATTGATTATTTTGGGTGACAGGCCACAAATAGTACAGCTTCGGTTTTGTTTATAAATGTCTTTTTTGCTATTAAGCAATTTAATAAAATAAATTTTCCGTTAAAAATTGCTTTTCTAAAGAGGTGTCCATCTTGTCTCGTAAAGGAAAAACACAGCACAGACAAGCTTTTACTGTGAGCACCTTGACGCATCTCACAATGTTTATGGTATCGCTTTCCGCCTCGCATCGCTTTCACGCACCCCTTCGAGAAGGCTAGCAAATATTTTCGGAAAGACTTTTTGCGACGCCTATAATTTTTTTCTATAAAGCCTTTTACAGCAAACAAAGTTTTTTCTGTAAGGCTTTAAGAAGTATTTAAATAAGTCTTATAGAAGTGGCTTCCCTAAAGTGCTCCAAATGTTTTTGCATAAGACTTCATACATGTATTATTGCTGGGAGGGAAATGGCATCGATAGTGCATTACCGAAGCGAAATTGTTAGTTGGGATCGTTAAATCCACAACAACTGACTGTTTAATGTGCTTTATGGGTTGGTGGAATAATTGTTCGGTACTTCTTTACAGTCAATGGTGACCACTATAGAGCCATGATTAGGTACTGACTTAATCGTTCATCAATTGAACAACCATGATATGCAGGAGCTGTGATTTCAACGAGACGGCGCAGCATGTGGCACAGGTCGTGCAACAATTGATTTGTTGAAGGGAACGTTGGGTGGACGCATCGTTCTGTGAATTGTTTAAGTCCAGAAAGTGTCGTTTCGAATGACAGTGAAATATTCACATGAGAATTCGCTTTTATTAAGAACGTGTTTACAGTGTGGTGGTTGATTGGGTGTTGTAGAACGAGGCTTTCAATTGGAAGTGCCCAGTGGTTGTAACTCTGACTACACATCAAGTGCTTTTTTTTAACCTCCAAGTGGTACCCATCGGGTACTGGTCTCATCCAACCGGATTTGACCTGCTAAACGAGAAGCGCGAGTGTTGATAACACGACGAAAAACAGCAACACTATAAACAGTCAGGTCAGAATGGCACGGAACTTATACCCGGCCTGCTGTCCCAGGCGAACCCAGACAAGCTGCTTCGACATATTCGGACAACAGGTTGTCTAGGAATTTCAAGGGTTAGTCGTGCCCCTTGAACAGAGATGGTGGCGGATGAACCGAAATGTTAACGGCAGCGCTCAATCCCGTTGTGGATACTGATGGCCCCGTGTCCTAGGGGTATCTAATAAATTGGAACTGGCCCTCCAGGTTGGGGGTTGTGCTTTGGGTTAACTACCCATCCATTTAAAAAAAAAACATTGTTACGAAGCAACCAATAGCCTCGGAAAGGACTGATTTTATTGTTGACAACACGGCTAAACGAAAAAAGGACAACGACGTTCGTATCTGCCCCTGGAATGTGAGAACATTAAACAGTAGAGGTGCAAGCGAACAACTGGCGGAAGCCCTAAACTGCTACAAAGCAGGCATTACTGCCATTCAGGAAAAACGATGGGATGGACCGGGCAAAAAGAGGATGAAAAACTGTGACATCTACTACAGACCGTGTTATAGTGAGCAAAAACAGCGGCTATTCGGATGCGGATTTGCTATAAGTGCCAGACTTAGGCAAGAAGTCTTATGTTACCAAGACATTAGCGAACGCATTGTAACAATCCGTATATAGACCAAATTCGCCAATATAAGCCTTATATGCGCTGACGCCCCAACGGAGGAAAAAGATGATATAGCTAAGGATTGCTTCGAAGAGCTCCTTGAAAAACCTATTGAGCGACTACCGAAGTACGATGTTAAAATCGTGCTGGAAGATTTTAACGCAAAGGTAGGAAGGGAAGACATCTTTAGCAGTATTGTCGGAAAACATAGCCTACAAGACAACACGTCTGGCAACGGACTAAGGCTAATTGCCTTGCAGAACGAAATTCCAATGTAGCCAGCACACGGTTTCCTCACCTCGATATACATTAGGGGACAAGGCGGTCTTCAGATCAACGAACGTTGCGATAGACAAGAGGCGTACCTCCAATATTTTGGATGTCCAAACATTCCGAAGAGGTAAAAGAATGCGTATATCCACCATGCCACAACGAATCTCAAATATTGTGGAAAGATTATCGAAAGACTGCAATCGCAAGAGACCACCCAGTCCTTCGCAGAACCCGTTTTCCTTAACGCAATTTATGTGCTGGGTTTATCCCGACCATCAGCAAGAAATCCGTGGTTTGATGAAGTGTCGAAAGAAGCTCGAAGGTAAGAACGAGGCCTACAAGGCTAATCTGCAGATGAAGACGAGAACTATAATTGAGTTTTATAGCCAAAGAAGAAGCCAGACGTTCGGAAAAATAAAAAAGAGCAAGATAAGCGCGCCATTCAACATAAAGACTGTAGCCAAAGTATTAAATGTCAAAGCCGGTATAAGTAGTGAACAGATTCCTGTTGAGACACAGCCGATGCTGGGGATATGGAAGAACCACTTCTGCAGGCAGTTCAACGGCGATGACGAACAAAATTCCGCTGTCAGGAAGAACAAATCGTTAATATTGACGACGATAGCGAATATGTACTGCCAACCACCCGATCTAAGTGAAGTGAGCATAGCAATATCTAAACTCAAAATTAACAAGGCTACCATGATATGAAGTCCTTTTGTTGAGCTTCATAAAGCCAGCGAACATGACTTTGTTATTAACATTCACCAACTCATAAGTAAAATTTGGTCGGAAATGGAATGGAAGAATGGTGTGGCTGAAGAATGGAACCTCGGCATCGTTTGTCCAAACCACAAAAAAGAAGACGCTCTGAACGCCAACTACTAAGGCACACATCTCCCCAACATCCTACAAGATCTTGTCTTCCGTAATATGTGAACGCTTGAAGCCGTTTACCCACAACGTGATCAAACCTAATCAGTGTGGTTTAAGGCCATGAAAGTCAAGAACTGATCAAATCTTCACACTTCGGCAGATCCCAGAAATCCAAATCGATACCCACCACCATCTATGAATCAATTTCCAAACTTACATGCCCCTAGTCAACAAAAAAAAACTCCGAATTGAACGTTTAAGATGGCTAGGACATGTAGACCGAGTAGACACCAATACTCCGGCTGTCAGAAATTTCGATTCCCAGTCAGACGGCGGACGCAGTAGTGGAAAACACCGCCTTAAGTAGCGCACACACCTAGAAAACGAAATCAACCAAATTTGCGCAACTGCAAAGCAGGTTCATTCCGAACTGTAACACCGCTAAAATAGTTAAGCAGTAGCTATGATCCACCTATGGAATCGATCGATATCAGCCACCCTTTAGTCAGTTTCCAAATGTTGTCAAGAACCACCTAAAATAGCCCTTCCAAGATAAGCAATTAAAAGACTGCAATTCACAGACACTGATATAAATATTTATTTGCGTTTCAATATTTAGTCTCAAACTACTTTCTGCGCTCCTGGTTATCAATTGGAATTAAAATGTTTGTTTGCAATTATAAAAAACACGGTTGTTCTAGGCCTTGAATACGAATCTTTACACACTAACTCGACCGTTTACTTGCTGTCCTTGGCCTCCTTGGCATCTTGCAATGACTTTGTGATAAATAACTTGGCTAGAGACTGCGAGCAGAACTGCGATATATGCTGTGAGTAGGTGTTGATTTGTCCCGATGTGATCGCCGCATTCAAACGAATTGGCACAGGCAGAGGACGGAACTGCTTGAGTACATCTTCTTCTGGCAACGGAAATTCGCCCTTGGCAACACGAACGGCATTTTCAGCAGCCTGCTTGCCCAAAGCACGATGTTTTTCCTGGAATTTCCAAAAAATATGGATTACATGGGTAAAGAGAAATATGACAGTGTGTGTATGATTACCGTTTCCTGCTTGAAGACCATCTGTTGATACTTGTTGTACTTCATCGACTCCTGGTACAGCTCATCGACTCGATCGATCAAACAGCGCATGTGATTCTCCAACACGGAAGCGGTGCCCAAGTCCAAAAAGTTGTGACCCTGATCTTCTGGCACCATTTCGTTCAACTCACTCATCATGATGTTGGTGAGAGGAGAGTTCTTGATGACAATTGGAATCTCAACAAAGAGACTCTCATAGCCGACCTTGAGTTGGCGCAAAGCATCCGGAGTGAAATCGTTCTCTTTGTACATGGCGATGGCTTGTGGTGTTAGGCGATACGCCTTAAGAGTGAGGAATCCACGAGCTGACTTCTGGGTGTCATAAATGACGACCACAGACTCCTCGATGCTGGTCTGGTAGTGGTATTGTGATTCCAACAAGGGCAATGACAAGAAATTACCAACGTCGGAGCTTTGGTACCAACCAACGTGGAAGTGATCGACATTGACGCGACGCAAACGACGCATCATGGTCAGTTGATAGAGTTCCTCGTCCATGTTCTCATCGCTGCTCTTTGGGAATGGGAAGCAATTGGTGATTTCCAGACGTCTGTCGACCACCAAGCCGAGGAGGGCGCCCTGGGCCAAGTCCATGTTGCTGGACTCCTCCTGGCAATGCTTTACCATTTTCATAACCGCCTGGAAGGGGATGAAAGTTAAAATTGTAAATAAATTTGTTAGAGGGAGGATGATACGGTGAACGAATGAGCATAGGTGACGAACATTGTATGCGAAATACCAATCGATGATGTGGATCGCTATATAAGAAGCAGTAACCGCTTTTTAATCCGGAATAAGGCATTTTCGGAAAAAATCTCAAAATGTCACTACGATTCCACAAACAAAAATAGGAGCTCACCCTTCCAAAATGCCTCCATTCTAAATTCGGTTGAATTTTACCGATTTATCTTGTATAATTAATATTACTTTTCATTGTTTTGGTCAATTTAAAATCGAGAAATTAATTTTTTATTGAATTTTGCCAATCACACACCGAGATGTGCTGTCAAGTCATACAAACGTCAACTTGCAAACGTGACGCTAGACTTTCAGCGATTTCTCCGCGGATAAACTCAATTTCCGTCAAACCTTTTGCCCATTTTATTAATCCACTTTTAATTGTTCAAATAAACTTACCAAACCATCACATTGTACGTGGGTTATTGTATTATCCGTGTCTTGTTCACGACGAGAATTTCCACCGCGGCTTGCCATTTTTAACCGTGTCAGACGAAAAGAAATACCACTATGAAGTTGTTTGCAGTTGAGATTTGTTAACCAAATAATTCAACGAACGTTGAAAAAAGTAATGCCAATCCTAATAAATTTCTTTCATTAAAGTAGTACCAAACCAATATACAATTTTGTTTTTAACAATTTTGTTAACAAATACATAAACCATGATTAGGTGTTAACAACTTAACAAATTAATATCATTAAATTGCTTTACTTATGCACTTAATTCCCTCACAATAGCTATTTTCATTTTTCGATGATTATGAGATCTGCGCATGTCCCTAAAATGCCAAAAATGTATGCATTTGTCAACATATTCCCTTTTCCACCATCAAGATGTATACAAATTTGCAAGAAAAGTAGAAAATTAAAATAAACATTTACCAAATGCCAACATGTCGAAATTTATAGCCGATATACACGAAAGATTATTCTATTATGTGACCACTGGTGATTTAGATAATGTTATAAAACTTTTACTGGAAGGAGCTAGTTCAACGAAAGTGACTTCATGTGGTCGCACGGCAGTAGGTCAAGCGGCATTAAAGGGGCACTGTGAGGTATTAGAGGTACTCCTACAATCTTGTGAAGAGGGGGAGAGTATTTTTGGTAAGTTCAACAACATTTGAGGAAAACAGTTTTTTTATTAAGACCTCTTAACAGGCACTGCAACGGTAGCCAGATGCTCTGAAATGGAACTCGACTATACACCTGATGGTATGGATAATCTGGAGTGGGATGATGAAATCGATAGTGATTGCGGTGCCACATCAGAATCAGATGAATGTTCATCCTTGTATTTGTACTATGCTAAGACATTCGAACAGACGGGGGCGATTCTTGTAAATAGTAATTATGGCTCAAAGCTTGAGGATCCGCATACTGTGGACGCTTTGAGTCGGGCACCGATACATTATGCCGCGGCGTATGGTCACGTTGACTGTCTTAGTATTTTGTTGCAGAATAAATCACCAATTGATATAACCACCGATAAGGGTATAACACCGTTACATTTAGCCGTTAACAACGAGGAGATCGTACGATTATTGTTGATGCATCGTGCGAATCCGAATCGGAAAACATTTACCACCGGAGAGACTGCTTTACACATCGCTGTGCGTCAGGGTAACCTGGCAGTGGTAAGTACAAAATGTATTGATGTAACTTGTACACTCGATTATTCGATCTAGCAGAGTTAATAGGGCTGTTCCTACTACTTCTATGAAAAGAAATATCTGACCTTAACAAAAATGCTTGCGTGGTGAGGTTCAAGACTGTCTCAATTTGGATGGCTTTTGTTGAAAGACAAATAAAAAGCGCGAAATATCCTTTCAATGTTTTTAACCTCTATCGGCCCGGCGTTATCCACTCCAGTGTTGCATCCTTGCTGCCCTTTGTCGATAATAAACGCATCGATGTACCCACTTTTTGATGCTGCGTTTAATGTTTGTTCCAAAAGCGTTTTAGAATTTGTGTCAGTATCTGCTGAATTCCACACTGGTATGTCTTTGTCTCTGATGATCAAGTCAATGAAGTGGTGATTATAATGATCAGATGTTGTAAGACTTTCGGGACTTGAACTAACCACTAAGCAACAGAACTCCAAATTTACAAATGAGTAACTTCCCTCTTACCCTCAACATCGTAGGCCCCATAAGCATCCCATCCCATAATCGAAAATCATTGATGTCATTGGAACCAAATTTATTAAATACAAACTTAGTCCAGGTCTCGCAACCTTACCTGCAAAGTGGCCGTTGTTACCAACTGCCTCCGTATAAAGAATCCCTAACATATCCATTGTATCTTTCTCTGTCTAGAGGTGTATATCTTTCGTCAGCTTCTGATTTGGATACATCGGTGTCCTTACTTACTGCCGCGAAGAATATCTGGGATAGATTCCCAAGCAACCCTTAATGATTTTTCACTATCCCTCCTCTCGCTATGATCTGACAATTTATCCGAGTTATATCAACTGTCAAGAGCTTATCAGAACTCAGTCGTTCGGAGACTATACTAGCCAAGGTGGCAACTTCGATGCAGGTGAGAATGGCGCGGTAGGCTTGTGATTGCTCAGCTATACTAGTGGCCCTTTTGTGCCCTTAGTTAGTAACTTCAGTGAAGCGACAGTCCGGAATGAACGTAGGCCTCAACCAACATGCCTCTCTAATAAGCCCGGTAATTAGATAACTGCCTCCAGTGGACAATTCAAGTTGGTTGAGCCCAACTTAATTCGAGCTTTTCTTCTTCTTTATCCAACGTGTGTGGGTGGCCGCGGTGTAGTGGTAATGTGTTCGTCTGTTGAGTGGAAGGTTGCGCGTTCAATCCCAACCAAAATCCATTTCACTTTTATTTAAAAGAAATAAAAGGTCGGTGTAATACCTAAAAGTATGCACACCATCTTGAATTTCTTCAAATTTAACGAACACAAGAAAAAGTGACTCCCCGAAGCTAGTTCGGACACCACCCATGGAGTTTAAGTCTCCACTACATCCAAAATCTTTCCTATCCTCTCTTTCTTCCCCTTCTCTAACGCTCGTACTATGGTAACATATAAAGGGTATTCATAACCCCTTGAGTACGTGTAAATTATAAAAAAAAAAAAAAAACGTCTGGCTGGGAATCGAAGATTCTGCGAGTCGGAATATTGCTCTAAATGTCTTAGCCAACTTAAGCGTTCAATGCAAATGCACGAAGAAATGAATTTCAAATTTTCAAGTGTCAAAGGCACGTCAGTGATGCTACTTTTTACTTTAAACTACAATCTACTACTATCAACTAGGAGACGATCAACTAATCGCATTCCATATAACGTGATATGATGTAAGAATGAAACATGAATATGAACTTCTGATTTGGAAGCCGATTAAAATTCTCATCGTTGAATGCCTCGTTGACTGATTATTATAAGGACAAATTAGTACCAAAATGCTTATTCGCAGAATACTAATTCCACGGATAAACCATAGAATAAGGGCTTTTATTTATAAATACTCGTTTTTTATGTTATTATAAACAGAAAATTGTACTACAATTGCAAAAAAAAAGTACCAGAATAACCCCTTGTCACTTCTTTCAGGTGGAACTACTGCTTCAATCTGGAGCGTATATCAATGAACACAACAATCGGGAATACACTCCTCTGATGTCGGCCATCGAAAATGACGCCGATGATATTGCATTTAGCCTTATAGGCAAAGGGGCCAAACTTAATCTGGAAGATTGTAATGGACATACGGCACTTTATCTCGCCGTTGCTAGGAATAAAGTTACACTTGCCGGTTATTTGCTGGAGCGAGGTGCACGCCTTCTTATATCCCACTACCTCCTGCATAAGTGCGTTAAGCATGACTACCGAGAGATGGCGCGTCTTCTCTTGGCTCACGGTGAGAGTTTGAATGTTCGAGATTTGTCAGGTTGTACGGCAATTTTTCTGGCGATCTTCAGCTGTAATGCTGAGATGTTGGAATGTTTGCTGCAGAATGCTAGCGGAAGTCAACACATTGATCGAAGCGCAAATGAGTTGTACTATGCGGTACAGTATGCTGAATCAGTTCAACGATTCGGGAGGGTAGCTAGAGTCTTATTGGCACATGGGGTACCATTGAATGTGCATAGTTCGTGCTGTCAAACTCCATTGAGTCGGGCGATCACACTAAAGAAGCTGGACATTGCGGAGTTTTTGATAAAGGAGGGTGCTGATGTCAGCATTATTTGTACTGATCATGTCGCGGATACTCTGCGGATGGCGTTAAGAACTTCATACCTCAATTTGCTGATATTATTGGGTAAGGAATGTATTGAATTGGCTACTATATGTGTGTAATATGTACTTGTACGATTGTGAAATGAAATGTCTGGAACTACTAAGCCATAGAGAGCCACAAACCCAGCTTATCTAAGCGCTTGAGCCGGTTGTGCGTGCCAGGTGCAATAGTTTGTATTACGAATCGATTCGTCGAGAATTGTTATGAAGAAGCGCGATCAGAAATTGAAAAACTGCAATGAAAGCTATGAGGCAGCAAAGGATCAGTAGTTTTAAAAATACGATTATCGTTAAACCCAAAACGACTCTCATTTTACGAGATAGAACACCTGGTGTACAGCACGTTTTTATAACAAATGTCGTCAATAACTTCCTTACTTACTTATCGGGCTCCCGACCCGTGAAGAGTCTCTGAATGAGACACTGCAGCCTTCCATCCTCTACGATCCACGGCTCGCTGCTTCCAGTTGTCTAGACTAAGAGCTCGGGCATCTGGTCTTTGAAACGGAGGTTCTTTCTTCTTTGCCCTCTTGAACCTGGGGGCTGGGATTTGAAGATCCTCTTAGCTAGAGCTAGAGCTAGAGCTATAATGTCCACGCACGATGTGGCCGAGCCAATGTAGTCGACGTGTTTTGGCTTTTTGGACTACATCCACATCTTAGTACAGCTAATAGAGTTCGTGGTCTTACATTCGCCCTCCTCGCACACAGGACCAAAAATCCGCGTAGTATTTTTCTCTCGACGGAGCCCAGTATCAGCTCTCCCTTCTTGCTTACCGTCCATTACTCGGCGCCATAAAGAAGAACTGGCAGTATTTGTAGAGCACAAATTTCGTTCTTCGAGTTAGGAGTTTTGAACCCAGTTGTTTCGCCAAACCGAAGTAGCAACGATTTCCTAGGGTACTTCTTCGCCGGATATCCACTAGGGTGTCAATCGTGGAGTCTTTGTTTACTCCGAGGTAGATGAACTCCTTCACTATCTCAAAATTGCTGCTATCACTAGTGACGTCTTGTCCCAGGCGGTGGACAGATGCTTGTTTGTACTAAGCCTTGTCCTTATTTACTTCAAGGCCAACGGATTTCGCCTGTTCTTCAATCGCCGTGAACGCTTCTTTCACGGCACGTTGGGAGCGACCGATGATGTCAATATCGCCCGCGTAGCCCAGCAGCTGGACGGACCTGTTGAAAATAGTGCCTTCAGTGTTGACACCAGCCCTTCGTACTATCTGCTCCAGTACGATATTGAAGGAGTCACATGATAGCGCGTCTCCTTGCCGGAATCTGGTGCATGTTTGGAATAGTTCGGAGGCGCTATTAAGGACCGGGCTAATGGAAGAGGCATGTTGGTTGAGGCCAGGATCATTCCGGACTGTATCGCCACTTAAGATAAGAGAAAGAAAGGGAGGAGCTACTTCCAAACTGCACGTTGCAGCGCGTGTTTTCCACGCGACACAGCTGAATCTGTTTTGCCGGGATTCCGAATTCGGCCATCGCCATATAGAGCTCCTGACGATGTATGCTATCCATACGCAGCCTTAAAGTCAGTGAATAGGTGGTGAGTTTCGATTTGAAATCCGTTGGTCTTTTCTAGGCTTTGCCTCAGTGTGAAAATTCGGTCTATAGTCGATCTGCTAGGCCGGAAGCCGCACTGGTACGTGCCGATAAGTGTATTGCAGAACGTTTTTAGACGTTCACACAGTACATTCTTGTATGCGCCATTAAGCATGGAAACGCCTCGTTAGTTCTTACAAGACATGGGATCGCCATTTTTTGTAGATGGGGCATATGGAGCTGAAAGTCCAGTAATCGGGCATGTTTTCTTCCACCCATACTTTGTTGACGACTCGGTGCATGCTCCGTACCAAAACATTACAACCGTATTTAAAAAGCTGCGGAGTTTTTGACAATCCTCTCAAGAATTAATAAAGAAGTCAAACGACAGCTCATCGCATTGCCTAAATCCTTTTTTGGTATATGTCGGTGAGGTCGTTTCCGACCCTGATAGAGCAGCGTGAATTCTCCATCATCATCCTACACAAACGGACGTTAGTCACTAAAAGGACCGCCCAGAATACGTATCTGTAACTGAAGCTTGAATCTGAGTTAGAAGTTAAAAACAAGGCAACCCGTAAACGCTTACACAATGTGTATCTTCGCGAATCTGTAGCTTGAAATTGAATGGTGGAAAACTTCATGCAAGAAATGTATCTCTCTTTTGACAGCGATACAAGATACCAGCTACAGTTACGCAAGAAGGCACCTTTACATTTCCTTCATCGCGAGCTTTTCTTGTACTTTTTTATTCTTTCTGAAAACCCAGTGTTCTTTCCTCCTTCTTTGCTTTAAGCGCTAAGTACCAGCTCTCGTCTTCACTTGCAGCTGGGCCTTGTAGTCCTCGTACTTTGATGCGAGCATCTATCGGCATTCCTTAACAAACCAGGAGGTTCCTGCTGGTGGGCGCATATCAGTTGCGACCTTGACGGCCTATTGTGATTTCAGTCTTTCGACATTAAATCTTTTCACAGTATTTCTTGATTGTTGTGTCATGGTGGATATCCCAATTCATAGCTTGGCTGCAACAAGGTAGTTGTCCGAGTCGATGTTAGGAGATACAAATTACTGGATGCGTACCTCTTGTCTGTCGCAATGTGATTAATTTGGTTGACCATTCGTTGATCTGAAGACCACTATGTCCCCTCATGGATATCGAGATGTGATTGCATTGATTCCAATTAGACCAAGTCCGTTGCCAGGCTGTGTTTTCCGACAATACTGCTTCCTCTCTTCTTACCTTTGCGTTAAAATCTTTCAGCACGATTTTACAATCGTACTTCGGTAGTCGCTCGTAGGTTTTGTCAAGGAGCTCGTAGAAGCAATCCTTAGCTTTATCATCTTTTACATCCTTTGGGGCGTGTGCTTTGTTGGCGAATCTGGCCTTGATGCGGATTGTTACAATGCGTTCGCTAATGTCTTGGAAACATAAGACTTCTTGCCTAAGTCTGGCACTTATAACAAATCCGCATCCGAATAGTCGCTGTTTCTGCTCACTATAACACGGTCCATGGTAGATAAATGTCACAGTTTTTCATCCTCTTTTTGGCCGGCCCATCCCATCGTATTTCCTGGATGGCAGTAATGTCTGCTTTTTAGCAGCTTTGGGCTTCCGCTAGTTCTCAAATTCCAGGTGCAGATATGAACGTTGTTGTCCGTTTTTTGTTAAGCATGGTCGTCAACGAAAAAAACAGTCCTTTTCAAGGCTGTTGGTTGCTTCGTAACAACAATTTTTCTGTGTGGGTAGTTAAGCCAAATCCAACCTTCAACCTGGAGGGTCAGTCACAATTTATTAGATACCCCCAGGAAGGGGGGCATTGCGGCATTGTGCGCTGCGATTGGCCTATCGGCTCTTCCGTCACCATCGCAGTTCAAGTGGATTTCAATAACCCTCGAGAATCCTAGATAGACCTGTTGTCTGAATATGTCGAAGCAGCTCAAATAGGTTGTTAAGTTTGTCCATCCGAAATGGGAATGTAGACGACACGGCTAACTCCCAACATGGATTTATTCCGCTGCCATTTGCGAAGGTTTTTGATTGGTTTTTTGACACCCTAGCTAGTTTCAACCGCATATCTGCAGAGTATTGCACTATCCGAGAACGCGTCCAATAGGACCGTAGCAGTTACGCACCCCAGTTAATTTAGTTACTCCTCTGTCGTTTGCTCCTACCTAACACTAACCACTTCTTCCTTTTTGCAGTTCACGCTGGTCTCGACATTTCCCACTTTCAACCCATCAGTCGGCACAAATCGCATTGGAACACCAGCCGCAAAGATCTCGAGACCTGGATAACCAATCAGTGCCGCAATCCAATGTCATTGCAGAGCTTGTGCCGCATTCGAATCCGCAAACGGTTGGTAATCAATTTAGATAAACAATTAGCCGACACAAACAACAACTACAACGAATCAAGACTACGAATGCTTATTCGGCAGACGGGCATTCCGGTCCTGCTGCAAAAGTATCTAAGCGAGTTTGACGACTTGCCGAGAATTTAGCTAAGCACGGCGAAGGGGATCAACAACCGAAGTAGGAGAACACTTGTTAATTTTGATTTTACATCTTAGAGTTCAAAGTTTTGGCAATAAAGACGTCACTTGTACCATTTACTAGAAGAAACAAAATGAGAAACACGATGTCCTTGAGTTTTATTTGTTTTTTGTTTGTTTATTCTTGCCTTAACATGCTTAACAAAGTTCTATGTATACATATATATTTATGTTTTATATAAAGAATGTTTTTATTTTTATTTTTAATGGTGTGAAAGGTAAAATGCGATACAGTTGTTGTTGTTGTTGTTGGTAATACTATTTTGTTTTGAGGAGCATTCTGCTCCTCTTCGAAGATAAATCCCTACTTGGAAAGTTTAGTTTTCAAGAAGAATAAATGAAAATGGAGAGAGAAGGAAACAAGAAGCAAAATGCTGCGGAGACAAGAATTACAACGAAACGGTATTTTTTTTTTAAGGTTTTAGCAAAATTTTAAAGTCATCGTTCGCGTTGCGCGGTATCACATCGAAGGGTGTTTGACCCTTTTTATCCTTGGTGAGTTTCAGATCCGATTGCAATTCGATGAGATATTTGGAAATGCTTGCGTGGCTGTTGGCGGCGGCACGGTGAAGAGCCGTTTGTCCATCTTCATCTTGCAGGAGGATGTTGGCTTTGGCTTTGACCAGTAGTTGAACTATGTTGAGATGACCTGAGGAGGAAAGGTAACATTGGTATTCATTTTTTTTTTTGTTCAAGTCGAAGGATTTAAATTTTCTTACCCATCATAGCAGCACGATGAAGCGGTGTAGCACCACCTTTTGTAACTGCATTCACATCAGCACCACCCAGGTTTATCAGCATGTTGCAAATGTCTTCATTGCCATTACGGGCGGCATAGTGCAGAGCTGTGTAGCCAAAGTTATCGCGTTCCATTGTTTTGCCAGCCGCGATGAAGCTGCCAACTCGATTGACTTCATTGTAGATTGCTTAAGGGGAGGAAGGGAAAGAATTGTAGTTAGGAAAACATTGCTACAGTGAAGGGTTGTAATAACGGATGGGAGGGGTTGGATGGTTGCCTTTTGTTTTGGACATTGGCACATTTTAAATTCAATACTACACGGAGGCTTTTATTTGTTATCCGCAAAGAATAACTTTTTTGGAAGTAGAAACCTAATCTTGTTGTTAGCTATTCAACGAATTAACCATTGATACAGTGGTCACATCCTGGATTGTAAATTGTCATAGCACAAGGAGTCCAAATAACCATGTTAACATCCGTCAAGCTTATTTGGTCCTCTTGTGCTATAACAGATTACAATCCAGGATGTGACCACTGTGCCACGAGATTCACGCAAGAATGAGTGGCGCAATGGTTAGTGCGATGAACTGCCGCACAGAAGGTCTGGTTTCGATTGCCAGCCGTACAAACACCTAAATGATTTTTCACTGGTCCGAGTAGATCACTGGATCTGACAAATCATCCGAGTAGTATCAGTTTTCAAGAAAAGCTTTTCTCAAATTCGCCGCGCGGAGTCGGCATAGAAGGAGGTCCCGCTATCGTGCAAGAAGTACACACGCACACATGATGTGCTCCGTAATATGTGAGAAAGCTCGGCCCTGGGTACTAACGAGTTTGTTGCGCCGAGAATTTGTTTGTTGTACTCCAATAATGATGTGCGTAACTGCTACAAAAAAAAAAAAAAAAAAACGTAACAGACCGAACAGAATCATGTAGTCAATGCTGGCTGAACTTCTGCAGACTGGTAAACGCCGACGACGAACAATTTTCAGCTGTCAGGAAGAACGAACCGTTCAATATCGGCGACGAAAGCGAACATTACCATCCACTCGATCTAAATGAAAAGAGGACATCATTATATAAACATAGCTCCACAAGGCTGCTGGAAATGATAGCCTTCTACCGAGCTATATAAATCCTCGGTGGATGATTTGGTAAGCGGTATACATATATCTACCAACTCATTAGAAAAGTTTGGGCGGATGAAAGTGTACATACAGAATGGGACGTCAACATCGTTTGAATGGTTCACAAAAATGGATGAACTGCGCTTACCGCAAAGGCGTAATGTCGCATACGCTATCTTGTCTGCCGTATTATGTGAACGCTTGAAACAGTTTACCAACAACCTGATCAGCCCGTATTAATGCGGCTTTAGACCAGGAGAGTCCACAACTGATCAAATCTTTACATTTCGGCAGATCCCAGAAAAGACCTAGGAAGTCCAAATCAATACCCACCGCCTACTCATCGATTTCAATGCCGCTTACGACAGCATTTTTAGACCCACGTCCAGTTTTGGTATATCGCCCAAACTCGTTTCGTCTGTGAAGTATTACGATGGAGAATTCTCGTAGTTCCGTTAGGGTCGCCAACGACCACACCAGATCATTCGATACCTAAAAAGTATATTCCTGTGGATTCTTTAACTTGATTGTTCAAATAAACTTTTTCCATGCTCCTGAGTCAACATCAGAAGCACAATCGTTCATAAATCTTTGCAACTACTAGACTACGCCAAAGATATTGACGTCATTAGTCGGATTGAACTTGATGAAATAGGCACGTTTTTGCGAAATTCCTTATAACAAACAGTAAGCGATAAAAATGGATCCAACAAGAAACGAGGGTAAGACCAAGTATATGCTGCCATCGACTTTGTCTACCTCGGCTCCGCTGGCGCTATTACCTCTGACAACAACATTTCGTCAGAAATTATACGAAGAATTATAACTGCCAACCGATGTTTATTCGCACTAAGAAGGCAATTCAGTAGTAAAACCCTCACTCGAATTACTAAGGAGATCGTAAATCCTGCTCTACAGCGCCAAAGCATGGACCGTATCAAAAGCGAATGATGATCGTCGTTTTTAGGAAATATTCTTCGAAAATTATTTGGTCTGGTTTATGGAGACAAAGACTCAACGAAGAACTTTACCGTCGAAAATGTATATGTCCTCATTGAACGTTTAAGATGGCTAGGACATGTTGAGCGCACTGAAACCAATACTCCAGCTCAGTCTTTAATTCCCAGCCCGATGTCGGAATCAGTAGGATAAGTACTGTCGCCCTTACTTGAAGTGCGTTACTAGTAAGGAAGTCATTGGAACTTTTTCTAAGTCAGTTAGCTATATACCGTGCGAATGTTGTTTGTTTCCCAGGTTCATACTGCACTGAAGCACCAACTAAGTAATTTGTGGCGTCTTATATATAAACCCGTCATGACACTACAATCTAGAAATGTGTATTTTTCGGCTGCCGGAATCGTGCAAACATACACCCGTTTAACACCTGTTCAACGGTGTTAAACACTACGCCGTAAGACCAATATCCTACGCATATCGAAATCCATAGAGTGGTGATATGAATCAGACATGATCGTGACAAAATTGTTTTAATCGTGACGCAGAGAGTGATCAATGACTAAGCTAGTGCTGACATGAAACACCGATCTCAACGAAACTTATAGCTCAGAGGTTTCACTGAAAAATCTGAATAACAAAAGAGAACGGGAAACGCACGTAATGTTGTTATAACCACCATCATTAAGCTTAATGTCCATAGTCTTATCGGAGAATACGGAATTACGTATTACTGTATTTCGGCACGTAAATTCATGTGATTTATTCAATGTTTATTCGGACCCATGAAACCTAATGCCACTTATACTTCTATGGTATTTAAAACAGGTTTAGTGACGCGAAGACAGAGAAAGGGAAAAAGCACGCAACACATTTCATAGATAACATTGGAATCCTAGATATCTAAGCGTAGCAGGTTAGAGACTCTACTTTACCGCCCTGAAAAACTTTCCTAATCAAAAGCAAAAGAGAGATAAAAGCAACTTTTGAGATTCGGTAGGTTTGGTACAAATATACGTTCCTACATACTTTACAAGAACATTGTTTCGAAGAGCAATGGACTTTGTTCTCCTTCGATAAATTTTCCAAAGCACCACTTTATAATTTATGACGCTTCTATTAGACGGTCATGCGGATGGCGGATCCTTATTCTATTCATTCGAATGGGAAATAATAAAGGTCAGTCATCCGGTTGACTGGACATAATGCTCATCTCTCATTCCAATAACTGCTGGATGATGCGATTTTTTGGGTCATCCTGATGACTTGTTCGGATGATAATGTTAACCGTCTGTTCTTGATATTTCGACCGAATACAAACATTTTTGCGGGCTGTCTTTTATTTGGATAACCATATCCAAATGTACAATCCACCTGCTCTGTTAACATACGCTCGCGCACACGAGTTTTTTTTTTTATTTATTGCTCGTATGTCATATATTAGCTGTGTAATATGTTCACATGAGTGTGCATCTTGGTACCCTGGTAATGGCTAAAAACACTTTTCCATTCTAAAACTGTAAATCATGCAATATAGTTGTCCATGTGCCGCAGTTACCATCACATCATGCTATAGATTCCGTGAAGTAGTTGTTTACTATGTTAAGGAGTGGGAACAGGTGGGTAGACACCTGCTCGACCAGTCAGATACCACTACGTCCTAGAGTAAAGAAATCCGGCGGTAAACGTGCAAGAAAAACTTATAACCCTCCAGCAACATTAACATCAAAATCACACTTGTGCCTGAATTCTGCAACCAACGAACGAATACGAACTGCATCTACGTGGGCGTGGCGTCTAGGGAAATTTTCTTCAGATATGTGGGGTAGAAGGAAATAAAATACCAATCGTTGAGTGGACCAAAACTAGATAAGGGTAAGGTTCCCTAACAAAAAAAAAACCTCCTCAGGCGGATGCGGAAGAGTTCCTAAGACGGAGTCAACGGTGGCTTCTACAGTTTCCCTTGAACAGAAATGGTGGCAGCTGAGCTGAGAGGCCAACGGCAGCACTCAATCCAGTAGTAGATACTGATGGCCTCCAGGTTGGTGGTTGTGTGTCGGACATCTACTACTTCAGAGCAGAAGCACCTACTTCGGATGTGGTTTGTTACAAATGCCAGACTTTTTGTTAAGACATTAGAAATAGTCCGCATCATGGCCAAATTTACCAACATAAGTCCTATATGCACTAACGTTCCGACGGAGGAAAAAGATGATATTGCGAAAGACTGCTTCCACAGCTCATTGACAAATCTTATGAGCGACTACCTAAGTACGATATTATAATCGTGCTGTGAGATTTAAACACAAAGGAAGGAAGAGAAGACATTCTGCCCTGGCGATATATCCGTCGGAGCGGAAAACTCTCCCATTTTGTACGATTCGGAGGATTTTAGCTCCGAGGTATACTTCCAAAAAGCTGTTCCGAATATTTCTCCGACATTTTGTAACGCACACCGGGGAGTTGCGTTGCAGCGCGTTTAGGTGCATTTTCGTGCAATATTTGACAGCTAGATGCAATTACTTTTCCGATTTCCTGCGTCACAAATTCTAAGCGGAATTAATTTACGAATTGTAGCGAAGTGATTATTCTCAGATGTAACATACCTCAAATGGAATTTCAACCTCCGACGAAGTATGCGTTGTGGAAAATTGTCCACTCCGACGGATACCTCGCTTATGTCAAATTCTTAGCAGAATTGTCGGAAAATAGATCCCACACGACAATGCATCTGGCAACGGACTTCGGCTAATTGACTTCGCTACGAAACGAAACGCCACTATAGCCAGCACAAAGTTTCCTCACTTCGATATCCATAAGGGGACATGCCTCGAACCGTCAATTAAATCCAGTATTTTGGAAATGCGAACATTCCGTGGGTCTAACATCGACGCGGACCACTACCTTGTTGCAGCCAAAGTAATAATGCTAATAACCACCACGGCGCCACAAACCAGAAATACTGTGAAAAAATTTAATGTCGAAAGACTTCAAGCGCAAAAGACGGCAAAGGCCTTTACGCAACGCGTATTTCTTTACCACTGGGTTAACACCATACCACCAGCATCGAATGTCGAAGAACAATGGCACCGATACCCGCAAGACAATAGATCCGCCGCAACTGATGTGCTAGGTTTCTCGCGCCCACCAGCAAGAAACCGCTGGTTTGATGAGGAATGCCGACATATGCTCGCAACCAAGAACGAGGCCTACAAGGCTTAGCTGCAGGTGAAGACGAGAGCTGCTATAGGCAGAGAAGAAGGAAAAAACACCGGCTTTTCAGAAGGAAAAAAAAAACAAGAAAAGCGCGCGATCGAGATTATAGAGAGGAACGATGTTCGCAAGTTTTACCAAAGCGTAAAACGTATCAAAGGATACAAGGCTCGAAAAGAATCCTTTCGAGATGAGCAAGGAAATATCGTATTTGAGACACAGTCGATGCTGAGGATATGCAAGAACCACTCTGCAGACTGTTAATCGGCGAGGACGAACAACATTCCGCTGTCAGGCAGAACGAACCATTCAATATTGGCAACGACAGCGAAAACGGCCAACCACCCGCCCTGAATGAAATGAGGATATCAATATCTATACTCGAGTTTAATAAGGCTACCGGAAATGACGGCCTGCCCGCCGAGCTTTATAAAGCCGGAGGAGACTTGGTAACATCCACCAACTCATTAGCCAAATCTGGTAAGATGACAGTATGCCTGAAGAATGGAACCTCAGCTTCTTTTGCCTGATCCACAAAAGAGGGGACCCTCTGAACTGCGCCAACTGCAGAGACATAATTCTCCTCAGAATCGCCTACAAGATTCTATCTACCGTAATATGTGAACGCCTGAAACCATTTACCAACAACTTAATCGGCCTCAGTGTGTTTTTAGACCTGGAAAGTCCTCAACTGATCAAATCTTCACACTTCGGCAGGTCCTGGAAAAAACCAAAGAAGTCAAAATCGATACCCACCTCCTATTCATCGATTTCAAAGCCGCATACGACAGCATTTATAGAGACGAACTATACAGAGCCATGTCTAGTTTTGGTATACCGCCCAAACTCGTCCGTTTGTGTATGATGACGATGGGGAATGCTCGCTGCTCCATCAGGGTCGGAAACGACCTCACCGCCACATTCGATACCAAAAAAGGATTTAGGCAACGCGATGCACTGTCATGTGACTTCTTTAACCATATTATTGAGAGGATTGTGCAAAACTCCCGAGCCAACACCAGAGGCACATCTTCCAAAAATATTGACAGAAATAACTTTGAAGGCTTTACCTACTTTGGCTCCGGTATTAACTCTGAAAACAAATCTCGTCAGATATTTAGCGAAGAATTACTCCAGCCAACCGCTGTTTCTTCGGGCTAAGAAGGCAATTCAGTAGTAAAGCCTTCACCTTGACTACTAAGGAGATCCTATGAATGACCCGGATCAGCCCAGACCTGCTCAACTGCGCTGAAGGATGTACCATTTCAAAAACGGATGAAGAAATCCTTTGATGATTTGAGAGACCAATTCTTTGAAAAATCTTCAGCCCCTTTTGCGTTGACCGGCGTTGGATACGAAGTTTCAACCATGAACTATACGAGCTATACAGCGACATACCCCGAATGGACACAAATACTATTTATTGCTCGCAGAGTGTTTGATTCCCAGCCGAAACGGACATCAACCAACTTAAAGTGCCCAACTTAACGCAGTTAGCTAAGGACTGGGCTAATTGCAGAGGCATGTTAGTTGAGGCACATCTTCATTCTGGACTGTGGCGCCACTTAAGTAAGTACATACAAATGAATAGAGATGCTAGGTTTGAGGTCCTAAATGGGCCGTTTCAAAGCTGTTACAATGTTACCGCTCTCATGCAAATCTCATGTGATTGACACAAGATGTATAGGGTAAGGTCTGTTTATCTTAGGAAAATAATAACGCATTCAAGTATTTTTACCTGCATTCCAGATGCCTCGTTCGAAATCCAACTCCGACAATGTCTGCTGCACCGTAGACGCATGCTGATGGCATCCACAACCCGCTGCGTGTTCCATTATCACACACTTCTTCTTCTCACTGATATGAATAAACTTAGCCTACACCTACAAGTTTCAAGAGTTTCTTTGTTTTTTTTTTCTGTTATACGATTCACTTTGTGTTAGCGTTTTTTTTTTTTGTTCTCTACTTTCTGTTTTTCTTATAATTTTATAGATATTTCTTGAAGTAACGATTATTTAATAAATATTGCACACACACAAGTCTCTTTAGAAAAGGAGGGCGGTTTTTCGCGGTGGTTGTTTAGACTCTTAAACTTCACGTTGCATTGTCCAAACAATTTCAGCTTCACCCGTGCTGCATACCACCTTATAGCCCAGCTGACTCATTGTATTAATAAGTTGCATTGGTGGGGCATTAATCATTACTCCGTTCACAATCTGGGTGGTTCCGTTCTCGAAGCGTTTTGAAAGTGCCAACTCTTCGGCATCATTTAGTCCGAATAAAGCGCTGCAACGATCGTGCAGAGATCCCTTAATGCTGACATATGTATAGATATCTTCCTGGCTAATTACCGGCACGGGTATGGTCACAACATTTGGAGCACAAGTCACAGGTGCAGTTGGTGTTATAACTGCGCTTACAGATGCCGATTGAGGTGGTGTTGCACCGGCAGCAGAAGCAGTCGAAGTTGCTGCTGGTGCTACCGCACCGGGGGTTATTGAAGCTGTGGATCCGGCTGCTGCTGATGTTGGCTTGACAGCTTGTCGTGTTAGACATTCCATAATAGATGAATTGAGGATGAAGATAACTTTTGTTGTATGCGCTTTTACCTTTGCTTTTGTGAAACGAAACGAAAACCTCCTCGAATCTGGGCAAAAAAATCAAGTCCTAGATTCGATTGGAGTACAGTATAGTCTTTTGGGTATTTGTTTGTTGTCTTATTTTGGGGAGGTGGTGAAGGTGGCTGCAACTGGAGTCGACCTTCTATTCTGGAGAATCGACCTTGTGATAGTTCCCGAAGACGGCGGCTTCACGATCGATATTCGAGAGATTTTCACGCACAACTGATGTATCGGATGTTTCTATTGGCTCCGGTTCGTGGAACTCTTTGCGCATAGTCCACATGTACTCGTTGTAGTCTTGCTTTACTGATGTCGACGAGGATGCAACAACACGAAAGCCTAGTATCTGGAAAACAGAAATGAGAATTTTTAATCGTAATAAGCAACAGCTTGCTGTATGGAACACCAACCTCAAGAGCTGATAAAACTCGACATGGATGAACCAGATAAACTATTGTTGACTCATCACTATAGCCTCCACAGGAAAACTGATTCAGCTGCTCAATGTCATCCGCTGTAGAAAGACAAAACAGATATGATATTGCGATTCAAGATTAGATATTATAATTCCAAACAGAACGACGTTTTGACATAACAAAAAAATTAATTCAACCAAAAACAAATCGAGGAAAAACTCGTCTAAACCGCTCTGTGCTGTCGGACCATGAAGGCGAAGACTACTACGAAACGACGAAAAAAACTCGAAATAACTTTGCGCAGAGAGGCAAAACAAAGCTATCAGCAACAACCCTCCCCCCCAGTGGTCAGATATATCAATTTAATTATAACTACGACGCATATGTATTCAGTTGTGTGGTTTTGAGCGCAGTGGAACTCAGCCATTTAGTTTGTGGTGGAATATTAAGTTACACTGGCGTTGTTGTAGCCAAGTCAATAAATCGATTAGCATAGGAAAAAGTCTGCTCCCCAGGTAGTGCTTTTGATGATTGGCCATGACACACCAGTAAACTTTCGTTTTCACTGGCACTGTCCAACCATTACACCACCTTATCGATTTGTCATTACACAGTGTAGCGGCGCTGTGGTGTGAGTTAATAATAAACGAGTCACAAGAAGACAACACAGACCTGAAGGCCATCAGCAGTAAAAAGCTGTTTACATAGGTTTCGTTGTTTTTTGTTGTGGTCTTTACCGGCGTTTCTGGATTCTTGTAGAATGTACGATGTATTGTGACGTAACACAGGGAATACCGTGGCGTTTATGGTTCATTTCGATTGATGCCTGTTGATCGTGTACGTTTTGGAACGTGCTATGTAATTTGTTTTTAATTAGCAAATGCTGGGAAGAGTTTCGCATCGGGGATCATAAACTAGAATTGGTTTTGTTCCAAATTGAGAGGGCCATTGCCCTTGGTGGGGTCGATGGCTAATTCTGTCAAAGCAAAGACAACTATTTTCAAAAAAATAAAACGATGTCCCCATTAAGGTCAAATCACTTAAAAAAATAGACTGGACTGGGAATGACATCACGTTGATGACCAGAGATAATGAATGCTTTAACGTCCCATACAGCTAGCTTCTCCCTGCATTTGGGTGTGTAAAGTTATTATTTTTGCCACAAGGAAGAGGACCTCCTGTTTGACACCGATTCCGAAATGTAAGTTTGAGAAGCCGCTCATAACCGTGTTACTCCTGGATGATTGTCATACTTTCGCAAGAGGTGGAGTAGTGAAAAATGCAGGTGTTGTCACTTCTGGAATTTGATCCAGGAACCCCGCACTTAGTAGTCCAACGCACTAACTACTACGCCCTGCACGACAACGTGCACAGAAAAATAATGGTATTCCCACTATCATGAAGGTTCCGTCATGCTTTATACGTCATCTACCTTAGCTATGCGATTGAGCTCTAAACTCGACTCCGAGAAGAAAGAATTGACGTTTCGAACACTGAATGTATCTACTTCTAGGATATTGGATGAGAGCCTCGCACATATGCGCACACCGTCGACTGCGACTGCTTCTGCTGCCGGTGCGCTGCCTTTAAGTGCAGCAATAACACCAACTGTACATGTGACTTGTGGTCCGAAACTTGTGAACATACACTTGCCGTTAAGGTAAACATTAAGGGATCTCTGCACGATCGTAGAAGCGCATTATTCGGACTAAATTCGTTTCCCACAGTGATCCATTCCGAGGTACTAATTATAAAGCGGAAGTGGTTACTGACATTAGCCAGTTCACCTAGACTGTCAAAGAAGCAGTCTCCCAGATGCGAGTTTTATTTTGTTGAAGAACACTGGACAGGAGCAAAGTAGGCGAGGAATACACTCCTCTTTCTCCTCGTCAAGCCAGCTTCGGCAGAAGTCATTGCTACAGACGCCAAGTCTTTTTGCGTCTAGCCGAAGTGAGCAGTTTCCTGTGAGGACACCGATGATGGTACCGAAGTTTGATCTGTTCAGCATTGTCAAGCAGAGAAAGCGTTTCTGGATTTAATTTGGCCACAGTTGAATAAATATTAGACACGTGGTGCCGTTAATCTATCTGTGGATTGCTTTCTTGATCGGATCCAGTTTGATTAATGATTTACAAGGGGCATGTCTAATATTTATACTTGCAGTAGAATATCAAGGGTTGTTCCAGACTGGGCACCAACTGCTTCGACATATTCGGACAACAGGAATCTAGGAATCTCAAAGGTAAGTCTGGCACTTTGACCATAGATGGTTGCGGATGAGCAGAAAGTAAAACTGCAGTGGCTCAATCCCGAAGCAAGCTTATCCGCCTTACAGTTCCCTGTGATATCTCTGTGACCCGGCATCCAAAAGGGGTGAATTGTAAAGTTCTCTGCCATCTCAACAGTCGACATTCGTGGGCTAAGTTTGATGTTATTAAGATGGATCCCGAGGATTTGATTGCCGCTGGGCTGACACTGAAGATGCTAATATTCTTCGTGGAATATTACAATACAGCTCAGCCCGGACAAGGCTTCTTAAATTGCCTTGATTTCAGCTTGAAACACGCTAATTGGGAAAGGAATTTCTTAAGTTAAGCATTTCCATCCACTCAATTTTCTCTGTTAGACCCACCCTGTAGGTGTGAATTGAGTTGTTATCTCCAATCCTATCCGACTTGGAATGGTCGACTTGATGTTATACTTGAAACTGAATTGGGTAATGTATGATCGGTGTTTTCGGTAATGTCAAGGTGAATTTAGAATCTTTGTGTGTTCAACTTGGGAGGGTGTCAATTGTGCAGTCTCAAAGCAAAACAAGCTGCGGTCTGTTTGACAAAAATATGAAGGGGCACTAGATGTAGGATAACATGACATCACTAAGGATTTCTTCAATGACCTTCCCAATACAATTTATGAGCGACCAACGAAGTGTGTTGTAAGGATTGTGCTGACTTGCATCTGTCAATAGATTTACACTAATTGGCTACCCTGCGGAATAAAATGCGGCTAATGCAGCGTACCGTTTCATTCCTTCCACGCCTCATGACCGCCATGTCACCGGAACAACAAACGGTTAATAACGTAAAAATTGAAAAAGGGTGCATATTTGTCTTTGATTTGGATTATTACGATGAGTACAATGATGTTTCCGAAGCCTACAATTTTGTTGCCTTAGGGCGCGGTTACGGCCAACGATAGTGAGCGAGTGCTCTAGTCCGCGCTATTCCGTGCGAGTGCACTAGTAATTTAAAAATCGTGGACGATTGTTCACGCTATTTCAAGCTAATAAACTTCAAAATCAAATGAGTTTTGATACACAAAATGACAAGAGCGGACTAGCGTGGACTAAAGCGGCCAAGCTTGGATTACCGTGGACTAGCGCGAATGCAAAAAGCGTGATCTACACCATTTTAGATTAAATAGCGGCAACGCTTATTAGCGTTGGCTTGAGTGTGTTGCTTATTACAAATCCGCATCTATATAGTTCCTGATTCTGTTGACGATAACACGGACCGAAGAAAAGACACAGTACTTCGTCCTCCTGTCCAGACCACCCATTGTATTTCCTGGATGTCAGTAATGTCTGCTTTGTATGTAAGTTTGGTTTAACTTTTTCTGTTCAGCGTCCGTTTTAACATTCCTGATGTCTTTGTTTTTTTTTTTTAGCTTAATAGAAAACAATTGAATCACATTCCAGGGCATATTTCGCATTAATGGTTAGTTAACCCATAGAACAAACTCCCACCTCGCCAGTTCCAATTTATTAGATATCCCTAGTACGAGGCACAGTAACTATACTCCACGAGTTCGATAACTCTCGTACCTTTTGGCCACTCTGTTCAAGGATCCTGACTAACTAATGGAATTCCTAGATCTTTTATCCGAATATGTCACAGCAACCCACCTTGTTGTTAACATTTTCCAGTCTGAGACTTTGGCACCACCGTTGAATCAATCTCATGATTTCTTTCGCTGCCGTATGGAGAGAAAGAAATGGCTTTCCCCCTGCTCTCACGATTAGAGATGATGTTAATTAAATTTTAAAGCCAAAAGCTATTTGTAACATACCCCCTCCTGTTTATGCAAAAAGTTCAACCGCACTACACTCACCACTGCATTACGACGATACCTTGTGTAATAAATAAATGTTATCCCCGTCATAGACAAGTTGTAGGCACTCCCTCCAATAATGCAATGATGTACAAATGAATTGAAAAAAGTATTAATTTTCCAAATTTGGATACAAAAAACATTCCTCACAGAAGTCATTTGAAAAGACCTCCAACAATAACCGACTTGGCAAATAGTTTGAATTGAATACCCAGACATAAAGCACTCCATCAGGCCACAAATGGTTTTTATTTACTTGCCATGGTCGTTCAATATTTACTCAAATAAGTTGCCCCTATCATACCCAAGCATCGTGATCAAGTAAACAGCACCGCATCGACAAACCCAGAACCAGACCGCACCAACTATAGAGAGAAACTGCAAACAGCGTTCCCACTTTGGTGTATTTTGCTGTTGAATTTTATTTATGTTGTACAATGGTTCGGTGTTTTTCGAAACGTTGTCAATTGTTACAAAAGTGTTAATATACAGAAATTGTCCAAAATCCATTAAAAATACCACAAGAGCCCCATATTTTCAAGTTGTCCGAAGGAGTATTATTAGGCTTCTTCGCGTATTATATTGTTTTTACTAATTCTTTAGGATTTTTAGTCATTTTTTACTTATGAGGAAAAACCAGTAAAATAATTCGCAGAAATGTCTGTTGGTGAAAATCAGTTATCTGTCAGTTGGTATCAGAAAGTGTCAAATCGTTTGTTTTGACATGTGATTTATGTCATTTGATCTATAAAAAGCTAACTAAGGCAACAAGAAATTCTATTTAACCGCGTTCCAGTACTTTTTCTATCTCTCCGTAAATTTCTATCTCTCCGAGAGAATGTACCCTTAAAGGCTGAATTATAATAGAAGATGGTTGCGGACGACCACTTAACTATGCGGACACATGCAATTTGTACTGTACGACCGTAATAACTTTTAGCTTCGATTCGTTCACTTTTGCTCACTTGCGAAAAATCGAATTCATTCGCTCTTTCTCTTTCTTTTGGTCTTTCATACAAAAATTTGTAATTTTACTTCAACAGCTGTGTACAGTTAAATTTGTAAGTTGTAAGATGTAAGATTTTTTTAAAAAAGAATTAGAAAATTTCTCTTCTAGGTAACATTGGGTTTCCACGATATCCATAACAAGGAACGGTCAATCAAATTGATCACATTGCGACAAGAGATACGCATCCATTTCGGGGCTAACATTAACTCGGGCCACTATCTTGTTGCAGACAAGGTAAGAATGTGGCTATCCATCACGCTACAACAAAACAGAAATGCTGTCAAAAATATGTCGAAAAACTGCATTGCAAGAGACCGCCAAGGCCTCCGCAGAACATGTATTCCATAACCACTCGATTAACACCATACCACCAGCATCGAACAAGAACAAATCTGTTAGATCAGCCGCAACTGGTGTGCTATGTTTCTCGCGTCCACCAGCAAGAAACCCCTGGTTTGATCAGAAATGCCGACAGATGATCGCAGCCCAGAACAAAGTCTACAGAAAGAGGTAAAAAGAGCAAAAAAGCGTGCGATCGAGGATATAGAGAGGTGACACATAAGGAACAATGTTCGCAAGTTTAGTTAAAATGTAAAAAGGATACAAGGCTCAAACAGTTGAGACACAGTCGATACTGAGGGATATGGTAAAACCACTGATGCAGACTGTTAAACGGCGATGACGAACAGGTTACCACCGTCAGGTAGAACGAACCATTCAATATTGGCGACGACAACGAAAACTACCCACCGACCGACCTAAGTAAAGTGAGAATAGCGATATCTAATCCTAAGTTTAACAAGGCTGTTAAAGTTGGCGAAGTAAGTAACACTCAACAACTCATAAGCCGAATTTGGTCGGATGAAAATATGTCTCAAGCATGTAACCTCAGGATCGTTTGCCCCTGCTCCACAAAAATGGAGACCCTCTGAACTGCGGCAACTTCAGAGGCATCAGTTTCCTCCACATCCCCTACAAGATCCTATCTGCCGTAATATGTGAACGCCTGACAACAACCTTTATCAGTGTAGTTTTAGGCCAAGAATGTCCACACCTGATCAAATCTACATACTTCGGCAGATCCCGAAAAAAAAACCCTAGAAGTCCAAAGCAATACTCACCACCTATTCATCGATTTCAAAGCCACATACGACAGCATTTATAAAGAGGAACTATACAGTGCCATGTCCAGTTATGGTATACCGCCCAAAACTGGTCCGTCAGTGCAGGATGGCAAGCAATGGCGAACTCTCGCGTTCGATACCAAAAAAGGATTTAGGCAATGCGACGTACTGTCATGTGACTTCTTTCACATCATTGTTCAGTAAAATGAAGGTAGCGGCAAAATTGGGTTAAGCAGTAAATGATGGTAAAACGAAGTATATGCTTTCAACACGAAAGGACACAAAACATTGACGGATTGGCCAAAACTTCATCATTGATAGTTGTTACTTTCAGGTAGTACACGACTTTATCTACCTCGAGTTCGCTATTAACTCTGACAACAACATCTCGTCAGAAATTAAACGAAGAATAACTCTTGCCAACCCTTTTTCTTTATCGATTTCAAAGCCCCATATGACGTCATTTATAGAGACAAACTATACAGAGGCATGTCTAGTTTTGGTATTCCGCCCAAACTCGTCCGTTTGTGTAGGATGGCGATGGAGAATTCTCGCTGTTCCATCAGGGTCGAAAACGACCTCACCGACACATTTGATACCAAAAAAGGATTTAAACAAGGTGATGCGCTGTCATGTGATTTCTTCAATTTGACTCTTGAGAGGATTCTGCAAAACTCTTGAGCCAATACCAGAGGGGCAATTTTCTAAAAATCGTCGCAACTACTAGCATACGCCGACGATATTGATATCATCGGTAGGACTCAACGTGATGTCAAAGCAACGTTTGGTATAGAGAAGGAACCGGCAAAAAATGGGTTTAGCAGTAAATGAGAGCAATACGAAGCATATGCTGTCAGCACGAAAGGACACACAACATCGACGAGTTAGACAGAACGTCACCATTGACAGAAGTAACTTTGAGGTAGTATGGGACTTTGTTTATCTCGACTCTGCTTTTAACTCTGACAACAACATCTCGTCAGAAATTAAACGAAGAATTACTCTTTCCAACCGCTGTGTCTTCGGGCTAAGAAGGCAATCCAGTAGTAAAGCCCACACTCGAACTACTAAGGAGATCCTATACAAGACCCTGATTATCCCAGTCCTGCTCTACGGCGCTGAAGCATGGACCGTTTCAAAAGCGGATGAAGAAGTCCTTGGTCGATTCGAGAGGAAATTTTTTTGAAAAATCTTCGGTCCCGTTTGCGTTGACGGGCTTTGGAGACGAAGATTCAAACAAGAACTATACGAACTGTACAGCGACATGCCCCTGGTCAAAAAAAACTCCGCATTGGAAGTTTAAGATGGCTAGGATATGTAGAACTAATGTACACTAATACTCCGCCTCGCAGAGTCTTCGATTCCCAGCCAGACGTCGGACGCAGTAGAGGAAGACCTCGCCTTAAGTGGCGCGCACAAGTAGAAACCGACCTCAACCAACTTGGAGTGCGCAACTGTAGGCAGTTAGCTAAGGACCGGTCTAATTGGAGAGGCATGTTGGTTGAGGCCCAGGTTCATTCCGGACTGTAGCGCCAATTAAGTAAGTAAGTATGTAACCCCTTTTCTTCGGGCTAAGAAGGAAATTTAGTAGTAAATCACACAAGTGAAATATAATTTCTAATGGACGATAAAGGATGTTTAACAATTTGTTAGTATTAACGTTGGTTTACCATCCGGATCAGGGTTTTTTTTTAAATTAATTCAAGTAACGCGTTTGTTAGGTCTTATCCGAAAATTGTATTCAACTCAAGAAGACACAAAAACAACGATTCGGTGCCGATCACCTAAATTGGGCATCGAAAGAGTCGAGCGGGCTTATTTTCCGGTTGAATTTGGTCTTACATCCGTATAAGATTGTGCTGACGTAAGAAGTGAAGCCCGAAGACCATAGACAACGCCGTTAGTTCGCGTAATTGGGAGCTGGAAATGTTGGCCAAAAGGTCATCTTCTGGTACGAGACCAATTTTTGCTCACGGCTATGTCAGAAAGCAAAGTGTAAAGTGTTTGACCAAACATCAATGTATCCACAAAAAAAAAAAACGTTTTGGTGCGGTTTATGCCATGAAGGCGGCATCATCGAACATTCTTTCTTTCAAAGTGAGTAACGAGACACCGTTGCATTCAATGGTCTCAGGTATAGACAGGTATAGTGCAATATTAACCGACTTTCCGTGGCTAGAGCTTTGGTTCCAACAAGAAGGCGTTTGCTCTATAAGTGCATCAGTGCTCGAAGTTATGAAGTAGAAATTTGGCGACTGAGTCATCTCAAGGGGTACGTACGTACGTTCATCAATTGAAGGCAGCAATGCGACTTGAATACGTGGACTAAAATAACAGCGCAGAACATAGCGCTGCACTGCCCTGTGAGCTAGACGACTTATTGATTTGTTAGTAGCACCAAAGTTTCAGCACAAGAATCATATTTCTTCGATGGGATTGATAGGGCTAGACTGGCACGCAACGAATAGTAAAGCTTTGAAGCTTGTCTACGACGTAATACAAAAATCACATTCACATACATGGTCAATCGAATCCACGTTTCACTCCAATATGTCGGTCGAATATGATAAACTGAATGGCAAACGGCAGCGCACAATCTTGTAGTGGATACTGATGGATCCATATCCTATGGATAGTTAAGGAAGGAGAAATTCGTTTATTTTCTCTGGGAAAAGGTTCAGTCTTTGGTCTGCGCTAACAAGCCAAACCATTTGGACTAGCTTGAGGCTAACATTCGAGAGCCTAGTTCTGGATTACCGTCGTACATTTTGGATCAAGTCAGAAAAAATTGGGCCGAAGCGACCTCTTGAACCTGAAGTGTCATTTGAAGCTAGAAACTAGAAATCTTAGCCTATTCCACACGTAATGGAATGAATGAAACTCCAAAATAATGCCAGAATCAATGTTATATCTCCCACCGTTGTTTCTATACAACAATTTGGAGGTGTTTTAGCGAATTCTAATGAACAAGGCTGTCCATGTTCAGTCCAGTCTTCATTTCATAAATTATTGGTACAGAATTCTCCATCCATTCTGGTACAATAACATTCTTTTAAGGGGGACTACTCCTCAAACGCAAACAAAACAAACGAAAAAAAAAATGAAACAACAAATTTTTATTTGAATTTTGATTTACCTTTCAATCCGGAGACAAGGACACGCCAGGGGTACTTATGACTGTACGACGCTAGGTTACCCCGAATTATGATGTATGGCATTTGAGATTATTTCGTAATGCCGTTACAAAGGTTTCTTTCTCCCGCACCACACTCGACCACAATCTCTTGACTAGAAACCGAAAATTTGTTCGTTTTTCTTAAAAACGTTACAACGAGATACATGTACAGAGGAAGAGATGTGTCAGTGTCACTATGTTAAACAGAAAAATTGGAAAAAATATTTTTTTTTTGGTTTTCTTTACTCTGGAAATTTTCTTTACAGAGATGCAGTTGAACTCAAGAAATTACAATCTACTGTGGGGAAATTAATACAACATGGATGTGTGATAAGGAAAACTAAAAAAAAAAAAACTCAACTCAGCGCAAGTTAAAATTAGAAACTGAAATGATTTCACACACATCGTGCTATTGGATAGTGTGGTTGTTGTTGTTTGTCTCGCTCTTTCCGTTGCGGACAGGTGGGTTGTGTTTTGTGTAAGGTGAGGCGATGGATGGAGAGCTGGGGAATTCATAGGTAACCGGAGGTAGGTGATGGTGACGTGACTATGGCCACTGGCGACGTGAACGCGACACTACGACATGAGATGAAGTGAATTAAAATAATAACAACGGCAAAACGAAAAAGGCGCCTTAAGCTTGATACTTTGCGTGTTTTGAAATGTGGGGAGTGTAACACAGAAGTGTAAATCAAAAAGCCAATACAGTGGGGTCACGAAGGTGCAGTGAAATGCTAAAAAAAATTAACGAGTGACCTCATAGAGGAGATAAGAGTTTTTAGGTTTCATGATTTGGAGCCATATTAGGTTCTGGGAGTAAGTTGGCTAGTGGTAAGAGTAGAGCCAAGCCTATTATTTCAATGACTACACGATTTTTTGTTTGAAACCCGGGCTAACTTACATCGTGATCATTAGAAGGGTCCACAACCCGGGTAGGATGCGACTATGGTACTGTGAGGAATAGCTTTTAAATACATTTGTGATGTGCAAATAACCAAAGAGGAGACTCTAATGACCGGTTTCACAGTGAGAGCTTAAGCCTTGGAGTTCAATCTACGGTTTAAGCTGTGGGAGGAATAGACTTTAAATACCTTTTGGGTGAGAAACTTACCAAAAACGGGTCTCTAAGAGTACGTAGACTAAACTAACAGCGCAGAACAGAGCGCTGCACTGCCATATGAGCTGGACGACTTCTTGACTTGTTAGTATCACCACAGTTTCAGCACAAGAATCATATTTCTTCGATGTGATTGATAAGTCGATACGTCGCAAAACAAAAATCATGCACATCAGTCCACGTTTCACTCTATATATCGATCGCATAAGATAAACTGAAAGGCCAACGGCAGCGATCAATCTCGTTGAATGATAATGATACCTCCATGTCCTATATATCCACATCCAGTAACTTGGAAAACATCCAACTGTGTGGGTATTTTGCATCGCAGTGGTAATAACCGTATACTGGTCTCATCCAGCTGGATTTGACTTGCAAAACTTACAAACGCGAGCGCTGATAACAAAGCGAAAAACAGCGGAATATACATAGCCTGGTCACAATGACTGGCCAGGAATATTTGTTTTCAGGTGAACACATGGTCTTGCTCCTACAGATTGGGATCATTGCTTTGGGCTAACTCACAAAAGTTGTTGAGTGAACTAATAGCCTCTGAAAGGACTGATTTTATTGTTAAATACCATGCTAAACGAAAAAAAGGACGACAGCATTCGTATCTGCACCTGGAGTAATAGAACATTAAACAGAAGAGGTACAGGCAAACAACTAGCGGAAGCCCTAATCTGCTACAAAGGAGACATCCCTCCCTTCCAGGAAAAACGATTGAATGGGCCGTCAAAACAGAGGATAGTAAACTGTGAGATCTTCTACGAACCGTAGTCGCAGACAGTGACTATTCTTACTTACTTACTTAAGTGCCGCCACAGTTCGGAATGAACCTGGGCCTCGACCAACATGCCTCTATAATTAGCCCGGTCCTTAGCTAAGTGCCTCCAGTTGCGTACTTCAAGTTGGTTGAGGTCGGTTTCTACTTGTGCGCTCCACTTAAGTCGAGGTCTTCCTTTACTGCATCCCGGCTCTGCGAGCCGGAGTATTGGTCTCCATTCGTTTTACATGCTACATGTCCTAGCCATCATAAAGTTCCAATACCAGGGCATGGACAGCGACTATTCGGATGTACGTTTGTTTTAAGTGTTCGACTTGGGCAAGAGCAATTCACCGTCAATATATGCGCTCACGCTGTGATGGATGTTGCATGAATGCTTCTACGAGCTCCTTGACAAAACTTATGACAGAAGTACGATGTACAAATCGGGCTGAGAGATTTTAACGCAAAGATAGGAAGTGGGGCCATCTTAAGCAGTATTGTCTGAAGACACAGCTTAGACAACACTACGCCTGGCAACAGACTTAGGTAAATTGACTTCAATTGGCTGCGGAGCCCACTATACCTACCACAAGCACAAGATTGACCTCGATATCCATAATAAGACGCGGCGGTCTCCAGATCAATGAACGGCCAATCAAATTGATCACATTGCGATGGACAAGAGGCACGCTTCTAGAATTTTGAATGGCCGAATATTCCTAGAGGCTAACATTGAGTCGAACCACTAACTGTTGGAGTCAAGGTAAGAAAGCGGATATCGACCACGATACAACGAATCAGAAATACTGTGAACAAATTTAATGTCGAAAGACTGCATTCGAAAAGGCCGGCAAGTCCTTTACAGAACCCCATTCCCTTAATCTCTCTATTAACATCACACCACCAGCATCTACTGTCGAAGAACAACGACGAATCAGCAGCAACAGAAGTGGTTTAGGTTTACTGGTTTCATGCCAGGAAAATCCACAACTGATCAAATTTTCACACTTCGGCAGATACTGAAAAAAAAAACACAAGTAGTCCAAATCGATATCAACTTCCTATGCATCGATTTCAAAGCCACATGCGACAGCATTTATAGAGACGAACTATACAGAGCCAATTCTAGTTTTGGTATACCGCCCAAACTCGTCCGTTTGTGTCGGATGATGATAAAGAATTCTCGCTGATCCATCAGGGCTGGTACGACCTCACCGAAACATTCGATATAAAAAAGGATTTAGGCAAGGCGATGCACTGTCATTGTGCCAAACTCCCAAGCCAATGCCAGAGGCACAATCTTCCATAAATCACTGCAACCACTAGCATATGCCGACTATACAAACACCATCAGTCGGACTCAACGTTAAGTCACAGCCACGATTGCTTGTATATAGAAGGAAGTGGCAAAAATGGGTTTGACAGTAAATGCTGTCGACAAGAACACAACATCGACGAGTTGGACAGAACGTTTCCGTTGACAGATATAACTTTGAGGTAGTAAACGACTAACTTCACTCTGACAACGACATCTCGTCTGAAATCGAACGAAGAAATAACTCTTGCCCAACGCTGTTCCTTCGGGCTAAGAATACAAATTAAGTGGTAAACCCCTCACTCGAATTACTAAGGAAATCCCATAGAAGACTCTGATCATCCCATTCCTGCTTTACGGCACGGAAACATGAAGCGTTTGTGGACGACATAGATTCAAACAAAAACGTTACGAGTTGTACAGCGACATAAAAATTTCGCATGTAGAGCGAACGGACAACCAAACTCGTCTTTGATTCCCAGCTAGACGCGAAGTAGAGGGAGACCCCGCCTTAAGTGGGGCGCACAAGTTAGAACCGACCTCAACCAACCTGAAGTGCACAACTGGACGTAGGTAGGTACGAATGGGATAATTGTAGAGGTATGCCGTTTAGATACCGAGGTTCATCCTGAAGTGTAGCGGCGCTTAAATAAGTTAATGATTGTTTGATTCTTGCAGAAGAATTTAAAACAAGGATCTCGTACTTAATACACTGGATACCAGGTCATTAAACCAACAATAAATGGCAGTTATTATGAAAAAGCTTTAAAACGCAGCAGGAGTAACTTAGCCTAAACAGTTAAGAAGTTTAAACATCCTATAGAAGGTAATTCACATCGCAACAGGGTCAGGTGGATGTGTCTTGTCGGATGATTCTACGAATCCCGTCAATAAGACAGTATCAACCGACATTACCATAAATCACCGGAAGATAGAAAGGCCGGAAGACACAAATGGAAATTGCCATGTTTAGATTGGTTTCAGTCAAGAAAACGATACTTTGCGAAGTCGAACGGATTAATTATGAACGCGGGCTTTAAAGGATTAAGCAACGGATAGATAGTTATGGTTTCTTCCCCAATAACAAATGTCCTGATTTTTTGTCTATGCAAAATGGTAACTTTTCGTCGGCTAGAACAAATGAACACAAAACAACCGATTCCACAATTACATTTTGTTGTATGTGGTCCGACTTTAAGGCCCACTTTTTACTTTCCAATCACACTCCTATTTTGTCATTTCTAAAATTGTAACAAAAAAGTCCTGGAATGGACAAGTGACACAACAACAGAAGCGCAAAACCCCCTTCTCCAAAATAGACACATTCCATCAATTACTCGAAACGAGTTACAACCATGTAAGACCATAAATCCAATAATGGGCCCCCAATACCCACTTCAGTGTCCAAATAATTACTCCAATCACCCCCTACCTAGTGTCCACCAGTTCGAGGAGACATGGTGGTTTTGTCATATGTAGCCGTACACCTTTGAAGTAAAGCAAGCTGCCGACTAAAAACAAACAAAAATACCCTGAACAACGACTACCGCTGGTAAACCATTAGTATCTTCCAA
Source organism: Rhingia rostrata (assembly GCA_949824845.1). Classification (NCBI taxonomy): domain Eukaryota; kingdom Metazoa; phylum Arthropoda; class Insecta; order Diptera; family Syrphidae; genus Rhingia; species Rhingia rostrata. The sequence continues at coordinate 24,752,256 of OX463755.1, read as the reverse complement.
TATGTGGGTGCTGGTGTCAATAATTGTATCCCAGTCAAACACTGCGGCATGGTATAATAACAAAAACATTAAAACAACACCAAAGGAGACACCCTAAGGGCCAGGTGAGGAGGAAAACAAAATAAAAAGGTCAATCAAGGTGGTTTCTACTTACTAACTGTGGGGCTGCGTGCTAAGGTTTACTACAAAAGCGCAAAATGACATCATTCCCTGGGAGTGTATGCGAAAAGAAATAAAATTTTGAAGAAAAAAAATCGAACTAAACCGTGCTAATGTAATAAGTGGTGTAACATGACCCATTAAAAATAAAATTTGCAATAAAAGCAGCACAAAACTAAACGATAATTGATATCTGGACCGATGACTGGAAGGGTCTGCGCCGCCACCCTAGCGAGTGCTGCTGCTAATTTGTAGAACGTAGAAACTTACCTCGAAAATTATGAAATGTTGGGATGAATTACACTTTTTTTCACAAGTGAAAACAATTAAGATAAGGATTACTAAGATACCGCAGAGAGAATTTTAAACCGATCAAGTGTTTTCTGAGGCGTATTTCGTTTTGAAATGGCACACTACGAGAATTCTGTCCACAAATGATTTTTGCACGACTAAAAAAATAATAAAATCATTTCAGCAGTACAGTTCGGATGGACATTTTGACAGCTCATAGAGAAATATTATGGGTACGGTTGCATTGGGAATATTTTTTATAGGAAGTTTAATCGAAGGAATACCGTCGTAAGATTAACCTGAGCGAAAAATTGTAGGGCCCAGCTATAGCTATCAATAAGAACCATCATTGGAAAACCAATTTTTTGCTTCTTGCGGCTTTTTTTATAAATTCAATCATTGGCGACTTGGTGTCAAAACAAAGCTCATGCATTTTAGAACATGAGTATCCATGATTTCTATGAAGTAATGATTGCCATTCCACCGATGAAATGAAACGAAGTTTTACATTAAATATTATAAGAAGCTATGCGGGTGACATTTCAATTCCGCCATGTGTTGTGTTCCAATGAAGTTGTTCAATGATAGCTGTAATTAAGCCCTAAGGCCTGGTTTTTCAGATCATCCTTGTTTCGGTATTAAACTCGAGCTAGCTCGATAAAGTAGTTTTTCGGTCATTTTAAGTCCAGGGTTAACTTCGAGTTAAATAAGCAAGTTTGTTGAGTTAACCATGGGACGAAATGATTAGATGTTTTGGATAGATGATAAAATACCAAACATACAATTATTTTTAATTGCATTTGTGGGGACATTTTATCAAATTTTATGAAACTAATGACGTATACAATATATTCATATGCATTCGAAACTGTTTAAAACATTGAGATTGACTGTTTAAAGAAGAAAAGACTTGTAAGATCGCGACAAAAACCAAACCGAAAATAAACCAAACAACTGATAACATTTCGATAATTTTTTGATAGCAAAATTGATAAATCATAAGTGCAACCAAATGAAATCACCAAAAACGGAGTCAAATTTAATCATGCACTGAAAAACTGCTTTATGAGTTAACTCTGAATTAAATTTACTCCGGGGTAAGTTAACTCTGGCATAACTCAGAGTTAACTCAGCAGTTCAGCACTGAAAAGTCGGTCATATGTTTACGCTTCATAAACGCTTATGCCCGAGACACATGTGCAATGATTCTGGTTACAGTGCGGTAAGCAAGACACATGAGCAGAATTTTCTTTTAACATACATGTAGTGCAGAGGCAGTGGTGACACCTGGCTCCCGTCTTTCCGTTCTCGATCATTTTTTTCAGCTTAGCAAAAATGCTTGATGTATTTGAGTGACTGATAAAATGGCAAAATAAAAGAGGTAATGATGCAACGCCCGAAAGTCGTCGTTAACGTTGTTGTAAGCGAACTAAGCTTACGATGTTGTAAATGAACTGTCAAAATTTGTATGCGAAATCTCTTGCAACAGGAAGTGCTGTGTACATTGAGCTGGTTAATATTAAAAAAAAATATCAAAATTATGCTGAATTGACTGGTTTACCACATTTTTTAGTGATGCAGTTTTAGGTGCGTTCATAAAATGTTGTCGTAAACTTACAGTTTTTCGCACGCTGTACGCTTACGATATTGCATCAATATTCCTACGCCCGGTTTTTTAGTACTGAGTTAGCCCAGTGTTAACTAATGGCGTTTTCCATTGGTAAATCTGGATTTTGGCCTGAAATTCGATATTTTTTGTTACCAATGGAACGCGATTTCAGATAGATTTTTTTCTGTGGTTGTATTGTAGTAATTTCGTGTCTGTGAACTTAGTGTAGCTATAGCTGTCAAGTTTCCAGTGACACATACGCTATGGTTTTAATGGTTAATAATAGTTGAATTTTCGTCTCCACGGGACCGAAGATTATTCGAAGACCTTTTCTCTCAAATCGACCAAGGATTTCTTCATCCATGCTTTAGTACCGTAGAACAGGACTGGGATGATCAGGGTTTTATATCAGATCTCCTTAGTAGTTCGAGTGATGGCTTTACTACTAAATTGCATCCTTAGCCCGAAGAAACAGCGGTTAGCAAGAGTAATTTTTCGTTTAATTTTTGACGAGATGTTGTTGTCAGAGTTAATAGCGGAGTTATATCTGTCAATGGTGACGTTCTGTTTAATTCGTCGGTGTTGTGTGTCCTTTCGTGTTGACAGCATATTCAGGGTGTCCATTCATCAACAAGACGGTGCCACATCAGCTCTTTCCACAACAAGTTATTTCAAGAAATGGTGACGTTGATTGGCCTCTACGGTCGCCTGATTTGACTGCTCCGGACTTCTTTTTGTGGGGATATCTGAAAACCAAAAACTCTTTAGCAACTCAAACCAAATATTCGTGAAGAAATTAATGAAATGACGCGTGAAATGTGTGAGAATGTAATGAAAAAATGTGCTCAAAAGGGCTCACATTTGTGAAACTAACAGAGGCGGACATTTACATGATATTGTCTTCCATACATAATTGCCGACATTAAACAAAACATTTATCAATATAAGATCCATTCTCTTTCATTTATTTAAGAATTGTAAACAAACAAAGTAGTATACCTTCCCGGCGGACACCCTGTATATTATAAAATTTTAGAAACATAACTGTAGTCATGAGATTTTTTACCAGAAAAACATTACATTTTTCCGAGCTTTGGAACATTCAATTGTAATAGATTTCGCTCTTTTGGTAATTTATTTGACACAAACCCTGTATAACTATTATGGATGCGGAAATATTTTATGAATGCGAATTTGTGCTACCGTGAATAAAGGTTTAGTGAATTCTAATTGAACACTCTCAAATTTGATATAGGTATAGACAATCCCCTTATACATTAGAATTCACTAAACCGTTCAAAATGTAAGGCCCAAAAACCGGCGACACAGACATGTAGATACGAGAGTATATCTATCGAAATTAATCAAAAAGGCCTCCCTTCCCTTACCACCGACCACCATGCCGTCATACATATAATATGGCTGTCAGATTGGCGTTTTCGCAAAGTACTCTATTGAATTTTGCCGCAAGCAAAAAATTGAGTGTCGATAAAATTGTTTTAAAAATTTTAAGTCTGGATCATCGAAATGCAACGTCACCTTAATTCCCATAAATTTTAACTGCCCAATCAAATCGCACCAAATCTGACATTTCACTTTCATATTATCAGTCAATCAAACTGACTTCAGAAATAACAAAAATTTTGTTTATCTCGCATTTTTCTTTACCAAAAAAAAATATTTATTCTTGCGGGTAATCACCCCAAAAATAGATGTCTCTTTTCGGTTTGCTTGTGTAGCTTTTAGCTTGTTGCTTGTGCGTTGGCTAGGTGCAAATTCAGCACTACGAAGCAAATTTCGAGCGTTCGTTTTATTTTTTCCGCGGCGGATATACCAGCACGTATACTTATGTAAATTTTCCAAAACTGAATTCTGTTGCTTGCATAAATTATTTTCGTACACAATTTCTCATCATTGTTAGTGAATTTATGCGCCTCCAGGTGCTACGCGTGCGTTTCAGTTGACGTGGTTATATGAGATTTCCGCCCCTTCTCTGTAATTGTGAACAATAAATTCATCGGAGCAATATGGATAAATCAAACTTACTTATGCTCCTGCTAGTCATAACTCTGACGAGTATTGGCTGCAGTTATGCGGCAACAACGCACAAACATGAGAAGCACACGAGCAAGGAGCGATTGAAAGACGGCGTTTATAGTCCTAGAGATGTCCATCACAATGATGACGTTGAACATCATGTAGAATTTGATCATGAGGCGATTATTGGTAAGTGATTGTGGTAGACAGGTCCATCATGATCGAGTTTGTATTGCTGTTTTGTTTTATTTGCTTAGGTAATGTTAAAGAGGCCCAGGAATATGACAACCTCTCACCGGAGGAGTCCAAAAGAAGGCTGACAATCCTAATCAAACTTATGGACAGAAATTCGGATCAGTTTGTTGATAGGCATGAGCTTAAAGCATGGATTTTAAGGTCTTTTAAGTGAGTTTATGTTGTTGATTAATGCTTCCTTGACAATTTTAACATATGGACGTACTAATGGGTCGTGAGATAAAGCGCTTATCTATACGGCAAATGTAAGTGTGTTGTGTCTGTTGCTAACAATATTTAGCAAGATATTGTAATGTTGTTGTTGTTTGTTTTTTTTTGGCCCTTATTTATTTTTTTGTGATTTATGTTTACAAAATAACACTAAGGCGCACGTATATTGAAGTGACCCCAGGCTATGAAGTTGGGCTTTCACGATTTCTCAACTTTCTGCTTTTCTTTTTCCTCAAAAGAAAGGGGTGATTAATAATTCTGTAACTTTCCCTACGGTCTGTCTGTGGGCTTGTCCTATTCTTTCCACGATATACCGACATAGCTTTCCCAAGTTACCACACTGTTGTGAGTCAAGCTTTGCAGTGATGTTATCTTTGATGCAGGAGACGTTGCTCGGCTTAGCCTGTTGTCTTCATTGTTGCGCAAAATATCCTAATACATACTCTACAAGCATCAGATCCTTTGAACGTCTCTACCTAGACAGCCTTCTATCCTCTTCGATCTCGGGCACGCTGCTTTCAGTTATTGAGTCCAAGCACTCTGACATTCGCGGTTATGTCGGAGGCTCGGTCTTCCACGTCGCCTCGTACCTGTAGTCTGTGATTCAAAGATTTTCTTGTCTGAAGCGTTACTGCACCCAACCAATTCAACTGTTTTTCCCTTCTGTACTACATCCACTTATTGGAACATCTTAAAACAGCCGCGGTTGTTTTTTCGCATTCACTTGTCTTCCACGCATACAGGATCGATATATAACATTTCATCAGCTTTCCTGCTTCTCCAGCATAATCTGGAATACGTAAAGCAATCATTTGGACCTTCGAATTCAGAGTTTGGATCCAATTTGTTTCCCTAAACCGAGGTAGCATCGGTTTCCTAGGATCAGTCGTCGTCGTATCTTTACAAAGACGTCATTCGTGGTCTTGATATTGAATCCGAGCTAGATGAACTCTGTAGCATCCTCAAAGTTGTTGCTATCACCAGTGACATCCTATGCCAAGATGGTGTTTCAGCAGTAATTTGTTCGTGGATAGCCTATTCTTTGTCGTATACAAGAGCAACAAGTTTCGCCTCTTAATCATTCGCCGTTAATGCTTCTACAACGCGACGATTGGTGTGACCAATGATTTCGATATCTTTTGCGTATCCCAGTAGCTGGAAGGATTCGTTGCCTTCCACATTAATTTTAGCGCTATTGCGCTACGCATTATCAGTTCCAGCACGAGGTTGAAGAAATCGCATGAAATCGCATTTGCTTGTTGGAATCCGGTATAAGTTTCAAAATGTTCAGATATGCTGTTTCCAAACAACTTTTCCAGATCTAGGTAACACCGCTGTATTCCTCCATCGCTCTATTCATCTTTAGGCGATCATACGCGGCCTTAAAGTCGATGAAAAGCTGATGTGTCTTGACTTAAAATTCGTTGGTCTTTCCAAGGATTTTCGTTGATGAGAAAATCTGGTATGTGGTCGATGGCGGGTCAGAAGCCGCACTGATACGTGCCGATTGTGAGCTGCAGAAAGGCTGTGTACGTTCACACAGTACGGTGGATAGCAGGGATATGCGTCGGTAATGGTACAAGTCATTGGACCTTCGTTTTGTAGATGTAAATATGCAGGTGATATTCCAGTCATGCTCTCATCCAACCAGACTTGGTTGATGGCTCAGGCACATTTCTATATCAATTTGAAGAGTATTTGAAGAGTTCAGCTAGTTGCCTTGTTGTTCTTCATCTTTTGATGGCTGCGCTAACTTCTTAAATATTGGGATGATAATGTCTTGGCCTATCACTTTCGAAAATACGTCCATTAAGCAGCTGCTGGAGCTGCTGTGTTCAGGCAGACATTTTTTTGCGGTCAAATCCCCTATGAGTTATTGCAGACTCCATGGAAGATTATGTATACATGGCTAAAAAAACCCAATTCTGTCTGTTCCGCCTGTCAAAGCATTCCTACATAAGGCAGGTATTGACATCATTGGTTTTCCTTTTGTGGTCCGTGCGATGAACTGCCGCGCAGAAGGTCTGTGTTCGATTCCCAGCCATTACAACACCTAAAACACTTTTCACTGGCCCTCCTCTCGTTATAATCGGACAAATCATCCGAGTTGTATCAATTGTACTGAATTGCTTATCTCAACTTCGCCGTTCGGAGTCGGCATAAAAAAGTAGGTTCCATCATCGTGCAAGAAGTAGGTACACACGCACACATGAATGGTTGTGAGAAATCTTGGCCCTGGGTACAAACGAGCCTGTTGCGCCAAAAATTTGTTTTTTTGTTTTTGTTCCTGTTCTTCATTTTATTTGCAAACAATGCTACTGCCGGCATCCCATGCTTCATTTGTCGACAGCATAAACGATATGAGACTTGGTTGGCCTTTCTCGCTTCATTTTTTGGACATTCCAGCGGCAAGTGCTTCGTATATTTGACTTTACAATCACAATGAGCACAGAATGGGTTGATGATCCTAAACCTGTGTAGGTATTCTCGGAAGCTTCCGTTTCCCTTAATGAATTGGTTTAGGTAGACATATGCTTCACCGCGTTTTCTCTTGTTCCACTCTTCGAAGTTCGGCAGTAGTTTGTGCGTCCATTTTCTATTTGTGGTTGTATTGCATTGTCTTTGCCATCCCATATCAGCGGATTCTCTAATCAGAATTCTCTGCTTTCGCTATTGTATGCTTACACTGAGGTTTTTACCTCCACCCCGATAGGGACTCTTCCCGCTGTCACACTTATTGCATCCCCAGATACAGTCCTGTATGCACAGCATTCTCCAGGTGATGCTCTTTCGTGCACAGAGTTTATCCTTCTCATGAATGACTGAGTACATGTTGGCCATACCCATATGAGGCTGCGTACATAAGGATTGATTTGCTTACAGTTGCAAGCAAATTTCATATTGGGTGCCTTAGTCCTTCAATCTTCGGCATAAGCCTTGACATTCCGGCGACTGCTCGGCAACTTTCTCACTCGTGTGACTTAGGTGTTCTCTGAAGTTAAGCCTCTGGTCTAGGAAGACCCCTAAGAATTTTATTTAAAGCCTGACCCTGAATACATCTACGATTCCCTGCGCGTCACTGAGAGCCTGCGTTTCTACTTTGTACCCATTTGCCAGTTGTTTAGATTTTTTGTATTGTCGCTAGACTCTTAAATTTCTCTGTTCTGGGAGACTGCATGTTCTCTTTTTTCCTACGCAGGATTTCCTTTTTTCCCTTCTGAAGGGTCAGTTCGTATTTTATCCGTTGGCCTTTCGGCTCAACCTCCAACATTTCTGTTCAAGAAGCCTGACTAACACTTGAGATTCCTAAATGACATCTTATCCGAATATATCGAAGTATGTTTCCACCCTAACTGTGACATATAAGCCAATAAGATTAGAATGACAACCTAGCCTTTACAGCCTTGATTCCAAGGTGGGCCTATCCATAATCTCAGAGCCGAGCAAAGATGCCGACCAGAGGTCGTTCATTGCAAAAATATGTACTGTCCTGGTGCAAATTGGTAGTCATGTCAAGGAATGACACCCTTTAAGAAATGAGACCTACCACTTGTGCTCTGAAGGTCTTAGATGTTAACAGACACCTCAGATCAAAATCCGTCCCTACGAAATTGGATAACATTAGCCACCAAAATGCTCCCATTAGGAAGCATACCTCAAGCAGTCAAGCAGATGTATGTCAGGACGACACCAGAAACTTTTCAATGACTCAGGGGCTCCTGTTACCCGTGGTGCATGAGTTCAGCTTCCGGTGAAAGCGACCTCGCGATTGTGAGGTCACTTCCACATGGGCTTCTTATCGCCCGGGACTGGCAATCTCAATGTTTGCTCAATCCGGCCATCAACCGAAGAAGAAGGCTGAGAGCTAGACAGAGCAAACAGCCTGAAAAGAAATAAAATGGGGGGTTCCGGTGATACGGTCCGGCATTCCTCTGAGTAGTGTCGTATCAAACAGTAACAGATAACTGCTGATGCCTTCTTAGCTTTTCCAGTACGGATAATCTCCGAGTCAAGAGGTGGAGCAACACTTGGAAAACATCGGTGGTCCGGTCCGGCATGCCTCTGAGTAGAGCGAATTTTGCTTCTTTCTGACACTAACTTGACCGCATCATACCATATTGGTGTCCCAAAAAGTTGCAAAGGCAACAAATAGCCCGTACCAAGACCTGGTCAGTCATAAGTACTCGTATGGACCTTAGTTGATGCACATGTGAGAGAAAAGTCATCCTTTCGAGGATTGTTTTGCCCAGAAATTTGACCGTCATCTCAGGTATGTGACTGGTCCTTCCAATGATGATATGTCAGGGGCAAAAACTTTTATTTTAGTAGCATCATGATTGTCTTCTCCAACGTTACCAACCATTGCGCGCACTTTTTCTATGGCTTCATTCCCTTTAGATTCCAGCCACGCATCGGCGGGATGCGTGATCAATAAGGACAAGTAGGTCATCGGCAAATGCGCTACAATTGAATTTTTCCTTCCACTGCCGTCTTGGGAAATATGTGCCTTTGTCTCAGGACTACCCCTGCTCTCATCTGCTGCCGTCAAACACAGAGACTGAAACCCTATCTACGGTTAAGATACTAGACTCCAGGTTTCATATTATCATATTGACTACCATTGTATGTCAGCAAGACCGAGCTAAACAGATTTCTTAAGAAATCCCCTTAGTGTGTCACAATGGACTTCTATGGTCTAAGTGAACCATTTCACTACGACCCACTATAAACAAACAAACGCATCAGCACGAGTTCGTTGGTGGAATATGATTTCCCATACAATCTTCAGGCCAGTTGTTTGGTCTGGCAATCACGGACTCTTAACAAAAATAAGCCACGGATCTCTAAAGCATTCTAAGGAGCTACACCTCGCTTCAACGTTGTGTAATACGCCTACCAGTGTTGCTGAACTAATGTCTTAACTTGATTTGTTTTCACCAACGTTTGCCACCCCTAAAACTGCCCTTCTAACCAAGACACATCCCACTTTAATGCATACTTCCATTCCTCTCAATCTTAGAAAACTTTCCGAAGAAGAAGCATCCGACCGATTCGAAGAAATCGACACCAATGTGGATGATAAAATCACATGGAAGGAATACATGCTGGACGTATACTCAATGGAGGATGAAAATTTCCGCAAGGACTTGATCGAGTTCGATAGCTACGAAGAGGAACAGAAAATGATCAAAGACGACAAAGAAATGTTCCATGCGGCCGACATTAATCAGGACGGTGTCCTGTCGCTAGAGGAATTCGTCTTATTCCAAAATCCCGAGGAACATCCACAAATGCTGCCCATTGTTATGGAGCAGACAATGCGCGACAAAGACAAGAACAAGGATGGACAAATTGATTTCACAGAGTTCCTCGGTGGCTCGGCACAACACCACGATCAAGAGTGGTTGGTCACAGAGAAGGAACGATTTGATAAGGATTTCGATCCAAATCATGACGGTGTGCTGACAGGAAATGAAGTTCTCAACTGGATTGTGCCAAGCAACGATGATGTAGCTGGGGATGAAGTCGATCATTTGTTCGCCGCTGCTGATGACGATGGAGACGGAAGGCTGTCATACTTTGAGATACTAGAAAACTATGAGACATTTGTGGGCAGCGAGGCGACAGATTATGGCGATCATCTGCAGAATATTCACCGTTTGGAGGATGAATTGTAAAAGCGGACGTAAACCGAAAGCGACAGATTTCAGTTTTTCTCAATTTTTATTTGTTTGTCATTTTCTTTGAACTTCTTTCTCTCTCTCAATCTCTCTCTAGCCATTTAGTTAATTTTCTTAATTTTAACTTATTTTGCATTTGACTTGCCTGTACAATTTTGTGTCGATTTTATTTTACTAGTAAACGAATAGTATTAACGTGGCTTAGTTTTTCCTTTTCAAAAATTGCAGCCCCAGGTTATTCTGACACTTGAAGAGGGTCGGTTGGACAAGAAAGGTAGGTGTCTGTCGGAATACCCGATTACGCTTTTAAGGGAAACAAAATTGTTTCGATCTTACGAATTGCGAATAAGTCAGTTAGAAGAGTGACAAGTTGACAACAGTCTCAAGTACTCAATGCCTCAAAATTGGTTTCACTTATAGCTGCGCTTAAAAGGACAATCCGGAGGATTATCTAGCCAGATGAAGGAAAGTGAAGGAAACCTGTATTGGAAAGAGAACACACAGCCTCCCAGCCCAGGGAAATCGAGTGACAAGAAGAACATCCATCAATTCTACAAGAAAGCCATCAATTCTAAAGTAAAAATGAAGGCTCTACGAAAAAATAATGGTAACCTAGTCATAGAAGCTCTTGGCATTTTAGATGTATTCAGGCAGCATTTCCAGCAGCTTCTTAATGTTCATGTCGAGAGAATTACGCAGAATATTTATATCACCGGCAATGCATGTCAGACTGACAAGATCGATGACAACTGCAATGATAAGTTGTCATCGCTCTTGTCAGTCTGCACTCTTGTTTCATCGTGCTTCAGAGAGATCTTACCTCGCTTGAGTTAAATTAGCTTCGTTACTATTTCTATCTGCAAAAATTAATTTTTTCTTAAGTTATCTCTCGTTATTTAATATCAAAAACACTTTCTCCCAATCAGTTTTGGTCCTTCGAGCCGGGTTGAAGCAGAGTTCTTGCCCGAGTAACACACTCGAGTTACTTTTCAAGAAATGAATGCTACTGCTAAGTTAGCTAGTGCTAACCAACAAGTTCTTAAACCTCCGCTCTTTTTTTTCACATATTATGGCAGATTGCCGCAGTCGTGTACGGCAGATCTTGTAGGCGTTTTATGCATCTCAGAAGAAATACCAATGCTGGCATATAAATTAAGATACCTGAAATAAGAAGATTGGATTTGTCTTTCACCCAAGGCTTAACGTACCTCTCCTGTGAAAATTCAGAATGAGAGAGTTCACCATTGCATTTTTTTTTGGAAAGTTCAAGCTCAGATGAAAACGAAGCTTGGAGTCAAAGATTCTTCGCTCACAAAAAAAGTAACATCCTAAATGTCCCATTTTCCATGAATCGGGCGCATAAATGAGGCTGAATGTGACCGATGGCGTGGGTTCTATTGAGTGCCGCTGTGGTTTGTGGCTTGTTCGCATAGACCTGCGACTTCTGAAAATCCCACATGAAACAAATCTAAAGGAGTGTCAAAGTCGGTAGCCAGTTCATATCATTTCCACATGAAATGACCATTGCCTCGAATTGTCCGTGCAGAATTTCCAATGTGGAGTGAGCTGTGTGACACGTAGCACCGTCCTGTTAATACCTCTATCGTTGATGTCAATATCATAAATTTCAGTTCACATGAAGTTGTTAATCATCGACTTATAGCGCTCGCGGTGATAGTTTCATCAACGTCGTTCTCAAAGGAATATGGACCGGCGTACCCATCCACCCAGAAATAAGTCCCATCGGTGATATTTCGATGAAAATAAGGGTCAGTTCCCAACTGCTCCAGAGCCATTTAGCTAGCACACGTCATTGTCTATGGTCGTTTACCTATAGCTCCTGGTTCAGCTGAATTTAACCCGAGTGCACAATGTAAGATCACGACCCAAATTTCACAAAATGGTCTGCCAAAGGCCGAGTGTTTGAGAGCGATGCAAAATCAATTTTATTTATCTACCATACTGCGAATAGTGCTCTCTGGTGACTTGTCATAACAAACTGAATACATGACTGCCAATTTGATAGATCTAGCTCAACACGGCCGCTATCAGCTGTCAAAGTTCGGAAGTCCCTATGGAATACTTCGGGTATCTATCTCTCTCAAAAATTTCTCTTACCTACGATATGTAGGAAAACAATGAGATAATTTATATAGCGAGAACGGACAACGACGATGGTATGTGCACCTGAAATGTGGGAACAAGCGAGATGTGGTGCAAGCTACCTACTAGCGAAGCTCTGAACTGCTACAAAACAGACATTACTGGCATCAGAAAAATACGATTGGATAGGCCGGGCAAAAAGAGGATGAAAAACGAACAGAAATCTCGACTATTCGTATGCGAATTTGTTATAAGTGCCAGACTTAGGCAGGAAGTCTTATGTTTCCAAAACATTAGCGAACGCATTGTAACAATCCGAATCAAGGCCAAATTCGCCAACATAAGCTTTATGTGCGCTCACGGCCCAACGGAAGAAAAGGATGATATAGCTAGGGATTTCTTCTACGAGCTCCTTGACAAAACCTATGAGCGACTACCGAAGTACGTTGTTTAAATCATGCTGGGAGATTTTAACGCAAAGGTAGGCAGAAAAGACATTTTTAGCAGTATTATCGGAAAAGATAGCCACGACAACACGTCTGGTAAGGACTTAGGATATGGAAGAAGACTTCTGCAGACTGTTTAACGGCAATAACGACCTACATTCCGCTGTCAGGCAAAACGAACCAATCAATATTGGTAACGATAGCGAAAACTACCAACCACCTGACCTGAGTGGAGTGAGGATAGCAATATCAAAACTCAGCTAAATAAGGCTGTCGGAAATGACGGCCTTCCCGCCGAGCTTTATAAATCCGTCGGAGATGACTTGGTAAGTAAAATCCACCAACTCCTAAGCCAAATCTGATCGGAGGAAAGTATGCCTGAAGAATGGAACCTCAGCATCGTTTGCCCGATCCACAAAAAAGGATCTAAACTGCGCCAACTACAGAAGCATACGTCTCCTCAACATCGCCTACAATATCCTATCTGCCGTAATATGTGAACGCCTGCCCGATCGACCGATCAAATTATCAAATCGATACCCACCACCTATTCATCGATTTTAAAGCCGCATACGACAGCATATTGTAGAGACGAACTATACAGAGCCATGTCTAGTTTTGGTATACCGCCCAAACTCGTCCGTTTGTGTAGGATGACGATGGAGAATTCTCGCTGCTCCATCAGGGTCGGAAACGACCTCACCGACACATTCGATACCAAGAATGGATTTATTCAAGGAGGTGCGCTGTCATGTGACTTCTTTCATATGATTCTTGAGAGGATTGTGCAAGACTCCCTAGCCAACACCAGAGGCACATTTTCCAAAAATCGGTGCAACTATTAGCATACGATTACGATATTGACATCATTGGTAGGAATCAACGTGATGTCATGGCCACGTTTGCTAGTATAGAGAAGGAAGCGGAAAAATGGGTTAAGCAGTAAATGAGGGCAAGACAAAGTATATGCTGTCACCGGCTCGCAGTCTTTGATTCTTTGATGAGAGGAAGACCTCGCTTAAATGACGCGCACAAGTAGAAACCGACCTCAACCAACTTTGAGTGCGCAACCGGACTGTAGCGCCACTTAAGTAAGTAAGTAAGGGAGATGGCGGGAGTACTGATTCTTGGTAACCGTTTTCATTTGACTGACACTGATGCTGACCCGAAGTACTCTATTGGAAGATCATATACAAAGTCCTCTTATTTATTAAGGGCCGTCAGAATGCATATCTGTAGCTGACGCTTGTACCTGAGTCAGAAGAAGTTGATTGGAGGGCAACTTCATGCAAGAAATGTATCTCTCTTCTGACAGCGATATAAGTTACCAGCTACAGATAGATTTCATTAAAACTTATCTCAACGGTTGTAGATTTATAAAGTGAATAAGTAGATATGTATTTATACAGCCTTTATTCAGGTTCGCACAAATTCAAGGTTTATGCCCAATAAATAACCAAAAAGAGGGAAATGTATTACAATTAGCTGTTTCAGAGCTCGGCAGAGTTACCATGGGATAATTTGTATGGTTGTCTAAAATCTACAAGTAAGCCTTGAATTACGTAAAGGCTGATCCATTTCGAGGTTCCCAACTTTTTTAAAGAAAAAAACACAGAAAATTCAAATTCAATGGAGAATGTTTATTATCATTTGAAAGAACATTCTTTGGCAATTATTTTTTGAAGATTATGTCTATCAAATGTTGGCCGTTGCTACCTCGCAGATGGTCCATCCGTTGAGTCCAATTTTCGATCACTCGTTCGAGCATTTCGACTGGCGAATGACACGCGTGATGTTTTCCTCCAAGGCCTGAATCGAAGCGGGTTTGTCGGCATAAGCTTTTGACTTTACATATCCCTACAGGAAAAAGTCTAACGGTGTGATATCACACGATCTTGGTGGCCAATCGACCGGCCCAAAACTTGAAATTATGTGCTCGCCGAAATGTTCTCTCAAAAACAAAAAAAAAAAAAAATGCCTTGAAAACGTCGGATCTTCTTGGAACTTTTGAAGAGCCCATAGAGCGAAGCGATGTCGCTTGGGAAGGTCGAGCGGCTTCAGTTGTTGCACAAGCTGTATTTTGTACGCTTTCAATTTAAGATCTTGACGTAAAATGCGCCAAGTCGTTCCATACGTCAGTCCGAGTTGCTGCGAACGGCGCCGAATCGACTCTCTCCGGTCTTCGTGTACACTCTCAGCTACGGCCGCTATATTTTCTTCACAGCGTGCTGGACATGGTCTATTCGGTCGAATATTATCCAATAATGAATGCTGGGTCTCAAAATGGGTGATGGTGTTGCGAATAGTACGCTCAGTAGGCCGATTATGTTGACCATAAGTTGAGCGAAGGGCACAAAACACATTCCTCACAGAACGTGAATTTTCATAATAAAGTTGAACAATTTGTGAACGTTGTTCACGCGTAAGTCTTTCCATTATGAAATGCTAAACAATACTTAACAAAAATAACATGACAGCATGACACGACTCACACGTGATCTGTCAAAAAAGGCTATTGAAAAAAGTATCTCTACTTGGATCACCCGTTAGTAGAAAAAAAAAAACAATAGTTGTACATAGCTTGCAATTTTTTTTATTCAAAATCTTATGACATCATCATGACATGTGAAATACTGAAATTGCTAATGGCGTCTCTTTTCGAAATACGAAAAACAACCAGAAACTTCAATTTATTTTCCTGTCACTGTCATTTACCTGAGTTTGTTCGTCAGGTTATTTTGGTCATGCTGAGTGCGGGTACGTTCGTTTGGAGGTTTTTTTGTTTGCGACAACGCATGCTTTGGTAATTATTCTTGATCCATGACCAAAACTTCGTAGCTGAGTTGATTACGTAACGCCTCTGAGTAAACAATATAGCTCAAGGTATTATTCATTCTTGCAACATACATTAGCTCTCCATTGTAGGATTTCGCAGCAACAACAGCATAATCAGGGATTTTTCCGTTGGTAGCCCACACCCAACTGTAGCTATTTGTCCCTTCAACTAAAACTTGGCAATATTGAGCTTGAACGGCTTCCCCGTTAAGTTCACCTATTGCTATTCCCAAATCCGGTATAGCCATTCCAGGAATAACATTACAACGCTTTTTTAATCGCGCAACGTAAATGGCATTGTTGTCAGCTGATTTACCACCGCTTACAGGGTCCCTTGGCATTTTTTCTGTCCAGGAGTCGACCCATTCATTAGGGTCCTTGCAAACCAGTGCGTATGTTTCTCTGTCAGCATCTTTCCATTTAATTACTTGGTTTGAAGTCAACAAAATTGAAGCACTATAACTATAGTTTGGATCATTTGCCCAGCCTAGATAAATTGGTTCACCGTTGTCCATTTGTCCACCTAGTACAATATTCCTTGGAATATTTCGAAAGTCAAATAATTCGCCGGTACAGTCTTCAGTGTCGACGAGTACTTGAAAATCTCTTTTGATGATCAGTTCAGAGCAGGAATATACGACTGCATATGAGCTATTGTGAACTTCGGCTGGAAGAATCTCTTCATAGTGTCTTGCTCGTCCTTGATATGTGCCTAAGCCGGGGCTTAGAATATGTGCGTTTGATGGTAATCGATTTCCAGGTTTCACATGAACCCATTTGTAACCTGCAACTAAAAAAAAATTAATGTTTCGATTGTTAAGATTTTTAAGGGTTTACATTAAAAAAGATTGCAAGGCTGGCTTCAAAATATTGGTAATCTGAGACTTATATCTCAACTAAGTAGTTTGGAGAAAAACGACTGGCGTTGTTGCTTGAATCTGGTGGTCAATGAGTAACAAGTCAATCTAGGGAGGAACAGCTACTTACATGCAGACGAGATATATAGTCATTCATGTATTCACTAAGATGCCAAGAGATGTTCGGCATAAGCTTTCACAAAAACAAACTGGTAGATCGTGTCATTTTATCTGTAACAAGTCCTGGCTAAGAAACTGAACTGGTAAGTCAATACTCGAAATCGCGAATTTTATCGCATTTGGATGGCATTCCATCCATTGCATTCTTCGACGGCTGAAATTGGAACCCACGTTAGGAAGCTTAAGCAATAGCTGTAAAAACTCAATGCAAGTTCAGCAAGATGCGCGACGAAGCTATAATAAGCCTTTGAAATGCCTAAGGATTTACACAGGTTGCTACTGTAAAATTGCCAGCAAACATCGCCAAGAATTTGCTTCGTTTAGGAAAAATAAAATTCGCAATGAAGATCTGCAAGATCCGTGAGCGTAAAACATTAACCAATTGCTTCAGGTGTTAACGTTGCAGTAAAATCGAGATAGACTGCTCTAAGCAGTGAAGAAGGACACATTAGAAAGATTTGTAGCAAATATCTCTTAAAACAACCCGGATAACGCTAGGTCTGCCTTGTCTCCAAGAGAACACTGACTAGCATACAATCAGGAAGATTGCTCTGAAGATTACACAGATGGGCCTGTGGAAACCACGCCTCCCAGAAAGTGCCTCAACTACGATATTTCCTTGTTTATCTCGACAGGATTACCTTCGAGCCTTTTGTCATTGGCTTTGACGTTTTACACTTTAATAAAACTTGCGTACGATCGCGCGTTCTTCTTGTTCTCTTTTCTAAATATAAGTCTCAGACATTTTCTGCTAACATGGCAAGTACGCATTATGGCCAGTTGTCTGCGGTTAGTATACAATTATACATCCCAAAGACATCGACGGAAGAAGAACTTTTATTCTTCCCTAAAGCAGGAAAGAGCTCTCACATTCGTCCTTTTAAGGGGGAAATACAAAGTCCACAGATTGACCCTCTTATAGCGTCAGTCTCCAGTTTGCAGAATCAGCGAAGTACCTCTGGTCTGGTGTTGGAGAAGAAACCCAATTCGAAAGCCAAATTAGAAATATCCAAGTTCACGGTAAGCAGGCTGCAGCTTATGCAACTGTGAGACTGAGAGCATCGTCACCGGGGGCATCCAGTCAAGGTGAACATCCAAAGATATTGAATCACCTTAACATTACCGAAAACACCGACGACACCACTACCCAATTCAGTTTTGAGCATTACTTCAAGTGAACCATTGGCAGTCGCCTTGAAGGAAAGTCGGATCCTTGAATATAAGTCGGTGACAATAACTCGATTGACATTTACATGTGATACACTCCTCAAGAACGCGGAATAATCGTGTTTTTTTTTTGTGTAACAATTCGTCTGTTGTGCTGGCGCAGCGCGAATTCCGTCGCCGATTGCCCGGCCGTCCGACACCGACTGCGCAAACACTGCGCCGTTTGGCCACCAACCTTGAAGAGTATGGGACCACACGAGACGTTGCCAGGAGTGGCTGGTCATTCAGCGCTTGTTGTGCCGATAATATCGCCGCTGTTGCCAGGGATGTCAAACTGTTGCCGAAAACATCGACCAGACGACGTGCCTCGCAATTTGCCATCAGTCGGTAGTCCCAAAAGCGAATTTTGGGCAAAGACTTGCGCATGTTTCCGTACGAAGTCCAGCCCATGCATCAGCTGCTGCCTGTCGACCGCCAAACGCGTGTAACCTACGCCCAAGCCATACGCAATCTCGAGGACGATTTTTCGACCAAAATCATAATGAGCGACGAGGCTCATTTCCATCTCAGCGGGTACGTGAACAAGCAAAACTATCGCTTCTGGAGGAGTCATCGGGTTCTTTTTTTTCGAGAACGATACTCGTCAAACGACAGCAGTGCGCGCTATAGGGCCATGTTAACCCAGTTTTTTTCTGCCGCAATGGGACGAATTAGGACTGGAGGACATGTGGTTCCAACAGGACATGTGGTTCCATCAGACCGATATTCTGAAGGCCAAACAACGTCAGATGACTTCTTTTGGCCCGCCTTGAACCTTTCCTAGCCATAGCTACATGGAATCGATCAAGAAAGCAAACATAGTCAAACATCAGTACCTCGATAGGTGTCCTTAATGGACACTGTCCGATAGGCCTACATTTAAAAAGATTGGGCCACTTCTGTAGCAACTTCTTGGACGAAGAAAAGAAAACTTCATCTAGGAGACTAGGCTGGATGTAGTCCCTCCAAGAAAAGAAAACTCCATCTAGTAGACTACTTCTTTGATAATACAGGTCAGCTGGCTATCATTGATGTCAGAAACCTCTTAGGCTATATAGTCAGCTCTGAATGGTCTGATTAGGCAAGCAAATATAGTGAAAAGTCGACAGATCCACGTGGTACCACAACGGGCCTTTCTGGCATGCGCACCTCGTGCAACCACTTTAACCTAACCTACCAATTCGTATACCTTATACCAATCGAATTTAGGGTGACATCTATGCACAAGGTAGAATAAAATTTTCAATTTTGTATTCCAGGTCACCTAAATAAGTGGACTGGCCTAAACAATTTAGTCCTTGTTCGATGTGCTTACACCAAATTTAGGCTTAGTTCCGGTTACTGTCCACGGTGTAAACGTTCCCAATGAATGCTCTTTTTGTGATGAACTAAAAGAGAAAAGGAGATTCTATAGCTGTGAGTATTTTTAGGGAGAATTTTCGTCTTTGGTCGCATCCATGTTCAATCGAGTTTACCCTTTCATTTGATGCTTTCACTAATTTCCGTCATAAATGTATAGCCCGAATGCAGGAATGCTATTTGACATTTTTCTGAAGCATGACGTTTGTTCTTTAAGATGACCTTGGTATATATCTGAACTTTCAGTTCTGACAGTTCGCACAAAGTTGGGCTGCATTGAAAGAATGCTTTTGACATTTTGCTAAAGCATGACGTTTGTTCTTTAAGAGGGTCTTGGTATATATCTGAACTTTCAGTTCTGATAGTTCGCACAAAGTTGGGCTGCATTGAAAGAATGCTTTTGACATATTGCTAAAGCATGACGTTTGTTCTTTAAGATGACCTTGGTATATATCTGAACTTTCAGTTCTGACAGTTCGCACAAAGTTGGGCTGCATTGAAAGAATGCTTTTGACATTTTGCTAAAGCATGACGTTTGTTCTTTAAGAGGGTCTTGGTATATATCTGAACTTTCAGTTCTGATAGTTCGCACAAAGTTGGGCTGCATTGAAAGAATGCTTTTGACATATTGCTAAAGCATGACGTTTGTTCTTTAAGATGACCTTGGTATATATCTGAACTTTCAGTTCTGACAGTTCGCACAAAGTTGGGCTGCATTGAAAGAATGCTTTTGACATTTTGCTAAAGCATGACGTTTGTTCTTTAAGAGGGCCTTGGTATATATCTGAACTTTCAGTTCTGATAGTTCGCACAAAGTTGGGCTGCATTGAAAGAATGCTTTTGACATTTTGCAAAAGCATGACGTTTGTTCTTTAAGATGACCTTGGTATATATCTGAACTTTCAGTTCTGACAGTTCTCACAAAGTTGGGCTGCATTGAAAGAATGCTTTTGACATTTTGCTAAAGCATGACGTTTGTTCTTTAAGAGGGCCTTGGTATATATCTGAACCTTCAGTTCTGACAGTTCTCACAAAGTTGGGCTGCATTGAAAGAATGCTTTTGACATTTTGCTAAAGCATGACGTTTGTTCTTTAAGATGACCTTGGTATATATCTGAACTTTCAGTTCTGACAGTTCTCACAAAGTTGGGCTGCATTGCTCTGTTCTTTTCTAAGTTCATCTTTATAAGTTTAGTTTTGAATACTGAACTACAAAAAATCCGCGAATGGATTAAATAAAAAATTAAAAGTACATTTTGAATGAATCATTGAAATCATTCATTGGAAATGTAGTCTATAACTAATGCTCACTTGCTACCCCTTAGTTTCACTCTTTCACTACGACTTTAATTTTCAAGGCATGTATTTATTTTTTCACCATTGCTTGAAGAACTTAATAAGCGTATGTTGTTAGAGCTTAGAAAATAAAAACTTTATACGGAATCTTACCAAAGTTGAAGTAAAGCAATTCAATAGCTAAGATAACAACTAGACTATGTAATCGACACATTCTGATTATTAGTAAGAAGAAACGTACTATTCCAAGTTTGTATTCGCACTGCACTGTCTCTGAAAAAATCTCAACATTTATAAGCGATAGGAAACACTTTTAAGCTGATTGTAGTTGACCTCTGATCTATCTTTGCAAATGAAAATAAATACTCACAAACAGAAAATCATTCAATCAGAGAATTTGTCTTAAGGTCCAGTTATAATTATCATTTAAAACCCTTATTGGAAATTTTATAAGTTGGATCATTGTTGGTGTTTAAACGAAGCTTATGGACATCTGAAGCAACCCTCTCATATTTTTGTGCCTCTGATACCGAAATTGAGGTCTGCAACTGCACTCGGCCAAGGCAAATTACAAATAAGGATTTGGCTTTGGAAAAGAAACATTCATGTCCTTTTTCCTTTTCATTCCTTTCACTTTTTGGTTCCTATAAAATCTACCTGCCTCGTTGGAGATGACTCTCATTCCAATGAACGTGTGGCCAGGCATTGAGGTAATGTTTGTCTATCCACCCAAATGAAAGACATTCCATCCAATGATGTGTGTACACTTTTTCGTTTGCTCCAAGCTGTCATTAGTCTTTTGTATGATACATCCCCCACTATGGTGACACAAATATATAATTTCCAGACTTCAAAACTTAAATTTTTGGTTCCATCATGATCATGATCCAATGACGCTTGTCAATGGCCGCAGTTATAGCTATCATTGAAAACCCTTATTGGAAATTTTCTTTTATTTATTGTGGCTTTTTTATAAATTCAATCTTTGGCGAGTTGGTATCAAAACAAAGCTTATGAATTTTATAACATGATTATCCAAAAATATTTCAATTTCTATTTACAGTTTTCGCAGGAAATCACTTCGTATTTTTCACTGATCAAGATTTATTTTACTTAAGTGGCGCTACAAGCCGAAATGAACCAGGGCCTCAACCAACATGTCTCTCGAATTAGCCCGGTCCCTAGCTAACTGCCTCCAGTTGCGCTCTCCAAGTTGGTTAGAGTCGTTTTCTACTTGTGCGCTCCACTTAAGGCAAAGTCTTTCTCTACTGCATCCTACGTCTGGATGTGAATCGAAGACTCTGCGAGCCGAAGTATTGGTGTCCATTCGTTCTACATGTCCTAGCCATCTTAAACGTTAAACGTGTCGCTGTACAACTCGTCTAGTTCTTGGTTGCATCTTCGTCTCCATAGCCCATCAAAGCAAACGAGACCGAAGATATTTCGAAGAATTTTCCTCTCAAATAGACCAGGACTGGGATGATCAGGGTCTTCTATGGGATCCCCTTTGTAGTTCGAGTGAGGGCTTTACTACTGAATTTCCTTCTTAGCCTGAAGAAACAGCGGTTGGCAAGAGCAATTCTTCGTTTAATTTTTGACGAAATGTTGGTGTCAGAGTTAAAAGCGGAGCCGAGATAGACAAAGTCCCGTACTACCTCAGAGTTATATCTGTCAATGGTGATGTTCTGTCCAATTAGTCGATACTGTGTGTCCTTTCGTGTTGACAGCATATACTTCGTCTTGCCCTCATTTACTGCTAAACCCATTTTCGCCGTTTCCTTCTCTATACTAGCAAACGTGGCTATGACATCACGTTGAGTCCTAGTAGTTGCACCGATTTTTGGAATATTGCGCCTCTCGTATTGGCTCAGGAGTTTTGCACAATCCTCTCAAGAATCAGATTGAAGAAGCCACATGACCTCGCATCGCCTTGCCTTAATCCTTTTTTGGTATCGAACGTGTCGGTGAGGTCGTTACCGACCACGATGGAGCAGCGAGAATTATTCAGCGTCATCCTATACAAACGGACGAGTTGGTGCGATTTACCAAAACTAGATATGGCTCTGTATAGTTCGTTTCTATTAATGCTGTCGTATGCGGCTTTGAAATCGATGAATAGGTGGTGGGTATCGATTTCGACTTCTTGGTTTTTTTTCCAGAATCTGTGGACTTTCCTGGCCTAAAACCATACTGATAAGGGCCTGTTGTTGGTAAACGGTTTCAGGCGTTCAAATGTTTCGGCAGATAGGATTCACAGTTCAAGGGTCTCCTTTTTGTGGATCCGCCAAACTATGCCGAAGTTCCATTCTTCAGGCATACTTTCATCCGACCAGATTTGGCTTACGAGTTGGTGGATTTTACTTACCAAGTCATCTCCGGCGGCTTTATAAAGCTCGGCGGGAAGGCCGTCATTTCCGGCAGCCTTATTAAACTCGAGTTTAGATATTGCTATCCTCTCTTCACTCAGGTCGGGTGGTTGGTAGTTTTCGATGTTGTTGCCAATATTTGGTTCGTTGTGCCTGACAGCGGAATGTTTTTCGTCATCGACGCTTAACAGTCTGCAGAAGTGGTGCTTCTGTATCCTCAGCATCGACTGTGTCTCAAATACGATATTTCCTTGTTCATCTCGACAGGATTCTTTTCGAGCCCTGTATACTTGGCTTTGACGTTTCACACTTTGGTAAAACTTGCGAACATTTCTCCCGGAGTGTCACCTCTCTATATCCTCGAACGCGCGCTTTTCTTGATCTTTCTTCTTCTTTATGAAAAAACGGTGTTCTTCCCTTCTTCTCTGCCTATATAGCTCAACGGCAGCTCTCGTCTTTACCTAAGGTTAGCCTTGTAGGCCTCGTTCTTGGCAGCATCTGTCGGAATTCCCCATCAAACCAGGGGTTTCTTGCTTAGTGGGCGCGAGAAACCTAGCACATCAGTTACTGCTGATCTAATGGCTTGTAGGCATCGTTGCCGTTGTTCTTCGACATTTGATGGTGACGGTATAGTGTTAACCGAGAGGTTAAGGAAACGCGTCTCCTGTGATTGCAGTCCTTAGACATCACATTTTTTCACAGTATTTCTGGATTGATGTGGGGTGGTGGATATCCGCATTCTTACCTGCAACAAGGTAGTGGCCCGATTCGATGTTAGCTCCTCGGAATGTGCGGACAACCACAATACTGGATGAGTGCCTCTTGTCTATCGCAATGTGATCAATTTGCTTGACCGTTATTGAGACCGCCATGTCCCCTTATAGATATCGTGGTGAGAAAAACGTGTGCTGGTTATAGCGACATTTCGTTCCGTAGCGAAGTCAATTAGCCTAATTCGTTACCAGCTATGTTGCGTGTAGGCTATGTTTTCCGACAGTACTGCTAAAAATGTCTTCTCTTCCTACCTTTGCGTTGAAATCTCCCAGCACGATTTTAACATCGTACTTCGGCAGTCGCTCATAGGTTTTGTCAAGGAGCTTATAGAACCAATCCTTAGCTTTGTAATCTTTTTCATCCTATGGGGCGTGAGCGCATATGAGGCTTATGTTGGCGAATTTGGCTTTGATGAGAATTGTTAAAATGCGTTCGCTCATGTCTTGAAAACATAGGTCTTCTTGCCTAAGCCTGGCACTTATAACAAATCCGCATTCGTATAGTTGCTTTTTCTGCTCACTATAACACGGTTCGCAGCAGATGTCGCAGTTTATCAACCTCTTTGTGCCGGGCCCATCCCATCGTATTTCCTGGATGGCAGTAATGTCCGCATTGTAGCAGCTTAGGGCTTCTGCTAGTTGTTCGTCTGCACCTCTCCTGTTTAATGTTCTCACATTGCACTTGCAGCTACAAACGTCGTTGTCCTTTTCTCGATTTTCGAAGGGTCTTCAACAATAAAATCAGTCCTTTCCGAGGCCATTGGTGGCTATTAAATTTTTCCATGGTTGGGAACTTAATCCAAAACAAAACTCCAGGTTGGGAGTTCTGCTTTGTTCCGATATATTAGATACCCCTTGGACACGGGGCCATCAGTATCCAATACAGGACTGTGAGCAGCCATTGGCCTTTCGGTTCATCCGCCACCATTTCTGCTCAAGGGGATAACCCTTGAAATTCCTATACAACATGTTTTCCGAATGTGTCGAAGCAGCTTGTCTAGGTTCGCCTGGGACAGCAGGTTGGGTATTTATTCCTTGCCATTCTGATCTGGCTGTTTATAGTGTTGCTGTTTTTCGTCGTGTTATCAACACTCGCGCTTATCGTTAAGCAAGTCAAATCTGGTTGGATGAGACCAGTACCCGATATTACTACTTGGCGATAAAAATGAATAAACTGTTTAGATTTTAGGGTTTTACAACATTTATTTATTGCGTTTCTCTACATTAATAATGAGTATTCCCGTCATTTTGCTATATGACCTCTATAAGACGGTTTGGAATCGAATCATACAGTTTAATTTAAAAAATCAAGAGAAATTGGCTCCAGGTATCACGAATAGCTTGGATTAAAGTTTCCATGTCTTCAAATTATTGCAACATCACCATTGACAGAAATAACTTTGAATTAGTACGGGACTTTGTCTATCTCGGCTCCGCTTTTAACTCTGACAACAACATCTCGGCAGGAATTAAACGAAGAATTACTCTTGCCAACCGCTGTTTCTTCGGGCTAAGATGGAAATTCATTAGTAAAGCTCTCACTCTAACTACTAAGGAGATCCTATATAAGACCCTGATCATCCCAGTTCTGCTCTACCGCACTGAAGCATGGACCGTCTCAAAAGCGGATGAAGAAATCTTTGGTTAATTTGAGAGGAAACTTCTTCGGAAAATCTTCGGCCCCGTTTGCGTTGACAGGCTTCGGACAACTACACGAGCTGTACAGCGGCATGCCCCTGTTCGAAAAACTCCGCATGCTTAAGATGGCTAGGGCATGTAGCACAAATGAACACCAATACTCCGGCTCGCAGAGTCTTCGATTCCCAGCCAGACGTAGGATGCAGTAGAGGAAAACTTCGCCTTAAGTGGCGCGCACAAGTAGAAACCGACCTCAACCAACTTGGAGTGCGCAACTGGAGGCAGTTAGCTAAGGACTGGGCTTATTGGAGATGCATGTTGTTTGAGGCCCAGGTAAGTAAGTAAGTCACCATCGGGTCCGTCATGGTTAAGTTTTATTCATCCGAAAAGAAAACGTGTTTCCATTCACTACTCCAAGTTAGATGTTCTCCATATGTTAATCTGAGAACAGCAGCCCGTATATTCCATGCGGTGCAAATTTATAAATTTGGCCTTATGTTGCTTTATAAAAGTGACATAATTGTGACCAAATTCTAGCACAAGGCATTATGACACTTCGATAAAGCGACGTTAGGCCAAATAAGGAAAGTGGCATAAAGCCAAATGGAGCTCCAATCAAATTGTAATGGGTGATCCATTTCGAGGTTCCCTACTTTTTAAAGAAAAAAACACAGAAAATTCAAATTCAATGGAGAATGTTTATTATCATTTGAAAGAACATTCTTTGGCAATTACTTTTTGAAGATTATGTCTATCAAATGTTGGCCGTTGCTACGTCGCAGATGGCCCATCCATTGAGTCCAATTTTCGATCACTCGTTCGAGCATTTCGACTGGTAACTGGCGAATGACACGCGTGATGTTTTCCTCCAAGGCCTGAATCGAAGCGGGTTTGTCGGCATAAGCTTTTGACTTTACATATCCCGACAGGAAAAAGTCTAACGGTGTGATATCACACGATCTTGGTGGCCAATCGACCGGCCCAAAACGTGAAATTATTTGCTCACCGAAATGTTCTCTCAATAAGTCCATTGATTGATGCGATGTGTGGGAAGTGGCGCCGTCTTGCTGAAACCAAATGTCGCCGAGATCACGAGCTTCAATTTCAGGCATCAAATAGTCGGTTATCATGGCACAATAACGGTCGCCATTGACGGTTACGTTCGCACCGGCATAATTTTTAAAGAAATATGGACCGATGATTCCACCGGCCCACAAACCACACCAAACCGTTGTTTTTTCTGGATGAAGTGGCAGTTCTTCAATCTCTTCAGGTTGCTCTCGTCCCAAATGCGGCAATTTTGTTTGTTTACATACCCGTTGAGCTAGAAATGGGCCTCATCGCTAAACAAAATTTGCCTCGAAAACGTCGGAGCTTCTTGGAACTTTTCAAGAGCCCATAGAGCGAAGCGATGCCGCATGGGAAGGTCGAGCGGCTTCAGTTGTTGCACAAGCTGTATTTTGTACGCTTTCAATTTAAGATCTTGACGTAAAATGCGCCAAGTCGTTCCATACGTCAGTCCGAGTTGCTGCGAACGGCCGGCGCCGAATCGACTCTCTACGGTCTTCGTGTACACTCTCAGCTACGGCCGCTATATTTTCTTCACAGCGTGCTGGACGTGGTCTATTTGGTCGAATATTATCCAATAATGAATGCTGGGTCTCAAAATGGGTGATGGTGTTGCGAATAGTACGCTCAGTAGGCCGATTATGTTGACCATAAGTTGAGCGAAGTGCACAAAACACATTCCTCACAGAACGTGAATTTTCATAATAAAGTTGAACAATTTGTGAACGTTGTTCACGCGTAAGTCTTTCCATTATGAAATGCCAAACAATACTAAACAAAAATAACATGACAGCATGACACGACTCACACGTGATCTGTCAAAAAAGGCTATTGAAAAAAGTATCTCTACTTGGATCACCCGTTATATACACGTATCAGGGAAGCAAATATAATATGCAATCGAAAGTATCATAAAGCCAAATTGGCCTTTTGACTCTTCATCAAAGTGTCATAATACCAAATGTTAGAATTTGGCCTTATGTCACTTTCAAAAGCTTCATAATATCGCGTCATAATAAGATTGTTTAAGTTCTAAACCACAAAATCAAAAACAACAACAACCAAAAATAATCGATTGTTTTCAATTGGCCAACCATTATTTTTTTTTTTTTTTAGTTACTGGTTATAGATGGGTGCCTTTAAAAGCTGGTGATAAAATTCCTAGAGGAACATTTTACTTAACTGAAGATACATATATAGGACGAGCTAGACACTACGGTGAAATACTGCCCGCCAAAGTGCATAACAATTCATATGCTGAGATATATTCGTGCTCCAAAATAATAAGGAAACTTGAATATGATGTTCTCGTTGGTTCAACTAGTTCTTGCAAATTTACACCACTAACAGATTTTTCCGATCTATCTGAAAATGCAGTTCGCGTAGGGACAATGCAAAACGGTGAACCAAGTTACCTTATAGTGACGATTGGTCAAGAAGAGCGTTTCATTGGATCAATTCTATTGGCCTCAAGGAAAGTACTGAGATGGAAAAATCTAGATTATGATTCTCACTTTAATAATGTCTTTGGGTTTGAATGTTCTGACGATGAGAAATGGGTGGACACCTCGTCAGAAAATATTCCAGAAAACAGTGTTTACGGTGGAAAATCGGAAAGTGGCCATGACATGTATGTTGGTAGACTGAAATTCGATTGTGACATCGCTCCGGGACAAGTCATACCCACTTTGGGTATTGCCACTGCCGTACTCAATGGACAAGATATTAAGTCTTTGTATTGTGAGATGCTAGTTGGGGACACCAAGAACTACACATGGGTGTCGGCACAGTATTGAGAGATTCCAGAAAATTCAGTCGCTGCTGCAACATCAAAACAAAATGAACTCATGTACGTGGGACGTGTAAACAAAACATTGACTTACATTGTGCACTCGGAGGCCTTACAGAATCAAATGGCTTATGAAATTTTGGTAAGGGGAGAGAAGCAACCGGAACAAGAAATTACAATACAAGATGATGAGCAACAGGAACACGAAATAACAATACAAGATGATGAGCAAAAGGAACAAGAAACTACAGAAGGCGATGATTACTAACAGATGGCGTAACGGAAATTTAAGTTAATTTCACATCATCCTAGTATTTGAGTAATCTAAAGGATAACAGCTTGAAGTTTATAAAAATTCTAGAAATTATATTTACAGCTTTAATGTTGAACAATACAAAAGTCGATTGTATTTCTTGTTGTTTTAGTTGATGTTTGTTGGTATTTTTTTTAAACTCTTAGTTTTCGGATCTTTTCTGAAAAAAAGAGACTCTCTGAAATGCGCCGACTACAGAGGCATAAGTCTTCTCCACATCTTCTACAAGATCCTATCTGCCGTAATATGTGAACGCCTGAATCGGTTTACAATCAACCTGATCGGTCCTTATCAGTGTGGTCTTAGGCCAGGAAAGTCCACACAACCGATCAAATTTTCACACTTCGGCAGATCCTGGAAAAAATCCAAGAAGTCTAACCACCACCTGTTCATCGATTTCAAAGCCGCATACGACAGCATTTATAGGGACGAACTATACAGATCCATGTCTAATTTTGGTATACCGCCCAAACTCGTCTGTTTGTGTAGAATGACGATGGAGAATTCTCGCTGCTCCATCAGGGTCGGAAACGACCTCACCGACACATTCGATACCAAGCATGGATTTATTCAAGGAGGTGCGCTGCCATGTGACTTCTTCAATTTGATTCTTGAGAGGATTGTGCAAAACTCACGAGGCCAACACCAGAGGCACAATCTTCCAAAAATCTGTGCAACTACTAGCATACACCGACGATATTGTAATCATTGGTGATGTCATAGCCACGTTTGCTATTATAGAGAAGGAAGCGGCAAAAAGGGGCTTAGCAGTAAATGAAGACTAAGTATTGGCAATTTAGTAGTAAAACCCTCACTCGAACTACTAAGGAGATCCTATATCAGACCCTGATCATCCCAGTCCTGCTCTGCGACACTGAAGCTTGGACCGCCTCAAAAGCGGCTAAAAAAATTATTGGAAAATTCTTCCCCTGGTCAGAAAACTCCGCATTCTAGTCAATTTTGAGGTGCGGTCAACAGTGCTTAACGCACCTCCTGGCGTAACTTCTGTTGCAGTGTAGAAAGCACTACTGAATCAGCCAGTCTGAGAAATGTAATCGCCAAAGAACCGGCTGTGGCAGGTTACCTCACGTTCCCCAATGAGGATTGGACACAATCCATCCATGAATCTTTTACACATATACTGGAAACCCACTTTCAAGGATGTGATTCATACTCTGGTAGGACTCCAGACATAGCCGTCAATAATGGCAACCCTCTGACAGCAACAATGGAGGATATGGTTAGTGTGGAAAGAATCAATTGGGCATTTGACTCCTTCTCTCTCTATAAATCCCCAGAGGTCGATGGTATTATGACATTGAAGGATCCTTCAACAATGTGAACACAAATGTAGTCAAAAGAAACCTCGTGGAGAATAACGTGGACCAACCTCTAATTCAGATTATTGGAAGTATGCTCAGCCACAGAAATCTAAGTCCGAAGCTGGTATACACACATTTCAAAGTAGTAGCATCAAAAGGCCCACAACAAGGAGGCGATATCTCACCTCTACTGTGGAACATAGTCATCAATGAGATACTCATCAAGCTACATAGCAGTGGGATAAAAGTCATAGCCTACGCGGACGCTGTAGCGATACTTGTTAAATGGAAATTCCTACCCACTATCAGTGAGCTACTCGAGCACGCATTGAAAACTCTCAACGAGTGGACAAAAAATGTGCACTTGGCATCAACTCCCAGAAAACAGAACTCGTTCTCTTTACTAATAAGATAAAGATACCAATATGCGACCTACCGGTTATCGACGGGATTACCCTCAAACTATCCGATAGCGCAAATTATCTGGGTATCATTCTTGATAGAAAACTCGATTGGAACCTTAACGTGTGCGAACGCATTAAAATGGCCACAGTCGCTTTCTATACGTGTTACCGAATATTCGGAAAAAAACTGGGGTCCGAACCCTAGGATCATCCCATGGATGTACACGGCCATTGTATGACCTCTATTAACATATTGGGGGCCTGTGTGGTGGCAATCCACAAGTAAAGTCACCCATCTGAAAAATATGAAAAAGGATAGCATGTGTGGGCGCTACTTGCACAATAAGAACCACACCAACAGTGGGACTGGACACCATCCTTAACCTGCTACCGTTAGATCTTTACATGCAAGAATCTGCAGCCAAAACTGCTCTAAGAATCAGCGAGCTCAACTGCTGGGAAACGAACTCAGGAGGATATGCACCAATTCTACACAGATATCTGGGCTCCGCTGTATCCTCTGACTACATGCTGCCTCACCATGACTTTCAAAGAGCATTCTCCTGCATCTTTCTAAGCAGAGAGGAGTTGGAAAGGAACGAACTGGGCACCGAACATATCCATCTACAATGATGGTTCGAAAACGGATGTAGGCTCGAGTATTTTCAGAGACACTAAAGCTAAACAACGCCTTTCGTCTCCCCGATCACAGTAGTGTCTTCCAGGCCAAGATATTGGCAGTAGAAGAGGCAGCCAAAGTGACCTTAATGCTGTCGATACCACCAGATGATATCACCATCTTTATTTACAGGCAGGCTGCAATAAAAGCCATCTCTGCTGTCGAAATAAAATCTAAGCTTGTGAAGCGTTGTCGTGAAGAGCTAAAGATTCTTGGCGTCCAACATAATGTTAAGCTCTACTGGGTCCTCGGACACAGAGGCATGCTGGGCAATGAAATTGATGATGAACTGCCGAGAAAAGGATCTGCCTCCAGAATTGACCAGGCAGACCAGTCTGTGAAACCACCACGATGTGATCTCAAATCTTGGGTGGGACAGAAAACACTAAATATTGTCAAAAACAGGTGGTACTCTCTCCCCACCTGTGAAACTTCCAAAAGGATGTGGACTGAGTATGAAAAAGCCAGAACCCATAAACTACTTCGAAGATATAGGAAATTTGACTCGATTCTAGTAGGGATTCTAACTGGACACAACTTACTAACAAGCCATAAGCTGAAAATGAATCTTATAGATGATGACCTCTGTAGAGGCTGCGTTGATGAAGAAACAGACGCGGATACCCTCCACTTTCTGTGCCACTAAGCCAACTAAGAACGAGAACCTTAAGAAAATGCCTTTTCCATGACCTCACGGATCTATCTAAAATCTATTTCTCTATTTTTTTAGGTTTGCAACAACATCTGGATGGCTGGAAAGGGACAAATAACAATTGACGGACTTACTTACTTAAGTGGCGCTACAGTCCGGAATGAACCTGGGCCTTAACCAACATGCTTCTCCAATTAGTCCGGTCCTTAGCTAACTGCCTCCAGTTGCGCATTCCAAGTTGGTTGCGGTAGGTTTATACTTGTGCACGCCACTTAAGGCGAGGTCTTCCTCTACTGCGTCCGACGTCTGGCTGGGAATCGAAGACTCTGCGAGCCGGAGTATTGGTGTCTATTCGTTCTAGATGTCCTAGCCATCTTAAACATCCAATGCGGAGTTTTTTGACAAGGAGCATGTCGCTGTACAGCTTGTGTAGTTCTTGGTTGAATCTTCGTCTCCATAGCCCGTCAACGCCAACGGGACCGACGATTTTTCAAACAATTTTCCTCTCGAATCGATCAAGGAATTCTTCATCCGCTTTTGAGACGGTCCATGCTTCAGCGCCGTAGAGCCGGACTGTGATGATCAGGGTCTTATATAGGACCTCCTTACTAGTTCGAAAGAGGGCTTTACTACTGAATTGCCTTCTTAGCCCGAAGAAACAGCGGCAAGAGTAATTCTTCGTTCAATTTCTGACGAGATGTTGTTGTCGGAGTTAATAGTGGAGCTGAGATAGATTAAGTCCAGTTCTACCTCAAAGTTATATCTGTCAATGGTGACGTTCTGTCCAATTCGTCGATGTTGTGTGTCCTTTCGTGTTGACAGCATATACTTAGTTTTGCCCTCATTTACTGCTAAACCGATTTCGCTACCAATGATGTAAATATCGTCGGCGTATGCTAGTAGTTGCACCGATTTTTGTAATATTGCGCCTCTGGTATTGGCTCGGGAGTTTTGCACAATCCTCTCAAGAATCAGATTGAAGAAGTCACATGACAGCGCATCGCTTTTCCTAAATCTTTTTTTGGTATCGAATGTGTCGGTATGGTAGTTTCTGACCCTGATGGAGCAGTGAGAATTATTCACCGTCATCCTATACAAACGGACGAGTTGGTGCGGTTTACCAAAACTAGATATGGCTCGGTATAGTTCGTTTCTATTAATGCTGTCGTATGCGGCTTTGAAATCGATGAATAGGTGGTGGGTATCGATTTGGACTTCTTGGGTTTTTTCCACCACCACACTGATAAGGGCCGATCAGGTTGTTGGTAAACGGTTTCAGGCGTTCACATATTACTTCAGATAGGATCTTGTAGGCGGTGTTGAGGAGACTTATGCTTCTGTAGTTGGTGGGTCTCCTTTTTAGTGGATCGGGCAAATGATGTTGAGGTTCTATTATTCAGGCATACTTTCTTCCGTCATCGTCACCGTCGGCGTTGTAAAGCTCAGCGGGAAGTCCGTCATTACCGGAAGCCTCATTAAGCTTTAGTTTAGATGTTGCTATCCTCACGTCACTCAGGTCGGGTGGTTGGCAGTTTTCGCAATCGATGTCAATATTGAATGGTTCGTTCTGCCTGATAGCGGAATGTGTTTCGTAATCGCCATTTAACAGTCTGCAGAAGTGGTGCTTCTGTATCCTCAGCATCGACTGTGTCTCAAATACGATATTTCCTTGTTCATCTCGACAGGATTCTTTTCGAGCCTTGTATCCTTGGATTTGACGTTTTACACTTTGGTAAAAGTTGCAAACATCGTTCCTGGAGTGGCACCTCTCTATATCCTCGATCGCGCGCTTTTCCTACTCTTTTTTTCTTCTTTCTGAAAAGCCGGTGTTTTTCCTTCTTCTCAGCATATAGAGCTTAATGGCAGCTCTTGTCTTCACCGGCAGCTTAGCCTTGTAGGCCTCGCTTTTGGCTGCGAGCATCTGTCGGAGTTCCTCATCAAACCAGGGGTTTCTTGCTGGTGGGCGCGAGAAACCTCTGATGTACTAGGTTTCTCGCGCCCACCTGCTGCTGCTGATCTAATGGCTTGTTGGCATCGTTGCCATTGTTCTTCGACATTCGATGCTGATGGTATGGTGTTAATCGAGAGGTTAAGGAAACGCGTCTCCTGTGATTGCAGTACTTCGAGATAAAATTTTTTCACAGTATTTCTGGATTGTTGCCGCGTGTTCGATATCCACATTCTCACCGTGGCTGCAACAAGGTGGTGGTCTAAGTCGATGAAAGCCTCCTCGGAATGTTCGGACATCCAAAATACTGAATGCGTGCCTCTTGTCTATCACAATATGATCAATTTGTTTGACCGTTCGTTGATCTGAAGGCCGCCATGTCCCCTTATAGGTATTTAGGTGAGGAAACCGTGTGCTGGCTATAGCGGCATTTCGTTCCGTAGCGAAGTCAATTAGCCTTAGGCATTTACCAGACGTTTTGTCGTGTAGACTATGTTTTCCCACAATACTGCCAAAAATGTCTTCTTTTCCTACCTTTGCGTTAAAATTTCGCAGCACTAATTTAACATCGTACTTCGGTAGTCGCTAATAGATTTTGTCAAGGAGCTTGTAGAAGCTGTCCTTAGCTATATCAACTTTTTCCTCCGTTAGTGCGTGAGCGCATATAAGGTTGATTACTGAATTCGGCCTTGAAGCGGATTGTTACAATACGTTCACTAATGTCTTGGGAAAATAGAACTTATTGCCTAAGCCTGGCATTTATAACAAATCCGCATTCGTATAGAGTGGCTTTTTCTGCTCACTATAACACGGTCCGCAACAGATGTCGCAGTTTTTCAATCTCTTTTTGCCTGGCCCATTCCATCGTATTTCCTGGATGGCAGTAATGTCTGCTTTGCGGCAGCTAATTACTTCCACTAGTTGTTCGCTTGCACCTCTCCTGTTTGATGTTCTCACATTCCAGGTGCAGATATGAACGATGTTGTCCTTTTTTTCGTTTAGCAGGGTCGTCAACAATAAAATCAGTCCTTTCCGAGGCTATTGATTGCTTAGTAAAATAAATTGTTTTCCATGGTTGGAGGGCCAGTTCCAATTTATTAGATATCCCTTGGACACGGGGCCATCAGTATCCACTACGTGATTGAGTGCTGCCTTTCGGTTCATCCACCACCATCTCTGTTCAAGGGGCCAAGGGAAATTCGTAGACAACCTGTTGTCCGAATATGTCGAAGCAGCTTGTCTAGGTTCACCTGGGACAGCAGGCCATGTATTCATTCCGTACTATTCTGACCTGGCTGTTTATAGTGTTGCTGTTTTTCATCGTGTTGTCAACACTCGCGCTTATCGTTTAGCAAGTCAAATCCGGTTGGAAGAGACCATTACCCGATGGTTAAAACTTGGAGGTAACCATAATTGATTGCCCTTCACTTGGCAGTGACCACTGGTTGTAACTCTGACTACACATCAAGTGTTTATTCTTGAGCACTTGATGTGTAGTCAGACCTACAACCGCTGGGCATTACCAAGTTAAAGACAATCAGAGTCTACCCTCGTTCTGCAACACCCAACCATCATCTGAGTATTGAGATTCATGAAAATCTCTCGGTCCGAGAGATCTAACCAACCAACGCACTAAGCATGGAGCTGTTCAGTTTGGCCAGCCTAACTGGGACCATTGACACTATCATTGACCTGGCAATCCTTTCACAAGTGTCAAACAAGAGATTTTGTTACCTTTTTTCTTTAAAAAAAAATACAATCTATCGTTTGCTTAAAGTCTCCTTATAATGCTAAGGATTTTTAGGGACTATCTCGAGTTTAGCCTTTCTCCTCGGTAATTCTCTGTGCCTTTTGCAGCAAAAAGAATGATCGTTTGTTACGGGATAGACTTGCTTACCTGATCCAGGGCAGAGTTGACAGTTTCAAAACTTATTTCAAGGAATTTGACTTACGACTTGAAAAAAAAAACACACTGCTTTTTTTAAAAACATCTTATTTAATCATTCATTTAAATTCTAGCACACAGAGCTAGTATTGTTTTTGTTTTTTTACATATATTTACATGCTTTTACAACTTAGTCGCTTCAACTTTTTTTTTGTTTCTAGTTTTTTGTTTTTTTCTAGTTTCATTTTATAAAAAAAAATGAAACTAGAAAAAAAATAGTTTAATAAATTTCAAAAAAGTTATCCATATAAAGTGTCTAATTTTTGTGTCTATTTACTCAAAGTCTTTTCTCCAGTTCCACTATAAGAAATATGAAACTAGAGAAAAAAAACCGTTTCCATTTATATACATGTCATGTACATAATGATACTTATTTAACTGTTTATTAAATAAATACAATTATATAAATTTATGTATTTAAACAGAGTATTATAGATTTCATTATTTTTTTTTGATTTCATTTTAAGAAATGAAATTAAAAAAAAAGTTTAAAATCATTTTATGTTTGCTGCCGACTGGCGGGAAATTATATAGTTTCACAACATCAAATACATTAACACGTATGACAATATTGAACATTTTTTTTAAATATTTACATTTATCTCAGGTTTGGATTTTTATGGTAAACTATTTTTTTTTCCAGTTTCATATAAAAAAAGAAGGATACAGCCCGTTAAAACATATCCTATTCCACTATTAATATGAACAGAACATATGCAAACAAAACGGACTCAATGACGTTATGGACTGCTGTGCTGAAGGTCTGGTGTCGGTACCAGAAATACCTTAAATGCCTCATCAGGCAGAAGGAGTCGCAAAAGCATGAATTATACATGCACCCATGAATGGTTGTTACAAAAAGCCGGGCCGTGAATATTATCGAACCTGTCAACAGAAGGAGTCGCAAAAGCATGAATTATACATGCACCCATGAATGGTTGTTAGAAAAAGCCGGGCCGTGAATATTATCGAACCTGTTGTGGCAAAAATTTGTATATGCAAACGCAATGTTAGAATTCCTTCAAAACTTTATAAAATTTTATAAAACAGCGATTTATAGCCCAAAAACTGAAGCCAAACGGACAGATCGACAGATGGACAGATGAACAGAGCAGACAGACGGACATACAGGCATAGCTTAATCGAATCAGCTATCGATTCTGATTCGATTCATAGTCGTGTAGACTGTGTTAACATTTCTAAAATTTTATAATAATCTCGTTTCCCATTTAGGGCACTAAAACTGATGGGAATCAGACAGATAGACCGATGAGAAGGGAGACAAACGGACAGACGGACGGACATACAGTCATAGCAATATCGATCCAGATTCTGATCAACATTTAGACGCTACAAAAACTAGATATTTAAAAAAAAAATTTTGTAAACCTAGTTTCCCGTTCCAGTTGAGCGTTTTAAGGCCCAAAAACTGAAGGCTACCAAGCAGACAGACAGACAAACAAACAGAAATACAGCCAAAGCGAGATTTACTTGGCATTTTTAGTTCCAATTCAAGATCCATAGCTTTTTTTTCTCTGAAAAGTATGCATCAAGACGAATACTAATGAAAAGGGGTTTATGAAACTAGAAAAAAAAATTATCTTAAATGTTTGTACATAATAATACTTATATAAATTATTAAATAAGTATTATTATTTGCAAATTGTGTATCTATGTATTTCTGTGTACATATGCAGATTTAATAAGTACACTGACATACATAGATAAAAAAATTTAAAATTGCATAGATAAAAATTGATAAAATATTTTTACACTTTTTAAATACGTTTACAACATAGAATCTGTAATCGTTGTCTATTTAATTTGTCAAGAAAATGATTTTTGAAAATCCATTTAACTGGTATTCTCTTATATTATATTTGGTGTCTATTTAATATTTCAATGAAAGGATTTTTGAAAATACATTTAATGGTATTCTCTTGTATATATTTACATTCCTTTATTTTTGAAATATTTAATTTTTTTCTAGTTTCATTACACCTATGAGAAATAAAACTAGAAAAAAAATAATTTAATTATAATCGTTCATTATTTCATTCATATAATTTACAATGGGTGATTGTTTTTTTTTTTTATTTATTTAAGTATATTTATATATACTTTTTGAACACTTTTACAACATCGACTAAATACATTAATATGCAGATGTGATCATGTTTAGTGTTTTTTTTTAATTTATTTTAATTTTTTTTTAAATTAAAATAAAATGTCATCTGTATGTGTTGTAAATGACTATTTTTTTAAGGATTTCGAAATGTTCATCCTTGTACATCATTCTTAACTACTAGAAATCAATTATAGCGTCATAGTTATCGACTTGACGCCACGGTATCATGTCATAGTAGACTTCACTTAGGTACGCAGTGATTGATGGCGGGAGATTTAATTTAGCTAGTTCACGACAATTTTTCACATGCTTAATGATTTCGGCACGACAGCGATCTTGGAGATTTACGAAATCCCGACGTGCACTTTTTAGGGTCATTTCCGTTTTGGCCGCTGTTGAGCACACTATCGGGAAGAGGGGTTCCTTAACCTGAAATTACAAAAAAAAAAAATAATAATGGGATATTCAATGTTAAACTTGGTTCAGATGTTGTGAATTTATGTTGATGGATTGAAAAGTTCAGACTGATTTTTATAGAAATCTACTTTTAATCAGCACTTCTATGGAACCCGACATCACACTTGGAGGATGTTTGAGCATGTCGGTCTTAAAACAACGCCGTAATCGGTGTGGGTTACAAATATCGGACTGAGTGCCCAGAACCTTGGTCTAAAATAGACACCCCTATTTTTTATTTTAAATTCTCTTAAAACAAATTTACATGCTAGACAAAAATTCATGAAAAAAACTGGCCTACTTATCAACTACTTAACTAACTTACTGGCCCTATGCGTGCTCCCTAAATTAAATGATGACAACTTAAATGTTCAGCACTCAGTTTCCTCGATATTCATTCTCCAGTCAACGAACGATCGATCAAATCGATCACATTGCGATAGACAATGCACGCATCAATAATTTTGGACGGTCGAACCTTCCGAGGGTCAAACATCGACTCGGACCACTACCATGTTGCAGGCACTATCCCATAACAAATCAGAAATACATATACAACAGGATCGTTAGTACCCAGGGCCGAGCTTTTTCACAACCATTCATGTGTGCGTGTGTACTTCTTTCACATTGGCGGGACCTCCTACTTCATGCCGATACCGAACAGCGACATTGAGATAAGCTTTTCTTGACAATTGATACTATGCCGATGATTTGTCAGATCATCACGAGAGGAGGGCCAGTGAAAAATCAGTTAGGTGTTGCTGCCAGACCTATGGTAAAAGCGCCATCGTGCCATTGAGCCCATGAAGATCAGAAATTCTGTGAGCAAATTTAATGTCGTTAGAGATAACCACGGCCGTCGCAGTCGCAGAACGCGTATAACTTAACCTCTCGATTAACACCATACCACCAGCACCTATTGTCGAGGAATAATGGCGACGATGTCAATAAGCAGCTTGCAGCTGACGTTCATGGTTTCCTCTGGGTTGACGAAGAATGTCGACAGATGATCGCAGTCGAAATTGGGGCAAACAAGGCAAAGCCACAGGTAAAGATGAGAGCTGCCATTGAGCCCTCTATGCAAAGATGAAGGAAAAAATAGCAGCTTTTCAGAAAGAACAGAAAGGGATAGAAAAGTGCGCTGTTGAAGCCTCAAAGTTGTGGCACTCCAGGATGGATGTTCGCTAGTTTTACCAACGTGTAAAACGTCAAAGTCGGGATACAAGGCGCGAACAAAATCCTGTCGAGATGATTGGTTTGATTGATCGTAGTTGAGACACAGTCGATGCTGGGGATGTGGATCAACTTTTCTGAAGACTGTGAAACAGCGATGGGGAACAATCTTCCGCACTCGCCCTAAGTGAAGTGAGGAAAGCAATATCTATACATCACCAGCCGGAAATGATAGTTTTCTTGCCGAACTTTATAAAACCGGCGCAGATCTCCAATTGATAAGCAGGGTTTGGTTGAATAAAGTTTCACAAAAAAGGAGATCCTCTATAATCTTTGGTTGAGTTGATCTTTGTCATGACCACTGACACTACTAGGACGATATGTCAGGTCACGCTGATAGATGATCCTGATGGTGTTACTGATGTTTTCAATCAGATGATCATTGGCCTAACTATTATGTCAGTGAAGTCACAAAAAATTGGCAACATCGAAAATTGGCAACAACCGGAAATTCTTTTCCGGGCTTAGCGCTTATGGACACTAGACTACAACTGATGAATAACGAACTCGCACGGAACTATGTGCGAACATTCGAGTACGATAGTGACCTGAACAGCTGCCGTTTTCAGGATACCAAAAAAGGAAACTTATCTGGAGAAGTTCAACCAAGTCGGTGCATTAGATTCTCGGAGATCGAACTGGCCGCGCTTCGTCAGAGTTGTAAAGCCGTATGATAAGACATGCAAACTAAGGAAAACGTGTCTTTGTCAGAAATCGATAATGGCCGTGTTCGGGAATTAGGTGTAGTAAGATACAAGATATTATAGATGCCGCTCTTTTTTCATTAGTCAACCATAGACATCTTAATAAATCTGAGTTCCAGAACCCTGCCACTGCTGTTCCACTGAATAAAAAAGTTCAGCTGAAGGAGCGGAAGAAAATCTCTGAAATGCACTTATACCAAGAGCGAGAGTAGACATTCGGATTCATGTGATTCCCGTTTTATATTCTCTTGGTGATTTTCTCTGACTCGAATTAGTAGTCAGTTTAAGATTTGACGGTTCCCAAGTAGAACATTCGAGAAGAAAAAAACTTATCATCAGAGGTTATGTAAATCCCATGATAAACGATGTAGATCGTGCATCAACTCTGACTAAGCAATTGGATCACCATTGGGAACACTCTTAAAAGGAACACTAGCAATCCATTTTACGTCATTACCAAAAATTTCTCTTTATAAATTACAAATTTCAAAGTTCCAACTCACCTTGTCCAGACCTCTAAACGCAACTCCCAAGCAATCGCCGTCCTTGTAGTACGTCAACGTACCCTCGATACCATCAAACAGGATTCCAATCACAGTAGCTTGATTCTCCCGAAATCGCTTTGTATACAGTAACGCGACTCCTTTATGCCAGAGTACTCCCTTGTGCGATAGACCCCATCCATGCTCGTTCTCGCCGAGCATATTGCGAAAGGAATTTGCATGCAGACGTGCGTATTTCGTTCCGATTCCAAACATGATACTCGTTCCGAAAACACGTTGCGTCACATGCAGCTCCCAATAGAAGCGACCGTTGTTGAGGGGTCGCTTGCCCTGAACGCCCGCCGTTCCTTTACTCCAATTGGGATGGAAATGAACCGTTCTGTCGTTGGGGCCGCTGAGAACGACCTCTTTGGAACGGTGTCGCTTCGACCATGTCCAATTGTCGTCACACCCATGTTTGAGAGGATTTTCATCCTTTAAGGGTGTGCAGGAACTTTGTAGCCGTGAAGTGCAGTTTGAGCCGCCACATCTAAAGGTGAATTGCCGGGATGCTCGTTCTGTTGATGGGGAAGATGTTGGTGTTGATTGAGCCGATGATGATTCGGGTGACTCATCTTCGTATTCGTCACTTGACATTTTGAATGTTTGTTTAAACAAACACACAAAAACATAAAACTTTACTTTTGGGATGCGAAGACAGCAAGGCGTCCCCTGTTGACGTTCTTGAAACGTTCATGTGAACATTAGATTTCTCCAGGCGTTGTATTGGTTTCTTGGTGTATCCTAGTTTTTTGCTGGTCTGATGCATCGACGACCACGACGAGTTGTTGGAACTACTGTTGTTTCGTTGTCATCGTTGAAACGACCATGACACTGATTGTTGGTTACCATTCGCTCAGCATAAGATCCGTTGCCGCTACGTGTGCCCCAAGATGTACGATTTCGGCGAAATCCTGAAGCTGATGTAGTATTCCGAAGTTCACCGTGAGCACAACTCAGACAAGCACACAGTTTTGCTAGATTCGTGCGATTTTTACCACCCTCAACGGAGCTGGATAAACTGGAACAACTACCACCAAGTGCTCCTTGTTGTTGTTCACCACCACCACCTCCACCACCGACAGTGGCAGCAGTACGGCAACCCCTGGCAATCAATCGATTTTTCAAGTGTCTAAGTGTGGGTTGGTTGGGATTATGATGTCGGCAATACCCCAGTGGGCTGTTCGAACAGAAGCTGCATCCAGGAACTGGATGTTTCGGCTTTAAAGCGAACAGCTGTAGTCTCTGCTGTTCTTTGTCGATAAGAAGTCTAGCGTGTTTTGGATTTAGCCATTTATCGTGAACGGTAAGGACGATATTTTGTAGATATAGACAGAGCGATTGGAAGAATAGCAACAAAACGATAATCATATAGACAAGGGATGCGAATTTATCCGAAGAGAGTCCGAAGTGATCCAGCAGAAGGGAAGAAAATTAACGCACGAACTAAGGCAAATGAAAAGCGGCGAACACGTCTTGTCACCAAAGATTTGAACTGATTTGACACTATTTTCACGAAACTTAAGATTCACATAAAAACATTTTTTTGTTTTTTTGTTTTAGGGGTTGAACTTAGTATCTACACTAGATATCTATCGACTGTTTATGCGCCTTGCATACGAACAGAAGGACTTTCAATGGGTGACTGCAAGGAATATAAGCGAGTTTGTGTCCTCGTTATATCGGTTTTCGAGATTTTTTCGATGGTTTTGCGCATGTCCAATAGCGGGTGGGTAAAGTGTCTCCCCCAGCCGAAGAGAGGTTGGAATGATGGGATCGATATTTTTTCATCCCCCTTTACGAATGGCAATCAATTTCACCACACTTGGTTATCATAAACGCCACCCCGGATATGTTTAAAGCAGTGCAAGTGCAACGCATGCAACCCCCTTTGAGAGGCGGCTGTAATCATCCCTTGCGTTTGCGGGACTATCTTTTTTTTTTTCCAATGGAACAACTGTTGTTTTGTTATCAATTTTGGGGATGAAATGCAAAATTACAGGCTTATCGTTGGGTTTTTTGTGCGTGTGTTTGTTTACCGGGAAAATGTTTTTTTTTTTGTTTTGAATGTTATCAGTCAGGGTTGCAAGGATGAGGTGGGAGCCCTAGCTGAGGTATAGCACGCAGGCGTTGGAGTTGTTTTTGATTTTATTTTGGAAGATTTTATTTGATTATGGTTGTTGCTGGTGACATGATGGCGGGTGACGGTGGACTATAAACAGAGGAATTATTGCAGGGGATGAGTCCTACCAACCTGAAGGATTGATTGAAGTTTATGAGCTTGGGCTTGTTTTTCTTGTTTTGTTAGCGAAATTATGGGATTAGATGAAAGCTCAACAGAGAACTAGAAGGGTTGGGTATTTGTGATGTTAATAAGGTCATGGGAGAGATTGGGTGGTGATTTTTGATAGCGGCTGATAAGATATGGGTTGGCGGCACTCACCCTTAATGTAAATACCAGTAATGATAGGTATCGTGGGTGGGTCGTGTCTATGTATTTTGTTGTCAATATTACATTTGCAGGGAATTGCGTTTTGGAAAATATTTCAATTGCGTAGGTACCTTTACAGGTAGCTTGAAGGTGGGTAATGTTGATGAATAACCAGAAAGTGGTTATTTTCCGTAAAAACAATTTAAAAGCACACGCTCTTAGGAACAGACAAAATATTATTGTGGCTGAAAAACATGTTCTACAAAAATTCCTCAAAACATGAGACCCTCTGAACTGCTCCAATTACAGAGGAATGCATATCTACAATATCGCTTATCTGTACGCCTTATTTGATAGCTTGAAATTGTTTACCGACAACCTAATCAGCAAATCGCAGTATGCTTACAGGCGGGGGAAGTGCAAAACTGAAGAAATTTCTATATTTCGACAAATCCTGGAAAAAAATCAAAGATGTCCTAAATCGATACTTTTCATCGATTCATCAAAAGCGGGTTATATAGCGTTTACAGGAACGATCTATACATAGCCTTATCTGTTTTTGAAATATCGACCAAAAACCTCCGTCTGTGCAAGATGATGATGAAGAAATCTCGCTGCTCTATCAACATTCGAAGGCACAAAAAAAAATTGAGTTGAGGCGAAGTACTGTTATGTGATTAATGTAATATTATTCTTGAGAGGGTTGTGCGAAACTCATGAGCTAACACCAGAGACACAATATTCCATAAATGACTTGTCTCCCTTGGGTCCGCTTTGAACTCTGACAGCAATATCTTGTCAGAAATCAAACGAAGAATTACTCCTGTCCACCTCTGTTTCTAGGGGCCAAGAAGGTAATTTAGCTTTAAGCCCTCAGTCGAAGCACTTAGGAGAAGCTGATCATTCCCGTGCTAATAAATATGATGAATGATCGACTGAAACAAGAGCGGATGAAAACATATGAGAAGTCTAATCACCCCTGTCAATCCAAGACTCTGCGAGCCGGAGTATTGGTGTCCATTCGCTCTACTTGTCCCAGCCATATATAACGTCCGATGCGTGGTTCGTTAAGGTAGTTTTCTACTTTTGCGCGCCATTTAAGGCGGGGTCTTACTCTATTGCGTCTGATGTCTGGCAGGGAATTCAAGACTCTGCGAGCCGGAGTATTCGCTTTACATGTCCTAGCCATTTTAATCAAATGCGGAATTCATTTAGGTCGGTTTCTACTTGTGCACACCACTTAAGAAAAGGTCTTGCTCTACTGCGTCTGACGTCTGGTTGGGAATCGAAGACTCTGCAAGTTGAAGTATTGGTGTCTATTCACTCTAAATGTCCTAGCCATCGTAAAAGTCCAATGCGCAGTTTTTTTTTGACTAAAGGCATGACACTGTACAGCTTTCATAGTTCATGGTGGAATCTTCGTCTGCATAGCCTGTCAACGTAAACGGGAC
Organism: Rhingia rostrata; assembly: GCA_949824845.1. Classification (NCBI taxonomy): domain Eukaryota; kingdom Metazoa; phylum Arthropoda; class Insecta; order Diptera; family Syrphidae; genus Rhingia; species Rhingia rostrata. The sequence goes on along the minus strand of OX463755.1, from coordinate 24,707,890 downwards.
CGAAGATTTTTGAAGAATTTTTCTCTCAAAACGGTCAAGGATTATACGGTCAATGCTTCAGAGCTGTAGAGCAGGACTGGGATGATCAGATCCTACACGAATTTTCTTAGGAGTTCGAGTAAGGGCTTTACCACTTAATTGCCTTCATATCCCGAAGAAATAGGGGTTGGCAAGAGTAATTCTTCGTTTAATTTCTGATGAGATGGGACCTCAAAATGTTAATTGTATTCTTAGTCTTGCTCTAATTTGCTGCTAAACCCATTTTTGGCACTACCCTCTTAATAATAGCTGACGTTGAGTCCGACTAAAGATGTCAATATCGTCAATATCGCCGTATGCTAGCACAGATTTATGGAAGATTGTGCCTCTGATGTTGGCTCGGGAGTTCTGCAAAATCTTATCAAGAATGAGATTAGCCTTGCCTAATCCGTTTATGATATCGAATGTGTCTGTGAGGTCGTTTCCGACTTTGATGGAGCGGTAATAATTCTCCATAGTCTTTCTGCACAGAAAGACTAGTATTAGCGATATACTGAAACTAGACATGGATCTGTATAGCTCGTCTCTATAGATGCTGTCGTATGCGGCTTTGAAATCGATGATTAGGTGGTGGGTTTCTATTTGGACTTCTTGGGATTTTCCAGGATCTGCCGAAGTGTGAAGATTTGATCAGTTGTTGACTTTCCTGGCCTAAAACCACACTGATAAGGTTTTTGGTAATCGGTCATATATTACGGCAGTTCGGAGGGTCCCCTTTTTTGTCGATTGGGCAATTGATGCTGAGTTTCCATTCTTCATCGGACCAATACCTTGCTTATGAATTATTATTAGAAATTATTTCCGGCTTTACAAATTTCGGCGGAAAGGCCATCACTTTTGGCACGCTTGTAAAGCCTAAGAGGGCTCAGTGGCACGATGGTAAGCGCGTTGAACTGCCGCGCTGAAGGTCTGGTTTCGATTTCCAGCCGTAGAAACACCTGAAATGATTTTTCACTGGCCCTCCTCTCGTGATGATCTGACAAATCATCAGAATAGTATTGACTTTCAAGAAAATCTTATCACAATTTCGCCGTTCGGGATCGACATAAAACAGCAGGTTTGGATATTGCTATTCAGTTAGGTAGTTGGTAGTTTTCGATACGTAATTCTGTTCGCCATCGCCATTTAACAGTCTGAAGAAGTGGTTCTTCGATATCATCAGCATCGACCATATCTCAACTACGATATTTCCTGGTTCATCTCGACAGGATTCATATCGCGACTTTGTATCCCTGGCTTAGAAGTTTCACACTTTGATAAAACTTGCGAAAATCATTCAGAGCAGTTACGGCTGATCTAATGGCTTGTTGAAATCTTTGCCATTGTTTTTCGACATTAGATGCTAGTGGCATGGTGGATTTTTTAATGAAAGCCAGACTTCTAGTTCACACTTGCTATATATTTTAGACTTATAGGGCTCATAGTCGCTGGTCGTTATTCATCATCTAAAAATGTACTCTCCGAACGATTGTTACACGTAGCTGTGCAATTTCAAAAACACGCTACATATTCATGCATGCACAAACGATAAAATTTTAATCACACATGCGCATGCACAATTCCGTTTCATTTTGGTGGAATGGCACGGCAATGACTTAAAATTAAATCTTGACCAGTGAAAAATAAAATTAAAAGTCATTTTGTGCGAAAACTATAAATAAAAATTTAAATATTTTTTTTCGATAATTATGTTATAAATTTCATAAGCGTTGTTTTGCCACCAACTCGCCAATGGTTGCATTTATAAAAAAAAGCCACAATGAGTAAAAGAAAAATTTACATGATGGTTTTCAATGATAGTGTTCTAAATTCAGATTGCAGTGTGCGAACATACTCTGATGTGTGAAAATCTAACACATCCATTTGGTGTCCATTTGTGGTACAAGGTACGCCTACTGAAATGAATGACTGGAATAGTGTTATCTGTCAAGACCACTTCTCGAACAATAAAAAAAACTGCAGGAACCTCCGAAAATATGCCCATCTCTTTCTAGATCAGTATGTGGAGTGGTATAAATAGAGATGAAGCGACAACCAGGGAGTGAGTACAAATTGTGACCTGAACGTGATTTTAATAGCGATAACAGTGTGCGCGTTTAATCGTTGGTATTTGATTTAAAATAAATGCAATTGAATTGTTAACCGAGAATAAGGTCATAACCGTTTTGTAAATAATATAATTCTAGAAATGACAGTGTGTTTCATTAAATAATTGTTAAACATATAACGGAAATGCATTTATCATTCGTAGCCCGGCTTCATTCTACAATAGCTATAACCTTCACCCTACCAAACGAACAACCCTGTTGAATACCAAAACTGAGCGCAGGGATATTTCGAATACCCAAACCAACTGTTTTTAAATTCCAATTAATTGGGATTATATCGTAGGAACGTTATTACGATATTTATGAAGGTGGGTGTACATGATAATGACTTTCTATGTTTCTCGTTCGGTTCTCACATTTGCTAGTGGGTTACAGAATATTTCTATTTCAAATACAGAGATGCCGCTTAGGATGTCTTAAAGATTTCCGCAAGAAATCTGAAGGGTAATGTAATGCGAATTTTGAGTAAACAATGGGAGAATTTTTCATTGAAATGGTTTGAACAATTTTTGTACAAAATCTCACTTACTTACTTAAGCACTTAAGCGGAAATTACAGTCCATGATGAACCTGGGCCTCAACCAATATGACGCACCTATAATCCTGGTCCTTACACCTTTGACACACTACTGGTATAAATACCATGGCATTTGTACCATTGTATTGGCAATATCTTAGGTGGTGACACACACTTCATGGGGTATGAGTTGAGAAATGGCAATACAAAATTTAGTTCTTCAACGTGCCACTTAGGAGGAATGGCGCTGCGATCAATAGAAATCTATGTATACCACGGCGAAAATGCTAGTATCAAGCCAAGCAGATATCATGCTGCTCGCGTGGAATTAGCGTGGTATTCCATGACACATAGATGGTACATCCGTATACTATAGTATTGATACCACCAGTATGTCAAAGCTATAAGCTTACTGCTTCAAGTTTTCCTTGTTCATCTTGACAGGATTATGTTCGAGCCTTGTATATTTGGCTTTGTCGTTTAACACCTTGGTCAGACTTACGAACAACGTTCTTGGAGTGCACCTCTCTATATAATCTATCGTGCGCTTTTCTTGTCATTTTTCTTCTTTCCTTCTTCTCAGCCTATAGAGCTCTCAATGACAGTTCTTGTCTTCACCTGCAGCTTAGCCTTGTAGGCTTCGTTATGGTCTGCATTCTTCATCAAACCAAAGGTTTCTTGTTGGTGTTCGCGAGAAACCTATCACATCAGTTGCGGCTGATCTAATAGCTTATTGGCATCGTTGCCATTGTTCTTCGACATTCGATGCTGGTGGTGTGGTGTTAATCGAGAGGTTAAGCGATACGCGTTGGACTTGATGATCTCTTGCATTTGCAGTCTTTCTACATTAAATGTTTACATAGTACTTCTGGATTGTTGTGGCGTTGGTGGATATCCGCATTCTTACCTTGGCTGCAACAAGGTAGTAGTCCGAGTGGATGTTAGCTCCTCGGAATGTTCGGACATCCAAAATACTGGATGCGTGCCTCTTGTCTTTCGCAATAGGATCAATTTGCTTGACCGTTCGTAGATCTGAAGGCCGCCATGCCCCTTTATGGATATCGAGGTGAGGAAACCGTGTGCTGGCTATAGTGGCATTTCGTTCCGTAGCGAAGTCAGTTAGCCTTAGCCCGTTACTAGACGTGTTTTCATGTAGACTATGTTTTTCCACAATACTGTTAAAGATGTCTTCTCTTCCTACCTCTGCGTTAGCATCTCCCAGCACGATTTTAACATCGTACTTCGGTAATCGCTCATAGGTTTTGTAAAAGAGCTCGAAGAAGCAATCCTTAGCTATTACATATTTTTCCTCCATTGCAGCGTGAGAGCATATGAGGCTTATGCTCTCGAATTTGGCCTTGATGGGGATTGGTATAATGCGTTTGCTAATGCCTTGGAAACATAAGACTTCTTGCCTTAGTCAGGCACTTATAAGAAATCCGCATCCGAATAGTCGCTGGTTCTGCTCACTATAACACGGTCCGTAGTAGATTTCACAGTTTTTCATCCTCTTTTTGCCCGGCCTATCCCATTGTATTTCCTGGATCGCAGTAATGTCTGCTTTGTAGCAGTTTAGGCCTTCCGCTAGTTGTTCGCTTGCACCTCTCCTGTTTAATGTTTTCATATTCCAGGTGCAGATACGAACGTCGTTGACCTCTTTTCGTTTAGCAGGGTCGTCAACAATAAAATCAGTCCTTTCCGAGGCTAGATTAGATTACCCTAGGACACGATCAGTATCGACTTCATCTGCCACCATCTCTGTTCAAGGGTTCTGACTTGCGCTTAAAATTCCGATTCTCAGCCTTTACGCACCCGCTGAGTGCCTAGTAACTTGACCCTTTTAGGTATCAATTTCAGTTTAAAGTTTTGGTGAGATCGGGGGGAGGACGTGTACTCACTATGCACATATTCCATTCCAGACGGAAGAACTCCCAAGATGGAGTCAACGGTGGCGCTCAAGCCCGTAATGGATACTGATGGCCCCGTGTACTAGGGTATCTAATAAATTAGAATTGACCCTATAAGTTGGAGGTTGTGCCGCTAGGAACTTTCTTAAAACGTAAAAAATAGCTAGTTATGAGAAAGAAAACAGTCTTGGATAACAGATTCCCTCAAAGATCAACCAAATCCAGAATGCTAACGACTTACGAGTATGCATCATGAACGTACGCAACCTGTACATCCCAGGAGCTATTAAAAAAAAATTGAATCTGTCCTCTCGCGGTAAACTGCAGACATGCAGACACAACTTCTTTATGGGTTGCCGAATCAGGTCAAGAAAAATCTACTTCAAGCCGGTTAATGACAGCATGGCTGTAATCCAAATCAGAGCAACGTCTGCAAAATCAGCCTTTTATGTGCACACGTCCCTAAGAATAGCACTGAAGGCCCTATCAAGGAGGAATTTTACAACCTCCTGGGCGGAGCCTACGGAAACTTTAAGACCGTATTAGGGGACATCAATGCGAAAATCACTAAGGAAAGGAAAACATTTTTTGGAAGGTTAGCCTCAATGAAACTACAACAGATAATGGCTTCCGATGGACAGACTTCGTGAAAGCATGTAATACGGTTATCAGCAGCGCTATAGGTTTCCATGACTTCAAATTTACAAAGCAAGCAGGAGATTTCCATTTGTTCGAACAGAAAACCAAATCGAACATAAACACATTCAGAGGGTCGACTCTGACCATTTGCTCGTCGCAGCCAACTTCAGAGCCCAAATGTCCAACGAAAAGAAGCTGCGAATTGATGAAAAAAGCGTCTTCACGTCTGAGGGTTTAGTGGGCCGGAGATTGCACGAGTGTACAAACAAAAACTGACTGAGAGACTACCCGTCGTGACCTCATCCTCCATCAACATCAACACCCAGTGGATACAGTATCGGAAAACCATCAAAGAAGTAGTCTAAGGCACCAGCACACGCACAAAAAGATGACCGTGGTTTACTGTTATTTTAAAGTACAAAAAAGAGGTGAAAGAAAGGCGCATATCAAGGCTCTACAACGTAAAACACCACCTTTACGAGAAGAGTACCGTACCAGGAGACGTGAAGAAAAAAAGGCTCTACAACGTTAAACACCACCCTCACGGGAAGAGTACCGTACCGCGAGATGCAAAGAAAAAAAGTCCTGCGTGTGAAAGAAAGGGAACACACAGGCACCCAGCTAAGGGTCGAAGAGTCTAGCGACAAGAAGACCATCCGTCAATACCACAAGAAAGCCAAACAACTGGTTACTGGCTTAAGAGTAGGAACGCAGGCTCTACGAATAACAATGACAACCTAGTCCCTAACGCGCAGGGTCGAACGTAAATGTATTCAGGGAGTATTTACAGCAGCCGCTTGATGGGCATAATGTCGCGAGAGTGATGGGGCAAGAAAATTACCCTCCCCCAGCCAATGAAGAGGTATCCAGTATTGAAGGAGTTAGAGCAGCCTTAAGAACAACAGGGCAGCCGGTTTTGATGGGTTACCATCAGAACACTTCAAATACGGAGGTGTTACTTTGGAAGCGTCTTCTTCATCTTATCAGGCTCCCGGCCCGTTAAGAGTCTCTGCCTCAGAAACTGCAGTCTTCCATCCTCTACCATACCGGGCTCGCTGCTTCAAGTTATCTAGACCAAGCGGTCTGGCATCCGCGATGGCTTGGTCTCTGAAACATAGGTTCGGTCTTCCTTGCCTTCTCGAACCTGGGGGCTGGGATTCGAAGATCCTCTTAGCTGGAGCATTATTGTCCATTAGCTTGATGTGACCGAGCCAATGTAGTCGAAGTGTTTTGGCTTTTTGGATAACATCCACATCTTGGTACAGCTTATAGGGTTCGCGATTGTATTTTCTCCTCCATTCGTTCTTCTCGCACAGAGGACCAAAAACCCGCCGTAGTATTTTTCTCTCGAAGGTGCCCAGTATCAGCTCTCTGTTCTTGCTTATTGTCCAGCACTCGGCGCCATAGAGCAGAATTGGCAGGATAAAGGTTTTGTAGAGCAAACATTTCGCCCTTCGAGTTAGGAGTTTTGAAGCCAGTTGTTTCGCTTAACCGAAGTAGCAACGGTTTCGTAGGGTAGTTCTTCACCGGATCTCCACTAGGGTGTCATTCATGGAGTCTATGTTTACACCGAGGCAGGTGAACTCCTTAACTTAATTCGAAATTTCTGCTATCAATAGTGACGTTTTGTCCTAGGCGGTGGACAGATGTTTGTTTGTTTGTTGATAGCATTTACTTAGTCTTATCCTCGTTTACATCAAGGTCAATGGATTTCAGCTTTTCTTCAATCGCCGTGAAAGCTTCAAAGTTGACATCTATCTGCTCCAGTAAGAGATTGAAGAAGTCACATGATAGCGCGTCTCCTTGCCGTTTGGAAAAGTTCGACATCTATCTGCTCCAGTAAGAGATTGAAGAAGTCACATGATAGCGCGTCTCCTTGCATGACACACGACACCGCTGAATCAGTTTTGCTGGTAGTCCGATTTCAGCCGTCGCCATATAGAGCTCCTGACGATGTATGCTATCATACTTATAGAAGCGTGCGTGCACCATACCATCAACGAAGTCTGGATGGACGAGAGCATGCCAAATTACTGGACCTATCTACATAGAAAGGCGATAACATGTCTTGCACCAAATACGGATGCATATCCCTGATAAATGAAGAAAATAAAATCCTATCCAACGTACTCTGTGAACGTATTTAGCCTTGCTGCAGCCACACTTATCGGCACGTTCTACTGTGGCTTCCGGCCCGGCAGATAGACCACAGACCAGCTTTTCACACAAAGGCACATCCTGGAAAACCCCGACGAATTTCAAATCATCTTTTCGTCGACTTCAAGGCCGCGGAACGCGGGATATTATATCAAAACTGGGATCGAAAGGGTGAAAAGCATCCTTTTGTCAGACAACCCCCTCAACCAGTTGGAAGCCCTCTACTGATAATAAATAAATTGTCTCCTGCAAAAGGACACATTAATTGAATACAGAAAAAAAAAACTCTCCCACTTATTGATACCAATGAGAGTTCATCCCTTTTTGCACTTAAAAACATCCACCCTTGCACGTGTCTCCACATTTCGATGGTTGGATAAATTTAGTCATTAACTAGAAACAACCAGCAGTCAGTGGCTCCTGCCACTCCCATCCCCTCATTGGATCACAATGCGAATGGATAATTACGATAAATTGATTATTTGCAAAACTATTACCGAGGGACAGCATGAGCACCACACCAATTCCAGTTTGGGGTAGGTATCCTCTTATGTGTCCCGGGCACACTTTTCTCCTTCACAGCCACCATCCATACATACACACATTGGCTGCCTTAAACCACATTCCCATACCATATGCCATATAACATCAAAACCTTTTGTTTGTGTGTATGTGTTTGTTGAATTGAAGGACTACCGCATATTAAGCGGCAGCGCTATAGAAAGGATTTTTATGCTTCCAGTCGATTTCTAATTAAGTGGCAAAGAGTAGCGATAATGGAGTGTCCTATGAGATTTATATTTGCTATGGCAGTGGATACGCCATGGATACTGGGCTTGGAGCTAATGTGGCGCTTTGGATGCTATCTGAGTTCGCAGTCTCGAATTTAGCTCTCCATAGTGTGTGTAGGTGTCGGATGAGAGTTAAGGGGAGGAATAGTTTTCCAACTGCGGAAGGGGTAACCTCATACCACACTCATTCAGATGGTGGTCTCTGTTGGTCCTGACAAAACAAAAAAGAGTTCATTTATGGTGTTATTTGCTAATTGAAATGTTATTTCGGGTGTACATTGGATTCCGTTTTAATCGAGGGCGTATGGGAGTTGCGTGGTAGACTTCTGACTGGGTAGCCTGTCGGGTAGGCTAGAAAAAAGAGAATGCCTATTTCGGATGATCTGGGAATAACTTATGCAAATGAAGGGGATATGCACAAACTGCAGGAACTGCAGTGTCTGACTGACGATCTCTCTTTCTGAGAAATGGAATCTTGAACACATTTCTGTTGTGAGAGAATCAGTTTGCTGCCAGAAAGAGACGCACTTTTGTAAACTGGTCGAATGGACATAAACATAATCGATCTGACCAGAGGAGTAGCAGCAGAGGACGACCTCGCGTAATGTATTTGGCACCAGTAGAAACCGAGCACAACCAATTTGAACTGCACAACTGGAAGATGCTAGTTCAAGTGGCGGATAATTAGAGAGACATGTTGGTTGAAGTCAAGTCCTGGTTCAGCACGGACTATACCACTACAAAAGTCTGTAAGTGGTATGATTCAAAGATTCAAATGAACCCGAAATAAGTCCAGAATACAAGATCTAGTAATTCTTTCAGCTGAATTTAAAAGCCTAGAGCTTATCATACCCAACCAACGGGTACTGGTCTCATCCAACCGAATTTGACTTGCTAACCGATAAGCGCGAGTGTTGATAACAATACGAGAATAACAACACTATAAACAGTCAGGTCAGAATGGCACGGAATGGAGGAACCGCTTGTGCAGACTGTTAAACGGCGAACAACATTCCGCTGTCAGGCAGAACGAACCAGTCACTATCGGCAGCGAAAACTGCAAACTACACGACCTGAGGGAAGTGAGGACAGCAATGTCTAAATTCAAGCTTAATAAGGCTGGCGGAAATGGCGGACTTCCCGCTGAGCTTTATAAAGCAGGAGGGGATGACTTGGTAAGTAACAGTCACCAACTAATAAGCAAAATCTGGGCTGATGACAGTTTGCCTGAAGAATGGAACTTCAGCATCATTTGCCCGATCCACAAAAAAGGAGACCCCCCTGAGCTGCGCGAACTACAGCGGCATAAGTCTCCTAAAAATCGCCTACAAGATCCTATCTGCCGTTATATATGAACGCCTGAAACCGTTTACCAAGAACCTGATCCGCCCTTATCAGTGTGGTTTTAGGCCAGGAAAGTCCATAACCGATCCAATTTTCACACTTCGGCAGATCCTGGAAAAAACCCAAGAAGTCCAAATCGGTACTCACCACCTATTCATCGATTTCAAGGCCGCATACGACAGTATTTATAGAGACGAACTACACAAAGCCATGTCTAGTTTTGGTATACCGCCCAAACTCGTCCGTTTGTGTAGGAAGACGATGGACGTTGGAAACGACATCACCGAAATATTTGATACCAAAAGAGGATTTATGCAAGACGATGCACTGTCATGTGACTTCTTTAACTTAATTCTTGAGAGGATTGTGCAAAACTTAAGAGCTAACACCAGAGGCCCAATTTGCCAAAAATCGGTGCAACTACTAGCATACGCCGATGATATTGACATCGTTGGTAGGACTCAACGTGATGTCCTAGCCACGATTGCTAGTACAGAAAAGGAAGCGGCAAAAAGGGTTAAGCTTGAAATGAGGGCAAGACTAAGTAAATGCCGTCAACACGAAAGGACACACAACATCGACGAATTGGACAGAACGTCACCATTGACAGATATAACTTTGTGATAGTACGGGACTTTCTATATCTCAGATCCGCTATTAACTCTAACAACAACATCTCGTCAGAAATTAAACGAAGAATTACTCTTGCCAACCGATTCGATAGGAAAATTCTTCTAAAAATCTTCGGTCCCGTTTGCGTTGACGGGCTATGGAGACAAAGGTTCAACCAAGAACTATACGAGCTGTACAGCGACATGCCCCTGGTGAAAAAACTCCGCATTGGACGTTTAAGATGGCTAGGACATGTAGAACGAATGGACACCAATACTCCGGCTCGCAGAGTCTTCGATTCCCAGCCAGACGTCGGACGTAGTAGAGGAGAAGACCTCGCCTTAAGTGGCGTGCACAAGTAGAAACCTGCCTCAACCAACTTGGAGTGCGCAACTAGAGGCAGTTAGCTAAGGGCCGGGCTAATTGGAGAAGCATGTTGGTTGAGGCCCAGGTTCATTCCGGACTGTAGCGCCACTTAAGTAAGTAAGGAAATCGACCAAATGGCGGTAGACGGGTTGGCAAGAGTAATTCTTCGTTTAATTTTTGACGAATGTTGTTGCGGAGCCGAGAAAGACAAAGTCCAGTACTACCTCAAAGTTATATCTGTCAATGGTGACGTTCTGTCCAATTCGTCGATGTTGTGTGTCCTTGCCCTCATTTGCTAAACTGCTCACTGCTAAACCCATCTTTGCCGCTGTTAAGTCCTACCAACGATGTCAATATCGTCGGTGTATGCTAGTAGTTGCCCCGATTTTTGGCAAATTGGGCCTCTGGTGTTAGCTCGTAAGTTTTGCACAATCCTCTCAAGAATTAAGTTAAAGAAGTCACATGACAGTGCATCGTCTTGCATAAATCCTCTTTTGGTATCAAATATTTCGGTGATGTCGTTTCCAACGTCCATCGTCTTCCTACACAAACGGACGAGTTTGGGCGGTATACCAAAACTAGACATGGCTTTGTGTAGTTCGTCTCTATAAATACTGTCGTATGCGGCCTTGAAATCGATGAATAGGTGGTGAGTACCGATTTGGACTTCTTGGGTTTTTTCCAGGATCTGCCGAAGTGTGAAGATTTGATCGGTTGCGGACTTTCCTGGCCTAATACCACACTGATAAGGGCCGATCAGGTTGTTGGTAAACGGTTTCAATCGTTCACATATTACGGCAGATAGGATCTTGAAGGCGATGTTGAATAGACTTATTCGTCTGTAGTAGGCACAGTTCAGAGGGTCTTCTTTTTTTGTGGATCGGGCAAACGATGCTGAGGTTCCATTCTTCAGGCACACTTTCTTCCGACCAGATTTGGCTTATGAGTTGGTGGATGTTGCTTACCAAGTCATCTGCGCCGGCTTTATAAAGCTCGATTCCATTGACCGTTTATATAAGATATCGAGACGACGAAACCGTATGCTGACTTTAGTTGCATACGGTTTCGTCGTATGCATAGACTTTGTTTTCCGACAACGCTTCTAAAGGTATCCTCCTTCCCAACCTTTTCGTTTATTTTTACATCGTACTTCGGTAGTCACTCATAAGTATCGTCCCGGAGCTCATAGAAGCAATCCTTCTGAATTTAATTTTTTGTTCCACCGTAGGACCGTGAGCGCATATTAGGCTTATGTTGGTGAATACAGGCTGGATACGGATTGTTACAATGCCAAAGTCTTTCGCTTACAACAAATCCGCATACAAATAGTCGCATGAACAACATGAACCGTAGCGAATCGTCCTGTCTAATCGTATTTCCTGGATGCCGGCAAAGTCTACGTCGTAACATTTAAGGCATCCGCTATATTTTCGGCTGCAGGTTTTTTTTTATGTTTCCCAACATTCCATGTCCAGTTAAAAACGTGGTTGTCCTTTTTTTCGTTTATCATAATTGTCAAAAGTGTTGTCAGTCCTTTGTGAGCCTTTGATTGTTTCTTCTTAATAGGGTGTTGCTGTGATTACGTATAACCCCAACCTAGAGGTCCTACTTACTTACTACAGTCCGGCAATACAGTCCGGAATGAACCTGGGCCTCAACCAACATGTCTCTCCAACCTAGAGGTCCAGTTCAAATATATTAGAAGCCTCTGGTATACGGGACATCAGTTGGCCTTTCGTCGCCTTGAACAGTAATGGTGGCAGATGCACCATCCCTGATAGAGGTACCTGAGAATGCCCGGTTGTCATAATTGTCAGAGCATCACATGAAGATTTTTCACTTCGGAGACGCCGCAACTGTCATTTTGAGAATTATTCCGCTGTAGATTGGTGGGGTTTTGAGGAGGTTTGAGGACTTTTCCTCTAGCTAATTTTGGTCCGTCTGTAGTATTTCATTCCTCACCTTCCCTGTATATCTTTATATTGTTCCTCTACCCGAAACTCAACGACTCATCTGGTGGTAGACTAGTAACTCCATAAGTAGGTATAGATCAATAGCTACAGCCAAGCTTATCTATTTCAAGATGTAGCCCACATTAGTACATTTTTCAACCCACAGAAAGGTCCACGTGCATCTTTAGTCCCCAAAAGCTTCAGCTTACATTTTACCCATAATCTGCCTACTCTGTCATACACTCCCAGTGTATACCAATACAAATAAAAATTGGTGAGTTCCAATTACTCCAAAAGTACCCTTGAAATGACTGATGACTACACCAAACGTCAACCGTTACCAAAATCATCCATCCAACCAAGTTTGATTTTTTTTTTGTTAATTTTGTGTATCCTCGACTTTTCGTGTTCCTAATTATGACATTGAAAAGCTGGGACACATTAGGGAACCTGATAGCTTCGCTTACAGGTGGGAGCAATTTTAGAGGTTGGCATTAAAAGTTTTCGCCTAAAGTGGCGCATGTTGGCGGAGGATCTACAACTTACACCCAAGATGAGTGCCGATCAAATTTCGCCTTATTCACCCTCAACGGTTACCCTGGTTACTACAGGTGGTGGATGGTTTTTTTCTCTGGATGATGATTTTTTCCCACCCAAACTTCACATGGATACGATATGGCCTAGAGCTATAATGAGGCCATCATACACCAGATAGCTTATGATAGCTAACACAAGGGTAAAAGTTGTTGGAAGGATATGCGCGCGCTCTCTTCAAATTAAAAGTGAAAAACTATGCAACTCATATGAGCGATAAGAAACGGTAGTAAAGTCCTCGAGGGAAACAGGTAGCAAGCCAGCCCTATCAGTTTGGGCGGGCTATAGCGAGGAGATAGTGTAAAATGTTAATTTTAATTGCCTCTTAGTGTAATCAGTTTAATGGTATTGATATGGTTTTTCACTGCCGGAAGGATGTTTGTCAATATTTTTGTAGAGGACGTGTGGGTGTGTTTTTTGAGTTTAATGAGGCAACTATTTCCACGAACAGCAATTAAGATGCGAGGGTAATGTAGATATCTGGGAGTATAATTTGTTTAGAAGTTCAGGAAAGTTTTTGAGTGAAATGGAAAAGGTGGAATTTGAAAAGTTGGGTCAAATTTAATTTGATAGCGTTTTGATGGAAAAAGGATCATCTAAAGGTGTTTTTTTTATATCAATTTTTTCTAGCAAAAAGTTTGCTTTTTTGACATCGTCTTTGTCGAAATTCTTCGGAATTTCACAACATCTGCAGGGGGCTTGTCAAATCCACATGTAAAGCTTACCCTACATAGTTAAGAGGTGCTACAGTCCGAGTCTTAGTCTTAATAAACTTTTTGCTGCAATTATCTCGGTCCTAAGGTCTCGAGTTGCGCAATGCAAGTTGGTTGATGTCGATTTCTACTTGTGCCCGCCACTGCGTCCGACGACGTCTGGCTGGGAATCGAAGACTCTGCGAGCCGGAGTATTGGTGTCCATTCCTTCCACATGTCCTAGCCACCTTAAACGTCCAATGTGGACTTTTTTTTTACCAGGGGCATGTCGATGTACAGCTCGCATAGTTCCTTGTTGAATCTTCGTCTCCATAGCCCGTCAACGAAAACGGAACCGACGATTTTTCAAAGAGTTTGCCTCTCAAATCGACCAAGGATTTCTTCATCCAACTTTCATACGGTCCATGCTTCAGCGCCGTGAAGCAGGAGACTGGGATCATCAGGGCCTTATACAGGATCTCCTTAGTAGTTCGAGTGAAGGCTTCTTATCCCGAAGAAACATCGGTTGGCAAGAGTAATTCTTCGTTTAATTTCTGACGAGGTGTTGTTGTCAGAGTCAATAGCGGAGCCGAGCTAGACAAAGTCCCGTACTACCTCAAAGTTATATCTGTCAATGGTGACGGTCTGTTCAATTCGTCGATGTTGTGTGTCTTGCCCTCTTGCCCTGCTAGTAGTTGCACCCTATTGGAAGATGCTCTTATTTTTGCAAATGGCCGCCAATGTCAAATCTGTTTTGACATTTGTGGACTAGACAGATTTAGAATACAAGTGAACAAGCTATGAAGCGATACACTCTCAAAAAACGCGGAATAATCGTGTCTATTTTTTGTGTAACAATTCGTCAGTAGTGTTGGCGCAGCCTGTATTCCGTCGCCGATTCCCCGGCTGTCCGACACTGACTGCGCAAACACTGCGCCGTTTGGCCACCAACCTTGAAGAGTATGGGACGACACGAGACGTTGCCAAGAGTGGCTGGTCATTGAGCGCTTGTTGTGCCGAGAAAATCGCCGCTGTTGCCAAGGATGTCAAACTGTTGCCGAAAACATCGACCAGATGACGTGCCTCGCAATTAGCCATCGACCGATCGTCCCTAAGGCAAATTTTGGTCAAAGACTTGCGCATGTTCCCGACATCCGTGCATCATCTGCTGCCTGTATACCGCCAAAAGCGTGTAACCTACGCCCAAGCCATCCTCAATCTCGAGGACGAAGTGGAAGATTTTTCGACCAAAATGATGAGCGATGAGGCTCATTTCCACCTCAGCGGGTACGTGAACAAAAAAAATTATCGCTTCTTAGGGGCACCGGAAATCTACGAGTAATGCACGAGGAGCCATTACTCCCGCTCAAAGTTACTGCATGGTGCGCTGTTCACGCTGAAGGAGTCATCGGGCCATTCTTTTTCAAGAACACCGCTGGTCAATCGACAACAGTGGACGGTGAGCGCTATAGAACCATGTTAACTGAGTTTTTTCTGCCGCAATTGGACGATTTGGACTGGAGGACATATATATTTTTAGTTTAGTTTAGTTTTTATTCATACAGTTTTTAAATTTAATACAATTTGATACAGACCTGCGAAGCCACATGGCTTATCTGCAGGTGATTGTGTTATTAAATTTTTTATCTAGTCATCAAAATGAGCAATTGTATTCAATACGAGTTATTTAACTATATAATTTTGTTACTTTACATTAGATTTCAATTGGTATTTATATTCGTTTTTGTAGAATTTATATTTACATAATAGAATTTAGATTTATAGAGTAAATTCTAAAAAATATTGTTTTAATTTTCTTTTTCTCTTTTTGACATCAATTACATTTCTTATGCTCTGGGGAAGACTATTTAAAGGAATAGTGTACATTAGTTGTCTTCTGCCGTAGGCGTTGTAGAGCTGTGGTATCTGATACATTCCTTCCGCTCTTATTCTGGTGTTAAAGGCATGATTTATTGGTATCCGGAATCGTTGATCATCATAATACTCAATCGCTGCAGTCATTTTGAAGATCTGATTGACATTTAGAACCCCCACACTGCTTGCTGTTGTTTGTGCATCTCTTGTTGATATCAGTTTAATTGCCCGATCTTGAATGTTTTGCAATTTTTGAATATGTGTCTGCGCCGCCCCTCCCCAAGCTAGTATGCCGTATCTAAGTCTGGATTCAATTAACGCGTGGTATACCTGCTTTTGTACGCATGCTGTTGATTTGTGTTGCAGACAAGCTAACGCAAATAGTGACCCCCTTAGCTTGTTCCTCAGATCGTTGATGTGCGGCTCCCAGAGAAAATTGTTGTCAACAGTGATACCTAAGTACTTATACGTAGACACTACTTCTATAAGTTCTGTGTTCACCTGGTTCGAGCATTTGAATGTGTTAAGCCTGATTTCTGTTGCCGGGTATTGAGGACTGCGAATGTGCATTACTTTTGTTTTTGATGCATTCAACACAAGTCCATTGTCATGGCACCACTTCCACATTTCATTGAACTCGTTCTGCATCATCCTCATTGCCTCGTTTATATCCTTGTGATACACAACTATTGCGGTGTCGTCTGCGTATGCGAATGGAACACTTTTCTTCAGGCATTTCAGCATTCCATTTGTGTATAGTATGAAGAGTAGAGGACCGAGCTTAGAACCTTGCGGAACCCCAAACTGGACCCCATATTCGGTGCTGCAGCAGTTCTTAATTTTGACACGATAGGTCCTCCCTGTCAGATATTCCCTTAACCACTCCATCAGCTTTCCTCGTAATCCCATCCCTTCTAGGGTATTTATTAACTTGTTGTGATCGAGGGTGTCAAATGCTTTGCTGAAGTCCAAAAATAAGACAAGGACATGGTGTCTTTTGGCAAGGTTGCTGTTGACTATATTCGAAAAATCACCAAGAAGTTTATTTGTGGATTTTCCCTTCTGGAACCCGTATTGGTTTTTGCATATTAGATTCTTGTTCTCAACAAATTTCCATATACGATCAGATACTATTTGCTCCAATACCTTCTCTATGACTGGCAGTATTGCTATCGGACGATAATTCGCTATATCTTTTTTGGCTCCTCCCTTGTAGATTGGTCTAACAAGTGCCTCTTTGAGCTTTTTTGGTATTGTCGAGGTTTCGAGACTTACATTAATGAGCTTGGTGATTATAGGGGCAAAGATGTCGGCATTTGTTTTAAGATCAATTGCTCTAATACCATCCGCTCCTGGCGGTTTTTGGACATTTAATTGGATTAATAAATTCGATACCTCTATAGGGTCAGTTTCTCCCATGTAAATAGAGCTCCTCACTGCTTCGGGTTGATAATTTGATGTTACTTTGTTGCAGGTGTGGATGATGGATACTGCTTGATGCGAAAAGATGTGTCCAAAATCCTCTGCTAACACTCTAATATCAATGCCAGCTGTAAAGTTCTTTACAATAGTGTCATCTAATGACGGTTTTTTTCGTCCCAGTAGCTCGTTGATTAACGCCCAAGTTTTTCTAGGATCGTATTTACTTTGCTCGAACTTTTCTCTGTAGTACTGATCTTTATTCATCGATATTTTTTTGTTAACTTGGTTACGTAGTCTCTTGTACTCGACTTCGTATGTTAAGTTATTTCGATTGCTTTTCCATCTACGATAAAGTCTGTCTCTATGTTTACAAATCTCAATTATGTCACTAGAAATCCATTCGGCATTTCTACGTCGAGCTTTCTGTTTGTGAATAACTGTCGATTTTTCATAGATTTCGGCCATTTTTTTAGCTAACGAGTTGAAAACTTGATTGGTGTCATTTTGTTGCAATATATGTTCCCAATTCATTGTTCTGATCAGCTGATTTACTTTGCTACTTTTAATAACTGAGAGCTCAGGTTGTTCGCTTTCAGTTTTACCCGCATCATACACTCCATATAGGGTGCTGTAGTGATCGGATATGTCACTTTCAATTACAGCCGAAAATATTTTGCGCTCCGATACGTTTACCAATATGTGATCAACTAGTGTCTCACTTCCTACGTTTATATCAACTCTTGTAGTCCCCGTAATGATATTACATATTCCATTCATCGCCAGCATTTCTTTATAGTTATAAACATGTGCTTTTGTGGTATCTTTCATGTTTATATTTATATCGCCCAGTATGTTAATGTCATTATGCATCTTATCTTATTATGCAACGGCACACACTGCGCTAGACACAATCGATATTAATGAGAGCCAAACAACATCAGATGACTTCTGTCGGCCCACCTTGTATTATAGAGAAGCTTAGATAATTTTTTTTTCGTGGCAACATTTTAAGAAGTTCTCCCCTAGTTAGGTCGTAACCAGAATATTTTTTAGGCTTAAGTTTTTGTTTTTCCCATTCAAACTCGGTTATACAAGGACACCATACTAAACTATTCCCAGCTGCAGTATCGAATAAATTAATGTTTTCATATTGCACTGGACCATCAAAAGATCTAAATGTTTTTTTCAAGACGTACTGCGAAATGTCTGCTTTTTTCTTACCGCCTTATGCCCAATAGTCTTGAGTTACACTAATTGTTGGTGGCACAGCTATAATGTGGATATTCTTGTGCCAGTGTGTTTTTGGAAAAACTCATTATATTTAAAAAAAAATCTATCCCCCATTGGATTTAATCAGAAGCTTGTTACTGCTTTTCAGCTTATTTTAGCCCCATTCCATGTGACTTTTTGTGGATTGTTTTTGTTGATAATAAAAATTCAGTTAATTCTCGACTCTCCTCTAATGACAACCTCACTTCAACATCCAAATGCGAAACTTAATTAAAACTAATTTTCCACGATTTGTTCCATAATGCAACCCAATTTACACATGAAAACCGTTGTTTGACAAACAATCCCACATGGCTGACCCAAAACAAACAATTTACCCCGCCTCCCGCACTCCCCCGAGATAACGTAATTCAAATAAATTCCCAACGTTCGATACATGTAATTTCGTGCAAATGAAATTTCATTCGCATTATCACACTTAATTACATTGTCAGCGTAAAAATAAACAAAATCATGTTGACTTG
The DNA here is from genome assembly GCA_949824845.1 of Rhingia rostrata. Lineage (NCBI taxonomy): Eukaryota > Metazoa > Arthropoda > Insecta > Diptera > Syrphidae > Rhingia > Rhingia rostrata. The sequence continues at coordinate 24,689,121 of OX463755.1, read as the reverse complement.
TGATGACAAAAAAAAAACGGTTATTCCATATAATCACGGTCCCAGCCTGCGGTGACACTTCCCATAAAAAACCTCGAAATTAACCCAACTGCACAAGGCCATGTCCACAAGGTTCAAACGGGAGTGCTGACATCAAAAATGTGCGAAAATCCCAACCCTTATTCCCTCTCGGGAACTGAAATTTCAAATAATCCGTGTAAATACAATTTTACGCATTTTCTGAATTTTATTTTGCATAAATAAATTTCTGAGCATTTCGCATCGACGAATAAATTACGAATCCGAAACACGACCCATTTGGCCACTTGATGCACATATCCAGATCCACCACATCACCTCACCCGTGCTGTGTAACACCACCCACAAGTGGCATGGTGGCCAGCTAAATTTGTGGAATCACAAGTCCTGCCAACGTCATCAAAACAAAAGGATACCACACACACAGCAAAAAAAAAAAAAAATCCTCGTAAATAAATTATTGTACACAATTTATAGAATTCATTTTGGATAAATTCTGTATGAGGTGCTAATTAAAAAGCTGCGAACTGTTATGAGCTGTGCTCAGCGGTCGGGAAGGGAAATTGCTTTGACATTCCCGCTTACAATAATAATTTCTGGTCAAATTGAACATAAAATCCGTCGGCCGACCAGGACTGGTGGTCATCATTGTGCTCATGATTATTATTGAAATAGAAAAGTGCTGATCACGTTAGAGGCTTTATTCTCAATGAAAGCGGACCACATTATGCTGGCGATTCTAGAACAGCAGGTTGTACAGCTGATGGCTGCAAGAGAGGAGACAGTTGTGATGTTCTTAGAAATGATTGTGTTCCACTTCCGAACCTCGGTAAAGTTCGTGGCTGGACTAGTTCTTGCTATATTTGTAATCGATGTCTCCCATTATTCATGCGAAAGTTGAACTTCGCCCCATTTAACAACGGGTGTTTTTTTAAGAGGTTGGTTTTTCGAATAGAGATAAAACTGACATTTTGTGGTCAAATCGGGCAACTCTAATGTCATGATTCTTCAATTTGGTTTGCCATTTCATCATGAACAGGTTGACAGATGAACAACGCTTGCAAATCGTGCAAACTTATTTCGAAAATAATGGTTCAGTTCGCGAAGATTACCGCAAGCTCCGTCCATTTTATGTTCGACATAATCGTCCATCAGAGCAATTTATCCGGTTAACCATGGATCGGTTTTGCACTACGTTTACTCTCATGTGACACGCATCCGCGGAGACGTCAAACAGTGCGCACCGAAGAAACAATTGCCGCTGTAGAGCAAAGTGTTGAAGAGGACCCGAATGAATCGATTCGCCACCGTGCACAGCAATTGTAGGATTTTGCGCAAAGATCTTGGCTTACGACCTTACAAGATCCAGCTTGTGCAAGAATTAAAGCCACGAGACCATGCAATGCGTCATGATTTTGTTGTATGGGCCGAAAATAAGATTGATATCGATGCTGATTTTCATCGCAAAATTTTGTTCAGTGATGAGGCTTACTTTTGGTTGAATCGCAATGAGCAAAATTGCCGCATTTGGAGTGAAGAAACGTATGAAGACCCTTGAGACGCCATTACATTTACAAAAGCTGACTGTTTGGTGCGCTCTGTGGGCTGGTGGAGTCATTGGGCCATACTTCCTCCGAAATGATGCTGGAGAGTCAGTTACCGTTAATGGAGACCGGTATAGAGTCATGATATCTGACTATTTTGTTCCCGAATTTGATGGCAAGAATGTGAATGCGATGTGGTTCCAACAAGATGGCGCTACATGCCACGCAGCGCACGTCACAATCGATTTATTGAAGCAAATATTCTATGAGCGCATAATTTCGCGGAATGGACCAATTGGCCACAAAGATCGTGTGATTTGACACCATTTTCTTTGGGGATATGTCAAGTCGCTTGTTTACGCCACCAAACCAGAAACGTAAGGGGACTTGAAAGCCAACATTCGTGGCGTTATTGTCGACATACGGCCCCAAATGCTCGAAAAAGTGGTTAAAAATTAAACCTCTAGACTTTCCTTTTTTCAAACCATCCGCGGCGGCCACATGCCCGAAGTTATATTATATACATTAATGGCCTAAAATTATCCTTTCACTAAAGCCAAATTGATGGACATTAAGACGATTTTCTTGTGTTTTATTTCAATTCAAAGTTCTATTTTTTTTTTAAGTGGCGCCACAGTCCGGAATGAACCTGGGCCTCAACCAACAATGCCTCTCCAATTAGCCCGGTCCTTAGGTAACTGCTTCCAGTTGCGCACTCCAAGTTGGTTGAGGTTGGTTTCTACTTGAAGAAGACTCTGCGAGACGGAGTATTGGTGTCCATTCGTTCTACATGTCCTAGCCATCTTAAACGTCCAAGTCGGAGTTTTTTTTGACCAGGGGCATGTCGCTGTACAGCTCGTATAGTTTTTGGTTGAATCTTCGTCTCCATAGCCCGTCAACGCAAACGGGACCGAAGATTTTTCGAAGAATTTTCTTCTCAAATCGACCAAGGACTTATTCATCCGCTTTTGAGACGGTCCAGTCTTCAGCGCCGTAGAGCAGGAACGGTATGATCCGGGTCTTATATAGGAACGCCTTAGTAGATCGATTAAGGGCTTTACTGCTGAATTGCCTTCTTAGAAACAGCGATTGGCAAGAGTAATTCTTCGTTCAATTTCTGACGAGATGTTGTTGTCAGAGTTAATAGCGGAACCGTGATAGATAAAGTCCCGTACTACTTCAAAGTTATATCTGCCAATGGTGACGTTCTGTCCAATTCGTCGATGTTGTGTGTCCTTTCGTGTTGACAGCATATACTTCGTCTTGCCCTCATTTACTGCTAAACCTTTTTTTTGCCGCTTCTTTCTCTTTGCAAGCAAACGTGGCTATGACATCAAGTTGGGTCCTACCAATGATGTCAATATCGTCGGCGTATGCTAGTAGTTGTACAGATTTTTGGAAAATTGTACCTCTGGTGTTGGCTCGTGAGTTTTGCACAATCCTCTCAAGAATAAGATTGAAGAAAACGGTTTCAGGCGTTCACATATTACGGCAGATAGGATCTTGTAGGCGATGTTGAGGGGACTTATGCCTCTGTAGTTGGCGCAGTTCAGAGGGTCTCCTTTTTTGTGGATCGGGCAAACGATGCTGAGGTTCCATTCTTCAGGCATACTTTCTGTCGAACAGATTTGGCTTATGAGTTGGTGGATGTTACTTAACTAGTCAACTACGCCGGCTTTGTAAAGCTCAGCGGGAAGGACAGTGTTTCCGGCAGCATTATTCAGCTTGAGTGTAGGTCGGGTGGTTGACAGTTTCCGCTGTCGTTTCCAATATCAAATGGTTCGTTCTGCCTGACAGCGGAATGTTGTTCGTCATCGCCGTTTAACAGTCTGCAAAAGTGTTTCTTCCATACCCTCAGCATAAACTGTGTCTCAACTACGATATTTCCTTGTTGATCTCGACAGGATTCTGTTCGAGCCTTGTATCCTTGGCTTTGAAGTTTTACACTTTGGTAAAACTTGCGAACATCTTTCTTGGAGTGGCACATCTATATATCCTCGATCGCGCGCTTTTCTTCCTCTTTCTTCTTCTTTCTAAAAAGCCGGTGTTCTTCCCTTCTTCTCTGCCTATAGAGCTCAACGGCAGCTCTCGTCTTCACCTGCAGCTTAGCTTTGTAGGCCTCGTACTTAGCTGCGAGCATCTGTTCCTCATCAAACCAGGGGTTTCTTGCTGGTGGGAGCGAGAAACCTATCACATCAGTTGCATTTCACTTCAACAGCTGCGCCAAATTTTAAATTTGACATTAGCTCCGATTGCTTCAGCCTTTTGTACTTTCGTCAGTTTTAGTTTCGTCAAGAATTTGGAGGACTGTTTTGTTAACGTTTTTTTAGGTTTTCGTGCAAACCACTACAAATGGGTGCTGACTTTTGGAACAAAATAATCTCCAGTTATAAAGCTCTTTTTCATCTTGATGGCTTCGTTAATCAAAGTCAAAAATGTCGCATTTGGGTATCAGAAAACCCAGAAGTAATTGTCGAGAAATTCGTTCACAACGCGTGATTGCTTGGTGCGGATTTTTGGCTGGAGGAATTCAGGATTATCGCGAATAAAGTTTTTTTCCCATTCAGCAATCTGATATACAAGGCAAAAATTCTCATTTTTGCCGCTATATTCTCTAGAAGTGGCTATGACACGTTGAGTCATACCAATCATGTCGATATCGTCGGCGTGTGCTAGTAGTTGCACCGATTTTTGGAAAATTGTGCCTCTGGTGTTGGCTTGGGAGTTTTATACAATCCTTTCATGTGTCAAAGTGAAGAAGATCACATGAAAGCGACTCACCTTGCCCAATCCTTTTTTGGTATCGAATGTATCGGTTAGGGAGTTTCCGACCCTGACGGAGCAGCGAAAATTCTTCATCGTCATCCTACACAAAAGGTAGAAGTTTGGGCGGTATACCAAAACTAGACATGGCTCTGTATAGTTCATTTCTATAAATGCTGTCGTATGAGGCTTTGAAATCGATGAATAGTTGGCGGGTATCGATTTGGGTTTTTTCCAGGATCTGCCGAAGTGATCGGTTTGACCGGCTGTGGATTTTCCTTGCTTAAAACCACTGATAAGGGCCGATCAAGTTGTTGGTAAACAGTTTCAGGCGTTCACATATTACTGCAGATAGGATGTTACGAAGTTGAGAAGACTTATGCCTCTGTAGTTGGCGCAGTTAAGAGGGTCTCCTTTTTTGTGGATCGGGCAAACGATGCTGAAGTTCCATTCTTCAGGCATACTTTCTTTCGACCAGATTTGGCATATGAGTTGGTGGAAGTGACTTACCAAGTCATCTCCGCGCCCTTATAAAGCCAGCGGGAAGGCCGTCATTTCCGGCAGCCTTATTAAGCTTGAGCTTAGATATTGCTATCCTCACTTCACCTTCACCTTCACCTTCAGTTTCGCTGTCGTTGCCAATATTGGATGGTCCGTTCTGTCTGACAGAGGAATGTTGTTCGTCATCGCCATATAACAGTCTGCAGAAGTTGTTCTTCCATAACCTCAGCATCGACTGTATCTCAACTACGGTATTCCCTTGTTCATCTGAACAGGATTTCGTTCGGGTCTTATATACTTGGCTTTGACGTTTTACGCATTGGTACAACTTGCGAATATCTTTCCTGGAGTTGCACCTTTCTATATTCTCGAGCGCGCTTTTCTTGCTCTGTTTTCTTCTTTCTGAAAAGCCGGAGTTCTTCCATTCTTCTTTGCCTATAGAGCTCAATGGCAGCTCTCGTCTTCACGTGGAGCTTAGCCTTGTAGGTCTCGTTCTTAGTTGCGAACATCTATCGGCATTCCTCATCAAACCATTGGTTTCTTGTTGGTCGGCACGAGAAGCCTAGTACATCCGTTGTACTGTACATCTGCTGATCTAATGGCTTGTTGGCATCTTTGCCATTGTTCTTCGACATTTGACTCTGGTGGTATGGTGTTAATCGAGAGGTTAAGGGATACGCGTTACGCGAAGGCCTCGGCGGTCTCTTACGATTGCAGTCTTTCGACATCAAATTTTGGCGTGTTGGATATCCGCATTCTTGCCTTTGCTGAAACAAGGTAGTGGTCCGAGTCGATGTTACCTCCTCGAAATGTTCTTGTCTATCGCAATGTGATCAATTTGGTTGACCGCTCGTTGATCTGGAGATCGCCATATAGCCGTGTGCTGGCTACAGTGGAATTTCGTTCCGTAGCGAAGTCAATTAGCCTAAGTCCGTTACCAGACTTGTTGTCCTGTAAGCTAAATTTTCCGACAAATCTGCTAAAGATGTCTTCTCTTCCCAAGTTTTGCTTTAAAATCAATCTCCCAGCACGATTTTAACATCGTACTTCGGTAGTCGCTCATAGGTATTGTCAAAAAGCTCATAAAAGCAATTCTTAGCTTTATCATCTTTTTTCTGCGTTGGGGCGTGAGCGCTTATGTTGGCGAATTTGGCCTTGATGCGGATAGTTACAATGCGTTCGCTAATGTCTTGGAAACATAAGACTTCTTGCCTAAGTCTGGCACTTATAACAAATCCGCATCCGAATAGTCGCTGTTTCTGCTCACTTATAACATGGTCCGTAGAAGAAGTCACAGTTTTTCATCCTCTTTTTGCCCGGCCCATCATAGCGTATTTGCTGGATTGCAGAAATGTCTGCTTTGTATCAGTTTAGGGCTTCCGCTAGATGTTCGCTTGCACCTCCCCTGTGTAATGTTATCACATTCCATGTGCAGATATGAACGTCGTTGTCCTTTTTCGTTTAGAAGGGTCATCAACAATAAACTTGGAGGTTAAAAATAAGCACTTGATGTGTAGTCAGAGTTACAACCACTGGGCGTTGCCAACTCAAAGCCAACCAGAGTCTACCCTCGTTCTACAACACCCAACATCTATGAAGTTATAGCCAGCCATCATCCATCATCATCAGCAACGTCACCGACTCTTAAGTCGGTCTCCATATTGGATGATTTATTTGAATTGGTCGTTGAGTTTGGAGATGCAATTGAAAAAAAATGTGAATGTTCTCACATTCCAGGAACATTTCTTTTTTCGCTAAGCAAAGTCGTCAACAATAAAATCCGTCGTTTCGGACGCTGTTGGTTGTAACAATGTTTTTTTTTAAATGTGTGGGTAGTTAACCTATAGCATAACCCCCAACCTGAAGGGCCAGTTCCAATTTATTAGATACCTCTAGAACTCGGGGCCATCAGTATCCACTACGGTAGTATTTTCTGGTAGGTAGCTTAAAAATCTAGTAATCAGCAGCATCTCTCTTTGCATGTCCTATGATACTTTTTACAAGGAAAATCATCACGTATCTCAATTTAGACACTTGCACAAAAAATATAAAAAAACATCACACCCGTCCCCCTTCTTTCCAACCACACTGTCTACTTATGCAACATGGCCGGCGATAAAATGAATTTGAAAATTTTAATAGAAGAACCACAAATGCAAACTTCGTTCGCGGAATTGTGCTTAATGGATGATTTTCAATTGGACAATAATAATTCATCGAAATGCAATGGACGGCTGTTACGGCCACGACGGTGGTTTCAACGGAAATGAAGTGCGTTTAGGGATGCTCAATGTGCGTATGCCAAATAGCCTCTGTGTATGCGTGTTAGCGCAAATACTTGTTGTTTGGGCGGGCGCGGTCTAATGCAAAGGCCTAATAAAATCAAAATTGTGGTTAATAGAAATTTATTCGCTGTTTAATTGAAGTCTTTGTTTGGCATCGCACTTTATGCGCACTTTGTCATTTCGCATGGAAACAAATGGACTTTGCGTCATGGAAATGAAATGGAGTTGTGGGCGATTTATCTATCCAATGCAAAGCAGGCTTATGGACCCGTCCGCCCATCGAAAAATGTTTAGTGTTGCATTTGTTTAGTCGAAATTGAAATATAAAAGAGAATATGCGTGATTAAAGTCGACGTTGTAATGTATATTTTATCGGTGGAATAATGTATCTAGTTAAGCTGTGGGAGGACTGTGATTGAAGCTTAAGTTGATCATTTACAAAACAGGTTTAAATGTTAATTCCTTCGAGGGTTTAATGGGATTTGTCGTTGCGAGCGAGATGTGTATATTTATGTTTGTTAGTGGTTCCATGAACGCATGATTTATTTAAATCTAAATTATTGCCTTTGGTCTTGCGGTGTACTTTACCACCAACAAACACCCTTTTAGTTTGGAAGGGTTTATTGACCATTTTCGGGGAATAAAGTTAATTTTGTAAAATCAAAATGATATCTTACAAGTTCCGACTATCAGGCCTCCATTGGCGACCATTGAATAGTTGCGATGTCCAGTAGAAAGTATTGGCGGATGTGTATTAGGGCAGGGGTAAGACGGGAAGTAGACTATAAGACTCTTTTTATCTTTCAAGACGGTAGCGGACGAATACCTAGGATAAAGTAAACGGCGTCGTCTGCGGTCCCAGTTAGGTTGGATAAAGTGAACCGGATATGTTAGGTGCCATCTAAGAGTCTCCTTGAAGAGAGATGGTGAATTATAAGCCAAAAGGTAGCACTCAATCCCTTAATGAATACTTATGGCTCCATTTCATATAGTTTTTTAATAAATTGGAAATGGATCTTCCAGGCTTAGGTGGAGTTTTCCTTACGTAAAAAGGGCTCTGATAGCAGATGCCTTCAAATAACAACCGCGCTAGGAACGACCACGGACAACAACTGTCGACTATGCACTTGGAACCTACGCATGCTATACACACCAGGTGCTACATAAAAACTTGAATCTGCCCTCGCGCGGTGCAAGGCAGACATTACCTCGATTTAGGAAATACGTTGGACATGATCAGCAATAGAAAAGCGAAAAACTAGCGACGTTAATAACAGCTGTACCGAAGGCTGCACATGTAATGAAGCGAATTTGTTGTGAAATGCCACTAAAGCCAGCACACGGTTTCCTAACCTCGATATCCATAAGGGGATCCAGATCAAGGAACGGTCAACCAAACTGATTGCGATTGACAAGAGGCACGCATCCAGTATCTTGGATGTACAAACATTCCGAGGAGCTAACATCTACTCAGACCACTACCTTATTGCAGACAAGATAAGAATGCGGATAACCAACACTCCGCAACAATCCAGAAATACTGTGAAAATTTTAATGTCGAAAGATTGCAATTGCAAGAGATCATCAAGTTCTTCGCGCAACGTGTATCCCTTAACCCTAACCATACCACCAGCATCGAATAACTATGACAACGATGCCAACACGACATTAGATTAGCCGCAACTGATATGCTAGGTTTCTCGCGCGCATTAGCAAGAAACCACTGGTTTGATGAGGAATGCCGACAGATGCTCGCAGCCAAGAACGAGGCCTTCATGGCTAAGCTGCTGGTGGAGACGAGAGCTGCCGTTGAGCTCTATATTCAGAGAAGAAGGAAGGAACACCGGCTTTTCAGGAATTAGCAAGAAAAGCGACTGATCGAGGATATAGAGAGGTGCCACTCCAGGAACGATGTTCACAAGTTTTACCAAAGTGTAAAACGTCAAAGCCAAGTATACAAGGCTCGAATAGAATCCTGTCAAGATGAACAAGGAAATGTCGTAGTTGAGACACGGTCAATGCTGAGGATATGGAAGATCCACTTATGCAGACTGTTTAACGGCGATGACGAAAAACATTCCGCTGTCAGGCAGAACGAACCATTTGATGTTGGCAACGACAGCGGAAACTGTCGACCACCCGACCTACACTCAAGCTGAATAATGCTGCCGGAAACACAGTCCTTCCCGCTGAGCTTTACAAAGCCGGCGTAGTTGACTCGGTAAGTAACATCCACCAACTCATAAGCCAAATCTGGTCGAAAGAAAGTATGCCTGAAGAATGGAACCTCAGCATCGTTTGCCCGATCCACAAAAAAGGAGACCCTCTGAACTGCGCCAACTTCAGAGCTATAAGTCTCCTACAAGATCCTACCTGCCGAAACATTTGAATGCCTGAAACCGTTTACCAACAACCTGATCGGCCCCTATCAGTGTGGTTTTAGGCCATGAAAGTCCACAACCGTTCAAATTTTCACATTTCGGCAGATCCTGAATAAAACCCAAGAAGTCCAAATAGATACTCACCAGCTTTTCATCGATTTCAAAGCCGCATATGAAAGCATTAATATAGACGAACTATACAGAGCCATGTCAAGTTTTGGTATACCGCCCAAATTCGTCTGTTTCCGTAGGATGACGATGGAGAATTCGTCGGAAACGACCTCAACGACACATTCGATGCCAAAAAAGTATTAAGGCAAGGCGATGCGCTGTCATGTGAATTCTTCCATTTGATTTTTGAGAGCCCACACCAATTTTCCAAAAATCGGTACAACTACTAGCATACGCCGACGATATTGACATCATTGGTAGGACCCAACGTGATGTTATAGCCACGTTTACTAGCAAAGAGATGGAAGCGGCACAAATATATTTTGCAGTAAATGAGGGCAAGACGAAGTATAGCTGTCAACACGAAAGGACACACAACATCGACGAATTGGACAGAACGTCACCATTGACAGATATAACTTTGAGGTAGTACGGGACTTTATCTATCTCGGTTCCGCTATTAACTCTGACAATAACATCTCGTCAAAAATTAAACGAAGAAATACTCTTGCCAACCGCCGTTTCTTCGGGCTAAGAAGGCAATTCAGTAGTAAAGCCCTCACTCGAACTACTTAGGAGATCCTGTATAAGACTTTGATCATCTCAGTCCCGCTCTACGGCGCTGAAGCAAGATACGTCTGAAAAGCGGATGAAGAAATCCGTGATCGATTCGAGAGGAGGGAAATTCTTCGAAAAATCTTCGGTCCCGTTTGCGTTGACAGGCTTTGGAGACGAAGATTCAACAAAGAACTATACGAGCTGTACAGCGACATGCCCCTGGTACCAAAAAACTCCGCATTGAACGTTTAAGATGGCTAGGACATGTAGAGCGAATGAAACCAATTATCCGGTTCGCAGAGTCTTCGATTTCCAGCCAGACGTCGGACGCAGTAGAGGAAGACCTCGTCTTAAGTGGCGCGCACAAATAGAAACCGACCTCAACCAACTTGGAGTGCGCAACTGTATGCAGTTAGCTAAGGACCGGGCTAATTGGAGAGGCATGTTGGTTGAGGCCCAGGTTCATTCCGGACTGTAGCGACACTTAAGTAAGTTAGTATGTAACCATTTTTCTTCGGGCTAATAAGGAAATTCAGTAGTAAAGCCCTCAGTAGTAGAGGAAACCAACTTGGAGTGCGCAACTGGAGGCTAGCTAAGGACATTGAATCCAGCTCGAAGGACCTATGTGTACTCATTATGAGCTCAGTGTGTATTACAGTGACTCTTCGTTGCAACCAATCTACAAAGGACTTAATAAAAACGCATCGTTACCGTGCATAACCAATCTGCTTAAATTTCTTTATTTAAGGTTTTTGAAATTTTGTGTTTTGATGGTTTATTTGACGTTTTTATATTTTGACATTTCGGTTTCAATTAAGGTGATGGATACGTCTTTTATAAAATTCAATGTTAAGCTCTTTTATTAATAAAATGCACAACCAACAAAAGTATTGTTAAATATTTGTTTATAACAGTCCCATTTAAGAATATTGATAAACCGGCTTTCGCATGATGTCCTTTTTCAACATTTTTCCAGATGATTCCAAATTACGAAATTTTTATAAATTTCGTATTGGCTATCGAACTACCCACGCTTTTCTGCCCACTTAATCCTTTCAAATGAAATAGAGTGCATAATATATCCTAGACCTATAATCATAGCTGTAAACGATATCAATATGTCGGATGGGAGAATGTTCAACTGTGCAATAAATTTTAATTGCTCAAACAACACCCGTTCCGAGGGATCATTAACACACATTTACAGCCAGCAATACTCCAGTACCTAGCAATCAATTTCGCCAACAACAACAATAACTGCGAGGCAGACTCCTTGACCACAAATCATTTGAGCTGGGAAAACGTTCACCAACTTAATTAACTGTTTCTCATTTTTAGCGAAAAACTTTTCACTTTTCACTTTGCACCAGCAATAGCAGCGTAACAAATTTCCCATAAATCATCACTCAGTGAAAAATGAGTGGAAATAACTTTCCGCATCCTTCGCATACATGTATAGTCCGCTTTACGCATCAAGGACGATCAGCTATCAACGTAGGCATGCACTCTTCACCTAACAAGCGAATACCCACCATATACTAGCGCCGTCAGTATACCCATTTCGAAGCGGCATGAAGAGCAACCAACAAGCAGCGTTTTAACGACTGAAAAGGATCAAATTTACTAATAAATCGCCGCCTCCTTGAAGCGTATCGACAGAAGTGTGCGGCCCATAAACTCTACAAATACACATACACAAGCGTTTATTTCGTCTTTCTATTTCCGTTTTTTTTTTTTAAAGAAAAGAAATTAGATCCGCATAAAAATCCTTGCTAACGCTGGTAGCCAATTTATTATACTGTCTGCCATACATCAGGATTTATGGGTCATTCTCGGCAGTACAAAGGAGCTTTCATGCAGGATACACTCTTAATAACATCTCTCGCGAGCGCACACACAAAACACACACATGAACTCACGACAAATATGTAGAAAAGGGAATATCCCAAGAGTTTTGTACGTTTTACTTAAAAAAAAAAAACTCTGAAAAAGAATCCGCAAGGATGAAGAAACTTTTCAAAAACGGACCAAAGCTGGAGGACAAAAAAATACAAAAAAAAGGAAGAAAAACAAGACCGAAGGAAACTTGGAAAGGAAAAATGCTTTTAATCTGAAAACTTGACTCATAAATAAAAATCAAAGTTCTCTTCATCGATGGAGAGGCGAGACCCAGATTGGTCCTCGGTAGGAGCACCATCACCAGCACCGTAGAACGAGGAACAACTTAACAGCCCGAGAAGACGAAAATGAGCGAAAGAAAGATTTACAAGTTAATACTATTAGCGGAAGAGGATGAAATATCGGCACCTGATAGGGACCCTGCTTCGCCAACTGAGGCATGGTGTCGGTGCTGATGGTGATGGTGATGGTGATGGCGATGGTGATGGTGGTGTTGTTGATGTTGATGGCTTGGGTTGAGTGTGTTTTTTTCTTCAAAAAAAAAAAAAAAGAAGTAAAGTTGGTCGAACCTCAATAAAAGCCACGAGCGTACGTTCGTATCCTACCATTTTTTTTTGGTCAGAAATCATGTCCATTTGTTATTATTTCGTTTTGATGCTTTTTAGTGTCGAACGAAAAAAATGATTTATGAGGTTTTTACTTGCCAAAGTTGGGGGTCTTCTGTGTGAAAGGGAGTTGAAGTCAGTTGCGATTCGTGTTCTTCGCAGGAACCCCTTATACATGGTGGTAAGTGAATTAAATAGCTTCCTTGCAGGAAATAATATATCACATGTGAAAAAACGTTTTTTTTTTTTTTTTGGGCGGGGATAGTGGGTCCGATGTTTTGAACTTTCGAAATGGGTATGATAAGGAGGGAAACGACGAGATTGACAATTTTATCGTAGCACAGCACGTTGAAATGAGAGTTTGTGTTGGTCGCCAACACATTTATTCTACATATCTGAGCTCCATCATGAATAAGTAAGTTGGTGCAAGATTGCAAGATTACTAATAGAAAAACTCTTCCATCACCCTTAACCAAAGTCCACAAGCAGTAAATGCAGTTCAGACGAAGAGTGTCACATAATTCAAGCCAAATGTAATTTTGACAGAAAATACTGAATTTTACTTACCTAAGTGGCCCTTACCAACATGCCTCTCCAATTAGCCCGGTCCATAGGTAACTGCCTCGCTTTGAGCGCTCCCCTTAACCAAAGTCCACAAGAAGTAAATGCAGTTCAGACGAAGAGTGTCAAATAATTCAGGCCAAACGTAATTTTGACAGAAAATACTGCTTACTTACCTAAGTGGCGCTACAGTCCGGCATAAACCTGGGCCCTTACCAACATGCCTCTCCAATTAGCCCGGTCCATAGGTAACTGCCTCGATTTGAGCGCTCCAAGTTGGTTGAGGTCCGTTTATACTTGTTTCCTTTTAAAGCGAGGTCTTGCTCCACTACGTCCGACGTCTGGCTGGAAATCGAAGACTTTGCAAGCCGGAGTATTGGTGTCCATTCGCTCAACATGTCCTGGCAATCTTAAACGTCCAATGCAGATTTTTTTTTTGACCAGGGGCATGTCGCTATACAGCTCGTAAAGTTCTTAGTTGCGTCTTCGTCTCCATAGCATGTCAAGAAAAACGGTCCCGAAGATTTATGCTATCGAATCGTCCAAGGTTTCTTCATCCACTTTTGAAACGGTCCATTCTTCAGCGCCGTCGAGCAAAACTGGGATAAAACTGGGTCTTGTAATTCGATTGAGGGCTTTACTAGTTAATTGCCTTCTTAGTCCGAAAAAAAACAGCCGTTGGCAAGAGTAGTTCTTCGTTTAATTTCTGACGAGAAGTTGTTGTCAGAGTTAATAGCGGAGACTTGGTGTACAAAGTCCCGTACTACCTCAAAGTTATATCTGTCATTGATGACGTTCTGTCCGATTCGTCGATGTTGTGTGTCCTTTCGTGTTGACAGCATATACTTGCCCTCATTTACTGCTAAAACTTTTTTTTGCCGCTTCCTTCTCTTTGCTAGCAAACGTGGCTATGACATCAAGTTGGGTCCTACCAATGATGTCAATATCGTCGGCGTATGCTAGTAGTTGTATCGATTTTTGCAAAAATTGTGCCTCTGGTGTTGGCTCGGGAGTTTTGCACAATCCTCTCAAAAATCAAATAGAAGAATTTAGATGACAGCGCATCGCCTTGCCTTAATCCTTTTTTTGTATCGAATGTGTCGGTGAGGTTGTTTACGACCCTAATGGAGCAGCGAGAATTCTTCATCGTCATCCAACAGAAACGGACGAATTTGGCCGGTATACCAAAACTAGACATGGCTCTGTATAGTTCGTCTCAATTAATGCTTTCATATGCGGCTTTGAAATCGATGAATAGGTGGTGAGTATCTATTTGGACTTCTTGGGTTTTTTCCAGGATCTGCCGAAAAGTAAAAATTTGATCGGTTGTGGACTTTTCATGGCCTAAAAACACACTGATAAGGCCGATCAGGTTATTGGTAAATGGTTTCAGGCGTTCAAATGTTTCGGCAGGTAGGATCTGTAGGAGACTTATGGCTCTGTAGTTGGCGCAGTTCAGAGGGTCTCCTTTTTTGTGGATCGGGCAAACGATGCTGAGGTTCCATTCTTCAGGCATACTTTCCTTCGACCAGATTTGGCTTATGAGTTGGTGGATGTTACTTACCGAGTCAACTACGCCGGCTTTGTAAAGCTCAGCGGGAAGGACAGTGTTTCCGGCAGCCTTATTCAGCTTGAGTTTAGGTCGGGTGGTTGGCAGTTTTCGATGTCGTTGCCAACATCGAATGGTTTGTTCTGCCTGACAGCGGAATGTTGTTCGTCAACGCCGTTTAACAGTCTGCCGAAGTGGTTCTTCCGTATCCTCAGCATCGACTGTGTCTCAACTACGATATTTCCTTGTTCATCTCGACAGGATTCTGTTCGAGCCTTGTATCCTTGGCCTTGAAGTTTTACACTTTGATAAAACTTGCGAACATTGATCCTGGAGTGTCATCTCACTTTATCCTCGATGGCACGCTTTTCTTGCTCTTTTTTCTTCTTTTTGAAAAGCCGGTGGTCTTCCCTTCTTCTCTGCCTATAGACCTCAACGTCTTCACCGGCAGCTTAGCCTTGTAGGCCTCGCTTTTGGCTGCGAGTATCTGTCGGCATTCCTCATCAAACCATTGGTTTCTTGTTGGGGGGCACGAGAAGCCTAGAACATCATTTGCGGCTGATCTAATGGCTTGTTGGCAGCTTTGCCATTGTTTTTCGACAATTGACGCTGGTAGCATGGTGTTTATCGACAGGTTAAGGGAAACGCGTTGCGAGAAGGTCTTGGCAGTATTTCGAGATTACATTTTTCACAGTATTTCTGTATTGTTGTAGCGTGGTGGATATCCGCATACTTAATTTGGCTGCAACAAGGTAGTGGTCCGAGTCGATGTTAAATCCTCGGAATTTTCGGACATCCAAAATACTGGATTCGTTCCTCTTGTCTATCGCAATGTGATCAATTTGGTTGACCATTCGTTGATCTGGTGAACAACAACCTGATCGGTTTAACTGTATGGTTTCAGGACATGAAAGTCCCCAAATAATAAAATCTTCACACTTCGACAGATCTCGGGGAAACACCTGAAACGATATCCACTACCTGATCATCGATTTCAAATGCGCCTACTATTTGCCGCCTAGAATAATTCGAACGCATTGAAAATCGAAGGCAGAAATATGCTGGGTGTGAAAAGTGATCTATGAGGCACTCCAGCGTTTACAGAAAATCTGTCTTTAGAAATACCATACACCACTAATTGTGAAGAAAGCTTTCCATCCAACAGTCCAGTATTTGAGGCGTTCTGTGTGTTGCCAATTTGCTTAGCAAAGCTCTGGCTCAATCCGAAATCCTTGAAGATATGGGAGACATTGAAGCTCACCATTCCCCAAGTTGTTCCATTTCAGATGTCCTCAAATGGGTTACATACCTTAAAGCGTTTCTTTTCAAAGTAATGTTGCCTATAGCCTCTTAATCCATTCTCTTCTTGGTAACCAACCATCTCGATATCAATAGATTTTCCAATTGCTTTCGAAAATATAGATTTTTAAGTTTGGGATATGCATTTTGTTCCTTGGAAAACCCAGCTCAAAAATAACCGGGAAAGTCTCGCAAATAATGCAACCTAGTTGATTTAAGGATATTCACAACATGGAGTCTGTACTCTAAGACCTATGAGTCTTGTACAAGGTGGCGCAAAAGTAATCCTCCTATCAGAAAATGCTATAAATTTTGCGATTGGCCCCTAATGTCAGTTCTGTTTTGACATTTGTGTAGCAAACACATGCGAAATACAGGTTTTTGTTTTCCCGGTAAGGGTTCTGTAATAAACAATGTTACGCTACACTGCTCCAGAACGCGGAATATTGGTGACTTTTTATTTGAGCAATAATCGGTCGGTGACTTTGGCACAACGTGAATTTCGTCGAAGATTTCCTAGCCGTCCAACGCCTACTGGTGAAACACTGCGACGTTTAGCCGCTCGCCTCGAAGAGACTGGCACAACACGAGATGCTGCCAGGCGTGGCAGACCCCGGAGTAGCCGTTCTTGCTGCTGTAGCCGACGATGTCATGGAAGCGCCGTCGACATCGACCAGACGACTTGCCACGTAAATGGGTATCAGTCGACGGTCTTTACAGCGAATTTTGGTACAAGATTTGAAGATGTTTCCGTACAAAGTCCAGACTGTTAGCTGCTGACCGCCAATCGCGTCTAACATACGCACCACCAAGAGGAAGATGATTTTTCATCAAAAATAATCCTGAATGATGAGGCCCATTTCCATCTTAGCGGGTACGTAAATAAGCAAAATTTACGCTTCTGGGGCACTGAAAATCCGCGTGTAACCCACGAAGAGCCATTACACCCGCTCAAAGTCACTGTATGGTGTGCTGTTTTCGCTGGAGGAGTCATCGGACCTTTTTTCTTCGAAGACGTCGCGGGCCAAACGGTTACTGTGAATGGTGAGCGCTACAGAGCAATGATCAACGAGTTCTTTTTGCCGCAACTTGATGAATTGGGATTGGAAAACATGTGGTTCCAACAGGACGGTGCAACGGCACACACTGCACGTGCCACAACCGATATGCTGAAGGATGCATTTCCCGGGCGCCTAATCTCCCGTTTTGGCGATTTGCACTGGCCAGCAAGATCGCCTGATTTGACCGCTCCAGACTTCTTTTTGTGGGGCTTTTTGAAGTCGCGGGCTTATGTCAATAAGCCTCAGACTCTTGCAGCTCTTAAAGACAGTATCCGTCAAGAATGTGAGGACCTATCGCCGGAAGTTTTGGCCGAAGTGATGGAAAATGCCATAAAAAGGGCTCAAATGACAATCAACTGTGGCGGCGGCCATTTACATGTCATCATATTCTCGACTTGATGTAAAAAAAATTTAAAGACCAAATAAAAATAATCTACAAGAAGAATCAAAGTTTTTCATTTTTTTTAAATGACAGCCAAAAAACATCGGAAGGTTATTTTTGCGCCACCTTGTACAATTTGATTTATGTCTTTGTCCTTGTATACAAGCCTCACTGATGATATCCTCTAACGCCATTATAGTCTTGAGGTTACAATACAAATATCTGAAGCCCCGTATTACCTTCGTAACAGATCAAAATCATCGTGCTTTAAGAAGACCCCTTCACAATAGACAACACGATTAATGAAAGACCTTTCAGAGAGTCTGTCAAAACCCTCACCCACCTTGAATTTGAATACCCAACCTATCATTACATTTCAGACAGACTCTCTTGTATTTATCCTAGCCCGCGACAATTAAGCGAGGATCAGAGCAAAATTAAAAATCCATTCGGCAAAAAAAACGCAAAGAAACACAATCCACTCCGAAATAGAACCGCCGCCGCTAAACAGCCCGCCTGCTGAAGTTGCAGCAGCCTTTCCGTGTAACAGCAGGCGTACAGTATAATTAAAAAGTGCACGCTCGAAAAAACTCGCATTCCCTCTCTAACAATCTCATTTCACCGTTTTTTTTTTTGTTGTTGTTGGTTCCTTTCATTTCATGAATGCCATACCCTTGCGATATTTAGCCCTCTGTTTGGTTTTACGGCTGAAATAGTTAAAGACACAACAAAGAACAAATTAAATAAGCATAAAGGATAACGCCCAGGATGCAGAACACCAGAGACAGGGTTAAGCAAAAAAAAAAAAAAAAAACAGCAACGCAAAAAAAGGACCTTCAAATGGAATAAAAATCACACAACAAAAATGCGAAAAAAAGGAATCGCCGAATGGAGTGGAGTGTCCTTCTTAGACGACCCAAATCCTCAAAGGCGGCATAGACGACTACAACGACGACGGTTAGTTCCGCAAACAATTTATTTAACCCGGCCAAGAGGACTTGATTCAGTTCCATTCTTTCCTGGCATGACTGCGTTCACTGTACACAGCACACAGAGTTGGGGTAGTGGAACCCTTTTCTGGTCTTTAGCTTCAACCAAAGTGAACAGGCCGTAGTGCCGCGCCGCGCCGCGTCCTCCTATTTATTTCTTGGATAGCTTTGGGCTGTCAAGTGGAAAAGTCATCCTCATTGAAGGAGGCTATACCAGCTAGGATTGGGTAGCACTCCTCGCTTCCCTTTTCTCATTTATTTCTTTCATTGTTTCGGTTCGTTTTGTGTTCGCTTTTGGGAAGAGCTAGAGCACAGAGAATGCAAATAAGTTGGGAATTTCGTTTGCTCTGATACACCCCACTGTATATGGCTTTCATTTTCCATCGTCAAGGTTGCGATTTTAATTAAGTTGCCATCTTTGTTTCTTGGCTTTTCTTCTTTTTCACATTTTTCCCTTTTCCCATTAATTTTCGCGTGTGAGTCTGGTTCTCATTGTTACACCTTCCCCACCAACCATGGTAGGTGGGTATAGTTATAAGTCTTGTGGCTTAGTATGCCGGTCGGGTCATGGTGGTTGGTATAGGAAGGAGCCTTCAAGGTGAGCTAGACTTTGAAAGGTATTAATGCAGTTCCCTGCATGTATACATGCCAACGACAAGGGGCGGTCGGTGTCCCTTTTACGGAATGAAAGATTACCATAGTTGACAGAGGGGTGCTCTACGCTTCGGTATATTGGCCTATGAAGTGGATTAGTCGGTTAGGTACAGCCAGCGCTGTCATGCGAGTCGAATGTTAACGTTCTAAAAAGTTCACCCAGATGATGATTATGCATTTTAAGGAGGGGGGAAATTAATGGTACACGATGTTTGGTTAGGTTTAGCGTTGATGGGATTTTTATTGCACTTTAGCCATGAATATTGGAAAGCACGGCATATTGATTTTTAAGAATATGCAGGCATGTGGTTCTGATTGTATGTTCACGAGTAGCAACTTTGACATTTAAAAAAAAAAACAAAATACGTTAACGAGAACAATTACGCGATAAGTAATGCACCTTCGCATGCAAGTGGTATAACTTTCGAAGGAATACTGCCAACAGAAAGGTGAAATTAATGATCTGCCAAAATTTAAGGCAGGATTTAGAAACATTCTAGTTTGTTGCGCTGATTACCCTTGTAAATTTGGATTTTTAGCTTGGATAAGCTCCAGATTAAGGCTTGTGCTTTGGGCGAACTACCCACCCATGGGAAAAATCAATTTTACGAAGCACAAAATAGCCTCGGACTGATTTTATTGCTGATGACCCTTCTAAACGAAAAAGGGACAACGAAGTTCGTATCTGCACCTGGAATGTGAGAACATTGAATTGGGGAGGTGCAAGCAAACAATTAGCGGAAGCCCTAAACTGCTACAAGGCTACGATGGGATGGGCCGGGCAAAAAGTGAATGAAAAACTGTGACATCTACTATGGACCATGTTATAGTGAGCAGAAACAGCGACTTTTCGGATGCGGATTTGTTATAAGTGCCAGACTTAGGCAAGAAGTCTTATGTTTCCAAGACATTAGCGAATGCATTGATAGAATCCTCATCAAAGCCAAATTCAGGAACATAAGTTTTGTATGCGTTCACGCCCCAACGGATGTGAAACGATGATAAAGCTAAGGATTGCTTTAACGAGTTCCTCGACAAAACTTTTGAACGACTACCGAAGTACGATGTTAAAACCGTGCTGGGAGTTTTTAACGCAAAGGTAGGAAGTGAAGACATCTTTAGCAGTATTGTCGGAAAACATAGCCTACATGCAACACAACTAGTAACGGACTTATGCTAATTGACTTCGCTAAAGAACGCCACTGCCACACGGTTTCCTCACACCGATATCCATAAGGGAACATGGCGGTCTCCAGATCAACGAACGGTCCAACAAATTGATAACACTGCGATAGACAAGAGGCATTCATCCAATATTTTGGATGGCTGAACATTCCGCGGAGGATTTAACATCGACTCGGACCCACTATCTTGTTTCAGCCAAGGAGAGAATGCGGATATCAAGCACGCCACAAAAATCCAGAAATACTATGAACAAATTTAATGTCAAACGACTGCAATCGAAAATACTGCCAGGACCTTCGCGCAAGGCGTTTCCCTTAACATCTCGATTAACACCATTCCACCAGCATCGAATGTCGAAGAACAATGGCAACGATGCCAACAAGCCATTAGATCAGCCGGAATTGATGTTCTAGGTTTCTCGCGCACACCAGCAAGATACCCCCGGGTTGATGAGGAACAGATGCTCGCAGCTAAGTACGAGGCCTACAAGGCTAAGCTGCAGGTGAAGATGAGAGCTGCCGTTGAGCTCTATAGGTAGAGAAGAAGAAAGAACACCGGCTTTTCAGAAAAAAAAATAAAAAGGAGGAAGAAACGCGCGCGATCGAGGATATAGAGAGGTGCCACTCCAGGAACGATGTTCGCAAGTCTTACCAAAGTGTAAAACGTCAAAGCCAAGGATACAAAGTTCGAGATGAACAAGGAAATATCGTAATTGAGACACAGTCGATGCTGAGGGTTGGTAGAACCACTTCTGCAGACTGTTGGACGGCGATGACGAACAACATTCCGCTGTCAGGCAGAACAGACCATTCAATATTGGCAACGACAGCGAAAACTGCCAACCACCCGACCTGAGTGAAGTGAGGATAGCAATATCTGAACTCAGGGTTAATAAGGCTGCCGGAAATGACGGACTTCCCGCTGAGCCTTATAAAGCCGGTGGACATGACTTGATAAATAACATTCACCACCTCATAAGCCAAATCTGACTGAAGAATATAACCTCGGCATCGTTTGCCCGATCCATACTAAGGAGACTTTCTAAACTGCGCCAGCTTCAGAGGCATTAGTCTTCTCGACATCGCCTACAATATCCTATCTGCCGTAATATGTGAAAGCCTGAAACCGTTAACCAACAACCTGACCGGCCCTTGTCAGTGTGGTTTTAGGCCAGGAAAGTCCACAACCGATCTAATTTTCACACTTCGGCAGATCCTGGAAAACCCCCAGAAGTCCAAATCAGTACTCACCACCTATTCAACGATTTCAAAGACGCATACGATAGCATTTATGGAGATGAACTATACAGAGCCATGTCTAGTTTTTGTATACCGACGAAGCTCGTTCGTTTGTGTAGGATGACGATGGGGAATTCCGCTCCATCAGGGTCGGAAACGACCTCCCCGATACATTCGATACGAAAAAAGGATTTAGGCAAGGCGATGCGCTGACATGTGATTTCTTCAATTAGATTCTTGCGAGGATTTTGCAAAACTCCCGAGCCATCAACAGAGTTTTCCAAAAATCGGTGCAATTACTAGCATTCGCCGACGATATTGACATCACTGGTAGGACTCAACCTGATGTCATAGCCACGTTTGCTAGGCCAGAGAAGGAAGCAGCAAAAATGTGTTTAGTAGTAAATGAGGGCAAGACTAAGTATATGATGTCAACACGAAAGGACACACAACATCGACGAATCGGACAGAACGTCACCATATCACAGATATAACTTTGAGCTAGTACCGGACTTTGTCTATCTGGGCTGCACTATGAACTCTCACTACAACATCTCGTCAGAAATTAAACGAAGAATTACTCTTGTCAACCGCTGTTTCTTCCGGCTTAAAAGGCAATTCAGTAGTAAAGCCCTCACTCGAACTACTAAGGAGGTCCTATATAAGACCTTGATCATCCAAGTTCTGCCCTACGGCTCTGAAGCATGGACCGTCTTAAAGCGGATGAAGAAATCCTTGGTCGATTCGAGAGGAAAACTATTCTGTCCCGTACAGCGACACACCCCTGGTCAAAAAACTCCGAATTGGACGTTTAAGAGAGGCTGTTAGCCATGGTTCAGAGTTGAATGCTAAGCGAAGTGATGCGGGTTCAAGCCCAAGCTTCGGCAGCAGTCTTTTTCTACAAAAATCGCCAGCTTATCTGAGGCCACCTGTGCGATAATATGAGACCATATAAATCTATGTCTCCTCCTCTGTGCCACCTCGGTTTATGTTTTACGTCGTTCGTTCTATGCTTCTATCTGTCTCTCTCTGTTGTATTAACGTCTGGCTCTGTCCCAGCCGATATCCACAGTCGCCAGTGCTGTTATGTGTTTGTAGTTCGTTGCCTTCATTTGCGAAGTACTGTGATGTCAATGTCAATGTCAATGGACGTGTAAGATGGACATCTATCTTGAACGAATGGACATCAATACTCCGGCTCGCAGATTCTTCGAGTTCCAGCCAGACGTCGGACGCAGCAGAGGAAGACCTTGCCTTAAGTGGCGCGCGCAAGGAGAAACCAACCTCAACCAACTTGGAGTGCGTCACTGGAGGCAGTTAGCTAAGGACCGGAGAGGCATGTTGGTTGAGGCCCAGGTTCATTCTGGACTGTAGCGCCACTTAAGTGAGTAAGTAGAACAGAGCAACGACCCACTCATCTAATACGTTTATGCCATCATTTCGTGAAATTTTCTCTGTCAAATTGATCTCTAGGGGAGGTGACATAAGTTCACCCCTATTGACTCTTCCTCTGTGGTCCCAGTGGAGCGATGTTTAGTGAGATGAACTGCAGCGCAGAAGGTCTGTGTTCGATTCCCTAGCAACGCATGTATGATTTTTTACCAGCCCTCCTCTCCTAACGATTTGATACCCGAGCAGTGCCAATAGTTATGAAAAGCTTATCTTAACAAATTCGTTCGGGATTGGCATAAAACAAGAGGTCCGGCGAAATGTACACACGCACACATGAATGGCTGTGAGAAAAAGCTAGATCCTGAGAACTAACAACCCTGTTGCGCCAAAAATGTTTTTTTGACTTTGTCTCTGTGGCTGTCTTAAATCTAGAGTTACCGCCAGTTAACCTAATTCCATGGCGCATTTGGAAGAACATGTTTGTCATCAGGAAATGGCGGCCATCATGGAGTCTATCTGCTTCATAGTAAATTTTACTGCTCGACAAAATGAGTGCTGCCAACGCGAAGATTTGCATTTGGCACGTTTTTATTTGTAAGAAACAAATTGGCTCTAGTAATACTTCCACAATTTCTCAATAGATGCCGTACAAGCATTTTAAAATCGATCCACTAAATAGTTATAAACTTTCATTTCGAACACCTTGTATTAGACTATATGGTGATAGTGACCATTACTCCTGATTGCCTTTGGTCTCGTTTCGAGGGGTGTGTCCCGTCGATTGTTATCTTCTGGCTAATTATTGATGGTTACTTGAACTACGGATTATCATTAAAAAATTAAAAATAAAATTAACTTTTTAAACTAAGAGGGAACATTTATTTTCGTTCTAAAGCAAACTCAATCTCCATTTGCACCAATAATTCCATTCGTCCGATGATTGTTTTCTAAAATTTTATTTGCCCTGCATCCCCCAAAACCTATTATAACTTTTCCAATCATGATATCTAAGACCTACCTACCCGACATTGCAATCAAAAACTCAATTCATCGTGACCATGACCACAAAACGAGTCCTTGAATGGACAAAAATTCCACTGGAAATAAAAATTTTTTTTTCTATTTTGAGATCCTGTATCCGGAAGGAGACTAGGACTAGAATTATCAAAAGCATTCAAGTTGCACTCTCCTACATACATGTGTATATATGTATTCGTCGACACCTAAAGGAATGTTAAATCATCTCAAATGACCACCTGTTGAGGCTGGAGAACTATTCTTGCTCTCAACAATTGGCGTCCATTTAAAATTCTTCAGCTGCCACCGCCCATTCCACATCCACTTGTACTTTCTTTAAAATTAAGTCTTCCCTCTGCCCCAGCCGGACCCGCTGAAAAGACGTCTTGAAGAAACGAGAATATCCATCCCTTGTTCGTTTCTTGTTCGCATAGAGCAAGGTTCGTCCTTTGTGATGGTCGCACATTCTAGAGGAGGAAAGAGGAACAAAACAAAAGTTATCCGTACTTCATCAGAGGCTATCGGAGATTTCTTTGGAATGTGTTCGTTGACTTTGGAAAAGTAGATCTATTTCCTACTCTTGTACTTTGTTCCTCTTCATCTTTTTTTTATTTGGTCCTTCTGTTCATCTCAAGTGGAATCTCAAATATTTCTTTAAAACAATCGCTTTGTGGATTGGCCGCCAGCAGAGCAAAAGGACGACAAGGCTGTTTGTATACGGTATGGTAAGTGGTGTGTGTGTGTGTGTTTTTTTTCACGATAATTGGTGAGCAGAGTTTTAAATTTCACAGTTCCTTTCAGTGGTTCATTTGAATTTGAATTAAAGGACGACGAGGGGTGGACATTTGGAGAAAAATAAACCACTACCAGGTGGATTTTAGATGTCGGTTTCTGCAGTTTAAAAATTCATAGCAAGATAAAAATAGATCTCAAGGATGGATGTCCTTTCTGTTAGGGAGGAAAATCGGACATTGTTTGGGTGTAGATTTGTCATATTTAGGGGAAATTATTTATTAGCTTAGAGAAATTCCTGGGTAGGCGTTAAGACTGTTCAAGGGAACAAAAGATTTGTGAACGTTGAGACATGGCAATCAGATTTTTTTGATTGATAAAGTTTGAGGTTATGTCGACCAGTCTTAATTGGAACAGGAGGGTGCTATACATCCGCAATTTTACAGTTAGCGACCAAGTATTTGTTGAAGCTAATAGTTATTTAGGTCATACGCAAACGATGATAAAACCGCGATAATCATCGTTACCCATGGAAGGAAAAACGAATAAGGAATGAGGAGAGGAGAATCTGCCTGTACATAGGCTACACCAATGCAAAGACCAGAACGATTAATTCATTTAGAACATATCACAGGTCTACTGGCGAAATACTGCCACATCAAGGCGATAATCGTTGGTGAGGTTGCAAAATAGCCCTTACAAATGCAACAAAAGCAATCGTATAGCCAGACTGAATTATAAATCAAGTAAGACTGACACTATTTAGCTGCAAACGAGCCCTCAACAAATGGTAGGCAATGCGATTATATGGAACCTTAACTTCTCAACTAGTTAATGCCTACCAATCAGACTCTCAACCTTCAAGTGATAGAGCGAAAGGCTGCTTCTACGAGCTCTTTGAAAAAAATGTTTCAGCGACCGCTGAGTGCATAGTACCTTGACCGAATATAGGGTTAAGTCATCCCGGCAGCAGATGAGAACGGGGGGAAGACGTGTACATCCAAAAAAATATGCGCTGTGAATTTTACAAATTGTGGCAGTCGAATTGACAATATAACAGCGTTTGCTATCAATTTAGCAATAAAATTGTTATAGTGATCACAATTTCTTGTTGTAAAATTGACATGATGGTTTGGGTGTTGTAGAACAAGGGTAGACTCTGATTGGCTTTAACTTGGCAATGCCCAGTGGCTGTAACTCTGACTTCACATCAAGTGCTTGTTTTTAACCTCCAAGTGGTAACCATCGGGTACTGGTCTTATCCAACCGGATTTGACTTGCTAAACGATAAGCGCGAGTGTTGATAACACGACGAAAAACAGCGACACTATAAACAGACAGGTCAGATTGGCTCGGATTGAATACCCGGCCTGCTGTCCCAACGGCAACGCTCAATCCCTTAGTGTATACTGATGGCCCCGTATCCTAGAGGTATCTAATAAATTGGAGCTGGCCTTCCAGGTTGGGGGTCAACTACCCACCCATGTAAAAAATTCACTAGTTACGATGCAACCAATAGCCTCGGAAAGTACTGATTTTATTGTCGACGACCCTGCTAAACGATAAAAGGACAACGAAGTTCGTATCTGCACCTGGAATGTGAGAACACTAAACAGGAGAGGTGCAAGTGAGCAACTAGCGGAAACCCTAAACTACTACAAATCAGACATTACTGCCATCCAGGAAATATGATGGGACGGGCCGGGCAAAAAGACGATGAAAAACTGTGACATCTACCACGGACCGTGAGCAGAAACAGCGATTATTTGGATGCGGATTTGTTTAAAGTGCCAGACATATGGAAGAAGTCTTATGTTTCTAAGACATTGTAACAGTCCCCTACAAGGCCAAATTCGCCAACATAAGCCCTATATGGGCTCATGCCCCAATGGAGGAAATAGATGGTATTGCTAAGGATTGCTTCTATGAGCTCCTTAAAAAAACCTCTGAGCGACTACCGAAATACGATGTTCAAATCGTGCTGGGAGATTGTATCGCAAAGGTAGGAAGCGAAAATATCTTTAGCAATATTGCTGGAAACCATAGCCTACACGACAACATGTCTGGTAACGGACTTAGGCTAATTGACTACGCTGTGGAACGAAATGCCACTATAGCCAGCACACGGTTTCCTCACCTCGATATCCATAAGGGGACATGGCGGTCTCCAGATCAAAAAACGGTCAACCAAATAGATCACATTGCGATAGACAAGAGGCAGACATCCAGTATTTTGGATGTCCAAACATTCCGAGCAGCTTACATTGATTCGAACCACTTCCTTGTTGCAGCCAAGGTAAGAATGCGGATATCCACCACGCCACAGCAATCCAGTGGTACTGTGAACAAAATTTTATGTCGAAAGACTGGAATCGCAAGAAACCGCCAAGGCCTTCACGCAATGCGTATCTCTTAACCTCTCGATTAACACCATACCACCAGCAACGAATGTCGAAGAACAATGGCAACGATGCCAACAAGCAACTGATGTGCCAGGTTTCTCGCGTCCACCAGCCAGAAACACCTGGTTCGACGAGGAACAGATGCTCGCAGCTAAGTACGTGGCCTCAAGGCTAAGGTGCAGGTAAAGACGAAAGCTGCCACTTAGCTCTATACGCAGAGATGAAGGGAAGAACACCAGCTTTTCAGAAAGAAGCAAAAAGGGCAAGAAGAAGGCGCGATCGAGTATAGAGAGTGATGCCATTCCAGGAACAATGTTTGCAAGTTTTACCAAACTGTAAAACGTTAAAGCATAGGATAGGCTTGAACAAAATCCTGTCGAGATCAACAAGGAATTGTCGTGATTGAGAACCACTACTGCAGACTGTTCAACGTCAATGACTAACAACATTC
This sequence comes from Rhingia rostrata, assembly GCA_949824845.1. NCBI lineage: Eukaryota > Metazoa > Arthropoda > Insecta > Diptera > Syrphidae > Rhingia > Rhingia rostrata. Next base: position 24,661,484 of record OX463755.1, on the reverse strand, counting down.
CGTTGTCAGGCAGAACGAACCACCCGGCTTGAGTGAAGCGGGGATAGCAAAATCTAAACTAAGCTTAATAAGGCTGCAGGAAATGACGGCCTTCCCACCGAGCTTTGTAAAGCCGGCGGAGATGACTTGGTAAGAGACATCCACCAACTCATAAGCCAAATCTGGTCGGAAGAATGTATGCCTGAAGAATGGGGCCTCGGCATAGTTTAGCGGATCCAAAAAAAGGATACTCTTAGAACTGTGCCAACTGCAGATGCATAAGTCTCCTCACATAGCCTACAAGATCGGATATGCTGTCATATGTGAACGCCTGAAACCGTTTACCAAAAATCTGATTGGTCCTTATCAGTGTGGTTTTAGGGCAGGAAAGTCCACAGACTTATAAAGTGTTCGCAATTCGACAGATCCTGGTAAATCCCAAGAACTCCAAATCGATACACACACTATACAGAACCATGTCTAGTTTCGGCATACCGCCCAAATTCGTCCATTTATGTAGAATGACGATGGAGAATTCTCGCTGCTCCATCAGGGTCGGTAACGAGTTCACCGAGACACTCGATACCAAAAAAGGATTTCGGCCAGGCGATGCGCTGTCATGTGACTTCTTCAATTTGATTCTTGAGAGGATTGTGTAAAACTCCCGATCCAAAACCAGAGGCACAATTTGCCAAAAATCGGTACAACAACTAGCATATGCCGACGATATTGACATCATTGGTAGGCATCAACTTGATGTCATAGCAACGTTTGCTAGTCTAGAAAAGGAATCGGGATAATGGGATTTGCAGCAAATGAGGGAAAGGCTAACTAGATACTGTCAACACGAAACGACACTCAACATCGACGAAGTGGACAGAACGTCAGCATTGACAGAAGTAACTTTGAGGTAGTACGGGACTTTGCCTATCTCGGCTCCGCTATTAACTCTGACAACAACATCTCGTCAGAAATTAAACGAAGAATTACTCTTGCCAACCGCTGTTTCTTCGGGATAACAAAGCAATTCAGTAGTAAAGCCCTCAATCGAACTACTAAGGAGATCCTATATAAGACCCTGATCGTGCCAGTCCTGGTCTACGGCGCTGAAGCACGGACGGTCTCAAAAGCGGATGAAGAAATCCTTGGGCGATTCGAGTGGAAAATTCTTCTTTACGGCGTATGAAGACGAAGATTCAACCATGAACTATATGAGCTGTACAGCGACATGCCCCTGGTCAATAAACTCCGCATTGGACGTTTTAGATTGCCAGGTTATGTAGAACAAATGGACATCAATACTCCGGCTCGCAGAGTCAGCCATCGGACGCAGTAGGGGGAGACCTCGCCTTAAGTGGGGCGCACAAGTAGAAACCAACCTCAACCGACTTGGAGTGCGCAACTGGAGGCAGTTAGCTAAGGTCCGGGCTGACTGTAGCACCTTTTAAGTAAGTTAGTAAGTTTTTAGTATCGCACAGTTTTTTTCTAGAGATTCTGAGGTCAAGTTGAATAGTAGTTAATAGTAGTAGTTTCAGACCATATAAAAAATATACATAACCTCAATTTTCTTGAAAACTGCCATATAATGATTTTAACTAAACTTTTCGTGCCAACAAAACTGCATACGCAGGTTTTTTCGAGGAAATCCATATTAGGGATTTTCGCATTTTGGCCATATGAAGACAATTGTCAATTTCTCGCAAAGGATGTGGTCGAGTTGAATGGAATTGAATTTATATTCCACTTTTACTGTGTGCAAAAGTTCCACAAAATTTAAAAATCAATTATTCACATAGACACTCTTTCACCGACTTCGGATTTGATCTAACTCCCAACTCGCTTTGAAAGACAAAGTTACTTACGACCCAGTCGTGAACCCACCACCCGTTTTGTTTGTACGCCATAAATTCATTTTCCCGAGTAAAAAATTTCTAAATGACGTTTTATCGGAATATGTCAAAGCAGCTCATGTATGTTGTTCACTATATCCATCCTGATTGGGACTAAAGACACTACCGTCGACTCCATCTTGGAAAGTCTTCCGCTGCAGTTGTGGAAAGGAAATTCAGTGCTTATTGTGAGGACACTTCATTTACTTTATAGTCATCCTAAAGCCACACAAAATTTGATTGTTTCTTACATCAATCCTGTTGTCTTTTTTCAAATACACATACCCAACTAAAAAAGGATTCGATCACGCTATAATTTTTTTTTGTTTTATACCGCTTCGATCAAACAACCTCACAAGCGCACAAACAATAAACAAATTGCCGCCATGAAATTTTAATGAAACAATTTTTCGCTCGATCCTTTTTCACCCGAAAACCTGGAAGGATATTATAAAAATGAATTTTTAACGCATACACATACAATCGCAGTGGTTGGTGGGTGTTATAGGATTTGCGAATGGCTGGGCACTCAAATGTAAACAACAACAAAAAGTTTGCATACACACATTTGGTTTATCACTGAATTTCAACTCCTTAATGGCATTGTGGAAGGAAGGGATAGTTGGTGGTGGCTTGTCGCCTTCTCTTCCCGGTCTGTAGCCAGCATATACCTGGGTGCATAATTTAACAATAACACGCTCACTTTTTCCTCATTTTTATGGTGTGAATTATTTTTATTTTTATTTATTCTTCCTGTTTGGGTCTTGTTGGGGTTTTTTTTTTTTTAGCACACACACATGAAATTATTATATCAGGATGCACATAATAGTTATTCTAGGTCCCTACTTGTTACTTCTTTATGATAATGATGGTAATGGTATGTATACGCCAGAGTGTGCATGTGTGATGGCTGTGGCTTTATGCAGCGTTGCTCTGTTTCAGCTGCATTTGTGAGGAGGACTTTTATGGATCCTTTTTTCTCTGCCAGCTTACAATTTAAGTCCCACGTGGCTAATATGGCGGATACAATAAAAAAATGTGTTTCATCGCCACGTTCGCGGATGGGGAGAAATGGTTGCGAAATGATTATATTTCTCTTTAAATGGCGTTTAGAGCGAGTGCGAGAAGACTTGATGAAAGGTGGATGTTAGGGGAACAATTGAGGTCTTCAATTGGAATCAGGAGAGTTTAGACGAATAATGTTTATATGGCTTGGCAATTGGATGTAGATGTAGATGGTTGGTGTTTGTATAGTTCATTGGTTCATTGGTGTTGGAAATAGTGGGTTTCCAAGGACGAGGGTGCTTTTCCCAATCTAAGAGGGATGTATTATATCCTTACTGTTATTGAATTGAATACAAAAACTACAGTCTTCTTAAATTGGCCAAAAGTTAAAAAGCTGTGAGGAGTGGTGATACCGAAACAGAAGCGCGCAATGGGCTATATATTGCACGAATGACAAATCAATGTGGGCCAACAGATTTGGTGGGTGTTCGAGAATTAAAATGTCTTCGTCAGGACAACAGGAAATTGATTCCGACTAAGTGACTTTGCAGCAGACGTTTAATATGATGAACAGCATTAGATTTCCTAGACTTCGAATCAACACAGCAACCTCATGATCTCCAGATGGTAGAAACGATAAATCATGGGTGCAAGATACGCATTCATCATCCTAGATGTTGATATGTTTAGAGGGATAAATGTCGATTTTGACCATTCTGAAGAGTAAGGCCGCAGCTACGACCAACGCTAGTAAGCTTTAGTGCTCTAGTAAATCTAATGTTTGGATAATCAATAGCGTGGTCGCAGATCACGCTTTTTGCTTTCGCGCTAGTCCAAGCTAGTCCGCACTTGTTCACGCTTGTATTTTTGTACATCACAACTCATTCGATTTTCAAGCTTACTAGCTTGAACAAGCGTGAACAATCGTCCACGGTTTTTTACTAGCCGACTAGCGCGAACCTTCGCGGAATAGCTCGGACCAGCATGAACTAGCGCACTGGCTTACTAGAGTTGGCCTTAACTGCTTCCTAAGGCGATGAAGCTACAAATGGTATAAAAAAAAAGCTTTAGGTTGGTCGCCTAAGAGACCAGGATGTACACAGAGTCTACAAGAAACAACTTGTTGAGAGACTCCCCGCTGTGCCCTCAAATTCCATCAACATGAACACTCAGCAGATGCAAACAAATGCACCATAGATAAACAAATGCACCATAGACTGCCCCAGGATGACGGCTGTTCTATGATGGTACTTGCAAGTACTAAAAAAAGGGAAACAGAAGAGGCATATGCCTCATGCTGTGCGGGACGAGTACCGATCCAGAAGAAGGCAAGAAAAGAAAATCTCGTGTGGGTTAACATAGATCATGCAGCCTCCCACTCCGGAAAATCAAGTAGCCCCATGACAAGAAGACTTCAAAGTAGAACCCCTTTCTGTCTGAGATAGTAATTGCTACCTAGTCACAGATGCTAAGAGCATTTTTAGGACAAGGCACCCACTTACTTCCAGTCAAGAAAGAAGAAGTCAGTGCATGCACCCATCAAGACGCTGAATAGAACTGATATATTACCATTTGCACTGCGCCAATCACGGAGGCATGATTCCGCTCAACATCGACTGCTGGAAACTATCAATGGTAACATGTGAACGGCCGAAACATGATCGGTTCTTACCAATGTGGTATTAGGCCAGGAACGTCCACAACCGGTCAAATCTTCACATTTCGGCAAATCCTGAAAAAAACAACCCAATAAGTCCAAATCGATACCCAACACCAATTCATCGATTTCAAAGCCGCAGACGACAGGGTTTATAGAGACGAACTATACAGAGCCATGTCTAGTTTTTGTATACCGCCGGTGTTGGATGAAAATGGAGATTCTCGTTGCTCCATCAGGGTCGGAAACAACATCACTTGAACATTCGATACCAAAAAGGGTTTGGGCAAGTGTTTTCTTCAATTTGATTCTTGAGAGGCTTGTGCAAAACTCCCGAGCCAATTCCGGAGTCACAGTCTTCCATAAATCGGTGCAACTATTAGCATATGCCGACGATATTGACATCATTTGTCAGGCTCAACGTGATGTCATCGCCACGTTTGCTAGTATAGAGAAGGAAGCGGCAAAAATAGGTTTTGCAGTAAATGAAGGTAAGACCAAGTATATGATGTCACCTCGACGAATTGGAAAGAACGTCACCATTGACAGGAAGGACTTTAAGGCAGTACGAGACGAGAAGAATTACTATTGCCAACCGCTGTTTCTTCGGGCTTATTAGGCAATTCGCAAGTGGATGAAGAAATCCTTGGTCGATTTAAGAGAAAAATTCTTTGAAAAATCTTCGGTCCCGTTGACGGGCTATGGAGAAGAAGATTCAATCACGAGTTACAAAAGCTGTACAGCCATATGCCACTAGATAAAAAAAAAACTCCGCATTGGATGTCAAAGGTGGCTTGGACATATGGATATTAATACGGATGCAGTAGATGAAGACCTCGCCTTAAGTGACGCACCCAATCAGAAACCGACCTAACCCAACTTGAAGTGCGTATTCACAGAAGCATGTTGGTTCAGGCTCAGGTTCATTCCGGACTTTATCTCCACTAAAAACGAGATCTCTGCAAATAGCAGGTGTTTCTATGAATGTGTTCTTGTACCAATCCATTACCCAAGCCTGGGTGGATGAAAGCATCCATGTACTATGAATGGAATTTAATTTTCATGACTTATCTACACGAAAGGCGATGTTATGTCTTGCACCAACTATCGAGGTAAGTCGGTGCTAAAGATCTTAATAAGATTCTATCCAAGCCTTTTTGCATGGCAGTGTAGGTCGCTGCTTCCGGCAGATCGCTCATAGACCAAATGAACCCTATAAGGAAAATCCTAGAGAAGAGCAATGAATATCAACAGAGATAACTCCTAGAGCAAGGAATTTCAACAGAGGCGAGGCCCAACCTCTTTTCATCGACGACGGAACTCGGAATTTCATCAAAATTGCCATAGCTATGTCGCACAACATTGGAAGACACACGACACAACTTTCAGTTGGGTACCAGCTCATATGAAATTTTCCAGACATGGTACAGGATAGATCGGATAGATCGGATAGATATCGTGATGCAGGATACTTCGTGGTGCAGGAATAACGAAGGCACCTTCTTCAGCAAATCCGTCCAGTATTGGAATATGCAGATGATATTGACACCATTGGTAGCTCCCACCGTGCCTTTGTAGAAGAATTTAAGGCAATCGAAGTAGATGCGAAACGCGGTGGTCTTGTAAAAAAAAAAAAAAGTTTGTTTGGCGTGTGTGTGCGTGTGTACTTCTTGCACGATACGAACTCGAGATAAACTTTTCTTGACAACTGACACTACTTTCGGATGATTTGTCAGATCAGGTGTCAGGTATTGCTGCGGCTGGAAAGCAAGCATAGACCTTTTGCGCGGCAGTTCTTCGTTCGTCCTTGTAAGTGACGAAGATAAAAAAATCTCTAGCAACAAACCAAGCAATGTTGGCCCATAATCTTTTTTTAAACGTCACCGTTAGCAACTACTTTCAGAAAGTTAAAGATTTTATCTACACGATTGACGCTTTCGTGAAGACACGACTAGGACTGGCTCTAGAAAACCGATGTTTCTTCAGTTTAACTAACCAAATGGAATGTTAAGTTCAAATACTGGATCTAGTGGATCCTAATCCTACCAGCCACCTTCGATATGAACAACTTTTGGGTATTAAAAAACTTTGTCTACCTTAGCTGCGCTATTTATTTTGAAAACGACATCTCGTCAGAAATCACACGAAGAATTACTCTCCCATTTCCATAAGAAGAAAACTTAAAGCCCCCACGAGATTTTATATATGCACAGCCTTGATCAGCCCAGAACCGATCGAGATCAAAGGCGATCAAGAAATCCTTGTACGTTTTGTGCAAAAAATTCTTCGGGGAATCTTTGGTCGAGTTTGCGTTGGCGGTCTATGGAGCGAATATTCAATCAAGAACTACACAAGATGTACATCGATATAGACCTGGGCAGGAACATGTAGATCAAATGGGCAGTAATACTCTGGTCCTTAGTTCCCAGCCAGAAGTCAGATGCAGTAGAGGAAGGCATAAAGGGGCACGACCAACCTTAACCAACGTGAAGTCCACAACTCTGGGCAATTAGTTAGGAATTGGTGGGATACGTTTGCTGAGGTCACGGACTGCAGCCTAACTACAGAGGTTAGCAATTTAACTTTCTGGAAGTCTGCAAAGCCAACCACAATTTTTTTTTGAACAGTAGGTTACAATGCGCTTCAACCTATTTATCCCTCCAACTGGATCATCATTTCCAAAGATTCCAACATCAGCCGCACCACTCCTCGAATACAAAGATTCACCCCAAGCTCAACCCCTCCAATAATGACATCTTCACCCCCATACCCTTGCAACCATCCAGATGAGCCAGCCGTTCCTAATTAGATACACAAAGTCGATGAGGAATTTCTTTTGTATACGAGCATGCATGCGATCTGCAAAGCCCATCTCCCGGTTCAACTTTAGCAAGGATTTCCTTTTTGTTGCATAATGCATCATCCGTATCCGGTCTTGAATTTCGCATGTCCTTAGTGCCCCTTCTTGGTTCTTCTTCTGCTCCAGCTCCTGCTCCCATTATCATTATTCTATGTGTTGGTGAAAGTTTGACTTATGTTTCCGTACCTTCTTGTCGGTTGTTCTTTATTTGTCCTTGGAGTTGTTTTTTCTCTCGTTCTCGCGTTCGGAAGTGAATCTTGTTTTTGTTCCTATTTAACGGGAGCGCATGCATACAACTCCACCTTTTGCATCCGTTGTGTTCAATGAAGTTGTCACAGCATCGTCGAGTAGAAGAGTTCCCTTTGCAGGACTTTTTTTTGTTGTTTTGTTTTGATTGTAAGAGTACCGCCCTCACTTTCAATCTTAGTGCGGAGATAAAACACGGTACACAGGGTGGTAGGGTAAAACCCAACGAAGAATAACGTTTGTGTTTATTACAAAGTTTTTCAAGTTTTTCAAGGATTCGCCACTTTCATTTCCCTGGGGTGAAGTAGCCGTGCTATTGTCTTCGGCAAAGTTTTGTTAATTTTTTGTACGTTCGCTCCTTTCTTGATCCTAAGTTCGAAGTTTTTCCCTCCACAATAGCTGTAATGTGGAGGGCTGGTGCTGCACCCTTACTGTTCGAAGGAATTTTCAAAACTTTATCATATCCAGTGTTGATGCTGTTGTTGTTGTTGTTGTTGGTGGTGGTGGTGCTACTGATAGTGCTTTTTTTTTGTCCTTTTTTCAAAGCCCTCAGTTGCCGTTATTGTCGCTGCCAACTTCATCGTGTGCTCATCCTTTATAGTTGCTTACCTTGGGTTGGCGCTGTATCGCGATCTGCTTAATGTCTCTCACAGTATTTTATAGCGCTGGGCTGTAAGCAGTCTAGAGATGGGCGCATTTGGGGGAAGCAGTTTCAGTGTGCTTCCTTCCTATCGCCGCTGTTGCTTTGTCCCTTTGTCCTTGCTGGGTTGCGATGGTGTTCGATTTTTTTTCCCTGCCGTAGTCGTTGTTGCTCTGCTTTGGATTTTGTCAGCAGCGGGGGCTTAAGTAATTGATTTTTGTTTTCATAATTCCTGTGTGATGGTATTCATGATGGTGTGCTACTCCTCGACGGCGTTGTGATGGCAGCGCGCGCGGATTGTGTTTTTATGTTCAGGATGGTTTTTCTATGGATAAGTACTCTGAGGTGACAATGGGAGCAAATGGTTGATGGTTATCCTTGAGGGCACGATACACAGACAATGAATGTTTTTGTTTTCGAATGGGAAGTGGTGAGGGAAATCCTTAGTGAATCCTTGACAAGAAGAAGGTTAATTTCAAAATGACAAAAAAATTCATTGATTTTGAAAGATGAACGGGGCGGCTCTGGCTGAGGTGACAAATTGATTTGGGTCAGGAACTCTGGTAGACTGAGGTATTTTTTGAAGACTAAGGTGGTGGTAAGTAGGTTGTAATCGTTTCAAGGTGGCGAAAATGGATAAGAGACAAGTTGGTTGATAAGTTTTTTCGAAGTGATTCAACGAAGGTCATGGAATATCATTGATCTTGAATTTCATTATCAGCCGGGGGGTTGGAAATTGCCAATTGATTTGTTGTCATTTTTCCTCGTCCATATACACAGCTCGGAGTTAATTTGGATTTCAACCCAAATGCCTCTCCGATTGGTATGGTTTTAAAGTACTTGCCTCCAGTTTAGCACTTAAAGTCGGCTTGCGTTGGAATCTATTTTGGCACGTCACCTTAGGCGTGGTCTTCCTTTTTTGAATTTATCATCTTCTTGGAAATTAGGGACCTATTTATGTCCAAGGTAAATTAAACATCCAATAAGTAGTTTTCTATGACAGGCCAAGACCTATAGTGAGTCTTAGATCCTTGCGAGTATTTTCCTTCAGAATCTGTTAAGGAAAATAGAGCTTAGAATGCACTTCTGTCACAAAAAGAGAATTGAAAACTAAATGGTTTTACTAAAAGGTGATAAACGAATTAATTCTCTCTAGGCTTCGGAGTTTGAAAGATTAGTTCGCATCTGCCAAAGTCATGATGGTATTATGCATATCCTATTACGCTGCAAACAAGATTTAAGAGAACTACCAATACCATCTTGAAGATCTCGCAACCGGTGAGAGTGTTTCACTATATTCGACTCCAAGCTTTTGGCTACAACCTTTAGGAACGAGCCTTGCTTCGTAGTGCTGCACTTCGCCTCTTTTTTCCAGCTTTACATTAAATATCCATGTTGATCTGATGGCACGGCGAATCTTGGGTAGATCAACCATTGCCCACGTCCTTTGGGATATCAGAGAATCGTATTCCGACTTCAACTATGCCCTCCATTGATCTGCGTCCCTTCCTTCCAATACTTCATTGACGGTGGTCGGATATCTGCTAGCGCCCTCGTCGTCGTCTTTCATGAAAAAGAGACTCAAATATGGACGACCCGAACTCTATGTCTTAGAGACAGAAGAAACATCACTATTTTGCACCTGCTCTTGTGTCCAGGAGCATTTTCAGCGATTTCCTCATCAGCAGCAACATCAGTATCTCGTTCATAATCAGCATCATGCTCATGTTCAAAGCTTGTATTAGCAGAGCAGTAACTTTTATTTTCCCTGGAAGTAGTTTGGCTCTGACCAACAGTTTGTGTTCATCGAAATCAAAAATCGAAAGATCTGATTTTCCAGTACTCTGTACACATTCGCAGGCAGCATACGAAATTGGTTCACATTCCATGAATCTTACATCCCGATTCCCGACTCTTATAGATTTTTCGTGTCTTGGGCTCATACAGCGATATGCCTTAATTTCACGTGAGTAACCCACCATGACGCACTCAACTCCTTATGGTTGGAATTTGGATTTACCAGGGCGTTTGTCGAACATTATCGTAATGCACCCAAACGTTTTAAATTACCGAAACGATGGCTTCCTTCCATACCATGCTTCAACAGGAGTCACATTAATTAGCACTTTTGTTGGTGGCCGATTTCTCATGTAATCCGCTGAACTTACATCCTCAGCCCATAGTGATTCGGGCAACTTCGTCCCCAGAAGCAAACACCTCGACAACTCTACAAGAGTATTCCGAATTCCGAATTCGATATTTACAATCAGCATATAAACAATATTCAAATGTTTGCAACTGAATTAGATAATAATTCATATGTTATGGTATTAGGAGATTTTAATCTTAGTAATGTTAAATGGCGTTTTTCTGAGGATGATACAAAATTACTTCCATTCAATGTTGCTAAAGATAATGAAATGATTGTATTGGACACTATGTCGGCACTAAATTTAATACAACAGAATAATGTAGTAAACTCAATTGGTAGAATATTAGATTTGGTTTTTGTAAATGAAGATTTAGATGTGGTTATATCGGAAGAAGAATTCCCACTTTTAAGTAATAGCATACATCATAAAGCATTAGGTATATTAATTAATTGTAATATTGTGGGGAACGGATCTTATTTAAATATTTTTTTTTTACCACCAAATGTAACGCTTCCCCCTTAAGTTTTGGAACCTCTGTAATTGACCCTTAAAAGCTTTAAATCAATCTCCAGGCGGTAACCAAATTGTATACTTCTAAACGAAGAAAAATAAGAGGAGAAAAAGAATAAATAAAAACACAATACCAATGTGTATGTTAACATTGATTAACTGATGTACTCAGTGGTAATAAGAGCCAAGTGGTATGGGTGAGCAGCCGCAAGAGTCAACGACCGAAATTACCGCATTTTCAAAATACGGTAGCTGCTTAGTGCATAGTACGGTATGAGCGATAGTTATAAAGAGCAGTGACGCGAAGTTCCCTCTCTCTTTAGATTACAGCTGATCTTGACAAACTCATCTCGCAACGTCAGAAGAAGAAAGCTCGTCAGTGTCAAAGTCGGTCGATTTTAACCCGGTGTTTTTTTTTGGGAAAAGGAATAATTCTGAAGTACCAAGTGTTTAATTTAATCGCTCAAATAAAATAGCAAACAAAAAAAAAAAAATAAAAAAAAACAAAGACTATCAACGCGAATACCATACCAAGTGAGTTGATTTTGTGTTCATTATTGTGATCAAAGTGTATGTGTCGTATTTTTTTTACCAAAGGAATATTTCCACTTGGAATAAGTGCAGTCTGCATCCAGAAACATTATTCTCCGTGTATGAAGTGAGACTCTTTGGATCTAAGTATTGTTTTCTTGAAACAATACATTAATTGGTGAGTACAAAGTAATTAATTACCCCACGAAATGAAAGAAAAAATCGAAGAATTTACTGACAAAATTCTCTAATTTGCTTGCATTCGCCCACAGTCTCCTTCATACCGGTGGTTTAGTGATTGGATCATTGTTCCGCCCCACAGTGTAACCAAATTATCGCAAAAGAAGTTCTAACTTTTCAATCACGATTAGTTAGGAACAAAAACCTAAATCAAAAAAAAAAAGGGGGGATCCGGAGTATACATCACCACGCTGGTCTCATATACAGCGCAGTAGTGTATACCACATCGACTCAACCATTAAAAGATTCTCGAGTACGTAACATCCCAACAGACGATCAACCGGGATACTTAATGTCGTGTTAAACGCACCCGTCATCAAAACCCTCTTACTCACTTATATACATTATATTATATTAACTTATATACATTATATTAATTGTACTAAAATCAAACACTAATTTAGAAAATCAAAAAAAAAACTCTTACACACACTTCCTTCATCAATCCCACCCATCCCGTCCGCTGAAGAACAAAAAAAAAAAAAATTACGTCAAGATAAGTATAACTAATTCTTTTATCAATGGTAAAGTTCGTAATTATAAATATTCATTACATTTTTAACAGATTCAAACTAGCATCAATCAACAAATTCCTCGGGCTGTCTGGAAATTATGCATAAGGTCCCCACTCCCCTGGACGTATTAATAAGTAAAAACAAACTATAAGGTATAGTTTAAACTTTATCGGTGAGTCTTAATTTTTATTTTCACCCTGCATGAATGTTTATATTTGCAAACCATTTAATATTTATTATTTGATTTTTGTTTGTGATTGCCAAGGAAGCAATTTTTTTTAAAAACAAAAGGAAAAACAAAACCCTAAAAGAAAACAAATCACCCTTTGTGGAAAAACAAGAAAAAAACCTTGTTCGTTCGTTAGGTACATATATCTTCTCGATCCTCCCCTGTTTCGTGTCGCCGCGTTCCGCGTTTACGTTTCGCCTTTACCCTACCTCTTAACCTCGAATTTATCTACCTTAACCCATAGTGTGAAAAAAAAAAAAAATTATTTTAATATAAAAAAAGTAATCGTTCTCCAGAAAAAAAAATATACAAAGAAAAATTGATCACACAGAATATAGTTTTCAAAGTCATTATATATAAATCAAAACAATTTTTGGTGTTGTGAAAAGCGAGTACGAGCGAGTTAAATTTTGAATAAGATTATTAGTAATAAAACGAAACACAATTATCAACCTAATAAATTATATATACGTATCTGCACTATAGTGTCTTTAGAATAGTTTCATAGTAAACAATCTAATTCTGAAGATACTGTATCTGCGTTAAGTTTTAAAAGCTTATTGTTAATGTTCCTAAATTAGTTTAAGTTATTAAATTATGTTAGTATAAGTTAGTATAAGTTAGTATTAGTTATGATTATATTTCTTTCTTTTTTTAATAAAAGAATTTTAAGGAATTGTACTCCCTGGATTACTTTTTTTTTGCGGTCAAATACTGCCGCATAACCAATGTATCTACACTTAAGATTGTCTTGGGAAATCTCCTCGTAATGGATTTTTAACATTTTTATTTTGGGTGGGCATGATCGCGAATAGGATCTAAGATGGTTTGACGAGGGCGAAGGGAAGAATTTCCTATTAGGGGTTACCAACCGATTGACAAATGGTAACCACGGAAGCTCGCTGATGCTTTTTGAGTATTGGTTTGAGCAGGGGGTGGGAAAATGAAGAGGACTACCTAATCACCTGTGGACTCTTCACCTGGAGAAGCTCATCAGCTGCAGCGCTAGTAATTGTTAGTGGGTGCTAACCTTGGGATACTTCGGGCTCTCTTTTGATAGTTACAGATACTTTCACCTTTATCTGGCATGGAATCGTAACATCGTTCGCTGGCCTAGTATCAAGTACCCTCCCTAACCGACGAGCTAGTACGCGCGGGAGCTAGCATGCCTAGATACTTTGGCCTCGAACACCCTTCTCTTGTTGTTGCCCGGATTGGCTTACGGAGTCCTGTGGCCGGAGTCATAAGGGTGACTTTCGCAAGGGAAGGTTTTGGGACAATGAGGAAAAAGGGCAGCTACATTTTCGCTTGTCGAACTTAATATTTTTTTTTTGGATTTGGTTTCCAGGTACATTGGGTCCTTTTCGAATTGTAGGCTTCATCATTGCCCTGATTATTCCGTTACAATATGTTTGATATAATTAATAGTAATTGTTCTTTTGTGAATTATAGTTATGATTTTATTAAGGCCGATTACAATTTCATCAACAACTATTTATGCTCAATAGATTGGGATGTACTTTTAAGTCATACCGATTTATTATCAAATTATTGTTCATTTAAAAGCAAAATAGAAGACATATTTTCAAAATTTGTTCCTTTAAAGCGGGTAAAGCAAAATAACAAACCAGTTTGGTTCACCAAAAGTCTATCGCGCTTAAAAACTGCAATGACCAGATTAGGTGGTAAGAGCAAGGTTGATTCAACTTATCGTAGTGAATATTGTCGTTTACGAAAAGAATATGTATATTTAAAAAACTTTACGCATAAGCAATATCTATGGTCATTGGAATCTAGAATTAACAATGATGCAAAGGCCTTTTGGCAGCATATAAATGTTAAAAGGAAATCATTTGGGATTCCTGCTAATATGTCGTATAAAACTAAAGTTAGTAGCGATCTTTCTAATATATGTAACATGTTTGCATCGTTCTTTCAATCAAACTTTACTTTGGATTCTCTAAAGTCGATAAATGCATTGAATGTCTCTAAAATTGTTGACATTGGTTCAATAAGATTAACAAAAGATGAAATTCTCAATGAACTAGGTAACTTAGACACCAATCTTAGCATTGCACCGGATAACATTCCAGCAATGTTCGTAAAGATGTGTAGGTTTGATCTATTAAAACCTCTTGAACAAATTTTTAATGCGTCTCTAGATTCTGGGATATTTTTAGATTGTTGGAAGTTTTCATTCATAACGCCCATACATAAATCAGGATCCAAGCAATGTATAGAAAACTACTACAGACCCATTGCCAAACTACAATTGATCCCAAAGGTCTTTGAATCACTTGTCAAAAAAAGATTATATGTTATGGTTCGAAATCACATTTCAATATTTTAGCATGGGTTTATGAGTGGAAGATCCACTTCCACAAATCTATCCCTGTTGACAAATTTTTGCACTAGTAGCATGGAAAATTGGAAACAAGTAGATGTTATATTTACGGATTTTTCAAAAGCTTTTGACAGAGTAAACCACTCAATTTTAGTTCAAAAACTTAAAATGCTAGGTTTTCATTCTAATTTATTAAAGTGGATTGAATGTTACTTAACAAATAGAGTTCAGTTTGTTAAAATTGGTTCAAGCAAATCTAGAAAAATATTTAACTTTTCCGGTGTACCTCAAGGTAGCCACCTGGGACCTCTCTTATTTCTTCTTTTTATAAATGACTTGCCCTCACAAATAACTTCTTCAAAGTGTCTAATGTTTGCCGACGATGTTAAAATATATTAAATGGTAAATTCCTTGTCGGATTGTATCGCCCTACAAAAAGATATTAGTAACTTATCAAATTGATGTGATATAAACAAATTGCCATTTAATATATCTAAGTGTTCTGTCCTTACGTTCACAAGGTGTCATTGTCCTATTATCTTTGATTACACGATCTCAAACACTGCTCTTAAAAGAGTTTTTAATCAAACAGATTTAGGAGTAATTTTAGATTCAAAATTAGATTTTAAAATGCATTTTGATTTCATTATTTCCAAAGGAAATTCTATGCTTGGGTTCCGTTTTCGAAATTCAAATGATTTTCGCTGCCCATACACATTGAAATCGCTTTTTATTAGTTTTGTTAGACCTATACTCGAATATTGCTGCGTAGTTTGGTGTCCATGCTATAATAATAGCATGATTCGTATTGAAAAAATTCAAAAAAGATTTACTCGGTTTGTTCTTCTTAAGTTAAATTGGTCTCTGCCTTTGCCACCTTATGTAAATAGATGCGCTCTTATAAAATTACAACCTCTTTATACAAGAAGGAAATTCTTCTTTATTTCACTTGCAAGGGATGTTGTTACGGGTCATATTGATTGCATCCCCTTACTATCTTTGTTTAATGTTTATGTTCCAGCACGTCCACTTAGACCTAGGCTGCAGTGTTATTTTGCCATACCAAGACATGAAACAAATTATGGTCGTAATGAACCTGTCACAAACGCATGTCTTTATTTTAACCAATATGCGAATGCAATCGACCTTAATTTGAGCAGAAATGCTTTTAAGATTAAGATTTTCGAAGCAATTAAATAATAAAGATTATGTTTTACTTAATTTTCTGTCCAATTCTGTAGTTGCACGTTGACAGCATACACATTGTCTTACCCCCATTTGCTGCTAAGCCCATTTTTGTCGCTTCCTTCTCTATATAAGCAAACTTGGCTAGGATATTACGTTGAGTCCTACCAAGGATGTCAATATCGTCGGTGTATGCTAGAAGTTGCACTGATTTTTGTAAAATTGTGCTTCTGGTGTTGGCTGGGAAGATTTGCACAATCCTTTCAAGAAACAATTTGAAGAAGTCACATGGCAGCGCATCACCTTGCCTAAATCCTTTTTTGGTATCGAATGTGTCATGTGTCGGTGAGGTCGTTCCCGACCCTGATGGAGCAGCGAGATTTCTCCATCTTCATCCTACATAAACGGACGAGTTTGGGCAGTATGTGTCGTTGATGTCGTTTCCGACCCTGATGGAGCAGCGAGATTTCTCCATCGTCATCCCACACAAACGGACGAGTTTGGGCAGTATACCAAAACTAGACATGGCTCTGTATAGTTCGTCTCTATAACTGCTGTCTTATGAGGCTTTGAAATCGATGAATAGGTGGTGGGTATCGATTTGGACTTCTTGGGTTTTTTCCAGGATTTACAGAAGTGTGAAAATTTGATCGGTTAAAGACTTTCCTGGCATAAAACCACACTGGTAAGGGCCTGGCAGGTTGTTGGTAAACTGTTTCAGGCGTACACATATTATGGCAAACGATGCTGAGGTTCCATTCTTCAGGCATACTTTCTTCCGACCAGATTTCCGACCAAGTCAACTCTGCCAGCTTTATAAAGCTCAGCGGGAAGGTCATCATTTCCACGGGTTTCTTGATGGTGGGCGCGAGAAACCTAGCACAACAGTTGCGGCTGATCTTATGGCTTGTGGGCATCGTTGCCAGTGTACTTCGTCATTTGATGCTGTTGGTCTGGTGATAATTGATTGGTTAAGGGATACGCGTTGCGCTAAGGGCTTGGCGGTCTCTTTCGATTGCAGTCTTTCGACATTAAAATCTTTTACAGTATTTCTGGATTGTTGTGGTATGGTGGTCCATGTCGATGTTAGCTCTTTGGAATGTTCGGACATCCAAAATACTGGATGCGTTCCTCTTGTCTATCGCAATATCATGAATTTTGTTGACCGTTCGTTGAGCTTTAGACTGCCGTGTCCCCTTATGGATATGGAGGTGATGGAACCGTCTGCTGGCTAAAGTGGCATTTTCTTCGGTATCGAAGTCAATTATCCTATGTCCGTTACGATACGCGTTGTCGTGTAGGCTATGTTTTCCGACAGTACTGCTAAAGATGTCTTCTCTTCCTACCTTTGCGTTACAATCTCAAAGTACGATTTTAGCATCGTACTTCGGTAGTCGCGCATAGGTTTTGTCAAAGAACCCAAAGAAGCAATCCCTAGCTATATCATCTATTGCCTCCGTTGGGGCGTGAGTGCATATAAGGCTTATGTTTGCGAATTCGGCCTTGATGCGGATTATTACAAGGGGTTCGCTAATGTCTTAGAAAAATAAGACTTTTTGCCTTAGTCTGGCACTTGTGACGAATCCACATCCGGATAGTCGCTGTTTCTGCTCACTATAATACGGTCCGTAGTTGATGTCACAGTTTTTCATCAGCATTTTGCCTGGTCTATCCCATCGTATTTCCTGCATGGCAGTAATGTCTGCTTTGTAGCAATTTAGGGCTTCCGCTAGTTGTTCGCGTGCACCTCTCCTGTTTAATGTTCTCACATTCCAGGTGCAGATCGAACGTCGTTGACCTTTTGTCGTTTAGTAGGGTCGTCAACAAAAAAAGCAGTTCCTACTGAGGCTATTGGTTGCTTCGTAACATAAAGTCTTTTCCATGGGTGAGTAATTAACCCAAAGCACTACCCCCAACCTGGAAGTCCGCAGCGGCACGTAGTCGCTTATCGGCTTTATTTTCGGCTTCATTACGTGCTCCTTCGATTGAAGATAGACCCGAGTTAAGAAGCCTAAATCCCAAAACACTCAAGCCGAATGTCTATTGTGGTATGCGTTTAATGGTACCTAGAGACATCCAATAAGGTGCTTATCAACGATCTGTGCCAGCTGCCGCTGACGGTTTAGGCAAACCTAGCACCTTTTTAGGAGAAATGCAGATCGAGGCTTCCATTAGACCTAACTTTGCACCACATAGTGAATTTCTCGGGATGCATTTGCTGGTTGGTCACAAATTTGGCACGTTTTCTTGTAGACAAGTAAATGCATCCAAAAATTGGCCCGATCGCTAAATATGATGTTTCACGAGTGCAGATTCAAAAGTCCATTAAGTATTCCGTCAAACTACGAAACGTAATTGCAACTAGCACATGGAGGCTTATGTATGATCATGTCTTTTAGTTTCCAATATTGGTAGGACGGTTGGTGATATCAACTATTTAATGGGAGACTAAAGCATGCTAATGTGGAACCTTGGTATCTCAAATATGCTGTTAATGCACCATCTAACTGCATATAATACGCACAAAAATTAATGAAAAGCCTATCACAGCTGAGTGCCATTCATATTATCAGAATGCGGGCCTAATATAACGCACATTTCACCCCTTCATACCTAACTAGTTCCACTTTAAATTTATTTACCAACTCATCAACTTACAAACTGAATTACTTGGAATACCATTCAGAAGCTTTCCACAAGTCTTCATTAGCAAAATAAAAAAAATTGAACCCTTAATCGTTTTGACCAAGTAACCGAAAAGCCGGTTGGCAGCGTGTCAACGACTCATAACTCTGCATCGACCTTTTAAGCTGTTCAACCAACCACAGCTCCCTTGATCTGAACGAAGGCATACGCAAAGCCTACACATATTCATGAGATTCAACGCATGCATTCGTCGTTCATCCTGTGATGGCAAAGTCCTCTTTCATTTGTTTACCTGCTTTGACACAACATTGAACTGAAATGCAAAAAATGCAAATGCGTTTTGCTTCCTACATTCCCAGACGAAAGACACAAATCAAGAGTCCTTTTGCAAACACCCATCTTCTCATAGACTCTACGTCACTCCTAACCTGCGTGGCTGTGGACACTTCACGCGATACACACACCTGTATAACAAAATCAGTTTAACATGATCTACAAAAGGACGCGGAGAATTCTAGCTTCAGAGGTATTCATTACCCGGTGCTATGTGTCCCTTCTTGACGATGATGGTATGTTCAAGATATGCGAAGTATTGCTGGAGGAGGAATGCTAAAAAAAAATATTAAACCCCCTGGCAGAAAGGAATGGCGAGAGTCGACTTATCGTATCCTTTTTCAAGAAATTTACATATCTCACAGGTAAACGTCTGCTTTTGTCGTTGCAATCGTTGTCTGTCGAACGGGACTCGTTTTGAGTATGAAATCAAAAAAAATCTGAGGATGTACTCGCCTTAGGCTTAAGTTACCAGGGTTGGTATTGGTTGTTTGACGCTGCTGCTCCTCATGGAAGCTGTTACAGTTCGGGAAGTGGAATTGGATCGCAGGATAAATGAAAGCTGGATTTAACTCAAATTGGACTGTTTTGCATCAGGGTGTGATATTTGGAGGTGTACTGGAAGCAGAGTAACAAAAAAGTGGAGGAGCTGTTGAAGGCACACACGAACTGGACAAGTAGTGAAAAAAGTTATCTTTCAACTGTTTTGAGGCAATAACTGTGTACATGCTGGATCTGGAGAACGTTTTGGGAGAATAAGCGACAACCGTGAACAATAGCCAGACCAAATTTGGCCTAAACTAACAAGATTTTCCAATTAGCCTGGTTCCTACCTAACTGGCTATAGTTACTTACTTACTTATGTAACGCTACAGTCCAGAATGAACCTGGGCCTCAACCAACATGCCTCTCCAATTAGCCCGGTCCTTAGGTAACTGCCTCCAGTCACGCACTCCAAATTGGTTGTGGCCGGTTTCTACTTGTGCGCGACACTTAAGGCGAGGTCTTCCTCTACTGCGTCCGACGTCTGGCTGGGAAACGAAGACTCTGTGTGTCGGAATGTTGGTCTATTCGCTCTACATGTCCTAGCCATATTGAACGTCCAATGCTGAGATTTTTGACTATGGATATGTCGTAATATAACTATCAAGTCTAGCTCGTGGTTGAATCTTGTCTCCATAGCCCGTCAACACAAATGTGACCGAAGATTTTTCCTCTGGAATCGACCAAGGTCTTCTTTACCCCCTTTTGAGACGGTCAGTGCTTCAGCGCCGTTTTTTTTTAAATAATTTGCGCGATGTTCGAGCGAAACTAAAGAGTTCGCTATTCTAATGTCTCCTATAAGTTTTTTCACACTCGTTTGAATCCTATCTAGGAGGTGGAATGTTCTTTTTGGTACACTCTACCAGACGTGGGCGTTGATCAC
Organism: Rhingia rostrata; assembly: GCA_949824845.1. Taxonomy (NCBI): domain Eukaryota; kingdom Metazoa; phylum Arthropoda; class Insecta; order Diptera; family Syrphidae; genus Rhingia; species Rhingia rostrata. The sequence continues at coordinate 24,641,096 of OX463755.1, read as the reverse complement.
AAGTTTAGGGTAGACAGGAGATCATTTTCAAAAATGAGATCCAGAGACAGAGAAAGAGAGAGAGATTCGGAGACAAAACTGAGCCTTGAGGGACACCAGCATTTATTTGGTGAGTTCCAGACTTGAATCTGTCTAAAACAACTTGAATTAAACTTTTCGAAAGATAATTGATGGTTGGGTGTTGTAAAACGAGGGTAGACTCTGATTGGCTTTAGCATGGCAAAGCCCATTGGTTGTAGCTCTGACTACACATTAAGTGTTTTTTTTAACCTCCAAGTGGTAACCACCGGGTACTGGTCTCATCCAACCGGATTTGACTTTCTAAATGACAAGCGCGAGTATTGATAACACGACGAAAAACAGCGACACTATAAACAGCGAGATCAGAATGGCAAGGAATGAATACCGGGACTGGTGTCGCGGGAGAAACTTGACAAAGAAACTTGAAACAAGGGAGGTGTAAGCGTACAACCAGCGGAAGCCCTAAACTGCTACAAACTGCTATTGCCATCCAGGAAATACGATGGGATGGGTCGGGCCAAAAGCGGATGAAAAACTGCGACATCTACTACGGACCGTGTTATAGTGAGCAGAAACAGCGACTATTCGGATGCGGATTTGTTATGAGTGCCAGACTTAGACAAGAAGTCTTACGGTTCCAAGACATTAGCTAATGCATTGTCACTATCCGCATCAAGGACAAATTCGGCAACATAAGCCTCATATGCGCTCACGCCCCAACAGAGGGAAATGATGATATAGCTTGGGATTGCTTCTATGAGCTTCTTGACAAAACCCATGAGCGACTACCAAAGTACGATGTTAAGATCGTGCTGGCAGATTCAAACGCAAAGGTAGGAAGAGAAGATATCTTTAGCAGTATTGTCGGAAAACATAGCCTACACGACAACACGTCTGGTAACGGACCAAGGCTAACTGCCTTCGCACCGCAACGTAATTCCACTATAGCCAGCACACGGTTCCATCACCTCGATATCCATAAGGGGACATGGCGGTCTCCAGATCAATGAACGGTCAACCATATTGCGATAGACAAGAGGCACGCATCCAGTATTTTGGATGTCCAAACACTCCGAGGACCGAACATCGAATCGGACCATTACCTTTTTGCCACCAAGGTAAGAATGCGTATATCCACCACGCCCCAAAAATCCAAAAATTCTGTGGAAACATTTTATTTCAAAAGACTGCATTTGCAAGAGACCGCCATGACTTTCGCGTAACGCGCATCTCTTAACCTCTTGATTGATACCATACCACCGTCGAATGTCGAAGAACAATGGCAACGATGCCAACAAGCCATTGATCAGCCGCAACTGATAAGCTAGGTTTCTCGCGCTCACCAGCAAGAAACCCTTGGGTTGATGAGGATTGCCGACAGATGCTCCCAGGCAAGAACGACTCCTACAAGCCAAAGCTGCAGGTCAAGACGAGAGGTTCCACTCCATCAACGATGTTCGCAAGTTTTACCATAGTGAAAAACGTCAAAGCAAGGGATACAAGGAACATACAGAATCCTATCGAGATGAAAAAGGAATTGTCGTAGTTGAGACACAGTCGATGCTGAGGTTATGGAAGAACCACTTCTGCAGGCTGTTAAACGGCGGTGACGAATCCCATTCCGCTGTCAGGCAGAACGATTCATTCAATATTGTCTACAATAGCGAAAACTGCCAACCACCCGACCTGAGTGAAGTGAGGATAGTAATATCTTAACTTAAGCTAATAAGGCTGCCAGAAATGACGGCCTTCCCGCTGAGCTTCACAAAGCCGGCGGAGATGACATGGTAAGTAACATCCACCGACTCATAAGCCAATTATGGTCGGAAGAAAGTATGCCTGAAGAACGTCACCTTAGAATCGTTTGCCCGATCCACAAAAAAGGAGACCCTCTGAACTGCGCCAACTACATATGCATAAGTCCCCTCAACATCGCCTACAAGATCCTATCTGCCATAATATGTGAACGCCTGAAACCGTTTACCAACAACCTAATCGGCCCTTTAGTGCGGGTTTAGGCCAGAAAAGTCAAATTTTCACACTTCGGCAGATCCTGGAAGAAACCCAAGATGTCCAAATCGATACCTGCCACTTATTTATCGATTTCAAAGCCACATACGATAGCATTTATTGAGACGAACTATACAGAGCTATGTCTAGTCTTTATATACCGCCCAAGCTCATCCGTTTGTGTAGGATTACGATGGAGAACTCTCCTACTCCATCAGGCTCGACAACCACCTCGCCGACACATTCGATACTAAAAAAGGACTTAGGCAAGGAGATGCATTGTTATGGGATCACTTCAATTTGATTCTTGAGAGGAGTGTGCAAGACTTCCAAAAATCGGTGCAAAAACTAGAATACCCCGACGATATTGACATCATTGGTAGGACTCAACGTGATGTCATAGCCACGCTTGTTAGTAGGGGCTTAGCTGCAAATGATGGCAAGGCTAAGTATATGCTGTCAAAAAAATTCGCATTGGACGTTTAAGATGGCTAGGACATGTAGAACGAATGGACACCAATACTCCGGCTCGCAGAGTCTTCGATTCCCAGGCAGACGTCGGACGCAGTAGAGGAAGACCTCGCCTGAAGTGGCGCGCACAAGAAGAAACCGACCTCAACCAACTTGGAGTGCGCAACTGGAGGCAGTTAGCTAATGACCGGGCTAATTGGAGAGGAATATTGGTTGAGGCCCAGGTTCATTCCGGACTGTAGCGCCACTTAAGTAAGTAAATAAATTTTCACGCATTTTCGAAAGAGGGCTTAATGACAATCCCTGTCAAATGCTTTTGAAATATCAGTTGCAACAACACTGCTTCTCAACCATGGCGGGTTGATTGGTTCCATTTTTCGGTTAGATATGTCATCGAATCACCAGTAGACCTGTTGCTGCCAAAACCATACTGCCGTTCATTGGAAAGTTTTCGTACCTCGAAATATTTCATAAGCTGACGATTCATCAGCGTTTCCATGACCTTGGAAAGAAGGGACGCAAGTGCAATTGGTTGGAATTTTGAGATAGAAGACGGTTCACCATTTCTGGTATAGGACTCTTCAGTATCATGGGGTATATACCATCTGGACCAGCGGATTTGTGAATGCAACTGTTTTTTTGTTGTTTTCATTATTTTAATGAAAAACCGTTCTTATTTGAGGGTTTCACCTCTCTAACCATACTGTTACACCCAAAAACCATCCCATACAAGGGTACAATCATCGAAAGCCGATGATACCTTGCATAACGGTGATATCGTAAAAATAGCCAATTCCAAATATCCTTAAAATCGTGTCACATAAAGTGCGAAAGCTAAAATCACATCCCTACCACTCTCAAAAATGTTATGCACGGGTCAATAACCATCAAAAATCCTTTGCACTTCATCCCGAAACGGATTTATGCAAAGTGAAACAAAACCAAGGAATTAAATTATCTCTGGGTTAGCTGACTGGTATATGATTTCCCAAGGAAAACAACATCATGTCATCCGCCATCCACTAGCTATCACACGGAAGGGGTATCCATTCCGTTTAAGAGCGTGTATCTCTAAAAAAAAAAACGGATCCACCTACAACGTACCTGGGAAACTTCAAAGCAACATCGCGTTTCGATATACGACACCGACACGACTTATAAGATGTGCCGGAGATATACAATGTTTGTTGAAAGTTAAAACCGCAGGATATTTCGAAAGGATATCACATAAAGCACTGTTGACTGCTGTGCACTCAAGCAACCTAACCCACCTGCCCGCTCATCGCGTCTTGCGTCTTGCGCCTTCTTTATGGTTTTATGAATATTTAATGTCTCGCAAATCAGCGGGATACATGTTCACGTTCACCCACAACTCAGTGGTGTGCCATCCTCAGCCAAACGCTAGCATCCTTCATTTTCTTAACAGGATAACAGGTAAAAGGGATTTCGTGAGCGACTTGTGATACTTTGGTGTCATAGCATGGTGCTTTCACGCATCCATCTTCTAGCCTGTTGTGCACGGATACACATGACACTCGTGTAGAACTGCAGGTAAGCATTGTCTTCACACGTACGAAAGCTTTTTTGAGCTGTGAAACAGGGGGCATGGGGAGAGGGCGGCCCTCCTTGAAAATGAGATAATAGTCTCGAGTATCAACGCCGGGTGAACAAAAAATGAGGCACTGTAGCGATTCCAGGGATCAGTCTTTATTGGTTTTCCAGCCGTGCTGGCAAGTACAAAAGGAAGTCAATGTCTTCCACCATTTTTTTTTTTTGGAATATGTGCTGTTGAAGCGCAGTGTAACACCAACTAGGCCGGAGGTAGGTGAAATTTATGAGCTTTCGTTACGGGATTAGTATTAGCAATTTAGTGGCAACGCTAGGCAACGCTGTGAGAAGGGAACTTTTTTTTTTTTGCAAACTAAAGTTACACTTCAGTCTGAGACGGGCAACAATTTCACTAAGCCACTGACTTTGCGAGCGATAAGTTATCCCGTAACGATCTCCAAAATGCGCTTATGAATGTTTCGAGGGATTCCATTGAAAGGTTGTTAAGGGCTATGGCACAGCTAAAGGCTTAACCATAATTGGCAAGAGTGCTTTTGAAATGTTGTTTTGGAAAACGTGCAGCGGTTCTTCTAATTCCAGTAGTGCTATTGGGAAAAAGTTTTCACAGATACTCGAGTGTTGGAGGAGGTATGGTTACGAGGTTACATAGTTGTAGCTTCGGTGGAATTCGATGGCAATTGACTGGATTGGGTTATGCGATAAAGGGATTTTGAAAAAAAATTGGAATTCATTGGGAAATAGATGTACAGGTGATGAGGGTGCTCAATGATGACGGTACAGCCACCGCGGTCAGCCTTATAGAATAGATATTGGATGGGAATATTAGTTAAGTTGTAAATGTCCTCCGAGATATCTTCTCCCTTGACTTGTGTGAGAGGTTACTAATCTTCCGAACACAAGCGCCAAATTTGAGAAGCTTTTCATGACAATGGTACCCTTGGATCTTTTTCAGACTTTTGGAAGAGGTGGAGACGCTTTTCATACCAGAAATACCCTCGAATGTTGGTCATACTTTTGCAAGATATTGAGCAGGAAAAAAAAAAACCTAAGTGTTGTCACTTTCGGGATTTGAAGCATGGCCCCGTCCTTAGTGGTGTAATGCCTTAACCGCCAGATCTCGCGCATCGCGTGCAGCCACAACAACCTAGCCTAACCTAACCACCAAACCACTGTATGACATCTTAGATGGGTCGAAACTTTCTATTCGAGGAGGAATTCAAGTTTTTGGACGCCTGTGTTGTGATAAGGCTTATCACGACTAGGGATGGTGAGATGACAGTCAAAGTGGTTAAATGAAAACATAAAGAAAAAACACAATCACGAGGAATTTGGCTACGATTATCAGCTGACGAATAACTTCGACTTTCAGGACTATCAGACACCACGAGGCGATCACTGGGTGCCCAGTACTTTGATAATTGATCGTGTTAGAAACCATTTTGTAACTTTGTATATCCTTGGCGATCTTAGGATAGAGATGTGGACGGGTGTCCATTTAATAAAACACCTCGTCGTCACCAATTTGCCAAACGTCAGTGAACAAATTCCCAACTTTGACTCGCAGTCTCCACTTGGTGACCACTGGGTGCTATTTTGGAGACATGTGTGTATCACAAGACTATGGCACCTATTTCTTTTCCTTGAATGTAGTAGAATAATTCACAAGATGGACTCTACATAGTAACTGTGAAAACCTGTGAATCTTTATGATTAAAATTAAACTACAACACTGCATTTACAGGGTGGCGCAAAAATAACCTTCCGATGTTTTTTGGCTGTAATTTAAAAAAAATGAAAAACTTTGATTCTTCTTGTGGATTATTTTTATTTGGTCTTTTAATTTTTTTTACATCAAGTCGAGAATATGATGTCATGTAAATGGCCGCCGCCACAGTTGATTGTCATTTGAGCCCTTTTTATGGCATTTTCCATCACTTTGGCCAAAACTTCCGGCGATAGGTCCTCACATTCTTGACGGATATTGTCTTTAAGAGCTGCAAGAGTCTAAGGCTTGTTGACATAAACCCGCGACTTCTAAAAGCCCCACAAAAAGAAGTCTGGAGCGGTCAAATCAGGCGATCTTGCTGGCCAGTGCAAATCAACAAAACGGGAGATTAGGCGTCCGGGAAATGCATCCTTCAGCATATCGGTTGTGGCACGTGCAGTGTGTGCCGTTGCACCATCCTGTTGGAACCACATGTTTTCCAATCCCAATTCATCAAGTTGCGGCAAATGAACTCGTTGATCATTGCTCTGTAGCACTCACCATTCACAGTAACCGTTTGGCCCGCGACGTCTTCGAAGAAAAAGGTCCGATGACTCCTCCAGCGAAAACAGCACACCAAACAGTGACTTTGAGCGGGTGTAATGGCTCTTCGTGGGTTACACGCGGATTTTCAGTGCCCCAGAAGCGTAAATTTTGCTCATTTACGTACCCGCTAAGATGGAAATGGGCCTCATCATTCAGGATTATTTTTGATGAAAAATCATCTTCCTCTTGGTGGTGATTAAGGATGGCTTGAGCGTATGTTAGACGCGATTGGCGGTCAGCAGCTTACAGCTAATGCACCGTCTGGACTTTGTACGGAAACATCTTCAAATCTTGTACCAAAATTCGCTGTAAAGCCATCGACTGATACAAATTTGCGTGGCACGTCGTCTGGTCATCTTCGGCTACATCTTCGGCTACAGCAGCAATATTCTCTGCAGAACGGCTACTCCGGGGTCTGCCACGCCTGGCAGCATCTCGTGTTGTGCCAGTCTCTTCGAGGCGAGCGGCTAAACGTCGCAGTGTTTTACCAGTAGGCGTTGGACGGCTAGGAAATCTGCGACGAAATTCACGTTGTGCCAAAGTCACCGACCGATTATTGCTGAAATAAAAAGTCACTAATATTCCGCGTTCTGGAGCAGTGTAGCGTAACATTGTTTATAACAGAACCCTTACCGGGAAAACAAAAACCTGTATTTCGTATGTGTTTACTACACAAATGTCAAAACAGAACTGACATTAGGGGCCAATCGCAAAATTTATAGCATTTTCTGATAGGAGGATTACTTTTGCGCCACCTTGTAGTTTCACGTCTTTATTAGTCAAACAATATTAATCAAGTGAAGATGAACATCTGGAGAGGAATATTACTGTCGGCTCGTTGTAGTGTTGCCATCTTAGAACGAAATTGAGTGTTGACATTTTAAGTTGTAGTATCAGGTCTCCGCAGTAACCAATCCCGATTACACTGGACATAGTGACGAACTTATATGGTGTAGGAATTTAAAGGGCAGCTAAACCTCTTTGAACAGAGATGGTTTCGGATGATCATTAATGCATGTTTGAGGGGGTGCTAGTTTGCACCACCTATTGTTCAAAGACAAAAAATTAATAAAAAACACGTTCGAAAAAATAGCGTTGTTTATTTGTCCGTGATCGCGACAGAAGTGATCTTCGGAAATTTTACAGCTTACATTTCAACTAGGTTGTATAAGTATATACAAAAATATAAAAAATGCATGAGAAGTAACTTCAGTTTGAGAGTACATAAATATAAGAAGTAAGTTAAGTTAGAGAGTACATAAATATGTAATAGAAAGACTCTCTCGAATATTTTACTATGTATGCAAATTATGTATGTATCATATTATCAACATTAAGAGAAGGAATTAAGAGCTTTTAGAATAGAGTTTTAAATGATGAATTTATTGCTGCTGCGAACATTCTCCCCCCGTTGGAAGGTGCTGACTTTCAACTGCGTCAGTTTCTACGGGTAGCAGAGCAATTTTTCCCAGAGCTCTCTTGATTAGCCCATTGGCGGTCCACATATCGTACTGTCCACTCTGCCAAGTTGCCATTTTACGGGCGGGAGATTATCATCTTTTACGATCACTAAAGAGCCAACACGAATGATTGGTATTGATGTACGCCACTTTCCACGCTCCTGTAGTAAAGATAAATAGGACGAACTCCATTTCTTCCAAAAGATCTGCTGCATGTAGCAAATGCGCTGCCATCGGTTTAAACGGCTTATGTTGAGATGCGTTACGTCTGGTTCCACAATAGCCGTGAATGGTGCGCCGATTATAAAGTGCGCCGGCGTTAGTACATCCAGATCAGCAGGATTCTCTGTAATTGGATAAAGTGATCTTGAATTAATTATTGCAGAGATTTCACATACAAGCGTGCGAAGCTCTTCGAATGTTAAGATAGAAAGACCAACAGTGCGAAAGAAATGAAATTTCGCTGACTTTACAGCGGCCTCCCAAAGTCCACCGAAGTGTGGTGAGCGAGGGGGTATAAACTTCCAAGTAATACCGTCTGCAAGACACTGCAGTTGTACTGCGAGATTATGTGCCTCATTCAGAAAAAGTTGTTTTAATTCAGCCAACTCATTCTTAGCACCAACGAAATTAGTGGCATTGTCTGTCCAAACAGTCGCTGGCTTGCCTCTTGTACAAATGAATCGCTTTAAAGCAGCTAAAAACGATGGAGTCGATAAATCCTTTACCAGTTCCATATGAGATGCTTTGGTCGAGAAGCAGACGAAAATGCAGATGTAGCATTTTATCGGCGGCCGATTGCGAATTTTCGATTTATAGTAAAATGGCCCACAGAAGTCAATGCCAGTAGTAAGAAAAGTCCTGTTAGCCTGCACTCTGTCCGCTGGCAGGTTGCCCATGATGTGTTCGAAGATTATCGGCTTTAAACGAAAACACCTGACGCATTTGTTAATCACACTTGCTACTGTTTTTCAACCACCAATCGGCCAATAATGTTGCCTTATCGATGCAAGCAAGCTTTGAGTTCCAGCGTGCAGATACTTCCGATGAAAGTGGTCGATGATTGCGATTGTAATGGGATGATGTTTTGGCAGTACAAGAGGGTGCTTAGCATCAAAGTCCAAGAATGAATTTTGTAGTCGTCCTCCAACACGAAGCAATCCATACGCGTCGATAAACGCGTTTAACGAATGAAGTTTGCTTGACGAAGTTAGAGGCTTCTCGCAATATTTTCAACTCAGCTGCGAAATTAGTTTGTTGAATATTTCGAATAAGCAAGTGAGTTCCCATTTTAATGTTTTGTGGCGTCAAAGGATTATTGTTTTGAGATATTAGTTTCCGTTTGATCATGCAAAAATGATAAACATAGGCAAAAATTCGTTGTAGCTTTTCAAAGAAATTGTGAAATTTGCAGTTAAGCGAGATATCTTGCTGCGATGAAACAATAAGTACCTTGCGACGACGCTCTGGTAGATCGGTTAGGAATTCCATGGTTTTAGGCCATCTTGAGGAATCCTCCAGCAAAAATGGTGGTCCGTTCTTATAAAGTTCGGAATGCATCAACTCATTTTTTTTTCGAATATTTTTTGATTCAGTGATGTCAAGGCAGTTCTTTCTTAGCTCGTCACCAGGTGAGAAAATTGACTAACCACAACGAAAATCATGCCGGTATTCTCGTCCCGTCGCGGAGCCGAGAAAAAGTCTAGTACTACCTCAAAGTCATATCTGTCAATCGTGACGTTCAGTTCAATTCGTCGGTGTTGTGTGTTCTTTCATGTTGATAGCATAGCCCTTGTCTTAACCTCAGTTACTGCTAAACCCATTTTACAGCTTCCTTCTCTAGACTATCAAACGTGGATACGACATCAGATTGAGTCCGACCAATGATGTCAATATCTCCGGCTATTGCTAGTAGTAGCACCGATTTTCGGAAGTTGGTGTCTCTAGTGTAGGCTTGAGAGTTTTGTTTCCTCTCAAGAATTAGGTAAAAGAAAACACATGACATTGCATAGCCTTGCCGTTTTCGGTATCGAAAGTGTCAATGAGGTCGTTTCCGACAATGCTCGAGCAGCTTCTCCATCGTCATCCTACACAAATGGACGAGTTTGGGCGGTTTATCAAAACAAGATATAACTCTGTATAGTTCGTCTCTATAAATGCTGTCGTATGCGGCTTTGAAATCGATGAATAGGGGTGGTGGGTAAATTGTTTCAAGCGTTCGTATAATACGGCAGATAGTATCTTGAAGGCAATGTTGAGGAGAACTATTCCTCTGTAGCTTGCGCAGTTGAGAGGGTCCACTTTTTTGTGGATCGGGCAAACGATGCCGAGGTTCCATTCTTCAGGTATTCTTCCTTCCGACCAGATTTGGCTTACAAGTTGGTGGATGTAATTCACCAAGTCATCTCCGCCGGCTTTTTAAAGCTCAGTGGGAAGGCCGTCAATTTCGGCAGCCTTATTGAGCTTGAGTTTAGATAGCGCTATCCTCATTTCATTTAGGTCGGGAAGGTTGGCAGTTTTCGCGGTTGTTGCCAATATTGAAGGGTCCATTCTGCCTGACAGTGGAATGTTGTTCGTCATCGCCGTTTAACAGTCTGCAACAGTGGTTTTTTCATATCCTCAGCATCGATTGTGTCAAAACTTCGATATTTCCTTGTTCATCTCGATAGGATTCTGTTCGAGTCTTGTTATCTTAGCTTTATACTTAGGTAAGACTTGCAAACATCGTTCCTGGATTGGCACTTCTCAATATCCTCGATCGTGCGCTTTTTTTGCTCTTTTTTGTCTTTCTGAAAGGCCGGTGTTCTCCCCTTCTTCTCTGCCTTTATAGCTCAATGGCAACTTTCGTTTTCACCCGCAGCTTAGCCTTGTAGACCCGTTTTTAGCTGCGAGCATCTGTCGCCATTCCCCATCAACCCAAGGGTTTCTTGCTGGTGGTAGCGAGAAACTGGCACATCAGTTTCGGCTGATCTAATGGCTTGTTGGCATCGTTGCCATTGTTCTTCAACATTCGATGCTGGTGGTATGGTGTTAATTGAGAAGTTTAAGGATACGCGTTGCCCGACGGTCTTGGCGGTCTCTTGCGATTGCAGTCTTTCGACATCAAATTTTTTCGCAGTGCAGTGGTGGATATCCTTACCTTGGCTGCATCATGGTAGTGGTCCGAGTCAGTATTAACAATTCGGAATGTTGGATATCCAAAGTACTGGATGCGTGTCTGTTGTCTATCGTAACGTGGTCAATGTGGTTGACCGTTCGTTGATCTGCAGAGCGCCATGTCCCCTTATATATTTCTACGTGAGGAAACCGTGTGATGGCTATAGTGGCATTTCGTTCGTAGCGAAATCAATCCATGCTACTTCGAGCTGTCTGGAATGCCTTTGTGTTTGTATATTTACATATTTTATTTCAATTGCACCAGCTATTGCTTCATTAAAATCATGTACAACAGTGAGGCATTCGTTCTTAACGAGACGGTAGTCTATAGCCAAACACCCTGGATCGGAATCAAAAGTTTCACCACCCCTAGCGTCACTCCTCGACAACCCATTCAAAAGAATGGGTTGTCGAAAAACCGAAATCTTCTACTAATTTAACCAAAAGCTTCCCATTATCGTTTAAAAATGCGTCAAATGTTAAATCTTGCAGCCCTAAAGCGGATTCGGTTATCTCTTTAACAAACTCTACAGAAAAATCCATGGACATACCTACACCTATCCAGCATATTAGCAAAATCTCATCAAACAAATATCTATTTGTTCTAGAAAATTATGTTATTCCTATGTTTCCAGTTAATATATTTGCACAACTCCATTTGTAACAACAACGGTAACAACTCAATTCGAATACCACATATTTGTCGAAAGTTACCATCAATTTCGACTAAAAACTCCGTCACCAAATAGCAACTCAAACAAATTAAACTGCAAATGTATACCTAACTCCAGTCGAGGCATGGGACAGGGGCTAGAGGTGTCCGCAAACGCCAATAGCAAACAATAATAAAACTCGAAAATATCTCGCATTTAAGCACTTATTTCACTCGCAATATACTTTGCTTGCCACATCGTGTAAATACACAAAGGAGCGGTGAATTGACGATTGCATGTTGCATGCCAAACTTCAATGTAACACAGGCAAACTGTGTAACGTTCCATTTGAAGAGCAATGGCAGCTCCTCGTCGTCTAGATCCGCATTAAGTCAAAATGTAATAATTTGCCACTTGCTCAGAACGACCAACCCCCACCTTGGTGTATGAGCCCTTAAAAATGGAAATAAGCATGCTTAACTTTTTTGATTTGCAGCCACTTGTTGGGGGAGGGGATTGTCGATTCTGATGTAAGCAGTTGAAATATTTGGCATCCTGGAATTCCAGTGAAAATTTGAGTACATTTGACGGGATTTATACATGAAATGGTCTCCAGTGCTTTAAGGGATGGTGTCACTTGCAGGAACCATGAAAAATGTGACGAACATGATATGAAAAGGACTGATTGACAAAATTCGACAAGGTAATACACAAAACTTCAAATACCCACTAACGACAACAAACGACATGCCAAAGGACTTTAGCCAAGCAACAGGATTACTTACGCACTCAAGTGCGCTACAGTCCGTGATGCACCTGGACCAAAACCACCATGCCTCTCCACTTAGCCCAGTCCTTAGCTTACTGCCTCCTGTTGCGCACTCCAAGCTGGTTGAAGTCGGTTTCCACTTGTGCGCGCCACCTAAAGCGAGGCCTTCCTCTACTGCGTCCGACGTCTGCCTGGGAATCGAAGACTCTGCGAGCCGGAGCATTGGTGTCCATTCGTTCTACATGTCCTAGCCATCTTAAGCGTCCAATGCGGAGTTTATTGAACGGGGGCATGTCGCTGTACAGCTCGTATAGTTCTTGGTTGAATCTTCGTATAAATAGCCCGTCAACGCAAACGGGACAAGAGATTTTTCAAAGAATTTTCCTCTCAATTCGACCAAGGATGCTAAACCCATTTTCCTTCCTTCTCGATACCAGCAAACGTGGCTATGACATCACGTTGACTCATACCAATGATGTCAATATCTTCGGCGTATACTAGTAATTGCACCGATTTTTGGAAAATTGTGCCTCTGGTGTTGGATCGTGAGTTATGCACAGTACTCTCAAGGATCGAATGGAAGAAGTCACATGACAGCGCATCGCCTTGTCTAAATCCTTGTTTGGTATCGAATGTTTCGGTGAGGTCGTTTCCCCCTGATGGAGCAGCGAGAATTCTCCAATGTCATCCTACACAAACGGACAAGTTGGGGCGGTATACCAAAACTAGACATGGCTCTGTATAGTTAGTCTCTATAGGTGCTGTCGTATGCGGCTTTGAAATCGATGAATAGGTGGTGGGTATCGATTTTGACTTCTTGGGTGTTTTCCAGGATCTGTCGAAGTGTGAAAATTTGATCGATTGTGGACTTTCTTGGACTAAAACCACACTGACAAGGGCCGAACAGGTTGTTGGTAAACGGTTTCAGGCGTTCACATATTACAGCAGATACGAACTTGTAGGCGATGTTGAGAAGATTTATGCCTCTGAAGTTGGCGCAGTTTAGAGGGTCTAATTTGTTAGTGGATCTGGCAAACGATGCTGAGGTTCCATTCTTCAGGCAGATTTTCTTCCCACCAGATTTGGCTGATGACTTAGTGGATTTTATTTACCAAGTCATCTCCTCCGGCCTTATAAGCTTAATTAGACTGGCGAAAGGCCGTCATTTCCGGCAGTCTAATTAAGCTGAAGTCTAGATATTGCTATCCTCACTTCACTAATTTCGGGTGGTTGGCAGTTTTCACTGTCGTTGCCAATATTGAATGATTCGTTTTACCTAACAGCGGAATGTTGTTCGTCATCGCCGTTTAACAGTCTGCGGAAGTGGTTCTTCCATATCCTCTACATCGAATGTGTCTCAACTACGATATTTCCTGTTTAATCTCGACAGGATTCTGTTCAAGCCTCGTATCCATGGCTTTGACGTTTTACACTTAGGTAAAACTTGCGAACATCATTCCTGGAGTGGCACCTCTTTTTTTTGTTCTCTTCGGTGTTCTTCCCTTCTTCTCTGCCTATAGAGCTCAACGGCATCTATCGTCTTCATCTCCAGCTTAGCATTGTACGCCTCGTTTCTGGCTGCGAGCATATGTCGGCATTCCACACCAAACCAGGGGTTTATTGCTGGTGGGCGCGAGAAACCTTGCACAACAGTTGCCATTGTTCTTCGACATTCGATGCTGTTGGTATGGTGCTAATCGAGAGGTTAAGGGATACGCGTTGCGCGAAGGTCTTGTCAGTCTCTTGCGATTGCTGTCTTTCGAAATTAATTTTTTCACAGTATTTCTGGGTTGTTGTGGCGTGGTGGATATCCGCATTCTTAACTTGGCTGCAACAAGGTAGTGGTCCGAATCGATGTTAGCTCCTCGGAATGTTTGGACATCCAAAATACTGGATGCGTGCCTCTAGTCTATCGCAATGTAATCAGTTTGGTTGACCGTTCATTGATCTGGAGACCACCATGTCCCCTTATGGACATCGAGGTGAGAAAACCTTGTGCTGGCTATAGTGGCAATCCGTTCCTTAGCGAAGTCAATTAGCCTAAGTCCGATACCAGGAGTGTTGTCGTGCAGGCTATGGTTTCTAACAATACTGCTAAAGATATTGTCGCTTCCTACCTTTGGATACAATCTCCCAACACGATTTTAGCATCGTAATTCCGTAGTCGCTCAGAGTTTTTTTTTTATGGAGCTCATAGAAGCAATCTCTAGCTATACCATCTTTTTCCTCCTTTGGGCCGTGAGCGCATATAAGTTGTATGTTGGCGAATTTGGCCTTGATGCGGATTGTTACCATGCGTTCACTAATGTCTTGGAAACATAAATCGTCCTGCCTAAGTCTGGCACTTATGACAAATCCGCATCCGAATAGTCGCTGGTTCTGCTCACTATAACACGGTCCGTAGTAGCTGTCACAGTTTTTCGTCCTCTTTTTGCCCGGTCCATTCCATCGTATGTCCTCGATGGCAGTAATGTCTGCTTTGTAGCAGTTAAGGGCTTCCGCTAGTTGTTCACTTGCATCTCTCCTATTTAAGGTTCTCACATTCCAGGTGCAAATTCGACCGTCGTTGTCGTTTTTTCGTTTAGCCGGGGCGTCAACAATAAAATCAGTCCTTTCCGAGCCAATTGGTTGCTTCGTATCAATTTTTCCATGGTTGGGTAGTTAACCCAAAGCACAATCCCTACCTGGAGGGCCATTTCAAATTTATTAGATACCCCTAGGAAACGGGCCATCAGTATCCACTAAGGAATGTCAATATGTCAATATGACAAGCTGCTTTGCCTAGGTTCGCCTGGGTGCAGCAGGGCGGGTATTCAATCCGTGCCATTCTGACCTGGCTGGAAACTTGTCTTGCATCATGAGCTCTATAGTCGAAATTAACGTGCAGAGCTATATTCGGAGGATACTCTTTAGGTACTTCAAAAACAGATGGCTAAGAAACGGTTTGGCCAAAAACTACCATTTTTCTGAAAGAGGAGCGGATTTCAAAAAAATTTACATTTGTTCTGCTAACTGTTGGGAACAACAAGGAGCGCGTGAACTAAAATTCATCAATTTAGCTCAAAATTTAAGGCCCAACAGCTGGTAATCATTTGTTGTATTTCACCTATATAACGTCGTCAGTCACGCCCATTTATAAGGGGCATTTTAACATAAGGCTGGAACGCGATAGGGTGTTCAACGATTCGCACAGCGATTTGTGGCATTATAGTGTGTTTTCTCACAATTTGACTTTTTTTTAAATTCCTGGTAAATTTAACCTGAGGACCACACAATCTATTTCCCCCTGTTGTGTAGGGTGCCCACTTAGCCTAGTTATCCTTAAGTCATTCCTGTTTAACATCTCTGCTGCATAACTTGGATAAATCCCCTCCTTCCATAAGGAGATTCTTCATAACTAACTCCCCCTGTCTAATCGTACATTTTGCAACTTCCTAATTGCCCGTCATCATCTCAAGACTATTGAAGTAAAAAAGAACCGGCCTAACTACCAACAACATAAATTAAAAAAAAAAAAACTGTAGACCGACCTAACTACGACGTATCTATGTGAAGACTAAGAACACCCCGAAGGACACAGAAATTACTGAACACTCCGTGACAAGTAAACTTTAATTAATGTTATTCGTGACACTTTTAACAGTTAAGCGGATAAAATAATTTGCCTTTAACAAATTTAATTAAAGTACAGAATGCAAAAGTTCTCCTCCCACTTCGGACGGAGGACTCCAGGTGTGGGAACTTGTGTTGGTAGGTGGTGTTGCTGTGCTTCTTGCTACTGCCGTTGATAGCTGAAGTACACACAGCCAGTGACAGATAAGGTGTTGGCAAGTCTTTGGACTCAAAGGTGGTTGCTTCCTACGAAGGACTCATCATCGTCTGGGACAGGTTATCAGCTTGATGAATTTACCTTTCATTTTTTAAATTGGTTCTGGAACACTGAACGGAGAGGGCACTTGGCGACTACGGCGACAGATTGAAATGGGACAGATTGTGACTGACGTGAGGGTGCTTCCAGTGAGTGGAGGTAGAGGGGAGATTTTCAATTGATTCAGATAAATTATGTCGTTAAAGATGGCACACAATTGGTGTCTTAGTTTTATTAAGAAATCGCAAGGATATGAAACTTAATAGATGGTTCGGCAGATGTATCTTTTATGAGTTTAAAATGCACATTTCAATGCGTTCGGAGCATGTTACAATTTCCCTTACATCCATCTTAAATTTCGTTTGTTTTAATCATCACAAGAACTTTAGGTTAAAAGTCGTTAAATTACAAAAAAAAAACTTGAATGTATGAAGCACCCAATAGCACCATAAAGAAATGATAATACTTTTAGCGACAATGCTACGCAAAAAAAAAAACGACGCTGCAATCCAAACCTGGAAAGATAAAACGCTTAAATATCGGGTTTTTCAACAGGGACGCTACAAAAGTTGAGCGATAGGGACAGCAAACGACGCCATATTTCTTGCCGCTCTTTTAATATTTCTCTTCAATAAGGTTTGCCATTTCATTATGGAAAGATATACGATCCAACAACGAGTCGAAATTATTAAAACTTACAACCGAAATTCAGAGTCAGTGGCCTCAACGTTAAGAGCGCTACGTCCAATTTATGGTCGTCATAATCGTCCTAGCAGATCAACAATTGAGCGTCTAGTGGACAAATTTGAATCCACATGCACAGTACAAAATGTTTCCGTGCCAGTGAGACAAAGAAGTCCCGGAGTTTCGAGAATATTGCTGCCGCTGAGGCTTCAGTTGAAGAAAGCCCAAATGTGTCTCTCACATGTCGTTCTCAAGCGTTGGGCATCTCTGTGACGTCGTTGTGGCGATTTTTGCGAAAAGATCTTGGCCTACATCCTTACAAGATTAAATTGACGCAAGAACTGAAGCCGCTTGACCACCAGAAGCGTCGTACGTCCGTAAATTGGGCTGAGCAACAACTTGAAAATGATTTGGATTTTCATCGAAAAATCATCTTCAGCGATGAGGCTCATTTCTGGCTGAATGACTTCGTCAATAAACAAAATTGTGCGGTATTGGTCAGGCAGCAATCCACACGTGCTCCATGAGTCCTCATTGCATCCCGAAAAAATGACGGTTTGGTGTGGTTTATGGGCCGGCGGCGTCATTGGGCCGTACTTCTTTCGTGATGATCAAGGCCGGCACGTTACTGTGAATGGGAATCGCTAGCGTTCAATGATAACCGAATATTTTTGGACCCAATTGAATGATATGGACTTGGAGGACATGTGGTTCCAACAGGACGACGCCACAAGCCACACAGCGAATGCACACAATCAATTTATTGGAAACCAAGTTTGGAGAACGTGTTATCTCACGAAATGGTCCAGTCGCTTGGCCGCCTGGGTCGTGCGATTTGACGCCGTTAGACTGTTTCCTGTGGGGCTACGTCAAGTCTATGGTCTATGCCAACAAGCCAGCGACGATTGATGAACTTCGTACGAATATCGAACGTTAAATTGCAGCAGTATCGGCCGATTTATGCTTGAAAATCGTCGAAAATCGGGTTCAGTGCCTGGACTTCTGCAAGCGTGCCCGGGGTGGCAATGCAAAAGAAATCAAGTTCCATACATAATGGCATCGAACGTACTTCCACACTTTCAGAATTTCATTGATATCCAAAAACGTTTTTGTAGCGTTCTTATGGAAAAACCCGATAGAAAAGGTGCAGTAGAACCATCTAGCAGAAGCACTTAACTTCTACCGAGCAGGCATTACTGCCATCCGGAAATACGAGGGTATGACGCGGGCAAAACTGGGACATCTACTAAGGTCCGTATTATAGTGAGCCGAAAGAGTGACTATTCGGACGCGGATTTGTTATCAGCGACAGACTTAGCAAGAAATCTTCTGCTTCGAAGACATAAGTGAATGCAATGTTACACCCTGGATCACTTGCAGTCAATCACCGAAGGGTAAAAAACGTATAAGCGGCTACCGAAGTTCGATTTTAAAATGCCACTGCAGCCTCACTTCGAAGTTCATTAATGGCGTGACGGTCTTAATAATATGTTTTATTTCGTGATAATTTTTTTACAAAGCCTGTGACCGCACGTTTTACAATTCAGAGATTTGACAAGTATTATCTTACTTCTGAGATATTATCTTACATTTCAAAATGATTTACAAGCAATTACAAATTTAATTTAAAGGAAAAATACGAATAAACCTTTATTTGAGTAAAAAAATAGAAGGAATCTAATATACATAATTTAGAATTTTATGAATATTCAAGGAATGCTTAATATATTAACAAATATAAGTTCATAAAATATAATCAGATAATAAAAATAAATTATATAATAAATAAATAAATAATAAACAAGCAAATAAATAAATTAATAAATAAATAAATAAATACAAATGATACAAAAAATAAAAAATAAATATAAATAAATAAATAAAAATAAATAAATAATAATCAAATAATAAATAATAACCAAATAAATAAATAAATAAACAAATAAAGAAACAAATAATTAAATAAATGAATTAATAAATTAATAAATAGATAAAAAATGAATTTATAATACAAAAATTAGTTAATAATGTGTTAGTAGACGAAAACATGGGTGAGTATAATAATAATATTTGTTTAATAAATAACAATTTAACATAAAAACGAATCAGATAAATTAACATAAAATAATTAGTATTACAAACCTTAGTAGACAAATGATAAATAAACAAATAATAACAAATGATTACAAAAATAATAAATTATAATTGAGTGAATAATAAATTATAAAGAAACGCAGACGAAATATAATATTAGACATTTTTGAATATATTTTAAGTTAACCCAGATAAATAAAGTTGGTTTATGAGGGGATTTTCAGCAATATCACATTTATTTTTAAAATTGTTCGTGAGTTTCCGAATCCTTTCAGAAATCAATTCAACATCCGCTCTTTTGTGCAGATCAAAAGTGGAATGATGCCAAGGAAGATTGAGCATCATTTTTAACACTTTATTTTGTGAAATTTGTAATTTTTTTATATGACATTTCGCAGCACTTCCCCATACTGGACAACCATATAATAAAATTGACTGAAAAATCACTTTCTGTATTATTATTTTATTGTTATTTGAAAGTGAAGATTTTCTGTTTATGAACGGATAAAGCATCTTAATTGCTACACTCATTTTCTTAGGAGTATTATTAATATGTGGGCTAAAGGTTAGTTTCGTGTCAAGATGAACTCCTAGATATTTAACGGACTGTTCCCATGCAATGGTGTTTCCGTTAAATTGAAGTTGACTACTGGGAAGATAGCAAGCCTTTCTTTTTCTCGAGAAAAAAATTGATGGCAACTTTCCAGTGTTCAACTTAATCTTCCATTTGTGATAATATTTTTCCAAGATTTCGATTGCATTTTTAAGATTATTCTCAATATTGAGAGCAAATTCATGCGATGAAAAAATGGCCGTGTCATCAGCAAACATAGCTGAGTCACAGTACGGAAGAGTTGGAAAATCTGATGTATACAGGTTGTACATGGATGGACCCAGAACTGAACCTTGGGGGACACCAACATCAAAACATAATAAATTAGAAACACCACAATTAACATGAACTTGGAAACATCTACCTGCCAAGAAACTCTGAACTATTTTACACAAATATAACGGGAAGCCAAATTGGATAATTTTATGCACTAATCCATTATGCCAAACAGAATCAAAAGCTTTCTCTATATCCATTAAAATCATTCCTGTTGACTGACCCTGTGCCCGATTTTGTACAACATGGTTACAGATTCTTTTTATCTGATGAGATGTGCGTCTAAAGCCAAATTGTTCATCAGGATAAATTTGTTCAATTCCAACATGAAAATCGAATTGTAACGGGTGATTTTTAAAGAGTTAAGTTTTTTAGGTTTGCAGCACTGGTTAGTAATGGCTTCCAAACGTCATCTGTCAAAGTGAAAAGTTTTCAGTATACTCTGCCATTTAATCATGAAAAGACTTCCAAACGAACAACGATTGCAAACTATTAAAATTTATCAGCAAAATTCGTGCTCTGTGAAAAATGTGCACCCTTTGTTACGACCACAATAGGGTCATCATAATCGACCTGGTGAATCAACAATTCGTGCTGTTATCACCAAATTTCGCACCAAATTTACTTTGTTGGACATTAAACCATCGACTCGCATGCTTACAGTGAGTACAGAACGTACCGAAGGGAATATTGCAATCGTACCGTCCAATGGTAATGAAGATCGTGAAATGCCAATTCGTCACCGTTTTCAGCAATTGGGCATGTGTTACATGGAAAATTTACGTGTCAACTTGGGTTCGAAAGCCCAAAGCCCATTTTGATAGAATTGAAGCCGAACGAACCACAACGACAAATTTTTGGTCAATGGGCATTTGAACAGCTCCATGAAAATCCGCTGTTTTATCGAAAAATTGTGTTCAGCGATGAGGCTCATTTCTGGCTCAACGGATACGTAAATAAGAAAAACTATCGCATCTGGAGTGATGAACAGTCACATGCCATACAATAACGACCGGTGCATCCCAAAAAAAAAACGGCAGTTTGGTGTGGTTTAAGGGCTGGTGGCATCATGGGTCCATTTTTCTTCAAATACGACCATGGGAGAAGCGTTACCGTCAGCGACGAATGATATCGTGCTATGATAAGCGACTTTGTTTTTGCCCCAGTAAGCTGAGTTGAACTTGGTTGACATGTGGTTTCATGAGGATAGTGCCACATACCGCACAGTGAAACAATAGAAATGTTGAAGGATGAATATGGACAGTAGATTATCTCTAGAAATGGCCCTGTGAGTTGGCCCCTTAAATCATGGCTCAGAGGAATGCGTAGTTGACTGCTAAGCCAAACGTTGCGGGTTCAAGCCCCAGCTTTAGCAGCATTTGTTTTCTACGAAAATCGCCAGGTGTATGTTATATGTCTTTCCTTCTTTGTACCTATCTGTCTCTCTCTGTTGTATTAATGTCTTGATCTGTCCCAGCGGATGGCCGCAGTCGCCAGTGCTGTTACGTGTCTGTAGTTCGTTGCATTCATGTGCGAACTACTGTGATGTCCAATGTCCAATGCTTTTTTTTTATTTCTTGTGGGGCTATGTAAAGTCGTTAGTCGATGTGGACAAACCGAATACGATTGAAGCCTTACAGGATAACATTACACGCCAAATTCGTAGAATACAGGCCGAAATGCTCGAAAAAGTTACGCTAAATTGGACCTTCCGAATGGACTATTTGAAACGGACCCGCGGATAACATTTACATGAAGTAGTCTTTCAAACAAAAATTTTAAAGACCTATTTATCGTTTACAATAAAATTTTTGAATAGTTGATGCAAATTTGAGCGTTTTATTTGATTTAAAAAAAATCACAAGTTACCTATACATACAACTAAGCATCAAGTTATTTGCACGGCAATGTTGTTGACATCGACATTGACTTGGACCAGTACTTTGTGACATCATAAGAATGCGGATGGTCACCAGTCAAAAAGACAATGCGCGACTAAGCTTTATAATTAGAGAAGGAGGGATTCTCACTGACTTAAATGTTACACATCTGGCAACGGATTTAAAATAATTGACTTCGGTGCGAAACGAAATTCCACCAATCCAGTACACGGTTTCCTCACCACGATACTCATAAGTGGACATGGCGTTCTCTAGATCTTATAGACATTGGGATAGACATAAGGCATATTCCTAGGATCAAGCATCAACTCGGACATTACCTCGTTGCAGCAAAGCTAAGAATGCGGATATCCACAACAATCCAGAAATACTGTGAACAAATTTAATTGCAAAAGACCGCAATCGAAAAAGAGAGACCTTCATGCAACGCGTATATCTTAACCTCTCGATTATCACCATTCCACCAGTATTCAATGTCGAAGAACAATGGTAACGATGCCAACAATCCATTAGATCAGCCGCAACTGATGTGTTAGGTTTATCGCGGCCGCCAGCAAAAACCCTATGGTTTGATGAAGAATGCCGACACATGTTCTCAGCCAAAAACGAGGCCCACAAGGCAAAGCTGCAGGGGAAGCTCAATCCTAACATAGAGCTCTATATGCAGATAAAGAGGTAAGAACACAACCTTTTCAGAGAGCAAGAAAAGCGCGAGATCGAGGAAATAGAGAGGTGCTACTCTAGGAACGATGTTCGCAAGTTTTCCCAAAGTGTAAAACCTCAAAGCCAAGGATACTAGGCGCGAACGGAATCCTTTCGAGATGAACAAGAAAATATCGTATTTGAGTCACGGTCGATGCTGAGGATATAGAAGCACCACTTCTGAAGACTGTTAAACGGCGATGACGAACAACATTCCGCTGTTAGGCAGAACGAAACATTCAATATGGGCAAGGACAGCGACCCAACCTGAGTGAAGTGATGATAGCAATATCTATGCTCAAGCTTAATGAGGCTGCCGGAAATGACGGCCTTCCCGCCGAGCTTTATAAAGCGCGCGGAGATGACTTGGTAAGAAACATCCACCAACTCATAAGCCACATCTGGTCGGAAGAATATATGCCTGAAGAATGGGGCCTAAGCATAGTTTAGCGGATCCAAAAAATAGGAGACTCTTAGAACTGTGCCAACTACAACATCGCCTACATATCGCCTGTCATTTACGAACAACCTGATCGGACCTTATCAGTGTGGTTTTAGGCCAGGAATGTACACAACCGATCAAATTTTCACATTTCGGCAGATCCTGTAAAAAACCCAACAAGTCCAAATCGATAGCCACCACCACTTCATCGATTTCATAGCCGCATACGACACCATTATAGAAAAGAACTGTGCAGAGCCATGTCTTGTTTTTGTATACCGCCTAAACTCGTCGCACCTCTATCGGGTTCGGAAACGACCTCACCGACACATTCGATACCAAAAAGGATTTAGACAGAGCACTGCCATGTAACTTCTTTCATTTCAATCTTGAAAAGATTGTGCAAAACTCCCGAGCCAATACTAGAGCCACAATCTTCCAAAATTTAGTACAGCTACCAGCATACAACGACGTTATTGACATCTTTGGTAGGACTCAACGTGATTTGATAGCCACGCTTGCTAGTATAGAAAAGCAAGCGGCGAAAATGGGTTGCGCAGAAAATAATGAAGACCAAGTATATTGGACAGAACGTCAACATTGACTGATGTGTATTTGAAGTAGTACGGGACTTTGTCTATCTCGGCTCCACTAATAACTCTGACAGCAACATCTCGTCAGAAATGAAACGAAGAATTACTCTTGCTAACCGCTATTTCTTCGGGCTAAGAAGGCAATTCAGTAGTAAAGACCCTGATCATCCCAGTCCTGCTCTTCCGCGGTGAAGCAAAGCATGGACCGTTTCAAAAGTCGATGAAGAAATCCTTAGTCTATTTAAGAAAAAAATTCCTTTCCCATTTGCGTTGAAGGGCTATCGAGGCTAAGATTCAACCACGAACTAAACGACTTGTACAGCGACATGCCCCTCCCAAAAAACTTTGGGTTGCACATTTAAGATGACTAGGACATGTACATAAACCGGGGGGGAGCAATTCTCCGGATCGTTCTACATGTCCTAATCATCTTAAATGCGGAACTCGGAAGTTTGCTGAATATTGCAGAGTCTTCCAATCCTAGCCAGACGTCATACATAGTAAGGGAAGACCTCTCTTTAAGTGGGGTAGAAGCCGACCTCAACAAACTTAAGGTCCGCAACATTAGGTATTTATCTAAGAACTGGGATGATGGGAGGGGTATGTTCGTTGAGGATCATTCCTGCCTATAGTGCCACTTAACAAAATTATTAGGATGATAGAGAAGTCTGGGAAGTTGGGACTGACAGTTCCCTCTGTCTGAAGGTCTATGCACATAACTGGAGGCTAAGAGACTTAACGGAAACAAACCTTAAATTAGGTGGAGATGAAGTAATCTTTAGTGATCCATATCGACAACATGATAATGCTCTATGGACAGCAGATATAGCTGGCAAAGTTGCAAATCAATAAACGGTAAGCGACCCTTTCAAGGAATATAGGTGAATCCTGATACCTTCGTTGTTCGTGCAAATATTGGTTGATATCACTTCTGCAGCTGGTATGGTCCACCAAGCCTTAGGGTAGGTAGGCAAGAGTGGCGATTCAACATTAATCCAACTAGCACTTCTGTGCCTTTTTGTTACCGCGACTAGTGTGACCTAATTACATTGGAATTCTTATGGATGTGATATAGGCGGCCTATAGATCCAGGCTTTAAGGTTAAGAAAACGGACCGAGCTAAGATTGTCGAAGAATGTTTGGTCTAATGCGTGTAATCTGGCTCTTGCTAGAGTCGGACATTTGCAGATGTAATGGAAGAGGCTTTCTGTCTCATTTGTGTTCCCTCAACTGCGGTATTGGGATTTGCATGGGATCTCTAATTTAGCCCTATGGTCTCCAATTGGCCAGTGTCCCATGACTATCGCTGTAATACTTGCGATATATGGACGGGTTCTGTTAGTAGGTCGTTTGATCATTTTTTTCCTAGGAAGGCCATATCTTCCTCGATATGACGCAATTTGTTAACCTTCTCCATTTGGGGTATGAGTCGATTTTTTTGAGTTGCTTAGCCCCAGCGGAATATGGACCACAAGTGAGCCATCTAGAGCTGAGCCTTGCCTGGCCAGCTGGCTTGCACGGTCGTTTCCTTCATTGTCACTCTCCCCTGAGACCCAGAGAAGTGTCACGCTGAAGCGTTTGCCCAGGTGGGAAAGATCGTTCCGGCATTCTTGTACCAGTTTGGATGATATGGTAGCCGAGTTGATGGCCTTAATGGCACTTGGCTATCTATGAGAATAGCAATATTTTGCATTTTCGTAGTGTCACGCCCCAGTAGCGTACATGCCTCTCGTATAGCCAATAGTTCCGCCTGGAATACGCTGGAAAATTCCGGAAGGCAGGCGGTATGATACTGATATTTTCGGTAATTCCGAGTAGACTCCGGACCCCATATCACAGTTCATCTTAGATTCGTCGGTGTAGACGACAGTGTCGAAAACTCTTACTACTTCGTTCATCTTCAACTGCGACCTGGTAGGAAAACCTACGTGGGAGCCTTTCTTGAAGCTTTGTGTGGGTGTGATGTAGTATGTTTGAAACGTGACCATGCCGGTTGATAACGAGTCCAAGATATTGCTGTGGCCATACGGTCTTGCAGTGCAGCATCCTGACTCCTTGAGTATTACTGAGCTGCATAAATCGGTATCTTTAATGTGAAAGTCAAGAGGCAAGAGATGCAATAGCACAGTAAGTGCATCAGTTGGCATCGGTCTCAGTGCGTCCGTGGTACCTCTACTGGCTGTTCATTTCAGCCTTTTTATTTTACTAGTGAGCCGTATGTGAGAATTGGACGTACCATTGCTGCGTACAAGGTCATCCTTGGTTGTTCGGTGTTGTGTTTCCAGTTAAGTTTTGAGTCAAGCATGATAAACTCAAGCATAACATACCTCCCAGAAATGAGGGCCTTACCACGGTGCTTTATGAAACCGACGAAGATGACTTGTTAAGTGACATCCGCCAAACCCATGAGCCAAACCTGGTTGGATGAAAGTATGCTTGAAAAATTTAACCACAGCATCATTAGCCCGGTCCACAAAAAAGAAGTCCTATGAACTGCGCCAACAATGGGGGCATAAGTCTCCTTAATATATCTACAAGATCCTATCAGCTGTATTATGTGAACGCCTGAAACCGTTTACCGACAACCTGATCGGTGCAGTTTAAGACCAGGAAAATCCACAACTGAAAAAATCTTCACACTTCTGCAGGTCCTGGAAAACCCCAAGTAGTCAAAATCGATATCCTCCACCTTTTCATCGATTTCAAAGCCGCATGGGACACCATTAAAGAGACGAACTATACAAAGCCATGTCTAGTTTTGGTATACCCTCCAAGCTCATGGGGATTATCGCAGCTATATCAGGGTCGGAAACGACTTCACTGTACCCAAATACTTAGCGCTGGAAGATGGTGTGTGTGGTTGGTCATTTACATGAGGGAGGGGGAAATCGGGTATCTTGGTTTAAGTGGTGAATGGCAGCGATTCAGTTTTGCTCGGGCTTACAACGAGGCCACAACATGCAGCGCCAACCAAGCCTTACAAACGAGGTATTTATCAACTTCCATTACTGGCTAACCATAGATGCAGGATATCGAAGTCCGGTTGTCATAGCATGGGACTTCTATACACAGCTGCAGAATTTTGTTGCTCTAGGATAAACAGGAGAGGAAGCAGATTGTTTGGTGTAGCGCCCTTAACAGCAATGGTAAACACTGATTTTAAAGGAATGGGGTGGGTTCGAACATCGACCTTACTTTTGTTGTGTTTGCCCAGAAAAAAAACATGCAAGGTCAGTATCCCTTTGAAATGCTTGACTTAGAAAGACGTCCCAACTCTAACTCAAGGCTTATAGTCAACAAAATAGTGTAAAGGACAATTGCATTCTTGTCCATATGATCTAATACTGCTTAGGGATGCTACGTGAATAGGTTCACTCAATGTGAAATCAGTTCAGCTCATCACTTACCTAACAAGGAACCTTCTATGGTGAAAACGATGACCAATCAAATTTATGGAACACTTTTCGAAATGCAACCCACACTGTTTCTCAGACAACAGAAAACCCTGATGGAGGACAAACACAACGTGTCCTTAAGATAACACCAGAGGAAGAAGGTTTCGCAGGCAATATCTCCGTAGGTAGTAGTGCGCTCTCAAAACCTGGTGTTTCAATGTCACCTTTTTATTGCTGAGTTTTATTAGGACATTTAAATTTTGTGGATACCTGGGGCTAGTGGTAAGTGGCCTACTAGTCGCAGGGTTCCTGCTTCAAATCCCGAAAGTGACAACTTTTAAGTCTGATCTCTTACAAAAGTCTGACAAACATCCAAAAGTAGGTATGCCATGAAAAGCTCATCAAATTTGCCGCTTGGATTCGGTGTTAAACAGGAGGTCTTCCTCTTTTTTGTGGCAAAGATAATAAATTTGGATGCACAAATGAAGGGAGAAGCTAGTTTTAAAGCCTTGTATTCGCCAAAAAATGCCAGATATCTCATTTCTTAGATCCAGGAGCATGGTCGTCATCATGGTTAAATATGCCAAAGTTCACATGTTTTTGGTTTATTTATTTCGACATTCAGGTATTTGGGAGGGCAGGTTAGCTGTCACGTTACTTATTAGTCTCAAGTTTCATATGAATATATTTTCCTAAGAATATTTAAACTTACTAAGGCCCCACTACGATTTTACCCATGAGCTCCAACCTAGCTTTCTTTGGTATCACGTTCTATCTTAGTGCGTCTAAACCACACTGTCTACAGATGGAGGACGGTACAGGTACATCCGAAACGTAGACTGATTTGTAAAGTAGCCCGAACTCGTTGCATTATCAGAGTAACCCCTAATCGAACATCAATCAGCGCCTTATAACTGTTTCAGTTTACCACGAACCTTCAAGTGCTATCTCATCAGTCATTCCAACAGATATTGATGATGATTAGCCATTCAAGGATCAATTAATCCCCGGATACGTACTCAAAGATGCATATGTATACAAGCAGGAAGCTACTCTACTAACAGTAAACCAAATAAAGTGCTCCCAAACTTACAACGGGATGAACCAACTAACCCGCTCTTAACTTCCAATTATTTGGAGAATCATTTGAATAGTTATCGTTGTTGTTGTTGGACAAGGACGACATGTGTTGGCCTGCTCTGTGCTACCGTTCGTGGCAATAAACTAATTTAACGAATTGCTTCCGACAGGACGACTCGCCTAACCTCTGGCTCCGCCAGCACCTGCAACTTGCGCAAATGCCAAACACCCCAACACATGCACACAAGCACACGTGAATACTATCTAGATACTGCTTACATTTCAAATATTTAAGAGTTTCAGTTTACAGAGTTTCGCCAAATCATGGTCACTAACCAGCACCACCATCTGCACAACCATCCTTACTAGCCAGTATCGCTTTCACAATGGACAGGACATGAATGGACAACATCATTAAGCCAACGGTTCATAGGGGGCGGTTGATATACCCAGCTCCTGACCCCAGAGAAGCACAAATATACTCTGGCCAATCTTTGTTATCCATCTGAGGTTCTATGTTCGATCCAAACGATATAAACCACCACCATCACATCATCGTCATCATTGTTGCCACTCGTTCTCTCGCCATCATTCAGAGTAGAAGGAGGACCAACAACCGACTACCGTCATGTGTCCTTGCTTGGGGTTATCCCATTGGAATGGCCCGATCACCCCCTTTACATTACTGAATGTCACCCTTGCCCGTAAAGCCTTGATTAGGATAGGATACACTCGCCATTGGTGCGTGTCCACGTCCACCCTCAAATGTGATTTTAGTGCGTTTGTGCATGCGTTTCGATCAAAGCCACATTGTCTGTCCAGCTCCAACAGGCAGTGGTCGGAGTGGACAAAGCAAAAAAAAAAAAACCCCGATACTCCTCTAGAGATTCATAAACAAGGCAAGTAGACGAAACCAAACCCGATGCATTCGGTCATATTGAACGATAAGCGAGCAGAGAGAAGAACCAGGCACCTGGACCTAAAGCAGGCTTTTGCCAACGCTCCAGAAACACCAGCTCCATATCTCTACACTAAGAAGGCTGCTGCTGCACTGAGACCTCGTCAGCAGGATATAGGTGGACGAAACGACAGAGCCAAATGTGTGACCATTTGATTTGTGGATATTTGAAGAGGATATTAGTGCCACAGAATTGATCCAGATTAGGAGCAAGTATGCAGAGAATTGCTGGATGCGAACACTCGATTTGGAGCGGAACGTAATGGAGTAGAATTTGACCAAGGATGACCGACTGCTGCTGGCTGCGACTGACTGAGTAAGTGCGTGTGGGAGTGGAAGGAATTGCTTCAGTGAATATTTGCCGAGACCACAATTTGGTACTGAATTATGCAATCGGTTTTTGGGCATACACACATATCGTCTTTGATGTGTGTGTGTCTGATGTATGTGGCACATCCTCGAAGGGTTCCTAGCAGACCGTAAATAATGGCATGCTAAATGAAATAAATATTTCACATGAAAATCGGTTAAACTGTGTGGTGACTTCTTCGATCGTTTGCAATATTGGTATATCGGGATAGTTATCCTTAAGGCAGTTGCAGACCCCAGGAAAGGGTTGTAATAATTTGCGGTAGTATTTGCATTGGGTAGACATCCTCGTTTGGGTGATGGAAAACCAATTGTACCCTTAGTTTGAATTTTGTAATAATTTACTCTTAATCAGGATACTATGGGAAATGTATTTACCAGTCCTTGAAATGTATTACTGATGAAGGCTTTGTGGTTAGAATGTATGGGCAAGGTCTATGTAAGTTTACTGTTTGTCTTGGCTTGACTTTATTCAGATTAATGTCTCTTCTAACGTTTGCCATGAATGCCTAAAGTGGGACAAGTATTGAAATCAGTTGACTTTTAAAATGAAGCACACGACTGGGTCGTATGCAACTTCTTGTTCTTTCACTGAAGGCGGTGGTGGTGTAGACATAATGTTTTGGCCAGTATAGTGGAAGGTTCTGTGGTCAACGATCGTAAAAATTCATGACAGCAAAGTTTTGAAGGAAGGATTTGTCGTGGTTGACTCTGCAGTAGACGTAATTCCACACAGACTTACTTGGTTCAGTTGTGCTACAGCCCGATATAAACTTAGGCTAAGAACATTAAGCGGCGTCGCTCAGAAACATTGCTTACCACTCAGCTTTTTGCCACTCTGCCGCTCTGTGCGTGACTTTAGCTTCGGCCCAAGGAAACAACGGTTGGCAAGAGTAATTTTTCGTTTAATTTCCGACGAGCTGTTGTTGTCAGAGTTAATAGTGGAGACGAGGTAGACAGACTCCAGTGCTACCTCAAAGTTATATCTGTCAATGGTGACGTTCTGTCCAATTCGTCGATGCTTTGTGTCCTTTCGTGTTGACCGCATATACTTAGCCTTAACGTCAGTTACGGATTTATTATAAGTACCAGACTTAGGCAAGAAGTCTTATTTGTCTACGAGCTCCTTGACAAAACCTATGACCGACTACCGGAGTACGATGTTAAAATCGTGCTGGGAGATTTTAACGTAAAGGTAGGAAGAGAAGACATCTTAAGCCGTATTGTTGGAAAAACATTGCCTGCAGGACAAATGGTCTGGTAAAGCACTTAGGCAAACTGACTTCGCTACGGAACGGAATGCCACTATAGCCAGCACACTGTTAATTCACAATTCACCTCGATAAGGGGATATGGCGGTCTCCAGATCAACGGAAGGGCAACCAAATTGATCACATTGCGATCGGCAAGAGGATTTTGGATGTCCGAACATTCCGAGGAGCTAATATCGACTCGGACCACCTTGTTTCAGCCAAGGTAAGAATGCGGATATCCACCATGCCACCACCGCAGAAGAAATTTAATGTTGAAAGACTGCATCGCAAGATACGGCTAAGTCCTTCGCGGAAAGATTATACCTTAACCTCTCCATTAACACTATAGTACCAGAATATGCTGGAGTTTGCAATGGGAACGCTGCCAACAAGTTATTAGATCAGCCGCAACTGATGTGCTAGGTTTATCGCGCCCAACAGCGAGAAACCCCTTGATTGATGAGGAATGGCGACATATGCTCACAGTAAAAAACGAGGCCTACCACGCTAAGCTGCAGGTGAAGACGAGAGCTGCCATTGAGCTCTATAGACAGAGAAGAAGGGAAGAACACTGGCTTTTCAGAAAGAAGAAAAAACGAGCAAGAAAAACGCAAGAAAAACGATGAC
The DNA here is from genome assembly GCA_949824845.1 of Rhingia rostrata. Lineage (NCBI taxonomy): Eukaryota > Metazoa > Arthropoda > Insecta > Diptera > Syrphidae > Rhingia > Rhingia rostrata. Next base: position 24,609,821 of record OX463755.1, on the reverse strand, counting down.
GAACAACATTCCGACGTCCGGCAGAGAGAACCATTCAATATTGGCAACGACAGCGGGAAACTGCCAACCACCCGACCTGAGTGAAGTGAGGATAGCAATATCTGAACTCAAGCTTAATAAGGCTGCCGGAGGTGACAGACTTCCCGCTGAGCTTTATAAAGCTGGCGGAGATGACTTGGTAAATAACATCCACCAACTCATAACGCAAGTCTGGTCGGAAGAAAGTATGCCTGAATAATGGAACCTAAGTATCGTTTATCCGATCCACAACAAAGGAGACCCTCGGAATTGCGCCAACTACAGATTCATAAGTTTCCTCAACATCGCCTACAAGATCCTATAAGCCTTATTATGTGAACGCCTAAAACCGTTGACCAACAACCTGTAAAGTGTGGTTTTAGGCCAGGAAAGTCTAGAACCGATCATATTTTCACACTTTGGCAGATCCTGGAAAAAAAACCAAGAAGTCTTAAATGATACCCACCACCTATTCATCGATTTCAAGCCACATACGACAGCATTTATAGAGACGAACTATACAGAGCCATGGCTAGTTTAGGTATGCCGCCCAAACCCGTCCGTTTGTGTAGGATGACGATGGAGAATTCTCGCTGCTCCATCAGGGTCTTAAACGACCTCATCGACACATTCGTTACCAAAAAATGTCTTAGGCAAGGCAATGCGCTGTCATGTGTCTTCTTCAATTCGATTCTTGAGAGGATTGTGTAAAACTCCCGAGCCAACACCAGAAGCACAATTTTCCAAATATCGGTGCAACTACTATCATATGCCGACGATATTGACATCATTGGTAGGACCCAACGTGATGTGATAGCCACGTTTGATAGTATAGAGAAGGAAGCTGCAGAAATTGGTTTAGCAGTAAATGAGGGCAAGACGAAGTATATGCTGTTTCTTCGGGCTAAGAAGGCAATTTAGTAGTAAAGCCCTCACTCGAAATACTAAAAAGATCATATAGAAGGACCTAAGTCCAGCATCAAAATTGGATGAAGAAATCCTGGGTCGAGTCGAGAGGTAAATTCTTCGAAAAGTCTTCGGTCCCGTTTGCGTTGAAGTGCTATGGAGAAGAAGATTCAACTAAGAACTATACGAGCTGTACAGCGACATGCCCCTGGTCAAAAATCTCTGCATTGGACGTTTAAGATGGCTAGGACATTTAGATCGAATGGACACTAATTCGATGTCTTCGATTCCCAGCCAGACGTCGGACGCAGTAGAGGAAGACCTCGCTTGAATGGCGCGCACAAGTAGAAACCGACCGCAACCAACTTGGAGTGCGCAATTGTAGGCAGTTAGCTAAGGACTGGGCTAATTGGAGAGGCATGTTGGTTGAGGACCAGGTTCATTCCGGACTGTAGCGTGACTTAAGTAAGTAAGACAAACGATACTGAAGTCCCATTCCTTACGACATGTCCATCGGATCAAATTGGGCTTATGTGTTGGTGAATCTTACTTAGCAAGTCTTCACAAAGCTAGGTGGGAAGGCCGTCTATTCCAGTAGCCTTATAAAGCTTGAGTTAAGACATTCATATTCGCACACCCACCTTAGGTCAGGTTGGTAATTTTCACTGTCTTCGCCAATACTGAACGGGTCGTTCTGACTGACTGCGGAATGTTGCTTGTCATCCCCGTTTGATAGTCTGACGGAGTGGTTCTTCCATATCCTTAGCATTGACTGTGTCACAACGAAGATATTTTTTTGTTCATCTCGATAGGATTCTGTTCGAGAATTGTATACTTGGTTTGTACGTTTTATATTTTGGTGAAACTTGCGATCGTAGTTCCAAGAGCGGCACCTGTCTGTATCCTCGATCGCGTGCTCTTCTTCTTTCTGAAAAGCCGATGATCTTCTGTCCTTCTCTGCCTATAAAGCTCAATTTCAGCACACGTCTGCACCTGCAGCTTAGCATTGTAGGCCTCGTTCTTTGCTGTGAGCATGTGTAGGCATTCCTCATCTAAGCAAGGGTTTCTGACTGGCTGACTACGGCTGATTTAAAGGCTTGTTGACGTCGTTTGTTGTTTTAGTTGATCTTCGACACGAGATTCTGCTGGTATGGTGTTAAAGGAGAGGTTAAGGTATACGCGTTCTGTGAAAGACTTGATGGTCCCTTGCATTGCAGTTTTTCCAAATTTTTCACAGTATCTCTGCTTTGTTGTAGCGTGGTGGTTATCCGATTTCTTACCATAGATGCAACAAGGTAGTGGGCGGCCGAGTCGATGTTAACCCCTCGGAATAGTTTGGAAATCCGGAATACTGGATGCGTGAGTTTTGCATTTCACACTGACCATGATGGCATCAATACAACAGGGAGAGATAGATAGACAAATAGAACGAAGGCCTACAACATAAACCTACGTGTCACAGAGGAGGAGACATGGATTTAAATTGCCCCATATTATCGCACAAGTGGCCTCAGATAAGGTGGCGATCTTTTTTAGAAAAATAAAGAAAGCTGGGGGGTTCAAGCCCAGCGTTTGACTTTGCAGTAAACTACGTATTTCTCCGAGCCATGGCCACCTGCAAAATATAAACAATTTGTTTGATCTGGAGACCGCCTTGTAATCTTATATTATCGAGGTAAGCAAACCGTTTGGAGCCTGTAGTGGCATTTCGTTTTGCAGCAAAGATAATTAGACTAAGTCCATGTCGAGAAGTTTTGGCCGATAATACTGCGACAGGTATCCTATTTTCTTATCTCTGCATTAAAATCTTTAAAATCTTACATCAGTTTTTTGAACATCATGCTTTCGTCCTTCATAACTTTTTTCCAGGAGCTGGTAGAAACATTTTTTCGCAATATCATATTTTTCCTCCCTCATTGCCTGAGCACATATAAGGCTAATGTTGGCTATGGTAAGGCATGTTACAATGAGTTCGCTTATGTTTTGAAAGCATACGACTACTTGCCGAATTCTGGCACTTGTCACAAATACACACCCGAATAGTCGCTCTTTCTGCTCACTATAACACGGTCCGTAATAGATGTTACAGTTTGTCATCCTCCTTTTGCCAGGACCATCGTGTTTCCTAGATGGTAGTAATGTCTGCTTTGTAGCAGCTTAAGTTTTTCTTTTGGTGTTCGCCTGCTAAAACTAAATACAAATTGTTGGCGCATCTGACTCGTTAGTACCCAGGCCAGAGCTTTCTCATAACCATTCATGTGTGCGTGTGTACTTCTTGCACAATGGCGAGACCTTCATTTAAATGCCGACTCCGAACGGCGAAGATAAGAAAAGCTTTTCTTTGCAGTTGATACCACTCGGATGATTTGCCAGATCGTCACGTGTGGAGGGCCAGTGAAAAATCATTTAGGTGTTACAACGGCTTGGAATCGAACCCAAACCTTCTGAACGGCAGTTCATTGCACTATCCATCGCACCACTATGTCCGTCCTGCAGCTATTTTGTTTAATTTTTTCACATTCCAGGTGCAGCTACGAACGTCGTTGTCCTTTTACCGCTTAGCATGGTCGTCAGCAATGAAATCTATCATTTCCGATACTTTTACTTAAGAGGGTAGTAAACCAAAAGCACAACCTCCAACCTGGAGACCCATGTGTTCACCTGAGGACTGTAGGCCGAATATTCTGTGCTAGTCATGCTGGCCAGGCTGTTTATAGTGTTGCTGCTCTTCGTCTTCTTGTCAACACTCGCACTTATCAGTTTATCAATTCAACTCCAGTTGGATGAAACCAGTATCTGATGGTAAACACCTGGAGGTAAATTAAGCACAATTGGTGTGCATTCAAAGTTACAACATCTGTGCATTGCCAAGTAAATGCCAATCGGAGTTTGCCCTCGTTCTACATCATTCAACCATCAACTGAATTTAAATTTAAACCTCCGCTGTGCAACCATGCGTAAGCAGTGATGAGTTGACGTCGATCAGTGAGTTCCCTCTTCCTACGTGACCCAACCATCACCAAAACAATTCACCAGACGGCGATTTCCCAGAAATATATAACTCCCAGCAATTTAAGAGCAGAGTTAAAAAATACTTGCAAGGATCATGTGCTGCCACTGCTTCCTAGGTACAACTTACCTGAACAAAAAAAAATTATAAATTCTGCTGAATATTACAACATTCTGCACACAGCACGCGCACTCCCATTACCTTTGAACTCTTTATTAAGTTTACCAACGTGAGTCCCCAAGGCGAGGTAACATGAAAATATGCTTTCTACAACAAAAGGACAACCTGCAAAACAAATTCCAAAAAAAAAAAATCAACTTGAATACGAAAGCAGGACCAAATTCCATGAAAAAAAAAACAGAACTCCGTTTTCAATGCTACACCCTGTAAGTATTTAATTTTTGTGCGCCTTTTCGCGTAAACAGTCCTTTTTCCATAGCCATCTCGTCCATAATTACTGAATTAATTTTAATGACGTTTGAGCAATTTTCATTACAACACTCCAAAGCCGTGTTTGCAAACACTGGACGCACGAGTAGGAAACGCCGTTTTCCTACCTTTTCCTGGTGTTGTTGTCGCAGACATGGTTCGTCCTTTATAATTTTTTTTTTCTTACCATCTACAGCATCGTTTAACTAAACGATGTGTTGTTGTTGAATGAAAGCAACTTGAAGGATGTTTAAATCATTGAGGAGTGTCCTTTCTTTGCACACGCACCATACACCTGGCGACTGAGGTCCTACTTGAAAATTCAATTCTCAAAGGGCTGATAATTACAAAAAATTGCTGAAAATTGTCCGCCAATTGTTGGCCAACAAAGTGTTTCTACCGTTCTCAACCTAGATTTTGTTTGCACAATCGTGGTCCTTTGGAGATGATAGATATTTTCTGTTTTTTTTTTTGCAGGACTTAAAGTCAGTTAAAGTTGTTGTTGGTTTTTCTTTTTTTTAGAAGACAAGTAATAAATCGCAACACACCAAGTTTGGTGTCTTAATTACGACGATAATTTTTGCAACCCTTACGAGAAAAAGTGTCTTGCGGAAGGGGGCGCTTTGGCTGCCTAATCCGCGCAGTTTTCGCCAAATTAAATTCAAATGAAACATCATTTACCCAATTGCTGGATCTTCCTGGCGGCGGCGTCCATCGTCCTTGTAAAATAATTTTCAATATAAATTTGAAAATCCTTTCGCTTTACAGGGGGAGTTTGATAAAATGACACTTTGGGTGGGGGTGGGCGTTTTCCCACTGTCACAAAAAAAAAGCAGCAAACAGCTCGTCTAATAGCCATTTAAATGGGTTGTAAAATATTAGATAAGCTAAAAACTGTTTAATGTTTTGGAAATAATCGGCCATTACTCTTGGCGCAGTTATTTTCATCCCCCACCCAGCCAAGGGCTTAACTCGTTTTTCTATGTAGCGTGGTCGCTTAATTAGGTTACTTGTGTGCGTCTTTCGCGACTCCTTGACGTTTTCGAAAGGACAAAGTTTCGGTATACAATGCATAATACTAATTATCCTGCGTGTTTTGTTATTATTTTTTTTTTGCAAAAAATAAAAATAAAAATAAACGTTAAAAGATGGCGTGCTGGAGCGAGGAGACCACGCTTCTTTCTCGTGGCAATAAAATCATTTTTATGTGGTCTGACAATATTACGACTCTGCAATAAAGTCAACTGCAGATGGTTTATGACACCGTGTTAGACAAATGGTGGAGACTTTTACGCTTTGTAGTAATTTTGAGGTATTTTGAGTTTGAGTACGCGAACGCTATCAGTGTTTATTACTCTGAAACATAGAAATGTCATCTTGTTTAATTGCAACGGTTTTTTATTGATGTAGGTGGTAGTTACAGTTACAAGAGTGCTGGTACACTGAGATGAGTATGTGTAATGCGAAAGGGTTTTTATTGTTGCGAACGGTTATTGTCGTTTAGGGGGGTCGGTGAGTGTTGCTAAACTCTTATATGGGTTTTCGCTCTTTTCAAAAGTTTCATAATAGGAACGGAACATAGATTTTGAAGATTTTTTTTAGAGCGTCGCGTTTATGGGATAATAAAACCAACATGATAGAACATACGCTTTGTAGGAGAAGGGTATGTTTTTCCAAAGCTTGAAGCTTTCATATGGGATCAGGATTATAGAAACTGATAACATTCGTCATATCTTACATTAACTAACAAAAGTTGTGCATGATGGGTTGTACCTTCGCCACAGAGTGCCAACTTAGGTCGAGAGCCATTGACAACATTTTTATTGAGTGATTGAGAGGAGCCAAGTCATCTTCCCAGGTAGAAGAACCAGCCCTTGACAACCATAAGAGGCTTGGCAGAATCTGAACCAACATAGGGCCAATCAAATGAACTACATTGCTTTAGAAAATGAAATCGGGGATAGGAAAGCCTGTTCCCAAAACAAGTCATCTATCCCTTTTGAAAACAAAGTGGAAGAATTCCAAGATGGAGACAGCGGTGGAGCTTAGAGCCCCAGTTAGGATGGACAAAGTGAAGAATCTTCTTAAGCTGCTCCGACATAGTCTGACCAAATAGGTCAACTAGGAATACAAAGATACATAATAGCTGAAGAGATGGGAGGTAAACGCTCAATCACGGATACTTATGGCTCAGTGTAATAGGGATATCGAATAAATTGAATCTGGACCTCCAGGTTGGGGATTGTGCTACACACTCAAGACTAAAATTGTTATCACGAAGAAACAAAGAGCTTCGGAAAAGACTGATTTTACTGTTGACGATCATGCTAAACGAAAAAAGGACAACGACGTTCATATCAGCACCTGGAATGTGAGAACATTTAACAGAAGAGCTGTAGGCGAACAACTAGCGGAGGCCCAAAGCTGCTTCAAAGCAGACATTGCTGACTTGCAGGAAATATGATCGGCTAGGTTGGGCAAAAAGAGAATGAAAAACTGTAACTTCTACTACGGACCGTGTTGAAGTGAGCAGAAACAGCGACTATTCGTATGCGGATTTATAATAAGTGCCAAACTTAGGCAAGAAAACTTATGCTTTCAAGACATTAGCGAAAGCATTGTCACAATCCTCATCAAGGCTAATTTCGCTAACACAATTTTTACAGTGCTCCCTATTCGGCGGGGGAAGAAGTTGAAGAGCCCTTTGACAAAAATTATGACCGACTTTTGTAGTACGATGTTAAAATCTTTTTGGAAGATTTTTACGCAAAGGTAGGAGGAGAAAACATCTTTAGCAGTATTGTTGGAAAATGCAGCCTACACGACAACACCACGTCTTGCAATGGACTTAGGCTACTTGACTTCGCTACGGAATGAAATGCCAGTATAGCCAGCACACGGTATCCTCACCTCGATGTCCATAAGGGGACATGGTGATCTGCAGATCAACGAACGGTCATCCAAATATTTTGGATGTTCGAACATTCCGAGGAGTTATCATCGACTCGGACCACTACCTTGTTAGATCCAAGGTTTTTCCACCACGCCATTACAATCCAGAAATACTATGAAAAATTCAATGTTGAATGACTGTACTAGCATTATAGACCGCCAAGTCCTTCCTCTCACTCCATACTCCATACCACACCACCAGCCATACCACCAGCATCAAATTTCGAAGACTAATGCCAACGATGTTAACAAGCTTTTGTAGATCAGCTGCAACTGTTGTTATATGTCACCCCCATCAGAAAAAAAAGCCCTGGGTTTAATGAAAAGTACCAACAGATACTTGCCTCCAAAAACGAGGCCTACAAGGCTAAACTAAATGTAAAGACAAAGTTTTAACATGGCTGCCGAAAATTAAGGCCTTCCCACCGAGATTTATAAAGCCAGCGGAATTCGGTCGGATGAAAGAATGGCTGAAGAATGTAACCGTGGCATCATTTGTCCGAACACAAAAAATGGAGACCCTCTTTCTTCAACATGACCTTTCTCGGCCTTTATCAGTGCGGTTTCATGCCAGTACAGTCCGCAACTAATACCCTAAATCGATACCCACAATCATCATAGATTTCAAAGCCGCATACGACAGCATTTTTATAGACGACCTATACAGAGCAGGGAACCATATCAAGGGCGGATGAATAAATCCTTCGTAGCAAAAAACTGTCGGAAAATCATTCGTCCCGTTTGTGTTGACGGTCTTTCGAATATCCACTCAAGAACATCACGATCTGTACAGTGACATAGTAAAAAAGACTCCACATGGCACATTTAAGATATCTAGGTCATGTAGAGCGAAGAGACACTAATACTCCGGCTCGCAAAGTCTTAAGTGGCACGCACAAGAACCCACCGACCTCAACCAAATTGGAATGCGCAGCTGGAGGCAATTGGCTAAGATCGGGCTTATTAGAGAGGTATGTTGGTTGAGGCGCAGGTTTATTCTGGTCTCTAGCTGAACTTCAGTTAGTAAATATAACATTGGAAGATCTGATTTGGCTTTACTTAACTCTTAAATTTAATTCTATTTCTCTTAAAAATGTTAACTAAATTCTAGACAAAAATGTTTTAATATAAGTTATCAATAAAATTTTAGCTAAATCCAACTTATCGGCCCATAGAGGGCACCTCTAAGGCTATCTATAACATTTTTATTTTTGACTTTGGGCTTACATTTATCTTGTTTTTAATTTTTAATATGGTTTTGCTTTTCAAAGAAAAAATGAATACTTTGAGTTTAATTTTTAATTCATAAAAAAAGCGTTGTCTAGATTAAAAAAAAATTAAACTGCTTAGGACTACTTATAAACAGTTAGCAAGCACTCGTCGCATATGCCCCGAGAATTCGCCATCCTGATTCAGCTCCCCAGGCAGCATGCATGCAACCAAATTGTACGCCAATATGGTGTACAAGCCACGCTCTAGACCTTGTACCTAAATTTAATATTTTTATAACTATTAGGGAACGGACTAAAAGTCCGCAAAGTCCTGAGGAAGTGCGGAAACAGTTTCTTCATATTTCTCGAGAAATTTGGTGAGCTGCTTTTCAGCATCCGTTCTTTTGAAACCTGCTATCGCCGTCCTAAAGTGGAGGAGCTCCAGAGCATTGTCGACGTACCCGTTCGGGATTAACCGCTTGTACCGCATGTCACGGTGGCTGTGGTATAAACTTACCCTATGTAAACGAATGTCTCTAGTGGAATAAAGCGTAACAAAAGCGTGCTCTCCATTTATATGTCATTTGGGTAGTAAGCCCTAAACTTCAGGCTGCTGTCGCTAGCCATCGCTTCACTGTATCGGACCTCGTTGCGATAACATTTCATGCACTAGGATTCTGGCGTTCGTTACAATCCTAAGCGGGATCGGAGACAACGCCTCTCATAGAGGTGGTAAGCCCCGAAGATCAGTCTGTTGTCGCTAGCCATAGTCCCATTGTAAAGGACCTCGTTGCGAAAATATATTATGTATTCGGATTCTGGCGATTGGTACAATTTAGCAGGATCATTGGGGTAGTAAGCCCTGAAGATCAGGCTGTTGTCGCTAGCCGTCGCCCCATTGTATGGGACCTCGTTGCGATAATATTTTATGAACTCGGAGTCTGGCGTTCGGTACAATCCTAAAAATGATCGGAGAAAACGCCTCTCATTGAGGTTGTAAGCCCTGAAGATCAGGCTGTATAGAACATCGTTGCGGTAATATTATATGTTCTCGTATTCTGGCGTTTGTGGGCTCAGTAGCGCGATGGTTAGTGCGATGAACTGCCGTTCAACTTAGCCGTTCGGAGTCGGCATAAGACAGGAGGTCCCGCCATCGTGCTAAGAAGTACACACGCACACATGAATGGTTGTGAGAAGAAAGCTAGGCCCTGAGTACTAACCAGTCTGTTGCGCCAAACATTTTTTTTGTATTCTGGCGTTTGGTACAATCCTAAGCAGGATCGTAGACAACGTCTCTCTCTCATTGGGGTAGTAAGCCCAGAAGATCGGGCTGTTGTCGCTAGCCGTCATCCCATTGTATAGAACATCATTGCGATAATATTTTATGCGCTCTGATTCTGGCGTTTGGTACAATACTAAGCAGGATCGGAGACAACGTCTCTCATTGGGGTAGTAAGCCTCGAAGATAGGGCTGTTGTCGCTAGCCATCGCCCGATTGTATGGGACCTCGTTGCGATAATATTTTATGTACCCGGATTCCGGCGTTTGGTACAATCCTAAGCAGGGTCGGAGACAACGTCACTCATTCAGGTAGTAAGCCCCGAAGATCAGGCTGTTGTCGTTAGCCATCGTCCGATTGTATGGGAGCCCCTTGCGATAATATTTTATGTACTCGGATTCTGGCATTCGGTACAATCCTAAGCAGGATCGGAGACAACGTCTCTCATTCAGGCAGTAAGCCCCGAAGATCAGGCTGTTGTCGTTAGCTATCGTCCGATTGTATGGGAGCCCCTTGCGATAATATTTTATGTACTCGGATTCTGGCATTCGGTACAATCCTAAGCAGGATCGGAGACAACGTCTCTCATTCAGGTAGTAAGCCCCGAAGATCGGGCTGTTGTCGCTAACCGTCGTCCCCATTGCATAGTAGTCCCTTGCGATAATATTTTATGTACTCGGATTCTGGCGTTCGGTACAATCCTAAGCCGGATCGGAGACAACGTCTCTCATTCAGGTAGTAAGCCCCGAAGATCCGGCTTGTCGCTAACCGTCGTCCACAATGCATAGGAGCCCCTTGCGATAATATTTTATGCGCTCGGATTCTGGCGTTTGGTACAATCCTAAGCAGGATCGGAGACAACGTCTCTCATTGGGGTAGTAAGCCCCGAAGATCAGGCTGTTGTCGTTAGCCATCGCCCGAATGTATGGGACCTTGGTGCGATAAAATTTTATGTACTCGGAGTCTGGCGGTCGGCACAATCCTAAGCTGGATCGGAGACAACGCCTCTCAAACAGCGAAATTTTTTCTATGTAGGTTCGTGCTACATTGAACCACACGAAACAACCGTAAGCGATGATTGGCCTTATAAGAGACATGTAGCAAATGACTTTCACCCTTCAATCAAGTTGACTGCTTTGAAACAGTCTTCTTGTCGGAGCATAATCCACCCTAGCCCTGGCAAGACAAGCATATATATTTCTGTTAAAATGCGGAGACTTGTCAAGCCAGATGCCAAGGTATTTAACTTTACTTTCTCAAGGCCAACGGCTGTGCGTGCTGTTGAACGATACACAAATTTGTTTCAGTTTTCTCTGGTAAGCAATGGGGTCCTAAGCCAAATCGGTTCGGTTTTTTGAAAATTCATCCTCAATTTCAAAGCATCGCAATATCCAATAAAGTGATCAAAGTCACCCTGCAAAAGTTTGTTGATGATCTCAATTTTCGCACCTGATCTGAGCGCCACTACATCATCTGCGAATGCTTTAAGGTATCTGAGACAACTAACCAGATCACTTGTCTAAATGTTAAACAATATCGGGGAATTCACCGCCCCTGTTGTAAACCGTTTTTAATTTCAAAGACTTTACTCGAAATTACGTTGCTTTTAATTAATCATGGGCTTACGCATGCCCAGTCTGGCTAGCTTGTAGAAAAGCCCCTCTAACTATATGCTGTCGAAGGCCTTCTCAAAGTCAACCAGACAGGCGAGTGTGTGTGGTTTTTTTTGGATTAATCCCATTGAATGTCGGACAATAATTTCGAAGCGCCATGAAAGGTGTCATACTTCGTTGGAAAACCAAACTGATTTTTCGGATTCATTTTGTTTTCCTCGACACCCACTTAAACAGCGTTCTATTGACTATCTTTTCGAATGCTTACATTCGGCACCGGGCTTATTGACCATAGATTCGCAGCGTTTGTTTTGTTCCTGCCCTAGGGATAGGTGATGTGTATGTTTCGACTTCCTGGTTGGCCATCTAACGAAAGGCGGTGGCCATTCAGTTTTGAAATTCCAGCAAACTTGTTTCTGTAGTCTAATTTTTCTTTAAACTGGACGGATTCAATGTCCAGTGTTGGAGGAATTCCACTTTAAAGTCTCCAGTTCAACTTGGTTTTAAATTCACAAAACTCAACCTAATCAAATGTACGTTGCACGTATAACACATGGCCCTCTTACAGTAGACCAGAGTTTACAACTTTCGCTAAGCCACCAATTAATGCATCCCTGCCAATTCATGACTACAAGTAAGTCGCCTCTAAGGCCGTGCCTTTGCATCCATCAAACTTTCAATTCAAAAGCATAAAAACCGAGTTGCTTTTAGTCTTGGTCATTAGGGGAGCCCCAACAACCCCTCCCTTTCGTTTTCAATAATAATTTTCCGTGCCGAACTGCTTGGAGCTACTAGAATTCAAAAAATCACAAGGATCGCTCCTCCGCACAACTTGGACAATTGAAGTCAGCCCGACTGCACATACTATTTCCATTAACCTCTTGACGATGCTCCATCAACAATTTCAAATCGAATTAAAGTATAAAGGAAAGTAAAATCCTCACACACACACACACCGAAAGATGCACTCTCAACGTATACAGGATCCTTAGCAGCTAGCCATAAAAGGACCAACATCAAAAGGACGACCATTTCAAATGCTTTACATCAAAAGCACTCGCTCTGTGCATCTAGAAGTTTTGGCAGTGACTGAGTTGAGAGTCCTTCGGGGGTGGTCCACCCCTCAAACCACCATTTGCCGTCTTAACCGTCGAGCTTACAGTTTTTTTTTTTTTTTTTTTAATTTTTTTAATTAAAACAATTAAAAGTCATTTTGAGCGGAATAAAGTTGAAATAGCTGGGCAAATGAAAGTTTTCGTTCGTTTAATTAAAAGTTAAATGGGGGCAATTTAAATTAAACTTGACCGTTTCTTTTATGAGGTAGCACCAGAGCTCTTACTTTCTCACGCACGCCCAAACCTAAGAGTCAGCACGCCACAGTTGGGTGATATTCATGATGAAGTCTCTGACGTGGTGGGATGGTGCCTTTTCATGGGTGCTTCTTGAGTGGAATCACAAGAAGGGTTGACAGATTGATTTGTGAACTGTGTCTGGGTCTGAAGTAGGTCCGATCCAATCATCATCGACCGGGATAAATTCGCCTGGAGATGATCCATTAAATTACCTCATTCCTTTCGCAAAACGGTGCGCAATTATTTTAAGGAGTTGGAACCGCCATTGCTATCGTAGCCAGGAAGCGATATGGCATGGGGGAAATGAAACAATTATTGCCAATCGATTAACAACAATGGAGGAACCATCAACTGCCGTCAGTCAGGGAGACCGGCTGAAAATATATTGGATCCGTTGTGTGCCGTTGTAATAAATGAAAATCAATTTACCATAAAATCCTTTAGGAAATTAAATCGTACACACATCAAGGATGTCCGCGTATCAATATCCGGCCATTGGACAGTGATGTAAATGTTTATTAATCATTTTCTGATATGGATATTGGTTGTCTTTGTTGGGTATCGTTGTTGTCCAAGTTAATGGGTATTCCGCTTAATTTTATGTTTTATTTTTTTTCCTTATTTTTGTTATTGCTTATCATTAAAAGGATATTGCTACAACGACTACGATGTTTGTTTATCTTATCGTTAAAGTGCACAATTGTAATACAAGGCTTCATTATGGCGTTTAACTGACGGCCATTTTGCTTTCAATGATGGAGGCCATTGCACTGACAAGCTCGTAAGCCGTAATATGCAATTTTGGAGTTTTGGTCACACATTGACAGCCAATGACAGAAGAGGGTGCGGTGTAGCATCACTTCGTTCGAAAATGAGGTTCCTAATGATGGACCGATTGATAGGTAAAATTCTTTAGAGCTTTAATAGACTACTCGTACGTTATAGCAAGTTCCGACTTGGGTTGGTAGGTTTCTTTAATTCGATCGACTTTCGTTGGTCAAGTCGAAAATCCCTGCAAAGTGAATATTCCTGAGATATTGGTTTTCAATCCGTGTGGTAAGTCTTGGCGTCAGCAGTTGAGGTTGCGGAGAAGACATGTACTCACACTACCCAAAAAAAATTAATGGCGCAACAGGCTCAGGCTCGTGAGTACCCAGGACCTAGCTTTTTTTTCACAACCATTCATATGTGCGTGTGTACTTCTTTGCACGATGGCGGGACCTCCTGTTTTATGCCAAATCTGAACGGCCAAGTTGAGATAAGCTATTCATGACAATTGATAATACTCAGATGATTTGTCAGATCATCACGAGAGGAGGGCCAATGGAAAATCAGTTAGGTGTTCCTACGACTGGGAATCGAACCCAGACCTTCTGCGTGGTAGTTTAACGCACTAACCATCGCGCCACTGAGCCCGTCAACAATTTTTCTTCCATAAGGCAAACATTTGAATTTTCAAGAAGCAATTTCTTCTATTAAGTTGTTTTGTCCTTGTACAGAGAAGTTCAACGTGTACCGGGTGTTTTTTAGAGGTTGGTTTTTCAAATAGGAGATAAAATTGGCATTTTGTGGTCAAATTGGGCAACTCTTACGTCATTTATGTTCAGTTTGGTTTGCCATTTCATCATGAGCAGGTTGACAAATGAACAACGCTTGCAAATCCTTCAAATTTATTTCGAAAATAATGGTTCAGTTCGCAAAGTTAACAGCAAGCTCCGTCCATTTTATAGTCAACATAATCGTCCAAAGGAGCAATTAATTCGGTTAACCATGAAATGTTTTCGCCCTACGTTTACTCTATGTGATAACACGCATTCGCAGAGACGTCGAACAGTGCGCACCGAAGAAACAATTGCCGCTGTAGAGCAAAGTGTTGAAGAGGACCCGAATGAATCGATTCGCCACCGTGCACTGGAGCTTTATCCATCATCCATCAACTTTATGGAAGATTTTGCGCAAAAGTCTTGGCTTACGACCTTACCAGATCCAGATTGTGTAAGAAATAAAGCCGCAAAATGTGATTTTGGTGTATGGGCCGAATTGATCTCGATGCTGATTTTTTATCGCAAACTTTTGTTCAGTGATGAGCTCTTTTTGGTTGAAAGGCTACGTCAACAAGCAAAATTCCCGCATTTGGAGTGAAGAGAATCCATATGAGACCCTTGAGACGCCATTACATCCACAAAAACTGAATGTTTGGTGTGCTCTATGGTCTGGTGGAGTCATTGGCCGTACAACTTCCGACATTATGCTGGAGACTTAGTTACTGTTAATAGAGTCCGGTATAGAGCCATGGAAACTGACCAAATGTGCATGAGATGTAGTTCCAACAAGACGGCGCTTCATGCCACACAGCGCACGTCACAATCGGTTTCGCGGAATGGACCTGTCAATTGTCCACCAAGATCATGTGATTTGACACCATTGGATTATTTTCTTTGGGGATATGTGATGTCGCTCATCTACGCCAACAGACTAGAAATGTTATTGGACTTGGAAGCCAACATTCGTGGCGTTATAGCCGACATACGGCCCCAAGTGCTCGAAAAAGTGGTTGAAAACTTGACCTCTAGACTTGGCTTTATTCGAACCAGCCGCGGCGCCATATGCCCGAGATCATATTTAAGCATTGATGGACACTTAAACGAACCCGTTACAAATGGTTTGTTACTAAGGTTGCTATTTCATGTTGCAGAAAAGAGCCCCCTATCTGAATTGATTTTTTTGTTCGTTATTTGTGAGTTTCTGTAAGGCTTCGGTAAGGAAACTTTATAGAGTACTGTAGAGTGCGCCAAACGTGTTTTAATAGGACTTTATACAGTTAATATCATTGGAGGGAAAATAGCTTCTATAGCGTTTAAGCCAAGCGAAATTGTTAGTTTGGTAAGCTTTTCCATGGTGGCAGCAAAATAATAACCAAAATGGAGTCGAAGGTGGTGTCTACAGTTCTAGTTAGCATGGAAAAGGTGTACAACCTACTTGGGGTACTTCGACAACAGCTAATATAGAAATATGACGGGTAAGTTATCTGCCCTGATTAGAGATAGTGGCGGATGAGCTCAACGGCCAACGGCAATGCTCAATCCCGTAGTGGCTACTGATAGTCCTGGGGCCTAGGGTTACCTAATAAATGGGAAATGACCATTCAGGTAGGAATTGCATATAAAAATACAAATTTTTGCACCATGAGTGCATGTGTACTTATTGCAAGATGGGAGGACCTCCTTTGTTATGCCGACTTCGAACGGCTAAGTTGAGGTAACCTTTTCATGACATGTAATACTAGTCGGATGATTTGTCAGATCCTCACGAAAAGGAAAAGGAAATATCATTCAGATGTTGCTACGGCTGGGAATCAAACCCAAACCTTCTGCGCGGCAGTTCATAGCACTTACCACTAATAAACAAAAAAAAGGCGGTAGTAATATAACAGCCTCGAATCCCGGGAATTCTTTGCCTTCTTTAATACCAACCAGACCCGGATAACAAATTAAGCGTATGCAGGTGGAACGAACGAACATCCACCAGAAATACAAAATGGAGAACTTGCGATGCCGATCATCGCTTACGGTTGTCCCGTGTGGTTCAATGTGGTACCAGCCTACATGGAAAAGATACGGCTGTTTGAGAGGCGGTGTCTCCGATCCTGCTTAGGATTGTACCGAACGCCGGAATCCGAGTACATAAAATATTATCGCAACGAGGTTCTATACAATGGCGCTCAGTTGAATAGAATTGACAATTTCCTGATTAAGGTGACTCGAAGGCACGCTGCAAGGGCGATGGCTAGCGACAACAGCCTGAACTTTGGGGATTATTACCCCAATGATTTATACATGGAGAGCACGCTCTTATCGGGCTTTATTCCACCAGACAGGAACGGTATCCCGGTTTTATACCACCGCTATCGTGAGGCGCGGGACAAACGGCTAATCCGCGACGGGTACGTCGACAATGCTCCGGAGCTCCTCCGCTTTAGCACGGCGGTATCGGTACGCGATAGGATCGATGCTGCAAAATAGCGCACTGAATTCTGGTGGCTATAGGGGGAAGGTGATTCTGCACTTCCTCAGGACTTTGCGGACTTTTAGTCCAACTCCATAGTTAAGATTTTAAAATTAGGAAAAAGGCCTTTTAAGGAGCCGACTTAGGTGAAGAGTAATTGACTTAAAGCCGGTTCGTTGTCGCCTGACATCAGCGCATCCTTTCGAAACATAAGCCCTTCCGATGTGACTGAAGACTTTTTCAATGAGAAATTTCACGACATCATGAAAGGAGCCTACGCAATTTGTCCTTAAGACGATGTAGAAGTCGTATATGGGGACTTCCCGAACATTGGTAAGAAAAACATCATCGGTGGATTATTTGGCAAGCACAGCCTCCACGAAACGACAACAGATAATGGCTTCCGGCTAACGGACTAATAGACAGGCAGCATGTAATATGTAACATGTAGATTTTGTAATATTTCCTCGACCATAGGGTCACAAAATTTTCCATATTTTAAAATTTTTCCACGACCCTAGGGTCACGATAAATTTTCATTTGTCATAAAATATTTTGAGATTTTGAAATTTATGCACGACCCTAGGGTTTCGATAAATTTTCATTTATTCATTTTTCACGACCTTAAGGTCACGATTAATTTTATTTTTTCACATTTTTTAGATTTTGTAATATTTGCTCGACCCTAAGATTACAAAATTTTTCAGATTTTTTAATTTTTCACGACCTTAAGGTCACAATTAATTTTATTTTTTCACATTTTTCAGTTTTTATAATATTTGCTCGCCCCTAAGATTACAAAATTTTTCAGGTTTTGTAGTTTCACAGCCACAACCAAATGGTCTCGATATTTTTTTTTTTTCATCAAAATTTTTCTGATTTTAAAATGTTTGCACAACCACGAGCAAACACAATTTTTTTCCTGAAAAGCAGAAGTGGCCGTGGAAAGATTCCAGAAATGTTTAAACTTTTTTAGCTGGGAGCAACAAAGAAAACTTGCACCAAATTTCATTCTTCCAGCACGAAATTTCATGCCCAGAAACTGGTGATGTAAGGACGAAAGGACATACATAGTTAAATCGAATCAGCTATCGATTCTGAGACGAACCATATAAGATGCTCCTATGGTATACACTATAGTGAATAAAAAGAGAACACGCAGCCTCTTTAGGTAAATCGAAAAATCTGGAAACAAGAAAAAGATGGATCCGTCAGTTCTACAAAAACGCAAATGAATTCAAGTTCTACGAATTAACAGTGGCAACCTAGTCATTGACTTGAAGAAAATTGTTGACGTATTCCGGCCGCATAATATCGAGAGAGTGGAAGTGCAACAAACGAGCCGAACTTCATCAACGCAGAGGTATCGATCTCTCCCAGTATTGAAGAAGTTAAAACAGTCATTAAAAAAAACTGAAAAACAACAAGGCAGCCGGTTCTAATGGATTATCACCAGAACTCTTCAAATAAGGAGGTCTTGCTGGAGAAGTGTTATTGCACCGAACCATCAATAAAATCTGGATGGGTGAGAGCATTCCCGATGAAGGGAATATCAGCTCCATACCTCCCAACTACTGAAAAAACCGATCCGATGTTTTGCGACTAAAGACCAAATGCTTACACGAAGGCAAATCCTGGAAAAGACAAGGGAACTGCAAGGTGAAACACAGCATATTGTCATCGACTTCAAGGTCGAATCCAACCAAAGCGTAGATCGTCTAGAGCTTTATAAGGCGGTGGAGCAATTCGGGGTAGGTACCATCAGATAAACAGCAATATGACCTAACCGCACCTTTACGGAAAACGCTAGTTCAGCTTTATGAAGTTGAGGGCTGAACAAATTGCCGAGGAGCGGTTTTCGAAAAAACAAACCTTCGTCGAATTTTTCTACCTGCATGCAAGAAAAGCGAACAGAGAACTTTGGTCTACTTGGTCTTGCCTTTTATACTTCATCAACAACGCAACATCTAGCAAATGAACAGTAATGATCCAGCGAAGAGAGTCTTCGAAGCCTAGGCTCCAGTTTCGAGGCGACAAGGGAAACCGAAATTCCAGTTTAAGGATCTAGCAATCAGGGGTACCAGAGCACTGTGATAAGAAAAACTGCAAGCACCGTGCCCAGTATTGAAGAGAATAGAAGGCTACCTTGTGTCAGGCAGATATTAAGGGTCGGGAGCCCGTATAGTAAAATAAGTGAGTATGATGCCATCAGTTCTCTCTGTACCTTTGTTGGACGTAAAGAAACTTAACATTGACAGATGTCTTCTACCTTTTGTTGCAAAACTGCTCCTACTGCAGTTTCAGAGGCATCGAATGTTAGGGGTTTACCTTTTGGAGCCCATTCGATTCTATGTTCATGCATTTTGTTCGCTACCCTTGAAGTGCTTATTTCATTCGGTTTATGACACAACCTCGAGATTTCCTTGTTCATCTCGAAAGGATTCTATTTACACCTCGTACTACTGCCTGTGAATTTCGACATTTTGGAAAATTCTTGAATGGTTCTTCACTATATTCTCCCGCAGATTTTAATTTTCTTCTTTCTGAATAGCCGATGCCCAATGGCGGCTGTGTTTTTTTTTTAAATATTTTTCAACACTTAGGACTTAGTCCCTGAAGGTTATAAAACCCAGTGATGGAAAGAAGGAAAAAGGTTTGTAGGATAGTTAGAGATTGGGAGTAGGTGGGAAAAGAGTGAGGTGAAGATGCGCGTTAATTTTGAATCTTTGCAGGTTGTAGTCATCTGGAAATATTGAAGAAGGCAAGCTATTCCATAATCGTGAAGTGTGGTAATGAAATGAGCTTCTAAATTTTACTGTGCGCCCGAAAACAGGCTCTATGCAATACGGGTGTGCCGAAGAAGTCGCACGAGTATTTCTATTAAACAGACGGACAGGCGGGATACAACTATATATTTCGTCGGAACATTTATGGTGAAAGTAGCGGTAAAGAAGCGCAAGGCATCCAACATTCCGCCGGTGTTCGAGAGAATGAATTTCGCTACAAACTGATTGGTTGTTTGATAGCATGACGCTGGACTCTGTCAAGTAGGCTCAAGCATGTTGCAGGGGCACCCGCCCAGATGTGCTAGTTATATTCAAGTCTTGGACGAATGTAAGCTTTATAGATATTAGCTAAATCTGATGGAGTGAAAAACCGTTTGCATCGTTTGAGAAATCCTGGGCATTTAGCACCACCTTTAGCTGCATCTATAATTTGCTGGTTCCATCGAAGGTCTGGGCTAATATGCATGCCAAGCATAGACAGGCCATTAGGTTCCTCAACTTCAACTCCTTCCATGTTAAGTGTAGCTACATTTGTGTCCCGCTTCAGAGATAGGAGACAGCACTGGGTTTTTGACGCATTGAATTCAACCCGGTTGTTGATAATTGTATCAAGATCAGAGTTGAGTTCAGTTGACATTCGCTGTCGTTGAGACTCCACAATTTGGGGATCTTGTCGCGTAGTCGTTAAGGAGTAAACGAAGTCAAGAGTGCTGTCATCCGCGAATGAATAGATAGGATTACAAGTTAGAGAGAGAAGGTCGTTAACAAAAATTAGAAACAGAGTCAGTGAGAGAACTGAGCCTTGGGGTACTCCAGCGTTTGTTGAAAAGGGGGTGGAAGTTGACCCATCTAATACAACTTGTATTGATCGGTTACTTAAAAAACTCGTAATCCAAATTAAGAAAGTATTACCGACACCAAAAGACCTAAGCTTATTAATAAGAGCGCTGTGCCACACTCTATCCTTTGAGATGCCTTTGAGATATCCAGAGCAACAATTCTACATTCACCGAATTGGTTAATGCAACGATTCCATTTTTCGCTTAGATAGACCATAAGATCACCTTTAGAACGTTGCTGACGAAAACCATACTGACGGTCTTCTCCTTAGTGATGGTTTTTTTTCTAGATAGCTCATGAGGTGGTAATTGACTGTACTCTCCATGACCTTAGAGAGTACTGACGTTAAAGCTTTTGGTCGGTAGTTTGAAGGGGAGGTTTTTTCGCCCTTTTCGTCGGTAGTTTGAAGGGGAGGTTTTTTCGCCCTTTTTTGGAATTGGCTGAACATGCGCAAGTTTCCACCTATCTGGAAATATTCCTGCAGTGTAAGATAAGTGAAAAAGTTTGCGTAGAGGTTTGGCCAGAGTGGAAGAACACCTCTTCAGAACAAAGGGAGGAATTCCATCTGGAGCTGAGGCTTTATTTTGTTTTAGATCTTTTAGAACTCGAGCCACTGAACGGGTTCGGAAAAACAACGGTCCTAAAGAATATTGAACCGGACTCAGCGATGGTGGTGAAGAAGAGCTGTCTGGTAAGTTGGAACTGGCTGCGAATATGGAAGCTAGCAGATTTGCTTTTTCTTGGGAGTCCGTGATATTTCTGTCGTTGTAGACAAGCGCTGGGATTATTGATGATGTACAACCTTTAATACGTTTGACGAAGGACCAAAAAGTTTTGCTGCCTTTAGGACATTGCAGTATTTTTTGCCTCACTTTTTGGTCACGTAAGAATTTAGCACGTCTTAACATAACCTTACAGTCGTTTCTAGCCCGCCTGTAAAGACTCCGATTTTCCTCCGAAGGTGTTTGACGCCAAAGGGCAAAAGTCTCTTCTTTCTTCCGGAGAGCAGTCACACAAGACGGATTGAACCAATGTTCTTCTTTTGGTTTGATGCTAATGGATTTGCTTGGAATAAAGTTTTTCACCCCAAGCCGGATTTAGCCTGTTATCATGTCAGCAGCGATGTTAACGTCTCTATTGAGGAAACATTGAGACCAGTTAAAAACCCCAAAAAAACGAATTTAGTCCGCTCCAATTAGCACTCTCGTATTGCCATATTGTGCTTCTAGGTTATTTTTTTTAACTGGTTGTTTTGAGTACGAGAATTTAGCTAACACCAGACAATGATCCGACGTTCCTAATGGAGATAAAATCGCGACTGAATACTTATCCGGATGTGAAGTAAGGAACAGGTCTAGAGTGTGTTGATTGTGACTGTCAATATCAGGAATGCGTGTTGGTTTGTCTACAAGCTGAGTTAGGTTGTTCAGCTGGGCAAAGATCTCTGCATAATAACCTTCAGGTGTTGTTGGTCCAGAATGGCGAAGCCAACTAGTTTTTGTGGACATTAAAATCACCCGCAACGATGATTTCGCTGGTGGGAACGCGGGAAAGAATACTAGTTATCGATTCAGAAATATTATCAAGTTGGTTAAATGTCCATTCTTTTTCTGAATTAGGGCTTCGATATAGCAGGCAGAAGTGTACAAGATGCTTGCCAAGTGTGAATTTGACCCAGAGATGTTGGAAAAAGGGTCATCCGAGCAACCAAGTTGGCGCTGGACTTGAAATGATACTTCGTTTTTAACATAGAGCGCGATATCTCTATGTGCTACAAATAATGGCACAAATGTATAACCCGCTATAGCGTATTCACTGGGATCAGTGTCTTTTCGCAGCTAGGTTTCACTTAATGCAATTACCGCTGGTTTGTGTTGGTACAAATAGGCAGCTACAGAGAAGAAATTACTTCTTAGCCCACGAATATTGAAAAGCGCAACTTCAAACACTTCCATTATACGACTACAATCTACAAATATTACATAAGAAATGAACATTCAGCAAACTAGTGTAGGAGCTAACTAGACTTTCACATCTGAACTTAAAATAATCAACCCACTGCTAGTGTTATGCTTTAGCAGTAGAGTTAACACGTAAAGTTCTCAGCCAAAGGCTAACGGACCCACGTGGCTGTGGTGTTAATCTATAGCTTTACTTCGTTACGAACAGTAACGCCGTTATTATAAGACTTGCGTAAATCACCTAAAGTTTCAGATTTTTTTTTTTCATTTCTGCAACAAGACATCAGGCACTTACGATTCGATCTAAAATGTATTTCCTAGCTGTCAACGTCACTAACAACCAGAGGACACTACATTCAAAATTTATAGCCCTCTAGAACCCACTTCCGGCATCCTCATCTCCTGATTGCATTTCGCATTTCTATCTTTATCGAATACCAATCGTCGTCCATTTGTCTTGATTCAGCATCAGATACATTTTTAAGTTTCCCAAATTCATCCAGAGGCACATCCTTTCCACCCTTTCCTCCATCGTATCCCATTGGAAACATATTAAGCCACAGAATGATAAAAAAAAACTGCAATCAAATAAACTGCCCACTTCCTCATCACCAACTCAACCCAGATGAGGCCATCAACTGCTACAAACCTACCTATATATCCATCCACCTCAGGCAACTCCCTTTCTCAAACAAATGGGCACACAACTGTACACAAAATGAATTCGTAATGAACGTCAGGCATGTCATGTTATGGCATTCAAAAACCTAAATCAACCAACCAAAGATCAACACTTTCAGTGCATCACAAACAAACTCAGGCCGAGGTGGGGCCAAACCCAGGCCAAACAAATGGCCCCCCAGCCCATCGCCATGTGCCAGAAGCACTCTCGACAACACCGAACCGAACCACCATCCATCCCATTGAATCAGTTTTTGATGGATACAATGAAATTGCAGGATCATTCGGGCATTAATATCTCTGGGAATTTGGGATTTCATTTGACATTTTGCTAGATGATTTGGTTTTCCATTCACCAAGGACCAAGCAGTCCTTCCATACACCCAGGGAAGAGACACAGCCTTCTTGAATTATCAAATGCCGGCAAGAGAGTCGCAGGGATGGATGAGTGGATGTCTCGTGAAAGGATGTTAGCCAAACCAATATACATATAATGCCAAACAACATTTGATATGGTTGTGAGTCAAGCTACTCGAGCTCTCTTCCATTTCTGGGATACAGGACACCGACCGACCGAACGACTGACGGATACTACACGAACAACAAAAATAAAATAGATACAAGTGTGTGAACAAGCTACAGATATCCAGAGGAGCGATGGTACAAGACAAGCAAAAGGCAATTTTCTCTACGAAAAGTGAATCAGGACTCTGGATATCCTTAACTGACACTGCTGCTCCTGATCATTGGCCAGGAACACACAATTTGCAATTCCAAATAAATGTAAAGTCTGAAAATGTGTCCAGAAGGAGTCTCAACCCAATCCCAGCTGAAGGACACGCACACACACACACACATAACACAGAAGTATGCAGACAAGTGAAACGGATACTGTGACTGGCACAAACCGTAGTTATGATCCTATTCGTATGCTTAATTTCCAAAGGTGATGTGTGCTGTGAGTGTTTGTCCTTTCCATTGGGGCGGTGTTGTTGCCCTTCGTCATCGGGCGGCGGGCGGTGGCGGCGGCGGTCCTACTGACGAGACTTTGAAAATCATGTGGACACCTGCAGTTGAAGTGACACCCACTCAGATGTGAGGATTAGACGACACGCCACGACAATATGCCCTGCATTCGGTGACTCCTTCACCAGACCGACACACAGTTCGCATCACAAAGGGACACTCTGACCTGACAACGTTCGTTCAAACATGGATACACACATACATGAGATTATTAAGTTAATAATTAACATGGCATCTTCCCATCGTAGGTTAAGGACATGCTCAAAATTAAATGACTCATATTAATTAGGCATGCATTAGGGCGTAAGGACGACAAACCACTGCTTTACATAAACAGGACATACCACTCTGATTTATTATCATTATTTGCCAGAGTGACTTGTAGAGCTGGAGATCACACAAAGGACCAATTTGATATTGTTTTCGTGTGGCGGTGGTAGCGGCAGCGGCAACGCTGGTATATGCCAAATTAAATTCCAAAACGAGAAGGATATCTCAAGGAACGAATGAGCGGACAAATGAATGATTTGTCGCATGCTCGAGTCGACTTGAGATCAATAGACCGAACAAGCTTAATACGGTGGCAGTGATTCTCTCTAAAGAGAAAATCCTCTCGGGATTTAGTCTGATATACACCGCACACACGCCCACATGACATCCGACACGATGGAGGATAAGGGTTTGGGTTTGGCTGGGGCGAAGTAATGATTTGGCGAATGGCGTCCTAGTTGAGCGCTTATTGTGTGACAAATGATTAGGAAGACAATTTGCTTATTCCGATGGAATTAAATGATTTTCGGGCGTCGTTGGCATGGTGGCTCCAACAAGGACGAACAACAGTTGAAGGAGTTTGTAATTAATATTCATTGAGGGTTCTTTCGGGGGGAAAAAGATGATGATGACGATGACGATGACGATGATGAGGGTATGTGTCCGGGTATGGACTTCTTAATTAGTGTTTGCGTATACAGTTCCTAGAGCGTCGGATAAATGCGGTCATTAATTTTTATTTTTATGTTGCGTCTCTTCTTATTCTTGAGGTTTTTTTTTTTGTTGGTGTTGTTGATGCTTTCGGAAGGTGGAAAGGGGCATAGGATGAAGTGATGGAGTTATGAGTGAGACTATTTGTATTTATGAGATGAAGTGGCGATGAAGAGGGTTGCAAGTGGTGAAAGTGATTAGGGAGTCGGGTGTTGATTGGCATTGGATTGCAGATTTGGGTTTTATGGAATGTAAGGATCTCTCGTTGGTTGGAGTGGGAAGATAATCTTGACGTTAAAGGGACGTTTTCACTAACAATAACCTTTCATTTCACACGCATTTTATGTGAATAAGGAATTGGAGCTAACATCGACTCGGACCACTACCTTGCTGCAGCAAAGGTAAGAACGCGGACATCCACCACCCCACAACAACCCAGAACTACTGTGAAAAAAATTAATGTCGAAGGACTGAAATCGCAAGCGACCGCCAAGACCTTCGCGCAACGCGTATCCCTTAACCTCTCGATTACCACCATACCACCAGCATCGAATATCGAAGAACAATGGCAACGATGCCAACAAGCCATTAGATCAGCCGCAACTGATGTGCTAGGTTTCTCGCGCCTACCAACAAGAAACCCCTGGTTTGATGGGGAATGCCGAAGGATGCTCGCAGCCAAGAACGAATCCTACAAGGCTAAGCTGCAGGTGAAGACGAGAGCTGCCGTTGAGCTCTATAGGCAGAGAAGAATGGAAGAACAACGGCTTTTCAGAAAGTAGAAAAAAGAGCAAGAAAAGCGCGCGATCGAGGATATAGAGAGGTGCCACTCCAGGAATGATGATCGCAAGTTTTACTTAAGTGTCGAATCCTGTCGAGATGAACAAAGGAAATATCGTAGTTGAGACACAGTCGATGCTGAGGATATGGGAAAACCACTTCTGCAGACTGTTGAACGGCGATGACGAACAACATTCTGCTTACAGGCAGAACGAACCATCCGACATTGGCGACGACGGCGAAAACTGCCAACCACCAAACCTGAATGTAATGAAGATAGCAATATCCAAACTCAAGCTTAGTAAGGCTGTTTATAAAGCCGGCGGAGATGACTTTGTAAGTAACATCCACCAACTCATAAGCCAAATCTGGTCGGATGAAAGTATCCCTGAAGAATGGAACCTCAGCATCGTTTGCCTGATCCACATATAAGGAGCCCCTCTGAACTGCGCCAACTACAGAGGCAAAAGTCTCCTCAACATCGCCTGCAAAATCCTTCCTGCCATACTATGCGAACGTCTGAAGCCTTTTACCAACAACCTGATCGGCCCTTATCAGTGTGGTTTTGGGCCAGAAAAGTCCACAGCCGATCAACTTTTCAAACTTCGGCAGATACTGAAAAAGACCAAAGGAAGTCCAAATCGATACCCACCACCTATTCATCGATTTCAAAGCCGCCTGCGACAGCATTTATAAAGACGAACTATACAGAGCTATGTCTAGTTTTGATATACCGATCAGACTCGTCCATATGTGTAGGATGACGATGGAGAATTCTTACTGCTCCATCAGGGTCGGAAACGACCTCACCGAAAGATTCGATACCAAAAAAAGATTTAGGCAAGGCGATGCGCTGTCATGTGACTTCTTCAATTTGATTCTTGAGAGGATTGTGTAAAACTCCCGAGCCAACACCAGAAGCACAATTTTCCAAAAATCGGTCCAACTACTAGCATACGCCGACGATATTGACATCATTGATAGGACTCAACGTGATGTCATAGCTACGTTTGCTAGCATAGAGAAGGAAGCCGCAAAAATGACCTCAGAAGTAAATGAGGGCAAGACGAAGTTTATGCTGTCAACACGAAAGAACACCAAACATCAACGAATTGGACAGAACGTCACCATTGATAGCTATAACTTTGAGGTAGTACTGGACTTTGTCTATCTCAGCTCCGCTATTAGCTCTGACCACAACATCTCATCAGAAATTAAACGAAGAATTACTCTTGCCAAAAACGCAATTTCTTCGGGCTAATAAGTCAATTCAGTAGTTAAGCCCTCACTCGAGATCCTATATCCCAGTCCTGATCATCCCAGTCCTGCTCTATGGCGCTAAAGCATGAAGCGTTTCAAAAGCGGATGAAGAAATCCTTGGTCGAGAGGAAAATTCTTCGAAAAATCTTCGGTCATGTTCGCGTTGACGGGCTATGGGGATGAGGATTCAACGTAGAACTATTCAATCTGTACAGCTACATGCCCTGGTCATTTGACGTTTAAGATGGCTAGGACAGGTTGAACGAATGGAGACCAATAGTCTAGCTCGCAGAGTCTTCGATTCCCAGCCAGACATCGGACGCAGTAGAGGAAGACCTTGCCTTATGTGGCAGGCACAAGCAGAAACCGACCTCAACCAACTTGGAGTGCGCAACTGAAGGCAGTTAGCGCTAAGTACCAGGCTAACTGGAGAGGCATGTTGATTGAGGCCCAGGTTCAATCCGGACGGAAGCGCTACTTAAGTAAGTGAGCACGTGAAAGTATTCCCATTTCGGAACTGCCCCCCTCATTATTTTTGTACTGGATTTGGCAAGCTATGGCTTGACACTATTCATGTTGGTAAGGTAGGACATGTTCGAATAGTTGGACAGAAAGGCTCGGTCAGGATATCAGTTATCCAACCAAGTGGTAAGTGAACTCTAGCAAAATGTTCCGGACCCGTTAGAGAGCGGCCATACAAACCTTGTTTAACCAAACATTTTGTGCATAAATTTGTCATATCAATCGCTTTTTATGTAATTTAACTCCATGAGGTAGGTAAAGTTACGGCTGCCGTTTGGATTATATAAGGACGCCGATCTTATTCAATGTACTGTGTGAAAGTTTGAAGTCTCTCAGCAATACAGTACCCAGCACCACTCGTTTCATCAATTTGCTTTTTGCAACAAACGTTATTTTAATTAAAAATTGCAACACACTTTTATTTATAAATCCGTAACAATATACCCCGTGCTTTCTCCAGTCTCTATCGTCTGCCGAACTATTCCCAATGTTCTTTCAGCTGGACTTGACAAATAGTTCTTTCAGCTTGAATCTCTGAATTTTTCCACTTGTGGTTTTCGGGAATGTTTTCATCAACTGAATATATCGTGGAATCTTAAAATGGGCGATGTTCCCCTTGCAAAACTTTTTCACATCCTCGCGAGTGAGATCAGTGACACCTTCACGTAGACGAATAAATGCGCACACCTCCTCGCCCAAGCGTTCATCTTCGACGCCAATAACCTGAAATTATAAAAATTTCCGTAAAACGAACTTTCCAAACCTCCCTTGACTTACGAATGTTTCAATAATGTCTGGATGAGTGTGGAGAAAGTCCTCAATTTCCTTGGGAAAAATATTCTCCCCACCACGATTTATCATATCCTTGATGCGTCCAACAATTTGCCCATAACCATCCTCATAGAGGATGAATTGATCACTGAAAAATTAAGGCTCGTTACATTATGAAAACCGTGAGTATAGCACAAACATTTACCCAGTTTTCAGCCACTTGTCACTGCCTAAGGTCTCTTTGGTCTTTTCCTCATCATTGAAGTACCCCAGCATGACATTGTAGCCCCGAATACACAACTCACCTGGTTGACCAAAAGCAACAATATTCCCATTGGTGTCGATCACTTTCGCCTCAATGTGATCGGTGACATGGCCAACCGAATGGAAGATTCTATCCTTGTCTTCACCGGGAATTGCCTGAAACACAACTGCCGAAGTTTCCGTCATTCCAAACACCGACTTAATGGTTTCAATGCCGAGAATATCCTTAATGTCTTTGGCTACTTGAGGTGAGCATGGAGATCCTCCAACTACAGCGAACTTTGCTGTTTTAATTGGGACATTCAACTCCTTCTTCTTCTGGATCAAGTCCACATACATGGTTGGAGTACCATGAATCACGGTACATTTCTCCTTGTTGATGGCTTGAAGCGAATCTGTTGGATTGTAGCTGGCTGCAGGGAGGACCAATGTTGCCCCAAAACTCAGTCCACTTGAAACGGTAGCAACCACTCCAAAAGCATGGAAAAGTGGAACTTGGACGCAAATCCGTTGCCCAATTAACTCATTTCGAGCACCAATGTGAATACCGTTGTTGACAATATTGAAATGACTTATCATTGCAGCCTTGGGCTTACCAGTACTTCCAGATGTGAACTGAATATTGCAGGGAGAATCCGGTGAGATAATCGGCTCCAAGGCTTTCACTCTCTCTCTAGCCTCGGTGTTGTCACCCAAATTGAGAATTTCCTCAAATTGAAGCGCTCCTGGTAGTCGGTCTTTGCTATCAATAATTACGGTCTTTAAGTGTGGCAGTCTTGAACTTTTAATATCACCTGGTTGCGCATCCCTTAATTCAGGACAAATACTTTCGAGAATTTCATAATACCGCTGAGTTTTAAAACAGTCGGGGGCGACAATAGCTTTGATGCTGACTCTCTGCAGGCAGTAGTCAACTTCAGGACCTTGAAAAGCCGGATTGATACCAACTGACAAAAGTCCTGCTTTTGCTGCAGCTAACATCGTTAGGTACCAGTGCATGTTGTTTGGTGCCCAAATTCCTATAGGATCTCCAACTTGCAAGCCCAGTCGAATAAATCCAGCTGCAAGTCTATCGACTTCGTTTCGCAATGCCGTGAATGTGTAACGTTTGTCCTCATGACAGGAGACTATAGCCTCTGTGTGGGGGAATTTTTCAACCGCTACATCTAGATGTTGACCAATAGTCCGGTAGATCAGAGGTTCCTTTCCGATGTGGTGGTAGTATGCTGGTCTTCGCTGCTCACCGGTAGACGATGAATAGCATCGTACCAAATGTCTGGGCTTGTTGAATAATTTCGAAACCAATTTCATGGTGAACGGTACTGATAAAGAATCAACTGGCTATCAGTCTTCCCAAATTGCAGGACTCATTAATTTTTTGCGCAATACCAACGAACTGTGTTCTCTCAGTTTTTATTTTAAACTGAGACTCGTGAAATTTGCTAATCTAATCAAATGAAATTCCAGACCTATGTGGACCTTATCACGGGACGGTTTTATTCTGTTATGTTATATGAACTTAAGCGAAGATAGTGAACAGTTTTGTTGATTGTAAATCCAAACATTTAAGCCCATCAGAGAGCCGTTCAATGAAAAGTCTTATCGCGGTTATTGCACCAATAAAAGCAATTTTGTGGTTTGCATCTACGTACGTAGCAGTGTTTGTCAACATGAAGAAAATTTTCAAATTTTACGATTAACGCACGTTCTAATCCAATTACGGAAGGTAATGGTAAATGAACTTCAGCTGGTCCCTTAAGGGGGATTATTTTTAGAGGTCATTGCCTTATCATGGGGAATTAGCGGAATGAAGGGGCTCTGTTCATAGGCTGGTGGAGAAAAACAGATAGCATGGATAGGATGACCTTGTTATCACACATTCAGAGGTGCAAACGTCGACTCTGACCTTTTTCGCGACGCAGCCGAATTCAGAGCTTGATTGCTCAACGAGAAGAAGCTGTAAATGGTGCAAAACAAGAAACTTGATATTGGCCGTCTAAGTGAGACGACGATTTCAAGAGTCCACAAGGAACAACTGAATGAGAAACTCCCAGCTATACCCAGTGGATGCGATACGGCAATATCATCAAATAAATATCCGAAATCACCTACCTTTTGGGCTACAAACCCCCAAAAAGAGGTACTTGGTATGATAAAATTTGCAAGGACCAAAAAGTGATGACAAAATATGCACATATCAGCCATACTTACTAAGGTGGAATGAACCTGGACCATGCCTGTTCATTTATTTCAGTCATTAGCTAACTGCCTCCAGTTGTGCACTTCAAGTCCGTTGAGGTCAGTTTTTATTTTTGCGCGCCACTTAATGCGCGGTCTTCCTTATCTCATCTGCAGCCGATGTCTGCCTGGAAATCGAAGACTCTGCGAACCGGAGTTTTGGTGCACATTCGCTCTACAGAACCTTTAGCCATCCTAAACGTCCAATGCGGAGCATTTTGACTGGAGGTGTGTGGCAGTACAGATCGTATAGTTCGTGGTTGAATCTTCGTCTCCATAGACCATCTCCATAGTTCCGGACTAAAGACAACTTTAACTGCAAATCCACCAAGGCTTCCTTCATCCGCTTTTGATACGTTCCACGCTTCAGCGCTGTGGAGCAGGGCTGGGATGATCAGTCGAGTGAGTTCGAGTGAGGGCTTTACTACTGAATTGCCTTCTTATCATGAAGAAAGAGCGGTTGGCAAGAGCAATTCTTCGTTTTATTTCTGACGAGATGTTGTTGTCAGATTTAACAGCTGAACGGAGGTAGGCAAAGTCCCGTACTACCTGAAAGTTATATCAATCAAGGGTGCCATTCTGTCCAATTCGTCGAATGATGTCAATGACGTCGGCGTACACGACTTTTGGGAAATTATGTCTCTGGTTTTTGCACGCGAGTTTTGCACAATCCTCTCAAGGATCAAATTGAAGAAGTCACATGACAGCACATCACCTTGCCTAAATCCTTTTTTGGTATCGAATATGTTTATGAGGTCGTTTCCGACCCTAATACCAGCGAGAATTCTCCATCGTCATCCTACACAAACGGACGAGTTTGGACGGTATACCCAAACCAGACATGGCTCTGTATAGTTCGTCTCTATAAATGCTGTCGTATGCGGCTTTGAAATCGATGAATAGGTGGTGGGGATCGATTTGGACTCCTTGGGTTTTTTCCAGGATCTGCGGAAGTGTAAAGATTTGATCGGTTGTGGACTTTCCTGGCCTAAAACCACACTTATAACGGCCGATCAGGCAGGATGTATGATGTTGTTGGCGCAGTTGGTCTCCTTTTTTGCGGATCGGGCAAATGATGCTGGGGTTCCATTCTTCAGACATACTATCATCCGACCAGATCTAGCTTATGCGTTGGTGGATGCTACTTAACAAATCATCTCCACTGGCTTTACAAATTTCAGCGGGAAGGCGGCCTTTTCCTGCAGTCTTGTTAGGCTTGAGTTTAGACAGCTTTCGCTGTCGTTTGTCAATATTGGATGGTTCGTTCCCCTGACAGCGGATTAATGTTCGTCATCGCCGTTTAAAGTCTGAAGAATTGGTTTTCCCATATAAACTCAAAGATAAAAAGATGTTTTTGAACTAAGCGGGAGCAGTAAAGGATGAGGATGGTAGGATAGGGAAGGGCGATAATGGCGGCAAAAAATTAGGAAGTGAAGGAAGGCAACATACGGGGTTATTGAGGCGAGTAAAATAACCATGGTAGGGAGGGTAGGAAAATTTCTCGCAAGCGTCATCACATCAGACGTAGAACACTGGCATGGACATTTTTTTGTTGCGATTTAAAAGGGTCAAGTCCCACACCCACCGACGAGCTAAAGAGGGAACTTGCATGCCAGCACCGACCCAACGACAAGATAAATCGTCGCTACAAAAATAGCGACTGTGTCTTAACTACGATATTCATGTATCCTTGGCTTTGACGTTTTACACTTTGCTAAACTTACAAACATCGTTCCTGGAGTGGCACCTCTCTATATCCTCGATTGCGCGCTTTTCTTGCTCTTTTTTGTTCTTTCTGAAAAGCCGGTGTTCTTGCCTCCTTCTCTACCTATAGAGCTCAATGGACGTCCTTGTGGGCCTCGTTCTTGGCTGCGAGCATCTGTCGGCATTCCTCATCAAACCAGGGGTTTCTTGCTGGTGGGCGCGAGAAACCTAGCACAAATCTTGGCATCGTTTCCATTGTTCAAGGACATTCGATGCTGGTGGTATGGTGTTAATCGAGATGTTAAGGGATACGCGGTGCGCGAAGGTCTTGGTGGTCTCTTACGATTGCAGTCTTTCGATATTAACTATTTTTACAGTATTTCTGGATTGTTGTGGCGTGTTGGATATCCGCATTCTTACCTTGGCTGCAACAAGGTGGTGGTCCGAGTCGATGTTAGCTCCTCGGAATGTTCGGACATCCAAGACAATGGATGCGTGCCTCTAGTCTATCGCAATATGATCAATTTGGTTGACCGATCGTTGACCTAGAGACCCCTTATGGATATCGTGGTGAGGAAACCGTGTGCTCGCTATAGTGGCATTTCGTTCCGTAGCGAAGTCAATTAGCCTAAGTCCGTTACCAGACGTGTTGTCGTGTAGGCTATGTTTCCCTACAATACTGCTAAAGATGTCTCCTCTTCCCAGCTTTGTGTTAAACTTTCCCAGCACGATTTTAACATCGTACTTCGTTAGTCGCTCGTTTTGTCAAGAAGCTCAAAGAAGCAATCCTTAGCTACGTAATCTTTTTCATACGTTGGGTCGTGAGCGCATATAAGGCTTATGTTGGCGGATTTGGCCTTGATGCGGATTGTTACAGTGCGTTCGCTAATGTCTTGGAAACATAAGAGTTCTTGCCTAAGTCTGGCAATTATAACAAATCCGCAGTCGAATAGCACCACAGTTTTTCATCCTTTATTTGCCCGACGCATCCCATTGTATTTCCTGGATGGCAGTAATGTCCGCTTTGTGGTAGGTAAGTGGTTCCCGCTAGTTTTTCGCTTGCACCTCTCCTGTTGAATGTTCTCACATTCCAGGTGCAGATACGAACGTCCTTGTCCTTTTTGCGATTAGCATGGTCTTCAACAATAAAATCAGTCCTTGCCGAGGCTATTGGCTGCTTCGTAACAATTCATTTTTCAATTGTTTGGTAATTAACCCAAAGCATCCCCCCCCCCCCCTGGAGCGCCCGTTCCAATTTATTAGATACCTTTAGTATCCATTACGGGATTCAGCGCTGCCGTTGGCCTTTCGGTTCATCCGCTACCATCTCCGTTCAAAAGGCCTGATTAACCCCTGAAATTCCTAGACAACCTGTTGTCCGAATTCGTGGAAGCAGCTTGTCTAGGTTCGCCTGGGACAGCAGGCCGGGTATTCATTCCGTGTCATGCTGATCTGGCTGTTTATTGTGTTGCTGTTTTTCGTCGTGTTAGCAATACTCGCGCTTATCGTTTAGCAAGTCAAATCCGGTTGGATGTGGCCAGTACCCGATCGTTATCACTTGGAGGTTAAAAATAAGTGTAGTCAGAGTTACAACCACTAGGCATTACCAAGTTAAAGCCTATCAGAGTCCACCCTCGTTCTACAACACCTAATATCAACTCAAGTATCTATTGAAAACAGTTCAATACATCGCATCCAAAAATGTGTTAATTTATGTTTTGGTACATTACTGCTTAGATGAGATGCTCGATTCAGAGCAAACAAAACCATGCAAGGGTGCCATTTAGCCATTTTGTTGTTAACACATGGGCGAAGTGCGTATTTCGACACTCTAACATAATCACGCTTATCAATTATTCAGAAGCGTTCATCTTATTATCTTGATGTTGCTTTTATCGTCTAGACAGAAGGTACTATCGTAAAATTCACATTCACATTCCGACTAGTCGGGGTTGGTGACCTTTTATTATTTTCAGTGGCTCTAATTTTTCCTTTAAGATACTTAAAACACTGAATAGCACTTAAGCGGCGTCTACTACGTCATGGAAGTGATAGTGGAACAAGCGTGTAATGTTATTCTTAGAAAAGAACCATAGATACTCATGGAAAAGGTATCTGAAGTAAGATGACATCTATTCGACGTTTATTTTTGCTTTTGCCAAAGCTTGAGGTAGGTATCTATTCCACTTCATATTTTATTCCAAAACAACAAAACTGAAAATAAGTTCAAATCCAAGTGTTTGGATGGCATGCATATTTAACAACGTTTTCGTGGAATTGCGTGCAGCTTATGTGCTCACAATGGTGAAACCGATTTATCTAGACATCTTTAAGGAATAGATGTTCAAACATACGATGAAGGCTTTACGTAAAAGAACATAATTGTACTGAATCGGATAGAGAGTTCCTAAAAAAACAGTGAAAATTGCATTATCAATTAACGTCATAAATATTGGAAGAATGGGATGCCTAAGGGTAGCTCTAAAGTCTGCTTTTGGATCACTCAAATGCAGCTGAATTAAATTGGCCTTAATACTAGAATGATGATTAGAATGAATAGACCTCCGAACCGCACATATCACTTTTTACTTAACGGCCTGTCGAACCAGCCTTCTGTTCTCTTCGATCCTGGACAAGCTGCTACCAGTCGGCTAGTTTAAGAGTCCTGGGTTGTTGATTGCATATGTTAACTATGTATTAAGATAAAAGTGTTCGGGCTCTTCATCAATTGCATCTACTGTGGCATGATGGTCAATAATATCGATATCGTCTGCATATCCCAGTAGCTATACAATTTCTAGTTCCTTTCATGTTTACAACTGCCTTACGCACTATCTGTTTCAGCACATGATTTGCAAAAAAAAAAAAACACATGAATTGTTACTTCTTTGTCTGAAACCGGCACATGTTTGAAAAAGTTCAGATGAGGCGTTTTCAAACTAAAGTTTGCATCATGTTAGTCAGTGTCCATCAAAATCCCAAATTCCTTCATCAATATAATTGAGCTCTAGTCGATGGATGGTTGCATTCGCGACCTTTAAGTCGATAACAGTATAATGCGTCTTAGCTTGAAATTCATTATAGTTTTCCAGAATTTGCCATACAATTAATATTTTGTTTATGGCCCATCTATCTGGCAGAAAAAGTCATGGCACACAAAGTCATGGAAAGAATCCTGTATGCCATATTTAGCAGGGATATGCCTTCGTAGTTGGTACAAGACTTGGGATTGCTTTCTTTTTGGTGGGACATGTAGAGCAAATATTAGAGTCATCACTAACACATGAATTTAAACCTGCATAACAAGAAAATTTTATTAAAAATCATAATTTCGAAGTTTTTGAAAATTTTACACGACTCTAGGTTCACGATATATTTTCATTTTCGATCAACATATTCAAGTTTTGAACATTTTCACGATACTGGGTCCATGATAAATTTTCATTTTCGATCGAAATTTTTAATATTTCTAACATTATTATAGGGGCAGTAAAAACTCTGAAATTTTGTACACGGGTCACTTAAAAATTTTAATTCTCATTTTCAACATTTTATACGACGATGCTAGGATCACGATAAATTTAAATTTTTGATTAAAAATTTGAAGTTTTTGAACATTTTCACGCAACTAGGTTGATGAAAATCTTAGAGTTTTTGAAAACCTTGACGAACCTGGAATCACGATAAATTTGGATTTCGATCATAATTAACAAGTTTTTGAAAAATTTTCATGACTATGGGGTCACGTTTTATTTTGATTTTCGATCAACATTTTAAAGTTTTGGAACATTTTTACACCATTGCATGATAAATTTTAATTTTCGCTGAACATTTTTGATATTTTTGAAATTTTGTAAACAATCTAAGGGTCATTAAAAACTCTGAAACTTTACACGGGTCACTTAAAAATTTTAATTTTCATTTTCAACATTTTATACGACGACGCTAGGATCTCGATAAATTTAAATCTTTGATTTAAATTTTAATGTTTTTGATTATATTCAAACCACTAGGTTGATGAAGATCTAAGAGTTTTTGAAAACCTTGACGAACCTGGAATCACGATAAATTTGGATTTCGATCATAATTAACAAGTTTTTGAAAAATTTTCATGACTATGGGGTCACGTTTTATTTTGATTTTCGATCAACATTTTAAAGTTTTGGAACATTTTTACACCATTGCATTGGGTTCATGATAAATTTTAGTTTTCGCTGAACATTTTTGATGCTTTATAAAATTTTGTAAACAATCTAAGGGTCATTAAAAACTCTGAAACTTTACACGGGTCACTTAAAAATTTTAATTTTCATTTTCAACATTTTATACGACGACGCTAGGATCTCGATAAATTTAAATCTTTGATTTAAATTTTAATGTTTTTGATTATATTCAAACCACTAGGTTGATGAAGATCTTAGAGTTTTTGAAAACTTAGACGAACCTGGAATCACGATTAATTTGGATTTCGATCATAATTATCTTACAAGTTTTTGAAAATATTTCATGACTATCACGTTTTATTTTGATTTTCGATCAACATTTTAAAGTTTTGGAACATTTTTACACCATTGCACTGGGTTCATGTTAAATTTTAGTTTTCGCTGAACATTTTTGATGCTTTATAAAATTTTGTAAACAATCTAAGGGTCATTAAAAACTCTGAAATTTTACACGGGTCACTTAAAAATTTTAATTTTCATTTTCAACATTTTATACGACGACGCTAGGATCTCGATAAA
This sequence comes from Rhingia rostrata, assembly GCA_949824845.1. NCBI lineage: Eukaryota > Metazoa > Arthropoda > Insecta > Diptera > Syrphidae > Rhingia > Rhingia rostrata. The sequence goes on along the minus strand of OX463755.1, from coordinate 24,572,490 downwards.
TTTAAATCTTTGATTTAAATTTTAATGTTTTTGATTATATTCAAACCACTAGGTTGATGAAGATCTTAGAGTTTTTGAAAACTTTGACGAACCTGGAATCACAATAAATTTGGATTTCGATCATAATTAACAAGTTTCTGAAAATTTTTCATGACTCTAAGGTCACGTTTTATTTTGATTTTCGATCAACATTTTAAAGTTTTTTAACATTTTTACACCATTGCACTGGGTTCATGATAAATTTTAATTTTCGCTGAACATTTTTGATGTTTTTGAAATTTTGTAAACAATCTAAGGGCCATTAAAAAATTTGAAATTTTTCTACAAATAATAATTTTCGTTCAAAATTTTTTTTTTTTAATTTTTACACGACGACGAACTAGGTTCACTATAAATTTTTATTTTTGGTCACGATTTTGAAGTTTCTGAACATTTTCACGCCACAAGGTCCATGATAAATTTTTATTTTTGTTAAAAATTTTTAAGTTTTTTAAAATATTGATGAACCTAAAATCACGATAAATTTGAATTTTTGATAATAGTTTCGTAGTTTTTGAAAATTTTAAACGAATCTTGAGTCACAGATAATTTTTTATTTTTTTATCAAAAGTTTGAAGTTTTTGAGCAAGATTCTCATCGAGCAGGTGATGGAAACGCTGTCTAAAAGCATATACGATTCTCTGTTCGTCAGTCGCTAGGTTGGCATTAGGTTGATATTCTTCTTGTGGCGAAACTCTTCGATATCTCTGTGTTAGGAGGCTGCTTGTGCCTTTATTTTCCAATTACAGGCATATCTTTGGGGGTTCTTGGAGCGCTATAGTGGATTGAGCTACCTCTTTAATGAAATTGCGATACTGCAGCTACTGGGTGTTGGTATTAGAAAAGGATGGGGGCACAATGGATTGGTAGTCTCTCACTAAATGGTTCCGTTCCGTTCTCAAAGGCGACTTTGGACTCTTTGGAGAGTCTCTTTTTACTATACCATTCGTAGCTACTTCTAGTAGGACGATCAAGGTCAGTATTTGGCAGCGACAAGAAAATTCCAGGGTCAACATTTGCTCGCCTGGATTTATGAACATGTATTATGTATGTGGAATGAGTTTCTAAATGTGTTGGTATTTGAAAAAAGATGGCGGCACGATGAGTAGTCTCTCAATGGTTACGTCCCTTTCTCTATGGCGACTATGTGTATGTGGTCTCTTGTACTCTACCATTCGTAGTTCCTTCTAGTAGGACGGTAAAGTTCCGAATTCGGCAGCGATGAAAAAATTCTCAGTGTCGACATTTGCCCGCCTGAACGTATGAACATCTAAAGGGTTATCCATTTCGATGTTCCCTACTTTTTTAAAGAAAAAACACAGAAAATTCAAATTTAATGGAGAATGTTTATTATCATTTGAAAGAACATTCTTTGGCATTTATTTTTTGAAGATTATGTCTATCAAATGTTGGCCGTTGCTACGTCGCAGACGGTCCATCCGTTGAGTCCAATTTTCGATCACTCGTTCGAGCATTTCGACTGGTAAATGGCGAACGACACGCGTGATGTTTTCCTCCAAGGCCTGAATCGAAGCGGGCTTGTCGGCATAAGCTTATGACTTTACATATCCCCACAGGAAAGAGTCTAACGGTGTGATATCACACGATCTTGGTGGCCAATCGACCGGCCGGTGATGGTGTTGCGAATAGTACGCTCAGTAGGCCGATTATGTTGACCATAAGTTGAGCGAAGTGCACGCAACACATTCCTCACAGAACGTGAATTTTCATAATAAAGTTGAACAATTTGTAAACGTTGTTCACGCGTAAGTCTTTCCATTATGAAATGCCAAACAATACTAAACAAAAATAACATGACAGCATGACACGACTCACACGTGATCTGTCAAAAAAGGCTATTGAAAAAAGTATCTCTACTTGGATCACCCATTATAATGTGGAATGAGGTTCTAAATGCTGCTGCAATATACATAGTTAGTCGAAAGCATTTATCTCTTGCTGTTTCGTGGGGGTACAAACCGTAACCTCGTGGACCATCAACAATTTCTTTAATAGCTTTTGGAGCCGCGACCACCAGTATTCTCTACGGGATTGAGCGATACCGCTTTGGCTCATCCGGCATCATCTCTATTGTAGCGGCCTGTTAAGCACTTAGGATTCCTAGATGACCAGATGGCCGAAGAATATGTCGGACCAGCTTATTTAAGAAAAGGGGGCAGCGCTGTGCGGATCTTATAAATGTTAACACTTGTTCCGCAGGGAGCAATAAAGATTGTATACGACCACATTTTATAGGTCTAAATGTAAACCATACAATATGGTGACGTACTGGTGGACACACAAGGCTTTACTGACCCAGTTTTCAATTCTGATAACATTATGTCAACTATGATTTCTCCTTATCACAAACTACATACCAACGTGTTAAAGTGAATATACTTCTATGGGACAGGGTAGAAGAATGCAGTTCAAGCTCTAAAGAGTCAGAGATAAAAAGACACGAACATTTTTTCGCGAAGCTCAGTTTCGGATCAGAACTAAAAAAAATGCCTAAAAAAGTCTTATCAGCTTCTTTGATATGGAGTTCCACAAACACATCAAAAACTCCGAGCAACTAATGCTATGTTGTCGACATGTATTTATCCCCGATAGAGCTATCAATGTGAACAGTCTGCGATTATCGCTATCTGGTAAAGAAAGTTAGTAGAAATCAGCAGTGTTGCCGCAACGTTTTTTTAATTTAGATAATCACCAATTTCTCGCGTATAGTTTTAGTTATTATTACGTCATTGGGAGCGTTCTGTTTAGGTATCCCACTGAGATCTGAGAAAATCGTAAGTGGAAAATGATTCATCACTTGAAAAAGTGGATATTTTCCTGAATGCTGAGACAATATTTTGTTGGATTCATCTCCACACCTATTTTTATTTTTAAAAAAGTACAAGTGGTCATTTTTGAGCGCATAATTTTTATAGACGTTGATTAGAAAAAAATGGCCTTCTTCTGAGAACGTTGTTATAAAGTGTGTCCCATTGTTCGCTCAAAATTTTAACAATTCTGTGTTGACAGCTGACAGTTCAGGTTTATTAAAAATGGAGCGCTATTCGAAAGAACCACTCATTCTCGTTGTTGAGCACTTTTTGTTTTTTTTTGAAATTATGAGTTTTTGTCGGCTGAAGTCCTAATTTTTTGAACAAATTCTAGAAGACTGAGTCAACTAGTGATCTTAGACCCTCTGGGTGTCTAGTCACAAATCGTTAAAAAAACATTGAAGCAGTTCGCGAGAATATTGCTGACAATTCAGGAACATAAATCGGCACCGTAGTCAAGAATTGGGCATTTCGAGAAGTTTTCTACAGTGAATTAGCTGGAAAAATTGAAACTCCATACTAACAAATTTCAATCGACTGAAGACTACTGACCTTGTAGCACGAAGAGAGTTCGTTTAATGGATTTTGGAACCAAAACAAATGGATGCTGGTTTTTCGAACAAAATCATCTTCAGTGATAAAGGCAAATTTCATCTTGACGGCTTCGATAACCGTCACAATTGTAGAATTTGAAATTTAGAAGACCCACGAGTATATGAGGAATGCCGATGCTCATATCAGGTGAATAAGGGAAGAACAACAGCTTTTTAGACAGAAGAAAATTGATACGGAAAAACTCACGATCGAGGATATAGAGAGATGCTTCACCCGGAACGATGATCGCTAGTTTTACCAAGGTGTAAAACGTCTAAGCCAGGTATACAAGTAGCGAACGGAATGAACAAGTAATAATCGTAGTTGAAACACATTCGATGCTGAGATTCCATATTCTGCAGACGAAGAATCTCCCGCTGCCAGGCGGAACGAACCATTCAATGTTGGTGACGATGGCGGAAACTACCAAACTACCTGGCCTAACTGAAGTTAGGATAGCAATATCATAACTCGAGCTAAACAAGGCTGGCTCACCAACTCAAAAGCCAAATTTGATCGGATGAAAGAAAGTATGCCTGAAGGATGGAACCCGTACAGAGGCATAAGTCTCCTCAACATCTCTACAAGACCCTATTTGGGCCAGGAAAGTCCACAGTTGATCAAATCTTCACACTTCGGCGGATACTGAAATAAAATACAAAAAGTCGAAATCGATACCAACCAAATATTCATCGATTTCAAAGCCGCATACGACAGCATTTATAGAGACGAACTATTCCGAGCCATGTCTACTCTAGGTATACCGCCCAAGCTCGTCCGTTGGTGTATGATGGTCAAAATTTATCTTCAAATTTAACGAACACAAGAAAAAGTGACTCCCCGAAGTTAGTTCGGACACCACCCATGGAGTTTAAGTCTCCACTACATCCAAAATCTTTCCTATATTTTATTTTTGATAAAATATTTTTGAAAATATTTCATGACTATCACGTTTTATTTTGATTTTCGATCAACATTTTAAAGTTTTGGAACATTTTTACACCATTGCACTGGGTTCATGTTAAATTTTAGTTTTCGCTGAACATTTTTGATGCTTTATAAAATTTTGTAAACAATCTAAGGGTCATTAAAAACTCTGAAATTTTACACGGGTCACTTAAAAATTTTAATTTTCATTTTCAACATTTTATACGACGACGCTAGGATCTCGATAAATTTAAATCTTTGATTTAAATTTTAATGTTTTTGATTATATTCAAACCACTAGGTTGATGAAGATCTTAGAGTTTTTGAAAACTTTGACGAACCTGGAATCACAATAAATTTGGATTTCGATCATAATTAACAAGTTTCTGAAAATTTTTCATGACTCTAAGGTCACGTTTTATTTTGATTTTCGATCAACATTTTAAAGTTTTTTAACATTTTTACACCATTGCACTGGGTTCATGATAAATTTTAATTTTCGCTGAACATTTTTGATGTTTTTGAAATTTTGTAAACAATCTAAGGGCCATTAAAAAATTTGAAATTTTTCTACAAATAATAATTTTCGTTCAAAATTTTTTTTTTTTAATTTTTACACGACGACGAACTAGGTTCACTATAAATTTTTATTTTTGGTCACGATTTTGAAGTTTCTGAACATTTTCACGCCACAAGGTCCATGATAAATTTTTATTTTTGTTAAAAATTTTTAAGTTTTTTAAAATATTGATGAACCTAAAATCACGATAAATTTGAATTTTTGATAATAGTTTCGTAGTTTTTGAAAATTTTAAACGAATCTTGAGTCACAGATAATTTTTTATTTTTTTATCAAAAGTTTGAAGTTTTTGAGCAAGATTCTCATCGAGCAGGTGATGGAAACGCTGTCTAAAAGCATATACGATTCTCTGTTCGTCAGTCGCTAGGTTGGCATTAGGTTGATATTCTTCTTGTGGCGAAACTCTTCGATATCTCTGTGTTAGGAGGCTGCTTGTGCCTTTATTTTCCAATTACAGGCATATCTTTGGGGGTTCTTGGAGCGCTATAGTGGATTGAGCTACCTCTTTAATGAAATTGCGATACTGCAGCTACTGGGTGTTGGTATTAGAAAAGGATGGGGGCACAATGGATTGGTAGTCTCTCACTAAATGGTTCCGTTCCGTTCTCAAAGGCGACTTTGGACTCTTTGGAGAGTCTCTTTTTACTATACCATTCGTAGCTACTTCTAGTAGGACGATCAAGGTCAGTATTTGGCAGCGACAAGAAAATTCCAGGGTCAACATTTGCTCGCCTGGATTTATGAACATGTATTATGTATGTGGAATGAGTTTCTAAATGTGTTGGTATTTGAAAAAAGATGGCGGCACGATGAGTAGTCTCTCAATGGTTACGTCCCTTTCTCTATGGCGACTATGTGTATGTGGTCTCTTGTACTCTACCATTCGTAGTTCCTTCTAGTAGGACGGTAAAGTTCCGAATTCGGCAGCGATGAAAAAATTCTCAGTGTCGACATTTGCCCGCCTGAACGTATGAACATCTAAAGGGTTATCCATTTCGATGTTCCCTACTTTTTTAAAGAAAAAACACAGAAAATTCAAATTTAATGGAGAATGTTTATTATCATTTGAAAGAACATTCTTTGGCATTTATTTTTTGAAGATTATGTCTATCAAATGTTGGCCGTTGCTACGTCGCAGACGGTCCATCCGTTGAGTCCAATTTTCGATCACTCGTTCGAGCATTTCGACTGGTAAATGGCGAACGACACGCGTGATGTTTTCCTCCAAGGCCTGAATCGAAGCGGGCTTGTCGGCATAAGCTTATGACTTTACATATCCCCACAGGAAAGAGTCTAACGGTGTGATATCACACGATCTTGGTGGCCAATCGACCGGCCGGTGATGGTGTTGCGAATAGTACGCTCAGTAGGCCGATTATGTTGACCATAAGTTGAGCGAAGTGCACGCAACACATTCCTCACAGAACGTGAATTTTCATAATAAAGTTGAACAATTTGTAAACGTTGTTCACGCGTAAGTCTTTCCATTATGAAATGCCAAACAATACTAAACAAAAATAACATGACAGCATGACACGACTCACACGTGATCTGTCAAAAAAGGCTATTGAAAAAAGTATCTCTACTTGGATCACCCATTATAATGTGGAATGAGGTTCTAAATGCTGCTGCAATATACATAGTTAGTCGAAAGCATTTATCTCTTGCTGTTTCGTGGGGGTACAAACCGTAACCTCGTGGACCATCAACAATTTCTTTAATAGCTTTTGGAGCCGCGACCACCAGTATTCTCTACGGGATTGAGCGATACCGCTTTGGCTCATCCGGCATCATCTCTATTGTAGCGGCCTGTTAAGCACTTAGGATTCCTAGATGACCAGATGGCCGAAGAATATGTCGGACCAGCTTATTTAAGAAAAGGGGGCAGCGCTGTGCGGATCTTATAAATGTTAACACTTGTTCCGCAGGGAGCAATAAAGATTGTATACGACCACATTTTATAGGTCTAAATGTAAACCATACAATATGGTGACGTACTGGTGGACACACAAGGCTTTACTGACCCAGTTTTCAATTCTGATAACATTATGTCAACTATGATTTCTCCTTATCACAAACTACATACCAACGTGTTAAAGTGAATATACTTCTATGGGACAGGGTAGAAGAATGCAGTTCAAGCTCTAAAGAGTCAGAGATAAAAAGACACGAACATTTTTTCGCGAAGCTCAGTTTCGGATCAGAACTAAAAAAAATGCCTAAAAAAGTCTTATCAGCTTCTTTGATATGGAGTTCCACAAACACATCAAAAACTCCGAGCAACTAATGCTATGTTGTCGACATGTATTTATCCCCGATAGAGCTATCAATGTGAACAGTCTGCGATTATCGCTATCTGGTAAAGAAAGTTAGTAGAAATCAGCAGTGTTGCCGCAACGTTTTTTTAATTTAGATAATCACCAATTTCTCGCGTATAGTTTTAGTTATTATTACGTCATTGGGAGCGTTCTGTTTAGGTATCCCACTGAGATCTGAGAAAATCGTAAGTGGAAAATGATTCATCACTTGAAAAAGTGGATATTTTCCTGAATGCTGAGACAATATTTTGTTGGATTCATCTCCACACCTATTTTTATTTTTAAAAAAGTACAAGTGGTCATTTTTGAGCGCATAATTTTTATAGACGTTGATTAGAAAAAAATGGCCTTCTTCTGAGAACGTTGTTATAAAGTGTGTCCCATTGTTCGCTCAAAATTTTAACAATTCTGTGTTGACAGCTGACAGTTCAGGTTTATTAAAAATGGAGCGCTATTCGAAAGAACCACTCATTCTCGTTGTTGAGCACTTTTTGTTTTTTTTGAAATTATGAGTTTTTGTCGGCTGAAGTCCTAATTTTTTGAACAAATTCTAGAAGACTGAGTCAACTAGTGATCTTAGACCCTCTGGGTGTCTAGTCACAAATCGTTAAAAAAACATTGAAGCAGTTCGCGAGAATATTGCTGACAATTCAGGAACATAAATCGGCACCGTAGTCAAGAATTGGGCATTTCGAGAAGTTTTCTACAGTGAATTAGCTGGAAAAATTGAAACTCCATACTAACAAATTTCAATCGACTGAAGACTACTGACCTTGTAGCACGAAGAGAGTTCGTTTAATGGATTTTGGAACCAAAACAAATGGATGCTGGTTTTTCGAACAAAATCATCTTCAGTGATAAAGGCAAATTTCATCTTGACGGCTTCGATAACCGTCACAATTGTAGAATTTGAAATTTAGAAGACCCACGAGTATATGAGGAATGCCGATGCTCATATCAGGTGAATAAGGGAAGAACAACAGCTTTTTAGACAGAAGAAAATTGATACGGAAAAACTCACGATCGAGGATATAGAGAGATGCTTCACCCGGAACGATGATCGCTAGTTTTACCAAGGTGTAAAACGTCTAAGCCAGGTATACAAGTAGCGAACGGAATGAACAAGTAATAATCGTAGTTGAAACACATTCGATGCTGAGATTCCATATTCTGCAGACGAAGAATCTCCCGCTGCCAGGCGGAACGAACCATTCAATGTTGGTGACGATGGCGGAAACTACCAAACTACCTGGCCTAACTGAAGTTAGGATAGCAATATCATAACTCGAGCTAAACAAGGCTGGCTCACCAACTCAAAAGCCAAATTTGATCGGATGAAAGAAAGTATGCCTGAAGGATGGAACCCGTACAGAGGCATAAGTCTCCTCAACATCTCTACAAGACCCTATTTGGGCCAGGAAAGTCCACAGTTGATCAAATCTTCACACTTCGGCGGATACTGAAATAAAATACAAAAAGTCGAAATCGATACCAACCAAATATTCATCGATTTCAAAGCCGCATACGACAGCATTTATAGAGACGAACTATTCCGAGCCATGTCTACTCTAGGTATACCGCCCAAGCTCGTCCGTTGGTGTATGATGGTCAAAATTTATCTTCAAATTTAACGAACACAAGAAAAAGTGACTCCCCGAAGTTAGTTCGGACACCACCCATGGAGTTTAAGTCTCCACTACATCCAAAATCTTTCCTATCCTCTCTTTCTCTTCCCCTTCTCTAGCGCTCGTACTATGGTAACATATAAAGGGTATTCATAACCCCTTGAGTACGTGTAAATTATAAAAAAAAAAAAAAAAAAAGGTACCAAAGGTACAATCTTCCATATATCTACTACTTGAATACACCGACGACGATGTTGTCATCATTGGTCGGACTCAACGTAGTGCCAGCCCCCTTTGCTTATATAGAGAAAGAAGTTACAAAAATGGATTTAGAAAGTAAAAAGTAAATTAGGGTAAGACAGAGCTAATGCTGTCAATTCGAAAGGACATACAATTTCGACAAATTTCACAGAACGTCACCATTGGCAAATATGACTTTGAGGTAGTACGGGACTTTGTCTATCTCGGATCCGCCATTAATTCTCACAAACACATCTCGTCAGAAATTAAACAAAGAGTTACTCTTGTCAACCGCTGTTTTTTTTCTAGCCTAAGTAGGCAATTCAGATGTAAGGCCCTCACTCGAAATACTACGGAGACCCTGTATAAGATCATCAAAGTCCTGCTTTACGGTACTTGGTCGATTTGAGAAGAAAATTCTTTGAAAAATCTTCCGTCCCGTTTGCGTTGACGGGCTATGGAGACTAAGATTCAACAAGCTGTACAGCGACATGCCACTGGTAAAACAAATTGGACATTTAAGATGGCAAGGACGAATGGACACCAATACTCCGGCTCGCAGAGTTTTCGATTTCCAGCCAGATGTCAGACGCAGTAGAGGAAGACCTCGCCTTAAGTGGCGCACACAAGTGCAAGGTGGGCCAAAAGAGAACACCCTATTGGAAGATGCTCTTATTTTTGCAAATGGCCGGCAATGTCAAATCTGTTTTGACATTTGTGGACTAGACAGATGTAGATTACAAGTGAACAAGCCATGGAGCAATACACTTCCCAATAACGCGGAATAATCGTGTCTATTTTTTTTGCGTAGCAATTCGTCTGTTGTGTTGGCGCAGCGCGAATTCCATCACCGATTCCACGGCCGTCCGACACCGACTGTGCAAACACTGCGGCGTTTGGCTACCAACCTTAAAGAGTATGGGACCACACATGACTTTGCCAAGAGTGACTGGCCCTGGAGTGCCCGTTGTGCCGAGAATATTGCTGCTGTTGCCGAGGATGTCAACCTGTCGCCGAAAACATCCACCAGACGCGCGCCGTGCCTCGCAATTAGCCATCAGCCGTTCGTCCCTAAGGCGAGTTTCGGTCAAAGACTTCCGCATGTTTCCGTACAAAATTCAGTCCGGGCATCAGCTGCTGCCTGTCGACCGCCAAACGCGTGTTACCTACGCCCTCAATCGCAATCGTCCCTAATCTCGTGGACGAATTCGACGATTTTTCGACCAAAATCATAATGAGCGATGAAGCTCATTTCCACCTCAGGGGGTACGTGAACAAGCAAAACTACCGCACCGAAAATCCACGAGAAATTCACGAGGAGCCATTACACCCGCCCAAAGTTACTGTATGGTGCGCTGTTCATGCTGGCGGGGCCATTTTTTTTTTCAAGAACACCGCTGGTCAAACGACAACAGTGGACGGTTCGCACTAAAGGGCTATGTTGACCTAGTTTTTTCTGCCGCAATTGGACGAATTAGGACTGGAGGATATGTGGTTCCAACAGCACGGAGCAACGGCACACACTACGCGATTCACAACCGATATTCTGAAGGCGACAACATCGGATGACTTCTTTTGGCTCACCTTGTAGAAACCAACCGCATCCAACTTGGAGTGCGCAACAGAAGGCAATTAGCTATGGGCCGGGCTAATTGGAGAGGCATGTTGGATACCCAGCTTCATTCCGGACTGTAGCGCCACTTGAGTAAGTAAGTGAGTTAATTTTGAAGTGCTCAACTCAATCAATTAGCTAAGGACCAGGCTAATTGGAGAGGCATGTTGGTTGAGGCCTATCTTGATATCAAAATGAAAAATGTTTGAAAAAAATTGTACGCCAGCATTTTGCCGAGGAGCTCATAAAAATAGTGCTGAGCTTGAGCTCATAGACATCAATGTAGCCTTGATGCATGTCATCAGAATTGGCCTATGTTACAAAGTATTAACTAAATCAGTACAACTTACCATGTAGCCTTTGCTGAACGTAAATTCAATTGAAAAGTAATAGCAAAATAGTATCATTACAAATATTTACTACTAACGTAGTGACGTCTATAAACGGAATGAAAATAATGGCAACGCAAAACGTCATGCTTGGAATTGATAGCCGCTAATTGAATATCCGAACAACAAATAGTGTGTATGATCAGTACAAGATTCAGTATAGACAGTTAGACCTATGGCAGTTCCCCACATTACAGAAATTCAAAACATACACACGCAGATACATTTGTGATGCGAATTTTTTCGATTAATGTTTACAGCCTCTTATCTATAAGTACTTATCACACACGCATCAAAACAACGATTATGTCACTAAAGCTCGATAGACATCAGACTTGCATGCTTAAAGCTCTAGCTGCTGTTGAAAATTTTTTTTTGGGAAATTTTTGTTCAGTTTACGTTTTATTTCACGAGAGAGCGAAGCTCTTATCGGGCATATTGTCGGGTATATTGTCGGGCATATTGTCGGGCGTATTTTTTGTTTACTAAGAATGATACGAACGTGAACTTGACACATTTATGGAAATAGCATCATGATGTCAATGTCAAAGTCGTGGAAAAACCCCTTACGTTTGGTACGATGCTATGCATCTTCCTCAGGTGGACAGAGGAAACCAGCGTACTACCATCACATTGGTAAAAAGCCATTGGTCTACCGAACTCTTGGACAGCACTTAGATGCGGCAGTGGAAAATTTCCCCAACACAGAAGCGATAGTCTCCTGCCACGAGGACAGACGTTACACATTCACGACGTTACGGAGCGAAGTCGATCGACTGGCAGCTGGATTTGTACGACTGGGTCTTAAAGTTGGCGACCCCATAGGTATTTGGGCGCCAAACAACATGCACTGGTACCTGACAATGTTTGCAGCGGCAAAAGCCGGGCTTTGGTCTGTTGGCATAAATCCGGCATTTCAAGGCGCCGAAGTTGAATACTGCCTGCAGAAAGCTGGAGTCAAAGCAATCGTTGCACCGGATATTTTCAAAACCCAGCGATACTATGAAATTCTTGAAAGTATTTGTCCCGAGATGAAAGACGCCCAGCCAGGTGATATCAAAAGCTCTCATCTTCCACATCTGAAGGCAGTCGTCATTGAAACCAAAGACAATTTCCGGGGTGCACTTCGTTTTGATGACGTCCTCAATATGGGTGATACCCCTCAGGCTATTGCAAAGGTCCATGCACTGGAATCGATTATCTCAGCCGATTCACCGTGTAATGTTCAGTTCACATCAGGAAGTACCGGCAAACCTAAGGCCACTATGTTGAGTCATTTCAACATCGTCAACAATGGCATTCACATCGGTGACCGCAACGAACTAAGGGAACAACGAATTTGTGTACAAGTTCCACTCTTCCATGCCTTTGGGGTGGCAATTACAATATCAGCCGCCATGAGCCATGGTGCGACGATGGTACTTCCTGCAGCTGGATTTAATCCGGCAGAATCACTTCGGGCAATTGCAGAAGAAAAGTGTACAGTGATTCATGGTACTCCAACCATGTACGTGGACCTGATTCGAAAACAAAAGGAGCTAAGTGTGCCAATAAGTACAGCAAAATTGGCGGTTTCAGGTGGGGCGCCTTGCTCACCACAACTTATCAAAGATATGAAGGATATTCTTGGGGTAGAAACGGTTAAAGCGGTCTTCGGATTGACAGAGACTACAGCGGTAGTGTTTCAATCGATGCCCGGTGAGGAGGAGGATAGGATTTTCAATTCGGTTGGTCATGTCCTGGATCACATCGAGGCGAAAGTTATTGACGACAATGGGAAAATCGTTCCATTTGGTCAACCGGGAGAGTTGTGTGTTCGTGGATATGCTGTTATGTTGGAGTACTTCCAAGATGATGTCAAGACGAAAGAGACCTTGGGCAGTGACAAGTGGTTGAAAACTGGGTAGATATCTACATAGTTTTTCAGTTCTTTCGAATTTTTGATGAATTTTTGTATTTCAGTGACCAATTTGTCCTCCATGATGATGGATATGGACAAATTGTTGGACGCCTTAAGGAGATGATCATTCGTGGTGGGGAAAATATTTTCCCCAAGGAGATCGAAGACTTTCTCAACACCCATCCAGACATTATTGAAACTCAAGTAAGTCGAAGTACTCTTACCAAAAAGGGTCGATGCTTAACGTGGTCTATTACAGGTAATTGGCATCGAAGACGAACGTATGGGGGAGGAGGTGTGTGCATTCATACGACTCCACGATGGGGCTGCCAATTTTAGTCAAGAAGATGCGAAAAAGTTTTGTAAGGGACAGATTGCTCATTTTAAGGTGCCACGGTATGTTCAGGTGGTGAAGGATTTTCCAAAAACTACATCGGGAAAAATTCAGAAATTCAAGCTGAAAGACTGGTTTGTTAAGCCAAGCTAGATGTTGTCTTTTAGAGAGAATGAAGTAGGAGTATACTGGTTAAAGAAGCATTCAGACTTAAGGCAGAGATGCGGCATTTACTACTAGCCTTTATGTGTAAGCCCTGAGGGGCATAATTTTTAGTTGTTAGATCTTAAGGTCTTAAATAAAAAGGATATGCAAATAACTTGTTACGCATGTCTAAGGTTACTGATACTGTTTTCCAAAAATCGACATTAATCTAAAATGAAGAAAAAAGTGGGATCGCTAGTTTTTGAGATAAGTCCGGTAGGTTCTGATTGTGTTTTGGGACAGAATTCATGTAATGAAAAAAATTAACAGCTTTTACGTGCAATTTATAGAGAAGCACGAGGTGGACTGGTATAAAATATTTTTTTTAGCTCAGTCTTATGCCCCGTCAGTTTCAAGTCCAGTCGTTGTAACTGGTAACCATCGGATACTGGTCTCATCCAACCGGATTTGAATCACTAAACTCATAACTGCGGATGTTGATAACAAGGAAAAAAAGCAAGAAAAGCTTGCGCAGAATGACTGGCAAGGAATACACAGCTTGCTGTCCCAGGCGAACCTAGATGAGCTGCCTCGACATATTCCGACAACAGGTTATATAGGAATCTCAAGGGTAAGTCAGGCCCCTTGAACAGAGATGGTGGCGGATGAAACGAAAGGCCAAGGGCAATCTCGTATCTCGTAGTGGATACTGATGGCCCGTGTTCTAGGGGTATCTAATAATTGGAGCTCACCCTCCAGGTAGAGGAAGGCCTCGCCTTAAGTGGAGTGCACAAGTAGAAACCTACCACAACCAACTAGGAGTGAACTGGAGGCATTTAGCTAAGGACCGGGCTAATTGGAGAGGCATGTTGGTTGAGGGGCAGGTTCATTCCCAACTGTAGCGGCACTTAAGTAAGTGGCCCTCCAGGTTAAGGGGTTGTGCTTTGGGTTAACTACCCAACCATGGAAAAAATATTTGTGACGAAGCAACCAATTACCTCGGAAAGGACTGATTTTATTTTTGACGACCCTGCTAAACGAAAAAAGGACAACGACGTTCGTATCTGCACTTGGAATGTGAGAACATTAAAAAGGAGTGGTGCAAGCGAACAACTAGTGGAAGCCCTTAACGGCTACAAAGCAGACATTACTGCAATCCAATGAATACGATGGGATTGACCAGGCAAAGAGAGGATGAAGCTGTGATATCTACTACGAAGCCGTGTTATGGTGAGCAGAAACAGCGACTATTCGGATACGGATTTGTCATAAGTGCCAGACTTAGGCAAGAAGTCTTATGTGTCCAAGACATTAACGAACGCCTTGTTACGATCCGCATCAAAGCAAAAGTCGCCAACATAAACCTTATATGCGCTCACGCCCCAACGGAGGAAAAAGATGATATAGCTAAGGATTGCTTCTAAAAACCTATGAGCGACTACCGAAGGATGATGTTAAAATCGTGCTGCGAGATTTTAACGCAAAGGTAGGAAGAGGAGACATCTTTAGCTGGATTGTCGGAAAACATAGCCTACAGGACAACACTTTTGGTAACAGACTAAAGCTAATTAACATCACTTCGGAACGAAATGCCACTATAGACAGCTCACGGTTTCCTCACCTCGGTATCCATTAATGACATGGTGGTCCCCAGATCAACGAACGGTCAACAAAATAGACAAGAGGAACGTATACAGTATTTTGGATTTCCAAACATTCCGAGGAGATAACATTGACTCGGACCACTACCTTGTTGCAGCCAAGGTAAGAATGCGGATATCTACTACGCCACAACAATCCAGAAATACTGTGAAAAAATTGAATGTCGAAAGACTGCAAACGCAAGAGACCGCCAAGTGCCAACCACCCGATTTAAGTAAAGTGATGATAGCAGTGTCAAGTTTAATCCAGCTTTACAGAGCTTTATACTGCCCGCGGGGATGACTTGGTAAACACACAAACATTCACCACCTCATAAGCCAAATCTGGTCACTAGAAAAGATGCCTGAAGAATATAACCTCAGCATCGTTTGCTTGATCCATAAACAATTTAAACCCCCTAAACTGCGCCAACTCTAGAGGCATAAGTCTCCTCAACATCGCCTACAAGTTCGTATCTGCTATAGTATGTGAACGCCTGAAACCGTTTACCAACAACCTGGTCGGCCCTTATCAGTGTGGTTTTAGGCCAGGAAAGTCCACACAACCGATCAAATTTTCACACTTCGGCAGATCCTGCTAAAAACCTATGAAGTCCAAGTCGATACCCACCACCTATTCAATGATTTCAAAGCTGCATACGACAGCATTTATAGAGACGAACAATACAGAGCCATCTCAAGTTTTGGTATACCGCCCAAAGTCGTCCGTTTGTGTGACGGTGGAGAATTCTTGCTGCTCCATCAGGGTCGGAAACGACCTCACCGAGACATTCGATACCAAAAAAGTATTCAGGTAAGGCGATGCACTGTGATGTGTCTTCTGCCATTTGATTCTTGAGAGGATTGTGCAAAACTTCCGAGCCAACACAAGAGGCACAATTTTCCAAAATCGGTGCAACTACAAGCATATGCCGACGATATTGACATCATTGGTAGGACTCAACGTGATGTCGTAGCCAAGTTTTCCGGAATAGAGAAGAAAGCGGCAAAAACGGGCTTAACATTAAATGAGGGCAAGACACACAACATCGACGAATTGAACAGAACATCTCCATTGAAAGATATAACTTTGTGGAAGTACGGGACTTTGTCTATCTCAGCTCCACTATTAACTTTGACCAACATCTCGTCAGAAATTAACGAAGAATTACTCTTGCCAACCGCTGTTTCTTCAGGCTAAGAAGGCAATTCAGTCGTAAAGCCCTCACTCGATCTACTAAGAAGATCCTGTATAAGATCCTGATCATCCCAGTCCTGCTCTACGGCGCTTAAGCATGGACCATCTCAAAATCGGATGAAGAAATCCTTGGTCGATTCGAGAGGAAAATTCTTCGATCCCGTTTGCGTTGACGGGCTATGGAGATGAAGATTCAAGTAAGTAGCTGGTGACTGTGATCTTGCCAGTCTTGCTCTAGGGCGCTGAAGCATGGACCGTATCAAAACGCGGGTGATGAAATCCTTAATCGATTTTATGTTTGAAATCGTTGGCCGATTTGAGAGAAAAATTATTCTTCGGAAAATCAACCAATCAAAATAAAATCAAATCAACAATGAATCATACAAGCGACATACCCCTTGTCAAAAAAAAACTCTGCATTGGACTTTAAAGTCTTGAAAGCATACGTTTAAGAAAACTGATAACCGCCTACCTAGGTGTTACTTAAAATCGTGATGAATAGGAAGAACAGACACGACGCAATGTCTGGCAACGGACTCATGCTATCTTACTTTGCTGCGGAACGAAATCTCTCTATAGAAAGGACACAGTTTCCTCGCTTCGGTAGCCATAAGGGGACATAGAAATCTCCAGAGCAACGAACAAAAATTCCTACGAACGTAGGCACGCAATCCAGTATTTTTTGCTAAACTTCTTCGGATTTTATTTTAGGATCAGCCGAGGTGTGAAGATTATTTATATTGTGTTTGACCTTCTTGGCCTAAATTAACACTGAAAAGCTACAATTAGGATATTCATGACCAATCCTACGACCTTTCCTCATGACAACATCTACCACCCTCCTTTTAAATTCAAGACACAATGCTGACAACAATCAACCAAAATCATAGTAAATTCAACAAATTTAATATCTCTTCCCCCATTCCTGGTTTTACCTGAAAAAAACCACCATAAGATATAAAATTTTAAAGAAAATATTTTTCTAGGAAGAGAAAAGGAAATCAACTTAGAGCTAGATCACTGCCGATACAAACATGAACAAATCGTTTGGTAACCGAATTTACCCTACGGCGGTCGCAAACCCATCTAAGTGAGCTGCTTATATCCGTTGATAAAGCAAATTCAATCAGTGTATCTACTCCTGAGAAAATCATTTTACCTCTCCTCCCTCGCACAAAGGACTCGAAGCAGCCCGGAACTCGATGAACGAAAATATCAAACCAAAATCAATACCCATACGAAGATCCCCCAAAAGGAAGGGAGGCTGTCGTCAAAGGACAGCCTCCCCGCATACATTCCACGCTATATTGCTAGTGTAACAGGTAAAATGCTAAAAAAAAAATTCATCACAAGCACATGCCATTGCTCGATATAATGTCCCGACAAAACCCGACCATCCACATGCAGGGATGTGGCGTATCACCGAATCGTAGTCTTTTATGGATCAGCGACATCATCGTTCGGGAGGGGAGAAATTGATTTAATTTTCATTCTCAAGCCCCCGTCCTCTTTAGTATCGTAAATAATAATTCCTTTGGAGGATATTTTTATTTTTTTTTATGAAATTCTTCCTTTTCCTGAACAGGATTTCCAGAGTCGAGGAGAAAGGAGCACAGAAAAATCACATTACCTCCATTTTTTTGACACAAAAAAAGATGTGTATGCTCGGTGGCGTATGTGGCGGCAGAAAGGATAGGATATCAAAAATTATCCTGCACCCACAGAAGGCTGTGGCAAAAAACGGACTCTGTACGAGGGGTGGCCCCTAATGGTATAAACTTTATTACCTACCTCGATCCTAGGTTTTTTCTTTGTTCGCTCATGGTCTTCATTGGGATGATGTTATTTGATCCTTGGCTTGTCAGTAAGCCCACGACGCACGAAAAAAAAAACACATCACCGTACCTGTCTGTAAGGACATCGCTCAGTTTTCAAACCGTATTGGCAGCAGAGGAGCACTCACTCTGCCCGGATGCGAGAAATTAAATGAAAGGCAATAAATTGTGTTATGTAATACTCTGGGTATCCACTTGATTGGAAAGCCGATATGGAGTACAGCGACGACGACGATGAGCATGAGGACGACAACGACAAGTTCGGTTTGTGTCAGAATGTGCGCATAGTACACATTCCTATGGATGAGTGAGAAGAGAGAGGCAAAAAACCATCATGTCCTGTGACAGGATACAACTTTTTTGACAGTTTGCACTCAGAATTCTGCGATTTTTTTTTGTTGGTGTTGCCTGAATTCAATCACCTGATATTCGAGGATGTTGAACATTTTTAACGAAGGTATAGGCGTATAATAGTGTGTATGCCTAGGTGGGATGATTATTATCGATGGAGAAGTGAAATTGTATCTACAGTCTAATGAGATTGTTAGCGGATGGTTATTTTGTGAGCATGAAAAGGTTTCCATGCAAACGCCTTGAGGTATAAAATTATGTATGTAACATGACTCAAATGTCGAATTTCTGTGCAGATAGGGCCAATCTTTGATGTTACCGACATGGCGGTTGAATGTTGTCAATTCTGCTCTTAAATTGCCTAAAAGTGTTCGAGGGACGGGCTCAGTGGCGCGATGGTAAATGCGATGCAACACCTAAAGGATTTTTCACTGGCCCTCCTCTCGTAATGATCTGACAAGTCAGTAGTATCAGTAGTATCAGTTGTCAAGAAAAGCTTATCTCGAATTCGCCGTTCGGAGTCCGCATAAAACATCATCGCGCACAGATGAATCGTTGTGACAAAGCTCGGCCCTGGGAACTAAGACGCCTGTTGCGCCAAAAATTTGTGTACTTTAAAAGTCTACGAAGGTGCGAAGACATTTACCAGTTCAGGAACTTCATTGTTGAACAGTTCTTTAACAAAAGCAACTTTGATATTGTGGTGTTAGTTGATTTGTATGTTGAAACGATTTGTCATATGGTTCGTATAAGTCGAACTACATATGAATGGATGCAATCGCTAAGGTCCTTTGAACAACTATAGCGTACTTTATCCCTCTTCTTCTTAAGTAGCGCTACAGTCCGGAACGAAATAAGGCCTCAAACAACATGCCTCTTCAATTAGTCCAGTCCTTAGCTAACTGCCTCTAGTTGCGCACTTCAAGTTGGTTGAGGTTTCTACTTGTGCGCGCCACCTAAGGCGAGGTCTTCCTCTACTGCGTCCGATGTCTGGCTGGGAATCGAAGACTCTGCGAGCCGGACTATTGGTGTCCATTCGTTTTACATGTCCTAGCCTTCTTAAACGTCCAATGCGGAGTTTTCTGACCAGGGACATGTCGCTGTACAGCTCGTATAGTTCTTGCTTGAATCTTGGTCTCCATAGCCCAATCAACGCGAACGGGACCGAAGATTTTTCGATGAATTTTAATCTCGAATCGACCAAGGATTTCTTTTTCCGCTTTATAGACGGTCCATGCTTCAGCGCCGTAGAGCAGGACTGGATTGATCAGGGTCATATATCGGATCTTCTAAGCAGTTCGAGTGAGGGCTTTACTACTGAATTGCCTTCTTAGCCCGAAGAAACAGCAGTTGGCAATAGTAATTCTTCGCTAAATTTCTGACGAGATGTTGCTGTCAGAGTTAACAGCGGAGCCGAGATAGACAAAGTCCCGTACTGACTTAAAGTTATATCTTTCAATGGTGACGTTCTGTCCAATTCGTCGATGTTGTGAGTCCTTATGTTTTGACGGCATGTACTTAGCCTTGCCCTCATTTGCTGCTAAACACATTTTTGCCGCTTTCTTCACAATACTAGCAAACTTGGCTATAGCATCAAGTTGAGTCCTACAAATGATGTCACTGTCATCGGCATATGCTAGCAGTTGCACCGATTTTTGGAAAATTATACCTCTGTTGTTGGCTCGGGAGTTTTGCACAATACTCTCAAGGATCAAATTCAAGAAGTCACATGGCAGCGAATCGCCTTGCCTGAATCCGTTTTTTGGTAACGAATGGGTCGGTGAAGTCGTTTCCGACCCTGATGAAGCAGCGAGAATTCTCCATCGCCACGTGCTCCAACGGACGAGTTAGGGCGGTATACCAAGAGTAGACATGGCTCTGTATAGTTCGTCTCTATAAATGCTGTTCTAAGCGGGTTTGAAATCGATGAACAGGTAGTGGGTATCGATTTGGACTTCTTGGGTTTTTTTTCCAGTATCTGCCGGAGTGTGAAAATTTGATCGGTTGTGGACTTTCCTGGCCTAAATCCACACTGATAAGGGCCGATCAGGTTGTTGGTAAATGTTTTCAGGCGTTCACATATTACGGCAGATAGGATGTTACGAAGTTGAGAAGACTTATGCCTCTGTAGTTGGCGCAGTTCAGAGCGTCTCCTTTTTTTGGACCGGGCAAACGATTCTCAGGTTCCTTTCTTCAGGCATACTTTCATCTGGCTTATGATTTGGTGGATGTTACTTACCAAGTCATCTGCGCTGCCTTTATAAAGCTCGGCGGGAATGCCGTCATTTCCGACAGCCTTGTTAAGCTTGAGCTTAGATATTGCTATCCTCACTTCACTCAGGTCGGGTGGTTGGCAGTTTTCCCTGTAGTTGCCGATATTGAAAGTTTCGTTATGCCTGACAGCGGAATGTTGTTTGTCATCGCCGTTTAACAGTCTGCAGATGTGGTTCTTCCATATCCTCAGCACCGACTGTGTCTCAACTACAATACTTCCTTGTTTATCTCGACAGGATTCTGTTCGAGCCTTGTATCTCTGGCTTTGACGTTATACACTTTGGTAAAATTTGCGAACTTGGAGTGGCACCTCTCTATATCCTCGATCGCAGGCTTTTCTTGCTCTTTTTTCTTCTTTCTGGAAAGCCGGTATTCTCGTCTACACCCGCAGCATAGCCTTGTAGGCCTCGTTTTGGGCTACGATCATCTTTAGGCACTCCTTATCAAACCACGAATTTCTTGCTGGTGGGTCCGATTCGATGTTAGCCCCTCGAGCTCATCGCTTCCTTTGATTCTAAAAAATGATTTACGCAAGGTGGCACATTGTCGGGCTCAGTGGCACGACGGTTGGTGCCATGAACTGCCGCGCAGAAGGGCTGGTTTCGATTCCCAGCCGTAGCAACACCGAAATGATTTTTCACTGGCATGATGATCTGACAAATCATCCGAGTAGTATCAACTGTCAAGAAAAGCTTGTCTCAAATTCGCCTTTCGGAGTCGGCATAAGACAGGAGGTCTCCCCATCGTGAAAGAAGTACACACGTACAGATGAATGGTTGTGGGAAATCTCGGCCCTGGGTACTAATTAGGTTGTTGCGCCAAAAATTTGTTTTTTTGACACATTGCCGTGTGTCTTCTTTAACATAATTCTCCTAGGGATTGTGTCAAAACTCCAGAGGTTTTCGGAAAATCTATGGTCCCGTTTATGTTGACGGGATTTGAAGACAAATATTCAACGAAGAACTTGACGAGCTGCATATACTTTCTCAAGAAGCTCCGAATTAGAGGTTTGAGTAGATTGGGACATATATAGCATCAACAACAATACTCCGGGCGCATAGTAGTAGATACCCAGCCAGGCATCCGACGCGTTAAAAGACGACCTAGCCAACCTCAAGCACCGGACAAATTTGGAAGCTATGCATTTGGATGCCCAGGACCATTCCGGACTGTAGCACTACCGAAAAAATTGAGTAAGTATAAGTTGGTGCGGTACAATATCCAATTCAGAATTTTTACCCATCGGGTCATACACCGCCCCTGATATTCAGTATTTGCATAGACCCACACTTGAATAGAATGACGACAATTAGAAATGGCGGTTGGTTATGCTGTTATGGGAAGGGGCTTACTTCCATTTCGAAAAGGAATAAGTCCCGCAATGAAAAAAAAAATTTCGGATTTTAGCCTTAAAGGGTTTAATTTCGCGGGGGTCATAGCACTGCACCTGTATGTTAAATGGTGGTTGATGTGGTTTTCAAACCTCTAGAGTAAAATTTAAACATCTCTAATCAGACCTCATGTTATGGAATCTTTCTCTGTTTTCGTATATCATCCCGTTGACTAAATCGGTTTAATAAAAACTGCCATCAAATCCGGTTTCTGTTTGGACATTAATGACGCATTTCATCTCTAAAATTTGGCACATAATTTGCATAACAAATCAAGCCCAGATTCTATTAATTAAGTCATTAGCATCCCCAAATATTCGACACATAAACTCGTGATTGATTTTTTTTTTTAATTTATACCACCAAATATTTAATATAAATTCATCTCTGCAGCAGATTTATGCGCGTCCTGATTTCAATAATTTATGACGCATGACATGAACAGGAGAAAATACAAACCCCAGCCCAATAACCAAGTCATAACTGACAGCCTGTAAAAATAATGATGATAAAAAGTTTAATCGTCAAAATTCAATTAAAACCCACACTAATATACATAATGAAGTGAAATTCATAAATCAGAACGCAACGCACAGATTCATAGTACTGCGTTCCTTGCGACAGCATCCATTCATCTGAGGATATGATAATAAATACACTAAACCAACAAAAAACAACAACAACACACAAGCAAAACAAAAAAAATAGTTTTCCTACAACACACACACACACACACCTTGGAAATGAGATTTTCGCACATCGTTCATACTCCATTTATGTGCAAATCCTTCAAACCAGATGTACGTGCGCGCTGCTAGGTTGAATCTATCCTTCGAGGAGTATTCGTGTACTAATAGACTTTTACCACAACCTGAGACGGTATTGCTCCAGATTTTGCCAACTCAACGCATGCTGAGCCTACGTTATTTAATTAAATGCAAATTTCATAATTAACATACAAAATACATCCTTTATTCGACATTTCACACATACCTAGCCATCTGCCTTGGTGTGTGTGTTTGCAAATGAAAATATTTGGCTTTACGGTGTTGGTCTTTCAGATGGAAGTCGCTGTTGCATGCTATTGAGGCAAATTTTGTATGGGGTCTTATATCGGATAGGTGTAGGGGCGTCATGCCACCGTGAGGATGCCATATTTTACTGGAATAGGTACTTTAACATGTGAGAGAAGATGGTCCGTATTTAGCTGTGGCTTAAGCTTGCCATGCTGATATGAATGTGATATCCTGTTAATAAGTTTTTTTTTTTTATTGTTACGCTATATCCCTGTATTTCATAATGAGTTAGGTCGTGCAATCACGCTATAAGATATAAAAACCTTTACGATGGTGCGTAGGATTACATCGCGAAGTTTTGGCGGGCTATCCCGTGTTTTGATTCATAAATGTTCAAAATGTTCATAAATGTTCAACTCAAAGGAAGGGCATCCATACCAAGACGAAATGGAATCCAAAAATACGCCCCATAAAGAGTGTCAAACTTATCTTTTTTTTAACTTTCAAACTCATTTTTTATTTACTTAAAATATTAACTTACTACTAGACAAAAATGCTTAAATCTAACTTATCAATAACTGGTTTACTTAATCTAACTTATCGGCCCTTAGTGGGCGCTGTAAGCTTAATATTTAGCTGTTTTATTTTGCCTTTAGGCTTAAATTTGTCGGGTTTTTTTTATATTTAATTTTAATTTACAAAGAAAAAATTAAAAACTTTGTTTAGTGACTTTTTTTGTTTTATAAAAAAGCTTATTCTAGATTATATATAACTCAAGACTACTTAAACTACTTAAGCCTAACTTAAGACTACTTAAACTACTTAAACCTAACTTAAGACTACTTAACTACTAAAACCTAACTTAATTATAATCGGGGTGGCGCGCCCTCGTTGCGCATGCCCCGAGGGGTCGCCATCCTGATTGCGTCTTTCGGTCCCACATCAGCCTGCGTTCAACCATATTGTACGCCAATATGGTGCACAAGCCCCGACCCAGACCTTGTTCCTAATTTTAAAATCTTACCTATGGAGTTGGACTAAAAGTCCGCAAAGTCCTGAGGAAGTGCAGAATCACCTTCCTCATATAGCCACCAGAGTTCAGTGCGCTGCTTTGCAGCACCGATCCTATCGCGATCCGATACCGCCGTGCTAAAAGGGATACCGTTCCTGTGTTGTACTAACCCAAACGAATCGATGTAAATGAATATCTCTGGTGGAATAAAGCCCGATATGAGCGTGAGTTAAGTATCCATAGCAAGACATATTGAGAAAAAAGATAACATTATTTGTATTCAATGATATCTTTAGTCTCTAGTACAGTCTTGCACACAACGCTACAATGATAACATATGTAAAAGAGATAATATCGTTTGTATACAATGTTGGAATATTATCTCTTCTTCATTATCAAGCAAGACGATTGTACGCTTGGGTCTCCTTGTAGATAGATAAGAAAAGTATATAAATACGACTGTATGATGAATTTATCAATAGTCTTATTGTAACTACATAGTAGCCTTAAGCTCCTTTTAGAATTAGTAAAAAGTATTTCAATAATAAAGGACATAGTTCCAAATAAATATTGTTTAATTTTAAAAGTAAGAAACAAGTGTTTTAATTGGCGATCCTGCCAGGAGGTTAAATATACTTTTTAACTTCAATCGAGCGGACCTCGGGAACAAGTAGTGAAATCTAGTATAAACAGAACACTCGCGTTACCGGTTACAAGAATTACCTAGCATAGCAGGTACAAATATAGCTTCTTCGTACGAAGCAGCAAAGCAATTCAGTGAAAGTGTATATGTGGAGGAAAAAAAACACACAAATTCGACGACAACAGACACGAGTTCAAAATGGAACAACTCGCAGTATTAATGGCAAGATTAGAAGCTTTAGAAACCAGGAGCAACACAGTAACACAAACCCTAGAGCACACACGCACAGAGAATGCAAGGTTAGCAGCAATAATAACTAACCAAAATCAAATAAACACTAATTTAGAAACAAAACTAAATGAAGTAAAATCTGGATTAGGCATAGTACCAAACATACCTGTGCTAGAGGAAATAAGAACCACATATACAGATGGTAGTGAAATACAGTTAGACGCATTTAAAAGCCTACCTATTTTCAACGGCGATCAATCAAATTATCGGTCGTGGCGCGAAGAAGCATCCAGATTAATGGACAGCATTAAAAACTTCAAAACACACAGTAAGTACGCAGCAGCATTGACTATAGTGAAAAGTAAAATACAGGGTGCAGCCGCGAATGTGTTAACTAATTATAACACAATTTTTAATTTTGAGGCGATACGTAACAGATTAGATTATACGTACTCTAATCAAGAACCTCTATACGTGCTACAAGACATGATGAAAGCCATCACGCAAAAAAGAAGCACACTGTCTGAATACCACGACGAGATAAATAAAAATCTCAATTTAATAATATCAAAAATCACTATGTCAGGTGATCCGCCGAATATAATCGACAGACTAATTAAAAATGCTAACGACGACGCAGTTCGTATATTCATTGATGGTATGAGTGACAACTTTACAAGAGGATCATTATATTC
The DNA here is from genome assembly GCA_949824845.1 of Rhingia rostrata. Lineage (NCBI taxonomy): Eukaryota > Metazoa > Arthropoda > Insecta > Diptera > Syrphidae > Rhingia > Rhingia rostrata. The sequence goes on along the minus strand of OX463755.1, from coordinate 24,546,671 downwards.
AGCTACAATAAATGATCTAGAACACGCATTCGCAATTGCTCGCAGAATAGAACATGATAATGTGCACAGGCATTTACATCTCACTCAAGATAAGCACCACAAAAATATGCCACATGAACGCAGAAACGAAAGAAGACCAAATTATTCGAGCCAAACAACGAATTATCAACCCCAGAAGCAATACGATAATATGCAGCAACACAATCAAGGACCACAGCCGATGGAGATAAACTCGAGACAAATTGTACATGCACAGCGACAAAATTGGAATCAATACAAACCCGATGTATATAATCCACCAGCGAAACGTGAACACAGCGGGAGTTTCAACACACACAACAGACCGCAACGATCTTATCAGCAGAACTTCAAGCAGCAGAGAGTAAATAACTCCCGACAACAACGCAGAGACGATGTCAGCAGTACATATGCAGAAGCAGATGAAACGGAATGTATGGTAAATAATAACATAAGAATAGATCATTTAAACTAGTAGACGGGTTGCCCTGCTTAAATTTAACTAGTACTATTTCTAAGGAAATTTATAAAATTCTTATTGATACTGGTGCAACCCATAATTACATTAATAGAAAATGCGATTCTAGCGAAAAAATTAAAATTAAACCTATAAAAATAAAAACAATGCATGGTTATTCTATGGTAGATACAAAGAAAGTAGTTAGGATATTAAAGAAAAATATAACATTTTTTGAATTAGAGGATATTCAGTCTTTTGATATGATATTAGGATATGAAGGACTTAAAGTTCTAAACGCGGAAATAAATTTCAGTAATATGACTCTAACTACCATAAGCAGTGTCGAATCTATTCAGAAAATTAATTACATAATTGGGGAAAATAATATTTATAAAGCAGACATAGATAGACTGATGAAGATTAATAACAGCATAGGACCGTTACCCTTTACAGATACTATAGAAGCAAGCATTAGGACGACCAATGATAATCCGGTTTATGTTAAACAATATCCATATCCCATAGCAGATAACGAATTCGTAAACAAAGAAATACAGAAACTCTTACATGACGATATAATAGAAAAAAGCCATAGTCCTTATAACAGTCCCATATGGACAGTACCTAAAAAAGGTTTGGACGAAAAAGGAAAACCAAAACGGCGCATGGTTGTTGATTTCCAAAAACTTAACGTTCACACTGTAACAGACAGATACCCCATTCCGGATGTCAACATGACAATTCAAAATTTAGGTAAAGCCAAGTACTTTACAACATTAGATTTGGAGTCAGGTTTCCACCAAATTAAAATCAAAACAGATGATAAAGAAAAAACAGCTTTTGCTATAAATGGCGCAAAATATCATTTTAAACGAATGCCTTTCGGGCTCAAAAATGCACCAAGCATATTTCAGAGATGCGTGGACGACATTTTGAGAGACTTTGTAGGTAAATTCGTACACGTTTACATTGATGACGTATTGATATATTCCTCATCTGAGGAAGAACATATACAGCACATAAGTCAAGTATTCGACGTACTCAATAAAGCCACATTAAAAATATCTGATGAGAAAAGTAAGTTTTTTCAAGAAGAAGTAGAATACTTAGGTCACATAATCAGACATGGTAGAATCACTACGAACCCTGAGAAAATAGCAGCTATAGAAAATTTTCCAGTCCCACAAACGGTAAAGGATTTGAGAGGATTTTTAGGTCTTACAGGTTACTATCGTAAGTTTATAAAAGGATACGCAAGCATAGCCAAGCCCCTGACATTATATTTACGAGGAGATAACGGTAAAGTAAACAAAAAACAAAGTAAAAATATTAAGTTAAATCTGAATGATTCAGCATTAGAAGCGATTAGAATTTTAAAAAATTATTTGAAAGAACAAGTCGAACTTTTTCAACCGGATTATAGTAAACCATTCGAGCTTACTACTGATGCATCCAACATAGCTATTGGAGCCGTACTAAGTCAGAATAAGCAACCTATACACTTCTTGTCAAGAACACTGAGTAAGACAGAAGAGAACTATAGCACAAACGAGAAAGAGCTATTAGCGATCATATGGTCCTTACAAAAACTCAGAAACTACATATATGGTATAGCAGACTTAACCATATATACCGATCACCAGAGCCTTATATATTCTGTATCAGAAAAAAATCCCAACACAAAGCTGAAACGTTGGAAGGGAATCATTGAAGACTTTGGAGCAAAATTAGTTTATAAACCAGGAAACCTAAATCTTGTAGCTGACGCATTATCACGTCAACGCATAAATGCTTCTACCATAGAAACGAGTATAAATAATCTCATAGAAAACAATAATAAACAAAAAACTATAAATTCTAGATTTGAACAAATTTTGCAACAATTCGAAGGTCAGAGCCTTAAAGAACATTTAGTAATAGAACAAGTGTACGAACAATTATTATTATTGACCAGAACAATTAATGCAGCAAAAAATAATGAATATTTATCAGAAAGCCTAGACTTAGATGACATTAAAAATATTATTCAACATGAAATAATTCAAGTACCCATAATAAATATACTTGAGTACTCTAAAATATTATTAGCTAGAACTGATGAATTCTTCATCACAATATATAAATATCCAGTTCTAATTAAATCATGTAAATTGTATAAAGTAACACCTTTAAATTCAAAACATGGAAAAATCATTACAGATAAAACAATTGCCTTATGTAACCAAACTTATTTAAGAACAAGAAATTGTCAAAATCATCTAAGTAAAAACATTTGTGAAATTAACTTTGAAGAAGAAAATTGTCTTATTCCACTTTTAAAGAATATAACTTCAAAATGCAACATTAAACAAGAATACGATTACGACTTGGAAATTGAATCCGGTGTTATGTTATTAAGCGGTAAGCATAAGTTAAATAATCAAACAATTAATGGTATAAACTTAGTTACTTATGAAAATACTATAAATCTAGACGATAAAATATACAAAAACATGCATAAGCAAATTAAAGAAGTTATATTAAGAAATCATAATTCAGAATCTTACATCGACCAAATAATTAAAGAAGATACAATGTACAAATTCGATAACATAGATACTTTAAAAAAACTAATTATTCCTTTTGAAGAAAAACCGATATTATCAACTATATACACAATTGTAACACTGATTGTTATTCTAGCATTTACGTACGTAATGATAAAAACTATACAATGTATAACAGATCGTCAAAAACAAAAAAAGATTGACGCATATAACAAAACTTATGAAAGAGAAATGTTAAAAATAGCGTCGAAAAATCGGGACGATTTCGTTTAACAAGGGGGGGAGTTAAGTATCCATAGCAAGACATATTGAGAAAAAAGATAACATTATTTGTATTCAATGATATCTTTAGTCTCTAGTACAGTCTTGCACACAACGCTACAATGATAACATATGTAAAAGAGATAATATCGTTTGTATACAATGTTGGAATATTATCTCTTCTTCATTATCAAGCAAGACGATTGTACGCTTGGGTCTCCTTGTAGATAGATAAGAAAAGTATATAAATACGACTGTATGATGAATTTATCAATAGTCTTATTGTAACTACATAGTAGCCTTAAGCTCCTTTTAGAATTAGTAAAAAGTATTTCAATAATAAAGGACATAGTTCCAAATAAATATTGTTTAATTTTAAAAGTAAGAAACAAGTGTTTTAATTCGTGCTCTCCATGTATAAAGCATTGGGGTAATAAGCCCCAAAGATCAGGCTGTTGTCGCTAGCCATCGCCCTTGCAGCGTGCCTTCGCGTCACCTTAATCAGGAAATTGTCAATTCTATTCAACTGAGCCCCATTGTATAGAACCTCGTTGCGATAATATTTTATGTACTCGGAGTCCGGCGTTCGGTATAACCCAAAGCAGGATCGGAGACACCGCCTCTCAAACAGCCGTATCTTTTCCATGTAGGCTAGTGCCACATTGAACCACACGGGACAACCGTAAGCGATGATCGGCCATATGAGGGCCATGTAGCAAATGACTTTCACCCTTGAGTCAAGTTGACTGCTTTGAAACAATCTCCTTGTCAGAGCATAAGCCCCCCTAGCCCTAGCCAGACGAGCATCTACATTTTTGTTAAAATACAGAAACTTGTCAAGCCAGATGCCAAGGTATTTGACTTCACTTCTCAACGCCAACGGTTGTCCATGCTGTCCAATGATACACAATTTTTTGAAGTTTTTTCTGGTATCCCTAGAAGCAATATGCAATGGGGTCCTGAACAGAATCGTTTCGGTTTTTTGGAAATTGATCGGGGAGTTCACCGTCCCCTGTTGTAAATCGTTTTTAATTTCAAAGGCCTTACTCGAAGTTACATTGCCACATTTGACAACGAACTTCTTTCCCATAAGCATTTCATAAATCATATATAGCATGGGTTTCGCATGCCCATTCTGGTCAGCTTGTAGAAAAGCCCCTCTAACCATACGGTGTCGAAGGCCTTCTCAAAGTCAACCAGACAGGCCCCTATGCATTGTCCTTTGGATTTATTCCATTGGATGTCGGACACTAGTTTCAACGCGGCATGAATGGTATCATGCCTCGCTCGAAAACCAAACTGATTATCCGGAATAATTTTGTTTTCCTCAACCCACTTAAGCAGAGCTCCATTGACTGTCTTCTCGAATACCTTGCTTACATTCGGCAGAAAGCTTATTAACCGAAGATTTGCAGGGTTTGTTTTGTCCTTTTCCTTTTTGGGGATAGGATGTACCACCGCCGTTTTCCAGTGCACCGGATAATGTGCATTATTCAGTGCATTGTTAAACAGGGTGGTCAAGATATCGACTAGTGTCAAACCTACCCTCTCTATTCATTTGTGCATGCGACGTTTCACTTTTTGGCGCAAAGAATGGGAAGTCCTGTTGGACGACCTCTTTAAAAGTTTTTCATTACAGTTTTATACTCTTGGATGTTGATCAGACTATCGTAAGAGTTGTTGTCACTTTCGAGTTTGAAACCAGGATGATCAGGGTCCTATATAGGATCTCCTTAGTAGTTCGAGTGGGGGCTTTGCTACCGATTCGCCTTCTTATCCTGAAAAAAAACAGCGGTTACCAAGAGCAATTCCTCTTTTAATTTCTGACGAGATAATATCAGACTTAATAACGGATAACAGAATTTGCCAAATTGTCAAAATCTGTTCGGTTTCTGACTTTCCTGGGCTAAAACCACACTGATAAGAGCAGACCAGGTTATTGGTAACCGGTTTCAGGCGTTCACATTATACGACAGATAGGATCTTGTAGGCGATTTTGAGGAGACTTATGCCTCTGTGTTTGGCGCAGTTCAGAGGATCCCCTTTTTTATGGGTCAGGCAAACGATGCAGATGTTCCATTCTTCAAACATACTTCCTGCCGACCAGATTTGGTTTATGAGTTGGTGGATGTTACTTACCAAATCATCTCCGCCGGCTTTATTAAGATCAGCGGGAAGGCCGTCATTTCCGGCAGCTTAACTAAGCTTGAGTTAAGATATTGCAATCTTCACTTCATTCAAGTCTGGTGGTTGGCAGTTTTCACCGTCGTCGCCAATGTCGGATGGTTCGTTCTGTATGACAGCGGAATTAAGTTCGTCATCGCCGTTTTACAGTCTGCAAAGTGGTTCTTCCATATCCTCAGCATCGATCGTGTCTCAACTACGATATTTCCTTGTTCATCTCGACAGGATTCTGTTCGAACATTGTATCCTTGGCTTTGACGTTTTACACTTTGGTAAAACTAACGAACATCGTTCCTGGAGTGGCACCTCTCTATGTCCTCGATCGCGCGCCTTTCTTGCTCTTTTTACTTTTTTCTCTGCCTAGCCTATAGAGCTCAACGGCCGCTCTCGCCTTCACCTGCAGCTTAGCCTTGTAGGCCTCGTTCGTGACAGCGAGCACGGCATTCCTCATCAATTCATGGGTTTCAAACTGGTGGGCGCGAGAAACCTAGCAGAACAGTAGCGGCTGATCTAATAGCTTATTGGCATCATCTCCATTCGTTGCTGGTGGTATGGTGTTAATCATGAGGTTAAGGGATACGCGTTGCGCGAAGGTCATGGCGGTCTGTTGCGATTGCAGTCTTCCGACATTGAATTTTTTTTCACAACACTATTAGATTGCTGTGGTGTAGTTACCGTGCTTACATTGGCTTCAATAAGGTAGTGTCCGAGTCGATGTTAGCTCCTCGGAATGTTCGGACAACCAAAATAGTGGATGCGTGCATCTTGTCTATCGCAATGTGATCAATTTGGTTGACCCTTGGGGATATCGAGGTGAAGAAACCGTGTACTGGCTAAAGTGGCATTTCGTTCCGTAGCGAAGTCAATTAGCCTTAGGTCGTTAGCAGACGTGTTGTCGTGTAGGATATGTGTTCCGACAATACGGATGTCTTCTCTTCCTATATTTGCGTTTGAATATCCCAGCACGACCTTAGCATCGTACTTCGGTAGTCTCTCAAAGGTTTGGTCGATGAGCTCGTAAAAGCAATCCTTAGCTACATAATCTTTTTTCTCCGTTGACTTTTTTTCCCTTATGGAATCAAAGATGATCTGTGGTTCCACCTTCGAGATTAATAGTGGACTAGACCCACTTCGCTCCGCGACGATGGCCTTTGCCAAGTTTTCCTCGTTGAACAGGTTGAAACCGGGTTTATCAGATCACTTTTGCGTTATGTCATTCTGAATATACAAATGTTTGAGCAGAACATTGTTTTCCAAGACGCGATTCAGGCGAATCCTTTCATTCACCTCATGAAACTTTTTGGCGCAACAGGCTCGTTAGTACCCAAGGCCGAGCTTTATCACAGCCATTCATGTGTGCGTGTGTACTTCTTGCACGATGGTGGGACCATCTTTTTTATGCCGACTCCGAACAGCGAATTTGAGATAAGCTTTTCTTGACAATTGATACTAATCGGGTGATTTGTCAGATCATCACGAGAGGGGGGCAGTGAAAAATCATTTAGGTTTTGTTACGCCTGGGAATTGAACACAGACGTACTGCGCGGTAGTTTATCGCACTTATCAGCACGCCAGTGATCCCATCCATTCACCTTATTATTTACTTACTTACTTATGTGGAGCTACAGTACAAAATAAACCTGGGCCTCAACCAACATACCTCTCTAATTAGCCCGGTCCTTAGCTAACTGCCTCCAGTTGCGCACTCCAAGTTGGTTGAGGTCGGTTTCTACATGTACGCGCCACTTAAGGCGAGGACTTCCTACTGCGTCCGACGTCTGGGTGGGGATCGAAGACTCTGTGAGCCGGGGTATTGGTGCCCTTTCGTCGTCTGGGATGATCAGGATCTTATATAGGATCTCCTTAGTAGTCCGAATGAATGATATTTTCTACTAAATATGTTGAAATTCTGTGTAAACATACTCGGGTAACTGGAATTTACGGCCCGAATTCTGTTATTCAAAACAAATCGCTGTCGGTTTGAGGTCTCAAATGCAGTCCCGTCTTTACAGGTATACAGTTCATTCAAAAGAATGAAAAATAATCAGCTAAAGCTTATCCTTCCATTAAAGACATTCTTACCTGTCGAAATCCATTAAAAATCCACCCAATTCCAAGTCTATCCCCAGATTCATTTCAGTGACTTTCACCAAAACGTGTAATTAAATCCAAAAAAAAACTTTCAAAATCTTAAAATAAATACCATGTTATCTGTAACCTGCCCAATTTCATATCATTAACCCCCTTCGAAGCCATTAAGGTCACACCCCTCCCCCGATAACACTTAACCAACACCGATTACACGAAGAAGAACAAATCGTTAATAGCTTTTTAAAAAGCCATCCAAACACATCTCCGAACCATTGAAAAACATATCTGATTCCAAAAATCAACTCATTAGACCTTTTTGTGTACAGATCCCGAATTCTAATTACCATTTCCGAGAAGAATAAAACATTCGAAAAAATATTTAATCCGATTTTTCATGTACACGGATCAAACACAAAGCCAAAGCTACCAAAGGCGGCTTAGCCAGCACAACACCAATTGATCTCTGTGCGTATACCACACACCCCCCTACCGACGAACAAATTAAATGCAAATAAAAACCAAAAGTATCTCGGATTCGAATAATCTCGAGATGTAATAAAAACGAAATAAATATACGACACCCCACGCATCCCCCCCCTTTGCAACAGAAAATTAGATCACAACCCTTCGGTTACAGCCGTCGTCTGTACCGACCGACAGACCGACCGACCAACCCCCGAGCAATAGGTGTAATTACGCAAAATAAATTCGGTGTAGGTAATCCCGTTTTGATCCTAAACTTTAGAAAACTTCACACAGAGTGAGAAACGGCGAGCAGATACGAATACGATTACGAATACGGTTACATGTAAATGCGAATGGTCCTAATTACGATCCGGTACCAACACGCAGGGCCCAACACAATAACAGATATCTACCCCTCTGCATTTTAATTTACATTTCGACTTGATACTCTTCGGCCTTGGTGGGGGTTGGGGGTTGTGCTGCAGAAATTTATTAACTCGAACACAAGCTGAAGTAAACATTAACGCAAAGAATCCTTGTGTATCCTTTTTTTTTGTAAACCACCAAAAAAACAAAAATACAAACACTCTCATTGTAAAGTTGGGTTAATTTTTTTTTTACACTCTACCGCTTTAGTCGACAAAAGAAGAAACAAAAAAGGATAAAGGACACAGAAACACTTTGTAAAGAATTTATACGCGCTCATAACATCCTAACGCAGAAAAAACAAGGGTACGAGTGGTTTTTTGGGGGATCCAACCAAGTCTTGATCTCGTTTAAACACTCTGCTTAGCTTCGCTAAGCCTGAAACGCACTTTCACCAACCGCACACGGGTCGATTTGAAAGCCGACCCATTCCGGGAGGAAATTGGGGTCTGACTGCCGTCGGCGTGCTAACAAATTTCCAGCAAGGAATTTGAAAAAAAAAGCAATTAGAATATATTTAAAGTAAACGAACCGAAATGGAAAGGATTTCAAGAAATTCTAAGGATAACCGTCGCTTTTTTTAGCGTTTCCCTGTTTTGATACGCCGAAACCGCAAAAAGGATTTTTTTCGTCGTTTCTCGGGTATAATGGGGGACTTTGTGAAAAAAGGAACTTGAATCATCGATGAGGGGAAAAGGATTGCAATTGAAGACAAATAGTTATTCAAAGGATACTTAAAGTTAATTGAGGGCTTTAGAGCCTTTACAGTGGTCACTATCAATTGTTTTACCTTCAATCGGTGGGGTTTTAGGGTGGGTCTTTGAAGGCGGTCATTTGAAAGGGACTTACATTATTACCATCCCGTTTCGTATGGCTTTTGGTGGGCTTTTATGTTATCTACGTTGAGGGTTGTAGTATTTTTTCGGGACCGAATGGGGAATCATTTAATTGCGTGTAATTATAGAGAAAGGTAGAGTCGATTATTATACGGCCTTTATGCGTGTAAATGTTCGTCTAATCTATACGTAGTTTGGGATGAACCTTGGAAGCAGTCGACTGGTTAATGTTATTAAATCGAATTAACTATAATGGTCTTGAATGCCTTCAGATAGAGCTTGCGGATGGTTGAGGGTAGAGAAACACATGAACCATACAAGAGATCAAAAACAGCTGGAGCTGGTCAAAATTTTTGACATTTGGTTTTGACTTACAATGAATCGTATTAGCGGTCTCACTCAGACTTACGGGGGAAGTAGTAGAAAACCTTTGAAGGAAATGATATCTAAGGAACGCCAAATGCCGTAATAGGTCAGCTCCACCGATAAGATGAGTATCAGTGGAGCTGACCTATTATATTTCAAGTAAAATGGCTTCTTTAAGTGTTAATTCGTTACCAACCACCCAAAAATGTTGTCTTGTTATAATAACACTTCTTGCTGACAGAGATGGCCAAGGATTTATAATTCAAATGCAATTCAGTTTGGAAAGCCTACGAATACAATAAAACTATGAAGATGGAAGAGGACAACACGCACCTGGACAATTAAGTTCTACAAGAAATTCATACATGTCCAAGCTGAAATCTGAGACATGTCACCGAGGGCAGAGGAATTGCCGATATTTCCAGGCTGCAATTCTAAAACCCGATAAAAAATGGACGAAAATAAATGTGGTGTTCATCCTAAAAGCAGGAAAAAATGAATAAAATATTTATTTCCGTCCATGTTTTACAGGCTTTTGGAAATGCAACTTGGAAACACCGGCTATATAAACCCAAACGAGATCCATCTAATCAGTCATTTCCCTCTTTTTTTAAAGACTTTGGAACGATTAATTGATCAACCACTCCGTAATCACATTGCGATAGACAAAAGACACGCATCCAGTATTTTGGATGTCCGAACATTCCGAGGAGCTAACATCGTCTAGGACCACTACCTTGTTGCAGCCAAGGTAAGAATTCGGATATCCACCACGCCATAACGATCCAGAAATACTTTGAATAAAATTAACATCGAAAGACTGCAATAGCAAAAGACCGCCCTGACCTTCGCGCAACGCGTATCCCTTAACCTCTCGATTAACAGCATACCACCAGCATCGAATGTCGAAGAACAATGGCAACGATGCCAACAAACCATTAGATCAGCCGCAACTGATGTGCTAGGTTTCTCGCGCCCACTAGAAACAAACCCCCTTTGAAGAGGAATGCGGACATATGCTCGCAGCCAAGAATGAGGCCTACAAGGCTAAGCTGCAGGTGAAGACGAGAGCGTCCATTGAGCTCAATAGGCAGAGAAGAAGGAAAGAACACCGGCTTTTCAGAAAGAAGAGCATGAAAAGCTCGCGATCGAGGATATAGAGAGGTGCCACTCTAGAGACGATGTTCGCAAGTTTTACCAAAGTGTAAAACGTCAAAGCTAAGGATACCAGGCGCCCATCAGCAAGAAACCCCTGGTTTACTGAGGAATGCTATCAGATGCTCGCAGGAAAGATCGAGACCTACAAGGATATGCTGCAGGCGAAGATTATCGTCTTCGAGAGCTATTGTACTCTATAAGCAGAGAAAAAGGGAAGAACACCGACTTTTCAGAAAGAAGAAAAAAGAGCAAGAAGAGCGCGCGATTAAGGATATAGAGCAGGTTAAGGATATTCCAGGTTCGCAAATTTTACCAAAATGTTAAACACCAAAACCCAGGGATATAAGGCTCGCAGCCTAATAAGGCTGCCAAAAATGACGGCCATCCCGCTGATATTTATAAAGCCGGCGGAGTTGACTTGGTAATTAACATCCAACAACTCATAAGCCAAATCTGGTCGGAACAAAGTATACCTGAAGAATGGAACCTCAGCATCGTTTGTCCGATCCACAAAAACAGAGGAACTCTAAGCTGCCCCAACTACACAGCCATAAGTCTCCTCAACATCTCCTGCGAGATCCTATCTGCCGTAACAAGTGAAGGCGTGAAACCGTCTAAAAATCACCTGATCGGCCCTAATCAGCTTGGTTTTAGGCCAGGAAAGTTCACAACCAATCAAATCTTCACACTTCGGCAGATCCTGGAAAAAATCCAAGAAGTCCAAATCGGTACTCACCACCTATTCATCGATTTCAAAGCCGCATACGACAGTATTTATAGAGACGAACTATAGAAAGCCGTGTCTAGTTTTGGTATACCGCCCAAACTCGTCCGTTTGTGTAGGATGGCGATGGACGTCGGAAACCACATCACCGAAATATTCGATGCCAAAAGAGGATTTATGCAAGACGATGCCCTGTCATGTGACTTCTTTAACTAAATTCTTGAGAGGATTGTGCAATACTTACGAGCTAACACCAGAGGCCCAATTTGCCAAAAATCGGTGCAATTACTAGCATACGCCGACGATATTGACATCGTTGGTAGGACTCAACATGACGGAAGCGGAAAGATTGGCTTAGCAGTGAGCAGTTTACCAAATGAGGGCAAGATTAAGCAGTCAACACGAAAGGACACACAACATCGACGAATTGGACAGAACGTCACCTTTGACAGATATAACTTTGAGGTAGTACGGGACTTTACCTATCTCGGCTCCGCTATTAACTCTGACAACAACATCTCGTCAGAAATTTAACGAAAATTACTCTTGCTAACCGCTGTTTCTTAGGGCTAAGAAAGCAATTCAGTAGTAAAGTCCCCAATCGAACTACTAAGGAGATCTTGTATAAGACCCTGATCATCCCATGGACCGTCCCAAAAGCGGACGAAGAAATCCTTGTTCGATTTGAGAGGAAAATTCTTCAAAAAATCGTCGGTCCCGTTGCGTTGAAGGGGTATGGAGACGAAGATTCAACAATGCACTATACGAGCTGTACAGCGACATGCCCCTGGTCAAAAAACTCCGCATTGGACGTTTAAGATGGCTAGGACATGTAGAACGAATGGACACCAATATTCCGGCTCGCAGAGTCTTGAGTTCCCAGGCAGACGTCGGACGCAGTAGAGGAAGACCTCGCCTCAAGTGGCGCGCACAAGTGGAAACTCATCTCAACCAACTTGGAGTGCGCAACTGTATGCAGTTAGCTAAGGACCGGGCTAATCGGAGAGGCATGTTGGTTAAGGCCCAGGTTAATTCGGGACTATAGCGCTACTTAAGTAAGTAAGTACAAAACCGAATATGATCTTAAACTCTTAACATGCATAGTGCAAGAGGGACTCGGTTAAGGCAGCGATTAACGCACTTGTACGCATCATAAAAGACTCACTAAGAGCATAATCATAGCAGAATCAATTACTAATGCACTTTCAATAAACAGCTACTTTCGTGGAGTTCTTGTAACACAAGTTTTGGCGTCTCATCCTTACGAAGATGCGTAAGCTGTGGCACTCCATAGGGGTCCTGTCTTCTCTTCTCTTGAACCTAATCTTCAATGAGCTACATGTTAATTAAAAAAGGGAAGTCCGCAATGTTATCGCCTACGCAGATGACTTTTTATAGCTTTATAAAAGAAGTTCCTTAATACCCTCAAAGATGTAATACAAAATGACCTACCTATCTGGTCTATCCTTAAAGGGGTCGCCAGATGTGAACTTTGCGCCAACGCTTTAAAAACCGAAATTGTAATTAGCAGGAAAATCAAGTCTCATACATTAACCCTAAAACCATAATGGCGTTAGCCTTAAGCTCACAGAATCAGCCAAGTACCTGCGTCTGGTTAGTAAACTGAACTGAAAAACTTATAGTCAAGAACGCGTGATAGAAGCCCCTGTAGCCCTATATACATGTAAAAACCAATTGGGAAGAAATGGGGTGGAATGGCTGCATCACATGTCACTAATTTGCCTTACGGTTCCATCATTAGGCCCATACTCTTGGATGGTGTGTTAGTCTGGTAAATGCCTCTGGAAACAGCCTCCATAAGCAATCTTCTAGGGAAAGTTGAAGATTTGCTTACATTTAGAGCGCACTCTTGCAGAGAGGCTTGCATAGAACTTCGTAAACTTGTTTTATATGACAGATCTTCAAGGATAATATCCTCTCTTACCTAGGCGAGCATATTCTTATGTTTTTCTAAAGTTAACTGCGTAAGCTACCCTCGTTCATGAAAACAGGCCTCTGTTTAATGCTTTGGGATATACAAAGAAAGAAATTAGATCCTCTAAGGCTTCTTAACAACAACTACAGCTTCCAAACATTTAGTTTAGGTACAGGTGGGAACATCTATCTTATAAATTACACATCTCACTCAGCATCGAAATGATGTATAAAGAGGATTTTCTTACAGCAAAAACAATTCTGCGATCCAGTTGAGCCTGTAATCATGGGAAATTTTAAAAGCATACTACAACCTTTACCGCACTCATTTCCCTGCAAAACCTTACTGTCCACCCATACACCTAAATCCCACGCCATCATCGTTATCATCACCCTTATAACATCCACCACCATCCTCGATACCATCATTTGTCGTCATCCTGCTATGCAACGCTCGTCATTATCATCTCCCAAGTTGTTGGCATAAACCGACCACCACTCCAGAAAGCAAAAAGATATTTTTCTTCCTTCCGGATAAGGGACAAACTAAAGGATAGCAAAAAAACAAAAACAAAAAAAACCTAGGAAACATAATCATCAGGACTAAGTATCTTCTTAATGGGGTACGTCCGTTGGAGAATGTTTGAATAATATTTCACTGCTATTGGTGTTATGCTCCGCAACACTAGCTACACACCACCAATACACTCACTTCTCCTGTCATCAAATGTCATTACGGCAACGAAAACACCAAAAGCATAGATAGTCCCAAGGACTATAACACTCTCCATCCAAGAGCACCCAAAAATAAAACAAAGAAAAATAAAAAGGACACTCCAAAACGGTGTACTTATACAGAAGAGAACATCCACACAGACTGACAAAAAAAAAGAGAAAGAAGATTAAAACACCCAAAGTGTCGAAATCCTTCAACATCCCATCGATGTGCTGCTTGTATATCCTCCCAAATTGGGGAGACCAAAGCGTTATTCCCTGGCCCAAAGCATGAGAGGATTGAGAAATTTAAGCTTCTTGCTTCATTAAGGGTTAAGGGAGGCCAACTAAGTGAATGGATCCTTGAAACTATAATTGGACAAGAATAGTCTTGGTCTCGGTCCAATGTTGACAATTTCACCCCGCCCTCAGTCATGCGAATGCTGGTGGTGATGCCGCTGCAGCGCCACAGGGTAAATTTAGGACGAAAAGTGAAGTAAGGCAAACCGCTTTTTATACCACGATTAGTCCTTAATTAACATAAAAATGTAATTATTATGGAAATTTTTCTCAAAGTCGAGATCTCTTGGACTGGTCTCCCTCTCTCTCTCGGTGACCGACCGTTGAAAGTCATATCGTCAACGTTCCTCAAAGTGACACTGACTCTGTCTCTCTCCAAGTGTGAGTCCACCCTTAAGGCGGACTAAGGCAAATGGTGTTTTTATCTTTTCAAAAAAAAAAACAAAAAACTCGTCCTGTGTGTACTTTTTGACGCTGATGGAAGTTTCTTAATTATTGTGAACTTTTCATCTCCTGTCGACGGGTTTTTATTTTCGTCAGTTTTTTGTTTGTATCTGGGTGTATGTGTGTTGCAATTCATGAAGCTAAATATTTAAATTAGCCTGATGGATAGTGTTATAGTGTTAGCGTGACATCCACTCTTACGCGTAAAAAAGCATGTGATATGTGCTATTCAGATGATGGATGTGCGTGAGTCTACCTTATATCCTTAAATGGGAACAATGTTCTCACTTTCAAAGGTGGCAGACTAATGTACGCACACTTCCTGAAGTTGATTGGCATCCGAATTGCTCTCGACCTAATGACATCGTTTCGTAGTTTGCAAGCATGCACTGCTAAATAGGGGCACTGACAGGCGACAGCCTAGTAGGTATCCTTTTTTGCATTCAAAGTTTGTTTTGGAACTATCTACGAGGACATCGTGTTGTTTTGATGTCTTGCTTTTATGTGCAAACATTAGACCGTATAGCTTTAGAGAGCAAGTTGTGTCAATTTTGAATGGAGTTTACCTGGACATTTAAGAA
This sequence comes from Rhingia rostrata, assembly GCA_949824845.1. Lineage (NCBI taxonomy): Eukaryota > Metazoa > Arthropoda > Insecta > Diptera > Syrphidae > Rhingia > Rhingia rostrata. Next base: position 24,531,162 of record OX463755.1, on the reverse strand, counting down.
GCGATTTCTTTGTTAAGGCAGGATATTCACAAACAGATGTCGAATTTGTCGGGGTAAGGCGCTTCAAACCGTAAGCGGGTATACATAACGTTTTGATAATAAGCCTAACCGGCCCTGGATTGGGTGAGGATATTACACACATGCTGTGTCACTGTCCTGAGATAAACAACAGCCGAAGAAGAATTCTTGGCTGTCGCTACTAAAGAGATTTTTTTGGATATGGCAAACACCATACGGTCCGGATTATCCGTTATGAAAAGAATGGAGATGGAGTGCTTGGAGCACACGCACAACACCATAACGCCATTTAAACGATACCCAATGAAACTCACCATTTATTATCTTCAGGAACGAGTATCGCTAAGGGTCTACGCAGGTCTATCCGAGTTTGAGATTGAATATCACTACTTTTTCAGAAAAATCTTCCAGAGAAACCAACTTTCGGCAAAAAATATGCACGCTCCAAATATGACATTACCGCTAGCTCAGACCAGAGTTTTTTTTTATTTTATAAACATTCATGTGTATGTTTCGGAGCAGATCTCCAAGCTTAGTTACTTACTTAAGTGGCGCTACAGTCCGAAATGAACCTGAGCCTCAACCAACATGCCTCTGAAATTCGCCAGATCCTAAGCTAACTGCCTCCGGTTGCTCACTTCAAGTTGGTTGAAGTCCAATTCTACTCGTGCGCTCCACTTGCGGCGAGGGGTTTCTCTGCTGTGTCCGACAACTGGCTGATTATCTAAAACTCTGTGAGCCGGAGTATTGGTATCCGTTCGCTCTACATGTCCTTGCTATCTTAATCGTTCTATGCGGAGTTTTTTTTTTACTAGGGCTATTTCACTGTACATCCTGATTACTTCATGGTTTATTCATCGTCTCTATAGCCCGTCATTACAAACGGTATCGAATATTTTTCAAAGAAGTTTCTCTCAGCACGACTAAAACCTCTTCTTCCACTTTTGCCTCAGCACCATATAGCACGACTCGGATTATCAGGATCTTCTATAGAATTTCAATAGAAGTTCGCGTTAGGGGTCTACTAACGAATTGCATTCTTAGAACGAAAAAATACCGGTTGGCAAGAGAAAGCCTTCTTGTTGTTGTCAGAGTTAACAGCGGACCCGAGGTACACAAAGTCCCGTAAGACCTCAAAGTTATTTATAATGAGATTCTGTCAAATTCGTTGATGTTGTGTGTCATATGGTGTTGATATGCTTCGCCTTTCCCCTTATTTACATCTTTACCCATTTGTGACGCTTCATTGTCTATACTAGCAAACGCCAAAATTATGTCTGAGATCGTCGGCGTATGCTAGCAGTAGCACCGATATGTGGAATATTGTTATGGGCTCGAGAGTTTTTAAAAAATCGTTTCGTTCGCTAATAATTTTTTTGGTATTGGATGTTTCGGTGAGGTCGATTTTGACCCTGATGGAGTAGGACAGTTCTCCATCGCAATTCTGCACAGAAGCACAAGTTTGGGCGGTATACCAAAACTAGACAGGGCTCTGCATAGGTTGTCTCTATAAATGCTGTTATATGAATCTTTGAAATCGATGAATAGGTGGAGGGATTCCATTTGAAATTCTTTGCCGATTTTGACCCTGATGGAGTTGGACAGTTCTCCATCAGAATTCTGCACAAAAGCACGAGTTTGGGCGGTATACCAAAACTTAACATGGCCTTGTACAGCTCGTATCTATCAATGCTGTCATATGCATCTTTGAAATCGATGAATAGGTGGTAAGTATTAAATTGAACTTCTTGGGTTTTTTCAGGACCAGCCAAAGGTAGTGTGAAAATTGGAACATGTATGGACTTTCCTTATCTAAAACGACACTGATAAGGGTCAATCAGGTTGTTGGTACCGGTTTCAGAAGTTCACATACATATTTGTCGCAACATCATCATTAATGCCCAGGACCGAGCATTCTCGCAACCATTTTTGTGTGCGTGTGTACTTCTTTCATGGGACCTCCTGTTTTATGTCGATTCCGAACGGCTAAGCTGAGATCGGCTTTTCTTGACAATTGATACTACTCGGATGATTTGTCAGTTCACCACGTGAAGAGGACCAGTGGAAAAATATTTAGGTGTTGCTACGGCGGGAAATCAAAGTTCAGATCTCCTGCTCGGCAGGTCATCGCAGTAACCATCGAGCTACTGGGCTTGACTCTAAAACAGCGACTGGACATAATCCAACTATTTTACTTGAAAAACGCACAAACGAACTTGTACCCATAATTTGGAGATAATTTTATATATCAGGTACTTGAAAACTGCTCCAATCCAACCGAAGAAAAGGAAGAAAAGGAAGAAAATTCATCCCTAAATTCTACAGACCTAGTGCTTTACTATCCATGCTTTCAAAGGCAATGGAAAAAACAATTAACACAGAGACTGTCAATTACACTATGGGTCCCAATAGAAACGATCAACTAAAGACCTGCTAAGATATGTAACCCATCTGTGGTCCTCTACTATTGAAAAGCATAGACAATCTTCCTTACTTACTTAGTTAAGTGGCGCTACAGTCCGAAACGAATCTGGGCTTCAACCAATATCCCTCTCCAATTAGCCTAGTTCTTAGCTAACTACCTCCAGTTGCGCACTCCAAGTTGGTTGAGGTCGGTTTATACTTGTGTGCGCCACTTAAGGCGAGACGTCTTTCTCTACCTCGTCCTATGTCTGGCAGGGAATCGAAGACTCTGTGAGCCTGACTATTCATGTCCATTCGTTCTACATGTCGTAGCCATCTAAGACGTCCAAAGCGGAGTTTTTTTTTTATAACAGGGGCATGTTGCTTCACATCTCGAATAGTTCTTGGATGAATCTTCGTCTCCATAGCCCGCCAACGAAAACGAGACCGAACATTTTTCGATGAATTTTCCTCTCGAATTGACCAAGGATTTCTTTATCCGCTTTTGATAGAGCAGTGCTGAGATGATCAGGGTCTTGTATATGGCCACCATAGTAGTTCGAATGAATTGCGCTCTTATCCCGAAGGAAAAGCAAGAGTAATTTTTCGTTTAATATCTGACTAGGTGTTGTTATATCTGTCAATGGCGACATTCTGTCAAATTCGTCGATGTTGTGTGTCCTTTCGTTTTGACAGCATATACATAGTCTTGCCCTCATTTACTGCAAAACCAATTTTTGCCGCTTACTTCTCATACTAGCAAACGTGCTTATGATATCGTCGGTGTATGCTAGTAGTTGCACAAATTTTTGGAAAATTGTGCATCTGATGTTGGTTCGGGAGCTTCGCACAATCCTCTCAAGAATCAAATTGAAGAAGTCGCATGACAGCGCATCACCTTGCCTTAATCCTTTGTTGGTATCGAATGTGATGGTGAAGTTGTTTCCGACCCTTATTGAGCAGCGAGGATACTCCATCGTCATCCTACACAAACGGACGAGTTTTGGCGGTATACCAAAATAAGACATGACTGTGTATAGTTCGTCTCTATAAATGCTGTCGTATGCAGCTTTGCAATCGATGAATAGGTTGTGGGTAACGCTTTGGACTTCTTGGGGTTTCCCCAGGATCTGCCGAAGTGTGCAAATTTGATCATTTGCAGAGTTTCTTACCTAAAAAAACACTGGTAAGGGCCGACCAGGTTGTTGACAAAGTTTTCAGGTGTTCACATATTATGGCAGATAGGATATGCGATGTTGAGAAGACTTATGCCCCTGTTTTTGGCGCATCTTAGATGATCTCCTTTTTTTGGATCGGACAATGGACTACATTCTTCAGGAATACTTTCGACAATATTTGGCTTATGAGTTGGTGGGTGTTTCTTACCAAGTCATCTCTGTCGGCTTTATAATGCTCGGCGGGAAGGCCATCATTTCCGGCAGTTTTGTAAAGGTTGAGTTTAGATATTGCTATCCTCACTTCACTCCGGTCGGGTTGTTGGAAGTTACCGCTGTTCTAGTCCATATTGAATGTTTCGTTCTGACTGACAGTGAAATGTTGTTCATCATCGCCGTTTAACAGTCTGCAGAAGTAGTTCTTCCATATCTTCAGCATCGACTGTGTCTCAACTACGATATTTGCTTGTTCATCTCGACAGGTTTCTGTTCGAGCCTCAAATCCTTGGCTTTGACATTATATACTCTTCGGTAGAACTTGCGAACATCGTCCCTGGAGTGGCACCGCTCTGTATGCTCGATCGCGCGCTTCTCTTACTCTTTTTCTATCTTTCTGAAAACACCGTTGTTATTTCTTTCTTCTTTGCCTATAGAGCTCAATGGCAGCTCTCGTCTTCACCTGCAGCTTAGCCTTGTAGACCTCGTTCTTTGCTGCTAGCATTCCTCATCAAACCAGGGTTTTCTTGCTGGTGGGCGCGAGAAACCTAACACATTTGTAGCGGCTGGTCCAATGGAGTGTTGGCATCGTTGCCATTGTTCTTCGACATTCGATTCTAGTTGTATGGTGCTAATCGAGAGGTTAAAGGATACGCGTTGCGCGAAGGTCTTGGCGGTCTCTTGCGATTGTAGTCTTTCGACATCGATTTTTTTCACAGTATTTCTGGATTGTTGTGACGTAAGGGATATCCGCGTTCTTACCTTAGCTGCGACAAGATAGTGGTCCGAGTCGATGTAAGCTCCTCGGAATGTTCGGACATCCAAAATACTGGATGCATGCCTGTTGTCTATCGCAATGTGACCGATTTGGTTAACCGTTTGTTGATCTGGAGACCGCCATGTCCTTTTATGGATATTGAGGTGAGGAAACCATGTGCTGGCTATAGTGGCATTTCGTTCCGTAACAAAGTCAATTAGCCAAGTCCGTTTCCATACGTGCTGTCGTGTTGGCTATAAGTCTTATATTGAAGAATTTGGCCTTGAAAAATCTTTAAACTAGCACGGAAATCATATATTTTTCCCTTTCTTACACAAAGCAATACAATTGTTACAATGCGTTCGCTAATGTCTTGGAAACATAAGACTTCTTTCATAAGATTGGACTTATAATAAATTCGCATCCGATTAGTCTCTGTTTTTGCTCACTATAACACGGTCCGTAGTTGATGTCACAGTTTTTCATCCACTTTTTGCCCGCATCGTATTTCCTGGAAGTCAGTAATGTGTGCTTTGTAGCAGCTCTGGTTATGCTAGTTGGTCGCCTGCACCTCTCCTGTTTAATCATCTCATATTCCACGTGCAGATTCGAACGTCGTTGTCCTTTTTTTCGTTTAGTATGGTCGTCAGCTATAAAATCAGTCCTTTGGAAGGCTGAATGGTTTTCTTTTTGTGGATAGTTAGCCCTAAGTACAACTACCAAACTGGAGGGCCGGTATTGGGTACCCCTAGGACACGAGGCCATCGGTATCTAGTACGGGATTGAGCGTTGCCGTTGGCTATTCGGCTCCTTCGCCACAATCTCCGTTTAATGAGCCTGACTTACCCTTAAGATTCCTAATGGACTGTTGCCCGAATGTGTCGAAGCAGCTCATATAGGTTATTCACATTGTCCATTCAAATTGGGATTTTAGAGTTTATACGCCAGCGTTGATTCCATCCTTGGAGAATTTCCGCTACCGCCTGGAACTGGAATATGTGCATTAGTTTGAGTACACGACTTCCCTCCATAAAAAGCTGCAGACTATGACGGCGCTTACTTGACCGTTATAATGTTAACAAAAACAAATGAAACAAAACTCGAAGGTCCAAAATAAAAATCGGAAAAAAAGGAGTTATGTCCTTACAATTCAAAAATATTCGGCTTTCAATGTGACGGTCGTATATGCATTATTGATCATCAAGGTGCGTTGAACCATTCACAGCATCAATGGCAAAAGATGGAGGCCGCGGACAAGTAAATAAACTTGTTTAAGGGTAATTTGTCAGTTCTTGCGTTGTTTACCTTTTGACACTACAATTCAATCGTCCTTCCAGGAATATATCAAATAAACATCTGGTGAGTGGTTTTGGGCAACCCTTCTCGTCCAAAACTTGCATTCGAAAGTTACTCGATCTCACTGCATACTTTCGTCCTTTTCATCATATCGACTGCCACCCTTATCATGCCTCTTCGTCCCATCCACCCCCACGAAACAGGGTTCTATAATAATTGGGTGCTTTATAAGCAACCACAACTGTGTTCTAGGAACCCGAGTAATCATTTTTGTTTTTCATTGACTTTTCAGTCCTTAGACGGAGTTGAAATTTTTTATTAATTTTTGCAGATGAGTCCTTTAATATAAATCCCTGGCAATTGAGTTGCGTGGGACCATACAACTGGACGCACAACAAACACACTGTTGGTGGAGGAGCAGAACTGAGACGTAAAATAAATGAAAACGACTCAACCTGATTCCTATCTCGGTTTCTTTTCATCTCCCATCGCCCAAAAGGGAAGAACACAATTTTTAAGGAAACATTTGTAGTCACTGGTCGTCCTTTATTGTCTGTGTATCTGTATACGTTTGTGCGGTGCGGGTTTGTTTGCCGACAACGATTATAATGGACTAAGTCCTTAGTCCATGTTATTGCTTCTTGATGATGTCTTAAAATGGTCCTACACCACCGTCACACCAATCTTCATCTGGCTGAATATCTCAACATCTTCCTGCGGGGGGTTTGTGTTTTGCAAATTTTATTATCGAAAGGAAGGGTTGCCAGGCGGTTTTGTTTTTGTTTATCTTCGGACAATGGGTGTGCCAGGGCCAATTGAATTAATTTTTGTTTGAATAAATTACTCGGGAATGCAGTAATTTTCTGACTGAAATGCAAATTATATTACTCGGTCCGAAAGAGTTGAGATTTATCCGAGCGCCGAGGGTGTTATCTTTGTTGCTGCAGTGGCAGTAGCAATGGCGGTAGCTGTGCTCGCTGTAGGTAATGTGAATGGTAGGACGATACTGCCATTTTATGGAGTCGACTATTTCAGATTTAATATTCCTTTGATTTTTACCCGAGGGTGGTAGTTGGAAATTATTATTAGTACAGGAGCAGGTTGTTAAGAGTTAAGTGCGCTACTCCTATTAAGGATTTGTTTTTTTTTTTTTTGTTAGAAGAAGTGTAGCCATTTGATGGTTCATAAAGAAGGAATGGGCATCGACAATAATGTGGCTGATACTGGAAGTACTTTAAAGTACTTCTTGAGATATAAACTGTTTGGCTTTTTATTGAATAGATATGCAAATTGTCTGAGGGGTGTATTGGTTGAGAAGCACCTACTTGGTGGTTTAAGTGGCTTACTGATAATTCTGAAGATAGACAGATATTTGTTGTGGTGAATTGTTTTTTTTTTTTTTGCTGAAGGGGTGAAATCCTGTATGAGATCCGGTACTCTGTAGCCCGTCCAAAGATTTATGCCTTACTTAATTCAAAAACATATAAGCGTGGGTAAAACACCCCCCTATTCTCTCTTGTGAATACCTAGGGTACTGCTTTTCAAGGAACTCCTTCATAAGGCATGTTTGGACATCATGTCTTTTCCTCTTATTGTCGTGGGTTTGCTTTTTCTTGTGGTCTCGTTTAGTTTTCCCACTTCAAATCTTCCAATGCTTCATTTATCGACAGCATATACGTCATGAGGCTTCGTGGGGTTTCTGTCCTGCCTATTTCGCTTTCTAGTCAGTTTCTTGCAGCTTCATTCTTTCGCCATTCTAGCAGCACGAGGACTTTGCTATGTTGAAATGTCAAAAAGTCAAAAATGCCGAGAACTTGCTGCTGGAACTATGCTTTATCGCAATGATGACATAATGGGTCATCAGCAAGTCTAAGCCTTTGTAAGTATTCCCGGAAGATTTTGTAATAAATACCAATTGACTGCACCATACTTCCTATTTTTCCACTCTTCGATGTTCGGCAGTACTCTGTGCGTCCATCTTCCGTTTAGTGTTGTGTTCAATTCGCTTTGCCATTCCATTTCAGCGGCGTCTAAATGAGAAATCTGTCTGTGTTTTCGTTATTCTATGCTGACGCTGAGATTTTTTCCTCCAGCCTAATAGAAATTCTCCCCCATACCACACTTATGGCATCTCCAGATACAGTCCGGTAGGCACAGCATACTATTATTGATTGACTTCTAAAAATTTCTAAATTTTACGCCAACAGGCATCTTAGTACCCAGGGCCGAGCTTTTTCACATCCAAACGCACTCATGTCACAACCAAACGCACTCATGTTGCTACTCCTCGAATTCGAACCCAAACCTTCTGTGCGCCAGTTCATCGCACTAACCATCCCGCCACTGAGCCCGTCTATGCACCGAGTTAAGACTTCACGTGTATGACTCAGCTCATGTGGCTAAGGCCCAAATGGGGACTACGTAAATGAGGATTTATTTGCCTATGGCTGCAAGCAGATTTCTTATTTGCTGCTTTGGTCCTCCAATAATCGCCATAGGCCTTGATATTCTTGCAACTATTCAGCTGGCTTTCTCACTCATGTGCCTTAGGTGTTCTCTGAAGTTAAGCCTATGGTCTAGGATCACTCGTAGGTATTTCATGTAGGGCTTCCACACGATTGTGTGCTCTCGCACATTTAGTCTTAAGCGCTGAACGGCCTCTGTTTTATGGTCCGCCAGTTCCAAACAGGGCCGTAGAGTAAGACTGGGATGATCATGGTCTTATATACGATCTCCTTAGTAGTTCCATTGATAGCTATACTACTGAATTGCCTTCTTAGCTCGAAAAAACAGAGGTTGGCAAGAGTAATTCTTTGTATAATTTCTGATGAGCTGTTGTTGCCAGAGTTTACAGCGGAGTCGAGATAGACAAAGTCCCGCACTACCTCAAAGTTAAATCTTTCAAAGGTGACGTTCTGTCTAATTCGTCGATGCTGTGTGTCCTTTGTTGACAGCTTATACATTGTCTTGCCCTTATTTACTGCTAAACGCATTTTTGCCGCTTCCTTCTACTAGCAAACGTGGCTATGACATCACGTTGAGTCATACCAATGATGTCAATATCGTCGGCGTATGCTAGTAGTTGCACCGATTTTTGAAAAATTGTGCCTCTGGTGTTGAAGAAGTCGCATGACAGCCCATCGCTTTGCCTAAATAAGTTTTTGCTATCAAAAGTCTCGGTGAGGTAGTTCCCGACCCTGAAAGAGCAGCGAAAATTTTCCATCGTCACCCTACTCTACGGCGCTGAAGCATGGACCGTCTTTAAAGCGGATTAAGAAATCCTCGATCGATTCGAGAGGGAAATTCTTCGAAAAATCTTCGGTCCCGTTTGCGTTGACGAGCGATGGAGACGAAATTTCAACCAAGATCAATGCGAGCCTTATAGCGACATGCCCCTGGTCAAAAAACTCCGCACTGGACGTTTAAGACGACTAGGACATGTAGAACGAATGGACACCAATACTCCGGCTCGCAGAGTCTTCGATTCACAGGCTGACGTCGGACGCAGTAGAGGAAGATTTCGATTTAAGTGGCGCGAACAAGTAGAAGTCGACCTCAACCAATTTGGAGTGCGCAAATGTATTCAGTTAGCTAATGACCGGGCTAACTAAAGAGGCATGTTGGTTGAGGCCCAGGCTCATTCCGGACTCTAGCGCCACTTAATTAAGTGAGTAAGTAGTTCCAACTCGGATGAGCTGAGTAATATTTTTACATCTTGATAGTTTAGTTGCAGTGTTACGTCTCTTCGTCTATGGTTTTGGCCACAACTACCACTGTGATGTCGTCGAAGTATTCGATAATGTTCACCCCTCGTGGTTTCTTTATAGTCCGTACTCCATCGTACATAATCTTCCAGATCTTCTTCTGTGACTTCGTACGGTTTTGGTCCTTCTTCTGTGTGGAAAAAGAGGGTTCTGTTTTGGAATTTATTTGCTGTTATTCGCGTTAGGTACTTTCACACTCTCATGTTATTTAGCGCTGTCATTTTCGTCCAACATATTTCCTGAATTACAGTTATTTCTGCTCTGTACTGTGCAAGGACTTATTCAAGTTTTCGAGTATACAGCGAGCTAACGTTCCAGGTGCACACTCGTTAGTCGATGTCCGTAATCATTCACGGTCTGGTCGTATTTTAGTGGATCCGTTACCAGAGGCTCTTGTCTCTCCCATAGTTAGCTATTTTTGTACGTGACTAGGAAGTTACCTGGATTCAAAACCACCATCCTGGAAGGCCAGTTACAAAGTACTAGGTATAGATACCCCTAGGACACGGTACAATCAGTTTTCTCTACTGGATTGAGCGCTGAAGTTAGCCTGTCGGGCTATATGAGCTGGGTGTTGGGTGAATCTCGAGATTCAAAGTTGATCTCTTGCCCAAATGTGTCGAAGCAGCTCATTTACGTTATTCATTTGTTCCGTCATATACCTGCGCATGCTGGAAAAGGACTATGTGCCTAACTCTGAGGACACATCTTCCTCCGCTCCCAATTGCTGCCACCAAAACTTAACTCAGGTATTGAGACCACATCTGCGGTCTAGGTACTAGGCACTCGGCTCGAAAGTTGGAGTTGGTAGTCATTAGCTAGGTGAATCCTCAAGTTGTTTGTAATAATTGCATTTGCCTATCATTTCATTAGCCGGACACAACTATGGTTTCATACAAACATCCATATCTGTCATCACGGACCCTGGGTTTAAATAGTGTCTAATTAGGACCATCCTACTTTTGACTCTTATAGCGACATAAATTTTCTCAACGTTAATACATAAACATTGAAGGATCCTTTCTAGTGGTATCTATCATACTAAGACGGATTAGTCACCCTTTGCATCGCCTAATTCTGACGGATTGCAATTCTGCCATATCTTCGAAGAATGCTCCCATAAAGTGATGGAAAATATTCATAAAATCATGATTTTACGACTTTCAAGAATCGAAGACAACTAAATCCGACAGGATTCAAAAATCCCATGATTTAGTTATTTTCCATTTGCATGCAAAGTTAAGCAGATTCCCCCATCCACACCTGGAAAGCATTCACTTTCAGTTCGTAGCTAGTTAATCCCGTTTAATCTCAACATATTTGTTTTACACCCAATTACAAAATCACCTTTTGAATTTACTCAAAAAGATGGCAACTTTCCAAAGGCGCATACAGTTCCCTGCTTTTCGTACAGTGCTGCTGCCGAAGTAACGACTTGTTCTCCGGGCATGAATGCGATGCCACACAATGGCTTCATCCGTACGCAATCTGTGCCAAATCGAAATATCTTCTTGCTGCCATTAGAACATATAGATACCTATATACATATTTATGTATTTAGCTACAAGCATTCCCCACTAGATTCACCATAAAGTCTGTCATTCCTGCAACCTCCGTCCCTCTGTGCGGCTGGTCCGTATATAAAGTAGCTCCAGGGACCCCTCTGCGTGTGTAATCTGGGAGAATTTATCTGTAAAATTAAAATGTCACCAGCATAATGATGAAATAAAAATCTCTCTCCTTCTGCCATTGTTAGCCGGGCAACTTTATGTCCACCTTTACAGTGCAGGCAATGTGGCTCTATACGGCGTAGCTCGATCTTGGTTGTTGGTGATGGTACCAGCCAGTTGGCCAGATCCTCTTAGGGACATTGCTATGCTAATAGAAGATTTTGCCACACAATAGAAACCAATTTGGAAGCAAATCGAGAGCGTTGAACTTCATACAACCGGTCTTACTGGGGGAGTTTCTGTTATCCTAGAGGCATATCGGATGGGTGTATGTGTATTTTTTTTTGTTTTTTTTGGTACAAAAGAATTCCTCAACGCACACGTTTTAATATGTAAGCCTTTTATTTTAGGGCTGTTTTTTGTTTTCTTTGGGATGAAAATATTAAGCCCTTGTATCATGTGGGTAGGTTAAGGAGACCTTTGAAAAATAAGCAGAGAGAACCTACGCTTGGGGATGTTATTGATTTTTTTTATGAATGTCAAACACTGTTTGTTTGGTAGGTGCTCTCAGCTTACTGCAACAGCAGGGAATAATATTGTTCTGTGCGATGGTAGGGGAATCTACAGCCAATACTGAAACGGGCTAAGGATATCAATTCAGTGCCAACGACAAATAATGTAAAAAAAAAAGCTACGCATGGACTATAGGTTGCATAGGTGTATATGTCAGGGTAGGCCGCTTTTATGAAGAAGGGAATGACCCAACAAGAAATTCCCGACTGTTTTTTTTAATGAAACACAAAAAACCTCTGTACTAAGGAAAATTTGTATGTGAGGTGTTAGTTTGGTTCATGGCGTCTATTGTCGGAATATAATTTCCCAAAAAAAATGGTCCATTCTGTGGGTCCAATTGTCGACCACTCTTTCAAGGATATTGGCCAGTGTTCCATGAATAATACGAGCTTCGTTGGCTTCCATAGCTGCAATCGTTTCAGGTTTATCGACGTAAACAAAAGATTTCACATATCCCCCCATATAGAAAGTAATCCAATGGTGTCAAATCACATGATCTTGGATGAACATTGACCATTTCTGGAGATGATGTTTCATCAATTTTTCCTAAATAAAGCGATTAATTCGTTAGCTGTATGGCATGTAGAGACATGTCGGTCTCCAGATCAATGAACGGTCAACCAAATCGATTACATTGCGATAGACAAGACACACATCCAGTATTTTGGATGTCCGAACATTCCGAGAAGCTAACATCGACCCAGACCACTACCTTGTTGCAGCCAAGGTAAGAATGCGGGTATCCACCACGCCACAACAATACAGAAATACTATGAAAAAATTTAACATCGAAAGACTGCAATCGCAAGAGGTCACCAAAACCTTCGCGGAACGCGACTCCCTAAACCTCTCGATTAACACCATACCACCAGAGCATCGAATGTCGAAGAACAATGGCAACGATAACAAAAAAAAATACAAAATACAAATTTTTGACGGAACAGGTTCATTAGTACCCACGGCCGAGCTTTCTCGCAACCATTGATGTTTGCGTGTGTACTTCTTGCACGATGGCGGTACCTCCTGTTTTATACCGACGGCTATGTTTAGATAAGCTCTTCTTGGCAGTTGATACTACTCGGATGATTTGTCAGACCATCACGAGAGGAGGGCCAGTGAAAAGTCATTTAGGTATTGCTACGGCTGGCAACGATGCCAAGAAGCCATAAGATCAGCCGCAACTGATGTGATGGGTTTTTAGAGCCCACTAGCAAGAAACCCCTGGTTTGATGAGGAATGCCAACATATGCTCGCAGACAAGAACGAGGCCTACAAGGCTAAGCTGCAGGTGAAGACGAGCGAAGCCATCGAGCACTATGGGCAGAGAAGAAGGGAAGAACATCGGCTTTTCGCAAAAAAAGAAAAAAGAGCAAGGAAAGCGTGCAACCGAGGATATAGAGAGGGTCGACTGTGGGAACGATATTCGCAAGTCTTACAAAAGTGTAAAACGACAAGGCCAAAACAAGGCTCGAACAGAATCCTGTCGAGATGAACTATGAAATATCATAGTCAAGACACAGTCAATGCTGGGGATATGGAAGAGCCACTACACCAGACTGCTAAACGGCGATGACGAACAACATTCCGCTGTCAGGCAGAACGAACCATCCGACAATGGCAAATACAGCGAAAACTGCCAACAAACCGACCTGAATGAAGTGAGGATAGCAATATCCAAACTCAAGCTTCCTAAGTCGGCCGGAAATGACGGCCTTCCAGCTGAGCTTAATAAGGCCAACTCTTAAAAAAAATCTGGTCGGATGAAGAATGAAACCTCAGCATCGTTTTCCTGATCCACAACAAAGGAGACCCTCTGAACTGCAATAACTTCAGAGGCATAAGTCTACTCAACATCGCCTACAAGCTCCTATCTGCCGTAATATGTGAATGCCTGAAACCGTTTACCAACAACCTAATCGGCTCTTATCAGTCTGGCTTAAGGCCGGGAAACTCCACAACCGATCAAATTTTCACACTTCGGCAGATCCTGGAAAAACCCAAGAAGTCCAAATCGATACCCACTACCTATTCATCGATTTCAAAGCCGCATACGACAACATTTATAGAGATGAACTATACAGAAACATGTCTAGCCTTGGTATACCGCTCGAACTTTTCCATTTGAGTAGCATGACGACGGAGAATTCTCGCTGCTCCATCAGGATTGGAAATGACCTCACCGAGACATTCGATACCAATAAAGGATAAATGGAAGGCAGTATTCTGTCATGTGAATGGTCACACTATATCCACGAATAGGACAGAACGTCTTACTTATTACATTAGTCTATACAGTCCGGAATGAACCTGGTCCTCAATCAACATGCCTCTCAAATTAGCCCGGTCCTTAGCTTACTGCCTCCAGTTGCGCACTCCAAGTTGGTTGAGGTCGGTCTCTTCTTGTGCGCGCCACTTAAAGCGAGGTCTTCCTTATCTGCATCCGACGTCTGGCTGAGAATCGAAGACTCTGCGAACCGGAGTGTCGGTGTCCATTCGTTCTACATGTCCTAGCCATCTTAAACGTCCAATGCGGAGTTTTTTGGCCAGCGGTGTGTCGCTGTACAGCTCGTATAGTTCTTGCTTGAATCTACGTCTCCATAGCCCGTCAACGCATCCGTGACCGAAGATTTTTCGAAGAATTTTCGAAGAATTTTCCTCTCGAATAGACAAAGGATTTCCTCATCCGCTTTTGAGACGGTCCATGCTTCAGCGCCGTAGAGCAGGACTGGGATGATCAGGGTCTTATGTAGGATTTCCTTAGTAGTTCAAGTGCGGCTATGACATCACGTTGAGTCATACCAATGTATGATAGTATTTGTGCCGATTTTTGGAAAATAGTGCCTCCGGTCAGTCTTGCACAATCCTCTGAAGATTCGAATTGAAGAAGTCTTGCACAATCCTCTGAAGAATCGAATTGAAGAAGCCACATGACAGCATATCGCCTTGCCTAAATCATATGTTTGGTATCAAATATATCGGTGAGGTCGTTTTCAACCCTGATGGAGCAGCGAGAATTCTCCATCGTCATCATACAAAATCGGAAGACTTTGGGAGGAATACCAAAACTTGAAATGGCTCTAAGTAGTTCGCCTCTATAAAAGCTGTGGTTGCTGCTTTGAAATCGATGAAGAGGTGGTGGGTATGGTTTTTATTCCAGGATCTACCGAAGTGTGAAAATTAGATCGGTTGTGAATTTTGCAGGCCTAAAACCACAATGACAAGGGTCGATCACGTTGTTGGTAAAAGGTTTCAGGCGTTCACATTTTATGGCGGATAGACTTATGCATCTGCACTTGGAGCAGTTCAGATAGTTCGAGCTAACGATGCTGTGGTTGCATTTTTTTAAGCATACTTCCATCCGACCACAGTTGGGTTATGAGTTTGTGGATGTTACTTACCAAGTCATCCCGTCAGCTCAGTGGGAATGGTAATATTTCTGGCAGCCTTGTTAAGCTTGAGTTTAGATATTGCTATCCTCACTTCACTTAGATGTGGTGGTTTATAGTTTTCGCTGTCGTCGAATATGAATAATTCGTTCTGCCCGACAGCTGGAGATTATCTGTCATCGCCGTTAAGCAATCAGTTGAAGTGGTTCTTCAATTTCCTCACCATTGAATGTGTCCTACGATATTTCATTGTTGAAATATCGTAAATATCCTCCTGAAAAGCCGGTTTTCTTTCCTCCTTCTTAGGTTACTGAATTCAATGGAACTCAAGTCTACAATTGCAGCTTAACCTTGCAATACTCATTCTTGCCTTTGAGTGTCTGTCGGCGCTCATCATCAAACCAAGGGTTGCTTGCTGGTGGACGCGAGAAACCTTTCACATCAGTTGCGACTTGTCGACATCGGTGGCATTGTAATTCGACATTAGATGCTGGTGGTGTGGTGTTAAGCGAGAGGCTAATGGATACGCGTTCTGTGAAAACCTAGGCGGTCTCTTACGGTTGCAGTTTGCAGCAACAATGTAGTGTCTGAGTCGATGTTAGCCCTTCAGAATCTAGAGACCGCTATGTCCCCGTATGGATATAGGTGCGGAAACATTTTGTTGCCTATAGTGGCCTTACATGCCGCAGTGAAGTCAATTATTTCATTACCAGACGTGGTGTCCTGTATGTTGTGTTTGTCCTTTTTATCTTCTTTTGTTTAGCATGGTCGTAAACGATGAAATCAGTCCTTTCCAAGGCTGTTTCTTGCTTCGTAACAATAGTTTTTTTTGTGAGTAAGTATTTTACCCAAAGCACAACCCCCAACGTGGAGGGCCAGTCCTATTTTATTGGACACGCCTAGGACATAGGGCCATCAGTATCCACAATGGAATTGAGCGCTGTCGTTGGCCTTTCGGAACATCCGCCACAATCGCTGATCAATATACCTGACTTACCCTTGAAATTCCTATATGACCTGTCGTCCGAATATGTCGAAACAGATCATTTAGGTTGTTAACTTTGTGCATTGAAACAAAGCCAGTAGACTTCATCTTGGGAGATCTGCCGCTGCAGCCTGGAAATAAGAAAAAGTCTGTGAGTACAAATCTTTGCCCCGCTCTCATCTGCTACCGCCAAGACTTTGAACAGGGATTAAGACCTGTCTACTGTCAAGTTACAAGGCACGATTCCGTGTCCACGTGAGGGCTTAGAGTTGGATGTCTTAGGCATCATATAGATAGAAGACGTTAACGCATGTAACGCAGTTGATGTCAATGTTCCTCTACATTTTATGACTTCTGTGGCAGGATTTCTATTTCATTATTAAAAAATCATATTAATGCGACTAGTTTGGAGAATAGGTAACAGCGTATAACACTAACATGATGGGGCATCTTCTTACATCGTTACATACGACATTGCCCCACCTTCCAATGAGTTTCATCCAATTTGCAGTTTGCCTTCCACTCCCCCGTCACATGTAATGTTTTCCAATTACCTTTTCAATCGATCTTCAAGCCCTTAACGATTGTAATTTATATCGAAAATATCATACATATCAATTGTATGAGAATATACGTCCTTTATCCACCTCGACGGTGGATATATCTGCTCCAGCCCCAGCCCTCCGATTCGAACCAATCCATTCGCATAATATCCTTCAATTCATCTCTACTTCTACCCACATACTTCGAATCGAAAATGTATTCCTTAATTATTCACAATTTTTTATTCTCTTTGAAGCCTTCGAAGCTCAATCGCTGTGCTATGCGAGGATTCGAAATTGCCAACTGCCAGCGCCATGTGTTGGGTTGGATGGAACTCTGCATGAAATGCCACACAAAACGGGTCAATAAATAATTTCAAATTGGCAATATTACACTCGTACTCACAAAGTTCGCAACACGGTCCGCATCCATGGTCCGTTCCTCCAGCCAACGCCTGCTGAGAAAGAGCGAGATACTCGACACCGACACCCATCTGCATCTGTTCCATAATTGATGGGAGCCTTGCATATTTGTTTCTCTCTACAATCGTCCTTTATATCGTTTTTCCTTTATTTCTCATTTTTTATTGGAACTTTATTAAGTTGTGCTCTTTGTTTGTCCTGATTGCTGGTTTAAAGGATTCAACATCAAGTCCCCGGATATACAATCGTTTGCTTGTATGTTTTCTTTAAATAAAAGCGGATACGGTGCAGATCAACAAGTCAGTTGGTGACAAGCGGCCGCACCAAATAGCCTCAAGTCAGTAGTTATTTACTTTGGCAAACAAAAGGATACGAGTGCTCCGACATACAAACAAACACACATTACTGCAGGGGATATCCTTTCAATTGAGCTCTGTGTCCGCCAAAAGGACACAATGGAAGCTGTAATGTTAGTGCAAAGCGTTAAAAAGAACTCCCCGAACCATAGAAGTTGTGGTCCTTCATTTTGAAAGGACAAAACAAAACAATGCGATTGCATAGAGAACCAAAAAAGCACTACAAGGAGACTATACCAGGGATGATAGACGAAAAAAAACCAACCAAGACAATGGAACATTATTAAATCTCCTGGTGGTCCTTAAAATCAGAATACTTCCATCTGCCACGCCTCTCACAAGAGCCCCAATACCCCAGAAACACCTATAAAACGAGACTGTTTGGGTTTGTGGTTTGGAGATGCTTTTGTAAGCGCACACACACACATATGCAGACATTAGGAGGGGGGATTGGAACAATGTTTGGGATAAAAAATATGATTGTGGTACTTGGAGGATACGCTTCACTTGGTTGGGGGATACATGAAATAGAAACCTAGTCACATACCTTGTGGTGAGAAGATAACCGGACCACGTGAGGCTCATTCGAAAGTGTTGGGGTCTGATGAATGCCATTTATATTGGGTAGGAGTGCCAGTTATAGGGACAATCTGTGGAAGGAGTCGTGTTTGACAACAGATTTGAAAACCTGTGGTATTTGCGTAGGGCAGAAATAGATATCATAAAAGATTTTTGTAAACACACATTGAGATGGGATAGGTTACATCACCCACCTGTCGAGTCATGAAATTTCTGGAGTTTTCAAACAAAAACCAAACATTTGAAACACATCAACCAACAGAAGTTTTTTTTCATGTAATTTATCAATAAGTACCGCGTAGTCAAACTTCCACAGTCCAAAAAGCGTACAAAGAAATCTGGTCCACATTTTCTTAATTTGCGCATCCTGAAGGGCTTGTTATATCCTTTCATAGTTGAATAAATGAAAATTGTAATGTTGGATAAAACCTGAGGTTGGTTAAAAATCTAAAGCAATAGTAAATCGTTATAGACAGACTCGCGGTGAACTATTTTTTGCATCAGTGCCCAGTGGTTGTAACTGTGACTACACATCAAGTGCTTATTTTTAACCTCCAAGTGGAAACCATCCGATACTGGTCTCATCCAACCGGATTTGAGTAGCTAAACGATAAGTGCGAGTGTTGATAGCAGCACCAAGAACAGCAACACTATAAAAATCCAGTTCAGAATGCAACGGAATGAAACCCGGCATGCTGTCCCAGACGAACCTAGACA
Organism: Rhingia rostrata; assembly: GCA_949824845.1. Taxonomy (NCBI): domain Eukaryota; kingdom Metazoa; phylum Arthropoda; class Insecta; order Diptera; family Syrphidae; genus Rhingia; species Rhingia rostrata. The sequence continues at coordinate 24,512,302 of OX463755.1, read as the reverse complement.
AGCTGCTTCAGCATATTCGGACAACAGGTTATCTTGGAGTTTCAAGGATAAGTCAGGCCCTTGAACAGAGATGGTGGCGAATGAATCGAAAGGCTAAAGGCAGAGCTCAATCCCGTAGTGGATAATAATGGCCCGTGTGCTAAGGGTATCTAATAAATTGGAACTGACCCTCCATTTAAAAAAAACCCTAGGCTAAGAAGCAACAAATAGCCTCGGAAAGGACTGATTTTATTGTTGACGACCCTAGTAAACGGAAAAGGACAACGACGTTTGTATCTGCACCTAGAATCTGAGAACATTAAACAGGAGAGGTGCAAGCGAACAAATAGCGGAAGCCCTAAACTACAAATAGAGGAAGCCCTACACTGCTGCAAAGCAGACATTACTGCTGTCCAGGAAATACGACGGGATGGGCCTGGCAAAAAAGGAAAAAAAAAACTGTGACATCTACTACGGACCATGTTATAGTCAGTAGAAACAGCGATTACTCGCATGCGGATTTGTTCTAAGTGCCAGACTTAGACAAAACGTCTTACTTTTCCAAGACATTAGCGAACGCGTTATAACAATCCGCATCAAGGCCAAATTCGCCAATATAAGCCTTATATGTGCTCACGCCCCAACGGAAGAAAAAAAAAATGATATAGCTAAGGATTGCTTCGACGAGCTCCTTGACAAATCCTATGAACTAAAGAATTAAGATGTTAAAATCGTGCTGGCAGATTTTAAAGCAGAGGTAGGAAGAGAAGAAGAAGTGCTCCCAGAAAACATAGGCTACATGACATCACTACGGAACGAAATGCCACTATAACCAGCACATGGCTTCCTCAACTCGATATTCATAAGGGAATATGGCGGTCTCCAGATCAACGAATGGTCAACCAAATTGATTACATTGCGATAGACAAGAGGCACGCATCCAGTATTTTGGATGTCCGAATATTCCGAGGAGCTAACATCGACTTGGACCACTACCTTGTTGCAGCCAAGGTTAGAATGCGGATATCCACCATGCCACAACCATCCAGAAAGACTTTGAAAAAATTTGATGTCGAAAGACTGGAATCGCAAGAGACCACCAAGAACTTCGCGCAACGCGTATCCCTTCACCTCTAGATTAACACCATATCAAGAGCATCGAATGTCGAAGAACAATGCCAACTATGCCAACAAGCCATTAGATCAGCCGAAACTGGTGTGCTGGTTTCTCGCACCCACCAGCAAGAAACCCATGGTTTGACGGGTAATGCCGACATATGTTTGCAGCCAAGAACGAGCCCTACAAGCTATAGGTGAAGACGAGAGCTCCCATTGAGCTCTATAGTCAGTGAAGAAGGGCTAGTTTTTCAGAAAGAAGAAAAAAGACTAAGAATAGCGCGCGATCGAGGATATAGAGATGTGCCACTCCAGGAATGAAGTTCGCAAGTTTTAACAACGTGTAAAACGTCAAAGCAAAGGATACAAGGCGCCCTCCAGCAATAAAGCCCTGGTTTGCTGAGGAATGCCATCAGATACTCGTAGCTATTAACGAAGCATGCAAGGCTGAGCTGCAGGTGAAGACGAGAGCTGCATTTGAGCTCTATAGGCAAAGAAGAAGGGAATAACACCGGCTTTTCAGAAAGAAGAAAAAAGAGCAAGAAAAGCTCGCGATCGAGATTTTGCGAACGATGTTCGCAAGTTTAACCAAACTGTAAACAAGGATACAAGGCTCGAACAGAATCCCGTCGATATGAACAAGGAAATGTCGTGGTTGAGACACAGTCGATGCTGAGGATATGGAAGAACCACTTCTGCTGACTGTTAAACGGCAATGAAGAACAACACTTCGCTGTCAGGCAGAACGAACCCCTCAGTATTGGCAACGACAGCGAAAACTGCCAACCACCCGACCTGAGTGAGGTGAGGATAGCAGTATTCAAATTCAAGATCAACAAGGCTCTATTTAGCCGTTGGAGATGAATTGGTAAGTCACATCCACCAACTCATAAGCCAAATCTGGTCGGATGAAAGTATGCCTCAAGAATGGAACCTCAGAATTGTTTTCCCGATCCACAAAAACGGAGACCCTCCGAACTGCGCCAACTACAGAAGCATAAGTCTCCTCAACAGAGGCATAAGTCTATGAAGTTTTTAGGCTAGAAAAGTCCACAACCGATCAAATTTTCAAACTTTGGCAGATCCTGGCAAAAACCTAAGAAATCCAAAGCGATACCCACCACCTTTTGATCGATGCCGCATACGACAGCATTTATAGAGATGAGCTATACAGAGCCCATGTCTTGTTTGGGAATACCGTATACGTATACGTGTAGGATGATGATGGAGAATTCTCTCTGGTCTCAGGGTCGTAAACGACTTCATAGACATATTCGATACCAAAAAAAGGATTTAGGCAAGGTGTTGCGCTGTCATGTGACTTCTTGAATTTGATCCTTGAGAGTATTGTGCAAAACTCCTGAGCCAACAACAGAGGTATAATTTTTCAAAAATCGGTGCAACTGCTAGCATACGCCGACGATATTGACATCATTGGTAGGACTCTGCGTGATGTCATATCCACGTTTGCTAGTATAGAGAAGAAAGCGGCAAAAATGGTGTAAGCAGCATGTGAGGGCAAGGCTAAGTATATGCTGTCAACATAAAAGGACACACAACATCGACGAATTGGAGAGAACGTCACCATTGACAGAAGTAACTTTGAGGTAGTACTGGACTTCGTCTATCTCGGCTCCGCTATTAACTCTGACAACAACATCTTGTCAGAAAGAATTACTCTTGCCAACCGCTGTTCGTTCTGCAAAGAAGGCAATTCAGTAGTAAAGCCCTCACTCGAACTACTAAGGAGATCCTATATAAGACCCTGATCATCCTGATCAATAGTATTCTTAAATTCCCTCGAATTGAAGGTAAATTTGGGTACTGTTATCATATTACATTGGAAAATCATGTTATCCTTTGATTTTATAAAAGGATTTTACTGGAACCGCCTTCACAGTTCACATCTCAATGCCTCAATAGGGCTTCAAAATGGAAGACATGTTTATAAATATGAAAGGTACTCTCAACCAATTTGAGTGAAGGTATAGTACGTGTGTATATTTAGTGAGACGTGACATGTACACAATTTATTAATATTCTCCATCCTTTGACACTTCCTTTGAAGGTAGGTAGTACGAACTCTTTAGCCGAATATTTTACACATCTACTGTCTCTGCCGAGGAAATGACAAAGAGAGTGTAGAGTGCGATCCTTACAAAGGCAAAGGACTGCAACGAAAGCTCACATACATATATTTTCTTTACAGCCCCAGCAATACCCTTGGAATAAAAAGGACTAAACAATTACTGTAATGACACAATAGTTCCACCCTTCTATCGTTTAAAGTGAACACCATAACCACCGACTACCGCTACAGTGTGTGAAATGCGATACCCGTAGAAACGAGGTATCCCAAGCCTGGGGCGTCTAAGTTATTGTTATGGTCCGCATACATTTCACAGTGTAAGCCAGCCAACAGCGCATATCTATAAAATCAAAAGTGATGCAAGGATGCTGTCCATAATGATGATGACTACACCCAATGATGATGATGATAGTAGTGTCTTATTTCAATGAGTATCTCTAAAGGCTATTCAGCAGCCCTAGTAGTTGACTATAAAGGGAATGCACCCGACCAAGATTTAAAATGTTTGAAACCCCTTTTGTAGTCCTTTTCCAGTCCGTGAGAGTGGATGAATGGTGAATGGATTTGTTTACATGCGGTGTTGCCTAGTCTCAATTTTCACATACACACAGCCACCACCAACCAAGCATTGAATGCATGTGAATGTGTGCAACTTGTTATTCTTCTCGAGCTTTGGTCTTGCATGGTCTTTTTTTGTACGGGGCCAAGTCAACATAAGGGGATATTCTCCTTGCCAATGCAGACGATGACGATAAGGACGAGGACGACGTCGACCTGCTCTACGACAATGATGATGACGTCTATGCGACGTGAACAACAAAGGACGACGAGACTGGAATTGCAATAGAAATGAAATATTTTTCGATAGTGAAATTCCATTTTGGCAAAAGGTGCAGTTTGTTATTGTTCCCTGTATGCACTCGATTTTCAGGACCTCGTATTTCGTTTTTGCCATTTTCCTTAGTCGACAGCAAGTGGAACAAAAGGCGACCAACACGACTTGCAGAATTTCTACGGGAACACAAAGATCCGAGTGCAGTATGGTAGGAGGAAAATTGCAACCAGCTTGAGTGGCTTCATTGTTGAATGGGTTCTGTGGTAATGGATGGAGAAATGAGTTTCAAATTGAACGCATTGAAGACGGGTCTATGTTTGTGCAAAGAAATCGAGAGGAAGACTCTCTGGTGGGCGACCACTCACACTTACCAGCAACCTTTGGCGCACAGTAGGAGTGAATTAAAATGAAATATTCCTGCAATTGGAAAACATTGATGATGCTATTCCAATTGCGTTGAGTTGGTAAACAGTTAGCAGGATGATGCTTGAAATTGCTGTTTGAGCTACTGTTACAGGAGACTCTTTTTCTATTTTCGGATGGTGGATTACATTTTAATGGTTGGAAATACGAGTATTTTCGCATTATGAAAGAAAGTGACGAAATTAATTGACACTCGAATCAAAACTTATGATGACCATCTATATAAGGTCCGGTCTGAGTGAGTTGGTGAGTTGTGTAAACAACTAAAACCGCCGGCCACCACCTTATCGGCTTCTATTGGCCAAACTCGTATATTGTACAGGATTTCGGAGAACCCTTGCACCAAGACATGAGATACCAGCATAACGACCTTCCGTGTAATAAGCACCAACGATCAACTGACAATACAAACATACTTTTGACAGAAGGAATTGAGCCGGGGGAAGCCGTCTTCGACGACGATTTCTATGTTATTGAAGATCCTCAGGAGAAAGTGGAGGCAGTGGGGGCTGTCTTTCAGGAAGTGTATTAGGTGAATGATAAGATTCGCCTGAACCTCGTCCTGGAAAACAATGCCCTGCTCCATCATTTCTATCTCTGAAACGACATAACGCAATGGCGATCTGAGAACCGTGGTTTCACCCGGTTTGGTGACGAAAACTTGGCAAACCCCATAGTCGCCGAGCGAAGTGGGTCTAGTCCCCTGTTTATCTCGAAGGTGGAACTCCAGATCATTTTCGATTCCATAAAGAAAAAGAAGTCAGCGGGAGTCGATGGTATACCCAACATTGTACTGCGGCACTTACCCCCTGTAGCTGCGGACATTTACGCCACGCTGTTCAACAACGCGCTGAATAATGCATATTATCCAGTGCGTTGGAAGACGGCGGTGGTTCATCCTCTCCCGAAAAAGGAAAAGGACAACTCCAATCCGGCAAATTTCCGGTCGATAAGTCTCCTTCCGAGTATCAGCAAGGTTTTCGAAAAGATTCTCAATCGCGTTCAAGTGGTCTGAGGACAATAATATTATACCGGAGAACCAGTTTGATTTCAAGGCTGGACATGACTGTATTCATGCCGCCTCCAAACTATTCTCTGAACTCCAAACTATTCTCTGAACAAAGCCAAAAACCGGTGCACGGGTGCATGTCTGGTTGATTTAGAGAAGGCTTTTGACACCGTATGGTTAGAGGGCCTCTATCTAACGCTGACCAGACTTGGCATAAGTAAACCACTGCTATATATGCTTCATGACATGCTGACTGGTAGAAAGTTTGTTGTCAAAAGTGGCAATGTAACTTCTACCACAGAATTTTTCATTAAGAATGGTCTGCAACAGGCTGCGGTAAACTCGCCGATTCTCTTCACCATTTACACCAGTGATATGATAGGTGGTCTTACTCAGGCAATTGCGTATGCGGACGATCTTATCGCGTACAGAACAGCCTCTACTGTCGAAGTCATTCGAACTCTTTTGTAGCGGGACTTCGACAAGATCCAGAGATATTGTGATGACTGGAAGTTGAAAATCAACTTTCAGAAATCAGAAACTACCCTGTTTAGGACACCGTTGTCTAGGGCCTCTAGGGATACGAGAAAGAACTGGCGAAAACTGGTGATCGTTGGACCAAACGGACAGCCACTGGCGAGTAAAAGTGTGGTAAAGTGCCTTGGCATCTGGTTAGATCAGTATCTATATATCGGAAGACATGTAGATGCTGCTCTGGCTAGAGCTAGGGGAGCATTTGCCCTGACAAGACGATTGACAGCAGTCGTCTTGACAGCAGGGTGAAGGTGATTGATGATGATGATGATACATGGCCCTCATTATTTAGGCCGATGATTGCCTATGGGTGCCCGTTGTGGTTCAACGTTGCCCCATCTCAGATGGAAAAGATACGGGTGTTTGAGAGGCAGTGTCTGAGGAGCTACCTTGGACTTCACAGAACACCAGTATCTGACTACACAAAATACTATTCCAAACAGGTCCTATACAACGGGGTCAGCATAAACCGAATAGACAATTTTCTGGTGAAACTCATTCGGTTTCATGCTGCAAGAGCGATGGCTTCGAACAATAGTCTCATCTTTGGGGCCTTCTACCCCAATGATGAATATTTTGAGAGTGCGCGCTTAAGCGGCTTTATTCCGCCCGAAGCTTTCCTATATTTGGATAGTCGAGGGCTGATACAGGATAGATCGGCGGCTCCGCCAATATATATGGCCGACTTGCATAGTTTTTTAGGTTTATGTTAAGGTAAACAGTCGTGGTGGCACAAAAAAAACACAAAAAAAACACAAAAAAAAAGACAAAAATTTTCTAAAAATGCTTGCTATGGTTGTTCTAGTTCTTAAGTTATTTTTAGGTAGTTTTAATTAATTTTAAGTAGTTAAAGTTAGTCGATAAGTAGTTTTAATTAGCATGTAAGTTTAAATAAAATAAAAAAAATACAAGGAACCAAGTTTTTCAAACTTTTCTTGGTAAAAATGTTGTTGCTTTTATATTTATATATTAGATAATAGGCCGAAAGGCATTAGAATTAAGTTATCGAGTAATTTAAGTTAAGTAAGTAAGTTAGTTAGGTAGTTGATAAGTAAGCTAGTTTTTTTCATGAATTTTTGTCTAGCATGTAAGTTAGTTTTAAGATAACGTAAAATAAAAATAAATACAAAAAAAAAAAAAAAACATTAGATACCAAAAAACTATTAAAATAATGTACCGGCCTTAAAATCGCTCTTATGAGAATTCAGAAAAATAAAACCCTCTAGCCAACACTTGGGCATAAACTTGTATAATATTCTATGCAACGAGCAGGACCTTGAAAATCAAGGAAGCTGAATGGTTTAAAGGTATATGAGGACGGGTACAGGGTTCCCCAAAATATATTACCTAATCGCAAGATGCTATCAATGTTGCAAATGGTGGTAACTGTCAGTTTCGTTTTGACGTTTGGTAAGTAATTAGCAAGCCATCGAATCTTGTACTTCCAAAGATCGTAGAGTACTCGTGACAATGTTTCACGGATTGTCAGCCCCGACAAGAAATAAAAAGTCCACAGATCTCCCAACCAAAATGGAGAATACTTTCGTACTTAAGTGTGGCTAGTGGATAGAACTGGAGGTTTGGCATGAAGACAAGTAACACTTATGTGTCTTTTTGCTACCACGACTCGTGTGACCGCATGGTCTCCAATTGGCCAGTGCCCCATGACTATCGCTGTAACTATTGCGATATCTGGGCGGGTTCTATTTCGTAGATCGTTTGTTCTCTTTTCGTCGTAGGAGTGCGATATTGCCCAAGTTAGCCATGAAGAGCTGAAACTTACCTAGCCAGTTGGTCTGCACGCTCGTTTCCTTCAATGTCACTCTGCCCTGGAACCCAGAGAAGTGTAACCCTGAAGAATTCGCCAAGGTGGGCAAGTTCGTTCCTGCATTACCGTACCAGTTTGGAGGACTTGGTAGCCAAGTTGATGGCCTTTATGCCCGCTTGGCTATCTATGAGAACAGCACTATTTTGCTTTTCCATAGTGCCACGCCCCAGTAGCGTGCAATCCTCTCAGATAGCCTGTGGTTCCGCCTGGAATCAGTTGGCAAAGTCCGGTATAATACTGATATTTTCAGTGATTCCGAGCAGACTTCGGACCCCACACCACAGTTCATCTTAGATCCTCGGTGAAGACAACCGTGTCGAAATCTCTAACTGCTTCGTTTCTCTTCCACTGAGCTGTGGTAGGAATTTCTACGTGGAAGCCTTTCGTGAAGCTAAGCATAGATGCTATTTAGTCTAGTCCTGACCACGCCACGTTTCCAACAGACTGGATGACGTCTACTAATCGGCGTGTGAAATGAGTCCAGGATATTGCTGTGACCATACGTCTTAGCTGCATAAAGCGGTAGCTTTAATGCTTAGGTTGGGTGGCAAGAGATGCAATAGTACAGTAAGGTCATCCGTTAGTTCCGACCCCAGTACGTTCGTGGTGATGACATTGGCTATTCTTTGCAGCCTCTTTAGTTTTGTGAGGTTGTAGCATTTTATCAATGCTAGCCACCATACTAGTGAGTCGTATGTGAGAACTGGACGTCCCACTACTGTAGACATTCACAAGGTCATCTTTGATTGGAGTCCCCACTTCTTTCCAAAGGTTGTGCTACAAGCATAGAAGGCAACAAACGCCGCCGGCCCATAAACCACACCAAACCGTAATTTTTTCGGGATGCAATGATGACTCATGGAGTACGTGTGGATGGCTGCCTGACCAATGCCGCATATTTTGTTTATTGACGAAGCCATTCATCCAGAAATGAGCCTCATCGCTGAAGATGATTTTTCGATGAAAATCGGAATCATTTTCAAGTCGTTGCTCAGCCCAATTCACGAACATACGACGCTTCTGGTAGTCAAGCGGCTTCAGTTCTTGCGTCAATTTAATCTTTTAAGGATGCAGGCCAAGATCTTTTCGCAAAATTCGCCACAACGACGTCACAGAGATGCCCAACGCTTGAGAACGACGTGTGAGAGACACATTTGGGCTTCCTTCAACTGAAGCCTCAGCGCCAGCAATATTCTCCAAACTCCGGGACTTCTTTGTCTCACTGGCACGGGAACATTTTGTACTGTGCCTGTGGATTCAAATTTGTCCACTAGACGCTCAATTGTTGATCTGCTAGGACGATTATGACGACCATAAATTGGACGTAGCGCTCTTAACGTTGAGGCCACTGACTCTGAATTTCGGTTGTAAATTTTAATAATTTCGACTCGTCGTTGGATCGTATATCTTTCCATCATGAAATGGCAAACCTTACTGTAGAGAAATGTCAAAAGAGCGGCAAGAAATATGGCGTCATTTGCTGTCCCTGTCGCTCAACTTTTGTAGCGTCCCTGTTGAAAAACCCGATACAATAAAAGGAACAGCAAAACTCTGGGGAATACCTGTCATGACACCGAAAAAATATTATCGCAAACGTCTGCAAGAAAACGACGGAGACATAAGTTACATCCCTGATTATGCGTTTTTTTTTATAAACGAAGAAGCATTACTTGTTGCATACCTCGAAAAAGCTAGCAAGTTGCACCATAGATTGTCCACACATTCTTTAAGGAAACTTGCTTAGGAGTTTGCTGTGGCAATAAGCTCCCGGGAAGTACAGTAATTGGCAAAATGGAACAGCAAGATTCGATTGGTATTATGGATTCATGAGAAGAAATTCGTCGCTTGCCTAGCGCGTACCTGAGGCCACAGGCTTGATCAAGTCGACAAGCTTTAACAAGCATAAGGTTTCGCAGTTTTTTTTTTGAAAATTTGAGAACTTTGATGACAAAGTATTACTTTGGTGCAGAATCAATATGGAATATTGACGAAACTGGATTGTGTACAGTTGACAAACCTAAAAAAGTTGTTGCTAATATGGGCGTGAAACAAGTAGGCAAAATAACGTCTGGTGAACGCGCTGAACTGGTTACTGCTTGCTGTGTCATAAACGCAATGGGAAATCATATTCCGCCCTCTATGACTTTTCCAACGAAAAAATTGGCAAGACCGTATGCAAAATGGTGCACGATTGGAAACACTTTTCCTTCGGGAAGGATGACTGCCGTTAACTTTATTTATTTGTTGAAGCATTTCAAAAAATTTACCAAGAGCACTTTGGAATCCCAATCTCTAAAAATTATGGACGATCATGACAACCACATAAGCATTGAGTCATTCGATTTTGCAAAGGAAAATGGAACTCATCTTCCCTTCATACCTGGCACACTTCCCCTAAGACTCAACCACTAAACAGGATAGTTTTTGGACCTCTAAAAGCATACTAAAACATCGCATGCTACAATTGGATGCTCCAAAATCTTAGTAAGGTTTTGACTATTTATGATGTTTCAGAGTGCTTCGGGAATACTTTTGTTAGAGCTTTCACCACGCAAAATATACAAAGCGGCTTGCGAGTTACGGGTGTATTTCTGTTCAACAGCGAAATTTTCACCGACGATGATTATCTTTTGTCTTCTGTTAATGACAGACCTGAACAAAATAGTTTGGCTGAAAATATGGAAAGACAACCATTGAAACACATCCAACCATTTTCTCCAGAATCTCAGAATGTTCCATTAACTAGAGTAAATGACGACCCAAATCGCGATAAAACACAATTAGCTTTGCATTCACCCTCCTGCAATTTTTCATCTGGAAACCAAATTAATGATGAAAGGAGAAGTTCACTGATAGCATCGCCTCACCTGGTAACAACACCTCAGCCACCTAAACCGTCTACATTACCTCAGCCGCCAATATCACCTCAGCCTTAAACATCTAGAGCATATATAAGAACTTTTGAAGAAATTCGTCCGTTTTATAAAGCAGCTCCAAGGTAGCTCGCTCAAAAAGGACGTAAAACATATGAGAAGGCTATAATCCACCCAACAGCTAATGTAGAAAAAGAATGGAATATACTATTTCGAGTTATCAATCAAAATGTGTTTCGGCATTCGGTTGAAAATGTTTGATGAAACCCCTCTTTCCAAATGCATGGTGTGTCGAAACAGTCACTTGAAAGTTGAAACGGTATAAGAATTGAGAGCATTTGGTAAAGGATAAAATTATGTTCTTCTACCGCTATCTCAAAGCTATCTTTTAAGTTATCTAATGAATAATAACTCATGCCCAATAGCTCAAAACTGATCCTTAATGCTTCGTCATCTCAAAGCTAAGTTATAAATACCCCCCCAGGGAGTATCCTGTCATTGCAAACTTCATATATATATGATCAAATAGGTCTCCCCCCCCACAGTAGTAGAAGGTACCTACATAAACTCAAAAGAATAATTCACTGCAATTTACATTATTGCATCCCCAATTAACTTTTGATTAAAATCCACAACAACCCTAAGATGTCAGCAAAATGTTAAAAGTGCATGAAACATCACATTCAATCCAATTATAGCGTACATACTGGAAATTTCAATTCCTCTCACAACCGAAATACACTAGGAACAACCCAAGAAACAGGATGAGCATCAGCATCAGCAGCACAGCAGTCGCATGATCCTTATTCCTTTTGAGTATATCTCAAGTGTATCTGAGAGCATTTTATCCCAGAGTAAATATTTAAACAACTAATAGTAGCACACAGCTTCGCTCACTGCAGTGCCTTAAATCTTTACACAAACTCACCCAGGACAGATACACCGCGCCGTATCCGATAGCGCTGGAGAAGCACCACCATCAGCAAGGATGTCGGTACTCGGCACTCGGCACATGTTCTCAAATGCTTTCCTTAGCGAAAATCGAAATTCATATTTGATGTGACGGTTCCGATATGAGTGTATTTGCTGTTTTCTTCCTTTTTTCCGTTTTTTTTTTTTTTTTTTTTTTTTTGTCATAATTCCATTAAAAACGACATCATCGTCGATTGCTGGCTGTCTGTCGTGTCCTTTCGTATTCATATATTTATTTTGTTATTTATTGCAAATTCGAAGGCGCATTTGAAACGTACTCTCTTTCGTCCACCATTTTTATTTCATTTGTCAGAAATGGTTCGCAGGATACTCGTGTCGGTGGGGTGAACGAATCCAAAAGTAAACACTTTTACAAGATCCTTAAAATGTATTCTCATCTAAATGCTATTTACTTAATTTTTCTCTGGCAGGATGAAGGGTGTCCTTACATCGTCGAAAAAAAAAAAAAAATAATCAATCGAACTTAAGTGTAAAGTGGGGGAGTGTTGAGGAAAAAGTAAGAAAAATCGGTAGAGTGTCATTTGCAAAATATATCCTTGCGCTTAATGTGTTTGTTTAGTTTGCCGGGGAATATACATTTTTTATTTGCACGTCTGCAGATGAAAGGTGTCGATAAATTAGGGCAGATGGGAGGATTTTGGTTTTTTTTTCTTCATGTTGGATACTTTGGTCGTTGTTCAGTTTTTTATTCTCCCGAAATTGAACCGCCTTCGTGCCAAAATTGAAAATTGTATGCAAATTCGAGCCTGAGATAAATGTAAACACAAATATCTAAGTAGGCGAATGAAGTAGAGAAAGAAACGTTTTCCACATCAACAGTGTGTTGAGCAGGTTTGATGGCATGTTGCGGAAAATTTTAAGGTTTGGAAGGATGGTATTTCCTAGAAACCAAAGTGAATATGAAGTGGGATTATTCTATAAAAAAAAATGTTATGAGGCAAATTACGGGTCATGGTTTATGCTTATGAAGAGCATCCTTCTTCACTCCGAGGTTTGGTCAATAGTTAGTTGGAAAAAAATATAAAAAGTGAGTCGCAACGCCTACGCAGTCAGTTGCGTTCGAGATAAAGGATGAGAAGGCATTGACTAGAATTATTATTATGCTCAGCATTAAACATCGCAAATAAATCACATAAAGCATTGTGAAACGTCAGTAAAATCGTGGAATTAAAAACAAATTTATCAACCAAGCGGTCCTGCCTGAAAGGTAAATTTGTTTAAGAAACTATTATACAACAGACCGTCTTAAGTTTCCAGCATATCGGACAAAGTAATTGAATTCTATTGGCAATAACCGAAAAGTTGTCTGAAGTTGCAGTTGAGTTACCAGAGGAGGTGTTGACTATAATTTTACTTTCGAGTCTGCCGGAAACGTACGAGATTTTTGTAGTTGCAAGAGAGTCGCGTGGATGGTTGGGTGTTGTAGAACGATGGTAGACTCTGAATTACTTTAACTTGACAATGCCCAGTGGTTGTAACTCTGAATAAACATCAAGTGGCTTATCTTTAACCTCCAAGTGGTAACCGTCGGGTACTGGTCTCATCCAACCGGATTTGATTTGCTAAACGATAAGCGCGAGTGTTGATAACACGATAAAAAAAGCAACACTTTAACCAGCCAGGACAGAATGGAACGGAATGAATACCCGGCCTGCTGTCCCAGGCGAACCTAGCAAGCTACTTCGTCATATTCGGACAACAGGTTGTCTAGGAATCTCGACGCTTGAAGAGAAATGGTGGCGGATGGACCGAAAACGGCAGTGTTCAATCCCGTAGTAGATACTGATGGCCCGTGTCTAACAAATTGGAAGTGGTCCTCCAGGTTGGGGGTTGGGCTTTGGGTTAACTACCCAACCATGGAAAAAACTAACGGTTACGAAACAACCAAGAACCTCGGAAAGAGCTGATTTAATTGTTGACGACCCTGCTAAACGAACAAATACAACGACGTTTGTATCTGCATCTGGAATGTGAGAACATTAAATAGGAGAGGTGCAATCAAACAACTAGTGGAAGACCTAAACTGCTACAAAGCAGACATTACATGGGCCGGGCAAAAAGTGGATGAAAAACTGTGACATCTACTACGGACCATGATATGGTGAGTAGAAAAAGCGAGTACTCGGATACGGAATTGTTATAAGTGCCAGACTTAGGCAAGAACCCTTATGTTTCCAAAACATTAGCGATCTCATTGTAAAAATTCGCATTTATATGCGCTCCAGCTCCGACGGAGGCAAAAGATGATATAGCAAAGGATTTCTTCTACGAGCTCCTTGACAACACCTATGAGCGACTACCGAAGTACGATGTTAAAATCGTGCTGGGAGATTTTAACGCAAGGGTAGGAAGAGAAGACATCTTAAGCAGTTTTATTAGAAAACATAGCCTACACGACAACACTTCTGGTAACGGACCACTTTAGCCAGCACACGGTTTCCTCACGTCGATATCCATAAGGAGACATGGCGGTCTCCAGATCAACGAACGGTCACCAAATCGATCACATTGCGATTGACAAGAGGCACGCATCCAGTATTTGGGATGTCTTAACATTCCGAGGAGCTTCCATCTACTCGGACCACTACCTTGTTGCAGCTAAGGTAAGAATGCGGATATGCACCACGCCACAGCAATACAGAATTAATGTGAACAATTTTAATGTCGAAAGACTGCAATCACAAGAGACCGCCAAGGTCTTCGCGATTTCGATTCACACCATACCACCAACATCGAATATCGAAGAACAATGGCAACGATGCCAACAAGCGTTTGGAGCAGCCGCAACTGATGTGCTAGGTTTCTTGTGCCCACCAGAAAAAAACCCCTAGCTTGATGAGAAATGCTGACATATGCTCGCAGTCAAGAATATGGCTAAGCTGCAGGTGGAGACGAGGGCTGCCATTGAGCTCTAAAGGCAAGGAAGAAGGGGAGGACACTGCCTTTTCAGAAAGATAAAAAAAAGCTCGCGTTTTACTAAAGTGTAAAACGTCAAAGCCAAGGATACAGGGCTCGAACAGAATCTTGTCGAGATGAACAGGGAAACATTGTGGTTGAGACACAGTCGATGCTAAGGATAAGTCTGCGGACTGTTAAACGGCGATGACTATCAACATTACGCTGTCAGGCAGAACGTCCCACAATCAGTATTGGCAAAAACAGCGAAAGCTGCCAACTACTCGACATGAATGAACTGAGGTTGGCAATATCAGAACTCAAGCTTAATAAGGCTGCCGGAAATGACGGCCTTCCCGCTAATCTTTATAAAGCCGGTAAATATGACTTGCTAAGTAACACCACCAACTAATAAGCCAAACCAGGTCGGATGAAAGTATGCCTGCAAAATGGAACTTCAGCATCCTTTATACGATTCACAAAGAAGGAGAACCTCTAAAATGTGCCATCTATATGGCATAAGTCCCCTCAACATTGCCAACAAGATCCCTTCTGCCGTAATATTTGAACGCCTGAAACCGTTTAACAACAACCTGATCAGCCCTTATGAGTGTGGTTTTCACCCAGGAAAGTCCACAACCGATTAAATTTTCACACTTCGGCTGATCCTGGAAAAAACCCAAGAAGACCAAATCGATATCCACCACCTATTCATCGATTTCAAAGCTGCATACAACAGCATTTATGGAGACGAACTATACAGAGCCATGTCTAGTTTTGCTATACCGCCCATGCTCGTCCGATTTTGTAAGATGATGTCGGAGAATTCTCGCTGCTCTACAACGTTGAAGCATGGACCGTCTCAAAAGCGGATGAAGAAATCTTTTGTCGATTCGAGACGAAAATTCTTCGAAAAAATTTCGATTACATTTGAGTTGATGGGCTATGCAGACGAAGATTCAACCATGAACTTAACTTATGCATACATGCTACGGGTCAAAAAACTCCGCATTGGACGTTTAAGATGGCTAGGACATGTAGACCGAATGGCCACCAATACTCCGGCTCGCAGAGTCTTCGATTCCCAGCCAGACGTCGGACGCAGTAGAGGAAGGCCTCGCTTTAGGTGGCTCGCACAAGTGGAAACCGACTTCAACCAACTTGGAGTGCGCAACTGAAGGCAGTTAGCTAAGATCCGAGCTTATTAGAGAGGCATATTCGTTGAGGGCCAGATTCATTCCGGCATGTAGCGCCATTAAGGTAAGTGAGTAAGGAAGATTGTCTATGATTTTCAACAGTAGGTGAGAACAGATGGCTGCAGGTCTTAGAAGTTCTCTAGTTGATCGTTTCTGCTGGGACCCATATTGTAATCGACAGTCTCTGTGTTAATTGTTTTGTCCATTACCTTTGAAAGCATTAAAAGTAAAGCACTAGGTCTGTATTATTTGCGGATGCATTTTCTTCCTTGTTTTGGCAATCGGTTGGATTGGAGACTTTTCAAGCACCTGAAGTATCAAGTAATCTGCAAAGAACGGGTATTAGCTCGGGTGTGCATTTTTTAAGTGCAATAGGTGGATATGTCTAATGGCTCTTTTACAGTTCAGCTCAGTGGCGCGATGGTTGCTGCGTTGAACTGCCGAGCAGGAGAGCTCGGTTCGATTTCCCGCGGTAACAACACCTAAATAATTTTCCACTGATCCTCCTCACGAGGTGAACTGACAAATCATCCAAGTAGTATCAATTGTCAAGAAAAGCCCATCTCAACTGAGTTGTTCGGAGTCGACATAAAACAAGCGGTCCCATGGAAGGAGTACTCACGCACACAAAAATGGTTGCGAGATAGCTTGGTCCTGAGTACTAACAAGCCCGTTTGCGCAAATTTGTATATATGCGAATTGTTAAGGTTGCGACTTATTTTTCGAGGTTGAAACTTAACTTTAACAATCCTTGAATCCTTGAGAGTACGTGCTTCATCGTCGGTGGCATCGCTTGTTCCAATTAAATTATTGACAAAGACCCAACTTCGGTTCGGTGTAAACACTTTTTTACACACTCGCATGCCTGAGAGTCTTTTCAATAAAATATTCCAAACTCGATTCAAAAACTGAAATCTCTCTTTGAACGTCTACAAATGAAAATATTTATCCATTCGTTTGCAATTAGAACTCAAGTTTGAGTATCTTAATTTAGCACATCAATCATCTTTACAGCTCATAGCACAGCAACGCAGACTGATATACACGTGTGCGAATATTTTAATAAAACACGAGAACAAACGGAAACTGTTTGCATCCGGAAGTGTTTCCAGCACATTGCTCCAAAATGTTTTTTTCTTCTTATTTCCAAACCGCAAACCAAAACCGTCAACATCTGAAAAAAACTGCAAAAAATAACCGGGTTTTATCAATAGAGGAGTATGTTATGTAGGGACATGCTCGTCCATATCCCAATCGATGAAAATATACACAAAATTTACTTTGGACTTTCTGATTGTAGGAATTCATCGCGTCGTTATCACATCACTGCGATATGTGATGTGTCAGCTCATATCCTCTTCCGCAGGACGTCAGAGGGCAATAGCACAAAGGCCGGAAAGCTAAAGCTTTTGTTTGATTTTTTTTTTTAAATTCCTTTGGCGATGAATTGTGGTCCAGGTTGTGGTACATCTGTGGATTTGATAGGCGAATGCTGCGAAATGAAAAGTTTTGCTTTCTTTTTGTTGTTGCTTACTTTACTTTGTGTTCTTCAGGATGCAGTTTTCTATATCGATGAATAACTATTTTGTCACCATCTGTAATATAATGATGTCCTTCCTAGCTCAAGTACTAATTTGACCAAAAAAGTATACCCCAACACCAACAGGATCTGGAGTAGGTTGAGGTTTTCTCCGATATACTTAACCTAGGCAAACCCTTCCCGACAATTGTAGCGTTTTCCAGGCGGAAATCATGGCAGTCGAAGAAGCCTTGTCCTGGTTGAAATGGAAAGTTATATCCGCCATGCATATTAGTATGTTCATCCCTGCAATCAATCTCGTTCAATTCGAATCAGCCCACGTATGGCAACTATCTCCCAACGAGATGGCAGAGCATTTTACCATTCACTTCTTTTGGGTGCCGGGCCACAGAGATATACCAGGGAATTGCAATGCAGATAAGCTCGCCAGACAGGGCAAAACCCTCGATATGTTACCGCTAGTGGACGTGATAGGTATGCCCATCGAAACATGTAATTAACAGATCAAACTGAATGCGACCAAAAAAGCAAACCGCAGATGGATAAACGGCGCAAGGTGTCAGATAACCAGGCAACTTTAGCCTAACTTTCACCAGAATCGCTGCATCTGCTTGACAATGCTGAACAGATAAAACATCAGCACCATTATCGGTGTCCTTACAGGATAGGCCCACACACAAGAACATAAGGCCACTTCAGGAATGACTTCAACAAAAGCTGCTTAGACGAAGAAGATGAGGAAAGTATTACTCACTTCCTATGCTCTTGTCCTCCTCTAAGTAAATAGGAAACTTCACCTAGGAGAGCACCCCTTCGACTTTCAAAGCTATCCATGATTTCAAAGGTAATGGAAAAAACATTTAACATAGAGACTGTCGATTTCAATATGGGTCCCAACAGAAACGATCAACTGGAGACCTGCTAAGACCTGCACCAATCTGTGGTCATCTACTATTGAAAATCATAGACAATCATCCTGACATACTTACATAAGTGGAGCTACAGTGCGGAATGAATCTGGCTCTCCAATTAGCCCGGCCCTTAGCTGACTGCCTGCAGTTGCGCACTCCAAGTTGGTTGAGGTCGGTTTCTACTTGTGCGCGCCACTTAAGGCGAGGCCTTCCTCTACTGCGTCCGACGTCTGGCTGGGAATCGAAGACTCTGCGAGCCAGAGTATTGGTGTCCATTCGTTCTACATGTCCTAGCCATCTTAAACGTCCAATGAGGAGTTGTCTGATCTGGGACATGTCACTGTACAGCTCGTATATTTCTTGGTTGAATCTTCATCTACAAGGACCGCGAACGCAAACTGGACCGAAGATTTTTCGAAGAATTTTCCTCTCAAATCGACCATGAATTTCTTCATCCGCTTTTGAGAAGGTCTATGCTTCAGCGCCGTAGAGCAGGACTGCGATGATCAGGGTCTTATGTAGGATCTCCTTAGTAGTTCGAGTGAGGGCTTTATTACAAATTGCCTTCTTAGCCCGAAGAAACAGCGGTTGGCAAGAGTAATTCTTCGTTTGATTTTTGACGAGATGTTGTTGTCAGAGTTAAAAGCGGAGCCGAGATAGTAAAAGTCCCGTACTTCCTCAAAGTCATATCTGTCTATGGTGGCGTTCTATCCAATTCGTCGATGTTGTGTGTCCTTTCGTGTTGACAGCATATACTTCGTCTTGCCCTGATTTACTGCTAAACCCATAGCCTTGCGTTAATCCTTTTTTTGTATCGAATGTGTCGGTGGGGTCGGTTCTGACCTTGATGGAGCAGCGAGAATTCTCCATTGTCATCCTACACAAATGGACGAGTGGGGGCGATATACCAAAACTAGCAATGGCTCTGTATAGTTCGTCTCTATAAATGCTGTCATATGCGGCTTTGAGATCGATGAATAGGTGGTGGGTATCGATTTGGCCTTTTTCCAGGATCTGCGAAGTGCGAAAATTTAATTGGTTGTGGCATCTCCTGGCCTAAAACCACACTGATAAGAACAGATCAGGTTGTTGGTAAACGGTTTCAGGCGTTCACATATTACGGCAGATAGGATCTTGTAGGCGATGTTGAGGAGACTTATGCCTCTGTAGTGGCGCAGTTTAGAGGTCCTCCTTTTTTGTGGATCGGGCAAACGATGCTTAGGGTTTCATTCTGCAGGCATACTTTCATCCGACCATATTTGGCTTAGGAGTTGGTGGATGTTTCTTACCAAGTTTATAAAGCTCGGCGGAAAGTTTATAAAGCTCGGCGGAAAGGCCGTCATTCCCGGCAGCCTAATTAAGCTTGAGTTTAAATATTGCTATCCTCACATCACTCAGATCGGGTGGTTGGCAGTTTTTGCTGTAGTTGCCCATATTGAATGTTTCGTTCTTCCTGACAGCGGAATGTTGTTCGTCATCGCCGTTTAACAGTCTGAAGAAGTGGTTCTTCCGTATACTCAGCATCGACTGAGTCAGAACTATGATATTTCCTGGTTCATTTCGACGGGATTCTGTTCGAGCCTTGTATTTTTGCTTACACTTTGGTAAAACTTGCGAACATCGTTCCTGGAGTGGTACATTCAGTGTTCTTCCCTTCTTCTCTGCCTGTAGAGCCCAAAGGCAGCTCTCGTCTTCACCTGCAGCTTAGCCTTGCAGGCCTCGTTCTTAGCTGCGAGCATCTTATGGCATTCGTCATTTAACCAGGGTTTTGTTGCTGGTGGGCGCCTTGTATCTATTGCTTTGACGTTTTACACGTTGGTAAAACTTGCGGGTGGCACTTCTCTATATCCTCGATCACGCGCTTTTCTTGCTCATTTTTCTTCTTTTTGAAAAGCCGGAGTTCTTCCCTTTTTCTCTGCCTAATGAGCTCAACGGTAGCCCTCGTCTTCACCTGCAGCTTTTCTCTCTTTCTTGGCTGCGAGCATCTGTCGATATTCCACATCAAACCAGAGTTTTCTTGCTGGTGGACGCGAGAAACCTAGCAAATCAGTTGCGGCTGACCTAATGGCTTGTTGGCATCGTTGCCATTGTATGGTGTTAATCGAGAGGTTAAGGGATACGCGTTGCGCGTAGTTCTTGGCCGTCTCTTGCGATTGCAGTCTTTCGGCATCAAATTTTTTCACAGTATCTCTGGATTGTTGTGGCGTGGTAGATATCCACATTCTTACCTTGGCTGCAACAAGGTAGTGGTCCGAGTCGATGTTAGCTCCTCGGAATGTTCGGACATCAAAAATACTGGATGAGTGCCTCTTGTTTATCGCAATGTGATCGATTTGGTTGACCGTTCATTGATCTGGAGACCGCCATGTCTCCTTATGGATATTGATGTAAGGAAACCGTGTGGTGGCTATAGTGTCATTTCGTTCAGTATCGATGTCAATTAGCCTAAGTCCGGTACCAGGCGTGAAGTCGTGTATACTATGTTTTTCGACAATACTGCTAAGGATGTCTTCTCTTCCTACCTTTGCGTTAAAATCTCTTAGCACGATTTTATCATCGTACTTCAGTAGTCGCTCATAGGTTTTGTCAAAGAGCCCATAGAAGCAATCCTTAGCTACATCATCTTTTTCCTCCGTGGGGGCGTGATCGCATATAAGGCTTATGTTGGCGAGTTTGGCCTTGATGCGGCCAGTTACAATGCGTTCGCTGACGTCTTGGAAACATAACACTTCTTGCCTTAGTCTGGCACTTATAACAAATCACCATCCGTATAGGCGCTGTTTCTGCTCGCTGCAACATGGTCCATAGTGGATTTCACAGTTTTTCATCCTCTTTTTGCCATGCCCATCCCATTGAATATCCTGGATGGCTGTTATGTCTGCTTTGTAGCAGTTAAGGGCTTCCGATAGTTGTTGGTGACATATACACTTTTGTTCACTAGTTGCAACTACATCGTCCATATCGTCGCTGTTGTCACTGTCAGGTAGACATTGTAATGGCCTCCAGTAATTAGAACTTGAATCCCTTTAACGTGAGTTAATTACGCTTTTCATTGCCCGACGATATTTATTTTCCGAAAACACGCGATTGTCCTCGGTTTTGGGTGGTCTACCGCATTTAGATATTTTGGATAATTTCTAAACACACGGTGCGCAAAGTCAATAAGAGATGTCATCTGCAGAAGAAAGCTCCTAGACAACTGTGGAAGAAGGTTATGCTCTCCAAAAATACATGAAACCACTATTTAAAGAAATAAATATAATAAAAAACAAAAATGAGTTCAATGAGTCACCGGCTATGACTATCGAAAAAGAATCTGTGAATTAAGCGAACAAAAAAAAAAACGAGACTCCATTCACGGAGTAAGTCTTACCCAACATCTGTCTCACTTTTTATTCCTCTTCTGTTCAAGTGCACACTTAAAAGTCTTTAAAAAAGTATAAAAACACTACAACGATATTCATAACCTTTTGAGAGCTTGTAAATCATAAAAAGAATTCCCAGGATATTCTGAACCGTATCTGCAACATAATAATTTTTTGAAATAAAGGCAGATCTTCGCTAACGACACCAAAGTGAAACATACAATCCTAAATAGACTTTAATGACATGTGATACGCTTGCCAGTCTTGTGCATCTTTCCAAATTTCATCTCACATTTGCTCAATTCAATTATCCTTTTTCCTTTGCGCGGATCAAATTAGACTAATTCAATATTACTTCTTCCATCTGTAGCCAAATATACCCGCCGAACCATATATCCTTGTAAACTTCCAAATCAAAACCAGTCCCTCTTTCGGGAAAGTAAATACAAATAACAAAAAAAAATCTCCCAACCCCCAAAAAAACACTGCTGCAAAAAAGATTCAACAGCCGGATATCCTTCATGGCAATTATGAATCCATTAGAATCATTATGTTAGCCTTAAAATGGAATGCAGCTCCCTGCATTTGTACTCTTTCGTGAAAGCATTTCTTTTACTACATTTTTTTTGATTTTCTAATTCACCCAACCAAAGGATATTTGCGATTACTTCCCGGTTTTTTGTTTGTTTGTAATATTCGTATGCACTAGCGTTTTTTCGTCGTCCTCCTCGACGCGTCGCCATGGTGTGATGGAACTCTATACAAATTGTAGCTTCGCAACAATAAAACGAAAGAAAGGAAAACCCCCCACAATTGCAGATTGTGCGCGCTGTTTGTAAGGATTTCATCTAATGATCCTGTTTTGAAATTTCTATTAAGATGAAAATTGCTGTAATTCTGTTTCCGTTTTATGTTTTCCAATGTGGTGGATGCACACTTCGTGCTTGCATCTTTAGATTCTTTTCGGATTCCTTCAGGGGGATGCACATTTTTTTCTGTATGTACGTTGTGAGTGTTGGCCACTTATCTTTTCTCCATAACATCTTGGGGGTATCTTAAATCGGATTTTCTGAGAACACAAGACTTAGGCCAATTCCAGAAATTTTTGGAGATATAAAAAAAAAACAACCAGCTAGACGATTTCTTGGCTTTCGAAGGACTCTGTGGATATCCGTTTTTCTGGAAATCGTTATGAATACTTCGGTGGATGGAGTACGCTTTCTCGGGACATTAACTTGAAACGCCGATTGTGTGTGCGGAAATGTTACTGCAGATGGAATTGCTTGTTTGGTTGTAAGTTTGGCATGGGTCGGTGCTATGAGCATATAACCATGTTGAGATTTCGGAAACGAATGGTCAGAGGGGGCACCGTAGTTGGTGGTGAAATGCACTTTGCGGTTGAGCTGCTTTATAATGCAGTAAGTGAATATTATGAATTTACGTGCTATCACCTCTAGGCTCTTCAGACCACTGTATCGTATCGGCTAATTTCTCGTACTCCAACCAGGTAGTTAAAGAACAAATTCCAAAAAGAACCGTATGGCAATACGAGAAAGCCAGCTGGGAAGCTCTTAACCGTTTCCTTAAGAATTTTAACTGAGCATTATGCTTTCTCGATAATGACGTGGAATGCTACTGTTGATGCGATAACGAACACCATTCTCCTGGGTATGAAATCCTTTATTCCTCACCGGGTAAAGAGTATCAAACCTAAGGCAAACGGGTGGTATGACTCGAGCTGCAAAGAGGCTGTTAGGTTGAAAGAATTATGTTTTCGGTTATATAAGACAAATCCTACTGAGGAAAACCGACCTAAGTTCAAACGAGCCAGAAACGATTGTAATGCCCTCATCAAGCGTGTCAAATTCTCCCAGGACCAAAAGCTGAGGCAAAAATGCTACTATGTCCCAAAGGTAGTAAAAACTTTTGGTCGTTTGTCAAAAACATTAAGAATTCGACCTCATCTTCCATCCCAACGCTAATTTACAATGACATTCCAGCTGTCACCTCTATAGACGCAGCTGCTTGCTGCCCATTTTGCTGCCAATTCCATATTACCAGATTGTGCCCAGTCTCCTCCTGTACTTGAGAACGTAGAACATTCTATGGGACCAATCCACTTCCGTACTCGTACAGTCGCAAGAGTATTATTAGATCTTAACATTCACAAATCGTCTGGTCCAGATGGTATCTCCCCCATAATTCTGAAGAGTCCTATTCATCAGGACTCTCCCGAGTAAATGGAATACATTATTTGGGCAGGAAAAATGCTGTTTTCCATCTGTTTTCCCAAAAAAATGCGAATCTTCTTCTCTCTCCAACTGCCGACCAATTGCACTTACGTCCCTTCTTTTTAAGGCCATGGAAACGCTGATAAACCGTCAGCTTATGAAATATCTTGAATCACGAAAACTTCTAAATGACCGACAATACGGTTTTCGTTGCAACAAGTCCACCAGTGATTTGATGGCATATCTCACCGAAAAGTGGAACCAATCTATCCACCGCGGTGGCGAAAACAAGATCGTTGCACTTGATATTTCAAAGGCATTTGACAGGGTTTTGCATCAAGCCCTTTTGTCGAAAATGCGTGCTTTTGGAATCGATGAAACTCTCCTTCTATGGATTAGAAACAATCTCTCGAAACGTTCAATTCAAGTTGTTTTGGACGGTTTCAAGTCTGCTTCTCACGAAATAAATGCTGGTGTTCCCCAGGGCTCTGTTCTGTCTCCGACACTCTTTCTCATTTTATTAATAACCTCTTGTCTGCAACTTCTAATCCAATTCATTCATTTGCTGATGACAGCACTCTCAGCTTTTCATATTCATTTTCTAATCCACGCCCTTCATCTTCGGACGTGGAACAGAAACGGCAAAATATGTTAAGCTCATTCAATTCCGATCTTGACAGCATAATTAAATGGGGTAAATCGAATAGAGTGGAATTTAATGCTTAAAAAAAACACAATACTGTCTTCTGTCATCTTAGCGAAACCAAAATTTACAGCCATTATCCATGAATGGCACTTGCATCGCCAAGACCGAAAAACTTTCCATGCTCGGTATGTGTGTTAGCAACGACTTTCGTTGGAAAGACCACGTATTCGAAATCGCCAAAAACGCAGCGAAATGTCTAGGTTTCCTTAATCGATACAAAAAAATATCTCACCCCCTCTGATCTGGCCTCAATATATAAAGTGTATATATGCCCCAAACTTGAGTTCAACGCCCACATCTGGTCAGGTGCAGCAAAAACATCATTGCACCTACTGGATAGGCTACAAAAGAGTGCGATAAAACTGATCCAGGACATCCAACCGTAGTGAAATCTATAGTCTCGCTTGAACCTCGTAGGAATATCTCCTGCCTAACACTTTTTTACCGCTACTTTAACAGGATATGCTCAATAGCCAGCTGCATTTCGCCCCTTCAAACATTCAACCGCGATACTCGCCATGCCATGAATGCTAATCAATTCACCCTCAAGCCTATCTTCGGACGTACTATGAGACATAGAGATTCATTCCTTAACCGAACAACACGAATGTGGAATGCTTTACCAAACCCAGTCTTTCCTCCCCTTTACAATTTACAAAAATTTAAAACCAATGCACATCGGTATCTCCTCTTTTCTTCTCCTCAGTTTCCTTAATGCCTACGTTGTGTCCAAACACTAAAAGGGTATTCATAAATCCTTTAGCGCGTGCTAATTATAAAAAAAAAATTAGGTGGAACTCGATTGCAAATTCGATAAGGATATGTTTTTCTTGGTATTGGGTATATCAAAAGTTGGAGAAAAAAATCTGAATAACAAATTCAAATTCTGTGTATTTCTTTGTATTTTTTTTCGAGGGTAAGTAAAAATCTTTCATAGACACTACGAAGGTAGTGTCAAATTCTTACTGACTAAAAACACTTACCAAACCGTTGTGAGTATCCGCCTGAGGCAAGCCAGTCTTCCATCCATTTCCATTCTGGGTTCCCGTTGCTGCGAGTTATTCACTCGAAGTGATTCATAAACCGGAGCTGAGGTTTGGTGGTCATTGTCGCCTCGAACCTGATTACTGGGATTCGAAGATATCGGGTGTTTTTTTAAGAGGCAGAGAACTTCGAATTGAAATAAAACACAAAAAAATCCATTTAAAGTCCATCAATTTGCCTTTGTTGGAAGGATAATTTCATGCCATTAAATATGATTTCAGGCATGTGACCGCCGCAGCGGCTTCGAATAAAGTCAAGTCTAGAGGTCCAATTTTCAACCACTTTTTCGAGCATTTGGAGCCGTATGTCGGCAATAACGCCACAAAAGTTGGCTTCCAAGTCCACATACATTTCTGGTTTGTTGGCGTAGACGAGCGACTTCACATATCCCCAATGAAAATAACCCAATGGTGTCAAATCGCACTATCTTGGTGGCCAATTGACAATAAACCGATTGTGACGTGCACTGTTTGGCATGAAGCGCCGTTTTGTTGGAACTACATCTCATGCACATTTGGTCGGTTATCATGGCTCTATACCGGACTCCAATAACATTAACTAAGTCTCCAGCATAATGTCGGAAGTTGTACGGCCAATGACTCCACCAGACCATAGAGCATTCATTACATCCACAAAAACATTCAGTTTTTGTGGATGTAATGGTGTCTCAAGGGTCTCATATGGATTCTCTTCACTCCAAATGCAGCAATTTTGCTTGTTGACGTAGCCATTCAACCAAAAATGTGCCTCATCAATAAACAAAAGTTTGCGATAAAAAATCAGCATCGAGATCAATTCGGCCCATACACCAAAATCACGTTTTGCGGCCTTAATTCTTACACAATCTGGATCTGGTAAGGTCGTAAGCCAAGATTTTTGCGCAAAATTCTCCATAAAGTTGATGGACAAAGCTCCAATTGCTGTGCACGGTGGCGAATCGATTCGTTCGGGTCCTCTCCAACACTTTGCTCTACAGAAGCAAAAGTTTCTTCGGTGCCCCCTGTTCGACATCTCTTCGGATGCGTAGAGTAAGCGTAGTGCGATGGAGCGTTTTCGCACTACGCTTACTCTACGCATCCGAAGAGATGTCGAACAGGGGGCACCGAAGAAACTTTTAATTGCTCTGATGGGCGATTATGTCGACCATAAAATGGACGAAGCTTGCGGTAATCTTCGCGAACTGAACCATTATTTTCGAAATAAATTTGCACGATTTGCAAGCGTTGTTCAGATCTCAACCTGTTTATGATCAAATGGCAAACCAAACTGAACATAAATGACATTAGAGTTGCCCGATTTGACCACAAAATGTCAGTTTTATCTCTGTTCGAAAAAACAAACTCTAAAAAATCAACCCGTTATCATCATATTGTAGAAGTGCCAGACCTAGGCAAGAACTCTTATGTTTCCAAGACATTAGCGAACTCATTGTGACAATTCACATCAAGGCACAATTCGCCAACATAAACCATATATGAGCTCACGCCCCAATGGAGGAAAACTATTATTTAACTAAAAATGGCCTCTACGAGCTCCTTGACAAAATCTATGAGCGACTACCGAAGTATTATGTTACAATCGTCACTATAGCCAGCTACGGTTTCCTCACTTCGATATCCCTAAGGGCACATGGCGAACTCCATATCAACGAACGGTCGAGCAAGTTGATCACATCGCGATGGACAAGAGACACGCATCCAGTATTTTAGATAACCGAACATTCCGAGGAGCTACCATCGACTCGGACCACTACCTTGTTGCAGCCAAGGTTAGGAAGCGGATATCAACCACGCCACAATAATCCAGAAATAGTGTGAAACAAATTTAATGTCGAAAGACTGCAAACACAAGAGACGGGCAAGACCTTCGCGTAACGTGTATCCCTAAACCTCTCGATTAACACCATAACACCAGCATCGTATGTCGAAGGACAATGGCAACGATGCCAACAAGCCATTAGATAAGCCGCAACTCCAGCAAAAAAACCCTATTTTGATGGGAAATGCCGACATATGCTCGCAGCCAAGAATGAGACCTACAAGGCTAAAATTCATGTGAAGACGAGAGCTGCCATTGAGCTCTATAGGCAGAGAGGAAAGGACACACAACAACGACGAATCGGCAAGAACGTCATTATTGACAGATATAACTTTGAGGTAGTACTGGACTTTGTCTATCTCGGCTCCGCTATTAAATCTGACAACAACATCTCGTTAGAAAACTAACGAAGAATTACTCTTGCCAGCCGCTGTTTCTTCGTGCTAAGAAGGCAATTCATTGGTAAAGGTCTCAGTCGAACTACTAAGAAGATCCTATATAAGACCCTGAATATCCCAGTCCTCCTCTGCATGCACCGTCTCAAAAGCGGATGAAGAAACCCTTGGTTTATGGCGCAACAGGCTCGTTAGTACCCAGGGCCTAGCTTTTTTCTCACAACCATTCATGCATGCGTGTGTACTTCTTAGCAAGATGGCGGGACCTGTTGTTTTATGCCGAATCCGAACGGCTAAGTTGAGATAAGCTTTTCATGGGAATTGATACTACTCGGATGATTTGTCTGATCATCACGAGAGCAGGGCCAGTGAAAAATCATTTAGGCATTGCTACGGCTGGGAATCGAACCCAGACCTTCTGCACGGCAGTTCATCGCACTAACCATCGCGGCACTGAGCCCGTCACAGCGACATGCCGCGGGTCAACAAACTCTACATCGGTTGGACGTTTAAGATGGCTAGGACATGCAAAACGAATGGACACCAATACTCCGGCTCGCATAGTCTTCGATTCCCATCCAGACGTCGTAGTAGAGGAGCGCACAAGTAGAAACCGACCTCAACCAACTTGTAGTGCGAAACTGGAAGCAGTTAGCTAAGGACCGGGCTAATTGGAGGGGCATGTTGGTTGAGGCCCAGGCTCGTTGCGGACTGTAGTACAACTTAATTAAGTAAGTAAGCGAACGAGACCTACATGGTTAAGCTTCAGGTGAAGACGAGAGCTGCCATTGAGCTCTATAGGCTGAGAAGAAGAGAATATCATCGACTTTTCAGAATATGAGCAAGAAAACTGCGCAATCCAGGTTATGGAGAGGTGCCACTCCAGGAACGATGTTCGAAAATTTTACCAAAGTGTAAATCGCCAAAGCCAAGATGCAAGGCTGGAACAGAATCTTGCCGAACATGGAAATTTTGTAGTTTAACCATAATGTTCGCCCGACCCACAAAAGAGACCCCTGAACTGCGCCAACTAAATAAGTCTCCTCAATAAGATCCGTTATATGTGAACAGCTGAAACAGTATCCCGACAACCTGATCGGCCCTTATCACTGTGGTCTTAACCCAGGAAAGTCCATAGCTGATCAAGAAGTCCAAATCGATATTCACCACCCATCGATTTTAAAGACACAACGGCAGCATTTATAGAAACGAACTTCGCAGAGCCATGTCTAGTTTTGCAATACCGCCAAATACCGAAGGAACTCTTGCAGCTTCATCACTGTTGAAACTTACCGTTAGGTATCGGCATACTCTGAAATTTTAAGCGAATTTTCCCCCCACTTGCTGTTGTTTGGAATTCATAAAACACGAACACACATAAACATTTCATACATATCTTCATATATGTACTGCATTATCATATCTGTCATACAACTGTCAACGTCTCACCAATGTCATCAACATCACTATAATCATCGCTCTGATTTGGTCCATACATCTCGTTCGTCATGCATCACATCCGGTTGCCATCATTCCTGTCATAATTGCTACTGCCTGGGATCCAGCATCAAGATACCGAATGCTCTCCCTAAAAAAAAAACAAACGTCAACTGTTGACAGTCAGTCGACGTCATCATCATCATTGTCGCCGTTGCTGATATATGATTTGTAGCTGTAGTTGTGTTTCAAAAACAATAGCAACGCAAAATATCACTGCGATATGGCGCTAATATAAATTTGCAACCATCACCGGTAAAGGAGTGTGAATGATAATTTTACTCCATTCCAACCTTTCGATTTTTTTACGCCATTTTTACGTTCACATGAACATGGATACTTGTGTTGCTTTGGTGCTGTCATTATTGGAGCTGATGCTGCAGCCGAATGACACATCAACAGGAAAATTATGTCAAATCGTATGACAAACAAAAACATCAGCTCACGTAGTTCAATATCTATGTGTGTGTGTATGTGTGTGTGGTGCGCAAATTCAAATACAGAACGCGCCTGACACATGCACTGGAACCATAAATTTTCATTTTGTCAACGTCGCGTCGCGTTGGTCGATCTGTCGTCCTCCCACATATAGGGATGCTGCTCCTGTGCGCGTCGCGTTGTGACAAAATATAATACGCGGAAAATTTCATTCGGATTTTCCCTAGAATTGCTGATGGGAAGCAGTTTGGGGGCGACAGGAGCTCTCCACCGCGTCGCACCATGCAGGAGATGGAACTTTGTTTGGCATCATTTGGCATAGACACACACACGTCGTCCCCCATATGGTGATATGTATCCTGGGTGCGGTGTAGTCGGAATCCTTGTTACCGCATTGAATCGCAACTGGTGTGGAATGGCGTACAAGTAGAATTTTATATAGCTGAACCAGGATTCAATTGATAAGAAAACACGCACTGGTATTGGTACCAACAATTGCAGCACGACAACCTCAGGAGGATTATTTTATGGCAGCGCGGCTCGGCAACGATGCTGAGTGGAAAGTTTAATCAGCAACATACCAGGAGCAGATGGCTGTTGTGCTCATTAATTTCTCAGAGGATGTTTTGTCTTAATGCTCGTTGATGATGCGGGTAAATATACATACACCCATACACGGGGAGAGAATGATATACGCACGCACACACCGAAACGAACTGGAGTCGATTTTCTATTTTGTATTCGAATGGAGTGGATGTGCGGATATGGGGTTCCTATACTAGGAGTAATATTCAAATAATCCACCCAAGGACGAAATAAGGTACCATCATCAGTTGGTGTCTTGTTTTGTGCGGATTGAAGGTATCTCATTTGGGAATCGGAGATGATGGGTGGATTGGTATGGGTGACAGCTGTGTCGGCACTGACAGGTGGTGAATGTTGACTTTTGCTGCAGGATTGATTTGGGGGGTGTAGTTTCAGTTTCTGGTGATATTTACTTTGTCTAGGGTAGTAGGTCAGAGTGATAAAGGTCTGGTGTAGCGGTACGACAGATTTTTGCAACGATCAGACGGAAGTCAATCGGAATTTGTTTAGTCGAATTATCATCAATTTTGCAAAAGCAACAAAAATGTCATCAAAAGAAGAGTAACTCTATGGCTCTTTATGGCTTATAGTTCTGATCCAAGAAATCTGGGTTTTCAACAGTCTAATGTGCTGAATCAGAACCCCAGATGATGAACTGCTCTACTTAAGAAACCAAGGGAAGCCTTCTTGTATTCTTCTAAGAGCTCCTTAAATATTTTTCTGCTCTTTAGTTACTTAGTTGTGTGGCGATACAGTCCGGAATGAACCTGGGATTCAACCAACATTCCTCTCCAATTAGCCCGGTCCCTAGCTAACTGCAAACAGTTGCGCAATCCAAGTTGGTTGAGGTCAGTTTCTACTTGTGCGCGCCACTTGAGGCGAGGTCTTCCTCTACTGCGTCCGACGTCTGGCTGGGAATCAAAGACTCTGCGAGCGGGAGTATTGGTGTCCATTCGTTCTACATGTCCTAGCCATCTTAAACGTGCAATGTGGAGTTTTTGACCAGCCGCATGTCGCTGTACAGCTCGTATAGTTCTTGGTTGAATATTAGTCTCCAAAGCCCGTCAACGCAAATGAGACCGAAGACTTTTCGAAGAATTTTCCTCTCAAATCGACCAAAGATTTTTTCATCCGCTTTTGAGACGGTCTATGCTTCAGCGCCGTAGAGCAGGACTGGGATATATAGGATTTCCTTAGTAGTTCGAGTGAGGGCTTTACTACTGAATTGCCTTCTTAGCACGAAGAAACTGCAGTTGGCAAGAGTAATTCTTCGTTTAATTTTTGATGAGCTGTTGTTGTCAAAGTTTATAGCGGAGTCGAGATAGACAAAGTCCCGCATTACCTCAAAGTTAAATCTTTCGAAGGTGGCGTTCTGTCCAATTCGTAGATGTTGTGTGTCTTTTGTTGAAAGAAAATACCCCGGCTTGCCCTTTTTTACTGCTTAACCCATTTTTGCCGCTTTCTTCTCTATACTTGTAAACGTGGCTATGACATCACGTTGAGTCCTGCCAATGATATCAACATCGTCAGCGTATGCTAGTAGTTGCAGAGATTTTTGGAAAATTGTGCCTCTGGTGTTGGCTCGAGAGTTTTGCACAATCCTCCCAAGAATCAAATTGTAGAAATCACATGAATGCTCATCGCCTTGCTCATCCTTTATTGGTATCGAATGCGACGGTGAGGTCATTTCCGATCCTAATGGAGCAGAGAGAATTCTCCATCGTCATCCTACACAAACGGACGAGTTTGGGCGGTATACCAAAACTAGGCATGGTTCTGTATAGCTCGTCTCTATAAATGCTATCGTATGCGGCTTTGAAATCGATGAATAGGTGGTGGGTATCGCTTTGGGCCTTCTTGGGGTTTCCCCATGATCTGCCGAAGTGTGAACATTTGATCGGTTGTGGACTTTCTTCGCCTAAAACCACACTGAAAATTGCCGATCAGGTTGTTAGGTTGTTGGTAAACAGTTTCAGGCGTTCACAAATAATGGCAGATAAGATCTTTACTGTTACTTATCAAGTCATCTCCGCCAGCTTTAAAAAGCTCAACTTAGGCTTGATTCAGGTCGGGTGGTTGGCAGTTTTCGCTGTAGTTGCCAATATTGAATGATTCGTTCTGCCTGACAGAGGAATGATGTTCGTCGTCACCGTTTAACAGGCTGCAGAAGTTGTTCTTCCATAGTTGTTCGACAAGATTCTATTTGACCCTTATATCCTTGGCGTTGATGTTTTACACTTTGGTATAATTTGCGAACATCGTTCCTGGAGTGGCACCTCTACATATCCTCAATCGCGAGCTTTTCTTGCTCTTCTGTCTTCTTTCTGCAAAGCAGGTGTTCTTCCCTACTTCTCGGCCTGTAAAACTCAAATGCAGCTCTCGTCTTCACCTTGCAGCTTAGCCTTGTATGCCTCGTTACTGGCTGCGAATATCTGTCGGCATTGTTCATCAAACCAGGGGTTTCTTGCTGGTGGGTGCGAGAAACCACGCACATCAGTTGCGGCTGGTCTAATGGCTGTTGGCATCGTTGCCATAGTTCTTCGACATTCGATGTTGGTGGTATGCTGTTAATCGAGAGGTTAAGGGATACGCATTGCACGACATTTTTTGCGGTCTCACAGAATTTTTGTATTGTCGCAGCGTGGTGGATATCTGTATACTTACCTAGGCATCAACAAGGTGGTCCGAGTCGATGTTAGCTCCTCAGAATGTTCGGACATCCAAAACACTGGATGCGTGCCTCTTGTCTATCGCAATGTGATCAATTTGCTTGACCGATCGTTGATCTGGAGACCACCATGTCCCCTTATGGATATCGAGGTGAGTAAGCCGTGAGCTGGCTATAGTGGCATTTCGTTTCATTGCGAAGTCAATTATCCTAAGCCCGTAGCCAGACGTGTTGTCGCGTAGGCTATGTTTTACGACAATACGGCTTTAGATATCTTCTCTTCCTACCTTTGCGATAACATCTCCCTGTACGATTTTATCACCGTACTTCGGTAGTTGCTCATAGATTTTGTCAAGGAACCCGTTGAAGCAATCCATAGCTATATCATCGTTTTCCTACATTGGGGCGTGTGCGCATATAAGGCTTATGTTGACGAATTCGGCCTTGATGCACATCGTAACAACGTCCTCGCTTATGTCTTGGAAACATAAGACTTTTTACTTTTGTGTGGCGTTTATTAGAAATCCGCATCTGAATAATCGCTGTTTCTGCTCACTATAGCACGGTCCGTAGTAGACGTCACAGTTTTTCATCCCCTTTTTGCAACCATCCCATTGTATTTTCTGGATGACAGTTATGTCTGTTTTATAACAGTTAAGGGCTTCCGCTAGTGGTTCGCTTGCACCTCTCCTGTTTAATGTTCTCACATTCCAGGTGCAGATACGAACGTCGTTGTCCTTTTTTTGTTTAGCAAGGTCCTCAACAATCAAATCCGTCCTTTCGGAGGCTATTGGTTGCTTCGTAACAAATGCTTTATTTCATGGTTTTGTAGTTAAACCAAAGCACAACCCCCAAACCTGGGGGCCGGTTCCAATTTATTAGAAACCCCTAGGACGCGAGACCACACACAATGGGATTCGGTTAATCCCCCGCCATCCTAACTTACCCTTGAAATTCCTATATGAAATTCCGAATATGACGAAGTAGTTTGTCAAGGTTCGCCCGGGACAGCAAGCCGGGTATTCATTCCGTTCCATTCTCATCAGGCTTTTTATGGTGTAGCTGTTTTTCGTTGTGTTATCAACCCTCGCGCTTATCGCTTAACAAGTCAAATCCGTTTGTATAAGACCAGTAACCTACGGTTACTACTTGGAGGCTAAAAATAAGCACTTGATGTGTAGTCAGAGTGACAACCAATGGGCATTGCCAAGTTAAAGCCAATTAGAGTCTACCCTCGTTCTACAACACCCAACCATCTCGAAATGTTTCTTGGTAAGAATCAAGTAAGATGATTTACATTAATTTATAGGCCGAACGTCGTTAGATTTAAGTTGTTGTTGTAACGGGTGATCCAAGTAGAGATACTTTTTCCAATAGCCTTTTTTGACAGATCACGTGTGAGTCGTGTCATGCTGCCATGTTATTTTTGTTTAGTATTGTTTGGCATTTCATAATGGAAAGACTTACGTGTGAACAACGTTTACAAATTGTTCAACTTTATAATGAAAATTCACGTTCTGTGAGGAATGTGTTTCGTGCACTTCGCTCAACTTATGGTCAACATTTGAGACCCAGCATTCATTATTGGATAATATTCGACCGAATAGACCACGTCCAGCACGCTGTGAAGAAAATATAGCGGCCGTAGCTGAGAGTGTACACGAAGACCGTAGAGAGTCGATTCGGCGCCGTTCGCAGCAACTCGGACTGACATATGGAACGACTTGGCGCATTTTACGTCAAGATCTTAAATTGAAAGCGTACAAAATACAGCTTGTGCAACAACTGAAGCCGCTCGACCTTCCCAAGCGACATCGCTTCGCTCTATGGGCTCTTGAAAAGTTCCAAGAAGATCCGACGTTTTCGAGGCGAATTTTGTTTAGCGATGATGCCCATTTCTGGCTCAGTGGGTATGTAAACAAACAAAATTGCCGCATTTGGGACGAAGAGCAACCTGAAGAGATTGAAGAACTGCCACTTCATCCAGAAAAAAACAACGGTATGGTGTGGTTTGTGGGCCGGTGGAATCATCGGTCCGTATTTCTTTAAAAATTATGCCGGTGCGAACGTAACCGTCAATGGCGACCGATATCGTGCCACGATAACCGACTATTTGATGCCTGAAATTGAAGCTCGTGATCTCGGCGACATTTGGTTTCAGCAAGACGGCGCCAATTCCCACACATCGCATCAATCAATGGATTTATTGAGAGAACATTTCGGTGAGCAGATAATTTCACGTTTTGGGCCGGTCGATTGGCCACCAAGATCGTGTGATATCACACCGTTAGACTTTTTCCTGTGGGGATATGTAAAGTCAAAAGCTTGTGCCGACAAACCCGCTTCGATTCAGGCCTTGAAGGAAAACATCACGCCCGTCATTCGCCAGTTACCAGTCGAAATGCTCGAACGAGTGATCGAAAATTGGACTCAACGGATGGACCATCTACGACGTAGCAACGGCCAACATTTGATAGACATAATCTTCAAAAAAAAAATGCGAAAGAATGTTCTTTCAAATGATAATAAACATTCTCCATTGAATTTGAATTTTCTGTGTTTTTTTCTTTAAAAAAGTAGGGAACCTCGAAATGGATCACCCTTTATTATATAGAGCGCCTGCATTGGGTCAGTAAATAGGTAACAAAAAAATGGCCAATGGAAATGTTATGCATGCTACTCGCTCTATGTAAGCCACCAATTAAAGTGGATGCGATAAAGAAAGCAAACTGCAAATGGATTTGTCATCGTCCTTACCCAACCAAACTTATCCAATTTCATGGATGGCAGTAATGTCTAAGGGCTACCGCTAGTTGTTTAGCTCTACTTATTTTTGTTGAGCTTTCTAATATTCCAGGTGCAAAAACGAATGTCGTTGTCGGTCTTTCTTAGTAAAGCATAGCTGTCATGAATAAAGTCTGTCCATTCGGGGCTGTAGATTGCTTCGTAAAAATAGTGGATTTACATGATTACATAGTTAACCCTAAGAAAAACGTCCAACTGGAGAACCAGTTCCCATTTATCAAACATCCCTTCAGATTTACAACTGGCTAGAGCGCTGTTTGGATTTCGGGCCTTCCGCTACTGCCAACCCTTCCAATATTACCAGAGCAGCTCATGTATGTTTTTCACTTCGTCAGACTGCATACGCCATTTTTGATTCCATCTTGGGAAACTCTTCTTCTTCCGTATGGGGTCCTAGCTAATTCCGGTCCACGAGTAGTATTTTATTCCCCACCTAACCTGGATATCTACAGAACGTCTCTCTACCGGCCACCTGAGGACGTGTCCTATTGGAGACTAGCATCTCCACATGGTCATGACTGCTCCCTATAATATTCTTCCTTACACAACTCACCGCACATGTCAGAGCGTAACCAGAGGTTGGCATTCCTCGTACCGTGTCAGATACGAACATAAAGTGTCAGATTCCGAATGTTAACATTTCCAGTTGTTGTTCTCTGTCATCATTCATTTCACCTACTTCGTGTCCGTTTTTGTAGGCGAATTGTGTACCCTTACACTTTCTGATTCTGCATGTTTTGCATTGTTCGTTAGTTATCCTGGCATTGTGTGTCCATTGCATTGTGCAATATATCAGCATCCACCGACATCCCATTCGACGAACTTTTCCTCCTCCATTCATGCAATTCATTTCAATGTGGATACTCCATAGGCATATGGATTCTAGGTTATGTTATAGATGCGTAATGGATCGACTCAAGGTGGACACACAAGGATGAGTGGATGTGTTTTTGAAGAGTGTAGATGGGCTCGAAACATAAATGCATATATGCACGTATGCTAAAGACAATATTTGACCAAATAAGACGAACAAAATTCGTTTGCATATGAAAATGTGAAATGAAGGAAAAGTGTGTTTTTTTTTTTAAATTTTACTCCGCCTTTTGTTTTACAGTCCAAACGTCTCATGCTGGTTGCTTTGTTAAAGGATTCATTCTGGAATGAAATTTCATTTAAAATGCATGCATCTTGATTCTCAGCTATCGGTATAATGAAACACAAGCAGTTTCCGTTAGAGAATATCCAAAATGTTGTTTGTCTTTATGCGGTAGGTATGGGTAACAGGAAACTGTAGCAATTTTGCTAATAGCCAGTTCTGACTGGATGTCGGATGCATGTCCTGAACCCAGTCAATTTGGATAAATTACGGGTTCAGTATGTAGACACAATTTTTATTCTGTTTAGAAATTGTGAAATTCAGAGTAAACAAAATGGTTATTGAATTTATTTATTTAAAAGTTGATGCATGAAATTATAAACAAATACTTCTGGACCATAAGTCATTTGGAGTGATGGCGTTTTCTAAACAAATTTGTTGATTTATAATGAATAGGTTTACGGTCTGTTGGATTTGTTAATTTGAAATATTATTTGGACAGTCAAAATATTTGCATGTACATTTAATTGGATAAGGATTTCCTGTTTTGTGGGTATACAATAATAATTTCCGGAATATTTAAGAAATGTGATAGCTGACATTTCGAGGTTACTAAAAACAGAGCGCTATTCGAAGGAACAATACATTTTCACTGTTTACCAATATTTTAAAAATGACGAAGCTTTGATAGCAAGTTTGTCAGTAATATGTCAGCTACAGTCCGCAATTTTCGTACAAAATATGGCCTTCATAGCGTCTTAAAACCATAAACTGTGAACAGAATAATTGAAAAATTCAAAAGACTCGATCATTAGTGATAAAAGACATTCTGGAAGTGAGGCGATCTGAGAACCGTGGTTTCACCCGGTTTGATGACGAAAACTTGGCAAACGCCATAGTCGCCGAGCGAAGTGGGTTTAGTCCCCTGTTAATATCGAAGGTGGAACTCCAGATCATCTTCGATTCCATAAAGAAAAAGAAGTCAGCGGGAGTCGATGGTATATCCAACATTGTACTGCGACACTTACCCCCTGAAGCTGTGGACATTTACGCCACACTGTTCAACAACGCGCTGAATAATGCATATTATCCAGTGCGTTGGAAGACGGCGGTGGTTCATCCTCTCCCGAAAAAGGGAAAGGACAACTCCAATCCGGCGAATTTCCGATCGATAAGTCTCCTTCCGAGTATCAGCAAGGTTTTCGAAAAGATTCTCAATCGCGTTCAAGTGGTCTGAGGACAATAATATTATACCAGAGAACCAGTTTGGCTTCAAGGCTGGACATGACTGCATTCATGCCGCCTCCAAACTCGTTTCTGATATACAATGGAACAAAGCCCAAAAACAGTGCACCGGTGCATGTGTGGTTGATTTAGAGAAGGCTTTTGACACCGTATGGTTAGAGGGCCTCTATCGTAAGCTGACCAGACTTGGCATAAGTAAACCACTGCTATATATGCTTCATGACATGCTGACTGGTAGAACGTTTGTTGTCGAAAGTGGCAATGTAACTTCTACCACAGAATTTTTCATTAAGAATAGTCTGCAACAGGGAGCGGTAAGCTCGCCGATTCTCTTCAGTATTTACACCAGTGATATGATAGGTGGTCTTACTCAGGCAATTGCGTATGCGGACGATCTTATCGCGTACAGAACAGCCTCTACTGTCGAAGTCATTCGAACTCTTTTGCAGCGGGACTTCGACAAGATCCAGAGATATTGTGATGACTGGAAGTTGAAAATCATCTTTCAGAAATCAGAAACTATCCTGTTTAGGACACCGTTGTCTAGGGCCTCTAGGGATACGAGAAAGAACTGGCGAAAGCTGGTGATCGTTGAACCAAACGGACAGCCACTGGCGAGTAAAAGTGTAGTAAAGTACCTTGGCATCTGGTTAGATCAGTATCTATATTTCGGAAGACATGTAGATGCTGCTCTGGCTAGAACTAGGGGAGCATTTGCCCTGACAAGACGATTGTTTTATAGCAGTCGTCTTGACAGCAGGGTGAAGGTGATTTGCTACATGGCCCTCATTAGGCCGATGATTGCCTATGGGTGCCCGGTGTGGTTCAACGTTGCCCCATCTCAAATGGAAAAGATACGGGTGTTTGAGAGGCAGTGTCTGAGGAGCTGCCTTGGACTTCACAGAACACCAGTATCTGACTACACAAAATACTATTCCAACCAGGTCCTATACAACGGGGCCAACATAAACCGAATAGACAATTTTCTGGTGAAACTCATTCGGTTTCACGCTGCAAGAGCGATGGCTTCGAACAATAGTCTCATCTTTGGGGCCTTCTATCCCAATGATGAATATTTTGAGAGTGCGCGTTTAAGCGGCTTTATTCCACCCGAAGCTTTCCTATATTTGGATAGTCGAGGGCTAATACAGGATAGATCGGCGGTTCCGCTAATCTACCACGTCTTCCGACGAACTGTGGATAGGCGGCTCCTGTACGACCGAGACGTCGTCACTCAGAGCGGAGGAGAGCGCCTGAGGTTCAGCAGGAGTGTGTCCGATTGGGACCGCCGGAGTAGGTAGCAACAGGAGAACCTGTTGTGGTGGTTAACGTAGTTATAATTAGTTTTGACTTTTGAAAAGATATGGCCGACTTGCATAGTTGTTTAGGTTATGTTGAGGGAAACAGTCGTGGTGGCACCAAAAAAAAAAAAATATTATCAAAATGCTTGCTGTGGCTGTTCTAGTTTTTAAATTTAATTTTTTATTTAGTTAGATGTAAGTAGTTGTAAGTAGTTTAAGTTAGTCGATAAGTAGTTTTAATTAGCATGTAAGTTTAAATTAAAATAAAAAAGACAAGAAACCAAGTTTTTCTCAAATGTTTCTTGGTAAACATCATTTTATTACTATTAGATTTACTTATTAGATAATAGGCCGAAAGCCATTAGAATTAAGTTGTTATCATTTAAATTAGGGCGCCCGCATAGGGCCAGTAAGTTATTTAAGTAGTTGATAAGTAAGCTAGTTTTTCATGAATTTTTGTCTAGCTGTAAGTTAGTTTTAAGATAAAGTAAAATAAAAATGAATATAAAAAAAAAAAAAAAACATTCTGGAAGTGTTGTCATAAGTCGTCGTTCAACGAAAAAACAAAGAAGTAGTTCACGGGAGTATTGCTGACAGTCCAGGAACATCAGTTCAGAGATTCGATCATTAGTGATATAAGACATTCTGGATGTGTTGTCATAAGCCGTTCAACGAAAAAAAACATACAAGCAGTTCACGGGAGTATTGCTGACAGTCCAGGAACATCAATTCGGCATCGTGCTTAAGAATTTGGCGTTTTGAAAAGCTCTCTACTGCGAATTCTCACGAAAGACTTGTAACTTTTGTTTTACAACATATGGATGCTGAATTTTTAAACAAAATCATCTTCAGTGATGAAGCTCATTTTCATTTTGATGGTTTTGTAAATCGTCAAAATCGTCTCATTAGACGTTCGAAAACTAACGAGTAATTGTTATTCAGTGCAGTTTTGACCAGGGAAGTCAATAACCGATCAAATGTTGACACTTTGGCAGAACGTCACCATTGACATATATAACTTTGAGGTAGTACTGGATTTTGTCTACCTCAGCTCAGATATTAACTCTGACAACAACATCTAGTAAGACATAAAATGAAAAATTACTTGCCAACCGCTGTTCCTTCAGTCTAAGAAGGCAAGTCGGTAGTAAAGCCCTCATTCGAACTACTAAGCAGACCCTATATAAGACCTTATCATCCCAGTCCTGCTCTACGGCGCTGAAGCATAGACCATATCAAAAGCGGATAAAGAAATCCATGGTAGATTCTAGCGGAAAAATTTTCGAAAAAACTTCAACCAAGAAGTATACGAGCTGTACAGCGACATGCGTCTGGACAAAAACCCTGCATTGGACGTTTAAGATGGCTAGGACATGAAGGACGAATGGACGCAGTAGAGGATGAGCTCTCCTAAAGTGGCGCGCATAACTAGAAACCGACCTCAACCAACTAGGAGTGTGTCACTGTAGGCAGTTAGTATGGGACCGGGCTAATTGGAGAGGCATGTTAGTTGAGGCAGAGGTTTATACCGGACTAAACCGCCATTTAAAAATTGTTGAGAAACATAATAACGGGTGTTTTTTTTTTAGAGGTTGGTTTTTCGAATAGAAGTAAAAATGAAATTTTCTGATCATATCGGGCAACTTGTTCAATTTGGTTTGCCATTTCATCATGAACATGTTGACAAATTGACAACGCTTGCAAATCGTGCAAATTTATTTCGAAAATAATGATTCAGTTCGCGAAGTTTACCGCAAGTCCCGTAAATTTTTATGGTCGACATAATCGACCATCAGAGCATATAATTCGGTTAACCATGGATCGTTTTCGCACTACGTTTACTCTTTGTGATGACACGCATCCGCAGAGACGTCGAACAGGGGGCACCGAAGAAACAATTGCTTCTGTAGGGCAAAGTGTTGGAGAGGACCCGAATGAATCGATTCGCCACCGTGCACAGCAATTGGAGCTTTGTCCATCAACTTTATGGAAGATCTTGGCTTCCGACCTTACAAGATCCAGCCTGTGCAAGAATTAAAGCCGCGAGACCATGCAATGCGTCATGATTTTGTTGTATGGGCCGAAAATTAAATTGATCTCGATGCTGATTTTCATCGCAAAGCTTTGTTCAGTGATGAGGCGCATTTTTGGTTGAATGGCTACGTCAACAAACCAAATTGCCGCATTTGGAGTGAAGAGAATCTACATCTGACCCTTGAGCCACCATTACAACCACAAAAACCGACTGTTTGGTGTGCTCTATGGGCTGGTGGAGTCACTGGGCCATACTTCTGAT
Organism: Rhingia rostrata; assembly: GCA_949824845.1. NCBI lineage: Eukaryota > Metazoa > Arthropoda > Insecta > Diptera > Syrphidae > Rhingia > Rhingia rostrata. The sequence goes on along the minus strand of OX463755.1, from coordinate 24,470,591 downwards.
GCTGGAGAGACAGTTACATTTAATGGTGACCGGTTTAGAGCCATATGATGACTATTTTGTTCATGAATTGGATGGCATGAATGTGGATGAGATGTGGTTCCAAAAAGACGGCGCTACATGCCACACAGCGCACGTCACTATCGATTTATTGAAGGAAACATTCGATGAGCTCATAATTGCACGGAACGGACCTGTCAATTGGCCACCGAGATCGTGTGATTTGACACCATTGGATTATTTTCTTTGGAAACCAGAAACGTTAAGGGACTTGGAAGCCAACATTCGTGGCGTTATTGCCGACATACGGCCCCAAATGCTCGAAAAAGTGGTTGAAAAATGGACCTCTGGACCACATGCCCGAAATCATATTTATTTACGTTAATGGAAAAATTATTAAAAGTATCCTTTCAATAAAGCCAAATTGATGGTCATTAAAACGATTTTCTTGTGTTTTATTTTAATTCAAAGTAATATGCCTCTATACCTTATATTATGCATCCACAACTTTTGGTTTTATGGTGTGGATTTTGAGCTGGAAGCATTATCGGACCCTTCTTCTTCGAAAATGCGGCTCGTCAGGCAGTAACAATTAATGGCGTTGACACGATATCCCAGTTTTTACTGCTTAAATTACAAGATATGGATGCAAGAAACACGTGGCTTCAACAAGATGGTGCCTCACAGCCGCAGAAACAATACATTTACTGTATGAGTAACCATCTAATCGTGTAATCGGCCCGTTTTGCGATCAGAAAAAGCCACCCAGATCTTGCGAACTAGCCCCATCCGACTATTTTCTTTTGTTTTATTTTTAAGTCAAAAGTCTTTGCAAACAAGCAACGCAGTGAAATGGAAATTGTGCGCTGCTTTAATGAATTTCAGCTACATTTATACAAAACGGTCATAAAGGATTTCAATAAAAAAAAAAAACGTAATTGCTAGCAAAGCCGTGGCGGCCATTTATCCGATCTGCTATTCGATTTAGCAGATCGGATAAACCAAATCTGTATGCAACCAAATCTGTATGCAACACAAATCAATATAAATTTAAGCTATCCAATCAAAAAATCAGTATTTTCTATCAAAATAACGTTTTGCGTGAATAAGGGAAGCCCTTATACAAGGTGGCGCAAAAGTAATCCTCCTATCAGAAAATGCTATAAATTTTGCGATTGGCCCCTAATGTCAGTTCTGTTTTGACATTTGTGTAGTAAACACATGCGAAATACACGTTAGTAAACAATGTTACGCTACACTGCTCCAGAACGCGGAATATTGGTGACTACTTATTTGAGCAATAATCGGTCGGTGACTTTGGCACAACGTGAATTTCGTCACAGATTTCCTAGCCGTCCAACGCCTACTGGTGAAACACTGCGACGTTTAGCCGCTCGCCTCGAAGAGACTGGGACAACACGAGATGCTGCCCGGCGTGGCAGACCCCGGAGTAGCCGTTCTGCAGAGAATATTGCTGCTGTAGCCGACGATGTCATGGAAGCGCCGTCGACATCGACCAGACGACGTGGCACGCAAATGGGTATCAGTCGACGGTCCTTACAGCGAACTTTGGTACAAGATTTGAAGATGTTTCCAGACGGTGCATCAGCTGTAAGCTGCTGACCGCCAATCGCGTCTAACATACGCTCAAGCCATCCTTAATCACCACCAAGAGGAAGATGATTTTTCATCAAAAATAATCATATGAGTGATGAGGCCCATTTCCATCTTAGCGGGTAAGTAAATAAGCAATTTTACGCTTCTGGGGCACTGAAAATCCGCGTGTAACCCACGAAGAGCCATTACCCCCGCTCAAAGTCACTGTGTGGTGTGCTGTTTTCGCTGGAGGAGTCATCGGACCTTTTTTCTTCGAAGACGTCGCGGGCCAAACGGTTACTGTGAATGGTGAGCGCTACAGAGCAATGATCAACGAGTTCTTTTTGCCGCAACTTGATGAATTGGGATTGGAAAACATGTGGTTCCAACAGGAAGGTGCAACGGCACACACTGCACGTGCCACAACCGATATGCTGAAGGATGCATTTCCCGGGCGCCTAATCTCCCGTTTTGGCGATTTGCACTGGCCAGCAAGATCGCCTGATTTGACCGCTCCAGACTTCTTTTTGTGGGGCTTTTTGAAGTCGCGGGCTTATGTCAACAAGCCTCAGACTCTTGCAGCTCTTAAAGACAATATCCGTCAAGAATGTGAGGACCTATCGCCGGAAGTTTTGGCCAAAGTGATGAAAAATGCCATAAAAAGGGCTCAAATGACAATCAACTGTGGCGGCGGCCATTTACATGACATCATATTCTCGACTTGATGTAAAAAAAATTAAAAGACCAAATAAAAATAATCCACAAGAAGAATTAAAGTTTTTCATTTTTTTTTTAAATTTCAGCCAAAAAACATCGGAAGGTTATTTTTGCGCCACCTTGTATAAGCTCATTATTTTTTAATTATATACATCAACGAGATATTTAGATAAAACAATAAATTTTTTTTTTCAAAATCCGCTATTAAGCGTTCTCTGTACTTTTTCCTCTGTTCTGCATTATTTTTTTGAGCATCTCGGCCATTTAGCGTTGATGTTGGCACAAATGTTTGTAATTAGCTTTTCAATTGTACCAAGATTACTGGCATATACTTGCTCGGTGTCGTAAAATAATGCCGAGCGAAAGAAAGCTGAATTTCCGTTTTCGGTCTTTTTTCACTATGGTTAAGTAAAATATAGCTGAATCGGCCTTATTTCACTTTGCATGCATCCAATAGCCAATATCGCACCCATTCCATATCCAACAATGAGCATAAGCAGGGGTTTTATTCTTTGAATACATCCGAGTGCGTGTTTGGATGTATGCAAAGTTTGCAAATGGGTGAGGGGCATGCTGACCTCCTGCAACCCCCCTGCTTTGGTTCACTGTTCGATTTAGGTTGCCTGCGAGGAAGGATGAATGGACAAACAAGCTTTCACCAAAAGTTAGCCCAAGCAGGGGGCTTGCATACAAATTCAAAATCGAACCTCCAACGCAACACAAATCCAACCTTGAGCCCAAGCAGGGGTGGTGGGCAACATGCCTCCCAAACGGAAATGGACTTTTCATAGACCAAAACAAATATACAAAATATAGACATTAAAAGTTTTAAAATATCTCGCTCAGGAACTTTTTGAAAATTCGTTACCGTTTAGCCAAAAAGGCCTTTTCTCTTCAAAATAGGCTTGGCAGTCGGTGGATTCTTAGATTGTTGACACTTGTCGAATAACCCTAACAACAATGCTACACAAGCCATTAGAGCAACCGCAACTGATGTGCTTGGTTTTTCCCGCCCACCAGCAAGGAACCCCTGGTTAGATGAGGAATGAGGACAGATGCTAGCAACCAAATACGAACCCTACAAGGCTAAGCTGTAGATAAAGCATAGAGCTGCCATTGAGAAGAAGGGAAGAACACCGGCTTTACAGAAAGAAGAAAAAATAGAAAGAGATTTGCCACTACAGGAACAAGATTCTAGGCTCAAAGATATAATGCTTAAACAGATTGCTATCGAGATGAACAAGAAAATTTCGTAGTTGACACACTGTCGGTGCTTAAGACATGGAAGAACCACTCCTGCAGACTGTTAAACGGCGATGACGAACAACATTTCGCTGTCCGGCAGAACGAACAATTGAATATTGGCAACGAAAGCGAAGACTGCCAACCACCCTGAACAAATTCAGGATAGAAATATCTAAACTCAAGCTTAATAAAGCTGTAGGAAATGACGGCCTTTCCGCTGAGCTTTATAAATCCGTCGGAGATGACTTGGTAAGTAACATCTACTAACTCATAAGCCAAATATGGTCGAATGAAGGTATGCTTAATGAATGAACCTCAGCATCGTTTGAAAAAAGAAGATCCTCTAAACTGCGCCAAATACAGAGGCATAGGTCTCCTCAACATCGCCTTCAAGATTTTATTGGGCGTAAAATGTGAACCCATGAAACCGTTTTTTAATAACCTGAATGGTGTTGTGGTTTTACGCCAAAAAAGTCCACATCTGAAAAAATCTTGACACTTTGGCATATCCTGGCAAAATCCCAAGAAGTCTAAATCGATATCCACCACCTATTCGTCGATTTCAAAGCTACATACGACAGAATTTGAGGAGACGAACTATACAGAGCCATGTCTAGTTTTGGTATACCGACGAAACTCGTGCGTCTATGCAGGTTGTCGATGGAGAACTTCTTTGCTCCATCAGGGTCTGAATCGACATCACCGATACATTCGATACCAAAAAGGGTTTAGGCAATGCGATGTGCTGTCATGTGATTTCTTCAACCTGATTCTTGAGAGGATTGTGCAAAACTCCCGAGCCAACACCAGAGGTACAGTTTTCCAAAAATCGGTGCAACTACTAGAATATGCCGACGATATTGACATCATTGGTAGGACTCAACGTGATGTCATAGCCACGTTTGCTAGTATAGAGAAGGAAGCGGCAAAACTGGGTTAAGCCGTAAATGAGGGTAAGACTAAGAATACGATGTCAACACGATAGGACACACAACATCAACGAATTGGACAGAACATCATCACTGAAAGGTATTACGTTGGGGTAATACGCGTCTATTTCTACCTCGGCTCAGCTTTTAACTCTGACAACAATATCTCGTCAGAAACTAAGCGAAGAATTACTTTTTCCAACCGATCTTTCTTCAGGCTAAGAAGATAATTCAGTAGTAAAGCCCTCACTCGAACTTATAAGGAGATCCTATATAAGACCCTGACCATCACAGTTCTGCTCTACGGTGCTGTAGCATGGACCGTAGCAAAAGCGGATGATCGTTTAGAGAGGAAAACTCTACGAAAAATCTCCGGTCCTGTTTGCATTGACGCGCTATGGAGATGAAGATTCAACCAAGAACTATCAAACTTTACGTCGCCATACCCAAAGTCAGAAAAAAACTCCGCATTGGACTTTTAAGATGGCTTTAGATATGTAGAACGAATGTACACCAATACTCCGGCTCGCAGAGTCTTCAATTCCCAGCCGAACGTAGATGAGGACCTCTCCATAGTTGGCGAGCATAAGTCAAAACCGACTCCAACCACCTTCGAGAGCGCAACTGGAGGCAGTTAGCTAAGGACCGGGTTATTTGGAGAGGTATGTTGGTGGAGGCCCAGGTGCATTCTGGACGGTGGGGTCACTTAAGTAAGTAAGTAAGTTTTTATGGACGTAGGGTAGTACGAAAATCGCAAACCATATTGAAGACTTCCCAACTTTTTATGCGGAAATATTTTTGTTACTCGTTTTTCGATGGGTGCAGACAATCCGAGTTAAAGCATATGTGTTGGGATTTTTCAATCCCTCTGTAGGCCGGTGTTGTAATCCTAAGGTTGATTTACTAATAACCACATCTCACCAAGCACATTGTGCAAACCCCTTGACAGCGATAATTCAAAGTTCAATTAAGAGGCTGCCAGTAATATCGAAACCCTTACAACGACAGGACATTCACGGCTACTCTGTATCAGGTGCAAATTCAATGTTCAGTGTATCCCTCAGAGGTCTTCCATTGACGGTTCAGAGCACACAACCCCATCATTAATCGCAGTTACGAGCTTGTTATAATTGATTGGAACCCTATAACTTATCGATGATTTCGATTGCAAATATAATTAATTCCATTGGGACGAACGGACAGCAAATTCCAAATTGAATCGCATCAAGTGTTAATTCAAATTTACACACAACAGTCGCACATGTCAGGATGGTAGACTTGATTTAACACGCACACTTACAGGGGACCCTGTATATCCCCTATCACTATGTATGCACGTGACCCAAGGTAAAATTTCCATAAACATCCATTCAGGATTCTATTTTATCGATACCATCTATTTAGAGATGTGGACCGCCCCACTGTCGTCATAGTAAAGGTAAAGTTATGACCGGAAACCCGAAATAGGCCCATCAGAGGAATATATTCAAAATTACGAAACATGAAAGTTTGTGTCCGCACATCCCTTTGTGTGTGTGTGTGTATTTTGGGAGCGTATCAAAAATATTTAAATTTTTTGAATAAGCAATCGAGGTGGACTCTCTCCGGGGCCAAAAAGTTCCCACTAAAATCTGAACCATGAAACTTATCTGCCATTCAACTGAAGATTGAGTCCACACTGACAGCATAACTCTCTGGCCCGGCTAAAGCTAACAAAAATTAGCCTAATATCCATGCTAGTGGGTGGGTGGTGGTACTGCGCTCTTCCGTGGATGAGTGAGTGTATCCTTCAAAACTAAATACAACAATTATCGCTAGTGCCGGTCCAAAGCAGGCCAGCACTCTCTGTTTCGTATTTAAATTGAAAATTTAAATCTCAGCTCGGTGTCCCGTGTTTCCCTTTTTGAGAGTTATCTCCTCGGCACGCTATACGGACGTCACCTCAGCTAGAGCCTGCCTGCGTTCTTGTATTTGCATATGTTGACATTTAATTATGACAGTTTTAATGAGATTTCCCTCTGAATTTAGATTGAATTCAAGAGTGAAACATTTAGAGAGTTGGCAAGGATGAGAGTACACCGACACCCTCAACAACGACAACGATGACGGCCAGAGCGAGGACGACGAGAACTAAGGACGCCGATGTTGATGATGATGATGATGATGATGAGGATGATTATGACGATGACGAGGGCGGTGGATGGTTGTGATGATGGAAAATGATATCCTTATGCACTCGACTGTGTGTAAGTTTAAATGTTATCGTATCCTCTAAATGTTTACATAGGTATAACTGCTTAGCATTTTAGCTGCTACAGACCAGTGTACGTACACAAGATAGACCTAGTGGGGAAAGTCAGGCTATAAGTGAAACGGCGATAAAACTGTCTGTTTGGAGTTTTCGTACCGTTGGGAAATTTCCTGGGTCATTTAGCTTTGCCATTTCGGCTGGTTAGGTTATGAGGTGAGAGCACGAGGAGTATGACGAATGATCACCATATAGAGTGCAAGCTGAAACAACTTCATATTCTATCCATCACGGTATGCAATTTGAATATTTATGAACCGGTTGTCCGTTCATAAATACTATCCGGGATGGTGCCATCTGCAATTATGTTTGTTCCGAATAAAAATGTTCAAATTTGTTTCAGTCTCGTTAGGATGAGGTTCCATTTGAATTTTCTTTTATGAGGCGAATGCCTGCGCCTGGAGAGGACACATAAGTGGTATTGGTTTACAGTCGATAGAATAAATTTTATTTTGAATAAGCTGTAGGTATGTGTGTGGAAATAGCAATTTGTGTAATGAGTTTGCAGTTTGTTTATAGTTTGTTCGTTCTGGAAAGTTTTACCGAGAAATAATTATGCATTTAGGAATGATGAGTTCAGAACTACGCACGAATATTAATAATCTGTGGAACTTTTTGTTGCAAGCTGTAATGAAATACATCAGAGTGATAGGTACAATTCGCATGCTGAGATAAGTTTAAAAAACCAGTGCGACTTTCTTACTAAAGTGGTGGCCTGGTTAACTGGGCCTCAATTAATTTTTTAAATCTCAGCTCGGTGTCCCGTGTTTCCCTTTTTGAGAGTTATCTCCACGGCACGCTATACGGAAAATCAGTGCGACTTTCTTACTAAAGTGGTGGCCTGGTTAACTGGGTCTCAATTAATTTTTCCCTCCAATTACCCCGGTTCTAAGATAAATGCCTCCATTTGCGCATTCTAAGTTGGTTGAGGTCGGTTTCGACTCCACATACGTTGAGGTCTTCCTCTATTGCGTTCAATGCGTGGCTGGGAATCGAAGACTCTGCGAGCCGGAGTATTGGTGTCCATTCGTTCTACATATCCAATGTGGAGTTTTTTTTTACCAGGGGCATGTGGCTGTACAGCTCGTATGGTTGAATCATCTTCTCCATAGCCCGTCAACGCAAACGGGACCGAAGATTTGTCGAAGAACTTTCCTCTCAAATCGGCCAAGGATTTCTACATCCGCTTTGAGACGGTCCATGCTTCAGCGCCGTAGAGCAGGACTGGGGTGATCAGGGTCTTATATAGGATCTCCTTAGTAGTTCCTGTGAGGGCTTTACTACTGAATTGTCTTCTTAGCCCGAAGAAACTGCGATTGACAAGAGTGATTCTTCGTTTAATTTCTGACGAGGTGTTATGTCAGATTTAATAGCGGAGCCGGGATAGACAAAGTCCCGTACTACCTAAAAATTATATCTGTCAATGGTGACGTTCTGTCCAATTCGTCGATGTTGTGTGCCCTTTCGAGTTGACAGCATATACTTCGTCTTGCCCTCATTTACTGCTAAACCCATTTTTGCCGCTTCCTTCTCTATACTAGCAAACGTGGCTATGACATCACGTTGGTTCCTCCCAATGATATCAATATCGTCGGCGTATGCTAGCAGTTGTACAGATTTTTGGAAAATTGTGCCTCTGGCGTTGGCTCGTGAGTTTTGCACAATCCTTTCAGGAATCAGATTGAAGAAGTCGCATGACAGCGCATCGCCTTGCCTAAATCCTTTTTTGGTATCGAATGTGTCAGTGAGGTCGTTTCCGGCGAGCAGCGAGAATTCTCCATCGTCATCCTACACAAACGGACGAGTTTGGGCGGTATACCAAAACTAGAGATCGCTCTGTGTAGTACGTCTCTATAAATGCTTTCGTATGCGGCTTTGAAATCGTTGAATAGCTGGTGTGTATTGGCTTATTTTCCAGGACCTGCCGAAGTGGCAAAATTTGATCGGTTGTTGACTTTCCTAGTCTAAAACCACACTGATAAGGTCCGATCAGGTTGTTGGTAAAAGGTTTCAGGCGTTGACATATTACGGCAGATAGGATCTTGCAGGATGTAGGTTGTGGACTTTAATGGCCTAAAACCACACTGATAAGGTAAACGGTTTCAGGGACACATATCGCCTACAGAATGGAACTTGTAGGCGATGATTTTGAGGAGTCTTATGCCTCTGTAGTTGGCGCAGTTCGGAGGGTCTCCTCTTTTATGGATCTGGCAAATGAGGATAAGGTTCCATTCTTCAGGCATACTTTCTTCCGACCAGATTTGGCTTATGAGATGGTTGATATTTTTTACCAAGTTATCTCCACCGGCTTTATAAAGCTCAGCGGGAAGGGCGTCATTTCTGGCAGCCTTGTTAATCTTGAGTTAAGATATTTCTATCCTCACTTTACATAGGTCGGGTGGTTGGCAGTTTTCGCCGTCGGTGCCGTTTAACAGTCTGCTGAAGTGGTTCTTCTCTCAACTACCATATTTCCTCTAGAGGATTCTGCTAAAGCCTTGTACCTCTAGCTTTGACGTTATACACTTTAGTAAAACATACGAAGATCTTTCTTTGGCTGAACCTTCTTATATCTTCGATAACGAGCTTTTCGTGATCTTTTGCCTTCTCTCAGAAAAGCAAGTGTTCTCTCCTACTTCCTGGCCTATAGAGCAGTGCTCGCAATCAATTTGATTGACGCTTCGTTGTTCTGAAGACCGCTGCCCCCTTATAAATTTCTTGTTAAGCAAACTGTGTGCTTTCCATAGTGCCATTCCGTTCCGCAGCGAAGTCAATTAGCATAAATCGGTTGCCAGACTTATTGTCAAGTAGGCTGGTTAGGATAGGTTAGATCCACGTAGTACCAAGTGGATCTGTCGATTTTCCATATATTTCTCATATAGGACATGCTTGAAGGATTATGTTGCTGATGATTGATCTTTTCTGCATTTTCAAGCAGATGGAGCGCTTCTGATTATAGTTTGGTCAGAGTTGCCTGCATATTTGAAAAATTGTACCGCTGATTCATTTGCGGTTTGCTTTCTTGATGTTGAGGATTATACCAAACATATCTACTGGCGAAAGAATATCAAGGGTAGGGCCCTTGATGCCAAGTTCATCCACATTGCGGTTCTCTTTGGCTCGGCACCCAGAAGAGGTGAATGGCGAAATGCTCTGCCATCTCATTGAAATAGACGGCATTCATGGGCTGATTTCGATTTGAACGAGATGGATTCCAGTTATTTGATTGGCGCTTGGATGTCAGTAAAGATGTTAATATACTTCGCAGATATTACATTCCTTTTCGGCCCGAACAAAGCTTCTTTAATTGCCATGATTACCGTCTGTAAAACGCTAAAATAAGCGGGAGGGCGAAATGGCATGCTTAGGTTAAGCATCTCGGAGAAAACACCTCCACCCACTCCAGATTCTGTTTTAAGCCCATCCGTGTTGATTTGAATAAAGCTTTTGATTTTAATCGTATCCGACTCCCGTTCAAGGCGACTGGGATTGGCTGTCCTGAAATTGTGCTCAAAACCGACTTGGGTAGTGGTGTGGTCGGTGTTTTCTGTAGTTTTAAGGTGATTCAGGATGTTTAAGGCCCATCCGTGTTGATTGGAATTAACTGGTTCTTGGATGTTGGCTTTCCAGTTTAGTTTCTAGTTCAAAGCCAGACGCAGGTATTTGGCTTATTCTGCAATCTTAAGACTGATGCCATAAAGTTTGGAGGTCAATTTACGGAAATTTGTATTGCCTGCTAAGAAGGAACGATTCCTTTTTTTGGGGTTCTCGTCGAGTCATTATCTGGCTGCCAATTTAGAGAGTATAGAGAGACCATTTTGTTATAATTCTTCAAGGGTATTTAGGTATTTCTCTGATGCGTCTATTGCCAAATCATCTGCGTAGGTAATCACTTTGCTTGTGGACCACTAGATTCCAGAGGATAGGACGCACTCTTGTGGGGTAACAACACTCGTCCATGATTTGGGTTTGGACTAGATTATAGAACCATCGTCCTTAGAGCTTCCGTTGAAGCAGATGAGCAGATGCACCTATTGCCACTTCATCCGCATAGGCAATCACTTTGCTCGTTGACCACTAGATTCCAGAGAATAGAAGACAGGATGCCCCCTCGTAGCGTACCAACACTCGTCCATGATGTGAATTTGGACTAGATATTAGAACCATCGCCCTTACAGTTTCCGTTGGAGCATATGACCACTCAGCAACCTTCGGTTTTCCTACCTTTCGGCAGTTGCCAACTTGCCTCATACTAGGTCATTTTTGCCCCGGCTATAGATTAGTGCTTCCAGGTGTCACCCCTGATGTGCTGGAAGGGGTTTTTTTTTGTAGGACCATTCACCCGTTTTCTTTTTATGTGCTTTTGTGTGTTTTTACGTGTGCTAAAAATTTGGGTCCCACGAATATCGGAGAGAATTCGGGATACCTTGAAGATCCGCATTATGTAGGCAAGGCAGGGTACTCTGGAGGTTGTCTGGTATTTGGACACTCCGTTAGTGACTGAGCATTTAGTCCGGCCCTATGCCTGGTCGATTATCGTCACTTATCATATGACTCCCGAATGCATCCCTTTAATTGTTTTTGGTCCACGTTTGGTAGTGCATATTTCCATCAGCCCTGAAAGTATTCGGCCATAAGGCTAACACACATACAGGGGCACCCTTTCCGTCACCCGGGGACTAACCCAACAATAGGACAACTAAACCCCACACAAGCTTTCGACATTAAATTTTTTCACAGTATTTCTCATTTGTTGAGGGTTGGTGGATATCCGCGTGCCTCTTTTCTTTCATAATGTGATCAATCTGATTGGCCGTTCGTTTATCTGGAGACCGCCATATGCTGGCATTTTGTACCGCAGCGAAGTCAATTAGCCTAAGTCCGTTGCCAGACCTATTGTCGAGTAGGCTGTATTTTTCGACAACACTGCCTTAGATGTCTTCTCTTTCTACCTTTGCGTTAAAAACCCGCCCATCAAGATCCTGACATCTTACTTCGGTACTCGCTCATAAGTTTTGTCAGGGAGCTTGTAAAAGGTGGGCGCAAAGAAGTCATCCGATGTTGTTTGGCTTTCAGAATATCGGCTGTGGCTCAGGAAGTGTGTAGCGTTTCTCCGTCCTATTAGAACTACATGTCCTCCAGTCCTAATTCGTCCAATTGCGGCAGAAAAAACTCTGTAAAAATGGCCCTATAGCGCGCACCGTCTACTGTACGTTTGACCGGCGGTGTTCTCAAAAAAGAATGGCCCGATGACTCCTCCAGCGTGAAAATGCACCGTGCAGTAACTCTGAGCATTATTCGTGAATTTTCGCTGCCCCTAAGAAGCTATAGTTTCGCTTGTTCCCGTGCCCGCTGAGGTGGAAATGAGCCTCATCGCTCATTATGATTTTGGTCGAGAAATCGTCCACTTCGTCCTCGAGATTGAGGATGGCTTGGGGGCAGGTTACACGCGTTTGGCGGTAGACAGGCAGCAGCTGATGCACGGACTGGACTTTTTACAGGAACAGGCGAAAGTCTTTGGTAAAAATTCGCTTAAGGGGCGACTGGCTGAGGAACGGCGTCTGGTCGGTGTTTCCGGCGATAGCTCGACATCCTTGGCAACAGCGACGATATTCTCGGCACAACGGGAGCTCCGCGGCCGGTCACTCTTGACAACGTCTCGTGTGATCCCATACTCTTCAAAGTTGATGGCCAAATGGCGCAGTGTTTTAGCAGCCGGTGTCGGACGGCCGGGGAAGCGGCGACGGAATTCACACTGCGCCAACACTACAGACGAGGCACGTCGTTAGGTCGACATCCTCAGCAACACCGGCGATATTCTCGACACAACGGCCACTCCGGGGCCGGTAACTCTTGACAACGTCTCGTGTGATCCCATACTCTTCAAAGTTGATTGCCAAAGGGCGCAGTGTTTCCGGAGCCGGTGTCGGACGGCCTGGGAAGCTGCGACGGAATTCGCGCTGCGCCAACACTACAGACGAATTTTTATGCAAAAAAATAGACACGGTTATTTTGCGTTCTTTGGGAGTGTTTCGCTCCATGGCTTGTTCAATTGTATTCTACATCTCTCTAGTCCACAATGGTCAACACAGATTTGGCATTGTCGGCCATTTGCATAAATAAGAGCAACTTCCAATAGGGTGAAGTAGAAGTAGTCGTTCTCGATATATGGAGCGTGGCTTTCCATAATAATGCTTATGTTGTCGAATTTGGTCTTGATGCACATTTTTATCAGAGTATTACGTGTTGCCTGAAAGTCAGGTAGTCAGAAGCCATTATAAGTTGTCTTTTCGTTGAGATTGTGCTTTTTGACTATCCGGAAGAAATATTTTCCTTACGATTTTCACATCCACCGGGCTCCGTTGGTTTTGTCTTTTAAATTTTTTCGCTGTCCTATTAAAAAAAAATAGCTGCATTCGTCTAAGAATACTTCTCGCCGCCAATACTTCAAACAGGAACTTACAACCTATATAGGACACGCAGTGGTTGTAAGAATGGCTGAGATTTGGAGTCGAAAGGCATCATCTAGGTTTCACGTGTGTTTTCATATATTCGCATTGCCTACGTATGTTGCAAATCATAAAATCAATCCTCCAAAACTCAAAAAAACCATGCAACTTTCAAATCGTGGTCAAATCAATCCCTTCTTACAGTTCCCAGAAAAAAAAAAAAAAAAACAAAACTCCACAATATTTATCCATCAATACCAAGTCGACTGTTAATTTAATTGTGATAATAAATGTCGAAATTAAATTGCTTCGCTTTAATGTCTTGCGAATGTTTTCATTTAAACTTATCAACCGCATAACTTGAAAATAACTTCCCCTCAGCATAACACCCCCCGCCCTCACAGTTTGAAGTTCGCCTCTTAGCTAATTTCAAAATAACTTGTTTACCTTAACCTAGCTACTAAAACAGTACCGCCACCGGCCACGGTTTTAATCAAAGTACACAAATCCACGCGTACTACACCTCAAGTACATCCACGGTGCTCATGATGCTCGTAAAACAAACAACCAAGACACCTCCAATCTTCACTACCACTTCAGATAATTTGAATAATTTAAATTAATGAGCACTGCTTAGTCAGGGCACTCAGACCGTTCAACCCGGCGACGCCAACATCCACCCACCACCCACCACCCACTACCCAACTCCATCGGCTTCCAGCATTTGCCACAACTCAAAACGACCTTCTTATTGTGCCAATGGCAGCGCCAAGGAACTGTAGATACAAAACGAGATACAAATTCCCCGCCCACTCGGTGCCTAATTAAACTCACCTCACAATCCTGAAGCCGGGATATTATGCAATAATAATTCCAAATTTTATTACTGTTGATTCGGGTGATAAAAAAAAGGAATTCCAGCCCTTTGCATCCCCTAGCTGAAATATTTTTGACGGTTCCGGTACTTCAAAATGGCGGGACACTACTCCAGAGAGAAAGAGCACTTTAAACGAAATTACATCCAACCCGTGATGGCAATATGGCCGGGGTAGGGTCCTGTTGATTTGGGCTGATGTTGTGGTTCAAGGTATTAGAGCGTATGTACCATCAACATGAATGGTCCTGATGTTGATGTTGTTTTGGCCAAAAGTAAAGTAAACAAGTGGATATACCCATAAGCTGGGTAACAGATGTGTTTTTATTATTTTTTTTGGTTTTTTTGTTTTTTTTTTGTTGCTGTCTTCTTGTCTCCTGCGAACAGTTGAAGGTCATGTCGATGGGTCGTACAATCAATTGGTATTCTTCAAGTTGGATTCTGAAGAAATTTCAAGTAAATACCGACCAGACTGGAGCAAAACAAAGCAAATGAGGGGATAAAAGTAGATGGCATACATTTGGTTTTATGGTGGGAATCGGTGTTTTGAATAAGCATTTGGAGTTTTGTTGCTAAATGTTAAATGTAATGATGGCGAAAGGTTTCTCTTTTATATTTCATTCGGATTTATGTTATTATCTTGTAGGTATTTCAGTATCGATATTTGTAGACACGTGACGTGCATAAAACCTTTAAAACAATTCGGTACCACGATTAAAAAAAAATAATTTCGACAATTTTTTGAGAAAAGAAACAAAATCCATCGAATATATAAGCTCGGCATCATAATTGTTAAACAAGAAGGAGGGGGTGAGTCCATTCACCAAGGCATTGTTTCCTTTTCCAGACGACCGCGTATGAGTTCACAAGATGAAACCTACTTCAGAGGCTTTGTAGATGGAGGTTAGATTGGAAATAATAGACCTTTTGCGTAGAAGGTTAACTCTATACAAGTTAAAAAGCAGATAATGACATCTGAGGGTATCGTCTATATGTTGCCGTATATATATGTGTTCTTAAAATTTGTGCTTTATTCCCTTGGAGAGCGTTTTCTCATGGGAGGAAACCTTTTTTCGTTTATTTTTCGGGGGCTGGTGGAAATCTTCATAGACACGATGAGCACGTGCCCAAAATTAGTGTTAGACTTTTACTCAGTAAAACCACCACCCTTTTTATATTTGGATTGCAACTAAGCATGCGAATATGATGACGGTTGCGTGTTGTATAACGAGGGTAGACTCTGATTGGCTTTAACTTGGCAATGCCCAGTGGTTATAACTCCGACTATACATCAAGTACATATTTTAAAGCTCCAAGTGGTAACCATCAGGTACTGTTCTCATCAAACCGGATTTGACTTGCTTAATGATAAGTGCGAGTGTTGATAACACGACGAAAAACAGCAACAATATAAATACATTCCCGGCCCGCTGTCCCAGAAGAACCTAGACCAGCTGCTTCGAAATAGTCGGACAACAGGTTGAT
Source organism: Rhingia rostrata (assembly GCA_949824845.1). Classification (NCBI taxonomy): domain Eukaryota; kingdom Metazoa; phylum Arthropoda; class Insecta; order Diptera; family Syrphidae; genus Rhingia; species Rhingia rostrata. The sequence continues at coordinate 24,454,994 of OX463755.1, read as the reverse complement.
ACAGCCCCCCAGTATGTGGGCTGTGCTTTGGGATAACTACCCACCCATCGAAACAAATCACTAGTTACGAAGCGAAGCAACCAACAGCCTCGGAAGGGACTGTTTTTATTGTTGACGACCCTGCTAAACGAAAAAGGACAACGGCGTTCGGGTCTAAGACTGGAATTTGAGAACATTAAACAGGAGAGGTGCAAGCGAACAACTAGCGGAAGCCCTGAACTGATACAGAGCAGACATTACTGCCATACAGGAAATACAGTGGGATGGGCCAGACAAAAAGAGGATGAAGAATTGTGACATCTAATACGGACCGTGTTATAGTGAGCATAAATAGAGACTACTCGGATGCGGATTTGTTAAAAGTCCCAGACTTAGGCTAGAATTCTTATGTTTCCAAAACATAAGCGAACGCATTGTAAAAATCCGCATCACGGCTGAATTCGGATCCATAAGCCTTATATGCGCTCACACCCCAACGGAAAAAAAAGATGATATAGCTGAGGATTGCTTCTACGAGCTCCTTGACAAAACCTATGAAAACCGAAGTACGATGTTCAAATCATGCTGGGAGATTTTAGCGCAAAGGTAGGAAGACAAGACATCTATAGCAGTATTGTCGGAAAACATAGCCTACACGACAACACGTCTGGTAGGGGACTTAGGCTAATTGACTTGAATACGGAACGAAATGCCACTATAGACGGAACACGGTCCACACCTCGATATCCATAAGGGGACATGGCGGTCTGCAGATCAACGAACGGTCAACCAAACTAATCACATTGCGATAGACAAAAGGTACGCATCCAGTATTTTGGATGTCCGAACATTCCGAGGAGCTAATATCGACTCGGACCACTACCTTGTTGCAGCCAAGGTTAGAATGCGGATGTCCACCACGCCACAACAATCCAGAAACACTGTGAAAAAATTTAAAGTTGAGAGACTGAAATCGCAAGAGACCGCAAAGACCTTCGCGCAGCGCGTATCCCTTAACCTCTCGATTACCACCATACCACCAGCATCGAATGTCGAAGAACAATGGCAACGATGTCAACAAGCCATTAGATCAGCTACAACTGATGTGCTAGGTTTCCCACGACCACCAGCAAGAAACCCCTGGTTTGATGAAGAATGCCGACAGATGTTCGCAGCCAGTAACGAGGCATACAAGGCTAAGCTTCAAGGTGAAGACGAGAGCTGCCTCGGCTTTGCAGAAAGAAGAAAAACGAGCAAGAAAAGCGCGCGTTTGAGGATATAGAGAGGTGCGCCCACAGGAACGATGTTTGCAAGTTTTACCAAAGTGTAAAACGCCAAAGCCAAGGATATAAGTGTCAAACAGAATCCTGTCGAGATGACAAGGAAACATTGTAGTTGAGATACAGTCGATGCTGAGGATATGGAAGAACCACTTCTGCGGACTGGTAAACGGCGATGATGAACAACATTCCGCTGTCAGGCAGAACGAAACATTCAATATGGGCAAGGACAGCGAAAACTGCAAACTGCCCGACAGTAATGCACTTAGGATAGCAATATCTGAACTCAAGCTAAATAAGGCTGCCGGAAGTGACAGCCTTCCCGCTAAACTTAAGAAAGCCGGTAAATATGACTTGCTAAGTAACACCACCAACTAATAAGCCAAACCAGGTCGAATAAAAGTATGTCTGCAGAATGGAACCTCAGCATTGTTTACCCGATCCACAAAAACGGAGACTCTCTGAACTGCGCCAACTACAGATTAATAAGTCTCCTCAAAGTCGCCTACAAGATCATATCTGCCGTAATATGTGAACGCCTGAAACCGTTTACCAACAACCTGATCGGCCCTTATCAGTGCGGCTTAAGGCCAGGAAAGGAAATTTCACAACCGATCAAATTATCGTACTCCGGTAGATCCCGGCAAAAAACCCAATAAGTCCAAATTTCAAAGCCAATTTCAAATACCGCCCAAACTCGTCTGTTTGTGTAGCTTGACGATGTAGAATTTTCGCTGCTCCATCAGGGTCGGAAACGACCTCACCGACACATTCGATACCAAAAAGGATTTAGGCGCTGTCACGTGACTTCTTCAATTTGATTCTTGAGAGGATTGTGCAAAACTCCCGAGCCAACACTAGATGCACAATCTACAATAAATCGGTGCAACTACTAGCTACTGAAGGTTTGACAACATATGTCGGGCCAAAAAAGATGTAACCACCAATATTGCATGTATAGAGAACTTAAGTGACGCAGTAAATGAGTGCCTATGTACTCAACAAGAGAGTGCACACAAAATTTGCTGAATTGGACATAAAAGTAAAAGATTTCATCTACATCAAGTCGGATAATAACTATGACAAGGACATCTATTCGGAAATCAGACGAATAATGCTCTTTCCGAAAGCTTTCGCATGAGAAGCATTGTTTCCTTTTTCAGACGACCGTGTATGAGTTCACAAGATGAAACCTACTTCAGAGGCTTTGTAGATGGAGCTTAGATTGGAAATAATAGACCTTTTGCGTAGAAGGTTAACGCTGTACAAGTCAAAAAGCAGATAATGAAATCTGAGGGTATCGTCTATATGTTGCCGTATATATATGTGTTCTTAAAATTTTTGCTTTATTCCCTTAGAGAGCGTTTTCTCATGGGAGGAAACCTTTTTTCGTTTATTTTTCATAGACACGATGAGCACGTGCCCAAAATTAGTGTGAGACTTTTACTCAGTAAAACCACCACCCTTTTTATATTTGGATTGCAACTTAGTATGGTGGTGTAACTCCGACTATACATCAAGTACTTATTTTAAACCTCCAAGTGGTAACCATCAGGTACTGTTCTCATCAAACCGGATTTGACTTGCCAATTTAGTAATAAGGCCTTAACTCGGACAACTTATTTGAGCCTATACAACACTCTGCTTATCCAAGTCCTGGTTCAAATCCAACTAGTCACAGCTCCAATTTTTTTTTTGTTCACTGGGGCACTTCTTGCGAAAGCCTGTAAGCCTCCAATTGTGTAGAACTGTCATGAGAAGCTTTTCTGTTTTTCCGGTCGTAATCGGAAAGCTATCGGTCCTGGTCTTTGTGTCAAAATTATATCTTTGCACCAAAAATGATTGGATAAGCTGTGGTTGTATGTCTGCAAGGTCTGTTAATGCCAAATATTTATTTTTTTACCAGGACTGTAGAGCGTTTTGATTAGTAAGACTTAAGTCTGGTCCGTTCTGACAGAAATCCAAATATTATTCTTCATTACCGCACCCTTTACGAAGGTCATCATCTATAAAAGATTTTTTTTTTCTTAAATAATGACTTGTGAGTAAGTTTTGTGCAGTTAGTATTACCGCCAGAGTTCTTGTTTCTCAATTAACCCTGAATTGGAGTTCCAGTTACCTAGAAGGAGTATAGGTATGGGTTCCGTTTTTGTCGTACTCCAGCTACACCTTGGTGGGTGTTTCACAATTTGTGAAAGAAATTCACCATTCTTTGGAGGCACTCAATACTCTCAGTCCCACTTGTGACTTAAGCTCTCAACACCTGAAACATAATGGCGAAAGAACAGAACGGTCTGCCTGTTCGATGCTGATGGTAAAACCTCTCCTTGTCTGCTTTAGCACCAAACATGACCTTTAGATTTCCCTCTACACTTGAAAAAGAGCTCCCTACCTATTTAAAACTCATTAAAGTAGCCTTTCCCATTAAGAAAAGGATATACTTCGCTCCTGCTCCTAAGCATACACCGACTTCAATTTCATTTTCTAATCAGCTTTGCTGTAATTCTCTGAGCATACCTATCCTCATCACAATATTAAGCACATCCACCTCCACTTGTATTCTCCTTTAGAAACCCTCGGTGAAGACTGTAAACTCTCTCTGTCTCTCTAATAACAATTGCAGGACGACAATCCTTTAGCGTGTTGAGAGTGTAAACGAATGCGCTGAATAGTAAAATCTTCACGAAAAAGAATGGAAAATCAGACAAAAACCCCCACAACAGTACAAGGAGCAAAGTAAGAAAAAATAGAGGACAAGCAGAGTCCTAGAAAGAGCGGCAGCAGCAAAATCAAGTTAAGTAAGTGTGACAAAATTAAAATAAAAGTTTTATCCACTTTAAGAAATGTGCATTCGAATGTTGCTCCTTCTGCAGCGCGGACAAACGGCAGCGGCAGAAATGTCGACACCAGGACGAAGCTGTCCGGCAGGCATATCCCAACACCACACCAAACCCCATTGACGTTTGGCTGGGGGCGGTAGTAAGAGTGTCAGCTTCACACTGAACTTTTTATGTGCATTCGAAATACGACGAGGGAAAATTCCGTCACGGACTTTAAATAACAGGATAATCGTGAACAAGACGACAACTTTTCACACACATACACACAATGACTGATACAAAAGAAGGACAACGAGAAAAGCAAAAGAGGAGGTAAAAAAAAATGCTGAACAGAAAACAAAAAACAACAACAAATTGCAAACAACTAAAGCATCAGGATGCAATGCTGCAGGACACTATACTTTTGCCTTCCGGCTCGTATACAATACAACTGAGTGTGTACATATATAGCTGGAGCAAAATTTTCTATGAGTACGACTAGGAGAAGGATAAAACAACGTCACCACCTTTTCGAGGATTAAATCAAATCAACTTTTATCCTGGCAATGGCCAGCAATGGAATCGGGTTAGTGGCCGTTTCGCACGATGCACAATAATGGACGGGCAGCGCAATGGATGGTTTGGCTTAAGTTATCGGCCACCAGGACGAGGATGGTGGCAAGTGAAATTTGCTTAAATAAGTTTCTCCAATTTGTTGAGCCGTCTAAAACAATTTCTGCGCAAAGTTCTCCTCGCCTAAGTTGTTCGAGAGGGTCCATTTAGGGACGAGGACATTAGGAAGAGTTGATGTACAGTAAAGCGAAACAAAATAACAAAAAAACTGCAAAAAAAAAACTCAAAACTAGTGGCAGGCATTCAAATGAACTTAGGAAAGGAGTATCCTTTCTGATTCAAAGTTAGTAAAGCTGAAAGGGAAACTAAACTAATTGTTCGAAGGGATAAAGTGTTTTGCTGATGTTTTTAGCAACGTCGACATCTTGTCAGGAGTTAGGTAAAGCTTTGGAAGTTGATGCTTTTACTTTGACTATTTGGGAGAGCTGTAACGTAATTAGGATCCCTTTTCATGCACAAACCTCCAAGAGTAAAGTAAAGGGTTCCTCATATGGAATTGTCGCACACTGAATGGGTTGTGAAAAGGCTTCAGAAGATATGCTCAAGAAGATATGAATAGGCTGGGCTCCAGTATCAATAACAGACTCTAGGGGAAGACGAAAAATCGCAGACTCCGGACGTCAGACATAGACCCCTGCGGGGTCTATTTCCTTTTAAGGGAATTTAGCGTCGCAGGGCTTAGTTACCCAGGCTTATTGCACTGCAACCCATCAAACGTAAAGATTAGACAAAATCTCAGCTGTGAATTTTCTAAACAAGTGGCCTACATTAGCAAGGTTCTGTCAAGACCTGAGAGAAATTACGGCGTGATTAGCAGGTAGAACTTAGCATTTATATCACTGGCAGGAAGTTCTTTCTTCGGACAGAACACGAAGCTAGTATGTTGTTGCATTGAGGAATCTGTACTTTTGGGTTGCTAAGTGGACCGATAAGATGCAGTGCTACGATTTTAAGATTCAACACTGACGATCTATCATTTTGAATGAATTGCGGTCACTATACCCGACTGGAGAAGGAAAATGAGTTTATCATCAGTTTATCAGAGCGGTGACGATTATCAGTTGGACTAGTGAAGAGAGCCTGAGCACAGATGGATGATATAGACATCGAATCGAATTTATATAGACAACATTGAGAAATGCAAGAAATCTCGTATCGTAGCCCAACCCTCAAAGCACAGATGATATAGTTTACATAGATATCGAACTGAACCTGGGCCTCAACCAACATGCCTCTCCAATTAGCCCGGTCCTTAGCTAACTGCCTGCGGTTGCGCACTCCCAGTTGGTCGGTCGGTCGGTTTCTAACTATTTGTGCGCGCCACTTGAAGCGAGGCCTTCCTCTACTGTGTCTGACGTCTGGCTGGTCGAAGACTCTGCGAGCTGGAGTATTGGTGTCCATTATTTCTACATGTCCTAGTCATGTTAAACGTCCAATGCGGAGTTTTGTGACCAGGGGCATGTTGCTGTACATATCGCCAAATTCTTGTTTGAATCTTCGTCTCCATAGGCCGTCAGCGCAAACGGGACCGATGATTTTTCGAAGAATTTTCCTCTCAAGTCGACAAAGGATTTCTTCATCCGCTTTTGAGACGGTCCATGCTTCAGCGCCGTAGAGCAGGACCGGGATGATCAGGGTCTTATATAAGATCTCATTAGTAGTTCGAGTGAGGGCTTTACCAATGAATTGCTTTCTTAGCTCGAAGAAATAGCGGTTAGCAAGAGTAATTCTTCGTTTAATTTCAGACGTGATGTTGTTGTCAGAGTTAATAGCGGAGCCGAGATAGACAAAATCCCGTACTACCTTAAAGTTAAATCTGTCAATGGTGACGTTCCGTCCGATTCTTCGATGTTGTATGTCCTTTCGTGCTGACAGCATATACTTCGTCTTGCCCTCATTTACTGCTAAACCCATTTTTGCCCCTTCCTTCTCTATACTAGCAAAGGTGGCTATGACATCTCGTCGAGTTCTATCAATGATGTCAATATCGTCACGGTATTCTAGTAATTGCACCGATTTTTTAAAAATTATACCACTGGTGTTAACTCCTGCGTTTTTCATAATCCTTTCAAGAATCAAATTGAAGAAATCACATGACTGCGCATCGCCTTGCCTAAATTCTTTTTTTGGTATCGAATGTGTCGCTAAGGTCGTTTCCGACCCTGATGGAGCACCAAGAATTCTCCATCGTCAGACAATCGGGTGATTTTGGGAGGTATACTAAAACTTGGCATGGCTCTGTATAGTTCGTCTCTATAAATGCTGACGTATGCAGATTTTAAATCGATGAGTAGGTGGTGGGTATCCATTAGGACTTCTTGGGTTTTTCAAGGATCTGCCGAATTGTGAAAATTTTATCGGCTGTGGACTTTCCTGGCCTAAAACCACACTGATAAGGGCCGATCAGGTTGTTGGTAAACGGTTTCAGGCGTTCACATATTACGTCAGATAGGATCTTGTATGCTATGTTGAGGAGACGCATGCCTCTGTAGTTGGCGCAGTTTAGAGGGTCTCTTTTTTTGGTGGACCGGGCAAACGAGCTGAGGTTCTTCAGGCAGAATTTCAGGCATAATTTCGGGAATACCGTCATTCGCGGCATCCTTTTTAAGCTTGAGTATAGGTATTGATATCCTCACCGACCAACAGGTCGAGTTGTTGGCAGTTTTCTCTGATGTCGCCAATATTGGGTGGTTCCCTTTGCATGACCGCGGAATTTTATTCGTCATCGCCGTTTAACAGTCCGCAGAAGTGGTTCTTCCTTGTCCTCAGCATCGACTGTGGATACTTAACCGTGTATCCTTGGCTTTGACGTTTTACACTTTGGTAAGACTTGCAGAGTTCATTCCTGGAATGGCACCTCTCTATATCATCAATAACGCGCTTTTCTTGTTCTTTTTTCTTCTTTCTGCCTAGAGAGCTCAAAGACAGCTCTCGTCTTCACCTGCAGCTTAGCCTTGTAGGCCTCGTTCTTGGCTGCGAGCATCTGTCGACATTCTTCATAAAACCAGGGGTTTCTTGCTGGTGGGCGCGAGAAACCTAGCGCATCAGTTTGTGGGCAACGTTTAAATTGTTCTTCGTCATTCGATGCTGTTGGTATGGTGTTAATCAAGTCGTTAAGGGATACGAGTTGCGCGAAGGTCTTGGCGGTCTCTGCCGGTTACAGTCTTTCGACAATAACTATCCCATCGTATGTCCTGGAGGGCTGGAATGTCCGCTTTGAAGCAGTTTAGGGCTTCCGCTAGTTGTTCCCTTGCACCTATGCTCGGAAAGGACTGATTTTATTTTTGATGACCCTGCTACCTCAAAAATAAAATCAGTCCTTTCCGAGGCTATTGTTTGCTTCGTAATAATTGATTTTTTTCCCTGGTTGGGTAGTTAACTCAAATCACAACCCCTAACCTGGAGGGCCAGTTCCAATTTATTAGATAGCCTAAGGATACGGGGCAATCAGTATCCACTACGGGATTGAGCGCTTCCGTTGGCCTTTCGGTTCATCAGCCACCATCTCTGTTCCAGGGGCTTGACTTACCCTAGAAATTCCTAGACAACCTGTTGTCCGAATATGTCGAAGCAGCTTGTCTAGGTTTGCCTGAGACAGCAGTGTTGCTGTTTTTCTTCGTGTTATCAACACTCGCGCTTATCGTTTAGCAAGTCAAATCTGGTTGGATAAGAACAGCACCTGATGGTTACCACTTGGAGGTAAAAATTAACACATGATGTGTAGGCAGAGTTCCAACCATTGGGCATTGCCAAGTTAAAGCCAATCAGAATCTACCGTCTTTCTACAAAACCTGAATGAAATTACAGCGTGACCTGCAGGTAGCACTTAGCATTGATGCTGGCAATGCGGAATTTTCATACAGGTACGGCAGGAAGTTCTCTCTTCGGATAGAACATGTTGCTAGTGGTTGCATTTAGGAATTCATAAATTCGGGGTGCTAAATGGACCAAGCTGCTGCAGTGCGACGATTTTGAAATTCAGTATCGAAAAGGTACGCTGTAGTCAACACTGCTGCTCTATCATGTTGAATGAATTGCAAACACTGTAGCGAAAAGAAAAGGAGAAGGAGCTTATCATCAAGGAGTTAAAGCGGAGCCGAATTTTAGTTGACCTAATGACGAGAGCCAAGAAGCACAGATGGATGTCCTTTACTTCTAACCGAACTCTTCATCGAGGGAGAACATTGAGGAATGCAAAAAATCACGTATTGTAACCCAACCCTAAAGATATACCTAGGCATACCTAGCTTACATAGGTATCGACCAACGGAGGTCAACGGAGGTCAACATTGAAAACATTTATCATTCAGTTTGGGACTACTACTTCCCAGTTTCAACCTTTTGTTCAAACAAAACCAGTAAAACTTAAATTCATGCGGTTATGTGTTGTTTCGATGGTATGAAGTATTTGCAATGTGCATGCAACCCTCTACAAAAGAACAAAAAAAAAAAACAGATGAGAAGGCTATAATCCACTGTGCGAATCTTCAAATACCCTATTCTATTCCATCCTTAAATTAAACACCCCCAAAAAGTGGGCGTGCCCCTGTAACAGTATATTGCAGTTTACAGTTTAGCGAAATCCTAACTGGTTCAACAAAACACAACGCTTGTCTTCTATATATGCTACGGGGAAGGGTATACAACCCGTTTTTATCAAAAAACGCCCACAAAAAGTGGGCGTGGTTCAAAATGGTTCCTATGGGCAAATCCATTATTTATATAAAAAAAAAAGTTCGAAATACATTACCTTCTGTACCTACCCATTCAAATATCAATACCCATGGTTAACATATTATTTTGGACCCTCAACCAGTGATAAATGGCAATCTTCTCTCAGCCTTTGTACTCAGTACTTCATTATAATACCCAATTACTGAAATGAATCATTTAGCAATTTTCTGATGTTAAATCCAAATTGCTGCTCTGTCTGTTGCAACAAAATATCAATTCCACCAAAGGATTCCTCGAAATGTTACTCCGCTATACAATCGAACCCCACACCCACACCCAACCATAGTTAGCTCCTAATAGATTTACGTTTTGCTAATGAACCGAAAAATTACCCCTGCACACGGCCATAATCACATTTCACCTAGAGCGAGCACTTCGATACCACGTTCATTAGGGCAGAATCCTTTTCACCTCAATCGCTCCTCACCAAAGCAAATGCGCAAAAAAAAATCCAATTAACGTTCTATGCTGCAATTACCCATCCAATTCGTTTCAATCGCATGTATCCCGACAAACTCCACCTGAATAAAATGTCCTTATACGGCTCTAACTTCAGAGAACACGTCTGTTTACATGGGCGCAACAGAACAATGGCAGCACTAGAGTATAAAAGGTACGAATGGGTCACAGCTACCGATAACGAAATCTCATTATTCGCTTCGGCAAAACACAAAGGAGCAACAGAAATTAATCAAACAAGTGGGCGGAAAAAAAAAAAAATCTGCACACACACATACATCGAAACCGCCCCCTGCGCTCAGGAACCGCTCCAGGAGCACCGTTTTTATATGTTCGCATTCGCATTCGCATATTCGCGGTTTCTTTTTCGCTATTAAAATCTGAATAATTTATTTGAATGTTGGGAGACATTAATCATCTTAATTCGCACGCATATATGCACAAAGGTGACTGGGCAGACACAGTGTTCCTGGAAATGTGAAAATGGAAAGGATACGTTGGAGTAGTAGAAGTAAACCGGGGGAGGGTAGAAGAAAACAAAAACAGGAAAACGCAATACACCGCTGACAAAATGAATGTCCTTGCGTTAATAACGTGAGTCCTATGTGGGTAACAAATTCGTTCGCATATACTGCGTGTCCTCCCCCAAGACCGACCGCAGGCAATGTATCGTAATCGTAATCATAACATTCTTTTGCTTATCATATTTCGCAGGATGTTGAATCGCGATAGTACAGTCGTACTGATGTTTGTGTGCGTTTTGGGTTTTATAGCTTAGAGGGTGGACAGGCCGACTTTGCTGGCGCGACATGTATTTGTAATTCAAACCGTTTCAATGCGTGGCACAATCCGCGGAGGTTACGGGCAAACAGCGGGCGGTAACGTAATTACTGTGTACACTTGTTTAATTGGAAATCTGTGTGCAACACCACAAGTATGTGGATATTCACTTTGAGGAAGCGTGCCAGTGGCGGTATCCTTAATTGCACAGCTCAATAGGATTTGCGAGTGCAGCTTGGACATCTTGTAAGCTCCAACACCAGGTAACCGCATATCAGTCAAGAGTAATGTAAACAATTCACCTAACTACTTGACTAGGATGATTGACCAGATAAGAGCCGTTGTGCTCCTTGCAAACTATTTGCACACCATGTTTTGAGATGTCGCCGGTTGGCATAATTAGTTAATTAAATTCTATGATGTGGTGGTGTGTGTGCGTAGTGGATATGTACATTTTTTAAAGTTTAAGAAGCAGGCTCTGGAAGATGTTATTGAATGCTTGCTGGTATTATTTGTCTTTCGTGCTCATGTTTACTTATTAACAATTGGATAAACATTTGTTTCGTGAAGAAAATCGAGGATTGAATAAATTTCCAGTGCCACGACAGGCTCAGAGGTGCAATGAACTGAAGGTCTGGGTTCGATTTCCATCCATAGCAACACTGATCATCTCACAAAGTAGTACTAATTGTCAAGAAAGGTTTATCTCAACCTTTCCCGCATGGGTTTGCCATAAAACAGGAGGTCCCGCCATCTTGCAAGAAGAACACATACACACATGACTTGTTGTGAGAAAGCTTGGCTCTGGGTTTAAACGAGACTGTTCCGCCAAACAATTTTATTCGTATGTCCAGTGCCATTCTTCGAATTTACATTTTACGTCAAAAATTAAGTCCAAATCCTTTTAGGGACGCCTGTTCTTACCTCCTTGATGAACTGTACCCCTAAGAACAATGGCAATGATGTGCTAGACTTCTCACATCCACCGGAAAGAAAATCCTGACTTGACAAAGAACGCCGATAGATGCTCGCAGATATAAACGAGGCTTAAAAGACTAAGACGCAAGTGAATACCAGAGACGCATTTGAGCATTATAGGTTAAAAAGGAGGGAAGAGCACTGGCTTAAAAAAAAAAAAAAAACAGATCACGATAAATGCGCTATCGATGATAAAGAGAGTCGCCACATCAGAAATGATGTTTGGAAGATTAACAAAGTTCAGGAATATAAGGCGCGAACGGATTGCTATCATGATGAACAAGGAAATATCGTATCTGGGATACAGTCGACGCTGAAGGTATGGAAGAACTACATTTGCAATCAGGTAACTGGCGATTACGAACAATATCAGGCAGAACAAACCAATCAATTTTGGCGAAGAAAGCGAAATCTACCACCCACCCGAACTAATAAAACTGAGGAAATGAATACCTTTCTGCCAAGGCTTACAAAGTCGTTGAAATTGATTTGGTAAGTAACATTCATAAGCTTATAAGCTAAATTTAGTCGAACCAAAATATGCCTACAAAATGGAACCTCAGCATCGTTTGTCCGATCCACAAGAAAGGAAACTCTCTGAACTGAACCAACTACCGAAGCAACCTCAACCTCCTCTCTGCCTTAATATGTGAACGCCTGAAACCGTTTGCCAATGATGTGATCGGCCATTATCAAGGTCGATTTAGACCAGGTAAGTCCATAACTGATCAAATAATCACACTTCGCCAGATAATGGAAAAACTACAAGAAGTCCAAAACAAAACCCAGCATTTATTTATCAACTTTTAAGTGATTAATAAAAGTCCAGGCCCCATATCCTTGCGGTATCTGATAGATTGGAACTGTCCCACCAGGCATATGGTTGCGCTTTGGGTTAACTACCCAGTACCAACCCATGGAAAAAGCCATTTGGTATGAAGCAACCAATAGCCTTGGAAAGGACTGATTTTATTGTTCACGACCCTGCTTAATGAATAAAAGACAACGCCAATCGTATCTGAACCTAGAATATAAGAACACTAAACAGGAAAGGCGCAAGCGAACACCTAGCAGAAGCCCTAAACTACTGCAAAGCAGACATTACTGCTATCTCGGAAATACCATGTGATGGGTCAGGCAAAAAGAGAATGAAAAACTTTGTCATCTGCTATGGACCGTGAGCAGAAACAGCGACTTCGCTGCTGAACGAAAAGCCACTATAGCCAGCGCACGGTTTCTCACCTCGATATCCACAAGGGACATGGCGGTCCTCAGATCAACTGAAGGTCAACAAAATTGATCACATTCCCATAGACCAGAGGCACTCATCATCAATATTTTCGATATCCGAAACTACGAACATTCCGGGGGGCTAACATCGACTTGTTGGACCAATAACTTGTTGCAGCAAAGGTAAGAATAGGAAAATCCACCAAGCCACACCAAACCAGAAATAGTGTGAAAAATCGAATGTCGAAAAACTGAAATCAAGAGAGACCGCTAAGGCCACGCGCAACGCGTATCCCTTAACCTCTCGATTATCATCACACCACCAGCATCGAATGCAGCAGAATAATGTTAACGATGCCAACCTCGCACCCACCAGCAAGAAACTCCTGATTTGATGAGGAATGCCCACAGATGCTCGAACCCAAGAATGAGGCATATAAGGCTAAGCTGTAGGTGAACACGAAAGCTCCCATTGAGCTCCATAGGCAGAGAAAAAGGGAAGGACACCGGCTTTTCAGAAAGAAGAAAAAAGATCCAGTAAATTGCTCGATCGAGGATATAGAGAGGTGCCAATCCAGGACCGATGTTCGCAAGTTCTACCAAAGTGTAAAGCATCAGAGCCAAGGATACAAGGCTCAAACAGAATACAGTCGAGATGAACAATGAAATATCGTTGTTGAGACACGGACTGTTAAACGGCGCTGACGAACAACATTCCGCTGTCAAGCTGAATGAACCATCCGCCGTTGGTAACGACAGCGAAAACTGCTAACCACCCGACCTGGCCGAAGTGAGGATAGCAATATCTAGACTCAAGCTCAATAAGGCTGCCGGAAATGACGGCCTTCCCACTGAGCTTTATAAGGCTGCCGGAGATAACTTGGTAAGTAAGATCTACCAACTCGTGACAACACAAGAGGCACAATCTTTCAAGAATCAGTGCAACTTCTAGTATACGCAGACAATATTGACATCATTGGTCGAACTCAACGTGACGTGATAGCCACGCTTGCTAGCATAGAGAAGGAAACGTAATTTGGATGCGACCGAGATAGAAAACCACTGATGTAAAAACGGCACATCAGTGGTTTGATAAAGCTGATAAGCAAGCATTATTACCACCATCGACCTCTAGGCCTGTGAATATACTCAGCCTATTTAGCAATGTATTTTGCAGAAGCTGCTGAAATGAGGGCCTGCAGGGGTGTATGCCTCGTCGCTCTTGTCTGGGTCTCTATAACAAAAGAGAACTCATTCTAGATGACCACATCTTTGAAAATGTAGGTTAGCTGGATTATGTTAATGTCAGAAACCTTAACCGCTATACAGTTATAGGCTTGAGTTGTAGCCTTACAGTAACCATCCTAAGCATGCTACCGCTATACCTTTACATGCAAGAATCTGCAGCCAAATGTGCTGTAAGAATCCGCCAGCTCAACTGCTGGAAAATGAATTTAGGAGGACACGCTCATATCAGGGCTCAGCCGTATCGTCTGACTACATGCTGTCTCACCATGACCTTGAAAGCCCATTCTCCAGCGTCTTTCCAATTAGAGAGGAGTGTGAGAGGAATGAACTGGGCACCGAAATCATATCCATCTACACTGATGGTTCAAAAATGGACCTAAGCTAAACAGGACTTTTCATCTCTCTGAGGACAGTCGTGCCTTCCAGACTGGGATATTGGCAGTTCTAGGGACAGCAAAAGTGTCCTCAATGCTATCGATACTACCAGATGATGTCATCATCTTCATTGAAAGCCAGGCTGCAATAATAGCAATCCCTGCTGGCAAAATAAAATCTTAGCTTGTGAAGCGTTATTGTGAAGAGCTAAATGTTCTCGGCGTCCAACATAATGTTAAGGTCCGCTGGGTTTCCAGACACAGAGGCAAACAGGGCAATGAAACTGCTGATGAACTGGCGAGAAAAGGATCTACTCCAGCATTGACCATGCAGACCAGGCTGTCAAACCACCTCTATGTGATCTCAAATCCATGGTGGGACTGAAAATACAGCAAATCTCTAAAAGTAGGTGGAACTTCCTCCCCACATGTGATACATACAGAAGTATGAGTATGACAAACCCAGAACACACAAAATACTTCAAAGAAACAGGAAATCTGTTTCGACACTAGTAGGGATTCTAACTGAACACAACTTACTTAAAAGCCAAAAAATGAAAATGCATCTTATAGATGATGACCTTTGAAGAGGCTGCGGTGATGAAAAAATACCCGAGAATACTCTCCACTTTTTGCGCCACTGTGTAGGCCTCAGTCAATTAAGAATGAAACAATGAAACTGCTGATGAACTGGCGAAAAAAGGATCTGCCTGCAGCGTTGAACAGGCAGACAAGTCTGTCAAACCCGCTCTTTGTGATCTGAAATCTATGGTGGGACTGAAAATACTGGAAATCGCCAAAAGCAGGTGGAACTTTCTCCTCACCATATACAGAAGGATGTGGCCTGAGTATGACAAAGCCAGAACCCACAAAATACTTCAAAGAAACAGGAAATCTGTTGCGAAACTAGTAGGGATTCTTATTGAACACAACTTACTTAAAAGCTACAAACTGAAAATGAATCTTTGTAGAGGCCGTGCTGATAAAATACTCGAGGATACCCTCCACTTTTTGTGCCACTGTGTAGGCATCAGCAAATAAAGTATGAGAACCCTAGGAAAATTACTTTTTCCATAACTTCACGGATCTATCTGACATCCCTCTCTCTAATCTTTTTAGGATTGTTACAACATCTGGATGGCTGGAAAGGGACTAACAACAATGGACATCAACGGTCAAAATGAAGGAACTAAGCACACACGTGGATCTCCAACGGGCATCACAATGGGTCTATATTGACATGAAGGTGATGATTTAAGACACACGCTAGGTAGGATAGGTTTAATAAGACAAACGAATATTAGTAAAGGTCGAGAGTTTCATGAGGTACTAAAACAAACCTTTTCTGATCCAAGCCACTTTAACCTCACCTGACATAACTGTGCTAAATAAAGACTTTATCTTCATGACACTACAGTGGATCCCCTTTTACTACACCAATACATTAAAAACATTTTTTCAGCCACTAAAATGCAGTCGAACTTTCATTGCCTTCTAATTAAGCCTTCAACGACCCTTACGGCTTTAAAGCTAGCTTTTCCATTCTTATCTGTGTGCTAATTTATATTTTTGCCGAAACAATGGGCCTTTCTTTTTAGAGCCAATTCCTTACGGAAAATTTGAGAAGCTTCTCATGAATGTTTTATACTCTTGGAATTTTGTCAGCCTTCAGCCGCAATGGCGCAGGCCTTAAAAAAAACGACTATGTGTCGTTTCGAGATTTGACCCCGCCCAACGAACGAAACACAAAAGTTGTGAACACTTATCTACCGTAAGTTGTCTGCGGACAGCATTAAGGACACCTTCACAAAGCACTCTTAAGTAATCCGCATTACTTTTAGTAAACTCCAATTTACTAAAAGTCATTCTTTTCATAAAAAAAGTGGTCCCATAAAACGTAAGATTATTTCCAAGCTCGTATCATTTCTGGGTCATACCAACTCTAATCTCATGATTCATAAAAAAAATCCCATCACATCCCGTATTTCCCTTCGACTTTACAGCTAGCAAAGTATCGTCAGTAAAAATTTACCTCGCAACTCTGAAATTAATGTCCTTGTTTGCATGTTATCCACATGCACCCACATGATACTTCTCAAAGTCAAGGCGTTCACACGACAAAACTGCGGAATTAAAACTTGACGACTCTTCGGTGCTTGAAACGATGCTAGGACATATTTTGCATGAACTTACATTCTCAACGCGCACAGCCCCCTCTGTGGGCTGTCGAAAGTCTCTTCGATGACGGTGAGTAATTGTGCGCACTGTTTCTGGCGCTAAATGGGCGGCTTGTGCTACACTTTACGATACGCTTTATTAGCCTTAAGCAGCCTTAAATAGAATTGTTATTAATAGCCCACCCCTAATCCTTGTGGGGTAACATTACACTCCAGTGTTTGTTTGCATTAAGCTGCACGCATGGTGAAGCTACAAAACAGTTTGTCCTTCCCACACAGCCCAAATAAGGAGCGATAAAAAGGAAACGTCATGAAACACCTCCTACTGCCAGGATAATCATAAATCTCCCTCACTTCCAAAAAGGTGAAGAATATACTGTCACATATGGGTGTTCATATGACACACAGCAAGAGTCCTTATTAGTGTCTGATTTCATTTAGAGGTGAAATGAACTGTGAAAATGTGACAAAAAAAGAGACAAAAAAAACAAGGTAAGATCCAAGCATCCTGATATGATGTTGTCGTCCTTGGTTATCGGGGACATGACACTCGTTCCTCGTAAAGTCAAAAAGGACTAATTTGGAGAAAAAAAAACATTTTTTTGTATTCATTTGCAGGTTTACCATAAGAGTCCACCTACATCTGTCTTGTATGAATGTGTAGCCAGGTCATGGGGTTAATAGAATTACCATTCATAACTGTGATTCAATTCCAGCTATGGAGCACAACAAGCACCTTTCGTTGGGGCAAATATCATTTTGCGGTAATGCACTTTTGAGTTTTGGATTATACTGCTTTGGTGCAGGAAGAACCCGCTCTGTAGTTGCAGCCGTACTAAGGATTTCCAGGATTAGCCAATGCATTAAATGGGTCAGTGTTCCATTTCGTTTTATTTTTAACTTTTAAATGGACATAGATTCTGTGATGTTTGAAGGGTGCATACAGCTCGAAATAGTGTAATAACAGGATGTTTCCTTTGAAGCAAAGTTCAATTTAGATACAGGTAATTCAAAGCCCGTTAAATTCAAGCAATCAGGCATTAGGAAAACCCTTTAAATGAAATTATTTTGTGGTATCTATCAACTTCCTTGATAAACTTCCAGAACTTATATTTAGTTGGGTTAAGGAGATAAAATCGTATTCCTTGACTGAATAAGAGGTAAGTTTTGTAGGCATATGTTTCGTTTTAAAACAGAGGTCATGGAGGGCTACGAAGAAGAAGTGAAACTTCACGCATCAACGTTTCGCAAATTACAAAAGTCCTTCCTCATCAACAGAACAAAATAAACTAAAGTAGCGATGGGTTCGGTACCTCACACATAGTTCATGGTTGATATATAAGTCGCATACAAGGCACCGAAAGTTCCCATCACCTCAAAGCAAATATATTGCTTCACCCATCATACCTCAACAAAAGCAACACACACAATGACACATATTTCATCTCCACTCACATAGAAAAACATACCAGAATGGCTTTGAAATCCGTACATACACTAATTACTACGGACTACAGAGAGCTCTCCTATACTTACGCTCTCTAATGTTGCTGTTCGTCTTCGTCGCCGCACAATTGATCTGTCCGCACTTGCCACACTGGTCACGTACTCACCTACCCAACTAAAAATTTCACATCGATAAAGCACTATCAAAGCTATTTCCCTCTCAGCAATATTACCCGTATGATGTCTTTCGGGAAAACATTTAGCGCCTTTTTAGGAAGCTATTTACTTCTATAAGACTTCTTTAAATACTTCAAAAAAGCCTTACAGAAAAAAAACTTTGTTTACTATAAAAGGCTTTATAGAAGCAAATGATAGGCTTCGCAAAAAGTCTTTCCGAAAATATCAACAAGCCTTATCGAAGTTGAAAAATAACATTATTTTGAATTATTTTTTTCCTGTTTTTACATTTTATTCTATTATTTACTTTTATTGATTGTAATCATTTAAAATAAATACAACTGAGTTTGTTATAACGGGTGATCCAAGTAGAGATATTTTTTCAATAGCCTTTTTTGACAGATCACGTGTGAGTCGTGTCATGCTGTCATGTTATTTTTGTTTAGTATTGTTTGGCATTTCATAATGGAAAGACTTACGCGTGAACAACGTTTACAAATTGTTCAACTTTATTATGAAATTTACGTTCTGTGAGGAATGTGTTTCGTGCACTTCGCTCATCTTATGGTCA
The DNA here is from genome assembly GCA_949824845.1 of Rhingia rostrata. Classification (NCBI taxonomy): domain Eukaryota; kingdom Metazoa; phylum Arthropoda; class Insecta; order Diptera; family Syrphidae; genus Rhingia; species Rhingia rostrata. Next base: position 24,436,109 of record OX463755.1, on the reverse strand, counting down.
ACATAATCGGCCTACTGAGCGTACTATTCGCAACACCATCACCCATTTTGAGACCCAGCATTCATTATTGGATAATATTCGACCGAATAGACCACGTCCAGCACGCTGTGAAGAAAATATAGCGGCCGTACACGAAGACCGTAGAGAGTCGATTCGGCGCCGATCGCAGCAACTCGGACTGACGTATGGAATGACTTGGCGCATTTTACGTCAAGATCTTAAATTGAAAGCGTACAAAATACAGCTTGTGCAACAACTGAAGCCGCTCGACCTTCCCAAGCGACATCGCTTCGCTCTATGGGCTCTTGAAAAGTTCCAAGAAGATGCGACGTTTTCGAGGCGAATTTTGTTTAGCGATGAGGCCCATTTCTGGCTCAATGGGTATGTAAACAAACAAAATTGCCGCATTTGGGACGAAGAGCAACCTGAAGAGATTGAAGAACTGCCACTTCATCCAGAAAAAACAACGGTTTGGTGTGGTTTGTGGCCGGTGGATTCATCGGTCCATATTTCTTTAAAAATTATGCCGGTGCGAACGTAACCGTCAATGGCGACCGTTATCGTGCCACGATAACCGACTATTTGATGCCTGAAATTGAAGCTCGTGATCTCGGCGACATTTGGTTTCAGCAAGACGGCGCCACTTCCCACACATCGCATCAACCAATGGACTTATTGAGAGAACATATCGGTGAGCACATAATTTCACGTTTTGGGCCGGTCGATTGGCCACCAAGATCGTGTAATATCACACCGTTAGACTTTTTCCTGTGGGGATATGTAAAGTCAAAAGCTTATGCCGACAAACCCGCTTCGATTCAGGCCTTGGAGGAAAACATCACGCGTGTCATTCGCCAGTTACCAGTCGAAATGCTCGAACGAGTGATCGAAAATTGGACTCAACGGATGGACCATCAGCGACGTAGCAACGGCCAACATTTGATAGACATAACCTTCAAAAAGTAAATGCCAAAGAATGTTCTTTCAAATGATAATAAAAATTCTCCATTAAATTTGAATTTTCTGTGTTTTTTTTCTTTAAAAATGTAGGGAACCTCGAAATGGATCACCCATAAAAAACTCTTTTTTTACTGGGATTCGAACTCGCTTTCTCTCGCACGGTAGTCCAGCACGCTATCCAATAGGTTGTACTCTGAAACATTAAAAAACAGTAAGTACAACGAAGTACTTGAATGGTATTGACGCATTATCCGGTAGTGCCCGATTTTTTAACCTTTTCCCCGATCTTTTAACATTTTTTTCCGATTTTTTTAGCCTTCTCCCCGATCTTTTAACCATAAGCTAACATTAAGGCTTCATTCGTAAGCTCTGTAAATTCTTTTCTTCCGATTAACTTCTTGCAAAGTTCTACAAAAATATCTTAACATATGTAACATGTACACATGCCTCCGGAAGCTTAAAAACAACCTTACAGAGATTATACCATCATAATTTCGGTTATGCTTGTAAATTTTCCTGCATACTGTCTTAAACATGCTTCAGTCGGCTTCAAATGCTTAACCTCCGTGCAAAAATACTATATAAGGCCTACGGAAGTAATTGCTTGTGGAAATTATTTGTTATTGCCTTATAGAGGAATAATTATTGGTTGCACTAACCATTCATTTTTCTGATGTGCAGAGTGCGCCCTCATGCTTACGCTTTCGCCTTCATTTGCTGAAACAAGTTCTTGCATGTTGTTTGCCTACCGCTCGCCCACCACGCTAGCCTTCCCCTACCCATGACTTTTGGTGTCCGAATTTCGTTTCATGTTCGTTTGGATATATTACGACGAGCCCAAAGATGTTTCACTTAAAAAAAAACGTGTAACACACTCGAGGGCATATAACATAAGGTGAACTGTTTCTGGGACACATTTGTGCCAATGGCGGTTCAATTAACTGGCGTATACAGACAACGGAAGACTACCCGTCTGTGAGTTTCAGTGGTAACAAGATATCCTCTAGAAAAGCGCAATGCTATCAGGGAAATGTCCTAACCAATTGAAAGAATTCCAGTTCAGAGTCCTCGAACAGAACAACAATATCGTAAGCAACCACGGACAACGGCCAAGGAGTATTTCGATGATTTTTGCTTTCAACAATTGCAACTGCAGAATAAATATTTCTCTGTCTCATTAAATGGCTTGAATTCATATCATTCCTTACAGGCCTTCTAACATTTAGAGCCTTATGGTTTCCATGGCTATCATCCTTTTTAGATGGGGGTGATTTTTCGACCCATTTACATTTTCTGAGAGACTCGCTTCTAGCCAAGAAATGGTCCCACTTCCGAAGAGGGTAGAAATACCCGTGTGTGTTTTTGGAAATCTGATAACATAAAATCGCCTCGATAACGAGAGATGTCATTAATTATCCCGTTGAATTCTTTAATTTACCTAATAGCCTGTGTTACTATTGCACATGTGTTGCAATTGAAATTTGGCGTGATTAAAATTTTACTGCATTACATAAGGGTAAGCTCCCTATTGAATAAATCATCCCCAGGCCGTAGTGAGAGAATTCCCAAAATGGAATCAAGGGTGGAATTAACAGTCCCAGTTAGGATGGACAAGGTAAATAACATTTTTGACCTCCTCTGACTTATTCGGACACTAGATCATCTAGGGATATTAGCAAGGCCCCTTGAACTGAGGTGGTGGCGGAAGAGCTGAGAGGCCAATCAATTACGTAGTTAATGCGAACGCATTGTAATAATTCGCATCGAGGCGAAATTCACCAACATAAGCCTGATATGCGCACAAAAACTTGTGAGTGAATAACGCAATTCGATGTAAAAAATCGTGCTGGGAGATTTTAACGTAATGGTGGGAAGAAAACGACTTAAAACTTAGGCTAATTGATTTCGCTGCAAACCGAAATGCCTGATATCCATTGTTGTCTCTAGATCAACGGTAAATCAAATTACTCACGTTGCGATAGACAAAAGACGCGCATCCAGTGTTTGAGATGTCCGAACATTACTAGGGGCTAACATCGACACGGACCACTAACTTGTTGCAGCGAAGGTAAGAATGTCGATATGCACAAAGCCACAACAAATCAGAAACAAGATTCCTTTACCCCTCAATTAACAGCAACTTCAGTGAATTAAATGTCGAAGAACAGTGGCAACGATGCCAGCAAGCCATTGGTCAGCCGCAACTGATGTGCTAGGTTTCGCACGTTGGTTTGATGAAGAATGCCTGCAGATGCTCGCAGCCAAGTTAAGAATGCCTACAGATGCTCGCAGCCAAGAATAAGGCCATCAAGTCTAATCTGAAGGTGAAGACGGGAGCTGCCGTTTAGCTCTATAGGCAAAGAAGGTGGGAATAACGTCGGATTTTCAGAAGAAAAGATATAAAAGGATGTAGAGAGGTGCCACTCCTGGAACGATTTTCGCAAGTTGTACCAAAGTGTAAAACGTGGCAGCCCGGAACCTGGAAGAGAATCATGTCGAGTTGAACAAGAAAATGTCATGGCTGAGATATAGACGATGCTGAGAATATGAAAGGATCACTTCTGCAGACTGTTAAACGGCGATGACGAACAATATTTTGGCAGAACGAAGCAATCAGTACTGGCGACGACAACGAAAACTACCAACCACCCGACCTAAGTGAAGTGAAGATAGCAATATCACAACTAAAGATCAACCAAGCTGCCGGAATTGATGGCCTTCAGCTGAGCTTTATAAAGCCGGTGAAGATGACTTACTAAGTATTATCCACCAACTCATAACCCAAATCTGTTCGGATGAAAGTACGCCGGGAGAATTGAACCTAAGCCTCGTTTGCTCGATCTAAAAAAAAAGGAGACGCTCGGAGCTGCGCGAACTACAGAGGCATAAGTCTCCTGTACATCGCCTACAAGGTCCTATCTGCCGTAATATGTGAACGCCTGAAACCGTTTACCAACAACCTGATCGGCTCTTACAAGGAAAGCATACAACCGATCAAATTTTATACATTTCGGCAGATCCTGGAAAAAAAAACTAAAGAAGTCAAAATCGATACCCAACCTATTCAGCGATGTCAAATCCGCATTTATAGAGATGAGCTATGCAGAGCCATGTCTAGTTTTGGTATGGTGCGCAAACTCGTACATCTGTGTAGGATGACTATGGAAAATTCTCGCTGCTCCATCAGGGTCGGAAACGACTTAACCGATATTTTCGAAAAAAAAAAGACTTAGGCAAGGCGACGTGCTGTCATGTGACGTCTTCAGTTTGATTCTTGGGAGGATTATGCAAAACTCCCGGGCCAATACCAGAGGAACAATTTCCCAAAAATTGGTGCAACTAATAGCATACGCCGACGATATTGCCATCATTGGTAGGACTCAACGTGATATGATAGCCACATTTGCTTTAATAGACAAAGAATAGTCAAAAATTTGTTTTGCAGTAAAAGACAGTAAGACTAAAATTATGCTGTCTACACGAAAGGACACACAACATCGACGAATTGGACAGAACGTCACCATTCATAGACAAAACTTTGATGTAATACGGGCCCTTGTCTATCTCCTCTCCACTGTTAACTCCGACAACAAAACATCGTCAGAAATTAGACGAAGAATTACTATTTCCAACCGTTGTTTCTTTGGGGAAAGGAAGCATTTTATTACTTAAGCCATCACTCGAACTTCTATGGACGTCGTATACAAGACCCTAAAAATACCATTCCTGCTCTATGGTGTTGAAGCATGGACCGTTCACAAAGTAGATGAAGAAATCATAAATCGATTGGAGAGAAAAAATCTTCGAAGAATCTCCGGTCGAGTTTGGGTTGACGTTCTATCTAGACGAAGATTGAGCTAAGAACTATACGAGCTGTACAGTGACATACACCTGGTCAAAAAAAACTCTGCATTGGACGTTTAAGATGGCATGGACATGTAGAACGAATGGAAACCTATTCTCCGGCTCTTAGAATCTTCGATTCCCTGCCAGAGGTTGGACGCAGTAGGGGAGTTCCTCGCCATACGTGGTGTGCATAAGTAGAAACTGACCTAAAAAAAACACTTGATGTGTACCACTAGGAGCAGGTTGCTAAGGCCAGTGTCTTCAGTTTCCTCAAGCATACGGGTAAAATTTAGCATATCCAGGGGATTGAAGCCTTCTTGAGTGTGTTTTTTTTTCTAAAAAAAATATTCGTTGATAGCGGATGTTCCTGTTCACATTGTTTGAATTAGCAGAGAGACCTAATTCCTTACTTCTTTCAAACCCTTAAATACAACCCAAAGCCACATCTCTACAAAATGTTTCCCCAAATCCAGATAAGTACTACTTATACCCAAAAAAAAAATCCTTTCAAAAATCTATCCAAACACCAAATTGATATTCATTGACACGCAAATTCTTTGTCTTACCAAACCTACTTCCGTTATTCACGCTGATATGGCATTTCCCGCCTGTCATACCAATTGCCACACATAAACACCAACCAATGCCTACCGTAGTATTACTCTCTGACATGCCATGATACGCCGTAGTATTAACCCCATTTTTTCAAAATATGCCCACGTATCTATACAGGCCTGAAAGGGAAAAGAAGGTAAAGTAACGGCAAAAAAATACTTACAAAATCAATTTCCATTCCAAATCGATGCTGTAAATATCTCATATTTCGAACCGTTACCCATTGAACCGCTAAACTTGGATAACAGCATCAACATGCACCCCAAAACAAAACAAAAATATTGAGACGTTGAAAAACCATCCATTTGAACCCACCTACCCCCATTTAACATTATTATCAGAGCAACCCTCCCTCTAAAAACCCATTCGTGTACTTATCCTTTATTCATGCCCATGTTTGCCAGAGGACACTGACACAAACAAACCGGATGTGTGTACTCAGCTCAATGAGAACAATATTCCATTGAAGATCATCGTGCGATTTGTCATATTGCACTTTGGCTACCAATCAGTTTATAACAGCCCCCAACCCTCCCTTGAATTGTCAAAAAAAAAAAAACTGCTGAAGCGGGCTGTTCTTCTTGCCAATGATGACGACGAATATGCCTACACACTCATATTTGCAGTTAAACGCAAGCAGGACTCTGCTCAGAATAAAACAAGGAAAGCTTACAACATTCGAATCAGCATATTGCAGGAGCAAAAGACGCTGCCAGCAGGTGCAACGACCATCATAAGCTTACAATAAGAACTGACATGGCAATTCTTGTGCATCAAGGACCCCCTCTGACTCAGTGGATAACTCAACCAGCACCATTGTCGGGATGAAGCCGAGTTTATTAAATTGGCATTTTAAAATATTCATATCGAGGTTGTGTAGTGCATGCACATAGATATCAACCAACAACAACAACTACATCATCGCAATCCTTGTTGTATTGTCAACGTAATCGGAGGTCCTTGTTGTTTCTTTTGTATATGCAGAGTAGTTTTATTTTGTGTGTAATCCTTTTTTGTGCTGGAGTGGGATATGACTATATCCTGCTGTATGCATTCGTGATTCGAGAGACATTTGCAAATATTTTGTTAAACATTGTGATGGTAGGACATGAAAGGGGCGGGCAATGGAGGGAGTGACACACGTGTGTACTGTGTATACAACAAAATAAGCAAACGAATGAACGAATGAAGCAACCTAAGGAAAGAATAAAAATAATAATCCTATAGGGAGTCGGAAACAGGCTCAGATCCGCTGATGTTGGGGTAGGCGTTCTGAGAGGTGTACGAAAATAGGTCTGCATAAACGGAAACAACATGAAAACTATAGATAGAGAAATTGAATCAATATCAGTCAATTCTTGGCAGGATTCGAAGGTATCCAAACGTATCCTTAAGCGAGTTATCGACTATCCTGTTGTATATAGTGGGGATAACAAAAATTGTGTCAGTTTATCCTTTCATATTCATGTGCGAATTTTCGCTCACTGCGTGCTTATGGTGTGCTTCACATCGTACGGAACACGATAGACAGCTAAATAAACAAATTTTTGGCGCAACAGGCTCTTTAGTACCCAGGGACGAGCTTTCTCACAACCATTCATGTGTGCTTGCGTTACTTCTTGCATATGTGCTAATGTCCTATGCCGACTCCAAGCGGCGAATTTGAGATAAGCTTTTCTGGACAATTGATACTACTCGGATGACTTGTCAGATCATCACGAGAGGAGGCCCAGTGAAAAGTCATGTAGGTGTTGCTGCGGCAGGGAATCGAACCCAGACCTTCTGCGCGGCAGTTCATCGCAATAACCATCGCGCCGCTGAGCCCGTCACAATAGATTGCTACAATAACAGCACAGGGGATCATTGACTTGCAAAAGTTGATCGGATTGTACTACCCCTGGAGACGGAAACCGCAACGTTTCCCTAACTTACTTAATTACTTAGTGGCGCTACAGTCCGGGACGAACCAGGGCCCCAACCAAAATGCCTCTCCAATTAGTCCGGTATTAAGATAACTGCCTCCAGTTGTACACTCCGAATTCTTTGAGGTCGGTTTGTACTTGTACGCGCCACTTAAGAAGAGGTCTTCCTCCACAGCGCTTGAGGTCTGGTTGGAAATTAAAGAATCTGTGAGCTGGAGTATCGGTGTCCATTCGTTCTACCTATTCTATCATAAACTTCCGATGCGGAGTTTTTTTTAGAAGGTTGCGAGTTCATATAACTCGCCAACGCAAAAGGCACCGAAAATTTTTCTTACCGATCAAGGATTTCTTCACCCACTTTTGATACTGTCCATGCTTACTAGTTCGATTGAGGGCTTTACAACTTCTTGTCCCGAAAAATACAGCCGTCAGGAATAGTAATTCTTCGTTCGGTTTTGACGAGATTTTGTTGTTTGAACTAATAGCTGAGCCGAGGTAGAAAAAGTTCCGCACTACTTCAAACTTATCTCTGTCAATGGTGACGGTTTTTGCATTTCGTCATTGCTGGGGTGCCGTGAACTAACCCCTGTGGCGTTAAATCTAGCGGAGCCTAACTCAAAAAAAAAACCCTGCGGCCATTTTTTAATTTTGAAAATTGAAATTGATCACGCAGCTGTTAATGCCTTTTCTTTGTGGGGCTGATTTCCTTTGCATGCATCCAAACTCGAACTCAACCCAGATGCAGCAGAGAACCCAAGCGGGGGGGTTGAAGCGGACATGCCTCCTACTCATATTCAAACTTTGCATAATTAGAATACCAATTTTGAAAGGCAATAACAGCCGCGTTTGTTGACGCTTTATGGTGGCGGGTTTATTTGAATTTCGAAAAGGAAATAAGCCAAACGGGGGCTCTTTCCTTTTTTTTGGGAATTCAGCACCATGGGGACTAATTCTGCGGGGGTTATTGCAGTGGACCTATGTTTCGTGTCTTTTCGTGTTGAAAGTATATTCGTGGTCCTTAATTCATTTACTGGTGAGCCCAATGTGCTGCTTCCTTCTCTATACTTGCAAACATGGCTCACGTTGTGTCCGACCAATAATGCCAATATCGTCGTCGTATGCTAGTAGTGGCACCGATTTTTGGAATTTTGTGCCGCTGATGTTGGCTCGGGAGTTTTCACAATCTTCTCAAGAATCATATTGAAGACCTAACAAGACAGCGCATCGACTTGTATTAATCAGTTTTTGGTATCGAATGTGTCGGTGAGGTCGTTTCCGACCCTGATGGAGCAGCGATAATTCTCCATCCTCATCATAGACATGGCAGTGTATAGTTCGTCTCTATAAATGCTGTCGTGTGCGTCTTTGAAATCGTCTTGAGTATCGATTTGGACTTCTTGGGTTTTTTTCCAAGATCTGCCGAAGTGTGAAAATTTGAATGGTTGTGGACTTTCTTGGCCAAAAATCACACTGATAAGGGACGATCAGGTTGTTGGTAAACAGTTCCATGCGTTCACATATTGCGGCTGATAGGATCCTGTAGGTGATGTTGAGGAGACTTATGCCTCTGTAGTTGACGCTCTTTAGAGGATCTCCTTTTTAGTTGATCGGGCAAAGGCTGCTGATGTTCCATTAATATGAGTTGGTGGATGCTACTTACCAAGACATCTCCACCGGCTTTAAAAAGCTCAGCGGGAAGGCCGCCATTTCCGGCAGCCTTATTTAGCTTGAGCTTAGATATTGCTATCCTCACTTCATTCAGGTCGGGTGGTTGGTAGTTTTCGTTGTCGTCGCCAGTACTGAATGTTTCGTTCTGCCTGACAGCGGAATATTGTTCGTCATCGCCGTTAAACAGTCCGCAGAAGTGGTTCTTCCATATCCTCAGTATCGACTGTATCTCACTACGATATTTCCTTGTTCATCTCGACAGGATTCTGTTCGAGCCTTGTATCGTTGGCTTTGACGTTTTACACTTTGGTAAGAACTGAACTCTACATTCGATCGCGCGATTTTCTTGCTCTTTTTTCTTCTTTCTGAAAAGCTGGTGCCCTTCCCATCTTCTCTCCCTATAGGGCAGCTCTCGCCTTCAACTGCAGCTTAGCCTTATAGGCCTCGTTCTTGTGTGCGATCATCAGTCTGCACTCCTCATCAAACCAGAGGTTTCTTGCTATTGGGCGCGAGAAAACTAGCACATTAGTTGCGGCTGATCTAATTTCTTGTTGGCATCTTTGCCATTGTTCTTCGACATTCGATGCTGGTGGTATGTTGTTAATCGAGAGGATAAGATATACTCTTTGCGCGAGGTCCTTCGCGGTCTCTTTCGATTGCAGTCTTTCGACATAAATTTTTGCACGGCATTTCTTTTTTGTTGTGGCGTGTTGGATGCGGACGCATCCTTACCTTGGCTGCAACAGTATATTGGTCCAATTCGATGTTAGCCTCTGAATGTTCGGACATCCAAAATACTGAATGCGTACCTCTTGTGTATCGCAATGTGATAAATTTGATTGACTGTTCGTTGATATGAAGACCGCCTTGTACCCTTATGGATATAGAGGAGAAGAAACTGTGTGCTGGATATAGTGGCAATTTATTCCGCAGCGAAGTCAATTATTCTAAGTCCGTTGCCAGACTTGTTTTAGTGCAGGCTGTGGTTTACAAAAATATCTTGTCCAACCTTTGCAGTTAAGTCGTCCAAGACGATCCCAATATCGTACGTTTTTAGGTAGGTATGTAGAAGTGGCGGTTCGGCATGAGCCTAAATAGCACTTATGTGCCTCTTTGTTACCTCGACTCGTGTGACCTATATTAGGATTGGTGTTGTTGATGTGATACAAGCGGTTTCTAGATCCAGCCTGTGGAGTTTAGAAAGCGGATGAGATCTTGTATCCATTTATCAGAGATGTCGCTAAGGTTGTCGAAAAATGGTTGGTCAAACGCACGCAATCTGGCTCTTGCTAGTGCCGGGCATTTGCAGGTGAAATGGGAGAGGATTTCTCTCTAATTTGTGTTCCCGCAACTCCAGCACTGAGGTTTGCATGGGATCCCTAGTTTAGTCGCATGGTCTCCAATTGGGCAGTGCCCCATGATCATCCCCGTAATTCTTGCGATATTTCGTAGATCGTTTGTTCTGTTTTCGTCGTAGGAGGGCGATATTGGCCAAATTTCATCATATCGAGGGCGATATGGTCCTCGATATGACGCAATTTGAAAACATTCTCCATTTGGAGTCGGCTTTTTCAGGAAGTACGAGTCTATTTGACCCTTAACTGCACCTAGCGGGATACTGGCCCTGCCGCAAGTGAGCCGTAAAGAGCAGAGCGTTACCAGGTCAGCTTGTTTGCACGCTCGTTTCCTTCAATTTCACTGTGCCCTGGAACATTTTTAGTTCCTCATAAGTTTCGTAAAAGCAGTCTTTCGCAACTTCTAATTTTTCCTCCGGCGTAGCGTGAGCTCATATAAGCCGAATTTGACCTTGATGCGGATTGTTGCAATGCGTTCGCTAATTTCTTGAAAACATACGACATTTTGCCTAAGTCTGGCATATATAACAAATCCGCATCCGCATAGTCGCTCTTTCTGTTCGCTACGGCACGGTCCGTATTAGATGTCGCAGTTTTTTGGGTCTTCAGCTACTTGTTCAGTTGCAACCCTCCTGTTATATGGTTTTACATTCCAAGTGCAGATAAGAACGTCGTTTCCCTTTTTCGTTTAGCATGGTCGTCAACAATAAAATAAGTCCTTTACAAGGATCTCAGTTGCTTCGCAACAATTGTATTTTCCATGGGTGGGTTGTTAACCCAAAGCACGACCTCCAACCTGGAGGCTGGAGGGCCAGTTCCAATTTATTAGACACCCTTAGGATACAGAGCCACCAATATCCCTTATCGGATTGATCGCTGCCGTTGGCCTTCTTTACATCCGCCACCTTCACTGTTCTGACTTACCGTTAAGATTCCGATATAACATGTTTTTCGAATAAGTCGAAGCTGCTCATCTAGGTTAGTCATCTCCCTACTAACAATTATTCCTCTATAACAGGTGCGCGGAGGTTAAGCATTTCTGCTGTCGATTGGTTGGTTAGAAACCTTTTTAAGCCATTATTCACAAGCAGTACCGATGTTATGATGGTATAACCTCTGTAAAATTGTTTTTAAGCTTCCGGAGATGTGTGTACCTGTACCATACAATAAGATGTTTCGCTAGAACTTTCCAAGAAGTTAATCCGAACAAGCAAACAAAGTTTTGCCTGTAAGGCTTATTAAAAGTATCTAAAGGAATCTTATAAGAGTAAATAACTTCCTTAAAGTTCGCCAAATGTTTTTTCCGTAAGACTTCGAACAGGTAATATAGCTTCGATAGTGCCTTATCGAAACAAAATTGATAGTTGGGCTACGTGAAGACACACTCTATGTGATACTTGCAACTCCACCGAGAATGTTGCTCCAATGAATGAAAGTTCTCAAGGCGGACGGATCCGGGTGGTTAAATTTGAAGGGCCGATGTTGATTTTGAATAAAACACAAATTATTTAGGAAGTTATTGTCCTTTCATTTTATAATGACAATAATATTGCTGTGGTTCAAATATGTGTGGAACAAAATATCTGTCAAATGGCCGCCGCGACCTCGGCGGCACACCTCCATTCGATGGACCAAATTTTTGATGACATAATTGAGGTTCTATGCCGTTTATGTGCCGAATTTTCTCATCCTTTAGCTCTTGAATTTTTGCTGGCTTATCGACGTACACCTTTTCTTTCAAATAACCCCAAAGAAAGAAGTCCAAAGGTGTCAAATCACATGATCTTGGCAGCCAATTGACATCGCCACCACGTGAGATAACACGGCCATTGAATTTGTCGCGCAAAGTGCCATTGTTTCGTTAGCCATGTGGCAAGTGGCACTGTCCGGTTGAAAATACGTATCGTCTACATCCATATCTCACAATTAGGGCCATAAAAAGTTCGTTATCATTTTGCAAAAAATACTACCCGATGATGCCGCCAGCCCATAAACCGCACCATACAGTCACTCTTTGTGGGTGCATTGGTTTTTCGACAATCACTCTTGGATTATCATTCGCTCAAATGGGGCCTCATCCCTGAAGATGATTTTCTTCGAAAATTGATCATCCACTGTTGCCATTTCTTGTTACCATTCTGATTATTGACGACGCTTGAAAAGTCTAGAGGCTTTAGTTCTTGAGTCAATTGTACCTTATAAGCGCGTACATGCAAGTCTTTTTGCATAGCGTTCATCAACGACGAGCGTGAGTGGTGCAATTATTGGGCACGACGACAAGTTGAGCAGGACGGCTCTTCAGCCACACTATCTCGAACACCAGCAATATTTTGTTCAGTAACAGCTGAACGATCATGCACTGGTGTTTTCACATATCCTACAGACCAAGTTTGCTCAAATTTTTGCACGATTATTCCGATTGTACGCACATTTGGACGATTAAATTGACCGAAAAAAATCACGAAGAGCACAATATGCATTTTGATTTGAATGCCCATTTTCATAATAAGCCTGAATAACTTTAACGCGTTGCTCGACTGTGTATCTTTTGATTGTTCAAATTGAGTCTGAAATTGAAAAATGTCCAATGAAATGCAGAAAAAAACTTGCTTGACGTTTAGGAGTGGTTCACATTCAACATTGGCCCTTCAAATACACCACCCGTTTTATAGTTCTAAAACAAATGCGTTATTCCCTTATAAAAGAGTAACCTCGTACAGAAGTAAATTTTTTTACAAACCGATATCATCAACTTTTTTGCCTGCCCTAGTGTGAATTTTCAGTTGATGTATTTTTGACAAGCGAATATGATGTTTTACATATTTGTCTTAAATTTTCTAAAATTTTTTTACAAACCGATATCGTCAACTTTTTTGTCTGCCCTAGTGTGAATTTTCAGTTGATGTATTTTTGACAAGCGAATATGATGTTTTACATTTTTCTCTCCTGTATGGCGTTATCTTCGATCTGCACAAGAATTTTATTCATATAACATCCCGGATGTGGAGGCAATGCCCCAACAATCTTCAGGACATACACGACAGTGATGATACCCGATTTGCTACCCACCGACGAGGTGCATCCTTATATTCCAAGGGATATATCTCTATCAGTCGACGATAAGACGAAAGAATTCGACACATTCGTGCTGCCTGCTGCGTTTCGATTTGATTTTCCAGTTCAATTCGATTTTGGTCGTGTGTGTGTGTTTATTTTCGTATTGTAGTAGCGGAGCTCTCCACAGGACTTCTCATTGATAAATCAAGAAGAAACCGATTTTTTATAGTTGCAGTTTCATGCGGCAGTGGTGATGGCGGATTGGTGTATGTGAAGCGAAACCCTTCGAATGACTGAATACACGAATAATAAAAGGAAAATAGTTGATAGATGAAAACCCCGCTTTGTAAGGATATGTGTAGAGGAACGCGTCGAGTCGAACAAAATGTTTATTATCAAGTTGCAGTGCATCGAGGTGGTGCCAAGGATATACCATGCGTATGTGTATGAGTAGGAATACTCGTAGTAGCTGCAATTTGCATGCGCTACACTGTGGTTTGACAGTTTTTTTCTTTTTGAAATTTTTTTTATTTTTATTGTTAAATTCAATTTCGAATCAGCGTTTGTTGTTTTCGAATGCGCTCGTACTTCCGTAAAATGCAAATACGCTTTGTGAAGTTTACGATGGCGTTGAATGTGTCCGCTGATAGTAGTCGAGAGAAGTGCATTTGATTTCGTTTGTGTCGAGTTTTATTGTGTTAAGCCATAGAAAAGTGTGACAAGTAAAGTGCAATTTGAATACGAAATGGTGACAAGCGAGAAATGGGACGATGAAGATTGACATAATAAAAATCAAAGAACTGCTTCGGAGTTTTGTTGCTGGGACAACAGCTTTGGATTAATGAACTGAAGTTGAAAGATAGAATTAGGATCATGGATTCGGTTGAGTTAAATGGGACTAGGCAATTGGTATTTTGTAGCCTCAAACTTGAAGTCAACCAACCGGATTTGACTTGCTAAACTATAAGCGCGAGTGTTAATAACAAGACGAAAAACAGCAACACTTTAAACAGCCAGGTCAGTATGGCACGGAATAAATATCCGGCCTTTTGTACCAGGCAAACGTAGACAAGCTGCTTTGACATATTCGGACAACAGGTTGTCAAGTGTAAGTAAGGTCCCTTGAACAGAGATGGTGGCATATGAACCGAAAGGCCAACGGCAGTGTTCATTCCTGTAGTGGATACTGATGGCCCCGTGTCATAGGGGTATCTATTAAATTGGAACTGGCCCTCCAGTTTAGGGGCTGTGTTTTGGGTTAACTACCCAACCATGAAAAATACTGTTACGCAGCAACCAATAACCTCGGAAAGGACTGATTGTATTGTTGACGGCACTGCTTAACGAAACAAGGACAACGACGTTTGTATCTGCACCTGGAATGTGAGAACATTAAACAAGAGAGTTGCAAGCGAACAACTAGTGGAAGCCTTAAACTGCTATAAGGCAGACATTACTGCGATCCAGGATATACGATGGGATGGGCCGGGCAAAAAGAGAATGAAAAACTGTGACATCTACTACGGACCGTGTTTTAGTGAGCAGAAAAGGCGACTGTTTGGAAGCGGATTTGTGCCAAAATAAGGCAAAAATTCCTATGTTTCCAAGAAATTAGCGAATGCATTGTAACAATCTGCATCAATGTTAAATTCGCCAACTGAAGCCTTATATGCGCTCAAGCCCCAACGGAAAACCAAAGGGAAAAGATGATATAGCCAAGGATTGCTTCAACGAGCTTCTTGGCAAAACCTTTGAGCGAATACCGAAGTACGATGTTAAAATCGTGCTGGGAGATTCAAACGCAAAGGTAGGAAAAGAAGACATCTTTACCAGTATCGTCGGAAAACGTAGCCCACACGACAACAAGTCTGGCGACGGAATTCGGCTAATTGACTTCGCTACGGAATGAAATGCCAATAAAGCCAGCACACGGTTTCCTCACCTTAACATCCATAAGGGGACAATGCGGTCTCCAGATCAACGAACGATCAATCAAATTGATCACATAGCGATAGACAAGAGGCATGAATCCAGTATCTCGCATGTCCGAACATTGCGAGGATGTAACTATGACTCGGACCACTACCTTGTTGCAGCCAATGTAAGAGTGTGGATATCCAAAAGTCCACAACAATCGAGAAATACTGTGAAAAAAATTGAATGTCGAAAGACTGCAATGGCAAAAGACAGGCAAGACCTTGGCGCAACGCGTATCCCTGAAACTCTCGATTAGCACCATACCACCAGCATCGAATGTCGTAGAACAATGGCAACGATGCCAACAAGGCATTAGATCAGCCGCAACTGATGTGCTAGGTTTCTCGCGCCCACCAGCAAGAAACCTTAGGCTTGATGAGGAATGATGACACATTCTCTTAGCCAATAACAAGACCTACAAGGCTTAGCTGCAGGTGAAGACTAGACCTGCAATTAAACTCTATAGGCATAGAAGATCGGAGTAATACCGGCATTTCGGAAAGAAGACAAAAAAGCAAGAAAAGCTCTCGAAAGAGGATAAAGAGAGGTGCCACTCCAGGAACGATATTAGCAAGTTTTAACAAAGTGTGAAACGTCAAAGCCAATGATACAAGGCTTGAACGGATTCGTGTAGAGATGAACAGGAAAATATCTAAGTGGAGACACAGTCGATGCTGAGGATAAGGAAGAACCGATTCTTGAAACTGTTAAACGGCGATGATGGACAACATTCCGCTGTCAGTCAGAACTGATAGCTCAAGCACTTGAACGAAGTGAGGTTTTGATAACAATATCTAAACTCAAGCTTAATAAGGCTGCCGGAAATGAAGGCTTTCCTGCTGAGCTTTATAAAGCCGGTGGAGATGTCTTGGTAAGTAACATCCAACAAGGCATAAGGAATATCTGGTCTGATGAAAGTATATCCGAAGAATGGAACTCAGCATCGTTTCGATCCACCCGATCCACAAAAAAGGAGGATCTCTAACCTGCGCCGCTATAGAGGCATAAGTCTCCTCAATGTCTCCTACATGATCCTATTTACGTAATATGTAAACGCCTGAAACCTTTTACCAACAACCTGATCGGCGCTAATAAGTGTGGTTTTAATCCAAGAAAGTCCAAAACCAACAGCCTATAAGATTGTTTCCAATAGAGTCCACAACCGATCAAATTTTCACACTTCAACCGATCCTGGAAATAACCAAAGAAGTCCAAATCGATACCCACCACCTTTTCATCGATTGGAAAGCCGCATTCTGCAACATTTATAGAGACGAACTATACACAGCCATGTCTAGTCTTGCTGTACCGCCCAAACTCGTCCGTTTGTGTAGGAGGACCATGGAGAATTTTTGCTACTCCATCAGGGTCGGATCTCACCGCAACATTCGATACCAAAAAAGAATTTAGGCAAGGCGATGCGCTGTCATGTGACTTCTTTAATTTGATTCTTGAGAGGATTGTGCCAAACTCCCGAGCCAACACCAGAAGCACAATTTTCGAAAATCGGTGCAACTACTAGCATACGCCGACGATATTGACATCATTGGTAGGACTCAACGTAATGTCATAGCAACGTTTGCTAGTATAGAGAAGGAAGCGGCAAAAATCTGTAAATGAGCGCAAGACGAAGTATATGCTGTCAACACGAAAGGACACACAACATCGACGAATTTGACAGAACGTCACAATTGACAGATATAACTTTGAGGTAGTTCGGAACTTTGTCTGTCTCGGCTCCGCTATTAACTCTGACAATAACTTCTCGTTAGAAACTAAACGAAGAATTACTTTTGCCAACCGCTGTTTCTTCAGCTAAGAAGGCGATTCAGTTGTAAAGCCGTCAATCGATATACTAAGGAGATCCTATGTACTGACACTGATCATCCCAGTCCTGTTCTACAGCGCTGAAGCATGGACCGTCTCAAAAGCGGATGAAGAAATCCTTAGCTGATTCGAGACGAAAATTCTTCGGGCCCATTTGCGTTGACGGGCTATGGAGTTGATGATTCAACCAATAACTATACGACCTGTACAGCGACATGCTCCTGGTCAGAAAACTCCGCATTGGACGCTTAAGATGGCTAGGACATAGAGTACGAATGGACACCGATACCCCGCTCGCAGAGTCTTTAATTCCAAGCCAGAGTGGTGCTCACAAGTAAAAACCGAGCTCAACCAACTTCAATTGCACAACTGGATTCAGTTAGCTAAGGACCGGGTAATCGAAGATGCATTTTGTTTGAAGCCTATGTTTATTCCGGACTGTAGCGCTACTTTGGTAAGTAAGCAACTTCTGCAATGCTGGGAGGGAGCATAAGCACTTCGTCTTTACACACCCTTGATATAATGTCCATGAAATAGCTGCAAGCAATTTTGCTTGAATAAATCTATAATTGTCAGCAATGTACCGCCCGAGGAGAGCTTCAAGTTTTTAAGTAGCATCCAGGCAGTACAACCTGCGTACGTTCCAGGTACATACTTAAAAATGTTTGTCCGTCTGGTTTTTATTTAAGTTCATCCCTTAACCAAGACAGTTGTCTCCCTCCTAACTAGCTATTTTATTATTTGATTCCATTTTATTCGATAACCCTAGCACACGGGGCTATCAGTATCCACTACGGGATTGAGCATTGCCGCTGGCAATTCGGCTTATCCGCCACCTATCTGTTCGAAAGGCGTTATTCCTAGATGACCTGATGTTCGAATATGTCGATGCAGCGTACTCAGGTATTTCCCTTTGTATATATTTACTGGGACAGTATATACCTAAGTTGAATCCATCTTAGGGTGACTTTAAACAGGGCTGGAACTTTATCTACGGTCAAAGTAGTAGATCAAAGCACACAGCTGTCTCCACGGGAAGGCTTATAGTTAGAATTTGGCTTCAGCTAGATTAACACTCAAGGTTTCAAATAATCGCATTGCCATTCATTTGTCCGCAGCGACAGCTACATATACCTGGCTAAAAAAAAACTCCACATACAGCAATACTCCGGCGTGAAGAATTTTCGATTCCCTGGTGGTCGGCGGGAGTTGAGGGGACATAGAATTAAATAGTGCGCACAAGGCAAACCCACCTTAATCAACCGTAAATGCACTATTGTAGGCAATTTGCTAGGGGCCGGGTTAATTGGAGAAGCTTGTTGTGTGAGCCACAGATCTGCAGCGCAGACTAATTAAGGAAAAATGTTTCGTGCATTGTCTGAGCGTGCAAATATATTCAGTGGCACTGGGGCAGTGTACACACTTTCCCACCTTTATATGATGACTCATCATGTAGCCTCAAAACTAGCCTATCCATTCAATGGTGTGTGCCGAATTATATATTTTTGCGAATTGAATGACATAGCTTCACAGAATGATATAGTATCACAGGTTTACGTCCACATTGAAATCAGGTTAACAACAGCATCTAATATATTAACATACGTGTAAAATCACTTACAAGCTAAAATATCTACATTCGGGCATCGTCTGTCCAAAATGTTAAATCCGTACAAAAGCTTTTTCAACCTCAAACCGCCATTAATTCGGTGCGAGAACAGAATACCATCAGAAGAATGCATGAGTATAAATCCACCTCTGTTTCAAAAACATCCTGGTGGTGCTCTCGACAAATTGAATTCGCAGTTCACGACAATTTTCTCAAAATTCCTTCATAACTACAAATGCAAACACAAACAACAACCGACGCAACTAATTGGCAGTTTACAAGCCTCTTGAAGTATTAAAATACCCATTGACACTAAACCCATCTCCTAGGAAAAGTTTCCTCTAGCTTTTTGAGTATAAAATAAATCGCCCCTCTTCAGTTCCACCCCTTTCTGTGTTTGACAAATTCATTCATGAGATAATGCTTTGTCACTTCTGGAACAATTCTAAGCGATAACTTTCGTCCTGTAGAAATGTATTTCATTTGCCTACTATGTCACTTCGTAGACCCAGCCCCCCTTCAAAAGTTGTATCACCCATTCTGTTGCGATCATTAAATCTAAATTGAATTATTTTCAACAAAATTCCTTAGTCTTGGAATTAATTTCCATACATTTTACCCAGTATCTGTATCGCTGTGCTACATACTCTCAGATACTGGGCACGATAAGATCTACGAGTATGACCAACGTCCATACGGTATGACTTCTGCCGGTCTAACTTTGTCGGCGCATGGCACTGCTACTCCCTAAAACTGTGGTGACGTTAAGACCCATTATAAATTCCATCTATCTCAAGAGTAAAGCCCAAAATAAGTGAAGAAGCAGTGCCTCCATCCTGCGCGTCCCGTCTCTGGACCAAACATTTTACTACTCGTAGATTTTTGGTTAGCAAAAATGCCGGACATATTCCAAGTAAATTGCTTCACCAAAACTAACCACATAAATCTTTATGCACAAACATTATCTGGGCTGACACCCGCTTGTCCACCCAAGCAAACGGATACCACAGTACAATATAATATATCCTGGACAGGACAATCTTTCACACACAAACACATATTGGATACTTATACCTATTCGTGGACACCAACCACACAAGTTGGACACAATCGTAAATGCGGGTCGGTAAAGGATTTAAATAATTTTTCTCACTCACACCAATAGGAGGTGGTGAGTCACCCCTAAAGCACCATCAAAGATGGAGACGACATCTTTCCACATCTAGTGCAAAATTTTCGGTCTTGTCGACGATATCTCTGTTAGAACAATGCAGTGAATAGGAAGGTTTTTAAAAAAAAAATATCAGCAATCCAAACGTCCATTCCCTTCCCTCCTCCCCCAAGTCACAGAGGAAACGATAAATCCCGCTAAATCTCAATCTATATTGGACCACAATATTGGCATAGATAAAAAGGATACACAAAGATCTCGTATCTGTTACGGAAAAGAAATTAGGGAAAGGGCTACCCTCCCCAATGGCAATCGATTTGGGGTTACACCACCAAAGGTTCAAATGGCGATTTATTTATTTTTTCTTGTTTATACGAGTATACCCCCCAGACCCTGAGCGGTTTGTTCAGGGGCTGAGGAAATTTCCCTAACAATCGAATCGGAAATTTATTCGCAATTTAACAAATCCTCAGGCTTGAATTATGCATTCAGCTTCGATTTATATTTTCGAATTTTGAATTTAAATCCTAGCTCGAATAGAGAAAGAGTCCTTTTTCGTTTTTGCTGTGCCATACCTCGCACGTCCTTCGGCCTGCCAATAGCTGGACTGTTCGTCTATCCTGTATATAATGAGTTTCGACCAAGAGAACACCTTTCATTCGCACCCAATAAAGATTTAGATCACAATGCTTGTGCGCTCCTGAAAGAAGCACGAGCCAAAAATACTTGGCACAGGACGTGAAAAAAAAACTATACACGTGTGTGTAGATGTATTTCTTGTCGTTCCTCCTCTCGTCGTTGGTTCTTTCTTCCAAATCAATGAACTATTTAATTTGGTTTTAATAAAAAAGACTTCCGGTCATATATCATATTCCATCTGCAGATGACTGGAGATGGCTTCGAATAGATGAACGGATACTATCACGCCACTGGCATTGGGTGATAGTGAGAACTGGAGGTGCTGCAGGAAATGGGAATAATACGCTTCAGTGAAGTCGTATTGTTGACTGGCGGTTGCTGCCAGTCACCACCACCACTAGCTACCCACTATACCCACTAGGATGCGCAGATTTTTTTTTTTTTTAGAATTCCCATTTTTTTTATAAAGCAATAGTTCCTCTCCTTTGTATTTTTTTAGAAAACGAACTAATAAAACAAAAAAAAAAAAAACGTTGCACTGTGGAAGCTTATAATGGAATCGATTTCTACGCCATTGACCGCAACGTGGTGAGAAAATGGAATTTATTATTACGCCTTGTCCGCCATTTTTTTTTTGACTTACAGAAGTCCTTTTGATTGCCGGACCGGCTGTACTAGACAATTGATGAGGCTTATGGGTGGACGTTAGAAATGCAGAAGCAAGTACAGTCCAAATAAGATCTACGAATGCTAAACTCGTAAAATTATTTTATAAGTCATTTGTTTTCATTTTTTTTTCATATATGAAAAACATATTATGGAAATGATATATGACATCAGACCAGTGGCGTAGCGTAGTAGGTACGTCAGGGGTTCACTGCGGCACCTTCAGGGGGCGCAAAACTTGACAATAAATAATAAAAATATCTTGTAGATAGATAATGTTTTGGAAACAAAATATGAAAATATGAAACTGCTGAAGGGATTTTACAAAGTATTTTGGGCAAGCTTGCAGTTAATGATCTCGAAATATATAGCTGAAGAAGTCAAGCGTATGATAATGCTCCTGTTATAGCTCCTACATAGGGATTTAGTTGGGAATCAATGAAATATGAATTCGTGTACCTAGCTCAAATCATTTGTAAAACTTGATCAACGAACGGTCAACCAAATTTACCACATTGCGATAGACAAGAGACACGCATCCAGCATTTTGGATGTTCGAACATTCCGAGAGGCTATCATTGACTCGGACACTACCTTGTTGCAGCCAAGGTAAGAATTCGGATCTCCACAAAGCCACAACAGTCAAAAAGTACGGAAAATTTAATGTCGAACGACTGCAACCGCAATGCGGATCCGTTAACCTCTCGATTAACACCATACCACCAGCATCGAATGCCAAACAACAATGGCAACGATGCCAACAAGCCGCAACTGAAATGCTAGGTTTCTCGCGCCCCTAGAAAGAAACCCCTGGTTTGATGAGAAACGCCCACACATGCTCGCAGCCAAGAACGAGGGCGACAAGGCTAAGCTGCAAGTGAAGACTAGAGCTGCCATTTAGCTCTATAGGCAGAAAAGAAGGGAAGAACACCGTCTTTTCAGAAAAAAGAAAAATAATAGCAAGAAAAGCAGCGATCGAGGATATAGAAAGGTGCCACCCCAAGAACGATATTAGCAAGTTTTACCGAAGTGTAAAAAGTCAAAGTCAAGGATATAAGGCTCGGACAGAACCCTGTCGAGATGAACAAGACAATATCGTAGTTAAGGTACATTCGATGCCTGAGGATATGGAAGAACCAGTTCTGCAGTTTTTAAACAGCGATGATGAACAACTTTCCACAGTCAGACAGAACGAAACATTCAGTACTGGCGACGACAGCAAAAACTAAAAACCACCCGGCCTAAGTCAAGTTTAAAAAGGCTGTCGGCAGTGACGGCCTTCCCAGTGAGCTTTGCAAAGGTCGATGATTTGCTAAGTCGTAGCCCAGGAAAGTCCAGATCCGATCAAACTCCACACTTCTGCGGATCCTGGAAAAGGACACAAGAATTCCCAATCAATACCCACCACCTATTAAAGGATTTCAAAACCGCATATGACAGCAGTTTTATAGACGAAATACACAGAGCCAAGTCTTCTTTTGGTATGCCGGCCAAACTCGTCCATCTGTGAAGAAATTCTATCAGCTCCATCAGGGTCGCCAACGACCTCACCGACGCATTCGGTATTAAAAGAGGACTTAGGCCAAGCAATGCACTGTCGTCTGATTTCTTTAATCTCATTCCTGAGAGGAATGCGGAAAACTTCCGAGCCATCACCAGAGGCATCACCTTCTATAAATCGGTGCTACTCTAGTATACACCGATTACATTGACATGAATTTTAGGACTATACGTGATGTCACAGCCACGTTTCTTAGTACAACGAATGAAGCGGAAAACATGGGTTTAGAAGTAAGTAAGGCTAAGTATATGCTGTTCACACGAAAGGACACACAACATCGACAAGTTGGACAAAACGCCACCATTGTAAGATATAAGTTTGAGGTAGTTAGGGATTTTGTCTAACTAAGGATCCGCTATAAACTCTGACAAGAACATTTCGTCAGAAATTAAACGAAGAATCAGGCCAGTCGCACAATGAACGCGTTTTAGTAAGACTTTTACTAGTGCGAACACGCACTGACACGCACAGAAATCCCGACCTTTCAAATACGATGGTAGCGCGCACACGTTGTGCGAGTTAGTGGTACGTATATATGGGTGCAGTTCTGACGGCCGAGAACAATCCGAACTTGTTAGACCTTTCCAGTAGTTTTGAAATTTGAAACCATTTGAACTACGAATGCGATATCACCTAGCAGTATTCATACGTTTACGTACTGGCTAAGAAAGCTTTTTAGTAGTAAAGCCCTTATTCGATATACTAAGGTCCTATATAAGACCCTGATCAGTGATCATCGTAGTCCTGCTCTACGTCGCTGAAGCATGGACCGTATCCAAAGCGGATAAAGAAATCCTTAGTCGATTCAAGGGGAAAAATCTTCGAAATATCTTCGGTTACGTTTGCGTTGAAGGGCTATGGAGACAAAAATTCAACCAAGAGCTAAACGAGCTATATAGCGATATTCTCCTGGTCAAAAAACTCCGCATTGGACGTTTCAGATGGCTAGGACAGATCGACAATTGGCCAAATTTTCACACTGAGTCAAATCAAGTCGAAACTCACCACCAGTTCATCGGCTTCAAAATCGCGTATTATAGCATACATCGCCAGGAGCTTTATATGGCGATGGCATAATTCGGAATACCCGCAAAACTGATTCAGCTGCGTCACATGACGCTGGAAAACACATGCTGAAACGTGCAGTTTGGAAATTGTTCCTCCGGACTATTCCAAACATGTACCGGATTTCGGCAAGAACACGCGCTATCATGTGACTTTTCATCAATTTCGTACTGGAGTAGATTGTACGAAGTGCACATATCAACACTAAAGGCACTATTTTCAACAGGCCCGTCAAAATGCTGCAATATAGATATCATTGGTCACTCATATCGTGCCGTGATAGAAGCTTTCACGGCGATTGAAGAACAGGCGAAATCCATTGGTCTTGATGTAAATGACGACAATGCTAAGTACATGCTATCAACAAAAAAACCAGCAAAACGTCACTATTGACAGCAGCAATGTCGAGGTAGTTAAGGCGTTCACCTACCTCGGTGTAAACATAGACTCCAGGATTGACACCCTAGTGGCGATGTGGTGAAGAATTACCCCAGGAAACCGTTGCTACTTAGATTTGGCGAAACAATTGGGTTCTAAACTCCTAACTCAAGCCATCGCGGATGCCAGTGGGCTTGGTCTAGACAACTCGAAGTAGCGAGCCCGGAATCCTAGCGGATGGAAGTCTGCAGCGTCTAAGGCAGAGACTCTTCAAGGGTAAGTAAGTATCGGGTTTTTCAACAATGACGCTACAAAAGTTGAGCGACAGGGACAGCAAACGACGCCATATTTCTTGCCGTTCTTTTGACATTTCTTTTCAGTAAGCGGCAGCTGAGTTGAAGAAAGCCCAAATGTGTCTCTCACACGTCGATCTCAAGCGTTGGACATCTCTGTGACGTCGTTGTGGCGAATTTTGCGAAAAGATCTTGGCCTTCATCCTTACAAGATTATATTGACGCAAGAACTGAAGCCGCTGGACTACCAGAAGCGTCGTATTTTCGTGAATTATGCTGAGCAACAACTTGAAAATGATTCGAAATTTTCGTCGAAAAATCATCTTCAGAGATGAGTCTCATTTCTGGTTGAATGGCTTCGTCAATAAACAAAATATGCGGTACTGGTCAGGCAGCAATCCACACGTACTCCATGAGTCATCATGGCATCCCGAAAAAATTACGGTTTGGTGTGGTTTAAGGGCCGGCGGCGTCATTGGGCCGTACTTCTTCCGTGGTGATCAAGACCGGCCCAAGTTTGGAGAACGTGTTATCTCACGAAATGGTCCAGTCGCTTGGCCGCCTAGGTCGTGCGATTTGACGCCGTCAGACTATTTCCACGTCAAGTCTATGGTCTATGCCAACAAGCCAGCGACGATTGATGAGCGGTATCGGCCGATTTATGCTTGAAAACCGTCGAAAATTGGGTTCAGCGTCTGGACTTCAGCAAGCGTGCCCGTGGTGGCCATACAAAAGAAATCGAATTCCATACACAATGGCATCGAACGTACTTTCGAAGGAATAAAGAATTTCATTGACATCCAAAACTGTTTATGTTTTTTTCAAAAAAAAACTTTTGTAGCGCTCTTATTGAAAAACCCTTTAGTAGTAGGACATGTAGAACGAATGGACCCCAATACTCCGGCTTGCAGAATCTGTGATTTCTAGCCAGACGTCGGACGCATAAGAGAAAGACCTCGCATTAAATGGCGCCCAGAAGTAGAAACCGACCTCAACCAACTTGCAGTGCGCAACTGGAGGCAGTTAGCTAATGACCGGGCTAATTGGAGAGATATGTTGGTTGAAGCCCAGATGCATTCCGGACTCCAGCGCGACTAAATTAAGTAAGTAAATTTAATCAGAGAGTGTTTTTGGAAAATTGTGCCTTTAGAACTGTGTGGGGTATTGTACAATCCTCTGTTTGGTATCGAATGTGATAGATCAGCGATATTTCTCCGTGTCTTTGAATGCTGTCGTATGCGGCTTTGAAATCGATAAGTAGGTGATGGGTATCGATTAGGACTTCTTAGATTGTTCCGGGATCTGCCGAATTGTGAAAATTTGATCGGTTGTGGGCTTTTCTGGCCTTAAACCTCACTGATAAGGGTTGATCATGCTGTTTCAGGCGTTCACATATTACTGAAGATATGAACTTGTGGGCGATGTTGGGTTTGTTGGGGCATAGGTTCTTCATTTTTGTAAATTGGACAATCGATTCTGAAGTTCCATTCTTCAATCTTACTTTCTTCGGACTAGATTTTGCTTATTAGTTGGTGGATGTTACTTACCAAGTCTTCTCTGCCGGCTTTAAAAAGCTCAGCGGGAAGGCCGTCATTGCCGGTAGCCTTATTTAGCTTGAGTTTAGATATTGCTATCCTCACTTCACTTAGTCCGGGTGGTTGGCAGTTTCCGCTGTCATTGCCAATATTGAAAATATTGAAAGGTTCGTTTTACCTGACGATTAACAGTCTGCAGATATGGTTCTTTCATATCCTCAGCATCGACTGTGTTTCAGCTACGATATTGCCTGGTCCACCTCGACAGGATTCGGTTCGAGCATTGTATCGTTAGCTTTGACGTTTTACACTTTTGAAAAAAAATTGCGAACATCGTTCCTGGAGTGGCACCTCTCCATACCCTCGATCGAGCGCTTGACTTGCTCTTTTTTCTTATCTCTGAAAAGCCGGTGTTCTTCCTTTCTTTTCTGATTATAGAGCACAATGAAAGCTATCATCTTCACCTGTAGTTTGGCCTTATAGGGCTGGTAGGATTATTTCTGCGAGTCTTTAAAAAAACAAAGCTGAAACACATGTGCTATACAAAAAGTATATTAACACGAACAAAAATAGAGAAAAATTCGAACAAGTCTACACAATTCTATAATAAAAAATACAAAAATTAGAAATAGGAACAACGAATTAAAAAGTCAAATAACTGAAAATCGCACATTACCGCAGCTTATTTTAATATTTTTAAATAATTCGAAGACCGAACGTCCACAACAACATTCATATCTGGGACTGCTTAGGAATATAAACAAATCGTCCATTACATTTTGTGGTTAAGGAGAAAAACTACTACAGGACTTCTGTCTTTACAAAAAGTCACCAAAAGACAATTTAAAACATTTTGTAATATTCAATAATAACAACATATTTGTATTGCACAAATCTTCAGCCACAGTTTCCATTTCAAGAAATGTTGTGTAATTCCAATCAATTAAAACACCACCGCACAGAATGTCTGGGTTCGGTTCCCAGCCGTAGCAACACCTTAATGTTTTTTCACTGGCCCTCCTCTCGTGATGATCTGACATATCATCCGAGTATTAGGTATCAATTGTCAAGAAAGGCTTATCTAAAATTCGCCGTTCGGAGTTGGCATACAAAAGGAGGTCCCACCATCGTGCAAGAAGTACACACGCACACATGAATGGGGAAGCTCGGCCCTGGGTACTTATAAGCCTGTTGCCTAAAAATTTGTATATGTCATTTTTTTTGCATTGGTTGGACTTGAAAAGCTTTGAATGAATTTACTGAATGCCGGACGTATAACACAATCTGCGGGAAAGTTTTGAATTTTTTAGAAATCGGTTTAACACCTGCGAATGCGTTACGGTTGGCAGCGTTAGCTTAAGCCGATCTTATAGTCCACCCAAAATCAGACCGAATATTTTCATCCTCTTCCTATCTTTAGGAAGGGAGACGGACTATAATTTTTTATCTGAATTTCTTATGCTTCTTCAAAACAAAAACTTTTTAATACGTAAGCAAACACAAGGACAAACCGACTATGTACACTTTTTCCCGTCAGTTCTATAACTGACAATATGTAGGTAGTGTTCGAAAATGTGTCATGCAAACTGAGTGACATGTTGGGAAAGCTTCACTGTTTTTTTTTTTAATGTTTTTTTTTTATATGTGTTTCTTCCATCAAGCAAGTTTCCGACACAATCTAGTTTTTCAATCTCACATTTAACCATATCGCAGTCTTGCCTCGCTTAGATCCATCCACAGAAGCAGGAACCAGCGAAAGAGTACCAAATGGGAAATACAAAATGACACAAAGTGTTGTTCAACCAAAAAATAGGATAATAACAACAACAAACTATCCGTGTCACTAGAAGCTTTAAAAAAACAACGATCCCCAAAAAAATTGGAAGGAGTTGGGTAAAAAAATTCCTTCTGCCATATATCCCAACAGTATTCAACAAGCGATTAAATGAAGATAAACAAAACTACACTACACCATGAACAGGAATCGAAACTAAGAAAAAAAAAAAAGAAAAATAGAACACAGAACAGGAACAATACAAGTCCAAACCATGGCAAAACGAGGTAAAGAGAGAGAAATCGAGAGGATACAAGGACAACTATACGAGTACATGGTTTTGAGTGGCAGCATATCGCGTCAACCGAGAAGTAAAAAGACATCTGATCCAACATCCAACTATACTAGAACCTTCATCATCAGGTTCAGGACAGATGGCATATGAACTAACCCACACAAAACCAGCGGCTCCCAATGAAATCAGGAATATGGAATTTGGAAAAAAAGAGAGCAAGGACATATTTATCGAAAATGGGGGTGTAGTGGTTCATTTTCCGTTCAATGTTTATGCGTGTATATACATTCGGTTATCGTTACTGTTATTACGATTGTTATTGTGATTGTCTAGCCTTAAGGTTTCGGCTAGGATAACATCAGCAATAAGTGCCGTATAAACGACTTACAATATGGTTGATGTGATTGGGATAGTGTAAGTATGGCGCGGTGGAGGGACTCATATTTGTCTAGATGTTGGTCAGATAGTAGATAATATATCGATGAGATATATACGTACGTCATGCGTTTACACCTATCAATATCATGCCAAATCAAACTGTCAGACCCAACGAGGTCTTGTACACAGATTTAGCGTAAATTGGGTATCAACTACCTTATGAAGTCTTGGAAGCAGCAAATTTTGGAAAAACGGGAACAATGGGTTCTGTCAGTAAGA
Source organism: Rhingia rostrata (assembly GCA_949824845.1). Lineage (NCBI taxonomy): Eukaryota > Metazoa > Arthropoda > Insecta > Diptera > Syrphidae > Rhingia > Rhingia rostrata. The sequence goes on along the minus strand of OX463755.1, from coordinate 24,407,239 downwards.
CACTTATTTCCTTTACCAAAATCCAGCGGAATAATTTCGAAGACGGATTTGAAGGTTCGGCTTAAAGTCACCTTAGACAAGACAGAATGAATAGCCCGCATGAGCTGGTTATACCTTAACTTCAGTGCTAGTTAATCCCCTTAAATAGACATAAAGACTAATGACTCAGGAGGACAACGTCATATCCCATATCCAAGTAGTATCAAACAAATTGTAACTGGCCCTCCAGGTGTGAGAGTGGTTTCCGTGAGGTGAGAAGCCCCGAAAAACTCGGTTGACAACTAAATTTGTTTTTGAAATTTTTGGAGCAACAAGCTCTTAAGTACTCAGGGCCGAGCTTTCTCACAACCATTTATGTGTGCATGTGTACTTCTTGCACAATGGCGGCAGCTCCTGTTTTATGCCGACTCCGAACGGCGAATTTGAGATAAGCTTTCCTGACAATTGATACTACTCGGATGTTTTGTCAGATCATCATCAGGAGAGCCAGTGAAAAACAATTTAGATGTTGCTACGGCTGGGAATCGAACCCAGACATTCGTCGCGGCAGTTCATCGCACTAACCATAGCGCCACTAAGCCCGTCACCATTGACAACCATGCTTAACAAAAAAAAGGATATGAAAAGGGTTGGAAAAAATAAGGATTCACAATTCGATGTCTTAGAATGGGCTTAAAACACCAAAGGTTTTTACTGAGTCATCCTTCGTTTAATTTCTGATGAGATGTTGTTGTCAGAGTTAAAAGCGCAGCCGAGGTAGACAAAGTCCCTTACTTCCACAAAGTTATATCTGTCAATGGTGACGTTCTGTCCAGTATACTTGGTCTTCATCATTTACTGTTAAACCTATTTTTGCCGCTTCCTTCTCTATACTTGCAAACGACGTTACGACGTTGAGTCCTACCAACGATGTCAACATCATCGGCGTACGCTATTAGTTGCACCGATACTTGGAAGATTGCGGATCTAGTGTTGGTTTGTGAGTGTTGCACAATCCTTTCATGAATCAAATAAAAGAAGTCACATGCCTAAATCCCTTTTAGGTATCGAATGTGTCGGTGAGGTCGTTTCCCTAATGGACCCTAATGTAGCAGCGAGAATTCTCCATAGTCATCCGACACAGATGAACGAGTTTGGACGACATACCAAAACTAGACATGGATCTGTATAGTTTGTCTCTATAAATGCTATCGTATGCGGGTTTGAAATCGATGAATACGTGGTGGGTATCGATTCGGACTTCTTTGGCTTGTAGGCGATGTTTCGAAGACTTATATCACTGTAGTAGGCTTACTTCAGGGAGTCTCCTTTTTTGCGGATCGGGCAAATGATGTTGAGTTTTGTACAATTCAGGAATCAGAAGTCAAATGACAGTCTATCGCTTTGCCTAAATCGTTTTTGGTATCGGATTTGTCGATGAGTTCGTTTCCGACCCTGATAGAGCAAGGTCATCCTCGACAGACCGGCCACTTTGGGCAGCATACTAAAACTAGACATAGCTCTGTATAGCTCGTCTCTATAAATGCTGTCGTATGCGGGTTTGAAATCGATGAATAGGTAATGGGTATCGACTTATACCTCTATAGTAGGCGTAGTACAGAGAATCTCCTTTTTTGTGGATCGGGCAAACGGTGCTGAGTTTTGCACAATTCTGGAATCAGAAGTCATATGAGACATGACAGTGCATCGCTTTGCCTAAATCCTTTTTTGGTATCGAATTTGTCGGTGAGGTAGAGCCTGATAGAACAGCGTCATCCTCCACAGACCGGCCAGTTTGTGCGATATACCACGTCTCTATAAATGCTTTGAAATCGATGAATATGTAGTTAGTTTCATGTTGGAATTCATGGTTTTTTTGTTCCAGGATCTAACGAAGTGTGAAGATTTGATCAGTTCTTGTTGTATTGCCTAATTAGACACTGATAAGGGCCGCGATGGTTTGTAAAAGTTTTCAGGCGTTCAAATAGTTACGGCTTATAGGATCTTATAAGCGACATTAAGGAAACTTATGCTTTAGTAGTTGGGGCAGTTCTGATGGTCTACCTTTTTGTGGATCGGGCGAAGAAGGCTGAGTTTCCATTCTTCATCGTTTCATCCGACTGAATTTCGCTTCTCAGTTAGTGAATTTTACATAACAAACAATTTTCACCGGCCTTATAAGACTCAGAATGTATGCCGTCATTTCTGCAAGCTTTGTTGAGCTTAAGTTTATACTTCGCTATCCTCACTTCACTTAGATTTTGGTGCCACCGCCAATATTGAATGGTCCCTTCTGCCTGACAGCAGGAAATTATTTGTCATCGGGGACTAAAAGCCTGCATAAGTTGTTCTTCTATATCCGTATCATCGACTGTGTCGCAACTACGATATTTTCTTGTTCATCTCGACAGGAGTCTTTTCGCGTTTTGTATCCCTGGCATTGACATTTTATACTTTGGGAAAACTTGCAAACCTCATTTCTGAGGTAAGACCTTCCTATATCCTCAACCGCGAGCTTCTCTTGCTCGTTTTTTCTTAAATCCGGTGTTCTTACCTCCTTCGTTGCTTATAGAGTTGTTGCCATCGCTGTCACTGTTCTTCGAATTCGATGCTGGGAGAATGGTGTTAATCGAGAGGTTAATGGATTCTGCGAAGTACTTGGCGGTCTCTTGCGATTTCAGTTTTTCTTATTTGTTGTGGCGCGAAAGTTATCCGCATTCTTGCCTTGGCTGCAACAATGTTGTGGTCCGAGTCGATATTTGCCCCTCGGAATGTTCGTATATGCAAAATACTTCGGGCGTACCTCTTGCTCTCGCAATGTGATGAATTTGGTTGACCGTTCGTTGATCTGGAGACTGACATGTCCCCTCATGGATATCGAGGTGAAAAGGCCGTTTACTGGCTAGAGTGGCATTTCGTTTCGCAGTAAAGTCAATTATCCCAAGTCGTCGTATTCCAACAAAACTGCTAAAGATGTCTTATCTTCCTACCTTCGCGGTAAGATCTCCTAGATTTAAACATTGTACATCGGTAGTTGCGACAAGTTCTCACAAGGAGCTCGTAACAGAAGTCTTTATTTTTTTTATTTTCCTCCGTCGAAGCATGAGCGCATATTAAGCTTTTATTAACGAATTCGTTCTTTTGGTCCCTTAATTAATTAAGGGTCGCAAGCCCGGAATCTCTAGAAAGTGGTGGGCAGCCATGGTCCCATCAGCCACTGTTCCACTACCTTCAGATCCCGAGGATAACCTAGAACAACCTAAGAGGCGTAACAAGTGCGACAGAGTAGTAACCCAAGATTGCCCAACTCTGATCGGTTCAACCCTAGAGAGATTAGGGAAACTCACGATAGAGCAACGCAAAAGAAAAGCATGGCACAGGAGTCCACGGGAAAATGCCGTTGTCGACCATCGACAAGAGCGGTCTGAAAAATTCGATGGGGACGAGGGAGGACGATCCCTCGTCGACCCCAACACGAAGATGACGGGGGTGGGGGAGGACGATCCTTGCAACTTATATCAAAACACAAGCGTTTGCGTAAATACATTCTGCGCGTAAACGCCCCTCAAACATGTCCTAGAATACTGACAAGTGTCCATAGGAAAACTGGAGAGATTGGATAAATCTGAAAGGTTATGTTGAATAGCGTTGACACACGCCGGCAAACGTCCGACGCGGTATCGATGAAAACGCATGTTAGACTCGACATAACTAACTGGATAGAATGAATGTGGCGCGACAGATGGCGATAGCACGCGTCGAGAAATCCTACCTGACGGTGATGCGTAGAAAATCGTAAAGTCACGCGTGAATGGGAGAACACACTAGAAAGCGCGAAACACACTCAGCGAAGAGTAGTTACAACTCGCAGTTAGGCTTACTGGTTCTGAATTCCAAGAGCGAATGAACAGGCTCAATCTTAAACAAAGGAATCTGGTTTGAACAAAGAAAAACACTTCTAGGTTATCTTGTTGGATCGATAGACACGTGTTTTTTTTTTAAATGGTTGGTTTTTTGCTTTTTTTGATCTTGTAAAAGTGTTAGTGATTTTCAGTTGAACTCAAAATAAGTTTAAAGACTTCGTGGAGGACAAGGAGAGCACGTGATTATAAGAAGGGAGGAGACGATAGTCGTAATAGGAAGACAGACGAGCGGAGGAAGAAGAGGACTCTGAATATTAGAGAAAAAAGATAAGTAGAGTGCGCGCTTAGAACTAGGACAAGAATCTTAGAATTGGTTATTTCGCGACTAAAAATTTCCCTAGAGAAGACGGGACACGTGCCCCAAAAAATTCGTGTTTTTTTTTAATTCGTGGGAAAATCTATTCGGGGCCATTCTGGTGGCATGCCATTTTATAATCGCGCCAGAAAATCTCGTCCGACAATAAAATTAATTCGGCAATCCACCGCGGTTTTTTTTCATAACATGGTAATATTTCGTGTGTTTTATTTTACTCCCATCACCAGTTGTCGGGCTTCGCTTGGTGCAGTTATTTTTTTTCTTTATTTCAGATATGTAACAAGTGTATCATAATTTAAAACGTGAAAAATTACGTGGCGTCCAAAGAATCATCTTTTTGAGTTTCGTGAAAACTCGATCCCACCCCACACGATGAGCAAACCAGGTTCTCGTAGCCATTTACTGGAAAGTCTACATTCTATCCACGCTTATGATCTTGGGTTTTGACAGATTCATAATGCGGGAATTGCTGCTAGAAAATTATTGTTCCAATGCGTTCACTAATGTCTTCAAAAATAAGATTTCTTGCTCAAGTCTAACACTTGTAACAGAACCACATGCGAATAGTCACTGTTTCTCTTTTAGCCTAGCCAATCCCATCAAATTTTCTGGACGGCTTTAATTTCTGCTTTGTATAAGCTTTGGTTTGCCTAAAATTCTCCATATAATGTTCCTGCATACCAGTTACAGATACGAACGTCGTAGTCCATTTTTTCGTTTAGCATGTTCATCCACAGTAAAATCATTACTTTCCCAGGCTTTTGGTTGCTTTCGAAACAAAAAAATATTTCTTTTGAGTGGGTAGTTAACCCAAAGAATAACCCCTAACCTGAAGGTCCAGCTCTAATTTATTAGATAAGTCTAGCACACTGGGCCACCAGTATCCACTACGGTATCGAGCGCTGGTCTCTCAGCTCTTCCGGAACCACCTCCGTTTAAGGTGCTTGTCTAACCCTTGCGAATCCTATATGACCTGTTTTTTGGATATAAGCAGCTCAAATGGGATTTTTTTCTTTATCTTACATAACTGGGACTGTTGAAACTACCGTTGACTACATCTTAGGAATTCTTCCACTGGGGGAAATTTTTTTGATAGGATACGTTACCCCTAATCAGTTTAGGTCCAAGAGTAGAGGATTGCTCTATCTGCCACCTGAAGACCGTTCCGATATCGGGTTGTCAATTTACCATTCAAATCAACATCGACGTAACTGCTTAACTTCTATGTTTTTCAAGTCAAATGGCTCATTAAAAACTCAGAATTTTCGGCTCCTTAAATAAATGTTCATGTGTACAACTCTAGGTAAGACTATTACACACATTTCATCATCTATACCAAATCCCACACATCGCGAGTACAACATTTAATTTCCAATTTTCTATATCTACTCAAAAAACTAAAACCGTTATCGCAATAACGTTTTCATCAACATCAAAATCAAAATCGATTTACACAAACCATCCAAACACTTAAATGACACCCGCTTGTCAGCGTTAAAAGCTCCACTTGTCTATTTCAGTTTAGCTGCATGCATGGAGTGGCGTCTCCTCCAACAAAAACAAACCCTCTCTCTATACAATTTTACCTAACACGAGCTCCTAAGCTTTGTACCAACAAAAAACCTCCATCAGCGGTACCTAAATGGAAGAAAAAAAGCGAATAAAAATTTCTAAATCCTTCAAATATCGAATCGCCTGTGTAAACAGGAGATTTATTTAAGGATTCATTTCGAAAAAAAAATCCTTATCCTTCCACATGCAACGCGCTATATTACCGCACACAGGGTGGACTACCCTAACGCTCACCTGGATTTAACAATTTCGTTGCAGTCTGACGATATTGCTGCATGGCCAACATTATGGCAAAGCGACAAAACAAATCGCAAAGGAAAGACCGAACAACAAACGATGACGACAAAATAAAACAAAAACAAAAAGGACGAAGCCACCCCATCTAAATCCTTAAACAAGGACATTGGTGAAATGAATTTTGAATAAAACACACGAAAACGTGCACTGGAAAATGTGTCAGCGTCATGTCCTGACCGGCCCTCTTCTACCATGTAAAGGTACGTCCCATTGTCAGATTTGGGCACACCACCATCAAGCAACGATTGCAGGTGTTTCGCGAATGTAAACACAATTTGCCAGTGCAAAGGATACAAAAACACGGGCAAAACAGAGAGGATTTCTGTTTTTTTTTCGTTCTTTTCTTTTATTTTTGTGTGCCGTTTATTGATACCAATAGCAAGAGTGTTGAGAACCGAAAAGGACGATATGTACACCTTGCGATGTATATATGGATCGACATTACTGAAGGATAAAACACAACCAAAGCCCCTCAATCGGGGGTATTGGTTCGTTTGCTGACGAGAAATCCCTTGAAATTGCATCACGTAGGATAGTTTTGCCGAAGCAGGGACGCAGGACACGGGATACCTCACAAATCTCTGTCAAAAAAAAAAAAAAAAACGTGTTAATGCCTTTCCCATATTATTCAGCCATTCAAATTGTCGTTCGGTTGATTGTCACTTATTGAATAGTTGCTGACAAGGGTGGATGTTTTTTCTTCTTTTGTAACAGCTTAAGCTTTTTTTGTGGGGAGACCGAGCCTCCCTTTATGAGACGAAATTGTATGTGCAACGGGATGTAGGAGATTTGTAGTTTTTTCATAGTAGTTTTGGTGGGCCCACTTAAAGCCCGCCGTACTCGAATGCTCAGTCGTTTTCGATTAAATCAAATAAAGGATTTCCATTTGGTCTAAAACATTGATCAACAATATAGCCGCACACACAGGTGTGTGTAGGTGTAGTCGAAATGGTGCTTTCATTCAGTCGTGTGGAAAGGACTGGCAGTGTTTTTTTTTTTTCGTTATACAGAGTGTCGAAATATCCAACGTTGATTTCTCTTTCAACAGGATACAGTTTGGAGGGTGTGCTGACACTTGAAATTCTGTTTGTTTGGCAAAATTGAGAAGTAAAAACATTTTTGTATGCATGTAATTGAAGCAAAAAGATTACATCCTTGGATCTAGCAAATGCGATTGTTGAGTGCGAATTTGGTACTTTGGTTGAAAGAAGAGCAAAATACTCACTTACACGCACTTTGGTGTTCGGATGAGCGGCTTTGAGGAAGGATATTGGCGGAAAGTGAATTATGTTGAACTAGATGCCAACTAAAGAGGTTCTTAAGAGTTGAGCAAATCCGATCGTTGATTTTGATTAATTCTAGAGGTGTTCTCATGTTGAGTGTTGTAAAACGAGGGTAGAGTCTGATTGGCTTAAGCTTGGCAATGCCCAGTGGCTTAAACTCTGACTACATATCAAATTTATTTTTACCTTCAAGTAGTTACCATCGGGTACTGGTCTCATCCAATTGGATTTGACTTGCTAAACGTAATTGCGAGGGTTGCTAACATGACAAAAAACAGCAGTACTACAAACAGCCTGGTCGGAGTGGCACCGAATGAATAACCGGCATGCAGCCCCAGGCGAACCTAGATGAGCTGCTTCAACATATTCGGACAACACGTTGTCTAGGGTAAGTCAGGCTCCTTGAACATAGATGGTGTAGGATGAACCGAAATTCCAACGGCAGCGCTCAATCTCGTTGTGGTTACTGATGGCCCCGTGTTCTAGGGCCCCTCAAGCTTGGGGGTTGTGCTTTGGGTTAACTACCCACCCATTGAAAAAAACTATGTGTTACGAAGCAATCAATAGCATCGGAAGGGACTGATTTCTGAAAAAAGGACTAACATTCGTATCTAAACCTGGAATGTGAGAACATTAAGCAGGAGAGTTGCAAGCGAACAACTAGCGGAAGCCCTAAACTGCTCCAAAGCAGACATTACTGCAATCCAGGAAATATTATGGGATGGGCCGGGCAGTAATAGGATAAAATACTGTGAGATCTACTTCGCACTGTGTTATAGCGAGCAGAAACAGTGACTTTTCAGATAGGCATCAATGCCAAGTTCACCAACATAAGCCTTATATGCGCTCACGCCACAACGGTAGAAAAAAATTGCTCCGTGACAAGACCTATGAGCGACAACCGAATTTAGATGTTAAAATCGAGCTGGGAGATTTTAACGCAAGGGTAGGTCGAGAATACATCTTAAGCAGTATTGTCGGAAAACATAACCTACGCGACAACATGTCTGGTAACGTACTTAGGCTGATTGACTTCGCGACGGAACGAAATGCCACTATCGCCAGCACACGGTTTCCTCACCTCGATATCCAAATTGATCACACTGTGATAGACATCCAGTATATTGGATGTCCGAAAATTCCGAGGCGCTAACATCGACCGACTACCTAGTTGCAGCCAAGGTAAGAATGCGGATCTCCACCATGCCACAATAATCCAGAAATACTGGTAAGAAGCTTTATGTCGGAAGACTGCAATCGCAAGAGACCACCAATACCTTCGCGGAACGCGATTAACACCATCCCACCCGTATCGAATAATCAGCCGCAACTGATGTGCTAGGTTTCTCGCTCCCACCAGCCAGTAACCCCTAGTTTGATGAGGAATGCCGACAGATGCTCGCATCCAAGAACGAGACCTACAAGGCCTATAAGGCAGGTGAAGACGAGAGCTGCCATTGAGCTCTATAGGCAGAGAAGAAGGTAAGAACAAATGCTTTTCAGAAAGAAGCTAAAAGCGCGCTATAAAGAGTATAGAGAGGTGCCATTCCAGGAAAGATGTTCGCATTTTTACCAAATTGTTAAACGTCAAAGCAAAGTATACAGGTCTGGAACAGAATCCTGTCGAGATGAACAAGGAAATATCGTAGTTGAGACACAGTCGATGTTGAGGCTATGACAGAGGCATTTCTGCAGACTGTCAAACGGCGACAAAGAACAGCATTCCACTGTCAGACAGAACAAAACATTCAACAGCGATAACTGCCACCTACCCGACCTGAGTGAAGTGAAGATAGTAATAGGATGGAAACGATGACCTTCCCGCTGAGCAACTCATAGACCAAATCTGGTCGGATGAAAATATGCTTTCAGAATCAAACATCAGCATCATCTAGCGATCCACATAAAGGAGACCCTTGGGACTTTCGGCAACTACAGAGGCATAAGTCTCCTCAACACCGACTACAAGATCCTATCTGCTGTGATATGTGAACGCCAGAAACCGTTTACCAATATCAGTGTGGTCTTATGCCAACAAAGTCCACAACCGATTATATTTTCGTAATTCTGCAGATCCTGAAAAAAACCCAAGAAGTCCAAATCGATACCCACTACCTATTCATCGATTTCAAAGTAGCATACGACAGCATAGACGAACGATTCAGAGTCATCTCTAGTTTTGGTATACCGCCCAATCTCGTTCGTTTGTGTAGGATGACGAAACGACCTTACGACCTCACCGACACATTCGATTACAAAAAAGGATTTATACAAGGCGATGTGCTGCCATGCGACGTCTTCAACATGATTCTTGAGAGGATTGTTCAAAACTGCGAGCCAACACCAGAGGCACAATTTTCCAAAAATCGGTGAAACTATAAGCATACGGCGACGATTTTGACATCATTGGCAGGACTCAATGTGATGTCATAGCCACGTTTGCTAGTATAGCGAAGGAAGTGGCAAAAATGGGTTTAGCAGTAAATGAGGGCAAGACGAAGTATATGCAGTCAACACAAAAGGACACACAACCTCGATGAATTGGACTGAACGTCACCATTGACTGATGTTACTATGAGGTAGTACGGGATTTTATCTATCTCGGCTCCGCTATTAACCTTGACAACAACATCTCGTCAGAAAATAATCGAAGATTTACTCTTGCCAACCGCTGTTTCTTCGGGTCTAAAAAGGCGATTCAGTACTGAAGCCCTCACTCGACCTACTAAGGAGATCCTTTATTGGACCCTGATCATCCCTGTCTTGCTCTACGGCGCTGAAGCATGGACCGTCTCAAAAGCGGATGAAGGAATCCTTGGAAGATTTGAGAGAAAAATTCTTCGAAATATCTTCGGTCCCGTTTGCGATGACGGGCTATGGAGACAAAGATTCAACCAAGAACTATACGAGCCATATAGCGACATGCCCCTGGTCAAAAAACACCGCACTGGAAGTTTAAGATTGCTAGGACATGTAGAATGAATGGGCACCAATACTCCGGCTCGCAGAGTCTTCAATTCCCAGCCAGACGTCGGACGCAGTACAGGAAGACCTCGCCTTAAGTGGCCCGCATAAGTAGAAACAGACCTAAACCATCTTGGAGTGCGCAACTATAGGCAGTACCTACGCTAAGGACCGGCCTAATTGGAGAGTCATGTTGGTTGAGAAGGCATTGATGCAAATCATCCACCGGGAAAGGAATTGCATGCCTCTGGCTGTCGAGTTGATACAACTGAAAGCGTGGTTATAGAATTCATTCATCCGGGTCATCGTATTTTCTGAAGGGCAGTATTGTATGCTTTGTAGCATCTAAGGGATTTCTCTGGTTGCCCTGCTGCACTTCTTCCGTTTGATTCTCTCACGTTACATGTGCAGGTACGAAAGTCGTTGTCATTTCTGTCACCGTAGATTCCATCTGAAAATTCTTCTGCTGGAAGTTTTTTGACTTAGAACCTTGCCTCTAGCTTATTTTGGCTCGCTAGTGGTAGTTAGGTTCGCACTTTGCCCGAATATCGGCAGAGAGTTCCCATATCCAGCATTCAGAACGCATCTCATGGAAGACTACTGCACAGAGGCTTTATAAAATCACCTAATCATTAAGTAGATACAATTTTTTTTCTAGATATAATAAATAGAGATTCCTTGTTGATTTATTTAACATAACACCACATAACATAGCGGTGCCAATTTGGCAATTTCTTGTTAATCAAAATTAAACCAAATAAGATGCAACTTTAATCCGACCTCAAAGCTAGTTGAAGATACGATTTCCAATTTCTCTTTCCAAAATACAGACATCACCCAAAAAACCAACAAAAAATTCGTTTCTTAGATACAAATCAGCATTTGCCGTCATTGATGTCATACTTGACATAGTCATTTCAGCAGGTTGATTATCAGGACAAAAAACAAATATATATATCCTCCATATACCTGCCTGCCCTTCGAATGTGTATCTCTATCTGTGCCAGCAGACCATTAAATAACTTTTTCCCCATCTCTCATCTGCCAACGAAGCGTTTTTCATTCATTCATTCATTCATTCATTCAAAAAAAAAAAAAACGAATATAAAAACAAACGAATGAATGTCTATATCGGTATTTCTCATTTCTAGCGAGTAAACATGTTGGTCGAACTGACATCAAAAGGAAATTCAAGACGCATCCGGCATCCGTCCGAATGTCCGAGACAAGCAATAAACTTCAGAAAAAGGATACCGAAATTTGTTTTGCGATGTCAGTTGTGTTGTTGGTGTTTGTGTCTCTTTTTTTCTTCCGCCTCGCCAGCATGGGATTGTGACGATTCGGTTATTCCTATTTCGATGGTCCATCCCATAGGGGTGTTGATGATAACCTATAAAAACACAACAACCAGCAGCTGAATAACAAAGTCGAGGGAATACAAAACAAGGGAAATGAACTAACATGACTGCGACAAGACCACCAAGCTTGCGTTTGGCAATCTGACATAATGGGGATATTTTATCTTTGCAAAAGTTGCGAATGACCAGGATGTTTATGTGGGAATTCTGAAAGAAATTTCAATATCAGACATGATAAAAATTAAGAATCCCTAGAAATAGTAAAAGATACTTTTACCAATTGACTTGTTATGCTTGTAATTAAAGTGCAGCGCATGAAATTTTGTTTTGATCTAGTGTAACGAGAGCCTAGAATATGTACGTGGCTAGGATGCGGCAGCTGTCGAGCAGGCAAACGCTCGACTAAGCTCGCCGTTATTGTCGGGGTTCTTGCTGTCGTCCTCTCCCGTTATCAAAAGTAAAACTCGTGCCAAAAATACGTCATAGAAAAACGCGATAAAAAGAACAAAATTGTTAAAAGCATTAGCGTATTGTGTGTTTAATACATCCACCCTTGAAAACAAAAGTAGCTAGATGTTAGTGCGTATTGATTTTATTTACGAGTGATGTTATCTTCAACCGGTGGCATAGGTTTGCATCCACCTATCCGGGCTTCCCTCCCAGTATGACCCCTCAGTATAAAGGTCACACCTAGCCATTACTTTCCGTAAATTATCAAATGCAATGACCCCTAGAGTGGCCATGATTTGCTTGACCTTATCTCATCGCTGCCTTCACCTTACACACTTCTTAAAATTGCATCTTCTAATAACTGATAATAACAAAATATTAATTAAATTCACTAAAAAAACAACAAAAACTAACCTCCTCGATGTTATGTGCACACACTATCTCGGCTCACAATACTCGTACAACACTCGTGTACTTGGTACAATTAAGCTACTACTCTCACGAAAGAGATTTACCAACTTATCTTACAGATTCGTATCTTAATTTTAGTAACGGGTGATTTGTTAGCTGGTTTGGTTTTGGCAACACTGGTTTTGACAGCTGACGTGTGTTTAGTACCTTGTGTCACTGTCAAACAGCTTCAGTTTGGTTTGCAATTTAACCATAAATCGTCTTACAAATGAACAACGCTTGCAAATTATTGAATTTTACTATCAAAATTCGTGCTCGGTACGAAATGTTCATCGCGCGCTGCTTCCATTTTATGATCGGCATTCTCGACCTTCTGAGCAGTCTATTCGGAAGATTGTGACCAAATTTCGCACCAAATTTACTTTGTTGGACATTAAACCACCAACACGTTTACGTACTGTGCGTAGTGAAGAAAATATTGCGGCCGTATCAGCTAGTGTGACAGAAGACCGCGAAATGTCGATTCGGCGCCGTTCCCAGCAGTTAGGCCTTTGTTACAGCACTACGTGGAAAATTTTGCGGAAGGATTTGGGCGTAAAGCCTTTTAAGATACAGCTGGTGCAAGAACTAAAGCCAGCCGACCTACCACAACGCCGAATTTTTGGTGAATGGGCTCTTGGAAAGCTGGCCGAGGATCCGCTTTTTTATCGAAAAATTGTGTTCAGCGATGAGGCTCATTTTTGGTTGAATGGGTACGTAAATAAGCAAAATTGCCGCATTTGGAGTGAAGGTCAGCCAGAAGCATTGCAACAGCTACCAATGCATCCCGAAAAAGCCACTGTTTGGTGCGGTTTATGGGCCGGCGGCATTATTGGGCCATATTTCTTCAAAGATGATGCGAATCGCAGCGTTACTGTCAATGGTGAACGCTACCGAGCGATGATAACAAACTTTTTTTTGCCCGAAATGGAAGTTCTTGACTTGCATGATATGTGGTTTCAACAGGACGGTGCCACATGCCACACAGCACGCGAAACAATGGCGCAATTGCGAGGCGAGTTTGGTGAACAGTTAATTTCACGTTTCGGGCCGGTCAATTGGCCGCCTAGATCGTGCGATTTGACACCATTAGATTATTTTTTGTGGGGGTATGTCAAGGCTAATGTCTATAGGGACAAGCCCGCTTCGATTGACGCACTGGAAGCCAATATCCATGCATTCATTCGTGAGATACCGGCCGATATGTGTGAAAGAGTATGCCAAAATTGGACTCAGCGGATGGGCTACCTGAGACGCAGCCGCGGTCAACATTTGCATGAAATTATCTTTAAACATTAAATTGCAAGGTTCAAACTATCGATTCAAATAAATATTTCATTCATTTTTTTCCAATTTTGTGTGTTTTTTTTTTTAAAAAGTTCTAAACCTCTTAAAAAATCACCCGTTATTTCGATTTAATCTTATATAATAATTTCCTTTTCTTGTCTTTTCTTTTCTCTTCGTTAGTTTCAATTCTAGTCTTAAGTGTTTTACTTTAAGTTTACAATTAGATAGCTGAGAATATATTTTAATTATGTTAAGTAATTCAGTATTTAGCTTAAATAGAACTTGTTTGTTTCCACTGAATATTACACTTAATTACACCCAATAATATTACAAATAGTAAATGAGTCCTTTAGAGCTGGTGTTTTTCCAAATCTACTGTTATCCCAATACCTAAAGAGAGTGGCACAAATGATTGTACGAAGTTTAGACCAATAAATATGATGCCAATAATGGAAAAAATAGTTGAAAAGTGCGCGTATGAACAATTTTATAAATATGTGTGTGATGTTAATTTGTTAATAGAAAATTAAGCTGGCTTTCGACATAACCACTCATGTGAAACGTCATTGAATTGGCTAATAATGAGTATGAAGGAAGAAAGACATAGTGGCAACAAAATCATTGCAGTTTTTTTGGACTTTCAAAGAGCATTTGAAACAGTGGATCGCAATAGACTTTTAAAAAAATTGTTTAAATATGGTGTTAATGGTGTTGAACTTAATTGGTTTAAATCATATTTATTTGGAAGAACTCAAAAGACTTGTGTAAATAATTCAACATCAAGTGCAATAAACACACGTTTCGGTGTACCACAGGGCACTATACTATTCCCACTATTGTTCCTCATATATATTAATGATATATGCAGCAGTTTGAAGATTTCGAAAATATCTCTGTTTGCGGATGATGCTCTTATGTTCGTGAGTGGTAAAAATATCTTTGAACTTTTAGACTAAATTAAGGAAGATTTACATCACTTGTGTACATGGTTACATGTAAATAGACTTAAAATCAATGTTAAAAAAACGAAATGCATGGTAATTAATAGCAATGATTTGATTAATTTATCAATTGAAGGTGAAACACTTGAACAATTAAATGAAATAAAATATTTAGGAGTGATACTGGACAGTAAATTATCTTTTAATAGCCATATGGTTTATATAGCAAAAAAAGTTTCGAAAAAAATTGGATTCCTAAAACGCATAAGAAAAAACATAACCACAATATGCGCAGTTAATATTTATAACACAACTATTAAACCCCATTTTGAATTTTGTTCAACAATTCTATTTATAGGTAATAATGAGCACATAAATAAACTGCAAATATTACAAAACAAGGCGATGCGAACCATTCTCAAATGCAACTTTTATTCACCAATCGTATGGATGCTATCGTGTCTTAGATGGTTAAATATTAAGCAGAGAATAATGTTCAACACCTTAATGTTCATATTTAAAATGAGAAATAACCTGGTACCTAAATATTTAACGACAAACTTATCCTATGTGGGTAGCAGTCAACCTTATAATTTAAGATCGAATGACAATTTTAGACTTTAACTGTATAGAGACTCTAGAACACAAAATATGCTTAAATATCGAGGATTAAAATTATTTAATGAACTGCCTACAGAAATAAAAAATGAAAATACTCTATCAAGATTTAAAGTACTGTTAATTGAGCATATTAGAAATATAAGTGTATAATTATTAATAATATATGTATTTGTATACTAAATTTAATTTAATTTATATCTAAATGAATTGTAATAGTAAATTTTACTAAATAAATATATACATACATACATACATACTTCTTTTACTCTACTCTTCTTCTACTCTCTATACACAATAATTTTAAAGCATACGTACGTTTTTTTTTTTTTTTTAGCTTTTAAACTCATTTTTTATTTACTTAAAATATTAACTTACTACTAGACAAAAATGCTTAAATCTAACTTATCAATAACTGGTTTACTTAATCTAACTTATCGGCCCTTAGTGGGCGCTGTAAGCTTATATTTAGCTGTTTTATTTTGCCTTTAGGCTAAGATTTGTCGGTTTTTTGGTTTTATATTTAATTTTAATTTACAAAGAAAAAATTTAAAGCTTTGTTTAGTGACTTTTTTTTGTTTTATATAAAAGCTTATTCTAGATTATATATACCTTAAGACTACTTAAACTACTTAAGCCTAACTTAACACTACTTAAGCCTAAAAGCATACGTACGTCTTTATGATGTTTGTTCGCTTGTCTCGCTGGTGACGGTGCGGGCACTAAGTGGTCGCAGCGTGGGTGTACTTTCGTGACGGCCAATGGGCGCTATTTTGATGTCTCCTACACGTCTCGCTGAGCTTAGTGGACAAGGCAATGATGCACTTGAGTTTGGGGGACAGTGTCCCTTTTTTTTGCGATCGATGAGAAGCAAGCGCGGCTGGCGCGAATTTGTTGATCACGCAGGCTGTTGCGGGAGCGGGGGTAAGTTGGGATAGCGCCGTAGTTAGTGTTACTGATTGTCTGCAGAAACGAGCGTCTGGAGAAGCTGCATGTACCAAGACGTTTGCTGATTTTGACGAAATCACGCTTCTTTCGGTGAAGGTAGGCACGATCACTCTCCTTATCGTTCGACGGGTAGGAGTGGGATTTTTTATTGATCAAAAAGATTTGATAGATCTAATAAATAATATAATCTCTACACCCCGAATGCCGCCGATAACGATACGCTTTGAAGCTGCGGAAAGAGAAAACCACATATAAATTCGCGAAGAACCAGCACCAGGGTATATATTTACCTTTCGTTTCACTAATTAATTTTTATTTGGTATTATTTGGTCACTGCACAAAGGCTTAATAGTGACCAACTAGAACTAGGTCGATATAAAAGTTTAACTTTTAGTTACGTTATACTAATTTTTTTTTTCGCTCGTGTGATCCACGACTGTCTATGACGAGAGTTAAATTGCCAAGTGGTGGAAATGATAGCCTCATGGCAACAATTCACGTCCCATTCATAACGATCAGCGACCGCTTGGGTTTAGCACTAGACAACTCTATATATCGGTCGAATAGGGTTTAGGGTGGAAACGAATTAGCAGCTATAAGATATAGCTGCCATAAAATATAGATGCACGTTACACTAGGTAACTACTTTTTGCGCACCTAGTTAGAAAGAAGCTTAAGTAAGGTTAGCTGTCTTCCAGCTAGTACGCCAGCACACTTAGCTGGACTGGCTAAGGATTGCTTCTACGAGCTCTTTAATAAAACCTATAAGCGACTACCGAAGTACGTTGGTTAAAATCGTGCTGGGAGATTTAAACGCAAAGTTAGGAATAGAAGACATCTTTAGCAGTATTGTCGGAAAACATAGCCTTCACGACAACACGTTTTGTAACAGACTTAAGCTAATTGACTCCGCTACGAAAAGAAATGCCACTATAGCCAGCACACGGTTTCCTCAATTCTATAAGGGGACATGGCGGTCTCTAGATCAACGAATGGTCAACCAAATTGATCACATTGCGATAGACAAGATGCACGCATACAGTATTTTGGATGTCCGGACAAACAACTCTGCAGATACATTCTTTGGATACAATTTCATCCGACAAAATTTTGCTAATAAGTTGGTGTATGTTGCTTATCAAACCATCCCACTGGCAAATTATCTTTGTTTAGCTTAAATTTCACCTCAACTTATTTAGTTCAAATAGCTGGTAGTTTTAGCTGTCGTATTGAATGGTTCGCTATGCCTAACAGTGGAAAGATTGTTCGTCTTCGCCGTTTAACAGTCCGCAGAAGTGGCTCTTCTACATTCTCAGCATAGACTGTGACTCAACTACGATCTTTCCTTGTATTATCGACAGGATTCAGTGCAGGTCTTGTATACTTGGCTTCGACATTTTTCACTTTGAAGATCATTCTTGCCACTCCTATCTTTATGATAGATCGCATGTTTTTCCTCTATCTGAAAAGCGGTTTAGCTACCCTACTTCTTTGCCTATGTGCAGCTTGGCATTGTAGGCTTCGTTTTTGGCTGCGATGATCTGTCTGCATTCTTCTTATATGGGAATTAGGTTTGTTGACACCTTCGTCAACGTTCTTATATATAAGATGCCCGTAGTATGGTGCTAATCGAGAGTTTAAGGGTTACGCGTTGTGCCAGCGACTTGGCGGTCTCTTGCGATTGCAGTCATAAGACATAATTTGTTTAGCCGTATTTCGCATGTTTTATCTTGGTGAGTTGGATATCTTACAGTTGCTGCAACTATACAGCTGTCAGGGTCAATGATAGTCCTTCGGAATGTTCGAACATACAAAATAATGGATAAGTGTCTCTTTCCATCACAGTCTGATCTCCGCTATCCAAATCACAGCACGCCTACCTCAAAGGCAGATTAACGTAAGGAATACAATATAACCTCCTTCTTAGACATAGAGAGAGAGCTTTCAACAACGTCCTCACTGGAGCTACGCTTTAATCTCTGATCGAGTTAGTTATAGAAAAATCGATTAGCCAATGGATAGTCTCCATGCTCGGAACAAAAACAGCCACCTAACCAAATATGCCCACAGAAATACTGGAAGCGCAAGAGAACGCCATATCTTCGCACAACGCGTATCCTTTACCCTCTCGATTACCACCATACCACCAGCATCGAATGACGCAGAACAATGGCAACGATGCCAACAAGCCATTAGATCAGCCGCAACGGATGTGCAAGATTTCTCGCGTTTAACAGCAAGAAACCACTGGTTTGATGAGGAATGCCGACATATGCTCGCAGCCAAGAACGAGAACTGCAAGGATAAGCTGCAGGTGAAGAAGAGAGCTGCCATTGAGCTCTATAGGCAGAAAAGAAAGGAAGAACACCGGCTTTTCAGGAAGAAGAAAAAAGAGCAAAATAACACGCGATCAAGGATATAGGGAGATGCCACTCCAGGAACGATGTTAGCAAGTTTTACCGTGGAAGTGTAAAACGTCAAAGCCAAGGTCACAAGCTCGAACAGATACCTTCCGAGATGAATAAGGAATACCCTAAGTTGATGCTGATGATATGCACATCTGCAGACAGTTAAACGGCGATGACGAACAACATTGCGCTGTCAGGAAGAACGAACCATTCAATATTGTCAACGGCAATGAAAACTGCCAACCACCCTACCTGAGTGAAGCAATATCTAAACTCAAGCTGAATAAGGTTGCCGGAAATTACGACTACCTCGCTGAGCTTTATAAAGCCGGCGGAGATAACTTTCCAAGTAACATCTACCAACTCATAAGTCAAATCTGGTCGGATGAAAGTTTACCTGAAGAATGGACCTAAGCATCGTTTGCTCTGAACTGCGCAACTACAGAGGCAGAAGTGTCCTCGCCTACAACATCCTATCTGCCGTAATATGTGAACGCCTAAAACCGTTTACCAACAACCCGATCGGCCCTTATCAGTGTGGTTTTAGGTATGGAAAGTCCACAACTGATCAGATCTTTACACTTCAACAAATCCTTTAAAAAAACCAAAGAAGTCCAAATCGATACCCATCACCCGTTCATCGATTTCAAAGCCGCATACGAAAGCATTTTTAGAGACGAACTATACAGAGCCATGTCTAGTATTGGTATAGCGCCCAAACTTGTCCTCACCGATACACTCGATAGCACAAAAGATTAGGGCAAGGCGATGCACTCACTATGACTTCTTTAACCAGAGCCAACACCAAAGGTAACATCTTCCATAGATCGATGCAACTACTAGCATACGCTGATGTCATAGCAACCTTTGCTAGAATAAAGAAGGATGGAGCAAAAGCGGAAACGAAAGGATACACAATATCGAAGAATTGGACAAAACGTCAGCATTGGCAGATAAAACTTTGAGGTAGTAAAGGACTATATCTACCACCGCTCCGCTATTAACTCTTACAACAACATCTAGTCAGAAATTAAACGAAGAATAACCCTTGTCAACCACAATTAAGTAGTTAAGCCCTCTCTCCAACTACAGGGTGGTAATGAATATTGCTGCATTGAGAAACTCAAATAACTTTTTTTTCAGTGCATGCAATTCATTTTTCTTTTATTCATGTTAATGCTCATTCAATTTTTATAAAATACAGCAAATTAGTTTTTAAAATAATGGAATTGAAATGCCCCCGGCGCTGCTCTTAGATGATCGTGTGGCATGTTACCAAAAAGTTTGTTCATTGCTGCTTGGAGAGTTGAGACAGGAGTAGCCGCGATAGTTTGTCGAATGAATTGCTTGGTTCATTGAAATTTGTTGGTTTTGCTTTTTAGACTTCCTGTTTGCAATAACCCCACAAGAAAAAGTCAGTTGCAGTAAGGTCAGGCGACCTGGACGGCCAACCGAATGTGGAGTTTCTGGATATCAGCTTATTGGGAAATTTTCGTCGCAATTCTGTCATGACAGGCCGGGCTATGTGAGAAGTTGCACCACCATGCTGAAATCAAACAGAGTTGAAAGAAATTCTCATTCAGGGTAATTCTGGATAGAAAAGCTCTCTTAACAAGCTCAAGTAACGGTCTACAGTAACCGCAATGGTGTGACCATTTTCTTTGAAGAAGTAGGGCCGACAATGCAGCGTGATGAAACTGCACACCATCTTGTGGCACGAAGTGTATGCCATTCCGTCTAATGGAGTATCTGTGGGTTGGAAGCACTATTTGACAAGTTTGTTTGTTTATGTTGCCATTTTAATCGAAATAGGCCTCGTCAGACATAAAAAGACAGTTGAATATGTTTCCGTTCTCTTCCACCATTTGAAGCATCTTCCGGCAAAATTCCAAGCGAATCGGCAAGTCTGCAGGGTACAGTTTGTTAGCCATTGGAATTTTATATGGGAATAAGTCGAAATCATTGTGCATAATTGACTGCAACGACTGTTTGCTTTTACCCATTTGAGCAGATAAGCTTCTTGTCGAAACTCTTGGATTGTTTTGTACGGCAGCAGCTACAGCAGCGATTGTTTCCACCATCCGAACTGAAGGATTTCGATGGTGAGGTGTTCTTTCGACTGTTCCATGCTCGTCAAAATTGTTAACAAATCTCATTATGGTTCATCTGCTCGTAGGATTGCCGCCAAACGTGCACCTCTCTTTGAAACTAAACTACGGACTCCAGTGCGTGATAGCGACGGAAAATCCAAATTCTTATTTCAGTGTCCCAGTTATCCATTTTTGTTAAATCTAAAATTCAATCTGCAAAATAAAACACATAAGAAGGCTACAATCCACTGTGTGGATCCTTTGATACCCTAACCCATCCCATCCTTTAAATTTATATCCTTAAACTCAGAGCTTTATTGCAAAGAGATACTAAAGTTGACATTGTCGCGACATATTGTTCAGAAAGTTTATCAAAATCTTGTACGGTTCGATAAAATTAAACGTTTTTCTCCTGCATACGGTATGGCGCAGGGTATACAAATGGTTTTTGTAGAAAACGCCCACAAAAACTGGTCGTGGGTTTGAATGATGTATCGACGAAATATTTGTTTTAGCAAACCGAATAATTTTGCATCAAAAGATTTTTCGAATATTTTAAAATTTTACCGAAAAAGTTTTTTTTTTTATTTAAAACGCCCTAAAAAATGGGCGTGACAAAAAATCCTATTCAAACAAAATATAGATTTTTAGATTGACTATATATGTTGTTCGGACACTTTTTAAAAAATTCCCTACCGTTTGGCCAAAAATAACGTTTTTCTGAAAAGTGGGCGTGGCCGTGGACGGTTTTTTTTTTATAATTTTTTACACTTGTTCGAACAGCACACAAGGACTACATGTACCGAATTTCATTATTCTAGCTCAAAACTAAAGGCCCAACAAGGACAGACAGGCCTAATTCGACTCAGCTATAGATTCTGAGTCGATCCATATACTTTGAGGTATACCTAGCTAAATTATATCACTATGTTACAAATTATGTATAAAAACTTATAAACCCATGTGGGATAGGGTATAAAAAGTTATTAAATTTTTTGTTTGGAAGCGGCTTTCATCAGCCATTCTGTACCAAGAAGATCATACACAACACACCGATCATCCCAGTTCTGCTCTTCTGCGCTGAAGCAACGGATCATATCAAAACGGATTAAGAAATCCTTGAACGTTTCGTGAAAAAAATTTGTTGAAAAATCTTCGGTTCCATTTTCGTTGATGGGCTATGGAGACGAAGATTCAACCAAGATCTTTACGAGCTATACAGCGTACAGCGACATGCCCTAGAACAAATGGACACCAATACTCCGGCTCGCAGAGTGTTCGATTCCCATTCAGATATCGGACGTAGTAGAGGAAGACCTCGCCTTAAGTGGCGCAACCTAAACCAACTTGAAGTGTTCAACTTGAGGTAGTTAGCTTAGAACCAGACTAATTGAAAGGTATGGCGGTATCGCCACTTAAGGAAACAAGAAAAGGACCCTTTAGGATGTAGTGAACAGGGAAATATATTAAACCAAGTCGGCAAGGTGACCAACCGCATGCTCTGGTAAATGGAATCATAGTAAGTGGAAAACACTTCAAAGTGCTGAATGGCATTTTCGACATTTAAAGTGTGGTTCCCAAAAGTTAAAGCAAGCTTTTGGTTATGAACTAAAATGGCTATCAGTACCACTTATCAAGCATAACGAAGTTAATGTCTTATTAGGATAATAAATAAGAAAATAAACGCCATATCTTACCAAGGTATACCTACCAAAGGTCAAATCACAATAAGTACAAGACAGATTGTGTTTTACTTGTTCCATAATCAGTCTTCAAATCTTCACCACCAAGGCTCATTGCCCATTTGCTTCGTTTTAGATTAAAAGCTCGTAAAATAACTCAAACCAGCTTACCGTAAAAAGCCATTTAAAAAAATGTCCATACCCAACCTTATCTGGAAGTCGATTTCCCCAAAGATTCGCCACTTGCTTTCGTAATTGATTCGAAATTAAGGTCAAGCCAAAGAATTAAAATAAAGAGCTGCAAAGAAAAATAACACCTCTGGCTATATCGACACCGCAATTATCAACCGGATACACCTTTGCGTTTAAAATTCTCCAACAAGGCGGACACTGCAAGTAAAGAATGCGTTACTACAGCAATTAACCATAAATTAAATTAATTGCAAGAATTTATAGCTCCCAAGGTGGTCGTTAAGCTTTTAATGCTTAAAATTGTTACTTTGGTTACGTTCTACTACATTTTGGATCCACCCTTTTGGTTTATCCGGACGCAAGGGTTATACTTGCTCAACCTACCAGAAGGGTGCGAGATTTTCGCATGTAGGTTGTGTTCGGACAATCGTTAAATCTGGAATTTCATGAAATTTTTATTTTATAAGAATGTGTGTGTGTGAGTTTGTATGCTTGCATTTCGGTGGTACTTAATAATTTTGTGGATTTGTAATCCACAGTTTCATATCATCTGCGTTGGTGGGTATGCAAAGGTTATCTAATATGATCATAGGGTTTTTCATTTCGAAAGGAAATGGCTTACGATATATAATCACAGGATATATTCATTTTATATTGCAACAACATCCACAACTCCTGGCAACACTTTACAGGAATTTCATTGTTTGTCCAAACAATTTTTCTACCGTCATATTTGGATTTATCCATGACATTCAACTATTCACAGATTTGAAGTATCTAGCTACAAACTTTAATACACATCTGTCGAAATTCATTCCTGTAAGTGGAGCCTTTTACCAGGCACATTGCCATCTCAAATGAAAATTACATCTGACTGCCACTTTGTGTTATGGCTTGCGATTTATTTTTTCCTTCATCTTCTTCTTCGTTGTTTGTTGTTGTAAGTGTTTCCTTTGACTGCCAATATGCACAGAGCTAGTGCATGTATGTGTGTTGCAAACATCACATGGACGCTGCGCCACTGCAACTGAAAGTAGACGTTTCCCTCATAATGGCCCTTTGGTGGCTGCACTTTTGTACGCATTTATTCAGCTCCTTTGGTATTGGAGTGAGGTATCCTTTTTACATGTTAAATCTACCGAATAGTAAATGGGCGGGGGGAGGGCGGTGAGGAAATCATTTCATGTGAAAAGTTACAGGTTTGTTATGCAATTTCTATTCTTGCTCGCTACCGTAAAAGGGAAAAAGCGACATGATGCAGATTCCCTTTGATCTGATAGTTCTCTGAAAGGATAAAGGATTTTTTTTTAAATACTATTATTCCAGGGAAAGAAGTTATAGAAATTGTGAATGGAATAGGTACTTTGTTATGCTAGAGAGATGGAAAAGCTATAAAAATACAGATTTGTCATTTGGTGAGCTCCATGGGAGGATATATTATAAAAAGCGATGCGGTATAGTCAAACGTCAGACTGGTGTCTTTACTTATGGTTGCCTTGTCTGGTTGAATTCCATGAAAATGACGAAGCATTTGATA
This sequence comes from Rhingia rostrata, assembly GCA_949824845.1. NCBI lineage: Eukaryota > Metazoa > Arthropoda > Insecta > Diptera > Syrphidae > Rhingia > Rhingia rostrata. The sequence goes on along the minus strand of OX463755.1, from coordinate 24,382,944 downwards.
GCACTAACAAAAGTTAAAAGAACAGCATGCGTACTCATAACAGGAGCTATGCCTACCAGTCCCACTTCTAGATCTCCCACCAATCGACTTACAGCTGATGGTCATCAAAAAAATGTGGTATCCAACAATAAAATTGCAATCTATACTGATGGATCTAATGGTCGTCAAAAAAATGTGGTACCCAACAACAAAATTGCAATCTATACTGATGGATCTAATAATGAAATAGGAGTGGGCATTGCGGTCTACTCCGACAGAATCGGGTTAAACACATCCATTCGTTTGCGAACTCTTGCAGTGTTTTCCAAGCAGAGATCCTAGCAATACTCTTAGCTGCCGAATCGGCTAAAGTACTGAAAATATCACAAGAGGATATCTCAATTTGCGTAGATAGTCAAGCGGCCATAAAATCTCTGGCATTATGGCAACACCCAACCACAATAAGATGTTTGGGTGTTGTGGAACGAGGGTAGACTCTGATTGGCTTTAACTTGGCAATGTCCAGTGGTTGTAACCCTGACTACGCATCAAGTGCTTCTTTTTAACCTCCAAGTGCTAACCATCGCGTACTCATCCGATTTGACTTGCTAAACGATAAGCGCGAGTGTTGATAACACGACGAAAAACAGCAACACTATAACAGTCAGGTCAGAATGGCACGGAATGCCTACCCGGCCTGCTGTCCAAGGTGAAATTAGATAAGCTGCTCCGACATATTCAGACAACAGGTTAGTCGGTCCCTTGAACAGAGATGGTGGCGGATGAACCGAAATGCCAACGGCAGCGCTCAATCCCGTAGCGGATACTGATGGCACAGTGTCGTAGCGGTACCTTATAAATTGGATATAGCCCTCCTGGTTGGGGTGGTGCTTTGGGTTAAACACCCTACAAAACCATGCAAAAAATATTTATTACGAAGCAACTAATAGCCTCGGAAAGGGCTGTTTTTATTTTTAGCCTGCTAAAGGAAAGAGGGACAACGACGTTCGTAACTACACCTGGAATGTGAGAACATTAAACAGGACAGGTGCAAGCGAAGATCTAGCGGAAGCCCTAAACTGCTACAAAGCAGATATTACTGCCATCAAGAAAACACGATCGGATGGGCTGGGCAAAAAGAGGATAAGAAACTGTGACGTCTACTACGGACCGTGTTATATTGAGCAGAAACAGCGATTATTCGGATGCGAGTTTGTTATAAGTGCCGGACTTAGACAAAAAGCCTTATGTTTCCAAGACAATAGCGAACGCATTGTAACAATCCGCATCAAAGCCGAATTCGCCAACATAAGCCTTGTATGCGCTAACGCCCCTATGTAGGAAAAAGATGAGCTCTTTGCCAAAACCTATGAACGACTACCGAAGTACAATGGTAAAATCGGGCTGGTAGGAAGAGAAGACATCTTTAGCAGTTTTGTCGGAAAACAGAGCCTAAACGTCAACACGTCTGGAAACGGACTATGGTTCATTGACTTCGCTACGGAACGAAATGCCACTACAGCCAGCACATGGTTTCCTCACCTCATCCAGATCAACGAACGGTCTACCACATTGATCAGATTGCGATAGACAAGAGGCACGCGCCCAGTATTTTGGATGGCCGAACATTCCGAGGAGCTAACATCGATTCGGACCACTACCTTGTTGAAGCCAATGCAAGAATACGGAAATCCAACACGACACAACAATCAGGAAATACTGTGAACAAATTTAAAGTCTGCAATCGCAAGAGACCGCCAAGACCTTCGAGCAACGCGAGTCCCTTAACCTGTCGCTTTTCAGAAAAAAGAAGACAGAACTAGAAAAGTGCGCGATCGAGAATAAAGAGAGGTGCCACTCCAGAAACATCGTTCGTAAGTTTTACGAAAGTGTAAATTGTCAAAGCCAAGGATACAAGGCTCGAAAACAATCCTGTCGAGATGAAAAAGGAAATTTCGTAGTTGGGACACCGCCGAGTACGAGGATATGGAAGAACCACGTCTGCAGACTGTAAAACGTTGACGTCGAACATTCCGCTGTCAGGTAGAACTATGCATTCAACAATAGCGACGACAGCGAAAACTAACAACCACCTGACCTATGTGCATTGGAGATACCAATATCTATACTCGGCTTAATTAGTCTGCCGGAAATGACGGCCTTCCCGCTAACCTTTATAAAGCCGGCAGAAATGACTTGATAAGTAACATCGACCAACTCATAAGCTAAATCTGTTCGGATGAAATTATGTCTGAAGAATGGAACCTAAGCATCGTTTGCCCGATCCACAAAAAATGAGGCCCACTGAACTGCGCCAAATACAGAGGGAAAGGTCTTCCTCAACACCGCCTACACGAACTTATTTGCCGTAGTATGTGAACGCCTGAAACCGTTTACCAACAACTTTATCAGTGTGGTCTTAGACCAGAAAAGTCCAAAACAGATAATATTTTCACGCAGATCTTGGAAAAACGCAAGAGGTCCAAATCGATAGCCAATATCTATTCATCGATTTCAAAGCAGCGTAGGACAGCATAGAAATAGACGAAATTTACGGAGCCATGTCTGTTTTTTTTATACCGCACAAACTCATCCGATTTTGTTGGATAACGGTGGAGAGAATTCTCGCTGCTCCATCACATTCGATACCAAAAAAAGGATTTAGGCAAGGCGATGCTCTGTCATGCGATTTCTTAAATTTTATCGTTGAGAGGATTGTGTAAAAATTACGAGCCTACACCAGAGGCACAATTTTCCAAAAATCGGTGCAACCTACGAGCGTAAGCCGACGATATTGACATCATTGGCCGGACACAACGTGATGTCTTAGCCACGTTTGCTAGTATTGCGAAGAAAGTGGCAAAAATGAGTTTAGCAGTAAATGAGGGCAGGACGACGTATACGCTGTCAACGCGGACACATAACATCGACGAATCGGACATTACGTCACCATTCACAGATATAACTTTGAGCTGGTACGGGACTTGGCTCTGGTATCAATTCTGGCAGCAACATCTCGCCAGAAACCAAACGAAGAATTACTCTTGACAACCGCTGGTTCTTCGGCCTAAGAAGGCAATTCACTTGAACTACTAAGGAAATCATATATTAGACCCTGATCATCCCAGTCCTGCTCTACTGCGCTGTAGCATGGACCGTCTCAAAAGCGGATGAAGAAATCCTTTGTCGATTCGAGAGGATAATTCTTAGAAAAATCGTCGGTCCCATTTGCATCGTCTTCCTTTGGAGACGAAGATTCAACCAAGAACTATACGAGCTGTACAGCGGCATGCTTCTGGTCAAAAAACTCCGTATGGGACGTGTAAGATGGCTATGACATGTAAAAAGAATTTACAACAATACCTCGACTCGCAGAGTCTTCGATTCCCAGGCTATCGTCGAATGTAGTATAGAAAGGCCTCGCCTTAAGTGGCGCGCGCAAGTAAAAACCGACTTTAACCAACTTGGAGTGCGGCTTCTTTTGAGATTAAATTTTGTTGATGGTAGCACATCACAATTTTCGGCATTCGAAAATCCTCTATGCGTTGGTCTTGTCTATCACAATGTGGTAAATTTTATTTTACGTTTCTGGATTTACTGATTGTCATCGCGCATTATTGACATCAAGTTGAGGAGCTTCATTTCGATGTTGTCGGGTGCTGGCTATACTGACATATTGTGTTCTGCAGCAAAGTCAGTTAGTCTAGGTCCTCTAACAGATGTGAGGATGTGCTTTCCAGTAACACTGCTAAAAACAAATAGCGGTAATATATCCAAGCATAGGTTTTGTCCCGGAGCTCGTAGAACATATCCTTAGCAATGTCATCCGCTCCGAATATTTACTGTTGCTCATCACTATACACGGGCAGTAAAATATGTTTTAGAAAAAGAGATTTTCATACTCTATTTGCCTCGTCCATCCTATCGGATTGCCTGGATGGCAGTAATGCTTTGTAGTAGCTTAGGAAATATGGTACCTGCACCTCTTCTGTTAAGCGCACATATACGTTTAACAACTAAAATTTGAGACCAGGTTATCATTGGAATGATAAAATAGGCAGAAGTGATATGTTACATCCGAGTTAGCTTTGACCAAGTTAACGACCCTTAGTACCTAATTTCGTTCTACAACAACCAACAGTGGTTACATTCTGAGAGCTTAAATCGGAAACATAGCTTATACGTTTTTTTCGACGATGATCCCTTATCATGTCAACCTCTTCAGCTTATTGATAAAAAGTTTGATAACAAAGAGAGCAAATAGTTTTTTTTGTGTTCCCTGAAGTTTTTCTGTTGCCAATTGGATAGGGTTAAAGAAACTGTGTCACGCTATAACGTCGTTAAAAACAACATGCCGACCATAACAGTTACATTTCAGATTTTCCCAGAAGTCTTTCCGAATTCAAGCTTCGAATGGCACTCCTACGGATCATGAATAAAATAATAATAAGCCACACGCTTTTATAAACGTAAAAGCATCTGTTAAATATTGAATACCATCGAAAAAGAAACATCACTGCAGTCTTACCCATCCATTGAATCCTCGTTCATTCAAAAGCCTTCACTTAGCTCACTTTAATCAAATTGCCCATGCCCGTCCCACTACTTACCGGTCTGCTCATTACATTTTTCATTTCCGTTTTCCATCATCCACTTCACCCAATTAACGACTTCAGAGCACAGCTATAATACATTGGAGCTCCATAAAGAACTCCAGTGCAAACACCTGCAACAGATTTCTCTGCGTCCTCTGCACTATTTGGCATGCAGCAACAAGGACCAAACACGGCAATAACACACAAAAGATTAACCCCCCTTATGCCTAGTAGCAGCATGGCAAGTAAATTGAAAAAAAAAGGAAAGAAATCCAGGCCAACAATAGTTAAGGTCCACCAACACCACCACGGCTCATTCTAGAAGGCGGCCGACGTAGCAGCACCAGCTAAACGGACTACACAGCTCCACCTTTACGTGACCTGTTTGCCAAAGTACAAGAGATTCGTGCACACAATACACCATCACAACGAACACAACGAGGATACAAGAAGTGAGCAAAAACAAAGAACGGGACAAGCTTCAATTTTATTGTTTTAAATTGCTGCGCTCTGCTGCCTTTACCCGCCCTTCTAAGATGTGAGTAGGACAATCATGACGATGACGAGAATATGAACAAAGTACCAGTCGGTATCCTGCCTTCACTCGAAGTTCACTAGTTCATGACCTAGTGAAGTAGAAAAAAAAAAGAAATCCAGACCGTAGCTCCGGGTAGCAGTCAAGCGAAGATCAAAACCAAACACAATTAGCCATAAAAGCCAGCTCGATGTATCACACACGGGAGATGGCAGCACGTGTATGCTACCTGATAAGCAGGATGCCAGCCACCAATAAGGACATTGGAAGATAACTTTGATGAGCCAACGGTTTAATTAACTTTAAATGGCTTCTCGATTGCCACACATACACACACTGGGCTAATCGAATAATTGTGACTTTGAAGTCAATTGGAATTGTCCAGGATATTCGTACGCTAACGACGATGATGATACTCACCATCCTGGAGTGACTTTGACAGGAGTGTCCGCATGCACCACAGACAGGTGGGATGGGGGCAGTACCAGCAATAACGTGCAATGAAATATTAAATTCTCGGTTTGGAGCGATAGCATGCCAACGAATTGATTTGGGCGGGTAGGTGGGGCGTGACCAAAGGATACGATATCGAGATCATTTAATAATGAAATCCTCTTGCAATACTACAGCATACAGGGAGCGACAGGACAGCCCGGAGAGAGATAGATGACAGCCTCAAGTAGTGGTACACTTGTCGTCATTTCCCTGCCCTACTGCCGCTGCTGTTACTGATGGTATCGGGGGTATGTCGTAAGAGATTGCCTGGTTGAGTGTTAGTTGAATGTTGACATCGTAGTCGTCTCGAAGCAGCTAAGAGATACTCTAAAGGAGCTCATGTAACCGATACATTGGAGTATTGTATTTGTGTGCGCAAGGACAATAAATGTTGTTTGTTATTTGGAACGGTTGTAAATAGACGAAGTATGCCATTCAAAGTGAAGTGTTGGTGGTGAGATGGGGGGTTGTCGTATAGCACAATGACAGTAGTAGGGGCATAGAGCGGACGACTACATCATTTCGACATTCATAGCTTCTAATGATGAAGTTAGTGTTTGTCAATTTAGAAATGGAATTGATGCTGTTTCCATGAGGATGGCTTATTTAAAATGGACAAGCGGACTAAGTGCGATTGTGGCTAAGATCGATTTGGGTATGATGGTTTTGCGTATAGATATCGTTTTCAATGGAACAATGTTGGAGCTGGTTGAGAAATATTTCTTAAGACTTTAGAACTCTAACTTAACTCTGAAACTTTCACAAAGTCGTAGAGAATGTAAGTACTTTAGTTTTCTAGAGCCTGTGAGTTTATCATTTGAGGAGGCAAAGTTTTGGAGCATTCGAGTCATTAAATCTTTAGTTGGACATTGTATGCGTACTTTGTAGGGAATTAGTAAAATGTGTTATCGATTACATTATCCATAGACGACAATACCATCGCTGTTCAGGCACAACGGGTCTAGTTTCAAGCTTGACGCATTCTGGTTGTTGTCTTTGATAGGTCTCGGTATCAACCTACACATTGAAGCTACCGCTTTATGCGGCTCAGTAAGACTCAATGAGTCAGGATGCTGGACTGCAAGGCCACATTAATATCCTGGACTCGTTACCAAACGGCATTTTTGCGTTTATAAAAGACTGCATAACACTTATACTTAGCCTTACAAAAGGCTTCCACGCAGGATTTTCTAACAGAGCTCAGTGAAAGAGGAATGAAGTAGTAAGAGGTATCGAAACGGTCGCCTACACCGACGGATCTTGGGTTCATGCTGAACCGCCACCTCCACTTACCTATCTGTCATCAATTATCGCAACCATTACTTTACCTATATATTACCAAAGAGTATAGAACTACATAGAGTACACAGCTTAAAATTTTGTAGCAGTTTCTGATGCGGGCGGTAAGTGCGAAGGGGAAATTTCGTAGATCATATGCGTCGGCAAGGCTGTTGTTTGATGCTGGGGTATCAATGTGAACACTGGTTTATCAATATCAGTACCCCACATAGGAAATATTTGCTATATGAGATGCGCACTCTATGAAGATCTATACTCTTTCATATTACCTACAGCTTAAGTTAGCTGTTGGTAGTCAGATGAAACGCAAGTTCGCATAGGCCTACGTAAGATTATAGCGACACTCATTGATGTAGAATGTATCCAAAATACAAGTAACAATTGAGTAACATAGATCTTTTTGTTTGGTGTTTACATGTGTCTGTCCAGATCTGCAGTGCAGTGGTCCACTAAGTCCCCGGGGTCCCTGGTTCAATTCCCCTAAGGTAACAACACCTGATTTGTTTTCACTGCCCAACTTTTTGTGAAAGTGTTGCAAAGATCCAAGCACTCAAAACATACATAAGGGTCTCCTTAAATTTGCTGGCGTTAAATAGAAGGCCCTACTCTTTGTGGCAAAAATATGACTTGATACACACAAACGAATGGATAAACTACGTTTGAGACCCGGTACATTATAATTATATTCTCGATCCATAGCACTATAGGTATAGTTGTCAGGTAGAGGTGATAGTTGGGTTATGCAGAACGAGGTTAGACTCAGATTGGCTTTAACTTGGCAATACCCATGGATTCTAACTCTGACCACACATCAAGTGCTTATTTTTAACCTCCAAGTGGAAACTATCGGGTACTGGTTTCATCTAACTAAATTTGACTTGCTAAACGATAAGCGCGAGTGGCACGGAACGAATAGCAAGCCTGCTGTCGCAGGCAAACCTAGACAAACTGCTTTGACATATTCGGACAACAGGTTGTCTAGGATGAAACGAAAGGCAAACGGCAGCGCTCAATCCCATAGTGGATGCTGGCCGTGTCCCAGGGGTTTCTAATAAATCAGAACTGACCCTGCAGGTTGGGGGTCATGCTTTCGGTTAACTACCCAAACAAAAAATATTTGTTACGAAGCAACCAATAGCCTTGGAAAGTACTGATTTTATTTGTTGCCGACCCTGCTAAACGAAAGCAGTACAACGACTTTCGTATTTGCACCTGGAATTTAAGAACATTAAATAGGAGACCTGCAGGCGAGCAACTAGCGGAAGCCCTAAACTGCTACAAAACAGACTTCACTGCCATCCACGAAATACGATGGGATGGGCCAGGCAAAAAAATGACGAAAAACTGTGACATATACAACGAACCGTGTTATAGTGAGTAGAAACAGTGACTATTCGGATTCGGACTTGTTATAAGTGCCAGACTTCGGCAAGAAGTCTTATGTTTTCAATACATTAGCGAACGCATTGTAACAATCCGCATTAGGGCAATATTTTCCAACATAAGCCTTATATGCAATCACACCCCAACGTAGGAAAAATATCATGTAGCTAAAGATTACTTCTACGAGCTTGATGACAAAACCTATGAGCGACTACGATGTTATAATCGTGCTTGAAGATTCTATCGCAGAGGTGGGAAGAAAAGACATCTTTAGCAGTATTGTCGGAGATCACAACCTACATGAAAATACGTCTGGAAACGGACTTAGGCTGATTGACTTTGCTACGGAACGAAGTGTGGCTATAGACAGCACACGGTTTCCTTACCACGATATCCATAAGGGAACATGGAGGTCTCCAGCTTAACGAATGGTCAACCAAATTGATCACATAGCGATAGACAAGAGGCAAGCATCCAGCATTGAGGATGTTTGAACATACCGAGGAGCTGACATCGACTCGGACCACTACCTTGTTGCAGCCAAGGTAAGAATGCTGATATCCATCACGCCACAACAGCCCAGAAATACTGAGAAAAAATTTAATGTCGAAAGACTGAAATCGCAAGAGACCGTCAAGAACTCCGCGCAACGCGTATTCCTTAACCTCTCGATTAACACCAAACCAACAGCATCGAATATCGAAGAGCATTGGCAACGATGCTAACAAGTCATTAGATTAACAAGAACTGATGTGCTGAGTTTCTCGCGCCTATCAGCAAGGAACGCATGGTTTGATGTGGAATGCCGACAGATGCTTTCAGCCAAGGACCACACAAAAAATCAAATTTTGAAACTCCGGCAGATTCTAGAAAAACCCCAAAAAGTCCGAATCGATTCCCACCTATTCATCGATTTCAAAGCAGCATACGACAGCATAAATAGATACAACTTTACAGAGCCATGTCTCGTGTTTGTTTACCCCCCGAATTCGTCCGTTTGTGTTGGACGACGATGGAGATTTATAGCTGCTCCATCGGGGTCGGAAACATCCTCAACGACACTTTCGATGCCAAAGAAGGATTTAGGCAAGGCGGTGCGCTGTAACTTCTTGAGAGGATTGTACAAAACTCCCACGCCAACACCACATTCACAATTTTCCAAAAATCGGTGCAACTACTAGCTTGCGGCATCGATATTAACATCATTGGTATGCCTCAACCTGATGCCTCAGCAGCCACGCTTGCTAGTATATAGAAGGAAGCGGCAAAAACTAGTTCAGCAGTAAATGAGGGCAAGACTACTTACGTGCAATTAACACGAAAGGACATACAAGATCGATGAATCGAACAGACAGATATTACTTTGAGGTAGTACGGGACCTTGTCTGCCTCGGCTGGTTCAGCTTGCGAAGTTTACCGCAAGCTCCGTCTATCTTATGGTCGACATAACTGTCCATCAGAGCAATTAATTCGGTTAACCATGGATCGTTTTCGCACTGCGTTTACTCTTTGTGATAATACGTATCCGCAGAGATGTCGCACAGTGAGCACCGAAGAAACAATTGCCGCCGTAGAGCAAAGTGTTGAAGAGGACAACAAGCAAGATTGCCGCATTTGGATTGAAGAGAATCAACACGAGACCCTTGAGACGCCATTACATCCACAAAAACTGACTGTTTGGTGTGCTCAATGGGCTGATGGAGTCATTGGGCCATACTTCTTTTAAAATGATGCTGAAGCGTCAGTTACCATTAATGGAGAGCAGATAAGCGACTATTTTGCTCCCGAATAGGATGGCATGAATGTGGATGAGATGTGGTTCCAACAAGATGACGCTACATGCCACACAGCGCACGTCAAAATCTAATTATTGAAGGAAACATTCGATGAGCGCAGACTTTTGCGGAATGGACCCGCCAATTGGCGACCAAGATCCTGTGATTTGACACCATTGGATTATTTTCTTCGGGAATATGTGATGTCGCCAACAAACCAGAAACGTTAGGGAACTTGGAAGCCAATATTCGTGGCGTTATTGCCGACATACGGCCCCAAATGCTCGAAAAAAGTGACTGAAAGTTGGACCTCTGGACTTAGTTTAGTTTTATTCAGACCAGCCGCGGCGGCCACATGCCCAAAGACTTATTCAAACATTAATATCATAAAATTATCGTTTCAAAAAAGCTAAATTTATGAACATTAAAACGATTTTCTTATGTTTTAATTCGAAGTTCTGTAAAGTTGAAATTATAAAGCATCACCACTTTATGTTTGCCAAGCCCAAAGCTAAGTTCACCTCAAAATAAATCCCTTCTCACTAAAATTTGTTAACTTTTTGCTTGTACTTCCAACTTAAATAATCCAAATATTGGATACAAACAGATTTTCGAAAGGAAAATTAAATTTTCCTTTGACAAAACTTGACGGAAACTCGGAAGCCTCTAAACTTAAAATAAATTGCTTGACAGCACAAGATCTTTGACTTATTTGACCCGAAAGGTGGGGTGAAATAATTTATATTTTCATAGAGGTTTTTTTTTTGTTAATCTTGGCATCTAGAAGAAGTTATGCCCAAGAAGATGAGTGACAATAAAATCCAGCTCAATGTTTAAAAAAAAATACGTATACGCCTCGGTGTACAAACTTGTTGTTTTGTTTTAACGAGATTGTTGGGTTATTTTCAATGTTCCCGTGACCTCAATCTAAATGAAACTTTTTTTCCGCTGATTGTTCCCTAAGTATGGCCCTATTACAACCACAGCCGTTGACCTATTAAGCAATCGGGTGCGTAGAGGGATCACTAAAGTCGAAATGAGCAATCTCTTTGGTTAATAACATGAGCATTTCATTTCATAACAACAACAGACCGTGCGCGTAAAGGAACAATACGACCAGGTGGCAGCTTCAAAGCAAACAAATACACGAAACAAAAACTTTAACACATCAGCGTTTATATGCTCACACACACATACTCACATTCCCCATCCATTGTGGCCTACTTAAAGTTCTCCCCGTATTATCCTTGGTATTAGCAATCAAAATCTCTTAACTACAACTATAAACCCAGTCCAATGGCGAGGTATATTCTGAGAAAAACCAGCACAAGGACATCATAGTGAACATAAAAAAACATTTTCCCATATCGTGATGCAGGTCCTACAAAGGTTGATCGCTGCCCGTTCATGTAGAAGAGAAGAAAAATCCGTCACTGGATAACGTTGTATCCATATGTATGAGTATGTTACCTATCTTCATGTGTGAGTATTTTAATCAGATGAGCTGGATTTCTTTACCTTCCCTATTACCACCAACACCACCACCACCATCACCACTACCGCAAACAGGACTATGATGCCAACGAAAGTACACAATTTATCTCGTCGGTGCGGTCAGGAAGATGAAAAGTGGTGGCCGTGCCACCAAAAGCTGTTGGAACCTGATACTGCAGCAGCAACAAGATTAAAAAAAAAAAAAAACAGCCCAGGATCCAGGTGTACAAGGATATCCAAAGATTTTTATCACCTTAATGAGTTTGCATGTTTTTTGGGCTCCGGGATTCCAAAGATCGGCAGCCGAGGGTAGTGGTTTTGTTGACGTTGCGGTAACTGTTGGGTGTTGAGGGATGGCCAGTTTTTTTTTTGCCCAATCAAACTCTGAAGAGGGCTCATAGCATGCTTGAAGTTTGACGGCATACACTCTCTGGGCACCGTATGTTTTATATTCGTTTTGAAGGAGCAGGAATGCTTATGTAGGGTATGGTTACCCTGTTAACGTTGAGGTTTTTATGATGTTTGGCATTCAGATTCAGTAATTCAGTTTATGTGTCCAATTAATCATTTTGTCGAAAGTAAGGATGCTTAGAGGATAGGAAAAGGAGGTTTGAAGAGACACCTTTTTTAATGTTGTTAAAGTTTGTTATGTAGTTTGTAGCAGTATTTAATGAGTCCCTGGTTTAAATCCCAAAATAGCATAATCTGAGTTTATTTCACTGACAATTAAGCAATGAAATGTCATGAGAAGCTTCTCATATTTGGAATTGACATTAATTTTGCGGTGCCATTCTTCGACGGAATAAAATAAAACATGGCGCACAGAATTAAGTATCACTAGAAGATCAACTGCGAAGGTGTAAGAGCAGTTTTGATCTGCTCAATGATGATCAGAATAAACATGCAAATCACAACCTGCTAGGCATGCGTAGGTATTTCAACGCCCCAACAAGTGCAGAAGTAAGAACCACGATCCTGCTTCTAAAGAATACCAAAGTAGCTGGACTGAATGGTATACCTGCCGAGTAATCAAAGCGGATCCAGAAGCAGCGGCCTGTATCTTGTTTCCACATTTGCAGGCTTTTTGGGAGAATGAAACCTTTCCCAGTAAAGGGAATGACGGAGTTGTTGTCAAGATAACGAAGAAAAGGATCTTAAGAACTGCAACAATTGGCGTGATATCACCGCTTTTCCAGTGAATGGAAGGACGGAGTTTTTGTCACGATACTGAAGAAAAATGATCTTAAGAACTTCAACATTTGGCGTGATATCACCGCTTTGTCCATTTCTATAATGCTGATGGTAACTATCATTCTGGAAAGTATGATGTAGATGATTGAGTCTTCAACGCTCAAGAGGCATTAAGCGGGATTTCCTAGTGGTCGATCATGCCTCGATAATATTGTCATCTTTAAAATCGTCCTTAAACAGTAGTCGGAGTACCAATCACCTGCCATCGATCGTGTTACTCGCATTGCATCTGGAGTCTCTTGCTTCGAGAGACATCCCTAAAAAAAATTGCTGTTATAAGTTGTATAACAACGCATGGTGTATCGTTTTGCACAGTGGACGGCTTCCCGATGCATTTGAAATGCAACAAGAAGTGAGACAAGGATATGTACTGTCACTGATCCTGTTCTTACTTGGAATTGATGATGCAATGACTGCCGGTGTTTAAGGTAGTGATGCGATTACATGAGAATTCAAGCGTTCTCACTCTGGCCTCTCACTATCTACTCCTACTCTCACCTCCACACTGGTTCCTGGTCGGAACCTCGACTGAAGATAGGGTATATAAACCCTCGGAAGGTCGTTGGTGGCAGCGAACGGAGAGGGGGGTAGGAGTGTCCTCTCACTTAGATACTCACTCTCAACGGTGGCTCCTACAACTCCAGTGAGTACAACAATTCCTATAGAGCTGCTTCAATACTAAGCCAGGATGTTGGAAAAGGGTTGGCAGCGGAGGAGCCCACAACAGGTCAACAGCAACGCTTATATCCCAAAATGGGTTACTAACATCGGTATTTCCTGCTTCCTGTCCTAGGGACAAAACAAGGACCTAGCTTTCAAGGTTTGGCGTTGTACCTTCAGGGTAACTTTCCGACCATGAAAAAAAACCTTTACATATAAGAAATCATGCAACTCTTCACATGTCAACAACACCCGAAACGTCAATGGACTATGACATGAGAGTAAGTACCTGGAATGTACGACTACTCTACACCCCGGGTGCTACTCGAAAACTTGAATTTTCGTCTCTATAAATGCTGTAGTATGCGGCTTTGAAATCGATGGATAGGTTTGTATCGATTTGGACTTCTTGGGTTTTTTCCATGATCTGCCGAAGTGGGAAAATTTGATCGGTTGTGGACCTTCCTGGCATAAAACCTAACTGATGAGGTTCATCAGGTTCACATATTACGGGCAGATAGTGTCTGGATGGCGATGCTGAGGAGAGTTATGTGACTGTAGTTTCTGCAGTTCAGACGGTCTTGGATTTTATGGATCGGGTAAACGATACTGAGGTTCCATTCTTCAGGCATACTTTCATCCGACCAGATTGGGCTCTTGAGTTGGTGGATGTTACTAAACAAGTCTTCTCCGCCGACTTTATAACGCTCGGCAGTTTAGTTCTTCGCTTGCACCTCTCCTGTTTAATGTTCTAACATTATATGTGCAGATACAAACGTCGTTGACCTTTTTTTTCGTTTAAGCAGGATTGTCAACAAAAAAATCAGTCCTTTCCGAATATATTGGTTGCTTCGTTACGAGTAGATTTTTTCATAGGTGCGTAGTTAAGCCAAAGCACAACCCACAACCTGGAGGGCCAGTTTCAATTTATTAATTTATTTATTCAAGGGCATGTCTTTCCCCTCGAAGTTCCTAGACAACCTGTTGTCCGAATATGTCGATGCAGATTGTCTAACTTCACCTGGGAAAGCCGGTCGGGTATTAATTTCGTGCCGTTCCCGAACAGGCTTTTTATAGTGTTGCTGTTTTTCTTCGTATTATCAACACTCGCGCTTATGGTTAAGCAAGGCAATTTCGGTTGGGTGATACAGTACCCGATGGTTACCACTTGGGGGCTTAAAATACAACCTTTGGGCATTGCCAAGTCAAGAGTTATAAAGCCATTCAAGATATCCCCTCGTTCTACCATACCCAACCAGTTACATGACTTAAGCCTAATATCGCTTCGCATTAAGTTAAAAATGTTTGAATCCAATGTGAAACCTATACTGCATTACGCACGTGAAACGAATAAATGCTCCACCATTACATCGAGCAGCTAACGAGTTTTTGTTAAGCGTTGCCTGCGTTACACCCTAAAGACCCGGTGGAAACAAGTAATTTCCAACAATGAATTGTTGCTTAGGACTGGACAATCAGAAGTGAATGTAAACATCAAACAGAGAAATATCTTTCAATGGAAAACTCAAGGTGTAATGCGATTTTGGTATTTATTAGTGCTGAGTCCTTTAGCACTGAAAAACAAATCAATTCCAAATATAGTATTCTCTCAATTATAGTACTGAAATTGTTAATTAATTTGAGTCCTTAAAACAAATTTAGCAACATATTGTTTGGACTCATTGCGGAACTGTTCATCAAAGAGAAAATCTCTTTAAACTGCAAACGAAAACCTCAAACCAAATGAGTGTGCCCTCAAATCGCAACAATCCTCCCGAAAGCGTAGACAGATTAAGTCATAAGCCCAAAACGACTTATAATTTTCTCGGTTTTTATTAAATAATGACCCCCCCCCCCCCTACTCAGGCAGTCATCCAAAAGGCATTCAAAGTCGCGCAAAGGTCAAAAATCCATTAACATAAAAAACAAACACAATTTATTTGCAACAACTTATCGAATGTTATGGTAGTGTTCACTCTTGCTTACCCCATCCCTATTGAAAGTTGCACCCACAACCACAAGACAGAACCGCCCTCGGGAGAGCTTCGTTTCACTTTGTGCTGTTAAGCAGCCACAACACCACACAATCGAAGAAAACGACGACGACGACGATGAGGATGGCGATTTCTACCGCGACAGTGGAGCAACCCTCCACTGATGTCGGTGAAGGGGCTGGAAATGTAATCGAAAACGTGACTATAATTTTATTGAGAAAATTCCTCTGAAACCCCAAAACGTATCGGTTGTATGGTTGTTTTTTTTAGTTCGGCCCTAGAGGGGGTGAGCTTCGGTACCGCATGTTTCCCTGCTCCTTTTGCAGAAACCATTCAAATGACGGTTTTATTCTTTCAAGAAGAGGCAACAAATAAATAAAAAAAGAAAAAAAAAACACGAAATAAAAACAAAACAAGGTAGTAAAAGTCACTGCGCTTTGAAATGAAAAGAGGACGGAGAAAAGGAAGAGGTCTACAAGACTGTTTCGGCTTATGGATGTGAATGCGGATGAGGGTGAAAATTGTGTGTTTTCGTTTCGATTTATCTGCAAATGCGATTGTTCTGTTACTTGGAATGAATTTTCTAATTTTTTTTTGTTTAACTTGTTTTTTTTTTTCTCTGTCGTTAATAGTTCGAATATTTAGAAAACACTGTTCTACTTAAAACGACGATTTTGTGGGTGATCAAAATAAATTCAGCAATCAGACAAATTGTAGGCTTCCCCAGTTGGAAGATTTATCAACCTTTGTCATGTCAGGCATGATAAAGGAAAACCAAACCAGCAAATAGTTTAACCTAGCGAAAAATAATAAAATATTAAAAGTGTTGTTGCCTCTACTGCAATCGGTGGTGTCGCCGTCCTGAAAATAAAACAATAAACTCTGCCAAAAAAATTGACACAATTTTTCCCGGTCCCCTTCGAACAATAACAAGGCTGAACGGGGTGGCAAGAAAAAATAAACGACAAACAACTGTCAAAGTTAGAATAATGGTTCGGGAGACATACGATGGAGGAGCAAAGTGATGGGTCGATGAGTGAGACTACAACATGCCTAGTTTTTCACCACCCCTTCTAACGGAGAATATATCCTTTGTTTATACAATAAAAAAAAGGGAAATACATTTCAACGGTTTGACTGGGAAATTTGCACAAACAATGACGAATGACACCGTGCTTTTGGGTGGCGGAGGATGACATCACTTTACCATGTACGCATTGTCACCTGGCATATGACCCGGTGTCATAGTACCGATATACCGATTTAATTTATTCACTTTGAAAATCTGAAATTGTTGGTGTTATTCTAAGGTGGTTATTTTTTGGACGTGATTTCTATGGTGTTATATTGAATTGAGCTTAAATGGGAACCTTTTTGTATTTACGAAGGGATTGGAGAGTCATATCCTTTTAATATCTTCGAATTTATATGAAACATGTTGGAACTAATGATTGGTTGCTATACAAGGTGGGGCGAAAGAAGTCATCCGATGCTGTTTGGCTCTCATTTTTTTTTTATAAATGGCAGCAGCTGATGCACGGACTGGACCATGAACGGGAACATGGGCAAATCTTGGACCAAGGACGATTGGCTGATGGCTAATTGCGAGGCACCGCGTCTGGTCGATGTTTCCGGAGTCAGCCTTACATCCTCGGTAACAGCGGCGAAAGTCTTGACACAACCGGCGATCCGGGGCCGCCCACTCTTGGCAACGTCTCGTGTGGTCCCATACTCCTCAAGGTTGGTGGCCAAATGGTGTGTGCGCAGTCGGTTTCGGACGGTCGGGGAATCGGCGACGGAATTCGCGCTGCGCCAACACTACAGACGACGACACGATTATTACGCGTTCCTGGGGACTGTATCGCTCCATGCCTTGTTCACCTTATATCTGCCTAGTCCACAAATTTCAAAACAGATTTGACATTGGCGCCCATTTGCAAAAATAAGAGCATCTTCCAATAAGGTGATCACCTTGTAGAATGGGGTAGACTCCCCCAGGATCGATATACCCAATTCTTACCTAAGTGTAAATTGCTGAAGACAATGATACAAGGCTCAAACAGAATCCTATCGAGATGGACAAGGAAATATCGTAGTTGAGACACAGCCGATTCTGAGGATATGGAAGAGCCAATTCTGCAGACTGTTAAACGGCGATGACAACAACATTTTGCTGTCAGGCAGAACGAAACATTCAGTACTGGCGACGACAGCGAAAACTAACAACCACCTGACATGTTTGTATTGGAGATAGCAATATCTATACTCGGCTTAATTAGTCTGCCGAAAATGTCGGCTCTCCCCGCTAACCTTAATAAAGCCGGCAGAAATGACTTGGTAAATAACATCAACCAACTCACAAGCCAAATCTGTTCGGATGAAAGTAAGTCTGAATAATTAAACCCAAGCATCGTTTGCCTGATCCAAAAAAAGGAGACCCTTTGAGTTGCCAAATACAGAGGCAAATGTTTTCCTCAACGCCGCCTACAAGATATTATCTGCCGTAGTATGTGAACGCCTGCAACCGTTAAACAACAACTTGATCGGCCATTATCAGTCTGGGTTTGGTAACAGGAAAGTCCAGAACAGATCAAAATTTCACACTTTGACAGATACTGGAAAAACCCAAGAAATCCAAACCGACACCCAACACCTTTTAATTAATTTCAAAGCCGCATAAGACAGCATTTATAGAGGCGAATTATACAGAGCCATGTCTAGTTTTGGTATACCGCCCAAACTCGTCCGTTTGTGTAGGATGACGATGGATAATTCTCGCTGCTCCATCAGTGACGGAAAAAAGGTATTTAAGCAAGGTGCTGCGCTGTGATGTGACTTCTTTAATCTCATTCCTGAGAGGACTGTGCAAAACTCCCGAGCCAACACCAGAGGCACAATGTTCCAAAAATCGGTGCAACTACTTGCATACACCGATGATATTGACATATTGGTGTCATAGCCACGTATGCTAGTATAGAGAAGAAAGCGGCAAAATAGGTTCAGCATGAGAATAAGTACAAGTTATCGATATGGAAGGACACACAACAGCGGCGAGTCTGACAGAATTTCACCATTGGCAGATATAACTTTGAGGTTATATGGGATTTTTTCTATCTCGGCTCTGCTTCTAACTCTGACAATAACATCTCGTCAGAAATTAGACGAAGTACTACTCTTGCCAACCGGGGATTCTTCTGACTAAGAAGGCAATTCAGTAGAAAAGCCCTCAGTAGAACTACTACGGAGATCCTATATTAGACCCTGATTATCCAAGTCCTGCTTACTGACGCTCAAGCATAAACCGTCTCAAAAGTGGATGAAGAAATTCTTGGTGGTGTCGACTAGAAAATTCTTCGAAAAATCTTCGGTCCCGTTTGCCTTGGCGGGCTATGGAGACGAAGATTCAACCAAGAACTAGACGAGCTGTAAAGTAAGATTAAAGTTCTTCGAAAAATCTTCGGTCCCGTTTGCGTTCACAGGCTATGGCGACGAAAATTCAGCCAAGAACTTACGTGCTGTAAAGTGATATACAATCATTAAAAAATCTGTTCATTTGAAGTTAAAGATGGCCTTAGAGCGAATGGACACCAATACTTCGGCTCTCAGAGTCTTCGATTCCCAGCCAGGCGTCGGACGCAAAAGACGATGGCCTAGCCTTAAGTGATGTGCACAATCAGGAATCGACCTCAATCAACTTGAAATCCAAAAATTGACTTAGTTAGCTAAGGACCGGACTAATTTTACAGGCATGTTGGTTTTGGCTCAAATCGATTCCAGAATGTTGCACCACTTAAAAAGCAGAAGAAGAGAAGACGCCACAACGTGAATAATTGAATTGTGATACTAATATCAGTGTGAATCAAATAATAAATCAGGAAATGCCAATGTTGGCCAATAACGGAAACTACTGCACATTCTCAATAAATTAGAACCTCAGGTTCATCGCTATATTCGAAAAAAATACAAATTTTGGCGCAACAGGCTCGTTAGTATCCAGGGCCTAGTTTTCTCCCAACCATTCATGTGTGCGTGTGTACTTCTTGAACGATGGCGGGACCTCCTGTTTTATGCCGACTCCAAACGGCGGAGTTGAGACAAGCTTTTCTCGATATTTGATACTACTCCGATGATTTGTCAAATCATCACGAGAGGAGAGCCAGTAAAAAATCACTATTTTCAAGGCTGTTTACAAAAGTTCAAAACTTGACATAAAAACACTGGCATTGGAATTTCTTCTTTGCTCCAGTGGCTGACATTTAAACCAATTTTATGGGTGAGGGGTGGAGGCAATATTTGCCCTGAATCCCTAGCAAAAGCAAAGAATTCGCTATAATCAAGGTTAAACCAAAAATACCACATTTCGCTTAATGCATTTTTTTTTCTTCTCAAGGAAGAATGACTCAACAAGAACGATGCGATAACTTTTACCCTTACTCAAAGGCTAAGGGGAACAAATGGATTTTCACTTTCTCAGCTGTTCGTATAAGGAGTTATGCCTCCCGAATCCAACCCATTTATGAGTTTTTGTAAGCGCTCCTTTGGAATGTAAAAAATTCGCCATAATTTTTCACCGGAAGCAACCAAAATTGATGGGATTGCTTACAAAATCAATCAATAAACGTGACATTTTCGCCTTTGCGCTAGAAATGATGACGGGTACCACACTATGGTTAGGATATGTCATCCTTCCACACCGTTACAAGAACGTCTATGAAATTACATTAAATTACTGACGCGATTTTTTTTTTTCGCATCCGTCCGCCTTCTTCGTTGGAATTTGTAAATAGGTGTCAATCTCGTTACGCCATTAAAGTGTTGAATGTTTTACGAAATGAATCCCATTTCCGGTACGCGTTGTTATATCAGAGCCGGAAAGTTCCGTCGGGGGATGAATAATAATTTTGAATGGGGTGGCTTTGTTGTTGGGGTTCTTTGTTATTATTCTTCACCTGCTGCGTGATTGGCGATATTAATCTAACAAAGGTTTTGTGACGGATGTAACTTGCAAAATGGTTATAAAAGATTGATGGGACAAGGTAAGGTATTTTATTTTAGTGGCTTAATATATCGGTTCATGTGTATTTAATAAGTTTTAATTATTTAATGGATTTAGGATGAACGACGGTTTGTATTTGGAGTAGCTTCGAGTATTGTTTGAAGTGCGATAATCCCGACATAGACAGAGCCTGGCCCTCCAGGTTGGGGGTTGTGCCGTCGAAAACCTAAAGTTATGAAAGAGACACAACCAGCTTCGGATAACGGAACTCGTTAAATAGTAAAAAGACCCGGAATTTCAATGGTCTGAGAGTATGCACCTGGAATGTACGAACACTCTACACCCAAGGGGCTACTAAAAAAAACTTGAGTCTGTCCTCACGCAGAACATATACCCACGATCTAGGAAATACGATCGATAGGATCAGGTATGATGAATAGAAAAAAATTGGGACTTTTATTACAGCTGCCACAAAAGATTGCATGTATTGGGATGAGGGTTCCTCGTGGGAAATCGGATTAGGACAAACGTCATTAACTTCAAACTGATAAGTGATCGTCTTTCTGTGATTCGTATCAAAGCACACGCCCCAACCAACGAGGCTGAAGAGGAGTTTTATGACATCTTGGATGGAGCCTACGGAGCCTGTCCGGAGTATGATGTAAAAGTTGTACTAGGGGATTTAAGTGCTGAAGTCGGAGTGAAAAACCTGTTAGCGATTTAGTTGGGAAGCACAGAATACACGAAGCGACAACAGACAATGGCTGCTGACTGATTGTAGCAGCTAGGATCCACAGGCAACCTGACGCTCTCCAGACGATCAACCCGCCAACCAAACCAACCATGTTCTAATCGATGCGAGGCATGCATCTAACATCCTCGACATGCACACATTCCGAGGGGAAAACGTCGACATCGACTCTGACTATTTTCCTGTCGCGGATAAATTCAGAGCTTGACTGTCCAATGAGAAGAATCTGAGAATCTGCAAACCACCCAGATAAAGAAATTCGACCTTGGATGCCTTAGCACACCAGGAATAACCAGAGCCTACAGCTAGTATCTGAGTCTGAAACTCTCATCTGTGCACTCACATACCACAGGCGCTAACAATCAGTGGTACCAGTACCAAGATATCAGAAGTAGGCGATAACACTGGTAGGGTACCATCAATGATGCATGTGCATGTGCGGGTGATAGAAGTTGCACACAAGAAAGCACTGCAGCGCAAAATAAGGACAGCGAGAGAAGAGTAGGAAAAGAAGATCCTGCGTAGAAAGAACAGGGCTTATGGAGCCTCCCAGCTCAAGGTGATCGAAGAGTCGCGCAATTTTTTTTAGGGCAACAGGCTCGTTAGTACGCATAGCCGAGCTTTCTCACAATCATTCATGTGTGCGTGTGCTTTTCTTGAGAACTGATACTACTCGGATGATTTGTCAGATCATCACGAGAGGAGAGCCAGTGAAAACTCATTTAGATGTTGCTACGGCTACAGACCTTCTGTGCAGCAGGTCATCGCACTAACCGTCGCGCCACTAAAAACATGCAACTGGCTGCAGGCTCTTGGAGCCAGTGAAGGAATCCTACTCACCGAAGCGCAATGAGTAGAAGATGTTTTTAGGCAGCATTTCCAGCAGCATTTCCAGCAGCTGAGTAATGGACATCATAAAGAGAGAATTAGAGGGTAAGAAGAGAGCAAACGTCCAGAACTTGTTTCACCATGTAGTATAGAAGACGTAGGCCTAGCAATAAATAAGCTTAAGAACGACGAGAGAGCAGGCTCCGAGGGATAACTAGAGGAGCATCTGAAATACGGTGGTGATGTTTTAGTAGGGAGCATGCACCAAATCATCAACCAAGTATGGGCGCAAGAAAACATGCCCGTTAATTGGACCATATGCCCCCATCTTCAAAAAAGGCGATCCTTAGACTTGCAAGAATTATCGAGTCATATCCCTGCTTAATTTCGCATACACGATCCTATCCAACATTCTGTGTTAACATCTAAAACCGTTCAGCAACACACTAATCAGCACGTACCAGTGTAGCTTCCGGCCCTGTAGATCGACTAAAGACAACATTTTTACACTGAGGAAAATCCTGGAAAAGACCAACGAATTTCAAGTTGAAACTCACCACCTATTCATCGACTTAAAATCCACGTATAATAGCATAGATCTCCAGGAGCTGTATATGGCGATGGCGAATTCGGAATCTCGGCAAAACTGATTCAGCTGTGTCACGTGACGCTGAAAAACACGTGCTGCAAAGTTTGGAAGTAGCTGCTCCGTAATATTCCCAACCTGCACTGGATTTCGATAAAGAGACGCGCTATCATACGTGCGCATATAGTGCGCAGGGCATGTGTCAACACGAAAGGCAATTTTCAACAGGTCCGTCCAGCTGCTGGGCCATGCGCATGATAATGACACCATCGGTCGTTCCCAGAGTGCCGTGATAGAAGCGTCCACGGCTAAAACCGTGCTATGAACAAACAAACAAGTATCTGTCCACCGCCTAGGACAGAACGCCACTATTGATAGCAGCAATTTCAGGGTATTTAAGGAGTTCACCTAGCTCGGAGTAAACATAGACTTAACAATTGACACCCTAGTGGAGATCCAGCGAAGAATTACCCTAGGAAACCGTTGCTACTTCGGTTTGGTGAAACAACTGCAAAACCCTTATCCTACCAGTTCTGCTTAATGGGGCCAAGTGCTGGACGATACGCAATATACTCTTTCGAACGAAATATGCTTCGGCAAATTGTTGGTCCTGTGCGCGAGGAGGGCGAATCTTTTCCTCCATTTGCCCATACAGCCGCGAACTCTATGACCTGTACCAAGATGTGGATGGTGTAGATCGGCCACTTCGAGCGAATGGAGAATAATGCTCCAGCTAAGAGGATCTCTGAATCCAGTCCAGTATCGAGAACACAAGGAAGGAGGAACCTCCGTTACAAAAACCTAGCCATCGCGGATGACAGAGCGCTTGGTCTGGACAACTTTAAGCAGCGGGCCCGGGATCGTAGAGGATGGAAGGCTGCAGTGTCTCAGGCAGAGACTTTTCACGCAACCACGGGCTCACTCGCATTCCTTTTCTGCGATTCCCAGCCAGACGTCGGAAGCAATGGAGGAAGACCTCGCCTTAAGTGGCGCACAAAAGTAGAAACCGACCTCAACCAACTTGGAGTGCACAACTGGAGGCAGTTAGCTAAGGACCGGACTAATTGGAGAGGCATGTTGATTGAGGCCCTGGTTCATTCCGGAATGTAGCGCCACTTAAGTACGTAAGTGCATGAGGATCAAAACCACACGATGCTCCATCATCACTTTTTCTGCACCGCTGTTTGTTTCTTTCATAAAAAAGAAAGATTCACTTGGAGCCCACTGCTTTTGCAAGCCCTGTGATATGTTCAACACAAAGCCTAAAGGTAAAAGTCTTTATGATAGTTCCAGCTTTCAATGATTCAATAACATTAAATGGAACAAACCTAATAGTATAGGTCTGAATATACTTGCACACCACTTGTAGCCACTATACCCTAACCTAACCTGACATCGCCCAGCCTTATTTAACCTAGCCTAACGAAAAAAAATCGTAAACCTTTCAACTACAATTCCATTTTAAAAAATCAGACCGCATCCCGACAGCACTTTGAGCGACCCACATGTGGCATCTTCAATAATCCCACACTTGTGCTATTCAACATTAATTTCACTCAACCCATGTTCATCATTTATCACCTACGCATTATACCTATAAGCAATTTAAAGCCAATTTAACCGCAACATTATTCATATGAACAAACAAAACATATATCTCCATCTATCCCGTCGTATATCTTAAAATTCAATGAAACACTTTCACCAAATGTTCGTCTATTACCCATGCTACCGTTCACCATGCCACCTTCATAAATATCCGCCACTTCAATGGCCATACCAAACAACAGTTCTTCCGCATCTCATCATGTAGCACTAATAATTTTATAATGTCCTACCACAGCCCTACCACCATCTGTACTATACAGCCCCTATATCCTACATCCCTTACCCATGTTTTCTCATCGAATGACTTCAATAATAAAAAAAAAAAACACGAAGAAACAGTGTAACATCAATATCCCATTCATAGATTACCGTACACTGCCTCCTCTATAACGGCGCATTTAATATTAACAACACACACGAGCACACATATTCACAACATTGGCTCTGCTCATTTGTATGTTGGCCTCATATCTTGACATGGCATCCATAATAATTTATAGTTCAGCTCACCAAAATCCCCCCCTCCCCAACCCCAATTCATCTTTCGACCAAATGCCATACACATGCATACGTTTTTAAATTGGATACTTGGCCATTTAGGCATACAGTTTACACCATCCTCAGGACCGTAAATAAATAATCAGATCACATTTTTCACATGTGAGCTCTTCATCCTCGACTCCCACCCAACCGCACCAACACCATCAGCGCCCATCATCGTGTAATCATCTTCGTTTGTGTTGTCATTGTTGTTGTTGGTGGTGTTCTTTGTCACCATCGTCATAGTCACATCACACAGATAACAGCCCATCTGTGTGATGTGACTATGGGCTATGGGCTGTTATGGCCCAAAAATCGAAATATTTATGCACAAAGGACGTGGTGAATATGGTTGTCGTGTAGCGAAAATAAAACACCAAGAAAAACTAGACGACAAAGGACACGATCATAAATAGGAACAGGACAAAATTGGGAGTCGCCCTGCCGAAGGAACTGGTCACATACTTTCATTATGGTGTTGACTTGCATGCATGTGCCAATGCCTCGCTGATGATCGTATCTCAAGGATATTTATTATTTTTGAAATTTTTACAGCCTGACTATGGGATCGTTAAACATATTTTCTTGCATATTTGTCGGTGTGCGGATAATCCTGGTGAGACATGGAGTCTGGGCTTTTCGGAAGTGGGGAGGGTTTGTACGCTGTGTATCTGTAGGCTTGAGGTGGTTAATGACGTTTTTAATTGATCTGGTATCCTGTGCACTCGAAAATATCCACAGCGACGCGACGGATTGTTGTAAAAGAGGATTTTCAATTTAAATGGGAAATAATAGTTCCTGGGGGGCATCGCATTCAGAGGACGTTAAGCCTCCACAGGAACGATTATATGATACACACAAGATAGTCCGTAATAAAGAGCGTTACTTGTGGTTATTAAGTGCTAATGGATAGTTACAACATTTACGCAAGGATGAGCAGGTTATCATAAGATAACCAATGCCTGAAGTCATGTAAGGGCATTTAAGGATAATGAATTTGTGCACTTAATTGAATGCTGATGATGGATATTATTGGATTTGGTAATTCGATTTTGTTGCAGAGGTACTATTGGCAAGAGGATCATCAAATGCCAGGTGCACTATGGGGAAGGGCGAACATCCTGCTAAAGAATCTACCAATTGTGGGCTGCGATTGAAGAACTGAAAATTAAGTGCTCAGGATAGGATGGAAGGCTAACTTACCTCTGGAAGGGACAGCCAAGGGCAGATGCCCATTAAGTTAATTTTGTTTTTCTTTAAGGTAAGGCGAAAGGATGGTATGATACTAATAGTACAATCGTGAGCAAGGCCTTGCATATCCAAAAATATTTAAATAAGGCGTGCAATCCGTTTATTTTAAGATAGAATTCACTACACATCTTACAACAGAACATCCTGTTTCATGCATACTTGTGGTTCCTTATTTACGTGGCCGTGTAACTCACTTGAAGGTTATTACAGCTAGAGGCAACAGATACTTGATGGATCAAATCATAAAAATAAAATATTAGGAGACTACAATTCGCTGTGCGAATATGGAAGGCTCTAACGCATCCCATCACATCCCACATCTTAAACCAATGTCCTCAAAAAGTGGGCATAGTCAAAAAACTGTGTGGGGATGAAATATAAAAAATACATTTTCACAATATACTGTTCCGAAAGTTCTACAAAATCTTACATAATTACTTACTTAAGTTGCGCTGCTGTCCGGAGTGAATCTGGGCTTTAACCATGTCTCTCCAATAAGCCCGATCCTTAGATGACTGCTTCCAGTCGCTCATTTCAAGTTGGTTGAGGTCTGTTTGTACTTGTGCAAACTCTACTCTACTGCGTCCAACTTCAGGCTGGGAATCAAAGACTCTGCAAGCCGGAGTGGTGGTTTCCATTCGCTCTACATGTCTTAGCCGTCATAAACGTCCACAATGGGCATGTCGCTGTACAGCTTGTATAGTTCTTGGTTGAATCTTCGTCTTCATAGCCCGTCAACGCCAACGGGATCGAAGAAATTTCTTGGCGTTATACCAAAACTTGACATGGCTCTGTATAGTTTGCCTCTATAAATGCTGCCCTATGCGACTTTGAAATCGATGAATAGGTGGTGGTTATCGATTTGCATTTCTTGCTTTTTTTTCCAGAATCTGCGGATTTTTCCCAGAGTCTGCGAAGTGTGAAAATATGATCGATTGTGGACTTTCCTGGTCTAAGACCACACTGATATGGGCCGATTAAGTTGTTGGTAAACGGTTTCAGGCGTTCATATATTACGCCAGATAGGATCTTATAGGCGATGTTGAGGAGACTTATGCCTCTGTTGTTGGCGCAGTTCATAGAGTATCCTTTTTTGTGTATCGGGCAAATGATGCTGAGGTTCCATTTTCAGGTATACATTCTTCCGACCAGAATTGGCTTATGAGTTGGTGAATGTTACTTACTCACTTAAGTTGCGCTGCTGTCCAGAATGAATCTGGGCAGATACCAAGTCATCACCGCCGGCTTTATAAACTCAGTGGGAATGCCTTCATTTCCGACAGACTTATTATGTCGGGTGGTTGGCAGTTTTCGATGTGATTGCCAATATTGAATGGTTCGTTATGTCTGACAGCGGAATTTTGTTCGTCATCGCTGTTTAAAAGTCTTCAGTATTGGTCCTTCATTATCCTCGGCATTGACTGTGTCCCTACTACTTTATTTTCTTTTTCATCTCGACAAGATTCTGTTCGAGCCTTGTATCCTTGGCTTTGACATTTTACACTTTGGTAAAACTTGTGAACATCGTTCCTGGAGTAGCACTTCTCTATATCCTCCATCGCGCCCTTTTCTTGCTCTTTTTATTTCTTTCTGAAAAGCCGGTGTTCTTCCCTTCTTCTCTGCCTATAGAGCTCAACGGCAGATCTCGTCTTCACCTGCAGGTTAGGCTGGTAGGCCTCGTTCTTGGCTGCATTTCTCATCAAACCAGAAGTTTCATGCTGGTGGCCGCGAGAAACGTAGCAAATCAGTTGCAGGTGATCTAATGGCTTGTTGGCAACGTTGCCATTGTTCTTCGACATTCGATGCTTGTGGTATGGTGTGATTCGAGATGTTAAATGATACGCGTTGCGTGAAGGCGTTGACGGTCGTTTGCGTTTGCAGTCTTTCGAAATAAAAAAATTCCACAGTAATTCTGGTTTCTCTTGGCATGGCGGATATCCGCATTCTTACCTTGGGTGCAACATGGTAGTGGTCAGAGTCCATGTCAGCTCGGAGTGCTCGGACTTGTTGCGTGCCACTTGTCTATCGCAATGTAATCGATTTGGTTGACCGTTCATTGATCTGGAAACCGCCATGTCCTCTTATGGCTATCGAGGTGAGGAAGCCGTGTGTTGGCTATAGTGGCATTTCGTTCCTTAGTGAATTCAATTAGCCTTATTCCGCTACCGGACGTGTTGTCGTGTAGGCTTTGTTTTCCAAAAATACTGCTAAAGATGTCTTCTCTTTCTATCTTTGCGTTAAAATTTCCCAACACGATTTTAACATCGTACTTCGGTAGTCGCTCATAGGTTTTGTCAAGTAGCTCATAGAAGCAGTCCTTAGCTATATCATCTTTTTCCTCCGTTGGGGCGTGAGCGCATATAAGGCTTTTGTTTGCGAATTTCACTAAGAATTTGAATCAGAATTTGAATAAGACTTCTTGCAAAAGTCTGGTACTTATAACAAATCGACATCCGAATTGTCGCTGTTTCTGCTCACTATAGCACGGCCCGTCGTAGATGTCACAGTTTTTCATCCTCTTTTTTCCCGTCCCATCCCATTGCATTTCCTGAATGACACTCATGTCCGATTTGTGTCAGTTGAGGGCTTCCGCTAATTGTTCGCTTGCACCTCTCCTGTTAGTGTTCTCACATTTCAGGTGCAGATACGAACGTCCTTGTCCTTTTTTCGATTGGCAGGGTCGTCAACAATAAAATCAGTCCTTTTCGAGGCTATTGGCTGCTTCGTATCAAATATTATTTTTCCATTTGTGGGTAGTTAACCCAAAGCCCAACCATCAACCTGGAGGGCCGGATCCAATTTATTAAATACACCTAGGACACGGGGCCATCAGTATCCACTACGGGATAGAGCGCTGCCGTTGACCTTTCGGTTCATCCGCCACCTTCCATATTCAAGGGCCTAACATATATCTTGAAATTCCTAGACAACCTGTTGTCCGAATGTTTCGAAGCAGCTTGACTAGGTTCGCCTGGGACAGCAGGCCGGGTACTCATTCCGTGCCATTCTGACCTGGCTGTTTATAGTGTTGCTGTTTTTCGTCGTGTTATCAACACTCTCGCTGATCGCTTAGCAAGTTAAATCCCGTTGGATGATACCAGTCCCCGATGGTTTCCTATTGGAGATTAAAAATAAGCACTTGATGCGTAGTCAAAGTTACAACCATTGGGTATTTCCAAGTTAAAGCCAATCAGAGTCTACCCTCTTACTAGAACACCCAACCATCGCTGATTCGTTGATCCGTCGTTCTAAGGAAAAATATCGTCTTTTCTTGACCATTAGGCCTGTTGTGGCGGTGTTTATGTTGTAGTGTGAGTGTTTACATCAGGCCGTCTCGTCGACTAAGCCCCTCGGTTGGTCTTTCGTTGGTTTACCGATCTGGGAAAACAGATGGGGCATATTGGGCATATAGCTTACAAAACTGAGCCCCACGCCTCGGTTAGTCCTTCATTTGGTCTATGGGTTTTGAAATCAAAACTTTTTTTTTTTGAGCTTGTACCCATATTGCAATGAGACAGACGTTTCCTTTGGGGTTTTGGGTCGTCCTGTCCCACCCGTCTTCATAATGCAGTGGTCGAATAGGAATGGTCCTTCCTAACCGATTGATCTATTCAGAATGCTTATATTCCATGGATCCTTTTCTCCGACCCGTCATCATATGGCAGTAGTCGAATAGGTTCTGCCCTCGTTCTAGGAGGAGTCTACCCTCGTTATACAACACTCAACCATCCTTGATCCGTTGATTCTTCGTTTTTTTGGGAAAAAAGATCGTCTTCTCTTGACCATTAGGCCTATTGTGGCGGTGGTTAGGCTGTGGTGTTCACATCAGGCTATATCGTCGACTAAGCACCTCGGTTGTTCTTTCGTTGGTTTACTGTTCTGCGGAAACAGATGGGGCATATTGGGCATATAGTTGACAAAAATGTGCCTTACGTCTCAGCTAGTCCTTTATGCTTTCTCGTTGGGAGACCTTTCCTTTGAAATCAAAGCTGTTTTTTTTTTTGAGCTTGTGCACATAATGCAATGAACCAGACGTTTCGTTTGGGACTTAGGGTCGCCCTCTCTCATCCGTCATCGTAATACAGTGGTCGAAGAGGAATGGTCCTTCCTAACCGATTGATCCATTTAGAATGCTTCTATTCCATGGATCATCGTCTCCATATAGGTCCCACCTAATCGACTGATCCATTCAGAATGCTGCCGCCTTTAGTCTCCAAAAGTAAGTACGGCTTCGACGACTTCTTTATACGCATTTGATTTAATAGTGAGTCTTCCCACTTGTCCTAGGGCAGCACTGAGTATACAAATTGTTATACCCTTTCCCATAGGGTATATTAAGTTTGTAATATAGTGAAATAATTTCGATCGATATATGTACCTCAAAGTAAATATATGGATTGACTCACAATCGCTAGCTGAGTCGATCTGGCCATGTCTGTCTGTCCGTCCGTAGGGGTGTCACCGATTTATGGGCCTTAAATTTTGATTGTAGACAGATTGTTGCCTTCTCATGTGTTTTTTCTTTGAACTCGTGTTAACTGTTCTAGATTGGATTCTCTGTAGGTCGTGGACCATTGGCCATTGGGAACATTGTTACCCATTACTTACTACAGATTCTGCCTTTGTGACTACACCGAAAAGACCGGCCGAATAAAACTAAGGAAACAAAGATAAACCTTGCTGTTGTAATTCACTCCATATCCCGTGCAGTAGACGCGAAAGCATGTCCGCATTCGTTTTCTTTTGACCTTCAAAGCCTATTCCGAAAATTTAGCCACAACCGTTGGTTGGGTTAGTAAGATACTTTTACGTAAGCCAACAAAAATCCTCAGATATATATAGCAAATTTTTTTTTTTTTGTTTAACTTGTATCCCTTTTCATTTCTTTTATCCATGTTCATGTGCGCAAATAGCGAGATTACATTTCAATTCAAATATTAATTTTTTTTTTGTATCCACTAACGTTTTTTATTCCCCAAGCACATATTTGATTGCCAGCGCAAAAACAAAGTCGAAATCATATTTTTCCTGCAAACAAAAAAATATGAAGTAGAAATATTACGTCTGCCACAAATCACTCTTCGCAACCATTAAAATCAAAAATAGAAACCAACAAGGATAAAACAAACCAACAATAGTCCTGTATACGTTTTGCGGTTTGATTCCCAAATGAATTCCCATTGTGATCAAATATTTATAATTGTGGTGCAATCCCTGTCTGCACTGCTTGTCATCAATTGTTGTTACTAATGTAAGCGAAATATTTTGTTGTGATTAATTAGTAATTATTTAACAAAAAAAAAATACATTCAACCGAGCTGGTGTGACATGGCGTCGATAAAACAAAAAAATTAAAAAAAAAAATATTTAATGTCAAATGTTCAAGAATTAAATAATCCCGCCATAGTCATATAAACTAACGGATATTTAATAATATAATTGAAGGTGTTTTAACCAATTAATAGTTGATATTGATTGGATTTACTTTTTTTTAATCACACTCATTCCACTGCAGTGGTGATTACAAAAATTTATTCTTTCTATGCGGGTAAATTAATTTATTGATATCGAAATGCTTGCTGTCGGTATGTGCGCATTTCAAGTGTGAATATCTAAAAAAATGTCTGCTGAATAAACTGAAATGAAAATATTGGTTAATGGACTTTAATCAGTCTGATTATGTTGGCTTATTTAAGAGCATTTATTGTTTTAACCCTTTGGGAATCCATTCATTTTTCCTGCTCTGACAATGCGAATGGACTTGTGGACAGGTGGTATGTAAACAATTTTTTTTTTGTTTAAAGCGTTAGTTTTGTATATTTATAATTTTCACATGAATTTTGTTTTAAATGAATTGTTTTAAGGTAGTCGTTCGATGGTGAAGGGGAGTATAGTAAGGTCTTAATTATTATTAGAAACGGGTCCATATCGAGTAAGGATAAAGCGATCGGATGAAGTCATTTAAAGCATGTCTCCAACAACTGATTATGTAGACTGAGCGATTGTACAATTTCGGCCAAAAGAGATCACCCTATTGGAATATGCTCTTATATTTGCAAATGGCCGCCAATGTCAAATTTGTTTTGACATTTGTGGACTAGACTGATGGAGAATACAAGTGAACAAGCGATGAAGCGATACACTCCCCAAGAACGCGGAATAATAGAAGTGGACGATTTTTCGACCAAAATCATAAGGAGCGATGAGGCTCATTTCCACCTCAGCGGGTACGTGAACACGCAAAACGATCGCTTTCGGGGCACCGAAAATTCAAGAGTAAGGCATGAGGAGCCCGCTCAAACTAATTGCATGGTTTTTGCCGCAATTGGACGAATTAGGACTGAGCAACGGCACACCCTGCACGAGCCACAACCGATGTTTTGAAGACCAAACGACATCGGATGACTTCTTTTGACCCACCTTGTATAATCAGGATCACACGATTGTGGCTACGAGGGTGCTTGGACTGAAATGCAAATAATAATCCTCGGAGTTAAAACAAGGTGGCGCAAAAATAATCTTCCGATGTTTTTTGGCTGTAATTTAAAAAAAAAAATGAAAAACTTT
Source organism: Rhingia rostrata (assembly GCA_949824845.1). Lineage (NCBI taxonomy): Eukaryota > Metazoa > Arthropoda > Insecta > Diptera > Syrphidae > Rhingia > Rhingia rostrata. The sequence continues at coordinate 24,350,357 of OX463755.1, read as the reverse complement.
GATTCTTCTTGTGGATTATTTTTATTTGGTCTTTTAATTTTTTTACATCAAGTCGAGAATATGATGTCATGTAAATGGCCGCCGCCACAGTTGATTGTCATTTGAGCCCTTTTTATGGCATTTTCCATCACTTTGGCCAAAACTTCCGGAGCTGCAAGAGTCTGAGGATTGTTGACATAAACCCGCGACTTCAAAAAGCCCCACAAAAAGAAGTCTGGAGCGGTCAAATCAGGCGATCTTGCTGGCCCAGTGCAAATCGCCAAAACGGGAGATTAGGCGCCCAGGAAATGCATCCTTCAGCATATCGGTTGTGACACGTGCAGTGTGTGCCGTTGCACCGTCCTGTTGGAACCACATGTTTTCCAATCCCAATTCATCAAGTTGCGGCAAAAAGAACTCGTTGATCATTGCTCTGTAGCGCTCACCATTCACGGTAACCGTTTGGCCCGCGACGTCTTCGAAGAAAAAAGTTCCGATGACTCCTCCAGCAAAAACAGCACGCCATACAGTGACTTTGAGCGGGTATAATGGCTCTTCGTGGGTTACACGCGGATTTTCAGTGCCCCAAAAGCGTAAATTTTGCTAATTTACGTGCCCGCTAAGATGGAAATGGGCCTCATCACTCATGATTATTTTTGATGAAAAATCATCTTCCTCTTGGTGGTGATTAAGGATGGCTTGAGCGTATGTTAGACGCGATTGGCGGTCAGCAGCTAACAGCTGATGCACCGTCTGGACTTTGTACGGAAACATCTTCAAATCTTGTACCAAAATTCGCTGTAAAGACCGTCGACTGATACCCATTTTCCTGGCACGTCGTCTGGTCGATGTCGACGGCGCTTCCATGACATCGTCGGCTACAGCAGCAATATTCTCTGCAGAACGGCTACTCCGGGGTCTGCCACGCCTGGCTGCATCTCGTGTTGTGCCAGTCTCTTCGAGGCGAGTAGGCGTTGGACGGCTAGGAAATCTGCGACGAAATTCACGTTGTGCCAAAGTCACCGACCGATTATTGCTCAAATAAAAAGTCACCAATATTCCGCGTTCTGGAGCAGTGTAGCGTAACATTGTTTACTAACGTGTATTTCGCATGTGTTTACTACACAAATGTCAAAACAGAACTGACATTAGGGGCCAATCGCAAAATTTTTAGCATTTTCTGATTGGAAGATTACTTTTGCGCCACCTTGAATAAAGTCATGCTGCAGGTGGTCCAATGTTTGGCAAAGCGATTATAAAAAAACTTTAATTTTTGCCTAGCTGATGCCTACTAGTTCTCAGTCTTGGCGAGCGCTAAATGCCTATTACCATGATAGTAGGTAGGATCTCAATCCCTGCTTAAAGACATGTATTCACACTAATGTACATATTCATTCTGGCGGCATAACCCCTTCCGGATTAAAAAATGGGGCAATGGTAGCGCTCAATTCCGTAATGGATACTGATGGCCTCGTGTCTTAGGGATATCTAATAAATTAGATACGGCCCTTCAGGTCGGAGTACCCCGTCAGGGTAACTTTCTTAATTAATTTACCCTTAGTGGCGCTACATTCATGAATGAACCTGGTTCTCAACCAACATGCCTCCAATTAGCCCGGACCGTAGCTGGCTGCCTCCAGTTGCGCAATTCGGTATACCAAAACTAGACATGGCTCTGTATAGTCGTCTCTATAAATGGTGTCGTATGCGGCTTTGAAATGGATGAATAGGTACTGGGTATCGATTTGGACTTCTTGGGATTTTTTCAGGATCGGTCGAAGTGTGAAGATTTGATCGGCTGTGGACTTTCCTGGCATAAAACCAATTTGGTAAGGGTCGATCAGGTTGTTGGTAAACGGTTTCAGGCGTTCACATATTATGGCAGATACGATATTTTAAACGATGTTGAGGAGACTGTAGTTGGCGCAGTTCAGAGGGTCTCCTTTTTAGTGGATCAGGCAATCGATGCTGAGGTTCCATTCTTTAGGCATAATTTCTTCCGACCATATTTGGCTTATGAGTTGTTGGATGTTGCTTACCAAGTCATCACCGCCGGTTCTATAAGGCTCAGCGAGAAGGCTGTCATTTCCGGCAGCCTCATTAAGCTTGAGTTTATATGTTGGTATCCTCACTTCAGTCAGGTCGGGTGGTTGGCAGTTTTCGCGGAATGTTGTTCGTCATCGCCGTGGAACAGTCTGCAGAAGTGGTTCTTCAATATCCTCAGCATCGTCTGGGTCGCAACTATGACATTTCCGTGTTCATCTCGACAGGATTTTGTTTGAGCCCTGTATCCTTGGCTTTGACGTTTTACACTTTGGTAAACCCTGCGAATGTCGTCAATTGCATTATTCGTCAATTGCCATTATTCTTCGACATTCGGTGAACTTTCGTATTCCTGGATTGTTGTAGCGTTGTGGAGATCTGAATTCTTTCCTTGGCTGCAACAAGATAGTGATAGAGTGGTAGAGTCGTTGTTAGCACCTCAGGGTGTGAATGTTCGGACATCCAAAATACTGGATGCGTACCTCTAGCCTATCGCAATGTGATCAATTTGATTGACCTTTCCTTGATCTGAAGACCGCCATGTCCTCTTATGGATATCGAGGTTAGGAAGCCGTGTGTTAGCTATAAGGGCATTTCGTTCCGTAGCGAAGTCAGTAAGCCTAAATCCCTTACCAGACGTGTTGTCATGTAGGCTATGTTTTCCGATAATACTGCTAGAGATGTCTTCTCTTCCTTTCTTTGCGTTAAAGTCTCACAGCTCAATTTTAACATTGTACTTCGGTGGTCGGTTATAGGTTTTGTCAAGGAGCTCGTAGAAGCAATCCCTAGCTATATCATATTTTTCGTCCGTCGTGGCGGGAGCGTATATAAGACTTATGATATCGAATTTTGCTTTGGTGCGGATTGTAACAATGCGTTCGCTAATGTCTTGGAAACATAAGATTTCTTGTCTAAGTCTGGCACTTGTAACAAATCCGCATCCGAATAGTCGCTGTTTGGTATACCACAACGCGGTCTATAGTAGATGTCACAGTTTCATCCTCTTTTTGCCCGGCCCATCCCATCGTCTTTCCTGGGTGGCAGTAATATCTGCTTGGTAGCCTTTTTGGGCTCGGTTGCACATCTCCTGTTTAAAGTTCTCAAATTTGTCCGAAGCTTACGACTTTTTACCTGGTTCCATCACATAAACCAATCCACATCCAAAGAGTCGTTTAATCTCCTCTCTACGACAAGACACTGCAATCGTCCTTTTGCCAAGTCCATGCCATTGTATTTGCTGGATGGCAGTAACGTCTGTTTTGAATTAGCTTACATCTTCCCCAAGTTGTTGGGCTTCAGATTGACTTTCAATTGTTCTAGCATAACAGGAGCAGTTACATACATCATTGTCCCATTTAAGTTAAGCATGATCATTACCAATCCGCATTCAAGGAGTCGTTCAATCTCCTCTCTACGACAAGAACCTTCCATCGCTTTTTGCACAGTCCATGCCATTGTATTTCCTGGATGGCAGTAACGTCTGCTTTGAATCAGTTTACATCTTCCCCAAGTTGTTGTGCTGCAGCTTGACTTTTAACTGTTCTAGCAGTACAGGAGCTGTTACATTTTAGTTAAGCATGATCATTACCACTACAATCAGTTTTTTGCCAGGCGCTTGGTTGTTTCGTTACATTTTTTTTTTTTTTTAGTGTATAGTTAAGCAAAATTCCCAACCTGTAGCGATAAACCCACGTTTGACTGAGTACAGCATTTTTATGAGGATTTTATGTTGTTATTTTTCGTTTTGTGTTCATATCTCGGCCCTATAAGTGCAGCAAGTTGAATCCGGCTGGATGAGGTCAGTCATTAATGGTTATCACTGGTAGTTAGATTCGGCACATCTGGAATTCAGAAAAGATTTCAGCCGCTGTGAACTGACAAAGTTTTTGCCGTTCAGTGTCAAATGAAGTTAATTGAAATAGCTGGCATTAACGGCCAATCAAACGCATAAAACCTAGCTTCTCTCTTCATATGTGTGTGCTAAGTTATTCATTTTTTTTTCACAAAAAGGGGACACTCCGCTTAACGCTAAATCTGTGCGGTAAATTTCAGAAGTTTCTGATGACAGTGATACTCTTGGATGTTTGTCGGACTTTCGCTAGAGGTGGAGCAGTGAAACAACTCAGGTGTTGCAACCGTCGGGATTTGGAGTAGGGACGTCGCGATTATTCGCCCAACGTACTAACCCTTGGCCACTACGCCCCAGTGTCTGTCACCGTAGCAGAAAACCCAACTTTCGCATTTAAACAGACTATTCGACTGTAATTGACAGCTCAGTGGTGTGATGTACTACGGTGCAGGAGGTCTAAAGACGATTTCCGGCCTTAGAAACACTCAGTTTTCAAGAAAAGCTTATCCCAACTCAACCGTAGGTATTCGTCATAAAATGAAAGGTCGAACTATAGTGCCGGAAGTATACACATGAACGATGTGATGAAAAGCTAATTCCTGTGTACGATTGAATTAATTAAATTATTTTTTTGTATTTTTGTATTGTAGATTGTCGCCATTTTTTTTAGTAACTATACCGATTCCGTATTATGTCCCATCATTGTTAACAAGTTTCAAGAACATTTTGCCAAAAAATAAGCAATTATTTCTGTGGACATTCCTCCCTAAAGGTATCTATGCCACTGCTGGACAAACAGTTATTTAACCCACTGAAAGCAGTTATCAAAGGAAAAAATATCCTTTCCATCCAATGAAATTTCCAAAAAAAAATCCCCTCACATACCACACAGGTCAGAATTTGCAAAAACTTCTGAGAGACAATCTAGTACATTTTTTTTATTAAAAGCCCCTGCAGACAAACTGTTACCACTTCTCACTTAACTTAACGAATGAAATTCCCACCAAACCAATTCTCTTTCCTCTCTCAGAGAGCATATTTACATAGAAAACCATTCCTCCCAAAGCTTTATCTAACATAATTTCAATGTTCTCTCAGTCTTCTCATCATACTCTACTTGCAATGTATCCTTTTCAATCTCCTTACGGACCAAAAAGAACACGCATAATATTTCAAAGGATGTCCTTATGAATAATTCCAATTTTCCCACCGAGAGAGCAATGTCTCTCCAATAAATTTCCCAACAAACTTCAAAGTACACATCTATTTCACCCAAAAAGAAAATGTCCTTAGAGAGTTGGGAAAAATTTCCCACATAGTCCTTACACAAGCCAAAATGCTTTAAACCCCATTTGTATAACCAGGTAAACGATGAGGGAGAGCTTTTAGTCGAATACAGTTATTTGTCCTGTGCGGTGTATTCTAACAAAAGGACTGTTATTGCTATACGAACGGTTTTTTCCTAATTTTTGCGTTTTGAACTTCGGAGGAGGAAAAAAAAATACAAACCCTTCTTTCGAGGATACTTGATTCGTGTGTGTATATATGTGAAAATATAGTCCTACCACCAACATAAAAACGTGGAAAAAAAGAAAATCTTATATTTAATTTAGGATTGTGTCAAGGATATTCAGAAAAAATAAAATTGCAATGCCAAACTCTCAGGGGCCATTACGAGAGTGGAGCGGCGGAGACTCTCAATGATGGATTACGATATCCTTGTCAGTTACAAATTTCTGCTTCACTGAGTGGGAAAATTGTATTTCTTTTCATTTGTGATTTGTTTTGTATTTTTTTTTTTTATCCTTCGAAAGTCGGTTACACAAAACTGACCTTGGTTACGTCGATAAAAATCCTCGGCCACGTTGCATCGGAATGTACATTAACAAGGAGGAAGGCCCACCAACAGATTACCCTAGTTCAAATAAAATTAATTTATGATAATACCACCGCCTCCTTCGCGCGCACGGTTGTATCCTTTTTCCCATCGTTTAACTCACCGATGCATAATTCCTCTGAGAAACAAAATGAGAATGTGATTGTAATAAATTTAATTACTTTGCCTGTGTGTTGATTTCGCGTCCTGGAAGAGACCGACATAAAAGAAATTGCAAAAAAAAAAAAAACGAAAAAGTAAAGCCGGGAGCCTAAAAGTTGTGCGGTGTTGATATTATCCTTGTACATATGCCCATTGCGTGTGCGGTTGTCGAGCATTATGCTTTGCCTGAGGCGCTAACTCAAGCAGCTATATCCTGGTTCCATTTACGTGAATAAGTGTGTTAGTCAGTGCGACTAGGAGAGTGGGTGGATGTGGGTGATGGTGTGGTAGTTTCAGCAAGGTAGACCACCTGCTACCAAAAAGTTGATCAAAAGTATATGTGCCAGCGAGTAGAAAGGAAAGCAGAAAAAAAAATCCACTTCTTCCTTTTGGGTTTCTTTTAGTTTTTTTTTCATTGGTGATGTGTGTGTGTATGTAAACAACAACAAAAAAAAGTTGTTTGGTCCGGTCGTGCTTGCTTTTTCAATTAATTGCCCTCAAGATGTTTGCCGACATACGTTTCGTCCTTATGATGCTCTCCGTGACCGGGTGGATGTAGTGTGTGCGGTACGGTCCGGTTTGACGACATACAGTGAGACTAGCGAAGACGATTATATCGTCATCGTCGAAGAGACGCAGACTGTGCCAACGTCACTGTTTTGGTAACACACTACCACCACCCCATCGACCCAAACCCCACGCCCAGTGGAAGTGGACGACGAAGGCTGAGAAATGGACGCGATTAAATGGATGATTATTGGGATTTTGTTGTCGGTGCTTGGTAAGTTGCTTACGTTTGGTTTATTTAAGTTTTTCTTCCTCATCCTGTTTTTCCCTGTTCTGTTGTTTGCCCTCTTCTAGGTGGGTATGTTGCTGGAATTCAATTCCATTTGCAGGGTTGGGGCAAAGAAATGGGACACTTGTTTGTTTGCCTTGAAAGGAAATGAATGGCAAGACAAGTATTTATTTAGTGCGGTTTCCTTCGGAAAGGAAATTAAGAGGAATGTAAGAAATTCAGACAAGGATGTTTCAATTAGGACCATATTTTTGCTGTAATATCGCTCGTAGAGATGTGTAATTGATGAAGAGTGTGTTTGAAATGGCAGCCACTTCCTGTGGGGATTTTTTTGTTTTGTGTTTGCTTTGGCGTTTGAGTAAAGGGATTTTCATTATTTAAAGGTTTTGGGGATCTGTTTTGCAACTTCTGTGGATCTAAGCTATTGGGGAAAACTAACGAATTGAATGGAAATATTTGATGCAATTTCTATTGGAGTAGGGTACATCAATTTGGATACAGAGATACAGTTATAGGTGGTCAAAACTATTTTTTTAGAGGTAAAAGAATTATGAAGCCTTCATTTATGAACCCTCGAGTTCATAGCAGAAGGCATTTTCCAACGTTATTCGGGAAAATAAATTTGGTTTTCGAACGAGGCATGAAACTGTCCATCCTGATTCAAAACTGGTATCCGACATTCAATAGAATAAGTAAAAAAAAACCTCGAGAAGGCCTTTGACACCGTATGGTGAGAGGGGCTTTACTACAAGATAAACAGACTGGACATGCGTAAACCCATGCTACCTAATATGATTAACGAAATGCCTATGGAAAGAAATTCGTTTTCAAATGTGGCAGCGTTACTTCGAGTAAAGTATTTGAAATGAAGAACAGTTTACAAGAAGGGGCGTTAAACTCCCCGATATTGTTTAAGATTTATACAATGGATCTTGTAGTCAGTGGCGTAGCGTGGGTTAAGGCTGTCCGTGGGAGACCCAATTTTGTTATGCCCCTAGTAAATTTTTCACACCATAAAATAAAAAACCTTGCCTACGGTTTCAACGTACACAGATTATGTATGTCAATAAATTTGGTAAAGTTTTGCTTAAAAATTTTATCAACTGTTGTTCGTACGACCTTATCGCAAGGGAAGCGAAAATTAAACCGAAAATTAAACCAAAAATTTAAAATTTTCTCATATTGGTTACTTTCCGATTTCACAATCTCTAAGCGGATATAAATTAGTTAACTCAGGATATCAAATATACAACGGTAATTCCCATTAAACTTTAATTGTCTGAATCATTCAAAAACATATGAGAAGGCTACAATGCGGATATAATCCGCTCGTTGAATACCTTATCCCATCCCATCCTTTAAATTAATTTCCCCAAATATTAGGCGTGACTAAAAATAAAGGAAATTAGATACATTTTTACTTGTTCAGATAGCATCTACATCTTTTTTGGTTTGACGAAAAACAACGTCATTCTATGGCATATGTTATGGAGTAGGGTATGCAAATAGTATTTGTGAGAAAACTCCCTCAAGAAGTGGGCGTTGGCTAATATTATTATCCATAGACGAAATTTTTATTATCATAACCAATGATTTTGCATCGAAATCTTTATCGTTTTTTTTTAAATCTTATCGTAAAACGTTTTTTTTTACTTAAACCGCCAACTAAAAGTGGGCGTGGTAAAAATCTTTGTATAACCGAAATATAGATATATATTGCGACTGTCTAAATATGTTTTGCAGACAATTTTTCAAAATTCCTTATTACTTTGCCAAAAACTATGTTTTTCTACAACCGGGGGCGTGGCAGTTGGTTAATTTGAATATTTTTTCACATGTCCTACTGGGAGCAAAAAAGAGTACTTGTACCAAATATCATCATTCTAGCAGAATATAAGGCTAAAAAACTGGTGACGTACGGATGGAAGGACGGACAAGGAGAAAACGCAACATTTTTGTTCAAACTTGGCAGAGGCTCATTGCAGGTATCTGTTCCTTATTTAGAAGGTGATTCAAAGAATCGGGTACATTTTGATAACATGAACTTACATAACTTAAATTTATATAGGATATCCCAGGTAACAAATTTCGCTTTAATGAAGCACTATCGAAGCTTTTCCCCCATAAGCTATATTACCTGCATGAAGTCTTATGGAAAACCATTTGACGAACTTTTATGAAGCCATTTACATTTATAAAACTTCGTTAAATATTTTTAATAAGCCTTACAGAAAAATCTTTGTTTCCTTATAAAACACTTACAGGGGCAAAAGATAGGCTTCGCAAAAAGTCTTTCCGAAAATATCTGCAAGTCTTATCGAAGTTCACAAATAACGTTATTTTGTATTATTCCCTTTTTATTTTTATATTTTCTTATATAATTAACTTCAATTAATTTCAATATCAATCTGTTATAATTAAATCCCAATTCGTTATCATGAAGGTATGAAATTCAATGAAATTAAATATAAATGTAAAAACTCTTATATTACTGGGATTCGAACACTCGTTTTTCCCCACTGTAGTCCTGGTCCAACAAGCTATTCACTAAGCTGTACGAAGTACTTGAATCAGGTTGACTCATTCTCCGGTAGGTTCCCGATCTTTTCACCATCTTCCCGATCTTTTACCCTTAGCTGTTTAAACCCTTCATACGTTAGCTCTAAGCATGCCATACTTTGGATTGACTTTGTACGAAGCATTACCGAAACATCTAAAAGTATGGTACATGTACCATAGATGTGGCTGCACACATCTCCGGAAGCTTAAACACAATAATAGATAGGTTATAACATTATAACTTCGGTCATGCTTGTGGATTTTCCTGCATAATGTCTTCTTCAGATATCTACCCAAACAATCGACTGCAAAAATGGTCGACATCCGCGCCCTAAATAATGTCTTCAACGGACTTCTACCCAAACAATCGACTGCAAAAATGCTCGACCTCCGCACACAAGTATTATAAATAGCTTACAGAAATAATTGCTTGTGGAAATTAAATTTTGTTGCCATATAGAAGAATAATTTTAAGTTGTAGTGGTACGTCACGCTGAAACAAAACACGATAGCTGTTTTTTTTTTTTTCATAAAAAGGTGACTTAAAACTTCTTATGTACGCACCTAGCAAGTCTCCTACACTATCGTCAACGATAGTGTAGGAGACTACACTACACTAATGTCAAAAATTGTTATTCCTGATAAAATATAGTCGCATGCTAGGTAGCAGTATTCCTTGAATTTTTTTGTTAACCGCTCAAAATTGCCGCCTCTAACAAAATGTCGACCTGAGCCTGTGCCCCCGAAAAAATTATATTTTGGACTTCATTGCTTAGGGCTTCTAGTGATACAAAAAAAAAATAGAAATATGTGCGTAAAATTGGAAAATATGGACAGCCATTGTTGGTGAGAAATAAAGCTAAATATCTTGACATCTGGCTTAATAAGTTTCCGGAATTCAACATGAATATAGATACGTACTTTTCTGCCCAGGACTAGTAGGGCCTATGCTCTGACAAGGCCCTTATAAGTCCAATCATTGGCTACGGTTACCTTGTCTTGTTAAATGTAGCAACAGATTACATAGACAAATTTTGCTCTTTGAAAGATGGTGTCTCCGATCCTGTTTAAGGTTGTATCAAACGACAGACCTTTTTTAATTAAGGTGATTCAAAGACTCGTTTCAGGGTTTATGGCTTGTGACAATAACCTGATCTTCGAGGCTTATTACCCCAATTACATACAAATGGAGAAAATACTTATGTCCGGCTTTATTGAACCAGAAACATTCATTTATATCAACTCGGCAATGCTTTTTCAGGAAAAGGGTTCTTCTTGAGTCCGACCCAACTAACAATTTCGCTTTGATAAAGCACTATCAAAATTATTTCCCCTCTAGCAAAATTAATTGTATGAAATCTTAACCCATTTTTTAAACACATTTTGCCTGTGGTACTCTATAAGGTTTTCTTACTGAAGCCTTACCAAAACTTACAAATAACGAAAATAAGAACAAAAATTCTTTGTTGTATTTATTTTAAATATTTCTGTAGCAACCATCATTTTTTTTGAAATGCTTACATTATTTATTTACAACAATTTTTTAGCGAACAGTTTTATTAACGATTCAAACTCGGGTCTGTTTGCACGTCAGTCCACCACACCAGTCCACCATGCCATCCACTTGGCTGTTCTTTGCAACTTACACGAAACTTGTTCTGTTTTGTTCCTCCATCGCCACAAATGTGAATAGAACAAAACTTTTTGCGTGGTAGTTCATCGCAAAACAAAAAATTAGTAGTCAAAGCTGATATAAGCCTTAAGTCACAAGCCCTATACATATTATGCATCTAAATTACTTCGGCGGAAGATCTAAAAAAACATCTTTTCATGTACACACATCCCCGTAAACCTTTTAAAAGCCGTTTACCATTTTGACTTCTACAAAGTTGGTGCATCTACGTAAAAGAGTTATTGAACATTCTGAACCTCTCCGCATAAGTACAAAAAGGCCTAATAGAAGAAATGGCTTCTTGAAATTATATATTTATGCTTTTGGAAGATAAATTGTTAGTTGGGGACCAAAAGTTATTGACAATGTTATTCTCATATGACTTTTCGGTTAAATATTGCTTCCGATTTGATGTTACTGGTTGATGTTTTCCACGAATGTGGAACATTTTGGCCTTGGATCGATTGTTTATTAACACATTATCATGACACAGCTTTAGTAAACTTATTTAGCCTTATCAAAATTACTGTTTATAATTTTGTCATTCGTATAAGCCAAAGAAGTCCAATTTAAGAGACTCGAACAGATTATACAGTATTGGTCACAATTTCGATCCCTGAGGTATTCCATAACTGACTTTAATATTGCTTTGGTGATAGTACCAAAGAGTTTAATAAAATTCATATAAAGTGCAAGAACTAGTGACGGTATGTATTCAAACTTTCATTGATTATGTCTGAAAATTCACCCAAAAGGATTTCTATGCTCTTGTTTGTCTGAAATCCGTACTTTATTTCATGAGTTATCGAATTAGCCTCGATAAAGCTTATTAACCTTCTTGTCGCGACAATCTGTAGAATTTCTTTACAACTAGCAGAACGGATATTAGTCTAAAGTTTTTATCGAATTAAGTTTTTGAGGGCACCTTTATATATTGGACATACCAACGCAATCCTAAGTAGTGAGGGAATCTTTGATCGCATTAAACTAAGATGGCCAATGTTCCTAATTATTGTTGCAACTCTATTAGCATGCGTTTGTATATCAACTATAGGATTTTAGTAACACAATGAACCCTTGCGTTTTAATGTGCTGTCATGGGACTTCTTCAATTTGATACTTGAGAGGATTGTTCAAAACTCCCGAGCCAACACCAGAGGCACAATTTTCCAAAACTCGGTACAACTACTAGCATACGACGACGATATTGACACCATTGGTAGGACTCACCGTGATGTCATAGCCACGTTTGCCAGTATAGAGAAAGATGCGGCGAAAATGAGGGCAAGACTAAGTTTATGCTGTCAACACGACGAATCGGACAGAACGTCACCATTGACAAATTTAACTTTGAGGTAGTACGGGACAACAACACCTTGTCAGAAATTAAACGAAGAATTACTCTTGCCAACCGCTATTTCCTCGGGCTAAGAAGGCAATTCAGTAGTATAGCCGTCACACGAAATACTAAGGAGATCATATATAAGACCCTGATAATCCCAGTCCTGATCTACGCCGCTGAAGCATGGCCCGTGTCAAAAGAGGATGAACAATTCCTTGATCGATTCGACAGGAAAATTCTTCGAAAAATCTCCGGTCCCGTTTGCGTTGACGGGCTATGGTGACGATACTCAAGCGTGAGCTAAATGAGCTGTACAGCGACATATCAATGATAAAAAAATCTCCGCACTGGACGTTCAAGATGGCTGATACATGTAGAGCGAATAGTCCAGATCGCAGAGTCTTAGATTCTCAGCCAGACGTCGGACGCAGTAGAGGAGGACATCGCATTAAGTGGCGTTCACAAGTAGAAACCGACCTCAACTAACTTGGAGTGCGCAACTGGAGGCAGTTAGCTAATGACCGGGCTAATTGGAGAGGAATATTGGTTGAGGCCCAGGTTCATTCCGGACTGTAGCGCCACTTAAGTATTTATGTAAGTAAAAGCGACATAAAGCCGATTTTTGGAATTCAGCGTTATTTCACCATGATAAAGTGAAATAACGCCGAATATTGCTTGAGAAATAAAGCCGAGTTCACGAAGAGAGGGAATCATACTTTGCGCACTTCCGAGTGCGAGTGTGTGTGTATGGAAGTCTTAATTCGTTTGGGTAGCATGCTGACCCCCCTATAACCCCGAGCTTGGGCTTACTGTTGGATTTGGGTTTCGTGCGAGGTTGAATTTATAATTCCTATTCCACCCCCTGCTTGGGATAACTTTTGCTGGAAACTTGATTGTCCATTCATCCAAACTCGCAGGCAACCCAAATCCAACTGTGAACCGAAGCAGGGGGTTGCAGAGTGGCATCCATCCATTTTTAAGCTTTGCATGCACCCACACTCGCACTTGGATGTATTCAAAGTATGAACCCCCTGCTTGGGCTTATTGTTGGAGATGGAATGTTCATTAGATGCATGCAAAGCGAAATAGGGCCGATTCAGCTACATTTTACTTTACCAAAGTGAAATTAGACCGAACATGGAAATTCGGTGTTATTTTGCTCGGCCTTATTTCACGGCACCAAGAAAGTATATGCCAGTAAGCTTGGTATCATTGATGAGCTAAATGCAAAAATTTGTTACAAAATCGTCGCTAAACCGCCGGAGATACTCGAAAAAATAATGCAAAACGAATCAAAAGGGAAAAAAGAACGGTTAGTAGTGGATTTTGAAAAAAAAAATTTTAGTTTTATCTAAATAGTTTGATGTATTTTATTAAAAAAAAAAAGTTGTCATAAAAGGGTGCCCCATATTCACGCAAAACATCATTTTCACAGAAAATAAAAAAAAAAATGTTTGGCTCAACAGGCTCGTTAGTACCCAGGGCCTAGCTTTATCACAACCATTCACGTGTGCGTTTGTACTTCTTTCACGATGGCGGGACCTCCTTTATTACTTCGACTCCGAACGACGAAGTTGAGACAAGCTATTCTTGACAGTTGATACTACTTGTGTGATTTGTCAAATCATCACGACAGGAGGGCCAGTGAAAAATCATTTAGGCGTTGCTACGGCTGGGAATCAAACCTAGACCTTCTCCGCGGCAATTCATCGCACCAACCATCGCTCCTGTTTGACAGAAAATACAGATTTTTAATTGGAAAGCTTACTTTTTTTTTATTCATAGATCTAACAGATTGGGGTTATCTATGGAATACCACATCGGATAAATGGTCGCCACATATATCTGGCTGAAATTCATTAAAAAAACGCCGAATACCTTTTTAAATGCGTTGCTGATCATGGGCTGATTTTCATAGGCTTTGGATTAAAAAAAAAAAAAAAGTCCAACGGGGTTAATTCGCAAGCTCTGGGTGGCCATTACGATAACGAACACCATTAATTGTTACTGTCTGACAAGCCGCTTTTTTTTGAGGAAAAATGGTCCAACAATGCCGCCAGCCAAAAAGTGGAAGACCCGTAGCATTTACTTATGGATTTTCTGAACCATAAATGTGAACATTTTGACGGCTTACACAACCGTCAAGATGAAAATAAGCCTCATCACTGAAGATGGTTTTGTTTTAAAAATCAGCATCCGCTCGCTGTTGTTCCAAAATCCATTCAACGAATACTCTTCGCACTGCATGGTAGTTAGTCTTCGGTTCTCGAGTCAATTGAACTTAGTAAGCATGAAGTTTCAAGTCTCTTGTGAAAATTCGTCCAATTCTTGACCGAATGGATGATAGGAGTCTGCCACCAATACTCTCGCAAACTGCTTCGAAGTATTCTGTTGAACGACTTGTGACACAACACCCAGAGTGTCTAAGATCATTAATTGATCCAGTCTCCCTGAATTTTTCAGTTTATGGTTTCATATCACTATGACGGCCATATTTTGTGCGAAAAGTGCAGACTGATGCTGACAAATCTTCATCATTCAAACCTTCAGTATTCAATATTGCTCAACAATGAAAATGCGTTTTTCTTTCATACAGCTTCCATTTTTACTAACCCCAACCCCAACTGTCAGCTGTCACATGGTTATCATTATCTCCCTTGGCAACACAGTACCGCTAAACTCAAATGTTGCTCCAAATTCTGCTTGAATTATGGACCACTCTTTACAAATTTAAAATTTACAGCTCCTTGTAACAAGCAACCCTTCTGTAATATTTGAAAGTAATTCCTTTCGCTGCTGAAAAAAAATCGAAGCATTAAAACATTGCAGCAAATCCATAAGCCTGTCCATTGGTTTATATCTGCATGTGGTGACAATAATCCATTAAAACAATATAAATATGCGTATCCTTTTGCAGTGCGATAAAATCGGTCTTAAGTCAGATTATAGTTTTCCTTTCCACTGGTTAAAAACATCCTAGTGGTTACATTCGAGTATAATATTAATTATGCATGACAGGAAAAAATGGAAGACAATTAATGCTTCCTGGCAGAATGTTGAAGTTCCATTTGTTTTATCCTTATGAAATGAAGGTTGTATCTCCAAGGGTGGTGACTGCTTAATAGCGTGAAAATATTCTGAAAAATTATATTAAAATTACGTAATTTTATGCATAATGAGTCACTGTTCCGTTACACTGTTGAAATTATATTGATTTTTCACACAATAAATAATCAAAATCGGAATTGCGGATTCATTCATAGCAGTGGGATAAGTTTTCGGAATGCAGTCTTGAATTTATGTTATGCATTGGATGAGTATAACTTTTGGAAAGGCAAGCGAAGATCAAACATTTACTTTCGTAGTTTTGAGATTATTTTTGTCAAAAAGAATTTGTAGCACCTTAGCGAATGTGAATGTTTAAAAAATTTTGTGTTTACTTTTAATTCGGTGGGAGGAGATATTTCAAGGCGACGAGTTGTTTTATAAGTGGAGCTACAGTCCGGAATGAACCTGGGCCTCAACTAACATTCCTCCCCAATTAGCCCGGTCCTTAGCTAACGTTTTCTACTCGGGAGGCGCCACTTATGGCGAGGTCTTCTTCTACTAAGTCCGACGTCTGGCTGGTAATCGAAAACTCTGCGAGCCGGAGTATTGATGTCCATTCGTTCTACATGCCCTTCTTAAACGTCCAATGCGGAGTTTTTCGACCAGGGGCATGCCGCTGAACAGCCCGTATAGTTCTTAGTTGAACAATCGTCTCCATAGCCCGTCAACGCAAACGGGACCGAAGATTTTTCGAAGAATTTTCCTTTCTAAAGGATTTTTTCATCCGCTTTTGGTACATGCTTCAGCGCCGTAGAGTAGGGCTGGGGTGATCAGGGTCTTATACAGGATCTCCTTAATAGTTAGAGTGACGGTTTTACAACTTAATTGTCTTCTTACCCCGAAGAAACAGCGATTGGCAAGAGTAATTCTTACTTTAATTTCTGACGAGATGTTGTTGTCAGAGTTAATAGCGGAGCCGAGATAGACAAAGTCCCACACTACCTCAAAGTTATATCTGTCAATGGTGGCGTTTTGTCCAATTCGCCGATGTTTTGTGTCTTTTCGTGTAAACAGCATATACTTCGTCTTGCACTCATTTACTGCTAAGCCCATTTTTGCCGCTTCCTTTTCTATACTAGCTAACGTGGCTATGGCATCACTTTGGGTCATACCAATGATGTCAATGTCGGCGTATGCTAGTAGTTGCACGGATTTTTGGAAAATTGTGCGTCTGGTGTTGGCTCGGGAGTTTTGCACAATCCTCTCTCTTCGCCTTCCCTAAATCGTTTTTTGGTATCGAATGTATCGATGGGGTCGTTTTCGATCCTAATGGAGCAGCGAAAATTCTCTATCGCCATCCTACACAAACGGACGAGTTTGGGCCGAATACCAGAACTAGACATGGCTCTGTATAGTTCATCTCTATAAATCCTGTCGTATGCGGCATTGAAATCGATTAATAGGTGGTGGGTATCGATTTGGACTTCTTGGTTTTTTTTGAGGATCTGCCGAAGTGTGAAAATTTGATCGGTTGTGGACTTTCCTAGCCTAAAACCATAGTGATAAGTTCCAATAACGTCACATAGGATCTTGAAGTCGATATTGGGGAGACTTATGGTTCTGTAATTGGTATATTTGAGAGGGTCTCCTTTTTTATGGATCAGGAAAATGATGCTGAGATTCCATTCTTCAGGCATTTTTTCATCCGACCAGATGTGGATTATGTGTTGTTGGATGTTACTTACCAAGACATCCCGTTCGACTTTATACAGCTCGGCGGAGATGCCATCATTTCCGGCAGCCTTATTAAGCTTGTGTACAGATGCTGCTATACTCACTTCATTCAGGTCGGGCGGTTGGCAGTTTTCGCTGTTATTGCCAATACTGAATGGTTCGTTCTACCTGACAGCGGAAGGTTGTTCGTCATCGCCGTTTGACAGTCTGCAGAAATGGTTTTTCTATATCCTCAGCATCTCAACTACGATATTTCCTTGTTTTTCTCGACAGAATTATTTACGAGCCTTGTATCCTTGGCTTTGACGTTTGCACTTTGGTAAAACTTACGAATATTATTCCTGGATTAGCACCTCTCTATGTTCTCGATCGCGCGCTTTTCTTGCTCTTTTTTCTCCATTTTGAAAAGCCGGTGTTCTTCCCCTCTTCTCTGCTAATGGCAGGTCTCGTCTTCACCTGCAGCTTAGCCTTGTAGCCCTCGATCTTGGCTGCGAGCACATTTCGGCATTCTTCATCATACCAGGTGTTACAGTTTTTCCACTTTTTGTAGATCTCATCAGATCCTATTTGTTGGATGTTCGTAATGTCTGCTTTGTAGCATCTTAGGGCTTCCACTGGTTATCCTCTCCTCTCACGTTCAATGCTCTCACATTCCATGTGGAGATACGGACGTAGTTGTCCGTTTTTCATTACACATGGTCGTCAGCAACAAATTGACTCCCCTCCGGGGCTCTTCGTTAAGGTTACAGATTTAGGTTATAAGAAACCCTTAAGAAACGCGGTCATCAGTTTCTACAACTAGACTGAGCGCTGCCGTTGGCCAATCGTGTCTTCCGTTGTTATCTCTGCAATCTTGACATGTTGCCTGAATATGTCGAAGCAGCTCTTGAGGCTTTTCCATCCTAACTGGGGCTGTTTATGTCACGGTTGATTCCATTGAATTCCGTTGATTCCGTATTGAAAAGTGACTATGTGCCTCAGTGTGACGACATATCTTCCCATTGTTCCTGAAAGATTGAAGAACAAGAAATTCAAATTCAATTTCAAAAATTTATCTGACCAGTTGCATAATTCAATTTCAATTTCATGGGCATCAGAATTTGTTACAATTAATTAAATTGTCATCTCGAAATTCTCGTAGAAGAAAGTGACTCACATATATGTATCTGTAAATTGAATTCCAGATGAAAATCCATCAGCAAGAAGAAATGCATGCCCACATGAATAAATGTATCTGTGTTCACCCATCATGTCATACATTTCAAACTATCAAATATCATTTCATTGCCTACTTTCGAATGCCCAGCAATTCCAATCATTCAAATACTGAAATCTTAGGCATATTGCATGAACTGCAATTGCATGCCTTTCATCGGCTTCTGCCATGAAATATGCGGGTCAATGTATATAAAAATGCAGATGCTGTGTAGCATTTTTGAGAAGCTTGTGCTTGCCTACCATTATGACTGGAGAAACTTTTAAGTGTTTCTCTTCTATCAAGGGCATGCCGGTAAAATATTTTATAAGGATATTTCAAAGAAATCAATTTTTCACCTCAAGGGTATCACCGAGAACGATGACTTTGCGGTGAGGAGATAAAAGTAGGGGCGGTTTTGTGGCAGGCAAACCACCTGGAAAGTATCCTATCTACCGGAGACAAGGTCTTGTGAAAGTGAACAACACTTGGCATGGCATGGTAGGTAGTCTATTAGGAGAACATATTTTGTTGTTTGATTTTTGCAACACATTTCCATGCCACAAGAGCAGTAGGTCATAGGCGAAAGATGCTTTTAGTATTAGTGGTAAATCGAAGCAAAGAGGACTTTGAACAGTGGTGGCACATGTTTTGAAAAGGGGAATTGCAAATTTTAGAATCTGTTTTTTTGTCTTTGTGGATTAATGAGAACAAAGGAGCAAATACAATTTATTGGCGTAAATTACCAATTTTTGGCGGAATATTACATACATTTTCGCGCTTTATGAAATTGTAAACAAACGCATTGTCATTCACTGATGGAGGCATTCATTGTTTTATAGCAACTTTATGGTGCGGAATGAAATATTTATTATTAATGTGCTGATTATTTATTCGAAATCAATAATAAAATAAAATAAATAAACAAGACGTTCATGGTGATATTATTAATCACCAACAGAATCTATTAAATTATATAACAGGGCATGACGAAATTGAAACAAATCGAGTTAGAGATTTTATTATATATGATGGACCGTCATGTATAGCCTAATTTATCTGGAGTGTAGTTTTTATCAAAACATAGAACTAACTTAATTTTTCATATCATGCGTTTTAAGAATGATAGGTATGGTTAAAACAAGCGAATTGGCATTTGACGTCATTTGTAAAATCAATGAAGCTTTCCCATATGGTAACAATATTACCTGATCTGTCAAAATGCTGCTTTCGAAACTAATACTACTACTTACTACTACTTACTTACTTAAATGGCGCTACAGTCCAGAATTAACCTGGGCCTCAACCAACATGCCTCTCCAATTAGCCAGGTTATTTGCTAACTGCCTCCAGTTGCGCATTCCAAGTTGGTTGAGGTCTGTTTCTACTTGTGCGCGCCACTTAAGGCGAGGTCTTCCTCTACTCCGTCCCACGTCTGCCTGGCAAATGAAGACTCAGCGAGCGGAGTATTGGTGTCCAGTCGTTTTACATGTCCTACCCTTCATAAACGTCCAATGCGGAGTTTTTTGACCAGGAGCATGTCGCTGTACAGCTTGTATAGTTCTTGGTTGAATCTTCGTCTCCATAGCCCGTCAACGCAAACGGGACCGAAGATTTTTTGAAGAATTTTCCTCTCAAATCGACCAAGGATTTCTTCATCCGCTTTTGAGACGGTCCATGCATCAGCGCCGTAGAGCATGACTGGGATGATCAGGGTCATATATAGGATCTCCTAAGTAGTTCGACTGAGGGCTTTACTACTGAATTGCCTTCATAGCCCGAAGAAACAGCGGTTGGCACCAGTATTTCTTCGTTTAATTTCTGACGAGATGTTGTTGTCAGAGTTCATAGCGGTGCCGAAACAGACAAAGTCCCGTACTACTCCAAAGTTATATATGTCAATGGCGACGTTTTGTTCAGTTCGTTAATGGTGTGTCTTTCCCTCATTTACTGCTGAACCCATTTTTGCCGCTTCCTTCTCTATACTAGCAAACGTGGCTATAACATCACGTTGCGTCCTATCAATGATGTAAATATCGTCGGCGTATGGTGGTAGTTGCACCGATTTTTGGAACATTGTGCTTCTGGTGTTGGCTCAGGAGTTTTGGACAATCCTCTCAAGAATTCTCAAGAAGTCACATAAAAGCGCATCGCCTTGCACAAATCATTTTTGTGCGTATCGAATGTGTCGGAGAGGTAATTTCCGACCCTGAAAGAGCAGCAGGAATTCTCCATTGTCATCCAAAACTAGACATGGCTCTGTATAGTTCGTCTCTATAAATGCTGTCGTATGTGGCTTTGAAATCGATGAATAGGTGTTGGGTATCGATTTGGAATTCTTCGGTTTCTTGCGGGATCTGCCAAAGTGTGAAAATTTGATCAGTTTTGGACTTTCCTGGTCAAAGACCACATAGATAAGGACCGATCAGGCTGTTGGTAAACGGTTTCAGACGTTCACATATTAGGGCAGATAGGATCTTGAAGGCGATGTTGAGGAGTCTTATACCTCTGTAGTTGGTGCAGTTCTTAGGCTCTCCTTTTTTGTGGATCGGGCAAATGGTGCTGATACCCACCACCAATTTATCGATTTCAAGGCCGCATACGACAGCATTTATCAGAATAAGTACATGTTGTCGAAATGAAAGGACACATTACATCGCCTAATTGGACAGAACGTCACCATTGACAGATATAACTTTGAGACAGTACGGGACTTTGCCTACCACGACACAGCTATCAACTCTGACAACAACATCTCTTTAGAAATGAAACGAAGAATTACTCTTGCCAACCGCTGTTTCTTTAGGCTAAGAAGGCAATTCAGTAGTAAAGCCCTCAGACCCTGATCATCCCAGCCCTATAAGACCCAACCCAGTCCAGCTCTACGGCGCTGAAAAATGGACCGTACCAAAAGGGAATGAAGAAGTCCTTAATCGATTCGAGAGGAAAATTCTTCGAAAAATCTTCAGTCCCGTTTGCGTTGATGGGCTATGGAGACGAAGATTCAACCAAGACCTATACGAGCTGTATAGCGATATGCCCCTGGTAAAAAAAAACTCAGCACTGGACGTTTAAGATGGCTTTGACATGTAAAACGAATAGAACCCAATACTCCGGTTCGCAGAGTCTTCGACAGACGTCGGAAGCAGTAGAGGAAAACCTCGCTTTAAGTGGCGCTCACAAGTATAAACCGACTTCAACCACCTTGGAGTGCACAACTAGATGCAGTTAGCTATTTTTTTATTATTATTTTTTTGGCACCACACACTTTACTGTCATGATTTCTTTATAACAGTTTTAAATTGTCTGCACTTTTTTTGCGATCACTCCAGTGGTCTTGCAGGAGAAACATTTCATAGTCTCATTAAATTCTGATCAATTCGTTTGGGACTTAGACTACCCAATGTACACCCGAAAACCCGAAAGACCACTGTTGGCCTAACCCGCATCGAATCACAAACAAACTTTCTAACCAAGAAGAGCCGCGTCACATCACGTTTTTTTGCATTTTATACCAGCGAGTGGTGGTTTTAGGAAAATCGATCCAGTCCATTAGGCTGGAGAGACCTGAATGGACAGACGGACCGCGAACCGACGGACGGAATTCCAAAAATCACTTATTTGGGTCCCGCTATCATCGCAATGTTAGAATCAATCAAAATATTGAGGTCGAAAATTTTCAAGAAAACAATATTTTTCTCTCTGTAAGAGAAAGTTCAAAATTTATTAAAAAATACTGGTAATACTTACGTTTTACCAGTATTACAGTATTACAGTATTAGCACACAACTTTTTTAAAGCCAAAACTTTTTTCTATTAGCTTTTTTTTTAATAAAAAAAATGATGCATAATTTTTGAAAAAAAAAAACGGTTTTTTAACTCAAAATTTAAGAAAAAAATATTTAAAAAATAAGTATTAGGTGTTGTTATCTTCAGATTATAAAGGGTGATCCATTTCGAGGTTCCCTACTTTTTTAAAGAAAAAAAACACAGAAAATTCAAATTTAATGGAGAATGTTTATTATCATTTGAAAAAACATTCTTTGGCACTTATTTTTTGAAGATTATGTCTATCAAATGTTGGCCGTTGCTACGTCGCAGATGGTCCATCCGTTGAGTCCAATTTTCGATCACTCGTTCGAGCATTTCGACTCGTAACTAGCGAATGACACGCGTGATGTTTTCCTCCAAGGCCTGAATCGAAACGGGTTTGTCGGCATAAGCTTTTGACTTTACATATCCCCACAGGAAAAAGTCTATTATCCAATAAAGAATGCTGGGTCTCAAAATGGTTGATGGTGTTGCGAATAGTACGCTCAGTAGGCCGATTATGTTGACCATAAGTTGAGCGAAGTGCACGAAACACATTCCTCACAGAACGTGAATTTTCATAATAAAGTTGAACAATTTGTAAACGTTGTTCACGCGTAAGTCTTTCCATTATGAAATGCCAAACAATACTAAACAAAAATAACATGAGAGCATGACACGACTCACACGTGATCTGTCAAAAAAGGGTATTGGAAAAAGTATCTCTACTTGGATCACCCGTTATTTAATTTTTTTTCTAAAGTTCGTTGCTCTAATAAATTCTTAATCAAGTACTGAAAACTAGGTGATTTTATGTCTTCCAGTTTTTGTAGTTTTTGAGAAAATTTAAAATTGCTAAAATCTTTTCGGTGTATAAACAGTGAGATGCCTTTGAGGGCATAAAATCATTTCGGTGTATAAACAGTGAGGTGCCTTTGAGGGGGGCATGCCAGCTTTGGTGAGAATATAGTTTTGCTAGGAATACTTTTCGTGATGATCTGACAAATCATCCGAGTAGTAACAATTGTCATGAAAAGCTTGTCTCAACTTTGCCGTTCGGATTCGGCATAAAACAGAAAGTCCCGCCATCGTGCTAAGAAGTACACACTAACACATGAATGGTTGTGTAAAAAAAGCTAGGCCCTGGGTACTAATGAGCCTGTTGCGCCATAAATTATTTTTTTTTACTTATCGAATACATAAACCATATTCTATCGCTTCGATAAGCGCTTCTCAACCTATAATTAAAAAAAAAAACGAATAAAAAAAAATTTTGTATTTTTCATTCCTCCTGGGTGTTTCCTACAGGTTGTAAGAACATTTTAGTCCGTGGATACTAACAAGCCTGTCGCGCCAACAGAATGCTATACCACGGCAGTTAGTATCTACGATGGGATTAACCGCTACCGTTAATCATTTAGCTGATCCGCTCCCACCATCTCTGTTCAAGGGTCACATAGTTTTATCCGAGAGATCATCCGAAGAAGAAAAAAAATATGTGAAGGAACTCCTGTTGGACTGAACGAAACAATAGCGTAGCCCGGTGGTATTTAGAGAGTCAACAAGCGCCGTTATATGTATAAAGTGTAAAATTTAAAAAAGTCAACAAGCGCCATTATATGTATAAAGTGTAAAATTTAAAAAATAAATAAAATATGCAAATGAAAATTGCTTCCATGTGGAATTTCTTATTTGGTCATTTCAGTCCCATGGGACCCATTTTATTCTCACACCTCCCTATCGGATTGACTATCTGACAAAAAAAACGGCCCCACAGTGTTATTGTCATCATTACGTACTTATCATCCTTGATGGCATGGTAGAGAACCAAAGAAATTATTTGTCTACCTTTGCAGTAAATTTACAACAATACTCTCACCATCAACCGAACCAACCACCTCAACAAATGTATACCAAGCTGAAATGTTTCCAGAACCTCTTGACAGTTTTACCCCCTTTTAAGAGAGCGAATACTCATGCATATATTATAAAGGTATATGCAAGGATGTAGGTCCTTAGTGTGCAAACCACTCTCATTTACCTCTCGTAACCATGTTTTATCTTCAATCGAAAATCAATCATAGGAAATGGAGAATAAAGAACGACCCACAAGCCACAGCAGCAGTAGCATCAATGCACAAGATCCAAAAGGGAATAGGAAAAAACCTTTAGCTAAGCATAAGGAAAGATTGGGATTTACCATTATATACCTTTGAGTTTTGCATCTAAACTTTGACAGAATTGGTTGAGGATACCCAGGGCGATGCTGCAGTCAGCAGTGGTATCGTTAACAGTAGTTCCTTTGTATCATAATAATAATAGGACTGTTGACTAAGGAGAGGCTGGATATAGGATGAATGACTTGCCATAATACCTTAGTTCAACGGCTTAACAATACATCAAAGTTTATAGAGGATTGTTTGAGTCATGGATGACCTTGTGATGTTGAGATTGCTTAATATTAACCTGATTGTGGTTTATTCCTTGGCTAGATGGGAAATCACCTTACCTGCTATTGTATAATATGTTGTGAGTATATTTTATATATCCTGGCTTGTGTTGTAAATATTTCCATATTAATTATCATCGAGTAACCTGAGAGGGATCTAGAATATTTTAGCTTACATTTGGGAATCCATGAATAAGTTATATTTGATGGTTCGTAATGTGCTGAAGTTCATCATTTGAATATATAAACTACACAAATTGATCGTTGGGAACAGCAACAATCTTGTCAAGGGTTATCAGTTTTAACACATCCATTTATTTGACTGGAGTATCTTTCATCCTGTACCTGGGTCATTTGTTTGCTGAATTTTGTGAAAATCTTTGGAATGATTCTGCAATTAAAAGCTCTGAAATTTCACCTGGACGCTGACGTTGTATAGTTATCCTGGGTTTTGGTAAATTCACTTCACTTCTACTTCATGATAGCTGTGTCTGTAGTCGGGGGACTCGTAGAAAAACCGACATTAACAAAACTGTTTACAAAAAAAAAAGACTCAGCCGCCCTTAGACCTCCCAAAACGAGGTAATTCTAAATGTCACTTTAGCAATCTACAAGGGCTCTCCACATGAATCCAAATTGAGTTGAAACATTCTAGGACGCACATCAAGAGGCCATATGTAGCTTTTTAAATATGCAAACAAAAATCCGCACTAGCACGCCGTTTTCTTTGTTTAATTGGTAGGAAGGATCTATTGGCGAAATCGAGTTGACATAATCACAATTACCTGTTCCTGTTCCAGACCAACCATATTTCGACAACCTTAGCGACATGTGGGGTAAAAGGATGCAACATCTAATCCGCTTTCAAAACGTCAAGGCTGGATCTGCCTGCATCACATATACAATAACAATCATGATATAGGTCACACGAGTCGTGGTAACAAAAAGGCATATAAGTGCTACGTGTGTTCAAGTTTAACCGCCTCTTCTACCTACCTACCCGTTCGAGGTAAGGAAAGGATTTCGGCCCAATGTACTTCCGTTCAAAATGAACCAAATCAGTCGATTCAACGCCTTTTATATGACATGCAAATTCGTCCTCCCAATTAGCCGATCCAATGTAGGCATCCGCCTAAAAAAACATAACCTACCATTCTCTACGATCCTGAGCACGTTGGTTCCAGTTTTATTCAAGCACTCTGGAATTTGCGATTTCTAGATCCATAAGCCGGAGGTTCGATCTTCGTTATCCCCTCGAAACTGAAGGCTGGAATTCAAAGATTGTCTTGGTTGGCGTGTTATTATTCATTTGCTCGATCTGGCCTAGCCAATGTAGTCGAGGTGTTTTGGAATGCATCTACATATTGGTAGAGCTGATAAAGTTCACGGCGGTACTCATGTTCACGTCCATTCGCCTTCCTCGCATACAGGACCTGCAATTAAATAATTCGTTCCCTTGGCTACACATTCCTCAACTTTTCTGCTTATTGTTTAGCCCTCGGTACCGTAAAGTAGGACTGGTAAGATAATTGTCCGCTAGGAAGCATTTGTTCCTTCGAGGCAATATTGCTTATCCCAGTAGTTTAGATCAACCGAAGTAGAAATGGTTTCGTTGGATCAGTCTTCTTCGTATATGCACTAAGGTGTCATTTGTGGAGCATGGTTTTGATGCTGATTCCGAGGTAGATGCTGTTTAGCTATCTCAAGGTTGTGCGTTTACAAAACTTTGCTGGTTGATAGCATATAATTTGTCTTGTCCTTGTTAACACAAGACCAACGCTTCCCACCTCTTAGTCAATGGCTGTAAATCCTTCTACAACGGCAAGGTAGGAACGATCTATGATGTTTACGTCCTCTGTATACCCCAGTAGCTGTAGGGATTTGTTGAAAATATTGCCTTCCATATTAACTCCTACCACACGCACTATCTGTTCCAGAACGACATTGAAGAATTCCCTGATGGAGCAGCTCCTTGTAGGAATCCGGTACAGGTTTTGAAAAGATTACATTACCTGTTTCCAAACTGAACATTGCATCGCATGTGCTCTAGTCCTAGTATCAGTTTTGATGCTATGGTTGCTCTAACTTCTTAAATACAGTGAGGGATTGTTACCTTAAGCGGTGGCTTCCTGACCTCGAGAATATTCCCATTAAGTACTTACTGGTACAGCCGCAACTAATTTGGTAGGTTTCTCACGCCCACTAGCAAGAAACCTCTGATTTGATGAGGAATGCACAGAGCTGCTCGCAGCCAAGAACGAGGCCTACAGGGCTAAGCTGCTATTGAGCTTTATAGGCAAAGAAGAAGGGAAGAATACTGGCTTTTCATAAAGAAGGAAAATGAGCAAATAAAGCTTGCGATGGAGGATATAGACAGGTACCACTCCAGAAACGATGTTCGCAAGTTCTACCAAAGTGTAAAACATCAGAGCCAAGGATACATGGCTCGAATAGAACCCTTTCGAGATGAACAAGGAAATATCGTAGTTGAGGCGCAGTCAGTGCTGAGGATATGGAAGGACCACTTCTGAAGACTGCTAAACTTCGATGAAGAATAACTTTCCGCTCTCAGGCAGTAGGAAGCATTCAACAAAAACTACCAACCATACGACATAAGTGAAGTGAGGACAGCAGAATCTAATACTTAGAACAGTACAGTACAGATGTCAACACGAAAGGCCACACAACATCGACAAATTGGACAGAACGAAGAAAATTTCGTCGGAGATTAAACGAAGAACTACTCATGCCAACCGCTGTTTCTTCGGGCTAAGAACTCGTAAAGCCCTCAATCGAACTACTAAGCAAGGACCATATCAAATTTACATGAAGAAATCCTTGGTCGATTCGAGAGAAAAATTCTTCGAAAAATCTTCGATCCCGTTTGCGTTGTCAGGATTCCACGAAGATTCAACCAAGAACTATACGAGCCGTTTAGCGACATTCCCATTATCAATAAACTCCGCATTGGGCGCTTAAGATGGCTAGGACATGCAAAGCGAATGGGCACCAATACTCCGGCTCGCAGAGTCTTCGATTTTCAGCCAGACTTCCGACCCAGTAGAGGATGACTTCGCCTTTAGTGGTGCGCACAAGTCGATACCGACCTCAACCAACTTGGATTGCTAAACTGAAGGGAGTTAGCTTAGGAACGGACTTATTGGACTTTATGTTAGTTGAGGCAGAGGTTTATGGACTGTAGCGCCACTCAAAAAAGAAGTACTTGCTGGATTTTCTGCCTGAATACATATACTATCCCTTACTCTCAGTGACTGCCATTGTTATTTTGTAAAGCGTGCGTTGCTACTTTTAAGTCAGATGTCAATTGTTTGGCTTTTTGTAGATATGACAGATGTTCTTCTTGTCTCGAGACTCTTTGCTTTCCCAGAGCTTTTACCTGTTTTTTTTCTTACGGAGGATTTTCGTCTGTTCCCTTCTCACGGTTTGGTACTTTACCCGTGCGGTGCCGTTTTGCGTTGTAGTGCCTATTATGTGCCTCTTCTGTCATCTTCTTTTAGTACTTTCAAACATCATCACATAGAAGAGACTTTCCCTCAGCTTGTAGACTCTGGAGATTCCCGGCTTACTTATGCTTCCAACTTGAAGTCACTTTTTTTGCACCATTCGTAGCTTCTTCTCATTGGATAGTCGTTCTTCGAATTTGACTACGACAAGATAATGGGCAGAGTCCACGTTCGCCCTCTGAATGTGTGTACATCCAAAATGTTGGATTGTTGCCTAGTATCTATGAGTACATGGTTAATTTGGTTTAATTCCATCATCTGGTGTTCACCATGTTGCTTTGTAGGCTTGAAGTCGTAGAAATCTAATGTTACATGCTGCCGCGAAGTCTGTTAGTCGGAAGCCATTATCTGCTGTCGTTTCGTGGAGGCTGTGCTTTCCAAATAACCCGCCGGTAATTTCCGGCTCACTAATGCATCCAACGTGAAGCCTTTTTTTGCACCATTCGTAGCTTCTTCTCATTGGACCAGTCGGGCTCTGAATTTGACTACGACGAGATAATGGTCACAGTCGACATTTGCCCTCTGAATGTGTGTACATCCAAAATGTTGGATTCTTGCCTCATTTCTATGAGCACATGGTAAATTTGGTAAAAGTTCCATCATCTGGTTATCACCTGGTTACTTTGCGGTTTTTGAAGAAGTGGTGTCGTTTCGTGAAGTCTGTGCTTTCCAAATAACCCGCCGAAGATGATTTCCTTATTCCTTATCAATTTTTGCATTAAAGCCACCAAGTACGAATTTTAAATCGTATTCTGATCAGGCTTCGTATGCTTCATCTAAGAGTTCGTGAAATTCCTTCTTTGTAGGGCATTAAGTCTCAACAGTAGGTGTGTGTGGGTATATAAGGCTTATGTTGCAAAACTTTGCTCTGATGCGTTTTCCTGCAAGGAATCCGAATCCTAGCATGTGCTTGGCAGCCGTTAGTACCAGCTGTAACAAATTTCGCAGGTTTTTCTTTTATGTATTCCTGATGCTGGCCAACATATTTCTTGAATCAGTGCATATCTGCCCTGTGCCGCGCGAGAAGAGATTCAAGTTTTTGAGTTCCATTTGGGGTGTACAGCATGCGTAAGTTGCAGGTTATTGTCCAAGGACTTTCCGCGTCTAGTTGATATTTGAGGGGTGCCGTTATCTGAGGCGGTTTTCTTTCTCATATCTAGCTATTTTTTGTATGTGGTAAGGAAGTTACTCTAACTGCACAACCACCAACCTGGAGGGCCACTTCAAAATTTAATATTTTCCCTAGGAAATGGGACCATCACAAACTACTATGAGGTTGAGCCCTACCGTTGGCCTATCGACTCAAGCTCTCTTCGGAGGGCGTTGGAATGCCGCCACCATCTCTGTTCGAGGGGCCTGACATACCCTTGCGATTCCTAGATGACCTGTTGTCTGAATATGTCGAAGCAGCAAATTTAGGTAGGTAATTCACTTTTCCATCCTAACTGGGACTGCAGATCCCATCATTAAGTAGATCTTGGGAGTTCTTCTCCTGCCTCTACTCTCATCTGCTGCCTCCGAGGAATTACCCAGGAATTATGACCCTATCAACCGCATATCCTACTATTTGTCCGCCTGGTCCTAGTACTGCTGTTGAAAAGGAGTGCGATCATTTCAGTTGGGAATACATGTAATCTGCGGTTCTCAAAAAAACCGAAATCTGTACAACATTAGCCATCTACAGGAGTTCCCTCTATGGGGATTTTCAGTACGAGGATTAGTTAATTAGTTAATTTTTCCAAAAGTTGTGACATCAAGGTTTCGGAGTTGTTCGCTTGAGGCATCTCTTTCTGTATCTTCAGACAGCTATAGAAAAAAACAAGCAAACACCAACAAGTACAAATAATCTCAAGCCTCAACCGCCCAACAATTCTGAACTCCTTTTAAATCTGTCAGAACGTGTCCTTGAATATAAATAAATTAATTAATACTATTTGCTTAAACGCTTTCCTCTGTTATGGATCAGAAAGCATTTAAAATCACCTAACCCCCTTGCTCGCAGTATCTTTCGCCGCTGTATATTTATTTCACCCCACTGGCGATATTCTACAGTTCAACATTTGGCGGTAACTTTCCTTGCGATATAGTTAATCCTTTGACATAAATCATGACCTTAAATAAATTCCTCTAAATAAATAAACTGCCATTCTGTTCTGTATCCAGTTCTCGCTTGCCGTGTGTAAATATTCGGCACACTAGTACCTTGCGGACGGCTGACGCCTCGTTCGTTGACGTCCTTTTGCTGCTCCTGATTGGATGCGGTTTTGTACGAAAATTCATCATCAGAGAATGTTTGTTGCGTATGCTCATCGGTGTGTCTGTAGCTGTCGGTACGGCAAAAGGACCAAAGTGGAGGTGAAAGTTTTGTTTGTTTTATTATCCTTGTATGCTGTTCTCGTCCCGTTTCATCGCATTTACTCTGTGGCTAGTGGTTGAGTCTTTTGGTGGTTTACTCCTCGCCTCTGTCGGATGGCAGAAGTACAAAAATGACAAACGTTCACTTTAAGGAATAAATTTCTGAGATTAAAATCGGGTGGTGGCGTGTAAAGTGCGGTTCTAGGATAAATGAGGTGGGCTAACGACAAGAACTACTACCCGCTGACTGATGGTTTTTGGCGCTCTTGATCCCTGGATCCAAAAAATAATTAATGAACGAACACGTATACGACGAGCAGACCTATTTTTTGGGGGTGTGGTTCTGAGTGTATTCCTATATCTAGCTACTTTTCGTATAGTTTGTGAATCTGTGCTCGTTAAGCTAGGTTGTGGATAATGGTTTCTGCTTGTCTGGCTATAGCCGGGACTAATTTTTAATTTTTTTTTGTCTGCCAAAGTGTGCTTTTGGTAAAATGGGTTAATTCTTTTGGTTTTCGAAATGAACAGATTTAATCGCCTTTAGAATGTGCCTCCAGTTATTTGGTGTCCTTGTCAAAGACATGGGTTTTTCGACCAACAAACATGAGCTAGGAAAGTCTGCTAATCCTCTAAAAGGTTTGGAAGTTGATTGTTATTTTAAACAACTGGGGTGTTATTGTATTACCATTCACTGATGCAATTAATGGCAGGTCTAAGGAATGTCAGCTCAAAAAATCCAGTTTGTAGGTTGATAAGTGACAAGATAATTTTTTACATACAGCTTGCATCAAGATATCAGCTGCTCGGGAGATATGTCATCAACATGCGCTTCTGCTTCCAAAACGTAGGTACCTACCAACCGGTCTTAGATAGTCTCTAAATAAACCAATAAAGATTAGAGACAAAATCCGCTTTTGTCTTCTACAATCTACATAGCTCTTTGCGTTGATCCGTGTCCTGTCGATATATTCAATGTGGCGGAGAAATTCAAATTTCATTGAACGCGAAACAAAACGAGACAACGATGCGGAGCGGGGACTAATACCATCTCGCATATAGAAGAGGATCAAACCCAAACTCCATGAGTCAGCAGGCAGAATGCTTCCAGCCTACCTCAACCCCAAGTGTTATGACAACAAACAACAAAAGGGACAAGCTCACTTGCTCGCTGTATTCCTTTCACCCACGAACAGCTTAAAAGTCCTTTCTGCCCGAATAAAGCGTTTTTGTTGTACCAGTATCGTGTCGGATTACAAGGATTATCATAAACGAACACAAACGACTGACATCGCACTAGCGCCAGAGAAAGCGGGAAAAGAAGGATACCCGCAAGGATGATAAAACGAAAAGAAAAAAAAATCTTTAAAGTTTCCTCATAAGGGGATCAAATAGGCAGAAGACGATCCTTTTCGCCATCATGCTCTTGCGACTTTTTTCCGCAACTGCCAAGGGCTTCGGGTATTCTTTTTTTTTTTTTTTGTATACAACGCTGGCTGGTTTTACTTTGAGTTCTTCCTTTTGCGCGTACCGTTATGTCTTCCTGCGAAATTCCCTTTTTATTAATGGAGAATTTGCAAATTGAAAACGTCTTGATGGGTCTACTCATCGAGAAAATCTTCATCGTCTGCTTTTGTTGGGCTTCGTCCTTTTTTTGTGGAATAATTTTTTTTTTTTTTTCATTCAAGTCCTTTTTGGGTATTTACATTAATCCTATTGTGTGGTGTTGCTGCTTCCTTGCTGAATGACCCGAAAATTGTCAAACGTGTGATGAAAACTTTTGACATTACCGAACAATACAAAGGACAATAGAGGATATTATACTAACAGGAACTGCGGTTAAGATTCAACATGTGTTATTTTCTAGCAAGTACATTGTGTACCAATGTATGGAGGTAAATATCCTGTTTCCTGTTTTTCGTTTTTATCGTGTTTAGTGCTGTGGAAGGAGGACGAAAATATTTTGATTGAAAATTGCGGCTTCAAGATACGATGGGAGAAATGGTTGGTTTCGAGCGATGGTTTTGGGTTATTGGGGACGTGGCGCTCTCTCGATTATGTAATAGAGCGCATAATAGTATTAGGAGAGGGACGACCAATTTCGGCTTTAAGATACGATGGGAGAAATGGTTGGTTTCGAGCGATGGTGCTGGGTTATTGGGGACGTGGCGCTTTCTTGATTCTGTAATAGAGCGCATAATAGTATTAGGAGAGGGACGACCAATTACGGCTTTAAGATACGAGGGAGAAATGGTTGGTTTCGAGCGATGGTTCTGGGTATAGAGCGCATAATAGTATTAGGAGAGGGACGACCAATTGCGGTTGATGTGGTATTCTTTGCAGTTAGGATTAAGGAGTTTTTGAGTAAATATTTTCGAGTTACATAATTTTTTGGTACAAATGTGGTACCTATTTGGTACATATGTGGGCGTGGGACCTAATTGATAATAATGTTGAATCGTAAGGAAATTGCAGCTAGTGCTTAGTTGCTTTTCAGGTATGTTAGGGTAAATCATTTTGTTAGATTAAGAAAGATTGTCTGTGACATTATGACACCAAAACAAGGGCAAAGTAGAAAAATCATCGCAGTTATAACAGTTAGTATATCTAACACTTCAGTTAAATATTTGGTTACATCTATGCACAAGGTAGAATAAGCAGTTACATTTATTATGGTTCAGGTCATCTAAATAAGTGTACTGACCTAAACAATTTAGGCCTTGTTCGATTCAATGTGAGTTACATCAAATGTAGCCTTAGTCTTTGGCTTAATAATCCTTGAAAAGAATTATCGAGTTTAAAAACTTTATTTAGCACATTAGCCTTCATTGGTTAAGCTTTGTCCTACCTTTGAGCTCGGTCCATGCTTTCAGCGTAGAGTTGGACTAGGATTATCGTGATATCGCATAGGATATCCGTAGTAGTTCTAGTGAGGGCTTTACTTTTGATACGGTCCATGCTTCAGCGGCATAGGGCAGGATAGGGTGAGTATCTCCATAGTATTTAAAGTAAGGGCTAAACTACTAAACAGC
The DNA here is from genome assembly GCA_949824845.1 of Rhingia rostrata. Classification (NCBI taxonomy): domain Eukaryota; kingdom Metazoa; phylum Arthropoda; class Insecta; order Diptera; family Syrphidae; genus Rhingia; species Rhingia rostrata. The sequence continues at coordinate 24,316,935 of OX463755.1, read as the reverse complement.
CTTCTTAGCCCGAAGAAGGGAAAGACTAATTCTCCGTTTTATTTTTGGCAAGATGTCATTGTCCGAGGTAAAAGCGGAGCCAAGGTAGATCCGTACTACCTCAAAGATATGTCATTGGAGAACTGTCTGTCCAAATATATGACGTTATGTGTAGAATCTTGTTGACAGCATATACTTAGTCTTACCATCATTTACAGCAAAACCTATTTTCAACGCTTCCTTCTCTATACTAACAAACACGGTTAAGACATCACGTTGAGTCCTATCAATGACGTCAATATGGTCAACGTATGCTAGTTGCACTGATTTTTGAAAAATTTTGCCTCTGGTGTTGAGTTTTGCACAATCCTCTACTCTCCGCCCCAACGAAGAAAAAAAATGATATAGCTAAGGACTGCTTCTATGAGCTACTTGACAAAACCTATGAACGATTACGATCGGAGATATAGAGGTGCCACTCCAGAAACGATTTTCGCAAGTTTTACCAAAGTGTAAAACGTTTAAACCAAGGATACAAGGCTCGAACAGAATCCTATCGAGATGAACAAGGAAATATCGTAGTTGAGGCATAGTCGATTCTGGGATATGGAAGAACAAATTCTGCAGACTGTTAAACGGCGACGACGAACAACATTCTACTATCAGGCAGAACGAACCACTTAACATTCCTAACCACAGCGAAAGCTGCCAACCACCCGACCTGAAAGAAGGTAAGATAGCAATATCTAAACTTAAGCTTAATAAGGCTGCCGGAAATGACGGCCTTCTCGCTGAGATTTATAAAGCCGGCGGAAATGACTTGGTAAGCCAAATGTCGTCGGTAGAAAGTATGCCTGAAGAATGGAACCTAAGCATCGTTTGCCCGGTCCGCAAAAAAGGAGACTCTCTGAACGGCGCCAACTACAGAGGCATAAGTCTCCTAACCAACGCCTAAAGAATGCTATCTGCCGTAATACGTGAATGCAGGAAACCGTTTACAAACAACCTGATATGCCCTTTTCAGTGTGGTTTTAGGCTAGGAAAATCCACAACCGACCAAATTTTCACACTTCGACAGATCAAATTGAAGAAGTTACACGCCAGCGCATCGCCTTGCCTAAATCCAGTTTTGGTATCGAATGTGGAGGAAGAATTCTACATCGTCATCCTACACAAACGGACGAGTTTGGACGGTATACCGAAGCTAGACATGCATCTATATAATTCGTCTCTATAACTGCTCTCGTATGCGGCTTTGAAATCGATAAACAGGTGGTGGGAATCTATTTGGACTTCTTGTGATTTTTCCAGAATCTGCCGTAGGGTGAAGATTTTATTAGTTGTGGAGTTCCCAGGATTAAGATCACACTGATAAAATCCGATGGTGTTGGTAAACGGGTTCAGACGTTCACATATTATGCCATTATGATCTTGAAGATACTGTTAAGGAGACTTATGCCAAGTGGGCGCAGTTCAGAGGGTCCACTCTTTTCTGGATCGATCAAACGATGCTGAGGTTCATATTTTCATACAAACAGATTTGACTTTGGTGGATGTAAGTAACCAACCTTTATATAGTTAGCTCAGCGATAAGGCCTTCATTTCTGGCAGCCTGGATAATCTTTAGTTTAGATATTGCTCCCCTTACTTCACGTGGCTTGGGTGGTAAGCAGTGTTCGCTGTCGTTGCCAAAATTGAAAGTTTCCTTCTGCCTGACAGTGGAATACTGTCCGTCATCAACGTTTAACAGCCTGCAGAAGTGTTTTTTCCATATTATTTCCTTATTATTCGGTTTTTCCATATTATTTTGGCTCAACTAAGATCTTTCCTTGTTTTGATCTCTTTGCGAGCCTCGTATTCCGCTCTTCGACTTTTTTGCGAACACCTTTCCTCATGTAGAAGCTCTCTATATCCTCTATCGCTCGCTTTTCTTTCTTTTTTTTTCAACCTGAACCGCCGGTGTTCTTCTTTCCTTCTCTGCCTATAGCTAATGCAGCTTAGCCTTGTAGGCTTTGTTCTTGGCCTTGAGCGTCTGTCAGCACTCTTCATCAAACCAACTGTTTCGTGCTGGTGGGCTCGGAAAACCTGACAGTTGCGGCTAAGCTAATTGCTTGTTAACATTGTTGCCATTGTTCTTCGACACTAGTACCTGGTGGTGTTGTAATAATCGAGAGGTTAAGGGATACGCGTTATTGGAAGTCCTTGTTGTTTCTTGTTTGTTGTGGCGTGGTGGATATGCGCATTCTTACCTTTGCTGCAACAATGAAGTAATTCAAGTCGATGTTAGCCCGACGGATATCCAAACTCCTGTATGCGTGGCTCTTGGCTATCGCAATGTGGTTAATGATCAATCATTTATCTCGATACCCCATTTCCTCTTATGAATATTGAGGTAAGAAAACAGTGTGCTGACTATAGTTTCATCTCGTTTCCCAGCGATGTTAGTTAGCCTAAGTCCATTGTCATACGATCTTAACATTGTTCCTCTGTAGCCGCTCATTAATTTTATCCAACAGCTCATAGCAACAGTCTTTCACAACATCATTCCCCCAGAGTGTGAGCGCTTACAAATACAAATTTTTAGCGCAACAGGCTTTTTAGTACCCTGGGCCAAGTTTTCCCACAACCATTTATGTGTGCATGTGTAGTTCTTGTATAATGGCGGGACCTCCTGTTTTATGTCGATTCCAAACGGCTAAGTTGAGATAAGCTTTTCTTCACAATTGATACTATTCGGGTGTTTGTCAGATGATCACGAGAGGAGGGCCAATGAAAAATCTTTAGGTAATGCTGGGAATCAACCAACAACCCACACCTTTTGCGCGGAAGTTCATCGCACTAACCACCGCGCCACAGAGCCCGTAGCTTTAAAAGGTTTAAGGGTATCAACCCATAGCTTTTGCGCGGAAGTTCATCGAACTAACCACCGCGCCACAGAGCCCGTAGGTTTAAAAGATTTAATCATATCAGCCTTATGTTGTAGATTTTTGTCTCGATGCGGATTATTAGAATGCGTTTGCTTCGGCCTTTGTTTTCCCTTATAACAAAGCGGTCCATGTTATCACCTTACCATGGACCGCAGTAGATGTCATAGTTTTTCATCATATTTTTTCTCGCCAGTAAGGTCTTCTTTATAGAAGCCTATGTCTATCGCTGGTTTATCATCTGCACCTTTTGTGTTTAGCGTTTTGACATTTCAGATGCAAATACGAATGTCATCGTGGCAATTTTTTTTCATTTGGTACATTCATCCTTTCAGAGAATGTTGATTCATTTGTTACAACAGATTTAACCATGTGCCTTGCAATATCCAAACTAACCTGGAGGGACAGTTCCCATACCCTTATGATACGTGGCTTTCAGTATTCACTACACTATTCACCTCTGTCGTTGGCATTTCGCCTCATCCGGCACCATTTATTTTCAAGGACCTGGACTAACCCTTAAGGTTCTTCGATTACCTGCTGTCCGTCCGAAAGGGTTCCGATCCCGAGCATGCAAATATAGTTTTCAGTGTAAATTATGGTTATACCAACTCCCACGGCTAGGCTGCACAACATTTACACTGCAAAGTAATTGCTGGCTAATTATTGTTTGACATTTCGAATTCGATTGAATATTTCTTCTGTCAACACATCAGCTAATTAGGCTACAAGCAGCATGTATCCTCTCCTCTGCATTTAGTGCAAGGATCTACAATTTGTAATTGAGAATAATTAGTTTGGCTTTGCCATCATCATTACTGCAGACGGTAGTTACAGTTTGGTTAAGGCAAGTGTAGTCCCCAAAAAGGATGTATGTTATCGTGATTTAATATATGTCACGCTGTATTTAAACGCAGTAGGATTAAAAGACTGATTGGGGCAATTAATCAATTAAGGGCGGTTTTTGTTTTAAATAAATTTTCCTGGCAATTCAATTCGATAGCTTGTGCGAGATAAGTGATTGCGTTTAATCGATATCAATAATTTGTGCTATGAGATTAAAATACAAAAAAAAACGCTAATTAGCTTCAATATATGGTTCGATTCTTATTTTGTTTGTGTTTGTGATGTGTATGACATAATGTTTGACATACATATGGAATTTTTATATCCGTGTGTAATTTTATTAACTCACGATTTAATTGGTAATTAACCTAATGAAGGTCTGCGGTTGCTGATAAGGATCGGTTGTCCATTCCAATTTATTATTATCTGATTCTATTGTTATCCTTTTACGGGGTATCGGGATTCAGTCAATTTATTTCAATCAGATAAGTTGATATTGTTTTACTAAAATGAAAATTAGTAAGAGAATAATAATTATTACATGTGATTACAAAATATTATCAAAATAGTATTAAGGAAATATTTTTAGAGTTTAACAATTTTTAATAAAATAAAATAAAAACATAGGAGAAGGTAACAATTCTCTGTGTGAATCATTTAGCATCCCTATTCCATCCTATCGTTGAAATAATTATCCCTTTAAACTGGATGTGGATAAGATGTTAACATATTATTAAGAATTCTTATAAATTTTTTTTATGAAAACGCCCCCAAGAAATGGTATGGGTGAAACAAAATTTTCATATTAATATTAACGAAGTTATTGCAGCGAAAATTTATTCGAATTTCTTTAAAATTTTACTGAAAAACGTTTTTTTTTACTGAAAACGCCTCCAAACGCCTCCAAAAAGTTGACATAGCAAGACACTTTATAAGGACGAAATATTTAAATTGATAATGTCTATATATCTTGTTGAAACATTTTACAAATTTTCTAACGGTCAAACAAGGTTTTTCTAAAATGTGGGCGTGACACATTTTACTGGGAACAATGCAGGGTATAAAGATACACCGCGTGAATTTGAAACAAAGCTCTGCTTTGGTGACTCATAAACATTCAATGAATGGACAAAAAAGTCGGCAGTCTGGGGTATTAACCCTTTATACTGAATGTAACATGGACGGTGGTGATGGCCACTGATTCCACATAGCCAGAAATCACGCCAAAAAAAACACGCTGGTCGCATTTCAACGACCGACAAGATACGCAGTTTCGGCTAACAGACACACTGTCCTCATAGCAACTACAGAAACAACGCCATTTTTTTATTTTTTTACAGAAAAAGCGTAACGACTACACTAACGTAAGTAATTAAGTACTTACTTAAGTGGCACTGCATTCCGGAATGAACCTGGGCCTCAACCAACATGCCTCTCCAATTACCCCGGTCCTTAGCTAACTTCCTCCAGCTGCGCACTCCATGTTGGTTGAGGTCGGTTTCAACTTGTGCGCGCCACTTAAGACGAGGTAGTCCTCTACTGCGTCCGACGTCTGGCTGAAAATCGAAGACTCTGCGAGCCGGAGTATTGGTGTCCATTCGTTCTACATGTCCTAGCCATCATAAACGTCCAATGCGGAGTTTTTTGACCAGGAGTATGTCGCTGTACAGATTGTATAGTTCTTGGTTGAATCTTCGTCTCCATAGCCCGTCAACGCAAACGGGACCGAAGTTTTTTCGAAGAATTTTCTTCTCAAATCGACGAAGGATTTCTTCATCCGCTTTTGAGATGGTCCATGCTTCAGCGCAGAAGTGGAGGACTGGGATGATCAGGGTCTTAGATCAGAAATTCGAATGAGGGCTTAACTACTAAATTGCCCGAAGAAACAGCGATTGGCAAGAGTGATTCTTCGTTTAATTTCTGACGAGATGTTGTTGTCAGAGTTAACAGCGGAGCCGAGATGGGCAAAATCCCGTACTACCTCAAAATTATATCTTTCAATGATGACGTCCTTTCCAATTCGTCGATTTGTGTATCCTTTTGTGTTGACAGCATATGCTTAGTCTTACCCTCACTTACTGCTAAGCCCATTTTTGCCACATCCTTCTCTATACTAGCAGACTTGGCTATGATATCACGTTGAGTCATAACAATGACGTCAATACAGTCGGCGTATGCTAGCAGTTGCACCGATATTTGGAAAATTGTGCGTCTGGGGTTGGCTCGGGAGTTTTGCACAATCCTCTCAAGAATCAAACTGAAGAAGTCGCATGACAGCGCATCGCCTTGCCAACATTTATTTTTGATATCGAATGTGTCGGTGAGGTCGTTGCCGAGCCTGATGAAGTAGGAGAGTTCTCCATCGTCATCCTTCACAAACGGACGAGTTTGGGCGGTATACTAAAAATAGACATAGCTATGTATAGTTCGTCTCAATAAATGCTGTCGTATGCGGCTTTTAAATCGATAAATAATAGGCAGGTATCGATTTTTCCAGGATCTGCGGAAGTGTGAAAATTAGATCGGTTGTGGCCTTTCCTGGCCTAAAAACACACTGATAAGGGCCAATCAGGTTGTTATTAAACGGTTTCAGGCATTCAAATGTGTTGGCAGATATGATTTTGCAGGCGATATTGAGGATACTTATGCCTCCTATTGTACGAGCGTGCAGACGACCTGGTCAGGCAAGACTAAACTCTTCATGGCAGGTGCGGTTAAGGGGTGCGGTTAAGGGACAAATGCACTCATACTTCCTGAAAAAGGCCAATTCCAAATGGAGAAGGTTAACAAATTGTGTCATTTCGAGGACGATATTGCCCTCCATGGACAAAAACAGACCAAACGATCCACTAAATCGAACCCGTCCAGATATGGCAGGAATTACGGCGATAGTCACGAGGCACTGGCCAATTGGAGACCGTGCGGCCAAACTAGGGTTCCCATACAAGCCTCAATGTCGCATTTGCGTGAACACAAATAAGAGAGAAACTCTCTCCCATATCATCTGCAAATGTCCGGCATTAACAAGAGCCAGATTGCGTGCGTTAGGGCAACCATTTTTCGACAACCTAAACGAAATCTCGGGTAAAAGGATACAAGATCTTATTCGTTTTCTAAATCTCACAAGCTGGATCTACCTCCTGTATCAGACCCATAACAACAATGACGACACGAGTCGTGGTAATAAGAAGGCACATAAGTGCTACTGGTGTTCATGCCGAACCACCATGTCTACCTACCTACCTATGCCTCTATAGTTGGTGTAGTTCACAGTGTCAACTTGTTTGTGGACCGATCCTGAGGTTCTATTCTTCAAGCATACTTTCATCATACCCAATTTGGCTTATGACTTCGTGAGCCAGCCTTGCTAAGCTCGACCTGAGATATTGCTATCCTCACTTCGGTTAGGTCAGGGGTTTGTTATTGAATGGTTCACTCTGCCTGGAGTGGGAGATTCACCTGCAACAGTTTTTGGCTGCGAGCATCTTCTTCATCAAACCCATTGTTTCTTGTTGGTCGGCTTGAGAAATCAAGCACATAAGTTGCGGCTTATCTTATGATTTGTTGAAATCGATGACATTGTTCTTCGACATTAGATTGTGATTGGATGATATTAATCGAGAGGTTAAGGGATACGAGTCATTTTTGGAGATTGCAGTCTTTCGACATTAACTTTCTGCAATGCATTTCTGATTTGTTTTGGAGTGGTCGATATCCGCATTCTTAACTTGGCTGCAACCAGTTTGTACTCTGAGGCGATGTTTACCTCTCGGAATGCTTTGACATCCAAAATACTGGAGGATTTCGTCCGGTCTATTGCAATGTGATCTCGTTGATCTCTACACCTTGCGCCGTCCCTCATGCATACTAGGTGAGGAAACCGTGTGCTGGCTATAGTGGCATTTCATTCCGTTGCGAATTCAATTGACTAGCTCCGTTGCCAGACGTGTTGACATAAAAGCAATACTGCTAAAAATGTCTTCTCTACCTACCTTTGCATTAAAATTTCCTATCACGATTTTAACATCATACTTCTGTAGCCGCTCTAGCGCAGTATTTCGGAATATCATCCTTTTCTTAGTCGGAACATGCGCGCATATTAGGCTTATGTTGGTGAATTCGACCTTAATGTAGATTGCTACAATGGGTTCGCTTATATCATGAAAATAAAACTTCTTGTCTAAGTCTGGCAGATATAAGAAATCCACATCTGAACAGTAGTTGTGTTTGTCTACACGATCCGTTGAAGATGTCTTAAATTTTCAATCTCTTTTGGTCCGGTGCATTCCATCGAATTTCATGGATGACAGGAATTTCTGTTTTGTGGGCTTCCACTTGCTATATGCCTGCAACTCTTCTGCTTAATGTTCTAACATTCTAAGTACAGATATGAACGTCGTTAGTCTTTTTCCGATTTGCATGGTCGTCAGATAAGATCACCGAGATCACATCATACCGAGGCTCCGTTAGTGGGCAGTCAACCCAACCCCCACCTGGAGGACAAGTACCAATTTTTTTTGATATCCCTGATCACGGTTCCATCAGTATGTTTTTCAGCTCATCTGCCACCATATCTGTTCAAGAATCCTGACTTTCCCTTGTACTTCCTAAATGAATTTAATTAAAACTAAGGATGTCCTCTGTTCTAGGATTTACGTTAAAAGTTCACTGCAAGAACTTTTGCAAGATGTCTTAGAAGCATGAAGTTCTTGTCTGCATTTTAGCTATAAATTGCAGGTGGCCATTACTCACAGGAACGCGTAGTTGACGTAGTTGCCAAACGCTGCAAGTTCAAGCCCTAGTTTCGGCAGGATTCTTTTTTTAAAAAAATCGATAGCTTATCTGAGGCCACCTGTGCGATAATATGGGACAGTAAAAATCTAAGTTTCCTTCTCTGTGCCATGTAGGCTTTTGCTATATGGCTTTCCTTCTATGTGCCTATCTGTCTCTCTCTCTTTTGTATTAATGTCTTGTCTGTCCCAGCCGATTGCCTCAGTCGCCAGTGCTGTTACATGTCTTTAGTTTGTTGCAAAGCTCGATATAACGCGGACCGTGGATGATGTCGCAGCTTGTTATCCTCATTTTGCGCCGTCCCAATCCCAATTATATTGAGGAAATAAGAGCCTTCTAGTAGTTGATGTCTACCACTAGCTGCCCAGCTGCACGTTTTCTGATGTCCCAACATTTCATGTTCAGATACGAACATCTTCGTAATTTTTTTTCGCTCAGCAAGGTCTTCAACAACAATATCACTCATATCTGAATCTTGTTTCGCAACAAGTAATTTTTTTCTTAATTGCCTAAGGTAAGCCTAAAGCCTATAGCACAAAATTCAACCTTCTGTTTTATTTGCAATCAGATACTCCAAAGAGACGGGTCCTTCGATAGAGTGAAATGAGAATACTGATCCACTTCGGGATTGAGAGCTGCTGTTGACCATTTGGAGCTTCTTCAATGGCCTAACTAACCCTAGAAATCCCTATATTTTCTGAATAATTCCGCAGCAACCGACTAGGGCGGGCGTCGTCATTGATTAAATTATGGACTCTTAAATCTAATCATTCTGTTCTGTTGCCTTGAGCTCATGTTTTAGTACAAATTAAATAAATTTCCCGTTTTGACTTAATGGTAGTAAATAACTGGTAAAAAGTTAAAAAAAAAACACAACCAGACAAATTACAAGCGCTCAACCATCAATTTTTTTTTTTAATATTAAGTTCAAGCTCTTGTTTTTAAATTCAAGATAAAAACAACGAAATTGAAACCTCCCCCACATAAAATACGAGAAAATAAATCACCAGCTCTCCTGTACCAGAAACGAAACTTCCTTAATCCTTTTTCAAGAACACAAAAAAAAAAAGGAATGCATTCATTCATTTCGTATGCCATGTCCAGTTCCTGGAACGACATGACTGCTAAGTGAGTTTCATTTTGCAGTTCCCTTAATATGATTACAATGCCCCTTTGTTCATTCGAATAGAAAGAGAAAGGGCGAGAAAATTCTCTCAAGAAAGGATCTCCTCTTTCGGAGGACATATTCAATTATTCGTTCATTTGATAGAATGGCAACGAGGAGCAGCAAAACAAGAAACTTGTTCAAAAAGGACATAATAAATAGTGCAGTGAATTTAAATTGCGATTGGTTTGTCCTTGGACCGAGCTTTGTGCGAGAACCATCAGCCGCGAGACCATGACATCCTCCTCACTCCACTCTATCACGAAGACATAATGAGAAATGTTTCACTCGCAAGGACTCTTTAATTTTGTTCGGTTCTATGATAATTTTTTATTTTTTTTATTTTTGCTGTCACAGCAAGAAGATACATTTTTTCGTGAATCTATTTTTTTTAAGTGATATTTTGTGTGGTATAGGTAGGAGTGGCGGTTGTGTTCATTTGTGTGTCCTGATGGTTGTATCCAATTTTTGAGGTCGAGTGCAGGCACTCGAATTGGTAGGCAATGCATTTGCGAGGACACTTCGTTGTGATTTGGTGCAGAGGATATTGTTGTGGTGGTGGTGGTGATGCACACTTGTATAAAAAAAAAGCAAGCTAAACTCGAGCCAGAAAATGGAAAGAACTAAAGAGGTTGGTTTGATGGCCTGGATAGGGTATGTGATTATTTTATAAATATAAAGCTGCGGGATTTCTTGTTCACTCTTTCGGAGAACGTCTATTTACTCGAAAAATTGCTTTGATTGAGGGAATCATTAATAGGTGGAGATTCGAATTAAATTTAAGGTTAAGGTCATTCAAAAATGAACACCTTATCTCAGGAATAGGTATGTAGGTAGAAGTGGCAGTTCGGCATGAACCTAAATAGCACTTGTGCGCCTTTTTGTTACCAAGACTGGTGTGACAATTATTATGATTATTATTTTGTATGTTACAAAGGAGGTCTCTAGATCCAGTCCTGTTAAGATCTTGTACCCTTTTACCAGATATGTCGCTAAGGTTGTCGAAAAATGATTGACCTAACGCACGCAATCTGGCTCTTGCTAGTGCCGGACATCTGCTGATGAATCGGGAGATGGTTTCTATCACATTCGTGTTTCCGCAACTGCGGCATTGAGGGTTGTATGGGATCTCTAGTTTAGCCGCATTGTCTCCAATTGGCCAGAGCCCAGTGACTATCGCCGTAATTCTTGCGATATCTGGGCGGATTCTATTAAGTAGATCGGTTGTTCTGTTTTTGTAGTAGGAGGGCCATATCCTGCCCGACATGACGCAATTTGTTAATCTTCTCCATTTGGAGTCGGCTTTTTTCAGGCAGAATGAGTGTAGTTGTCCCTTAACCGCACCTAGCGGGATACCGACCCTTGCCGCAAGTGAGCCGAGAAGAGCTGAGCATTGCCTTGCCCACTCATTTCCTTCAATGTCACAGTGCTCTGGAACTCAGAGAATTGTGACCCTGATGCATTCGCCAAGGTGGGCAAGTTCGTTCCGGCATTCGTTGTGTAGTAGGTACCAAAGATTATAAAGTCATACAGATGACGCATTGAGAACAAAAAACAGAAACTTTTGCTCACCAGCTTCATGATATTGGCGTTCGGTGGCAGTGTGCACACATCAAAAACGATATCAAAATATAAGGCGGGCTATGCCAGCATTACCCGCCATACAACAATTTTTCTTCTATGCACTGCGTCATCTGTATGACTTTGTTATCTTTGATAGAACTACAACCATATCGTCCAATCCGAACCAGAAATTGGCCTCCATTGATAGGTAGCGCTCGTCGTTGACAACGAGGTATGGACAAGTGACTCCAACGTTCCATATACGGCAATTAAGTTCGTCAACATAGCCATTTATCGAAAATGGTGCCTCAATTCTCCGGATAATATTCGGGTTTACATCCAATCACTCCTAACCATTGTCAACGAACTGACAGCCGGTTCTGTCTTTGGTCATTAACTATGAGTTTTTGGGGTCAGGAAGAAGTTGTACGGGTACCGAAAGGCCGATTTCTTGTGAAGGTCTAGGTATCGACTGCATCGGGTTCTCATGCTTCTTTTTACTGCCAATTGCGATGTTCTCCAACAAACCTTGGAGATTTGAATTTGAAAGGCAATGGCGTCTGTGTAAAATGAGCGGTAAATGATCGAGTGTCTTCAACTTTTTTTTTCTGGTTTAAGTTGGGAAATTGTCTAATGCATGTCTAACTTAAAAGACGCTGCAGTTCGGAACGAACCAGGGGCTGCAACAAACAGCATGCCTCTTCAGATGGCTCAAGTTGTGCACTCCAAGTTGGTTATTGTCGGTTTTGAATTGTGCGAGCCACTCAAGGCGAGATCATCCTGTACTGCGTCCGACGTCTGACCGATAATCGAAGAGTCTACGAGATGGAGTATTGGTGGCCATTCGTTTTTTGACTAGAGGCATGTCACTCCTCAACTCGAATAATCTTGGTTGAATCTTCGTCTCCATAGACCGTTAACCCAACCGGGACCGAAGATTTTTTGTAGAATTTTTCTTTCCAATCGATGAATGACTTCTTCATCCACTAATGATACGCTACATGCACCAGCACCGTAGAGCAGGACTGGGATGATGGCTTTCCTACTGAATTTCCTTCCTAGGCCGAAAAGCAGTGAGATTTTCTTTCAGAGTTAATACCGGAGCCGAGGTAGAAAAAGAGCTGTACTAACTCATTCGTTGACACTCTGTGTCCTTTCGTATAAGAGCATATCCTTAGTGTTACCAAGGAGTATAGAACTACATAGAGTACGCATCACAGATAAACATTTTAAGTGCGAAGGGGAAATTTCGTCTATCGTGTGCATCGGCTATGCTGTTGTATGAAGTTGGGGTAGCAATATGAACACTGGGGTATCAATATCAGTACACCACATAGAATATGTTTGTTGTACGAGATGCGCGTTCTATCAATGCTCTTTGGACTTACCCTCATTTACTGCAGCATATTTTTTCCGCTTCTTCTCTATACTAGCAAACGTGCCTATGACATCACGTTGAGTCCGACCATTGATGTCAATATCGTTGGTGTATGCTAGTAGTTGTGACGATTTACAGAACACTCTACCTCTAGTGTCGGCTCGTTAGTTTTGCACAATCCACCAACGAATCGAATTAACGAATCTAACTACAGAGCATCGAATTGCCTGAATCCTTTTTCGGTATCGACCTTGATGACAGCGACAGCCCCAAATTTCGATAGTGATCGTGCACAGACTGACGAGCTTGGGCGGTATACCAAAACTAGACATGGCTCTGTATAGTAAGTCTCTATATATGCTATCATATGCGGCTTTGAAATCGATGAATAGGAGTTGGGTATCGATTTGAACTTATTGGGTTTTTTTTTTCAGGACCTGCCGAAATGTGGAGATTTAATCAGTTGTGGACTTTCCTGGCCTAATACCACACTGATGAGAGTCGATCACATTCTTGTTAAACATATTCAGGTGTTCGCATATTACCGCGGATAGGATCCAGTGTACGATGTTTTGGAGACTAACTCCTCTGTAGTTAGAGCAGTGCTTAGGGCTTTCATGGATCATACAAACGTCATGACCAGATTTGGATTATGAGTTGGTGGATGGTACGTACCAAGTCATCTCCGCCGTCTTTATAAAGTTCGGCGGGAAGGCCGTAGTTTAAGGCAGCCTTGTTAAATTTAGCTCTAAACGACGTTTTTCTGGTGTAGGGTCTGCAAGCCACAAGCTTCAGGCGAAAAATTTCGCTTTTTTTGTGTTCGTTTGTGGCATGTTTGCGAGCAAACTTGATTTTTGCTGTGAACGCCGCGGAGTTCCTATCCTAGATAATGGGCTTGCTCTTCTTTAAAGCACATGTTCACGGTATGGAGAATCATAACGAAATAAATGCCTGCCAAATGTGTTCGTCGTGTAGGGGATAACTCAAGCGAGCAAGTTCGGCGAGCATGTTTTTCGTTTAGCTTAAGCTTAACGAAAGCTTGAGTTAAGATATTGCTATCCCCACTTCATTTAGAATGGGCGGTTAGTAGTTTTTGCTGTCTTCGCCAGTATTGAATGTTTCGTTTGCCTGACAGCGGAGTAGCGTTCGTCATCGCAGTCTGCAGAAGTGGTTCTTTCACATCCTCATCATTGACTGTGCCTCTACTACGACATTTTCTTGTTCATCTCGACAGGATTCCGTTTGCATTTGATTTTTTACCCATTGATGATTGAATAACACCATTCCTGGAGTGGCACCTCTATATATCCACGATCGCTTGTTTTTTTAAGTTTCTTTTCTTCTTTCGGAAAAAACGGTGTGATTCCCTCCTTTATTACCTACAGAGCTCAATTGCAGCTCTGGTATTCACCTGCAGCTTAGTCCCATAGACCTCGTTTTGGCTGCGATCATCTGTGGGCATTCTTCATCAAACCAAGGGTTTCTTGCTGAGAGAAATCTGAAACCTAGCACAATCTTCTTCGATATTAGATGCTGGTGGTATGCTATTTATGAACTGGTTTTATGGATACACTTTTTGTGAAAAATATGGCGGTGCCTAGCGATTGCAGTCATTGTGCTGACTATAGTGGCAACTCGTTTTAAGTCCGTTGCGGGACGGTCTGGTGTAGGCTATAATTTCCGACAATACTGCTAATCATGTTTTCTCTTCCTACCTACGATTTTAACATCTTACTTCGGTAGTCGCTTATAGGTTTGTAAGACGTAAGACGGTCCGTAGATAGTGCCACAGTTTGCCCGGTGTATCCCATCGAAATTCCTAGATGGCAGTAATGTCTGCCTTGTAGCTGCTTCCGCTTGTCGTTCTGATGCAGATTTAAATATCGTTGTCCGTTTTTTTCGGTCATCAAGGTCGTCAAAATTATAGGTTGCTTCGTTAAAATGTTTTTAACGAAGCTTTACACCCAAGCTGGAGGGCCATGCTCATATTTTCATTCATTCTGCGATTAGTTAGTAAATTGTATAGTGCGTGTCTTACTTAAAAGACGCTACAGTTCGGAATGAACTAGAGCTTCAACCAACAACATGCCTCTCCAGCTGCTTTGCACACCACTTAAGACGAGGTCTTCCTCCACTGCGTCCCACGTCTGACTGGGAATCGAAGAGTCTGTGGTGTCGATTTGTTCTACCATCTTAAACGTCAAAGTTTTTTGATAAGTGGCATGTCACTGTACAACTCGAGTTGCTCTTTGTTGAAACGCTGCTGCGGATATGATATCAAATATCATTCTCTTTGGTATGAGATCATTTAATCCCAACAGGATTAAGAGTATCAGACCAAAGGCAAAAGGGTGGTATGACTTGAGCTGCAAAGAAGCTATCAGGATGAGAGAGACAAACTTTCGGTTGTACAAGACCAACCCAACAGAGGAAAACCGAGCAAAGTTCAAACAAGCCAGAAATGACTGCAATGCCCATTTAAAGCGTGTCAAATTCCTCTATGACCGAACGTTGAGGCAAAAAATTCTACAATGTCCCAGAAGTAGTAAAAACTTTTGGTCATTTGTTAAAAACATAAAAAATTCGGCATCAGCATCAATTCCGACGCTCATTCACAATGACATTCCAGCTGTCAGCTCTTTAGACAAAGCCAATCTGCTTGCATTTTTTATATTGCCAGATTGTGTTCAGTCTCCTCCTGTACTTGAGAACGTAGATCATTCTATGGGACAAATTCACTTTCGTACTCGTACAGTTGCAAGAGTTTTATTTGATCTTGACATACATAAATCCGCTGGTCCAGATGGTATATCCCCCATCATTCTGAAGAGCTAGCAAAACCACTGCATAAGCTTTTCTATCTATCCTACTCATCAGGACTCTTTCCGAGTAAATGGA
Source organism: Rhingia rostrata (assembly GCA_949824845.1). Taxonomy (NCBI): domain Eukaryota; kingdom Metazoa; phylum Arthropoda; class Insecta; order Diptera; family Syrphidae; genus Rhingia; species Rhingia rostrata. Next base: position 24,301,391 of record OX463755.1, on the reverse strand, counting down.
AAACAGCATTTGTCCAGCCTGTACCAAAAAAAGGCGAATCTTCTTCTCTCTCCAACTACCGACCAATTGCACTTACGTCCCTTCTTTCCAAGGTCATGGAAACGCTGATAAATCGTCAGCTTATGAAATATCTCGAAACACGAAAACTTCTAAATGACCGGCAGTGTGGTTTTCGCAGCAACAGGTCTACTGGTGATCTGATGACATATCTCACCGAAAAGTGGAACCAATCAATCCACCATGGTGGCGAAAGCAAGATTGTTGCGCTTGATATTTCAAAGGCATTTGACAGGGTTTGGCATCAAGCCCTTTTGTCGAAAATGCGTGCATTTGGAATCGACGAAAAACTTCTTCTATGGATTAGACATTATCTTTCGAAACGTTCAATTCAAGTTGTTTTGGATGGTTTCAAGTCTGTAACTCACCAAATAAATGCTGGTGTCCCTCAAGGCTCAGTTTTGTCTCCGACTCTCTTTCTTTTTTATAAATGATCTCCTGTCTGCAACTTCTAATCCAATTCATTCCTTCGCTGATGACAGTACCCTCAGCTTCTCATATTCGTTTACAGGTCCTCGTCCCTCACCTTCGAACGTGAACTCCAAAATATGTTAAGATCATTGAATTCCGACCTAGACAGCATTATCACATGGGGTAAATCTAATAGAGTGGAATTCAATGCTTCCAAAACACAATGCTGTCTTCTGTCATTAAAGCGTAACCAAAATCTAGAGCCATTATCCATGAATGGCACTTACGTCGAAGAAACCGAAAAGCTTTCCATGCTAGGTATGTGTGTTAGTAACGACTTACGTTGGAACGACCACATATTCGAAGTCGCTAAAAACGCAGCGAAATGTCTAGGTTTCCTCAATCGATGTAAGAAATATTTCACCCCCTCTGATCTGGCCACAATATATAAAGCGTTTATACGCCCAAAACTTGAATTCAACGCCCACGTCTGGTCAGGTGCACCAAAATCAACACTGCACCTACTAGATAGGATTCAAACACGTGCGAAAAAACTTATAGGAGACATAAGAATAGCGAACTCCTTAGTTTCGCTTGAACACCGTCGAAACATCTCCTGCCTTACCTTGTTTTATCGCTATTTTAACAACCAATGTTCAAATGAAATAGCCAGCTGCATTCCTCCCATTCAACAATTCAGCCGCAATACTCGTTACGCAATGAATGCAAATCAGTTTACCCTCAAGCCTATCTTCGGACGTACGCTGAAATATAGAGATTCATACATACACCGAACAACACGAATGTGGAATGCTCTACCAAACTCTGTTTTTCCTTTCCATTATAACTTACAGACATTTAAAACCAATGTGCATCGGTATCTCCTTTCTTCTTATCCCTAATTTCCTTACCGCCCGCACTGTGCTAAAACATATAAAGGGTATTCATAACCCCTTGAGTGCGCGCAAATTATAAAAAAAAAAACTGCGTCTCTATAGCCTGTCAAGCCAAGTGGGGTTAATAGTGGCATTGCCTATTCAATTTGACATGACAGACTTATTTGTTGCAAAAATCATTGGCAATGCAAATTTCCCCTAGTGGTTGATTGAATTTACATTAATATGCAAAAGTTACATCAATATGCAAATTTCTTACAGTGAAACTGGATAGTCAAACAAAGCCCGTTGTAAGGAAGAGTTCACCAGCATTCCGAAATGAACAACGCCTTAAAGTGATGAAGAATCCATTTTAGGTAATAGCTCTTCAATTTTTCAACCTGGTACCCCCATAAAATGCAAACGAACCATGTCAAATCACTCTCTGTCAGCCCTTCCAAGGTCCAACACTAAGTCATCCTTCTAAAAATAAACGCTTGCAAAAATACATTCCAAACCAAAGACCACAAAACACCAGCTGCTTGCAGTCATTCCAGCACACATAATAATTCCATCTAACAACAAACAGGACTATTACGTTCTTATCGCCCTCGCTTCTGTGGTTATTGTGTTGTTACAAGCGTTATTGCATTTTATTACTGTTACCTTGCCAAATTCCTAATAATAAAACGAACCCATCGTTAACTTACACGAAAATTTATGTAAATGCATTTGCATGGGGACAGGCCTCCCCAAGACATGGATACCACGGCTCGGTGTCCGGGTCGGAGGGTCTTAAGTATAAATGTGCCTCCGCCAGTCAGAGTCGTCGGTAAACACCAACAATTCGAGGTCCTTGCTGTGTGTGTATTGTTATTATTATGTGACAACACGCGACCAGCACGACAGCATTTACAGGATCAAATGGGTGGTTGCCGGTGGAGGGACAGCATGATGCCACAACGATGACGAGGGTTACTTTTCCATTCACTGGGACGACGTTTTGTTTGTTAATCTTCGATAGAGAGATCTCGAATTCAGCGTGCACGAAGTGAGTTTCCTTCCGGTACTGCTCAAGCCCACGAGCTCCGATGCAGATTAAATTTTCCGAGTGCATTTCCCCTCGACATGGTATTTATCGCTAAGGTTTCTCTCTGCGATGGCAGATTCTCATAGTTGGGGGAGCGAACGAAAGACCTGGGTGACAGGAAACAAAGTGTTTAAAGAAAATCCCTCTTCTCTATATCTCTTTCTCTCTCTGTCAGCCTCTATTGTGTTCCCTCTGCGTCCTGACTGGGACTCGTTGCTGTGATGTGAATGTGATGTGAGCCGACTTGTGTACGCGCGGTTTTTCCGGCTGCTGCCTTTGCCATGCTGAACAAACCGCACTTCTCCGTAATATTCAGGACACCTGAGCTGTGGCACCAAACACCATGCTGCCTTCGCCGTTGGGAATACACGCACACACCTGTAAGACTTGTGAATGCATGAAATTGATGAATAATTGCCTAGAGAGCATATAATATTGCTAAGGGGGGAAAAAATCCGAGTCCTGCAGGACAAAAAAAAAAAAATGGAAAATTCTATTTGCATATCATATCGGTGAGCTGGGGTGGTGGTAGGTGGGTGGACGTTGGATGGTTATTGAACGAAGGACTTTAACTAAAGGAAGCAAGAGCCAACTTTTATCCTTTAGTGTAATTTTCGTTTTTATCACTTCGTTTTCTAGTCGTTGTTGTTGCTGTTGCACTGGAATGGCTGCGCTACTTCGTTGCGGTTATCGACACGCAAAGTCTAAAATGGCTTCACCATAAAATACTGCAACCGAATGCCGATAGATGGCAATGATGTGGTGCTGGTTAGGGTGGCGAATGGGTTATGGAATGGAGAGTCTATTAACGGAAAATACAGTTTTATCGCGCGCCAGTTGTTGAAGGTGAAATCCAATTCAGGATAATGCATTGTACACATATGACAGGATGACATCGTGATGGTGCTGCTGGTGGTGTGCGGTAAATGGTGGATATGGGATGGCTTCTATAATTCGATAGTTTGGCTACGGTTTCCATCGTGTCGTTGCCATATACGACCATTTGGTTCATGTCGATATTTTATGGAGGTACAGTTATATTTTTTTATGCTGCGTTTAATATCCTTAAGTGAGCTTGTCAATATGTAATGCATGTGAGTTGTGACAGGACACTGGGAAGTGGGCACTCGCGGGGTTGGATTTTTTTTTTTGTTTGCGAAGTAGAAGTTTAATGACACTTCCTGCTGACATAGATAATGTTTCGGTTTATTTTTTATGAATTGCAAGTCTCAGAAGTTATTTTATTGACAACATTTGGACTAACCAGGAGGGGAGGAAGATAAGTGGAAACGGTAATCGATTGATTGACGGTATTAAAGGTTAAAGCTATTAAGTTGCTCTCGTATAGGTTGGAATGTCGTTATTTTTATTAGGTAGATGCAGCTTAAAGACTTCTTTTTGGATTTTTATTTAGATTGATCTTATTTTTGAATGTGAGCATTTTCTTTGGCATGGAGTAGGTATGACAATTTTTTTTTATTCAGCACAATTTTTCGAATATGATGATTCACACCGGGAAGTACCCATGACTGCAATATTTCCATTGGGCTACAGAAACACAACAGTCAGTTCAAATATTAAGCATCGTTATGTTCCCAGGGTCGAAAAGATATGCTAGGCTAGGCGGGAAGTTAAACCGTTTAGAGCATGGCTCGCCTCAACGTCAATCTTCATGAATTTTTGTAGTGAAGGCAATTGGCCATTTTTTCTTCTTTTATAAACATTTTTTATTGAGGCAGCTCAGTTCTAAATTGTATACTGCTGGTTTTGTCACAAAAAGAGTTTTGGTGCTGTTTTGCTCATGACATAATTAGACGGACAGTGTACCTAAGAGCCGCAACTATGTACGCGACATATAGGTCCTTGAAGCCTAACAAGCCTAGAAATGACTTCTCTTAGGTTCTCCGAATACCTTACGGTAATGAGTATGAAAAGAATCGCGTATAACACGAATTAAACGTCGACGGATAGAGTCCAGAAAAGGTAGTGTATGTTTTGGGGCCGAACTAAAAATAAGAGCACATTATTCAAGACCTGGTAATACTATAACAATGAAGAAACTGGGCTGGTGTAAGTACCTTATCTCCAAAAAGTTCTCTTAAAAAAAATGCAAATTTTTGGCGCAAAAAGTTCGTTATTACCCAGGTTATAGCTTTCTCACAACCATTCATGTGTGCGTGTGTACATCTTGTATGAAAGCGGGACCTCCTGTTTTATTTTTTTATTTCGTTTAAGCTTTTCTTGACAATTGATACTACTCGGATGACTTGTCAAATCATCACGGGAGGAGGGCCAGTGAAAGATCATTTAGCTGTTGCTACGGCTGGGAATTAAACCCAGACCTTCTGCGCGGCAGTTCGTCGGACTTACCATCGCGCCACAGAGCCCTTCGGCTCAAAGTTGTCCATTTAATATTATATGCGGGTAGTTGAAGAGTTTAATGATTGCCTTGCAACTCTCACATTTCAGGATTTATGTAGTGAACGGTTTGATGACGAGTGCCGACAGATGCTCGAATCCAAGAACGAGACCTCTAGAGCTAAGTTGCAATTGCAGATGAAGAGGAGAGCTGACATTTCGCCTGATTGGCGAAGAGCGAAAGAAAAGATCAAGAAAAGCGCGCAACCGATATAACGGGAGTTTTTAAGAGGATGGTTTTTCGAATTGAGATAAAACTGACATTTTGTGGTCAAATCGGGGAACTCTAATGTAATTTATGTTCAGTATGGTTTGCCATTCATAAACAGGTTGACTTGCGAATCGTGCAAATTTATTTCGAAAACAATGATTTAGTTCGCGAAGTTTACCGCAAGCTCCGTCCATTTTATGGTCGACATAATCGTCCATCAGAGCAGTAAATTCGGTTAACCATGGATTGTTTTCGTACAACGTTTGCGCTATGTTATCATACGCATCCGCAGAGACGTCGAACAGTACGCACCGAAGAAAAAATTGCCGCTGTAGAGCAAAGTGTTGAAGGGGACCCGAATAAATCGATTCGCCACCGTGCGCAGCAATTGGAGCTTTGTCCATCAACTTTATGGAAGATTTTGAGCAAAGAACTTGGCTTACGGCCATACAAGATCCAGCTTGAGCAAGAATTAAAGCCGCGAGACCATGCAATTCATCGTAATTATGGTGTATAACGCGAAAATGCGATTGATATCGATTCTGATTTTCATCGCAAAATTTTGTTCAATGCCTAGGCTCACTTTTGGTTGAATGGCTATGTCAACAAGCAAAATTGCCGCATTTGGACTGAAGAGAATCCACATGAGACCCTTACATCCACAAAAACTGACTGTATGGTGTGCTCTATGGGCTGGTGGAGACATTGGGCCATACTTCTTCCGAAATGATGCTGGAGACCGGTATAGAGCCATGATAACAGACTATTTTCCGAATTGGATGGCATGAATGTGGATGAAATGTGGTTCCAACAAGACGGCGCTACATGCCACACAGCGCACGTCAAAATTTAATTATTGAAGGAAACATTGGATGAGCGCATAATTTAGTTGAATGGACCTTTCAATTGGCCACCAAGATCGTGTGATTTGACACCATTGGATTAATTTCTTGGATTGGAGTCGTTCGTCTACGCCAACAAACCAGAAACATTAGGGGACTTGGATGCCAACATTCGTGGCGTTATTGCCGACATACGGCCCCAAAAGCTAAAAAAAAGTGGTAGAAAATTGGACGTCTAGACTTTGGCTTTATTCGAACCATGTGGCCTGGTTCAAAATCATATTTAAACATTAATGGCATTTAATTATTCTTCAAAAAAAGCTAAATTGATGGACAATTAATCGATTTTCTTGTGTTTTATTTCAATTCGAATTTATATACCTCTGAAAAAAACCACCCTTAACATAGAGAGATGACACCCCAGGTATGGTGTTAACAATTTTATTTTTTCGTGAAACGTCAGTATCACATCGTAGTTGTTGCCCAATCAATGCTGGGGATATGGAAGAACCAAATTGATATGACGAACAATCTTCGATTGTCTGGCAGAAGGAACCATTCGGTATTAATATGTGAACGCCTGAAACGGTTCAGTGTGGATTTAGGCCAGGAAAGTCCACAACCGATCAAAACTTCGAGGTCCATACTAAAGAAGTGATAAGGAAAGGAGATGCACTGTCATGTGACCTTTTTAATCTGATTCTTGAGAGAATTGTGGAAAACTACCGAGCCAACACAGCAGGCACAATCTTCCATAAATCGTTGCAACTAGTAGCTTACGCTGACGATATTGATTACTTTGATCAGACTGCACGTTTGCTAGTATAGAGGAGGAAGTGGCAGAAATGGGTTTATCAGTAAATGAGGGCATGACTATGTATAGGTGTGCTATCAACACGAAAGGACACACAACATCGACGAATCGGGCAGAACGTCACCATTGGCTCAGACAATATTTCGTCAGATATAAAATGAACCAATCGCTGTTTCTTCACGCTTAGAAGGCAATTCAGTAGTAAAATTCTTACTCGAAGAGTCCTTTGTAAGTCCTTGATTATCCCAGTTGTGCACTACGGTGGTAAAGCATGAGCCCTATCAAAAGTGGATGAAGAAATCCTTGTCGCTTCGAGTTAAAAAAAATTCTTTGTAAATCATGGTTGATGGGCTATGGACTCGAAGATTCAACCAAGAACAAGTACAGCGACATGCCCCTTGTCAAAAAACTCCGTACTGGATTTTTGAGATTGCTAGGACATATAGAACGAATGTATACCAATACGAAGCCTCGCAGAGTCTAACATACCCAACCAGACGTTGGACGCAGTAGAGGAATACCTCGACATAAGTGGCGCGTACATTAACTTCAAGTGCGCAACTTGAGGTAGTTAGCTAAGGACCGGGCTAATTGGAGGGGCATGTGGATTGAGGCCGAGATTCATTCCGGACTGTAGCGCCACTGAAGTAAGTACAGGATGTCCGCTGGGAAGGTATACTTCTTTGTTTGTTTATAATTTTTGATTAAATGAAAAAGAGAGGATCTTATATTAATAAAAGTTTATTTTAATGTCGGCAATAATGTGTGGAATACCATATCAGGTATATGTCCGCCTTTGTTAGTCTCACAAATGCGAGCCATTTTGAGCACATTTTTCATTACTTTCTCACACACTTCACGCGGTATTTCATTAATTTCATCACGAATATTTTGTTTGAGTTGCTCAAGCGTTTCCGGTTTGTTTGCACACACCTTGCTTTTCAGATATCCCCACAAAAAAAAGTCCGGAGCAGTCAAATCAGGCGACCGTGGAGGCCAATCAACATCACCATTTCTTGAAATAACTTGTTGTGGAAAGAGGTCTCGCAGAATTTCCATTGTAATCCTGTCTATGTGCGATGTGGTACCGGCTTGTTGATACCACAAGTTGATCAAGTCCAAAGCATGCAGTTGTGGCGTTAAAAAGTTTTCAATCATATCACGATATCGCTCCCCATTCACAGTTACCGTTACGGCGTAGTCATTTTCAAAGAAGTAAGGTCAAATGATTACTCCTGACCAAAATGCACACCAGACTGTAACTTTTAAAGGATGCAAGGGTTGCTGGTGAATAATTTGAGGGTTTTCCATTGACCAGAACCGAATGTTCTGTTTATTCACATATCCATTCAAAAGAAAATGTGCCTCGTCACTCATAATGATTTTTTCATGAAAATCGGGGTTGTCATGGGATGTTGTAACATCCTATTGGAATATTAACGGCGGCGGAAATGGTCTTGTGGAAGTAGCTCTTGTGCCAACTGAATCTTAAATGGAAACAAATGCAAATACTCGTGCAAAATTGTTGCCAAAGAGCACGGCGTCGAATTGGGGTTAATGGATTGTTTTGAATACTTCCTTGAGCAGCAGTAATTTTTTCAGCCGATCTTGCAGTACGCTGTGGTCCATTGGCCTATCACCTACAGGCAATCTTTCTTCGAAATCATTCACTACACGGTAAATAGTGTGTTTTGTTGGCACGTTGTTTCTCCCAAAAAATTCACGTTACTTTCTCATCGTCACAGTAATCGATGATTGATTTTGATAAAACGTTTCAATGATTAAAACACTTTGACTTATCGATTATTTTTCCATAATAAATTTGCCACGTGTCTACTTCACGACTGCCAAATATTTACAGTCAAAACTTATGTTTACCAAAATGGCGGCAAAACAAAGTAGAATACCTTTCCGGCAGACACCCTCTAGTATCAGACAGATTGCTTTAAATGTTTTAATTTTGTTGGAATTTTTTTTTGTTGCGTTGTTTCGGGCCCTACATTACAGATGATTTCTGCAATTCAAGCCCTATTAGGTATCAAAACGCTCAAATATACTTAAGACAATATATTCCGAAAGTATGTTTACCTAATCATGCTCCCAATTCCCACGAATATAATCCACTCCACAGGTCTCTAAACCTCAAAACTGATATTCACTTGCTATGCTCCGTTAACATATTTTATATGAATAAAAAAATATTTAATCCTTTTTTTTAATAGCAAAAGATATCATGGCGCCCATTCATGTCGCGAATAAAATAAAAATGATTCCCCCACATGGGGCGTTAACAGTCTGGCCAATAGTCATTGGAGAGCAAGTGAACGTTAACTCACAAGGACACTCGTGTTCGGCTGTAATTAAATTTATCTCTCGAAATAAAATGTATCCACATGGAGTCCCCACCTCCATCACAACGTCCCCGCTATAAACAAAAGTAAACCGGGCCTCCTCTCAGGGATATAAATCCAACTGTGGATTAAAGTGAAACCGATATAAACTACTGAATTATACATGGGCCGCTTGCACATATAGGACCTCCGTTAATTTTTTTTTTTGGTTCGGTATCCGGTCGGACTTGTACCGCTGTGGTAGTGACCTTTTGCAAAAACAAAGTTTTAAATTGCTATGGCATGACCATTAAAAAGAAGAACAAACGGCAGGAGATTGCTCCCCACATGCGGAATGTTCGGTAGGTAATTTTAAAAGTCATTCTGAAAGCTGGCGGCGCAATTGCGGGTTTAAGATTCTTTTGGGGTTTGGTCAGAGTTGTTCCTTAAATTTTTTTGCTCTGCTGGTTACAGTTTGTTAATGTTGGTGGTCGGTGTACTGATTTTACCTGAGATTTATTTTTCTGTTCCGGGTTTAAATTCTGCTTACCTTTGTATGTGTGGGGGGGGTATCTGAGCGGTTTATTGATGGTTTTTCGGGGAAACAAGTTGTAGGATGACTGGTATTTTTGAAATTTTTTTCTTATCTTTGCTTAGGGAGAAGTACTCGAATTACACGAGGAAAACTTGCGTGGGTATGGTATTCCTTAAATTCCTTGACTTGAGTTGAGTGTGTGTGTGTTGCTTTAGTTGCAGAATTATGTGATGGGATGAGGAAATTAACTTTGTGTGAATTGGACATGTTTACAATGGCTATATGGAAAGTTATTTAGTAGCTCGGAATTAGGTAAAAATTTAAATGGAATATGTGTTCATATAAAAATTCAATAAAGGATTGATGTGGAAAAGTTGAATGTGGTTGTGGTGGCAGCCACCAAGTAAATTGGAATTCCTTTAATCGCATTGCTACTGGCCAGATTCCGAAAGAAATGTCTTTGAAGGGTAAAAAGTCCAATAATTCGTTACCGATTTTAAGGGCTAATGCCTTGAGCATGGGTGATGTTGATGACATTCGGTATAAATAGTGCGGTAAAATGTTAGGCAGTACGATATGAAAACATAAAACTTTTTCACCTGACTTATGTCAACAAAATCCGTCTCTCATCCTCCTCGCGGCGACCTCTGAGTTTACCTCCTGCGTAAAGCTTTGGCGGCTGACACTAATGTTCAAGAAACCCCAGTTCCAATGAAAATTTAAGACAGAAGCTAGGACTGAAGAATAAAGCCTACAAGGCACAACCGAAGACTAAGACGAGAGCAGCCATTGACGTTAATAGGCCAAGAAGGAAGAACCAACACCGGATTTTCAGAAAGTGGAAAAAATAGCGTGGGGATCAATGAGATATCACCGCCATGTTTGTCGGTAAAGAGCATGAGGCGGTGAAATTGGTTTAATTGTAAGAAAGGGTAAGACAAAGTCTATGATATCAACATGAAAGGACACACAATATTGACGAATTGCACAGAATGTCAGCTTTGCGAGATTCAACTTTGAGGTAGTAAGGCAGCCGCTTATTACTTAGTCAACAACATTTATAATACTTTAGCAACCGCTTATTCTTCCGACAAAGGTGGCAATCAAAGCCCTCACTCGAACTTTTAAGAATATCCCATAATTCCCTCATTATTCCAGTCCGGCTCTAACGGGCCGGTGCATGGGCCGTATTAAAAGCGTTTGAACATTTTGAGCGAAAAATTGTTACCTCAGTCCCTTTTAATGTTTGTGGTCTTTGCAGAGGAATATACAAACAAGAACATTCAAAGGTATACTGCGGCATAGACCTGGTCAAAAAACTCCGCATTGGACGTTTAAGGTTGCTACCAATTTTTCCGCTTAACGAATCTGTGCGGAGTGGGTTCATGTTTCCTTCACACGAAGTACCAAACAAAACTTGGACGCCACGTCATTTTTTTTGGGAAAATTACGAAACCTAAAAAAACCCGAAAGAAAACTGAAAAAAAAAAACGAAAGCGAAGCCAAAGCCGATGAAACGAAATAAAATTAAAAATTTCGGACGATTTTAAAATTTGATATCAAGTGTATAAAACGAATTTAATCCAAAATTCGCATTGCATTGCATGTGTTATCACGACACCTTACACTTGCCCATTCCAATTGGGTACACCAATTGTATTTTAAAACTTCCACCGGTTTTTCTATAGGACAACCCCGGTGTCAATCCTTGACATAAATTTTCTGTCAATCAAACATTTGCCCCGGATGCCCAAGTTTTATTGACCGCGAAAAATTAAAAAACCGAACTACCCGAACTATGCTTGAGAAGATTGAGTATTGAGGAGCACTGAGTCTGAAGAAGAAAGGGAGGATGATCTGTCATAAGAATCAAAAATTTCCGCGATCTATGATGGTGTTTTCGGGTGCAGATTTTTCAAATCATTTTTAAGTTGGGCTCTAGGCATTTGATTTGGGTGTCGCTAGTGTTTGGACACGTTTCGTTATCCCTTTCGACAGCCGTTTGCTCTTGGAAACTTTGACAGTTTTCCTTTAACATTCTGATGGTATGATTTCACATGTCTTTGGTGGCCATGTTTGTGTCCATAATGTGATGATATTGTTTCTACATGGCCGTCATCCTAAACATCTCTGTTGCTCCTCCGTTGCTCCAGAGTTGGACGAAAGAGATCATCTTCTCTTGGCCATCGAACCTAGTTGTGCATGTTTCCTTTTTGTTGGAGGGGTGTCTTTGGGCGGTCCACCCCACGCCTCTGCTGCTCCTTTGTTGCTATCTCGTTGGGAGAACATCTACTCCATGCCATCGTACTTTTTTGCGTTTGCTACAATAATCCGGTGACGTCAACGACTCGTTGTGGTATAGGCTCCAAGGATCGTCCTCCCACACCTGTAATTATCATGTTGGGGTTGACGAGGGGTCGTCCTCCCTCACACATCTCACTTTTCCGACCGCTCCTGTCCGATGCTGCACGTCGCTATTCTCCCAGTGAACCCTTTTGCCGAAATTTTTACTGAACAAGATGGTTAGGACATGAAGAGCGAATACCCATACTCCTGCTCGCATTCTTCGATACCCAGCCAAATGTCGGACGAAGAGAGAAAGCCTCTACCTTAATTGGCGCTCACAGCTGTAAACAGATTTTAATTAGCCAAAACTGTGCAACTTGAGGCAGTTCGCTATGGACTTGTTAAGGTGTCATGTTGGTTGAGACCAAGGATCATCCTGGATAAGGCACCGTTTACGTATGTAAGTAATCCAGGTTACGATGGAAATAATGGTTAGAATCATGGAACTTAAGGGAAGTTGTTTTGTCGAATATTTTTAACAAAATATAAACCGTTACATAAGTGCGTAAAAGACAACCCGAATGGCTGAGACAGAACTCTAGGTTTATGTTGCAGCTCTGAGATTTCAAATTAGCAAGTAAATGTTGCCAACGCACCCAATAGCTTTCAGATGATCTAAAATCTTAAGTTAAGGCAAAGTCTATATTTACCCAGGCATTAAAGAAAGTGTTCTCAGGATCATAACCATGATCGTTAACACATTTAACTTTGAAACCTTTCAAGGAAACAATCACGTTAGCTTGATATTGTCGAAAGGCTGTGCTAAACGTTTGCTTATCCTGAGTATTGAACTCCGCGATAAAACTTGTAAGCCACTGCCGATGCACGATGTTTAGATGACGCTGGGTCATGACTAGTTATGACTTAAGAGCAGGGTGTATCTTAAGCAATATTATCTGAAAATAAAGTCAACATAAAAGGACTAATTAACGTCGATGTGCTACGCAGTTTTAATAGATTTCGAGGCTGTTTCCGAGACAAAGAGAGAAAAGGCACTCATACAGAAATTTGAACATCAGCTTGGAACACCTACATGAAGAAAGATAGAGTCGCGAGTGGTCATCCGCAAAGCTCCCTAGTCATACCACATCAGAATCTTCACATGTCGAAGTCCAGTTGTGACGTTGTCCACAACCTATAAGTTGTAGGTACGGCCGCAAATGATCTTCTACCAGACTACTCGCAAGATTCCTTTTAATTTTTCATTCTAAAATGAGGTCAACATGTCAACGTTAAAACTGCTGAAGATTTTGACGTTAGGCATTAAAGGATAATCGAAGATGGTTATCTTCGGATAACCGGATTCAACCGAATGTTTTTGGGACGAACTAGGAAAAATAGTTTTAAGTCGTTAGTTGTTGCTGATAATCATTGTGATAGATGTCGAAATTTTAAGACTTTTTCGACAATATTAAGATGCATCACACCATATAACACTCATCGATTCGGAACCAAGAAATTCAACAGCTTTTGGAGAAGCCATTGTCAGCTCAGCATGAAACTGTAAGCTTGGAGTGAAAAATCATGCCACAGCATTGTAACTTGTTCTAGGACAGACCATGCCGTTATGACATTTTATCAGCGGCTTTCCTGATTGCAAAGCGGACATAGGATCATTGAAATTCCCACGATCTTGCATTTGTGCGATGCAATCGGTTTTAGAGATGCTTGTCATTGTCATTGTCATAGTTTCAACAACACATATGTTCTCCTAGTCTTAAGAAGACCGTTGATATAGCCACTGGATCCTAACAAAAACCTTTCACGGGATTAAAAATGAATAATTTTGTTGACAGCTATTTATACCTCTTGTCAAAAGTGTATCACACATTGATTAGGTCCAATCCTCTTACAACAGTCCGAAATTAACCTGGGCCTCAACCAACATACCTCTCCTATTAGCCCGGTCCTTACCCCGGTTCTAACTGCCCCCAGAAACAAACTCCAAGTTCATTGACGTCGGTTTATACATGTGCGCGCCACGTAAGCTGATGTCTTTCTATGACAAGTCCAACGTCTGGATGGGAATCGAAATCTCTGCGAGCCGGAGTATTGGTGCCCAATCATTCTACATATCCTAGGCATCTAAAACGTCCAATTCGGAGGTTTTGAGTAAGGGTCGCTATACAGCTCATATAGTTCTTGGTTGAACATTCGTCTTCAAAGCCCGTCAACGCAAACGGGACCCAGGATTTTTCGAATTTCTTCATCAACTATTTATAAGGTCCATGCTTCAGCGCCATACAGCAGGAATGGCATGATTATGGTCTTTTAATTATTGTATTTCCTTCGTAGTTCGAGTGAGGGCCTAAATTCTGAATTGCCTTCTAGGCCCAGAGTAATTCTTCCTTTAAATTCTGACAAGATGTTTTTGGTGGTAGAGTTAAAAGCGGAGCCGAGATAGACAAAGTCCCATACTACCTCAAAGTTATATCTGTCAATGGGTACGATTTGTCCAATTCAATTCGTCGATGTTGCGTCTCTTTTTGTATTGACAGTATATACTTAGCCTTACACTCATTTACTGCTAATCCCATTTTAGCCGATTTCTTCTCTATGCTAGCAAACGTGGCTATAACATCACGTTGAGTCGTACTAATGATGTCAATATCGTCAGCATATGCTAGTAGTTACCAATTTTTGGGAAACTGTGTCTCTAGTGTTGGCTCGGGAGTTTTGCACAATAATTTCAAGAATCAAGTTAATGAAATCACATGACAGCGCATCGCTTTGCCTAAATAATTTTTTGGTATCAAATGTTGAGGTCGCCTCCGAACCTGATAGAGCAGCGAAAATTCTCCCCTGTCATCCCACACAGACGAACGAGTACGGACATAGCTCTGTATAGTTTGTATCTGTATATTCTGGCGGCTTTAAAATCGATGAGTAGGAGGTGGGTATCGATACAAAATTCTTGAATTTTTCCAGGATCTGCTGAAGTGTAAAAACAACGGCTTAAATCAGCCAATTAACACCACGATAAATATCCTAGAAAACGCATACATTCATACATTAATCCTCTTATAATAGATAGAAATGACCATCAATACCTCCATCCATTATTAACAAATTTAATCATATCGCCAGCAGCAAGCGTGTCCTTCATTCGTCCTAATTAAAATCAATTTAAACAATTGCCTCACCCAACAATGGATGATTGAAGTTCAATGAGTATAGATAATGCAGTTCTGAGAATTGCACCACTTAATTTCTAAGTACACTCCGTAAAATCTCGGAAATATCCGACATTTCTACTGCTCTTCTGTAGTCATTCCACTACACCTATAGTAGCACAAATACCATTCCTTCAGGAGATGCCTCACATTTTCAAATAGCAAGAACTCCTGTATAGATTCCAACGCGTACATTTACTTCTCTATAGGTAGGTGTACCGCTAAAGGGCTTAAGCAATTGCGATTTTTTTCTCATTTGATATTGTTAGTTGAAGCTATTATCCTGCACATAAAAGCTGGTATAATGGCGCAACAAAAACAATCTAGAAGGACACACTAATACATGGATCGTTCACCTTATAAGAATCACGAGGATTTAATATCAGGACACGAAACTCTCTGAACAAAAATGTGATACCTAGCTTTACTTGAATCTCATTTGCCAAGAGAGATGGATGATGTCTCAAAGGATGCCAGGAGTACAAGTGCAAAAGACATCCCTCTTATATTCCACTCGCCTCAACAAGCTAAAACTAGCGATACGTTATCCCGTATATGACATCGTCTACGCACGTTTAGATGAAAGTTGTACCGTTAGCAAGAAGGAAAAAGGACGAATAATAATAACAAGGAACAGCGAAAAGAAAATGACAAATTACCTCCAGCAAAATGACTTCAGATCGACGTCAGGGATAACGACAATTAGGATCCTATAGCCGTTACACATAAATAAGCAGGCACGCGACGCAAAAAGCAACGGCAGGACACTTAAGGTAACAATGCGAATACACTGCGTTGCGATGCTATAGATTGTCCTGTGTAAAGAATTTACCGACCAGATTAAAAGTGTGGTACAGGATAATGGTTAGCAATATCCTTGAAAAGTAACAACAATAACTAATAAAGGATGCAATTATACCCTTACAAAAGGGATCATATTTCAGACGTGTCTTTTCTAAAGTGAAATTGTTTTATACACAAGCTCATGGACTGAATGTCTTGTTTGTGGAGAGATGAAGGAGTAGTACTCATTTTTGTGACACGTTATTTCTTTGTCGAATCCTTGTCCATGGTTTCTTTTAATACAGGGTGTGCAGAAATTCGTTTTTTTTTTGAACGCAAGAAAAAACATTTTTCGTATGAGCGATACCAGCATAGCAGAGGTGATGTTGCCAATGTCTGCCAGCACGTTGTCAATCAGGTCTCGTAGTGTGATTGGATAGTTGACATAAGCAAAGGTCTTCAAAATAATCTCACAATAAAAAAACATGATGGCACAGTTAGGGCAGTAGATATTAATTGAAAACGCATCTTAAAATTAATTCTTACTTTTCGGCGCTAACGCAGTTCTTTCATGCGCTGGTCATCAAATTCATTCAAATAATTGCATTCTCGTCATTGTGAGATTTTCCTTGACTTCCGATTTCTATCATATTTACCAGTCATATGAACACATATTTTGAATTATCTGGAAATTATTATTATTGAATTTTTTTTTTCAATTATATCCCGCCTACTAATTCCATTGCATCACTTAAGGTCCCTGTAGTGCTTCACAATGCCATCCAAATAAGCTTCCTATCTGATCACTCCTAAATAAAAAAACGAATTAAAATGTTTACACATAGCTAATTCGACATGAATGCGAATGCATTAGTCAGATGACGTCACAGAAAAAAAAAGCCTTGCGTCTAACACGTACATACATGATATATCCGTTGTGTTCTCAAACATTATAAACTCATTAATAGTCTCGTAGTTACAAGGGACTTAACTCTGATGGTATTTTGTCACTAAAAAGAGTTAAGAAGATTATTATTGTAATGAGAGGATAGCGATCAAATTAGGGTGGCCTAGCTGGCGTCTCCAATTTTTTAACGAATTTAACTGCCAAAAGCATGGAACTTCAGAAGTTGCACACCAAATTATGACCTCAGGGCATTAAAAATCCAAAGACCTATACTGGAATTCTGGACCATTTTTAGCAGATGATATAATTTTTGACTCATCAGGTCAAGTGAAAATGATTCTTATCACTAACAAAAAAACATATGAGAAGGCTACAATCCACTCTGTGGATCCCATCCCATCCTTAATCCCATCCTTAATCCCACCCCATCCTTAATCCCACCCCATCCTTAAAATTAATATGACAAAGAAATATTAAAATTGAAACAGTCCCAACATATTGTTCAGACAGTTTATAAAAAACTCGTATGGTTCGACCAAAAACAACGTCTTTCTCCTGAATATGGTATGGCGTAGGGTATACAAATGGTTTTTGTATGAAAACAACTCCAAAAAGTGGGCGTGGGTAAAAAAACAAAACTAATTATTTTGCATCAACATTTTTTTTGAAATGTTTAAACCTTTACCGGAAAACGTTTTTTTACGGAAAACGCCCCCAAAAAGTGGGCGTGGCACTTTTTCAAAATCTCTAACGGTTTGGCCTAAAAATATGTTTTTCTAAATAGGGGGCATAGCAGTGGGCGGATTTCAAAAATTTGTACACTTGTTCTGCTAGGAGCAAACTGTTCCAAACTTCATCATCAAAACGGGCGCAGTGGCGCGATGGTTAGCTCGATAAACTGCCGCGCAGAAGGTCTGGGTTCGATTCCCAGCCGTAGCAACACCTAAACGATTTTTCAGTGGCCCTCCTCTCGTGATGATCTGACAAATCATCCGAGTAGTATCAATTGTCAAGAAAAGCTTGTCTCAAATTCGCCGTTCGGAGTCGGCATAAAGCAGGAGGTCCCACAAACGTGCAAGAAGTACACACGCACACATGATTGGTTGTGAGAAAGCTCGGCCCTGGGTACTAATGGGCCTGTTGCGCCAAAAATTTGTATATTTGGCGCAAGGCCCTAAAACTGGTGACGTACGGACGGACAGACATGGCTAGACGGACGGACGGACATTCATGGCTAGATCGACTCAGCTATCGATTCTGAGTCGATCCATATACTTTCAGGTATACCTAACTCAACTATTTCTCTATGTTACAAACTATGTATCAAAACTAATATACCCCTATTGGATAGGGGTATACCCACGGATGATAATGAAGGTTAAAGTAATAAGTGTACTAAGGTGTTGTCACTTTCAGGATTTGAAAAAGAGGCCCGGAAATAGTAGCGAAACGGATTCACTACTATTACACTGCACCCACGGAAGCAGACACATGATTCCGTAAAAAAATGCAAGATTGAAAATCACCCTGCCTTAATGTTGTTCGGTGTTATGATAGGACTTGAGATAACAGATCTTCGTTTCGTTACACTCGCGGTATCACTGATTTCTGGTATCTTACAGGATAGCAGCGATTTCAGAAGGCGCTAGATTTCGATCACAGCAATTTTGTTCGAGGGTAAACGAATGCTTCTTACTGTTGCAAGTAGTAATGGTCACAGACCGGGGTAGAAAACAAAACGCTAGAACCACGCAAAGCGAATGAGACTCTTCGCATGCCGTAACGAAGTCTACAACCTGAATGACTCGTATCCCAAAAAAAGCTAAGCTTCCGTTAAGTAAGACGGGGTCAGTAGCGCGACGGTTAGTGCGATGAACTGCCGCGTAGAAGGTCTGGGTTCGATTCCCCGTCGTAGCAACACCTAAATAATTGTTCACTGGCCTTCCTCTGGTGATGATCAGGACAACCATTCAAAGTCGCCTTGAAAAGGAGTCAGTTATGATCGAAACCAATAACTCAATTCATACCTATACGGATGGGTCTTAAAGATCATCTGGAGTGGGTGGAGGTCTTTTCTCCTAGATGCTTAACCTTAACATGTCGTTTTGCCTTCCGGATCATTAAAGCTGTTTTCCATGCCTAAATCATGGCAATTAAAGAAGCCTTGCTCTGGATAAAAATAATTGTAATATCCACGAAGTAAACTCACATTTTTAGTGACAGCCAAGCGGCAATAGAATCTCTAGAATCCATCTCGCTCAAACCGAAATCAGCCCACGAATGCCGACTATTTCTTAATGAGATGGCAGAGTATTCGCCTCTTCTGTGGGCCGGGCTACAGGTAAAGGGTTTTTCAATAAGAGCGCTACAAAAGTTTTTTTTGAAAATAAAACAAAAACGGTTTTGGATATCAATGAAAGTCACGGTTTCGATCCTCTTTTAACACGTCGTATCCCATCGTATTTCCTGGATGGCAGTAAAGTTTGCTTTGTAGCAGTTGAGGGCTTCCGCTAGATGTTCGCTTGCACCCTTTCTGGTTAATGTTCTCAAATTCAAGGTGCAGATACAAACGTCGTTGTTTTTTGCCTTGCAGGCCTCTGGGAGTATTTGGACATCCAAAATACGATGTCAAATTGTATCTGCAAGCAGTTCTTTATAACCGTACTTCAATTGTTAATCATCATTTTTTTCCTGGAGCTCGTAGATGCAGTCTTTAGCGATGTCAAAATTTTCCTCTGGCGGGGCGCGAGCCGAATTATCTCTAGATTATTACATATCCTCAACTGATTAGTCACTGTGGCTGCTCTCTATAATACGGACCGTAGTAGATGTTACAGTTTATCCGTGATCTCCCAGATCATCAAATCGTGATTCCTGGATGATAGTTATGTCTGCTTTGTAGCAGGTTAATGCTTCGGCAAGGTGGAATGAATCTGGACTCAACTAACATACCGAAATATTATTTGCTATCAACTAATCGCATCTCATGGGGAGACTTCTACTGCATCCGATGTCTGGCTGAGAATCGATGACTTCGGGTCCCTCGGTATTATTGTCCATTCGCACTGCATGTCCTAGCTAAATTCCAGTTCTGAGTTTTGAGTTCTTGAAAAATTCAGGCAGACTTGATCAATTAGTGATCTTAGATACTCTGTATGTCCTGCCACAAACATAGAAGCAGTTCACGATAGTATTGCTGGCAGTCCGGGAACATCCATTCGGCGCCACAGCAAATTCTCACGAAAGCCTGACTCACGAACTGAAGTCCATGCAGCGCGAAGAGAGTTAGTTGAAAGGATTTTTGAAATAAAACAAGTAGATGCTGATTTTTCGTTCAAAATCATCTGCAGCCGATTTAAATTTTGATGTTTTCGTTTATCGTAAGAATTGGTGTTATTTGGGTTTCAGAAAACCCACGAGTAAATATTAAGAATCAAATGCATCCGCACCGGCTGGAGGCATTATCTGACCATTCTTCTACGATCTTGCAATTTAACACAATTGTGCTTTTTTCTTTTTTTTTAAGTCAAAGGCCTATGCAAACAACCACCAATGTCTTGAAAGAGGTAATTAGGCGGAGTATCTACTAGACAAGGATTGTGAAAACAATTCATTTCTTCGACGTCATCCATTCGTTTGTTAGCAGCATTTCCAGGAAAACTGTTGCAGCACATCCCGCCTCTCTGAAGTTCCATTTTTTTCAAGACCCTCCTAGACCAAAACAACGCAATATTAGCTACCAATACTGTCACAGCTGGGAACACCTTTTCAGCTTGAAATTGTATTTATAACCAAAAACTATCAGAACACATCACAATGCATTATCTAGCCAACGGACCCAATAATTACGATGATAGCACCAGTATCTATCTGTACAACAGCTGTCACATTTATTCACCCTTCCACAGCTATGCACATGGTCGACGCAAACATCGCAAATGGCAATACGCACTTGGCATGTTATTCAGCATATTCAGTCGGCGAGTGACACCATTCAACGCCACATCCATGATATGGCCGACAATTCAGATGCGTCCCATTTGAAGTTGCATCTGCAATTTGCTGCCTTTCAACAAAAGGACATGTACTCGCACTCACACAGTTCGGTCAATGACTCGGCACAAAAGAGCTCACAAATTGCGTTCATCCGTGAATCGGGATGGTGATGTGAGTGGGGTTCTGAGTGTTGGAATTTTTTTCCTCTTTAATCACACATGCAATTTGGAAGACACTGGTTAACCACTGTTCCATTTTCTGATCGATTTCTCTAGAATTGCTTGCGAACGACTGTTATCCTTTCTCTGGCAGATGACCTAGTCAACCCCTTTTATTTGAATGCGGTAAAAGACGAATTTCCTAATGTACCTCGTGTTTCCACTCTACGAATTGATGCTACAATTTGCCTTGCAAATGGGAATCATGGTCGCTGGAAGAAGCCGTGCAACACAATGCTAATAGGCAACGTGGCGTCGCGTCGGTCGGGTCTCCTGATTCACACATCATTCGTGGGAATTTCATGGAATAGGTACCACATTGCGGCTGAAGGAGTAATCCCACACCCATTGTTGTCATCATCATCATCATCATTGATGGTGGTTCAGATTTTGAAACGAACCAAGGAATGCTGCAGGATGAAGGACACTAGCCAAACTGCGGTTTCGGCTGATGATGATTATAACGTTTGCCAGAAAATCTCGTAAACCCCGTCATCATCGCAGATCCTAGCAGTAACCCAATGGTGATATGGAAATGGGAATAGTAGGATTATCGTACCTTAAGGCTGTAAGTCGCATAGCAAACAACAGTTATCCTATCGGCAATCCCTTGCCCTGTTGATGGATTCATTTACTGATTGAATTTGTTTAGCGCGCACTTAGCTATTATTTTCGGTGGTTTCCACAGAGGACAAAGGACATGAACATACAAACATTCAACGCGTGTGTGTATGTAAATTTGTGGCGAGCGTAATAGTTATCATTACAAATGTCCGCCAAGGACAGGCGGTATAGAGGTGGTGGTGTGCTTTCATTTATAATTGTTGTTTACACATTGTGTATTCGGAATGTAATTACTGGGCACAATCGCGAGGAAGGACTTTTATTTGAACAGCGGTTAATTGAGTTTCGGTTACGCGGACCACCGATCGCTTAGCTCCTTGCACTTTGTTGGGATGGTAGAGTTGCAAAAAAAAAATCGACTTGGGGAGGCTGTGTATATGAGAGTGAATTGACGATGACACAGTGAAGAGGAACGAAAATGTGAAAAGGACAAGAGGGCGAATGATAGAAACGGAATACAGGATTAGGGTTAAGGGATTTTCGAATGAAATTTAAATGGGTATTGGAATTGGAGTGGAATAATGGGTTTCTCCTAAGGAATAATTAATCTGCCATCGGTGAGGAATAATCTCTCGGAAATGTGCTACTATTTTTCACTCCTTGGCAGTGTCTTGGTAAGCGGAGTTTTCTTATTAACATGGTTCCAATTTTGTTGAAGTGAGAAGTACTTTTCATTTGAGATTAATTAACATAGCTCACTGTAGAGCTTACTGAAAGGATTTAGAGTTGGTTTAAGATGAGCCTTAACGAAGTGTTTCACACTTTTTAAGTATATACTCATGGTGTATGGTTACATCAGGGAAGGCATCAATCGTAATTTGTTACATAAGCCGTCTGACATAAATTACATAGAAATATATAGCGCGAAAAAAAAATTATTCGATATTCTATGTTATTTCATTCAAACTAAATTTAAACTGCAATGGGAAGGGGTTTACCTCGCTTTTCCCAGGTAGTAGTGGAAGCACATCTCGTTGGCAATAGAGGTACCATGTTCCCGAACTAACTATGATGACTTTTTATACTTTTACGAATGCACAAACTGGCCGTACTTCTTCCGTGATGATCAAGACCGGCACGTTACTGTGAATGGGAATCGCTACCGTTCAATGATAACCGAATATTTTTGGCCCCAATTGGGTGATATGGACTTGGAGGACATGTGGTTCCAACAGGACGGCGCCACAAGCCACACAGCGAATGCCACAATCAATTTATTGGAAACAAAGTTTGGAGAACGTGTTATCTCACGAAATGGTCCAGTCGCTTGGCCGCCTCTGTCGTGCGATTTGACGCCATTAGACTATTTCCTGTGAGGCTAGGTCAAGTCTATGGTCTATGCCAACAAACCAGCGATGATTGATGAGCTTCGAACGAATATCGAACGTGAAATTGCAGCAGTATCGGCCGATTTATGATTGAAAACCGTCGAAAAATTGGGTTCAGCATCTGGAGTTCTGCAAGCTTGCCCGTGGTGGCCATGCAAAAGAAATCGAGGTCCATACATAATGGCATCGAACGTACTTTCACAGGAATAAAGAATTTCATTGATATCCAAAACCGTTTTAGTTTTATTTAAAAAAAAACTTTTGTAGCGCTCTTATTGAAAAACCCTTTATAAAACGAGTGGTTGGTGTACGAGTGAGTCATAGGCATCTTTATATTTCACTGTGAGGTAAGTTTAAGATAAAATACCAACTATGCGATAGTTTAACGATTTGCATAGCTTGGCCAAAATACACATAACATCCATTTCATCCAACTAGCGATTTCGCTTTGACAAAACACTTTCGAAACTGTTTCCCCTCCAGCAATATTTTAACTGCATAAAGATCTATGGAAAAAAAAGTTGGCACTCTCTACAGGACTCTATAAGAGTTCGTTACCGAAGCCTATTTTTAACTCAGAAATAGCAAAAATAAAAACAAAATTCAAATAGTTCTGCTATTTCTGCTATGTCTGTCTGTCCCCTTGCCCGTCCGTCTCTATGATATCGATTTTTGGGTCTTACATTTTGAGCTAGATTGATGAAATTCGGTATGTAAACTCCATATCCGACGAAACAAAACAATTGTAAACATTTTCGAAATTCGCCCACAGTCCACTTTCCAGTAAAGAGTTTTTTTTTGGCCAAGCGGAAATGAATTATGAAAAACTTGCTGAATAAGATATTTAGAAAATCTCATTTCTATATTTCATCAATATAAATTTGTACATATAAGTTAAAAAAAACGAAAAGATTTTCAAAACTTCGAAAATTGTGTAAGATGCAATTCGGCTATATGACATTTAAACCCACGCCCACTCTTTGGGGGTGTTTTATTTAAATAAAAAATTTGTTTAACCTACACCATAGCATGTGCAATGTAAAAACCTTTTTATTGTAGAACCATTAAATATTTTAATAAACTGGCTGACCAATATATTGTGAGAAAGCTATTTTTTATAGGGTGTCCGCCGGGAAGGTACACTTCTTTATTTAGCCGCCATTTTTGTAAACATTAATCTTGATGTTCATATTTGGCAGCCGTGAAGTAGACACGTGGCAAATTTTGTATGGAAAAATAATCGATAAGCCAACGTATTTTAATCGTCAAAACATTTTATCAAAATCAATCATCGATTACTGTGACGATGAGAAAGTGACGTGAATTTTTTGGGAGAAACAACGTGCCAACAAAACGCACTATTTATCGTGTAGTGAATGATTTCGAAGAAAGAGGTTCTGTAGGTTATAGGTGACAGCATGGACCACAACGTACTGCTGCTCAAGGAAGTATTCAAAACAATCCATCAAACCTCAATACGATGCCGCGCTAAGGAGCTTGTTCTTCAAAGCACAACTTTGGCCACAATTTCGCACAAGGATTTGCATTTGTTTCCATTTAAGATTCAGTTGGCACAAGAGCTTCTTACAAAAAACCATTTACGTCGCCGTACATATGCCAATAGGATACAATACAATACAACCCCGATTTCCATGAAAAAACCATAATGAGTGACGAGGCACATTTTCATTTGAATGGATATGTGAAGAATCAGAATAGTCGGTTCTGGGCAATGGAAAACCCTCAAATTTTTCATCAGTCACATTTGCATTTGTTAAAAGTTACAGTCTGGTGTGAAATTTGGTCAGGAGTAATCATTGGACCTTATTTCTTTAAAAATGACTACGCCGTAACGGTTACTGTGAATGGGGAGCGATATCGTATATCGATATATCGATTTTGGTATCAACAAGACGGTGCCACATCGCATATAGGCAGGATTACAATGGAATTACTGCGAGACCTCTTTCCACAACAAGTTATTTCAAGAAATGGTGATGTTGATTGGCCTCCAGGGTTTCCCGATTTGACTGCTCAGGACTTCTTTTTGTGGGGATATCTGAAAAACAAGGTTTTTGCAAACAAACCAGAAACGCTTGAGTAACTCCAACAAAATATTCGTGATGAAAATTAAGTTGGTTTCCACTTTTGCGCAACACTTAAGACGAGGTCTTCCTCTGCTACGACCGACGTCGGCCTTGGAATCGAAGACTCTGTAAGCCGGTTCATTTGTGTCCATTCGCTTTTCATGTAGTAGCCATCTCAATGTAAAGTTCTTTGACTAGGGGCATTTTGCTGTACAGCTCGTATAGTTCTTGGCTGTATCTTCGTCTCCAAGGCCCGTCATTGCAAACGAACACGTTTCAAAGAACTTTCCAAATAGACCAAAGAATTCTTAATCCCGTAGAGCAGGACTGGGATACTCAGGGTCCTCCTCAGTAGTTCGAGTGAGGGCTTTACTATTGTATTCCCTTTCTTTGGGTTATTCTTTGTTTGTTTTCTGACGGGATGTTATGTCAAACAGTGTCCTGTTGAGCGCATCAATTTGGTCATAACGGCTTGTTTCATTTTCAATATTAACAAATGTGGGTACCACAAATGATTTCAGTATCGTCGGTGGATAGTAGTTAAAGCACCAATTTATGGAACATTGGCTCGGGAGTTTTGCACAATAATCTCAAAATATCAAGTTAAGGAAATAACACGAAATAACAAATGTGTCGGTGAGGAGCATCGAGATTTCTAAATCGTCGTCCTTCACACAGGACGAAAGTGTGAAGAATTGATCAGATCGTTGGTAAACGGTTTCAGGTGTTCACATTTTACAACAGATAGGATATTGTAGGTGATATTGGGGAGACTATGCCTCTATAGCTGGCGTAGTTCAGACAGTATCCGTTTTTGTGGATCGGGCAAACGATGCTGAAGTTCCATTCTTCAGGCATATTTTCATCCGACCAGAATGTAACTTAACAAATTATCTCCGCCGTCTTTTTAAAGCTCAGCTGAGGTTCCATTCTTCAGGCATCCTTTCATCCGACCAGAATTGGCTTATGAGTTGGTGGATATTACTTACAAAGTCATCTCTGCCGTCTTTTTATAGCTCAGATAAGGTTCCATTCTTGAGACATACTTTCTTCCGACCAGGTTTGGCTTATGAGTTGGTGGATGTTACTTGCCTAATCATCTCTGCCGGCTTTATAAAGCTCGACAGAGATGCAGAAGTGGTTCTTCCATATCCTCAGCATAGACTGTGTCTCAACTACGATATTTTCTTGTTCATCATGACAGTACTCTGTTCGAGCCTTGTGTCCTTGGCATTGACGTTTTACACTTTGGTAAGACTTGCGAACATCGTTCCTGGAGTTTTTTTTTTTCTTCTTTCTTAAAAGCCGGTGTTCTTTCCTTCTTCTTAGCCTATTGAGCTCAACGGCAGCCAATTCACCTTCAGCTTAGCCTTGTAGGCCTCGTTCTTGGCTGCGGGAATCTGTCTGAAATCCTTATCAAACCAGGGGTTTATTGCTGCTTGCCGCAAGAAACCCAGCACATCAGTTACGAATGATCTAATGTCTTGTTGGCATCGTTGCCGTTAATCTTTGTAAATCGATCCTGGTGGACATTAAATGCAAGCCTATTATCGAGAGAAAAAACTGCAATCTTAATGTACGTAAAGCAAACGTCTACAACATAAAATAATCAGATAAAAATAGTTCATTTGGTCTGAAAACGACTTCACTTAAGAACTCTGGATTCAAAAGCCTACAGAATAACACAAAAATCACAAAAAAATCATTAAGTTCAGCTTATTGTCAAGGTTGTCAAACAAATTAAATTGTCAATATGGATGTTTGCACATAAACTATGTGCATAAGTTGCATCAACGACTGGATGAAGATTTAATTGCTTCCATGGATTGCACTTCGAAGGATGAAACCAATTCATACCGTACAATATTTACAAAAACCTTATAAGCGAAAAAAAACTTTTCTTCAATTTGAACATCAGCCAAAATGTCAAAACATATCCCAACCAGGATGACCTTGTAATTTTTTTCATTTCAGACGATCTGAGTCCCCCATCCGTAAGCCGCAAGCTACTTGTACTCGTTCTCGTAGTCGTGTACTCTCGCAATATTAAATGTTTAATCCGTCTACGTAAGGATATTTCACCTGTCTTTTAACGGGAAAAAAAATCATACGAACACAAATCGTAAACGTATAGCAACAACAACAACAGATTTATGAATTTTTGGCAACGCTTCGGGGAAAAGTGTCCATTTTGCAAATTATTTTCTCATTCCTTTGGCGCTCGCTAACAAATGGCGGTGCATATGGAATGCAACATTTATTATCGACATACTCTGCAAGGAAAACGTGTTGTCTCGCTAGTCATCCTGTGTTATATTAGTGTGGTTGTGGTATTACACACCCACAAGATACCCGTAAAACAATTGTATCTAGAAATGGAAACGTCCCATTGAGTTATGCTCGCATGAAATCGAAACAGAGCAACACTGGCAACAGGACCACGAACTCTAACCATAACCATCACCCTGATTCAATGAAGGGCTGTGTGTGTCCCCGTGCGGCCAACCAATTCCATGCCGCGATGGAGTACGATGGGTGCTTTTGAAGATTGGTCCTTGCATTCTAATGTAATGTTACACGTGTATATATGCGCACATCGGTAAAGGTGTAGGACATGGACAATGCATTCATTTACATCATGAAAATGAGTTTTTCTTACACAACAAGGCAACAGAAAAAAGAGATAAGGTAGTCCACGTTGTACTAAAAGGAATCCTACGAATTTGTTTATGTCCTTTGTACTTCATAAGCCATCTGGTATTGTTTGTGTGGACAATGTGTGCGTGTGCTTACGTCATGGTTGGGGATACCGATGGACCTGTGCTCAGGTTCATAAAAAAAATTACGGAAAATCTGCAATGATTGCGAAGAGGGTTATATATAAAGGGTGGTTAAATTTTAAGGGCCGATGTTGACTTTGAATAAAACAACAAATTATTTCAGAAATTAGTGTCATTTTTTATTATTATGATAATATTGGTATGGTTCATTTACGTATAAAACAAAATATCGGCCAAATGTCCGCTGCTACCTCGGCGGCACACCTGCATTGATGGTCCAGATTATCGTTGATGACGCTGAGGAATAATTGAGGTTCTATGCCGTTAATGTACCGAATTATCCCATCCTTTAGCTCTTGAATTGTCGCTCTTACCGTCGTACACCTTTTCTTTCAAATAATTCCAAAGAAAGAAGTCCAACGGTGTCAAATCACATGATCTTGGCGGCCAATTGAAATCCACACACCCACAAGATACCCGTGAAACAATTGTATCTAGAAATGGAAACGTCCCATTGAGTTATGCTCGCATGAAATCGAAACAGAGCAACACTGGCAACAGGACCACGAACTCTAACCATTACCATCACCCTGATTCAATGAAGGGCTGTGTGTGTCCCCGTGGGGCCAACCAATTCCATGGCGCGATGGAGTACGATGGGTGCTTTTGAAGATTGGTCCTTGCATTCTAATGTTATGTTACACGTGTATATATGCCCACATCGGTAAAGGTGTAGGACATCGACAATGCTTTCATTTACATCATGAAAATGAGTTTTTCTTACACAACAAGGCAACAGAAAAAAGAGATAAGGTAGTCCACGTTTTACTAAAAGGAATCCTACGAATTTGTTTATGTCCTTTGTACTTCATAAGCCATCTGGTATTGTTTGTGTGGACAATGGGTGCGTGTGCTTACGTCATGGTTGGGGATGCCGATGGACCTGTGCTCAGGTTCATAAAAAAATTACGGAAAATCTGCAATGATTGCGAAGAGGGTTATATATAAAGGGTGGTTAAATTTTAAGGGCCGATGTTGACTTTGAATAAAACAACAAATTATTTTAGAAATTAGTGTCATTGTTTATTATTATGATAATATTGGTATGGTTCATTTACGTATAAAACAAAATATCGGCCAAATGGCCGCTGCTACCTCGGCGGCACACCTGCATTGATGGTCCAGATTATCGTTGATGACGCTGAGGCATAATTGAGGTTCTATGCCGTTAATGTACCGAATTATCCCATCCTTTAGCTCTTGAATTGTCGCTCTTACCGTCGTACACCTTTTCTTTCAAATAATTCCAAAGAAAGAAGTCCAACGGTGTCAAATCACATGATCTTGGCGGCCAATTGAAATCGCCACCCCGTGAGACAACACGGCCATTGAATTTGTCGCGCAAGAGAGCCATTGTTTCGTTAGCTGTGTGGGAATTGGCACCGTCCTGCTGAAACCACATATCGTCCACATCCATATCTTCAAATTCGGGCCATAAAAAGTTCGCTATCATCTCACGATAGCGAACATCATTCACAGTAACTGCCTGACCGGCCTCATTATGGAAAAAATACGGCCCGATGATGCCGCCCGCCCATATACCGCACCAAACAGTCACTCTTTGTGGGTGCATTGGTTTTTCGACAGTCACTCTTGAATTATCATTCACCCAAATTGATCATCTACTGTTGCCATTTCTTGCCACCATTCTGACCATTGACGACGCTTGAAATGGTCAACAAGTCTTTAGTTCTTGAGTCAATTGCACCTTGTAAGCATGTAAATACAAGTCTTTATGCATAATGGTCATCAACGATGAGCGTGAGAGGGCCAATT
This sequence comes from Rhingia rostrata, assembly GCA_949824845.1. Lineage (NCBI taxonomy): Eukaryota > Metazoa > Arthropoda > Insecta > Diptera > Syrphidae > Rhingia > Rhingia rostrata. The sequence continues at coordinate 24,271,730 of OX463755.1, read as the reverse complement.
GTTGGGAATGGCGACGAATTGAGGTGGACGGCTCTTCAGCCACACTTTAGCGAGCAGGTGGAATATTTTCTGCAGTACGAGCTGTACGAGCATTCACTGGTATTTTCACATCTCCTACAGACTCTGTTTGTTCCAATTTTTGCACGATATTTCCGATTTGACGCACATTTGGACGATTAAATTTACCGAAAAGATCACGAAGTGCCCGATATGCCTTTTGATTTGAACACCCATTGTCATAACAAGCCTGAATAACTTTTACGCGTTGCTCAACTGTTGCTCTTTCCATGGTTCAAATTGAATGAGTCTGATGTTCAGAAATATCAAATTAAATGCAGAAAAAACTTGACGTTTAGGTGTGATTCACATTCAACATTGGCCTTTTACCACCCGTTAGATATCAGTGTCGTTCATGTAGGACGGCCTACCTTTCAAAATCAGCCTTGATAATAAACTTCAAACTTAGCTTGGAAAGTATTTTTTTGTGAATTATCGAAGGCGGTGCACAGCAACCAATTGTAAGATAAACCGTACAAGCCACAAGCAAACTTAATCCATTGGTTCACAAAACGGTTTGGAAACACTGGCTTAAATTCATACAGATTTCCTCTTCTCCTGTGATATTGCTTTTTAAATGACTAGATTTTTAGATACCATTTTTCCGTTGATGACTCGAATATTTACAGCTGTAGCATATGCCTTTTCGGAGGCGTCACATAATCCGTGCTCTTAAACTTCTGTGGCGCTGTCAATTTGTGGTAATCGAGGAATTTCCAGCGCTTTAAAGGCATTCAGTTCAACCTTCAAACTTTTCGATTACAAAACGGTGGCAGAAGTAAGTTTGCTATCCCATATCTGGCCATCATACCTGATATCTTGCATTACCCCCTTCGCAATAACGACGCAAGGAGGAATCTATCCCATTGATGTCCTATGTCATAGTTCGCGTTGTGTTTAATTTGAGCTCCGTATGTTAATTTTAAAGGTGAATACATCCTTTCCAGAATACCATTTGATTCCCAATATTTTGATTCGTCAAACGCCACTCGATCCTCGGCTGGAATGGCTGTCAATAACTTCTCAGTGTTGATGGCCCATTTCCTTAACGGAAATCCTCCACAACTTATCATTGCAGGAAGTTGTCTTTGCATCACGAGGGCTGGATCTTGTGGATCGACCACTTCAAAGTTTTCAGTCGCGATCCTTGATGCGATTGGGTGGTTTTCTCTTTCGTCCCTTTGAGTGTCTCCGACGCTAATGATGATGCTGCCTTTGGTCCTTTCCCTCTTGAGACTTACTGCTTCTTAAGATTTTGAGGGCTTTTTAGAAAGACAATGGCGACGATCTGCCCAATTCGTCGATGTTGTGGTCCTTTCTTGTTGACAGCTTATACTTAGTCCTACCCTCATAAAACCATTCTTGCCACTTCCTTCTCTATGCCAGCAAACGTGGCTATGACATCAAGCTGATTCCGACAAATGATGTCAATATCGTCGGCTAGAAGTTGCACCGATTAATGGAAGATTGTGCCTCTTGTGTTGGCTCGGGAGTCTTGCGCACAGTTCTCTCAAGAATCAGAAGGCACATGAGATGGCATCTCCTTGCTAAGTATTTTTTTTGGTATCGAGTGTCACGGTGAGGTTGTTTCCCCATCGTTATCCTGCACAGACGATCGAGAAGATGGCTCTAAATAGTAAATTTAAAAAAAAAAATGAAAATTTTTAGTGCAACAGGCTTGCTAGTGCTTAGGATCGAGCTTTCTCACAACCATTCATGTGAGCGAGTGAACCTCTTGTACGATGGTTGGATATCCTGTTTTATGCCGAATCCGGATGATTTGTCAGGTCGTCTCGAAAGGAGGGCCAGTGAAAAATCAGTGAGTTGTTGCTGCGGCTGGGAATCGAATCCGTAGTTGGTCGCATTAACCATCGCGCCAATGACCCATTCTCTGAAAAGGAAGTCTCTTTAAATTCTGTTCTATATGGCTTTGAAGTCGATGAATAGGAGGAGGGCACCGAATTGGGTTTTTTCTAGGAACTGCCTTAGTGCGAAAATTTGATAAGTTGTAGACTTTCCTGGCCTAAAACGACGCAGATAACGACCGATTAGGTTGTTGGTAAACGAGTTCAGACGTTCATATATAGGATCTTGAAGGTGATGTTGAGTTATTTTTGTATATCGGGCAAACGATGAGGTTCCATTTTCCAGGCAAACTGCACTTATCTGACCAAACGTTGATTATAACTTGGTGAATGATGCTTACCAAGTCAACTCTGTCGGCTTTATAAAGCTCAAACGGAAATCCCTTATTTCTGGCAGCCTGGTTAAGCTTGAGTTTAGTTATTGCTGTCCTTCGCCAATATTGAATGGTTCGTTATGCCTGACACCTGATCAGCCGGTGTCCTTCCAATGGCGGCTCAATGGCCGCTCTCATATTCACCTGCAGCTCAGCCTTGTAGGCCTCCTTCTTGGCTGCGAGCATCTGCCGGCATCACTCATCAAAGTTAAAAAAAAAACTGGGTTTCTTGGTGGTGGGCCCGAGAAACCTAGTACATAAGTTGCCGCTGATCTAATGGTTTGTTTGCATCGTTGCCATTGTTCTTCGACATTCAATGCTGGTGGTATGGCGTAAATTGAGAGGTTGAGGGTCTACGCATTGTGCGAAGGTCTTGGCGGTCTCTTGCGATTGCAGTCTTTAGGCATTAAATTTCTTCACAATATTTCTTGTTTGTTGTGGTGTAGTGGATATGTGTGGCATGGTGGATTCTTATCTTGGCTGCAACAAGGTAATGGTCCGAGTCGATGCTAGTGCCTCGGAATGTTCGGACATCCAAACCACTGGATGCTAGCCTCTTGGATATCGCAGTATGATCAATTTGGTTGGCCTTTCCTTGATCTGGAGACCGCATTGCCCCCTTATAATTGTCGAGGTAAGGAAACCGTGTTCTGGCTATAGTAGTATTTCGGTCCATATCGAAGTCAATTAGCCAAAGTCCGTTGCCAGGCGTGTTGTTGTGAATTCTGTGTTTTCCGATAATAATAACAGAGATATTATTATTATTCTCTTCCGGCCCACATCCATTTAAAATAATTTTTCCGTGAGTGGGTAGTTCACACAAAGCACAATCACCAACTTGGAGGGCTAGCTGCAATTTATAAGATACCCCTAGGAGACGGGGGCATCAGTATCCACTACAAGAATGAGCGCTGCTGTCTGCCTCCAACTCTATTCAAGGATCGTGACTTATGCTTTATATTCCCCAATAACTTATTGTCCGAATATATTAAAGCAGCTCATCTAGGTTCGCCTGAGGACAGCAGGCCGGGTATTCCGTATTCTGACTATAGACTGTTTATAGTGTTGCGGTTTTCGTCTTATTATCAACACTCACACCTTTAAGTTTATTAGGTTTACATGTGCTGTACTTTGAAAATGACGAAGAGTCGTGCAGTGACAACAACATTGAAGTGTTTCCTCGAAAAATTGAAGTGTTTCCTCGAAAATCTCTCCGTCCCCACTTCCTCAGCAATTGTCGTCATCCTTGTGTTATTTATTATGAGGTACTATTACCACCTCAATCAGAAAAGTTCCTCCATACCGAGAATGGTTTGGTTCATGTCAAATCCTGGCCAAAGCATGTGTCGCATGTGGATTTCTTCCTAACACTGTCATTCATTTTGATATGTTATTCCACTCATTACCTGACGTTGTTCAGCAATGAATGTTTGACGTGCCATTTAAGGATTTGTCGCTTGCAGGTTCATTTCATCCTAAATCTCTTTATCGACTGTATTTCTGTAGTAAAAAAAACCCAATAGATATGGATGCTATGGGCAAATAACTTTAAGACTTTGCGACAACAGTTTCAATTGAGGATATGTACCGCTTTTATGGACGCATGGCTTACAATTAACATGGTAAAGGATTTTTTCAATAAGAGCGCTACAAAAGTTTTTTTTAAATAAAACAAAAATGGTATCGGATATCAATGAAATTCTTTATTCCTGTGAAGTACGTTCTATGCCATTGTGTATGGAACTCGATTTCTTTTGCATGGCCACCACGGGCACGCTTGCAGAAGTCCAGATGCTGAACTCAATTTTCGACGGTTTTCAAGCATAAAACGGCCGATACTGCTGCAATTTCACGTTCGATATTCTTACTACCGAGGCGGCCATGCGACTGGACCATTTTGTGAGATAACACGTTCTCCAAACTTGGTTTCCAATAAATTGATTGTGACATTCGCTGTGTGGCTTATGGCGCCGTCCTGTTGGAACCAAATGTCCTTCAAGTCCATATCATCCAATTTGGGCCAAAAATATTCGGTTATCATTGAACGACAGCGATTCCCAATCATAGTAACGTGCCGGTCTTGATCATCACGGAAGAAGTACGGCCCAATGACGCCGCCGGCCCATAAACCACACAAAAATGCAATTTTTTCGGGATGCAATGATGACTAATGGAGTACATGTGGATTGTTGCCTGACCAATACCGCATAATTTTGCCTCATCGCTGAAGATGATTTTTCGATGAAAATCCGAATCATTTTCAAGTTTTTGCTCCGCCCAATTCACGAACATACGACGCATCTGGTAGTCAAGCGGCTTCAGTTCTTGCGTCAATTTAATCTTGTAGGCCAAGATCTTTTCGCAAAATTCGCCACAATGACGTCACAGAGATGCCCAACGCTTGAGAACGACGTGTGAGAGACAAGTTTGGGCTTCCTTCAACTGAAGCTTCAGTCTCACTGGCGTGGGAACATTGTGTACTGTGCCTGTGGACTCAAATTTTTCCACTAGACGCTCAATTGTTGATCTGCTAGGACGATTATGACGACCATAAATTGGACATAGCGCTCTGAACGTTGAGGCCACTGACTCCGAATTTCGGTTGTAAATTTTCATAATTTTGACTCGTTGTTGGATCGTATATCTTTCCATAATGAAATGGCAAACCTTACTGAAGAGAAATGTCAAAAGAGCGGCAAGTCGCTCAACTTTTGTAGCGTACCTGTTGAAAAACCCGCTATATCATGGAATTTTACTTCCATCGTTGACACTATATATACACCAATATCTCTGTTTGGAAGGCATTGTAGTATCCATGTTCTGCACTCAGTCAGTTTATTCGAATGTTCTTCACCCAATTTGCATCTTTCGCAGGTTACATGGTTACAAGTTTTTTTTTCTCGATATACTACCACGACTGTTGGTTTCCACAATTCAAAAGAGTTAACTTCTTAAGGCTTTAATATGACATATAGGTATAGCTGGACATCAAGAGGACTCGAAACATAAATACAAAAACTTTGTCAAGAACACTGATGATGGCTGACAAAAGCCTTTTGTAAGACCCATGAATATTTCATTTAAATTGAAAAAAGTTTTTCATTAACCACTAGTAAGCTCAATCTAAATTTCTGTATCGGATTCGAAAAATCACTCTCCTTACTAAGCTACCAACGACATTCACCATATCCGTCTAATTTCCTAGAAGCAGTATAATCAATCAAGTCTTTGAATTTTTCAGACTATTTTTGTGAAATCCAATCACTCTGCGGGTTGCTTTCAAACACCTACATAGTAGCAACTCTGTAAAGGTCAACATGGAATTTTAATGTCAAATGCGTAAATTTCAAATGCCAACGCACATTACCACTCCCTTAATTAATTTTCATTCAAAGGATAATATGATACTGTGTCCTTTAGCGTTCTTGTACCGTACATGAGAGGAAACGATATGAATAATAACACCAATGCTATTCTACGCTTAGGGATGTTCAGGAGAAGTGGTTCATTGTGAACCTGGATCTCAGACAATATGACTTTTGAATTAGCCATGTCCTTAGCAAACTGCTTCCAGTTGCGCACTTCAATTTGGTTGGGGTCTGTTGTTGTCTTTTTGAACTAAGTCCGATGTCTGGCTGGGAATCGGAGACTCTGCAAGTCGGACTATTGGTTTCCATTTACTCTATATTTCCTAGCCATCATAAACGTGCAATTGGTCCACTATTCAGTGTATAAAAAGCATATGGAATGACAGCTCAAATGAGGTTGCATTTGTTTGGCAATAGATGTCGCCGAATATAGAAAAGTTCCACAAGGCGACCTTTTTCTAATTTCATCATACGAATCTCAAACATCTACGGTTCATAAATCAGGCTCGAAATTGTATAGCTTGATGTTTGGGTAAAGATATCTGTTCATTGCTAGCCGGATGTAGCTACTTCAGTCAATCAACTCAAAAGCCACTAATTCGATGGCAAGTTTCCTTGATGTTGTTCAACTTCCTCTGCAACATATTCCTTGTCTTTAGTGTTTTGAAATACTCTTCGCTCCATCTTTGCCAAAATTGCTGACGAAATAGTAGCAGCCATGTTGCCAATATTTGACCCGCTGGGCAATATTATCAGAACAACGGCTCTACTTGGCTCTGGCACTGCAATATAATGGGTGATCCAAGTAGAGATACTTTTTTCAATAGCCTTGTTTGACAGATCACGTGTGAGTCGTGTCATGCTGTCATGTTATTTTTGTTTAGTATTGTTTGGCATTTCATAATGGAAAGACTTACGCGTGAACAACGTTTACAAATTGTTCAACTTTATTATGAAAATTCACGCTCTGTGAGGAATGTGTTTCGTACACTTCGCTCAACTTATGGTCAACATAATCGGCCTACTGAGCGTACTATTCGCAACACCATAACCGGCCGGTCGATTGGCCACCAAGATCGTGTGATATCACACCGTTAGACTTTTTCCTGTGGGGATAAGTAAAGTCAAAAGCTTATGCCGACAAACCCGCTTCGAATCAGGCCTCGGAGGAAAACATCACGCGTGTCATTCGCCAGTTACCAGTCGAAATGCTCGAACAAGTGATCGAAAATTGGGCTCAACGGATGGACCATCTGCGCCGTAGCAACGGCCAACATTTGATAGACATAATCTTCAAAAATAAATGCCAAAGAAAGTTGTTTCAAATGACAAAAAACATTCTCCATTAAATTTGAATTTTCTGTGTTTTTTTCATTAAAAAAGTAGGGAACCTCGAAATGGATCACCCTTTATAAAAGCTGAATTCGTCGTTCAGAGGAGTAATCGGGGGTGACATCTTTTGATGTGAGTCGCCAAGGAATGAAGCTGGTTGTACCACATTACTTTTCATCCGACCAAAAGTACTGAATCGTGTTTTGCAGATTTCCCTGCAGCATCTCTCAATCCACCTTGAAGAGGGTCGCTGGTTGTGAAGAAATTTTAATTGTTTCCCATGCTGGCTTGCGATTGAACGCTGGTATGGCTATATATCATTCCTTCCTGAAGAATACGATTTGCAACTTAGTGCCGTTAAAAATATAGAGGTCTCAATATTGACCTTGTCCATTGACGAAACAGGTGAAGACATCTAAGAAAACCAGCAAAGATTGTTTATACCTCAATATGAACCGTCTCGAAATCAAAACACCCAAATAGGTCTTAAGGGTGGTACGTGACCGCATTGTTCCAACGCGCAACAGCAATCTACCACCGAAGTATCCCTTTGCTTTGGTAATGAACAAATTTGTTGTGTCTTGGAAGCACAGTGATGAAGTCGAGAAATGTCACATCTATAGCTTGCCTCGGATCGCTTTGGACCGAATACGGCTACCATTGTCTACAAAGACTTAAACCTCCGAATTATAATGATCACGTTGCATTGCCGGATGTATTAAAAGAAGCCTCGAACCTATCTTCTCCCATTATTTGTGTGGGCGAAGTTATTACTTTCGCCACAAAGTAGAGGACCTCCTGTTTGAAGCCGAATCCTAAGGGGAAATTCGAGAGACTTTTCTTGGATGTTTGTCAGACTTTTGAAGAGATGGACAAGTGACCAAAGGTGTTTTCACTTTCAGTATTTGAACCAGGGGTATTGCGTTAACTAACCATTACGACACGTATGCCACCACAAACGCTGCTCCAACAGATCCAGTGCAGATTGAACATGTCAGTTCCTTGACGTGTACTATTAGTTAGAAACATAATATGGCCTGAGTGTGATTGGTTGCTATGGTTGATTGCTATATAGAAAAAAAAACAATTCTGAAGTCCGACAGAACATGGTTAGTAAGGCCACCCGATCAACCAGCAGGTTGACCGCCAACAGGTGTGCTGCACGAGCTCTACACAAGGGATGTCATGATTCCTGCGTTATTACGTAGTTTTCGGGTAAATAACAGCTGCTTACGCTCGGCACGCAATGCCTCAATGGCGCAATGGTTATCGCGATGAACTGCAACGCAGAAGGTTTTGAATTGTTTACAAGATGTTGGAATACATTAAAGTTGTTCACTGGTCCTGCTTTCACGATGATCTCACAAATCGTCTGAGTAGCATCAACCGTCAAAAAACTGAATCTCAACTAAGCCTTTCGGATACGGATCATCGGCGCACATATCAATGTTTGTATGAAAATGATAGGCCCTGGGTACTTTCTTACCTGTTTCATCAAAAATTTGAATTTGTTTTGTAAGTTCGAGGAATAGAGTCACAAAATCCAATAAGAGGTCTTATTTATCCATCCACCATTTAAAGCCACAACCACAATGTTGTGCACGTCGAATCCATTGCGAAACAGAAGTTTCTTACAATTTAACTGGCTGAGGGGTATTCCAAGTGATTTTAGTTATCCAAAGTTCTTGACATAAATATTCACAGTGGATTCTACCAATCTTTGGAAAATTTTCCGACGAAGATTCAACTAGAACTGTATGAGCTATGTAGCGACAAATACCCATAAAACTTGTAGTGACACCTTGCACTCGCGGTAAATAATTTGAATTGTGGATTATATAAAAACACTTAACATAATGTATTTCTAACAATTAAATGCATGCATAAAATTACTGTGCTTTATACCACATGCAAGCACTCACACACATATACACATAACACATATCAAATACATAAATATATCAACATACACATACATAGAAATTAAATCATGAATTTGTACCTTTTTAGTTTAAGTTAAAATAAGTCTAGTCAGTAAGAGAATTGATCTCCGTCAATAAAGATCTTGATACAAAACCACTTTACCACAGTCTCTTCTTTTTACTCGTCTATTTGCCGCGGAACAAAAACGTCTTTGTGCATATGCCCAAGCAGTATATTGGTGACCCCGACGTCGACAAATTATCGGAAATTCACATTACATACATATGTTAAAAATAAAATTATTGCTTATCGGCGTGCATTTTTAAAAAAAATATAAAAATTTGTCTAACATACGGGCAACGAGAACAATAAAAAGTGAATTTAAATGTGTAATACATTGCCTATACGAGTACAAGAACGCTGAAAAGTAAAGTTGGCTTATCGTTTTATATAATGAGGATCTAACGGAAGACCTGTTTACGGATATTCGTTCTTTTGCACCTCTTCAACATTATTGACGCTGCAACTACAAAAGTGTTTTTTGTCTCATGACATATATAAAAACTGTAATAAACTTGCATAATGCATAATGTATATATATAAGTATATAACGAAGTTATAGTCAATTTTTTTTTTTTTTTTTTCGAACAAAAGACAAGTTCTTTCCCATATACATAACTGTGCTTCTGTAATTCATGTACGAGATTGGATTATGCACCTAATTGATTTTCTATTTTATTTTGATACTTCAAATTGATTTCTTTTGCTTTACAAAGATTGTTAATATGAATTAAATAGTTTGAAATCTAATATCATTTTGATTTTAAAATTTTTCCCCATTATAGTAATTTATATGTCCTTCCTTTCCCTTACGTATTTAATAATTACATTTAATAATTACATTTAAATTTCCCTTTTTTATAATATTTTTATTTTTATCGCTAGTGCATGTTGGTATATCGTGTTGCATTGATTTATATTAATACATAAACGCATGCATGCCATTAATCAAACACTTTCCAGTTTTAGCTATTTGAAACAAATTCTAATATTTACACCACCGTTTAGTGGCGTTTACGATTGTTGCTAGGTTGTTAGGAAGTGCTTGTTTCAATCAAAAATTATAATATGATTGATGGTCGGGATTCTACAGACACTGGATCCGGTGGTAGTGTTCCTAAAATAGAAGCGAGGTCTGGTAATGACCAAGAAATTAGTCGGGTACAGATTAAACTACCGCCATATTTTCCAAATTCTCTAAACACATGGTTTATTCAAATTGAAGCTCAGTTCAGTATATGTCGTATAACTAGTGACATCACTAAATATAATCATTTAATTGCTGGATTGCCGCAAGAAGTGGCTGAATCCCTTATTGATGTTTTTGAAAGTCCACCAGCCGCAAACCTATACGAGAATCTTAAAAATACTTTATTGAGTCGTCACTCGTTAAGCATTGAAAGGCGAATTAAAAAACTTATTTCTGATGAGGAAATGGGAGACAACAAACCCAGTGAGTTTTTTAGGAGATTAAAAGTTTTGGCAGGAAACTCAGGTACAGTTGGTGAGGAACTAATCAAGAAATTATGGTTGTCCCGATTACCTAACTTGATAAATATAGCTCTTATTCCCCAAGGTGATTCTGATTTCAATAAAGTTTTAGAAACAGCTGATAAAATTTACGAGTCAATTCAATCATCAAGCAACATATCTGCTATAAATAATTCATTGAAACCTACTCATTATGAAAATCAGACCGACAAATTTAAGATGATAGAAAGAGAAATTTCTTCCTTAAAACAAATGATCTCCTCACTAAATTTCAGTGGACATCCACACAACAGACAGCGTTTCAACTCAGGTAATGGGCAACGGCCAAATTCGCGTTCTGGCTCAAGATCTCGTGCAAAACAGAACAGAAAGCGATTATGTTGGTACCATCACAAGTTCGGTAATAAAGCGAAGAAATGCATTGCTCCCTGTGACTATGTGGAATCAACCTCTACGCATTCAAACAATTTCAATTCAACAAACTAAGAGCATCCACTGTCGCAGCGGCACACAGTGGATCCTCGAATTGCAATAGCCGCCTATTTGTTAAAGATAAATTGAGTAAACTGAATTTTTTAATTGACACAGGTGCTGATTTGTCCTGCATACCATTAGACAAATTTGAATTAAAAACTATCAAACAAACTCCTAATTTTTGTTTGGCAGCAGCAAATGGAACGCATATTCCAACCTATGGGAGCAAGTTATTAGAGTTGGATTTAGGTTTGCGTCGCAATTTTAGGTACAATTTTACTGTGGCAAAGGTCAATAGACCGATTATAGGTGCAGATTTTTTATCTAAATTTGGAATTACTGTGGATCTAAAAAGAAAGCAAATCATAGATACAATCACGTCATTGTCAATTGAAACATGCAGTGTGAAGTACAATACTCCGACTCCAATTGCTTATGCTAGGGATAATGAATATGCTGAACTTCTTAAAAAGTTTCCTACCATAACTGCTGCTCCCTCTTTCGATACACCTGCTCAACACTCTGTAGTCCATCACATCTCAACTGAGGGTCAATTACCATGTTGTCGGCCACGTCGACTTGATCCAAGCAAACATCGCACAGCAAAGCTTGAATTTGATCACATGGTCGAGCTGAATATATGCCGTCCATCATCTTCCCCAGTTTCTTCTCCACTACATTTAGTACCGAAAAAGGACAGTGGGGACTGGCGACCTTGTGGCGATTATAGGCGCCTTAATGCCGTCACTATTCCTGATCGGTATCCGATACCACATATACAGGACTTTACCATGCGACTTGTAGGATGTGAAGTATTTTCTAAAATTGATTTGTTTAGAGCATATCATCAAATTCCGATCGCTACGGAAGACATCTATAAAACAGCCATAATAACCCCTTTTGGGCTATATGAGTTTCCACGGATGGGTTTTGGTCTTCGGAATGCGAGCCAAACCTTTCAAAGGTTTATGAATGAGGTTACGTGCAGCTTAGATTTTGTTTTTGTCTATATAGATGACATATTGATTGCCAGCCGCAATGAAAAAGAACACAAGGAACATTTGCAGTTAACATTTGAGAGGTTATCGAAGTTTGGGCTAACAATTAGGTCTTCAAAGTGTATTTTTGGTAGTAAGGAACTCGAGTTTTTAGGTTACACTATTTCCAAAGATGGCCTCCTTCCTTCACGAAGCAGGGTTAATGCTATTTTGGAACTTAACCACCCCACTTCAATCAAATCGATTCAAAGATTTATTGGCATGGTAAATTATTACCATCGGTTTCTGCCAAATCTTGCCGAGTTCCTAACTCCAATATATGTTCATCTATCTTCTCTACAGAAGCTCTCCAAAGCTAAGCTAACTTTTACCTGGCCCAGTGATTGCCAAACAAATTTTGAAAAAATTAAACAAGTCCTTGCAAATGCCACCTTATTAGTACATCCCATGGATGATGTACCCTTAAGTATTACAACAGATGCATCTAATTCTGCTGTAGGGGCCGTACTTCAACAATATTTTAACAAATGTTGGCAGCCCCTGGCATATTTCTCCAAAAAAATGTCTACGGCTGAAGTAAAGTACTCAGCATTCGATCGCGAACTTTTGTCTATTTATTTGGCAATAAAGCATTTTAGACACTTTGTTGAGGGACGGTATTTTGTGGTGTATACGGACCACAAGCCTCTCACTAGGGCTATAGGTTCAAAAACAGATCGAAGTCCGAGGCAAACTCGCCATCTGGAATTCATCGCTCAATTCACTGATAAGATATATCACATTAGCGGGAAGCATAATGTTGTAGCCGATTTGCTTTCGCGCCCATCTGAAAACTCTTCAATTACTTCTAATATCGATTACAAGACGTTTATAACAGAGCAGAAATCCGATAAACAAATTACAGTGTATTTAAACAATAAAAAGAACAAAAGTAATCGCATCAAGTTTGAATTTATTTCATTTCCTATGATGGATGAAAAATTCTATGTGAAAACAGTACTGGGAAATGTAGGCCATTTGTTCCGACCTCACTGCGAAAAATGATCTTTGACAAGTTACACAGCCTTTCGCACCCAGGAGTTAGGGCCACACGAAAATTAATAACTGAACGTTATTTTTGGCCAAGTATTAATAAAGATGTGGGAATTTGGGCAAAGAGCTGCATATCCTGTCAAAAGTCGAAAGTGCAAAGGCACACTCGAACAGAATTTCAAAGAATTAATGTCCCAAGTGGTAGATTTGACCACATTCACTTAGATATAGTTGGACCACTTCCACTATCATGCGGTTTTCATTATATACTCACAATAGTAGATCGATTTTCGCGATGGCCTGAAGCTTATCCAATTAGAGATATGACGACAGAGACAGTAGCTAAAACATTTGTTTCGCAATATATTTCGCGTTTTGGTGTGCCATCTGTGCTAACAACAGACCGCGGTACACAATTTACATCTAAATTGTTTAACAACATTACAAAACTAATAGGTGTCAACCATATCCGAACTACTGCGTATCACCCACAAGCCAATGGGCTTGTAGAGCGTTTTCATAGGCACTTAAAATCTTCTTTAATGGCTAGGTGTAACACTTCCAATTGGAGCGATGAACTCGCTTTTGTCTTGCTTGGGATACGAGTGGCTCATAAAGAAGATTTGAATAGCTCACCTGCGGAAATGTTGTATGGTCAAACTTTGCGAATTCCAGGAGAAATTTTCATTAACACTTCGAATTCGGAAAAGGATTCCTTTAGTTTAGTAGAGCGTTTTCGTGAATTTATGCGAAATATACAAACTAGTGCACCAAGAATAAGAAACCAAACAGACATTTTCATCCCAAAATCCTTAGAAACTTGTACTCATGTTTTTGTTAGAGTAGATAGTGTCAAACCTCCCCTCCATCAGCCATATAACGGACCCTTTTTAGTTATAAAAAAACTTCGTAAATATTTTGTAGTGAATTTAAACGGAAAGCACTCCTCAATTTCAATAGATCGATTAAAACCTGCATTTGGAATTCTTAGCAATGATTTTACGATTAAAAAGAATGTGAAATTTACGTAAAACATTTATATATATATATATATATATATATATATATATATATATATATATATATATATATTTTATTTTTTTTTACTGGAAAGGGGGTGATGTAGTGACACCTTGCACTCGCGGTAAATAATTTGAATTGTGGATTATATAAAAACACTTAACATAATGTATTTCTAACAATTAAATGCATGCATAAAATTACTGTGCTTTATACCACATGCAAGCACTCACACACATATACACATAACACATATCAAATACATAAATATATCAACATACACATACATAGAAATTAAATCATGAATTTGTACCTTTTTAGTTTAAGTTAAAATAAGTCTAGTCAGTAAGAGAATTGATCTCCGTCAATAAAGATCTTGATACAAAACCACTTTACCACAGTCTCTTCTTTTTACTCGTCTATTTGCCGCGGAACAAAAAAGTCTTTGTGCATATGCCCAAGCAGTATAAACTTTATATTGGACATTTTGAGGTGAAGACTGAATGAACATCAATACTCCGGATAGCTGAGTCTTTAGTTTCCGGCCGGATTTAGGCCGCAGTAGACGAATACCTCGACATAGGAAAAAAACGTAGCAGTACACTAGAAATAAGATTGCAGAAGCATTTGGTTGTGACCAGGGTTCATTCCATTATGTAGCTACACTTTAGTAAGTAAGTGATAACAACCGGGTGCCAGAAGTCCGATGGAATAGATGTAAGTCACTAGGGACATGCTGCTCGATTAGACCTTTATTCTGAGATTTGACATTAGAGTGTGAAGAATAACTCACCTTTGACTGGATTTCGCAATAATCCGACCACAGTAACTGTCAGAGAGATAATAATGAGCTAAGAAGTATCACTGTTTGAGTCCTACGTGTATAGATTAAAAGAACATCTGAAAGAACGGTTTTATAACTAAGTACACAGCATCGCAACTTGAATGGTGTCAGTATTTATATCGCTCAGAAACAGCAAAATGTTGGTTTGTTTCTCTGTTCTTTTTATTGTAAGCGTGTTCGTGCAGTATATTTACTGATGGTTGCGAGACATGTCCCATTGGAACTCCATAAGGTATTACTCCTCAAAGATTGTTAGGCATACGCGGACGCAGAGAGATCTTTGTTGCTATTCCGAACTCTTTGCAACTTGTTTCACGGTGTTCCACATTACACTCAATGATAGCAGGTGATGCGTAATATTCTTGGGAATTGATGTTTCTCCGATTCTTAACTTCACTTCATGTGAGAATGAGGGCATTCAAAAAATACATAAGCTTCTCGGACCTTCAATCAATTTAAGCAGTCAGGAAATTCTTTCAGTCAATATTTGTGAAAGTATCATTGAAAGAAGGTGCGGCCAGTTAGGAACCGGCTAAGCTACAGAAATCTACTTCTCCGTATTTCCGGTCAACGCATTTATCAATGTCCAGTAAGGGTCCATCTTCGCTTTAATGACTGGTTCCATCTCTCCACCCATAATTTACAACTTCGACGTTTTTCCTACAGCTTGATATCTTTGGTAGCTTAGCTGTCATTGACTTAGCCGATACAAGTGGAGCATACATGTGTACTGACTTCACCGCCTTTGAATGGATTAGGTCTATTTTTTGTCTGGGTCCTCCAATATTTGTGATTGTCCTTGCTAATGCACTGCTTACACGAGCTGATTTGCACATAAATTGGAGGTGTTTCCTGCATGTTAGCCTCTAATCAATCATCACATCTTCGTCATCTTTAAGGTCGTCTTGACGTCATGTTATGATCCTTCCTTAATGGTATTTTACTACTACTTAACAGTAATGCCACTGTTGTTGAACGAGAGCTGTGAGCCGTCTGCTGTGATCTGAATTTTCACACTTTGGATACAGTCGGTTCCTATATTCTTAACTTTCTGTTTCGAAACCACAACGATTGCAATATCATCCTTTGACTTTAGCTTCGTTTAGAATTGCTAGCCTTAGAACGTTACCATGCATAATGTTCCATAAGAAGTGACTTTATACCGATCTTTATGGAACTCTGATAGATACGTGGCTCTGCTGCACGCCATCCTTGAAGCAGCTAAGACTTATTTAAATCAAAAGCAATGGCTCCATCGTTAACCTAAGAAATTCTGCTATAAGTCCCCAGATTTCAGAGTTGTTTTTAACATCTAGTGCTATTACTGCACGATATATCTGGGCACCTCCTCTCAATGGATTGCCCATATTGGCTTATTTTAAGGTTCTAGTTAACATCTCTATAGAGTCCACTCTTTTGCAAGCCCATGCTGCTGGTTGGATTATATTTTTTTTTCTCTCTATGTCTTGCTCCAATTGCCTATTTCAGGCTTGTAGTTACCCTCATTATAGCGTCGCTGTTGAACAAGCTTTTCCAAGCTTGTCCTTTTCCAAGCTTGTTGGAGTATAATTTTGTTGAGTGTACCTTTTGTAATAGGCTCAGCGGAGCTATGGTTAGTGCGGTGAACTTCCGCGCGAAAGTCCGTGTTCAATTCCCAGACCCATCAACACCTTAAAGATTTTTCACAACTAAATGATTATCAACAACTATATGATTTGTCACTGGCCCTCCTCTTGTGATGATATGACAAATCATCCGATAGTATCAAGAGTTAAAAAAACTTATCTCAACTTAGACATTAAAATAGGAGGTCCCGCCCTACACCCCCACATGAATGGTTGTGAGAAACTAACTTACTAACTTACTTACTTAAGTAGCGCAACAGTCTGGAATGAAGATGGGCCCCAACCAACATGAATCTACAACTAGCCCGGTCCTTAGCTAACTGCCTCCAGTTGATCACTCCAAGTTGGTTGAGGTCGGTTTCTACTTGTGCACGCCATTTAAGGCGAAGTCTTCCTCTACTGCGTCCGACATCTGGCTGGAAATCGAAGACTCTGCTAGCCGGAGTATTGGTGTCCATTCGTTCTACATGCCCTAGCCATTTTAAACGTCCAATGTTGAGTTTTTTGACCAGGGGCATGTGGCTTAACAGCTCGTATAGTTCATGGCTTAATCTTCGTCTCCATAGCTTGTCAACGCAAACGGGACCGAAGATAGACAAAGTCCCGTACTACCTGAAACTTATATCTTTCAATGATGTTGTATGTTCGTTAACAGCATATACTTAGTCTTGTCCTCATTTACAAGCCAAATCCATTTTTGCCGCTTCGTTCTCTAGACAAGCAAACGTGGCTATATAATCACGTTGAGTTCTACCAATCGTCGGCATATGCTAGTAGTTGCATTGATTTTCGGAAAATTGTACCTCTGGTGTTAGCTCTAGAGTTTTGCACAATCCTGTCAAGAATCAAATTGAAGAAGTCACACGACAGTGCATCGCCTTGCCTAAATCATATTAAATGGTCATTTTCAAATGAAGATAAATGTTTAATTCCATATAATTTGAAAACGGAATGTGAGTTCAAGTTTATTGATACTATGTTTACTTTTAATGTATATCAACAAAATTATTGTCATAATTCATTAAATAGAATTCTTGATCTTATATTTGTGGATAATAACTTAAATTGTACAGTCAAAGAAGTTGTATGTCCATTAATTAGAAATTCTATTCATCACATCGCTCTATGTCTTGATTTAGTATGCAGTTTTCCGTCATCACTAAAATCTAATTTAAATAATCATGAAATAATTTATAATTTTTCAAAAGCAAATTACAATGCCTTAAATAATTACTTGGGCTCGATTGATTGGTCGAGCGTTCTTTCTGGTCTTCAACTTAAAGAAGTCTATGATACATTTTTAAGTATATTAGACTATGGATTTTCTCAGTTCGTTCCACTGACTAAGAAAAAACAATATTTTAAGCTACCGTGGCATAATCAAAGGCTGATCAAATTAAAGAACGCTAAAAACAAAGTATATAAATTATTAAAAAAGTCAAAATCTGATTTGGACAAAAAACGTTTTTGCCAATTACGTCGCGAATATGAATTTTTGAACAAGTTCTTGTATAAACAGTATGTTATGAACACTGAATCTTATGTTTCAACGAATCCTAAAGCATTCTGGACATTTTTAAACAACAAAAGAAAGCAGAATGGTGTTCTGCAAAATATGGAATTCGAAGGTGCTGTCTCCTGTTGTATTGACTCAACCTGTGAGCTCTTTACTAAGTTTTTTGAGTCAGTTTATGTCGATCACTCGAATCATTATGTCTCCTCTGATACTAATATAAATCCATGTAATGGCAATATAAGTTTAGGATCACTTAATCTTTCGATAGATGATATTTTGCAAGGCATAACTTGTATGAATACTAGCCAAAGTGCAGGTCCAGACCGTATTCCATTTCATGTGCTTAAGCAATGCAATTTATCCTTGTGCCTTCCATTAAAATTAATTTTCAATTTATCCTTAGAGTCTGGGATGTTTTTAGATGAATGGAAATTTTCATTCATAACTCCCATATTTAAAGCTGGATCTCGACAAAAAGTTGAAAATTATCGTGGAATTTCTAAACTTTCAGCTGTTCCTAAATTGTTTGAGTCTATTGTTACAAAAAAACTTTACTTTTCAATAAAGGAACAAATATCATTGCAACAACATGGATTTGTTTCTGGTAGGTCCACATCAACCAACTTGACACTCTTTACAAAATATCTCTTTGACTCTGTGGAGTCAGGATATCAAGTGGATGTTATTTTCACCGACTTCACAAAAGCTTTTGACACAATATGTCACAATATCCTTATTACAAAATTAAAATCATTTGGCATACACTCGATGCTTCTTAAATGGATTTCGAGTTATCTTTCCAATAGGAAGCAGTACGTAAAAATTGGTTTTTCTCAATCTAGGCTCATTGAGGTCTTATCTGGTGTCCCCCAAGGCAGCCATTTAGGGCCTATGCTCTTCAATGTTTTTATTAATGAAATCCCGTCATTGCTTAGTCATGCTAACTGCCTAATGTATGCCGATGACCTTAAGATCTTTTTGCGTGTTAAAAGTATGTATGATTATGAACGTCTTCAAAATGATTTAAACAAACTTGTTTATTGGTGTGAGCTTAATCACCTGACCTTAAACATAAATAAATGTCATTCTTTTTCTGTGTATCGTATATTAGTCCCTATGATTTATGACTACACAATATCCAGAACCTGCATATCTCGAAAAACTGAAATAAAAGATCTTGGTGTGATCTTTGACACGAAACTTTCTTTTTCACTTCACATCGATTACGTTGTTGCTAAAGCAAATTCAATGCTTGGTTTCCTGAAACGAACATGTGCTGAGTTCTCTAACCCATATACCCTTAAGTCTGTTTATATGTCTATAGTACGTCCTTTCCTTGAATATTGTTCTATGGTTTGGTGTCCAATCTACGCGAATTGTCAAATGCGACTGGAAAGAGTGCAAAAGTCTTTTACAAGATTTGTTGTAAGACAAATGAAATGGAACCTTGACAGAATGCCGTCTTATTCAACAAGATGTGCGTTAATTGGTTTAGATTCCTTAGAAAAAAGACGAAATGTTCATTGTATACTATTTATTTATGATGTTTTTTCTTATCGCATAATTTGTCCCGATATCCTTGAACAATTTAAGTTATATGCACCAGAAAGATGTCTTCGAACCAGAAATTTGTTATTGAATCCTAGGCATTTTTACAATTATGGTCTTCATGAACCAATAACAAAATGCATAAAACTTTTTAATTCTGTTTGTACTGAAATAGATTTGTATGATGATAGAATAAAATTTAAACTGTCAATTTTAAATATAAATATATCCTAAAAGATAAATTTTGAACTTTAATAAATCCGCTGATCGCTAATAATGTAATTTTTATGAATTAATTTAATTATTTATGTAAATATGATAAAACGAAATATTATCTAAATCAAAATCTGTTAGAGTTAAGCTCGGTAGATAAATAAATAAATAAATGAATAAATAAATAAAAAAAAATCCTTTTTTGGTATCGAATGTGTCGGTGAAATCGCCTCCGACCCTAATGGAACAGCGAGAATTCTCCATCGTCATCCTACACAAACTGACGAGTTTGGACGGTATACTAAAACTAGACTAGCATCGTATGTGGCTTTGAAATCGATGAATAGGTAGTGGGTAGCGATTTGGACTTCTTGAGTTTTTTTAAGGATCTGCCGAAGTGTTAAAATTTGATCGGTTGTGGACTTTCCTGGCCTAAAATCACACTGATAAGGGCCGATCAGGTTGTGATCTTGTAGGCCATGTTGAGGAGACTTATGCCTTTGAATTGGAGCAGTTAACAGGGTCCGGTTTTTTGTTGATCGGGCAAACGATGCTGCGGATCCATTCTTCAGGCACACTTTCGTTCGACCAGATTTTGCTTATGAGATGGTGGATGTTATTTACCAAGTTATCTCCGCCAGTTTTATAAAGGTCAGCGGGAAGGCCATCATTTTCTGCAGCCTTATAAATCTTGAGTGTAGATATTGCCATCCTCACATAATTCAGGTCGGTTGGTTGGCAGTTTTCGCTGTTGTTGCCAAAAGTGAATTATTCGTTCTGTCTGACAGCGGAATGTTGTTCTTCATCGGTCCTGGATACTTTCGAGCCGATTAAGCCAAAAATTTGTATTTTTTTATGCCTAAAAGGAATAATGCAACGATATGACGAGTCGGAAGCACTTGGATTTGCTTTTTAAAATGATCAGCAGCTTGGGAGTCCTGATTTGAAACCTTTGTCGTTGGAAAATGTAGTGTTGACCTCCTCTGTACACGGTTGACTATCATATGGTTTTCAAGACCACAACGCTAACATCCGCTTGAAGGCCATTGTCTAAGAGAATTGCAAAAATGTGACGATTTAAGCGCTTCAAAGAGCTCATCTGGGCTCATAGCTTGCAGTAAGTAAGTCTATCAGGACCTTATCAATGCGAGTACTTCCTTTAATCGATTGTGGTAGAATGTATTTTTTTATTGGATGATATATTCTTATCTATCTTTTAGCCCGGGTGGGTTTAATGAAGTTCGTAGTACAACTATCTGATCATCTCTCTATGTGAAGATTACAAACTCGAAGTTTCGAAGTTTCGTTAAACTAGGAAGTTTCGCAACAACAATAGGTTCTATCAACGCTGCCCACTGTTGAACAGGCAGTTTCATCAGCTGTTTCTAATCGACGAAAAAATTCCTGTGCCTATCGACGATAGGAAAGAGTATAGAACTGCATAGAGTGGTACTGATATTGATACCCTAGTCTTCACATTGCTACCACAGCATCAAGCAACAGCCTGACGCATACGATCTACGAAATTTCCCCTTCGCACTTACCGCCCGCATCTGAAACGGCTTCAAAATATTTAGCTGTGATGCGTACTCTATGTAGTTCTATACTGTTTGACGATAGTCAACATTCCCTTTGCAGCCTCAGCAGCTAACTTGATATTGAGAAAGCGCGTCACGTGAATTGCCGATAAAAGATTTTGAATTGTCGTACCGACCATTCAACGTGCTCCAAACTTTCTCATACCCAGCATATGACTGTCTGAAAAACCTTACGCAATTTATTCGCTCCATTACCCATGTTCTGCACTGTAATCTAAATTTTTTTTTTAAAGTGAGCCAAAAGTGTAATGTGCCATCGATGGAAGAAAACACCACTGGATCCAATTTGACATCAAATAAAGTGGGTTCGTCACACTTGTTGGTCTGACAGTATTCGAGCTTATCTCAAAAAATTTCGAGTGTAGTGTGATGAACTTCTTGTTTTGCTACATAGCGCCTCTACTTGTTCCCACAATTTGTTCACCCATCACTCCTAGTCAATAGCTTTTTCACATGCGCCGATTTTACACAACACATATGTACTGTCTGTATAGATCCGTGTAATGAAGGGCTTAAAAAAATATTGAAATAAAAATTTGCAACGGAAATACCAAATTAGTGAACAGCTTCACTCGGATATAAACCCATTTTCAGTATCCCCTGCAATTTGACTTTGTTTCCTCAACGAGGAAAACTGCAATTCTAATCTAATAGCCAACATAGCTGCATCGTCAACACCGTTCACATTATCCAGGTGAAAACAATGTAAGTCACAATGCATGCCATTATCCTGACTTCCTTCATCACTTCTTCATCCGCATTTATTGCTCGTATGCAGATGCATCCATCAGTTGGAAAACAACAGAAAAAAAAACTTAACAAACAATCACACACACACAAATCTAACACTATGCTAGATGAGCATTTGACATCCGTCTCACATTAGCACCCCACCTGGTGGATGGGAAAGCTTTGCTATATGTTTCGTTAGGTTGTTTCCATAATGAATGCCCGTTTCCGGTAAACATACACCACTGACCCGTTTTCATCTCCAGCTTTATTACAGAGTCATGTAAAACACCACAAATCCGTTATTTAGATTGTACAAAAGGACACAGGCAACAATGTGAATGGGCATTAAGTTTCATGACGCAGATAGATAGCGAACAACATAGAATAGCACATATTTCTCGTTCGTTTTTGTTTTTTTTTTTGTTTGCTGTTCTGTCGTTGTTGTTGTTGTTGTTTCTCTCATTAAGTCATGCTGATAAATGGCTAGCAGTTGACCTATATCCACATCCGCGTAAATTGTGTAAATGGAGTGATTATGTTACACTTGGAAAGGATTTTATTTTAAAACGAAGGATAACAAAGTGTGCAAGCTGTTTATCCTTTTGCAAAAGGACATTTCTCTTATTTCTTGGAATTTTGCTTTTTTTTTCTCGCTCGTTGGCGAAGAGAATATTTGCAAGGATAATCACTGGCACGTGAGCCGAAATGGGCTCATTATTTTTTTTAAGTGTCTTTCGGTGTCTTTTTTTTTGACAAATTAGCATGTGCGATCCGTTTGTTTATCTATGTTTATATAAGTGATAAGGGTACTCGA
Organism: Rhingia rostrata; assembly: GCA_949824845.1. NCBI lineage: Eukaryota > Metazoa > Arthropoda > Insecta > Diptera > Syrphidae > Rhingia > Rhingia rostrata. The sequence goes on along the minus strand of OX463755.1, from coordinate 24,248,846 downwards.
CGAATAATGTAGAATTGATGTCTTTTTAAGTACATATATGAAATCACATGAATCAACCGAATCAGCGTCACGTGTTTACACTGGAAACCTCTCAAACCTCTCAAGATACGCTTAGAGCATGTTGAAAGGTTTCCTGAGGTAATTACTATTTATGGCGATTTTTTTTAGTACTTTTCCTTACCCTGCATATAGATTCCTAGCTATTTACAGGCTTAACCCTTCGGATTAGGGGTCGGAATATACCAAAATATACATCGGAACAAAAACCACTTCACTACAATTCGTAAATAATTTCCGTGAAGAAATAGTATCGGAGGAAATCGGACGAAGAATTGCACGGAAAAATACCTCTAAGCTAAATTCCTCCCAATCGTAAAGAATCGGAGAATTTTCCGCTCTGACGGATACCTCAATAGAACTGAATACCCCAGGCGGCAATCCAGTTTCACTATGAAAAACACCCTCTCGGAGGTCATCTCTATGCATTTTGGGGATATCCAATTATTGCAATTTTGTTACCCTTTCGTAAAACTTACTTACTTAAGTTGCACTACAGTCCGGAATGAACCGAGGCGTCAACCAACATGCCTCTCCAATACGCCCGGTCCTTAGCTAACTGCCTCCAGTTGCGCACTCCAAGTTGTTTGAGGTCGGTTTCTGCTTGTGCGCGCCACTTAAGGCGAGGTCTTCCTCTACTGCTTCCGACGTCTGGCTGCGAGCCGGAGTATTATTGTCCATTCGTTCTACATGTCCTAGCCATCTTAAACTTCCATTGCGGAATTTTTTTTGACCGTGGGCTTGTCGCTGTACAGCTTGTATAGTTCCTAGTTGAATCTTCGTCGGCATAGCCCGTCAATGCAAACAGGACCGAATATTTTTCGAAGAATTTTCCTCTCAAATCGACCAAGGATTTCTTCATCCGCTTTTGAGACGGTCCATGCTTCAGCGCCGTAGACCAGGACTTCGATGATCTGGGTCTTATATAGGATCTCCATATTAGTTCGAGTGCGGGCTTTACTACTGAATTGCCTTCTTAGCCCTAAGAAACAGCGGTTGGCAAGAGTAATTCTTCGTTTAATTTCTGACGAGATTTTGTTGTCAGAGTTAATAGCGGAGCCGAAATAAAAATAGTCGTGTACTACCCCTGTCAATAGGGACGTTCTCTCCAATTCGTCGATGTTGTTAATTTTGTAACATGTCAGCGCATCGCCTTGCTTAAACCATTTTTGGTATCGAATGTATCGGTGAGGTCGTTCCCGACCCTGATGGGTCAGCGAGAATTCTCCATCGTCATCCCACACAAACACACGAGTTTGGGCGGTATACCAAAGCTAGACATGGCTCTGTAAAGTTCGTCTCTATAAATGCTGTCGTATGCGGCTTTGAAATCGATGAATATCTGGTGGGTATCGATTTGGACTTCTTGCATTTTTTCCAGGATCTGTCGAAGTGTGAAGATTTGATCGGTTTTGGACTTTCCTGACCTAAAACCACACTAATAAAGGCTAATCAGGTTGTTGGTAAATGGTTTCAGGCGTTTACATATTATGGCAAATATGATCTTGTCGACGTTGAGGTGCTTAGAGGATTTTCTTTTTTGTGGATCGGGAAAACGATGCTGAGGTTCCATTCATCAGGCAAACTTTCTTTCGAATCGATTTGGCTTATGAGTTGGTGGATGTTATTTACCATCTCCGCCGGCTATATAAAGCTCAGCGGAAAGGCCGTCATTTCCGGCAGCCTTGAGTTTAGAAATTGCTATCCTCACTTCACTCAGGTCGGGTGGTTGGCAATTTTTGCTGTCTTTGCCAACATTGGACGGTTCGTTTTGCCTGACAGCGGAACGTTGTTCGTCATCGCCGTTGAACAGTCTGCAGAAGAGGTTCTTCCATATCCTCAGCATCGACTGTGTCTCAACTACGATATTTCCTTGTTCATCACGACAGGATTCTGTTCGAGCATTTTATCCTTGGCTTTGAAGTTTTACACTTTGGTAAAACTAGCAAACATCGTTCCTGGAGTTTCACCTCTCTATATCCCCGATCGCTCGCTTTTCTTGCTCTTATTTCTTCTTTCTGAAAAGCCGGTGTTCTTCCCTTTTTCTATGCCTAAAGAGCTCAATGCAGCTCTCGTCTTCACCTGTAGCTTAGCCTTGTAGGCCTCATTCTTGGCTGCGAGCATTTCTCAACCATAAAACCTGAAAAACATTATGCAGTTGAAAAGGACATTGAATTATCCATATACGCATGGATATAGGGTCATCGCATGCTTATACTCAGCTAATAAGATTTATTCCCTAACCGAACGTTTTTGAGAAAAGCTTTCAAAATGTAATTGCTAGGTTTGATAAAAATCTAGGGTTGATTTTTTTTCACGAAACATATATTTGGTGGGTGTTATACCAAGTAATTCGGTATATCCAACAAAATTCATGACAGCAAATTAAACTCTTCTAACACCAAAGCATTTTCCATTAGGATCAGGAAAAAGATTCAAGGGTTCCAGCACCCTAATTTCTCAGAGCACTCACAAAATATGTGCACTCATTTATCTCTATCGGCTATGCCAATATGCTTAAATATTTTATAAGCCTTTCATCTGCACCTGTGGACCAACATGAGCACTAACCACTTTTCCCAGTTCATTTGTTTCCCATAATATTACATCACTTGGAGAAATGAACAGCCTCATCAACCGCCGCGGTAACAGTCCTATATGAGGTTAGGGTACATCACATTGATCACCTCCACCATCTGTGAACTTATAGTACAGACTCGTACTATCTCCTAACGTACGGCAAATATCTTCGAAAGGTGTATCTACCAACCAAGTGCAACCAATTTCCCTTGCCAAGCTCTACAAAGGTTAAAGCGCTGCTCAGGTTTGCATTGTTTATTGCAGTAGTTAATTTCTGACGGAGTGAGTTCGCTCTATGGGACCGATAACTCATGTCAACTTGAACAAATTATCCCTTTGTGTTAATTGCTTTCTTCCAAGGATAATTTTCATTTCCAACCCCGGTGGGCGAAAAAAAAAAACCGTGCAACTCCCAGCGGGGGAGATATCTTAAAATGACACTTACTGTATCCACCGAAATACCCAGCACCCAAGGTGGATGAAATTAATTCTCTTAGTTAAGCTGAAGATGCAAAACGCCATGCCAGTTGTAAACCATTCAAAATGCATCGCTCTTCACACGTTTACATAAAACACTTGACTTTCAGGTTTATATGTGTGTGTGTGTGATTCAGTGACGAGAGGGTGCATACGCTTATGACGATACCTCACACCCTGATGAGGTTGGCAACTGCAAACTCGTGGAAAGTCGTAAGTAAGCGATATATAAATTTTTAAGTGACATTCATGAGTTTCTATTAAGTCATTCAGCTGATGATTGTGCGATGCGACACATTTTCTGTTCTAAGTCCTGGGATGGCGCCGCACCATCTGGAATGGGAGTAATTTATGGGGAATATGGGACGAAATAAATGGCTTTTGGTTTTAATTATTTGTTTAGGTTTTTTTTTCAGTCCAAGGACATTAGGTGGTAACTTTGAAATTAATTGTGGACGAAACGAGGGAGTGATTATGTTTTTTTTTTTTTTTTGAGGAAAACTTTAGGATGGGAAACAGTGGAACAAGGACATGCCACCAACTTACCTAACAGTTGAATAGACAAATTATATTATGTCACAACTCACATAATAAGTTTTTGACTAGTCTTGCTGCTTCCTTAAAAAAATTAAAATCAAGAATTTGCTCGAAATAGATATTGGGTTGCTCTAAAATTCGTCTTCCACAGACAGGTAAGGGTAAGTCCTTGCATACCAAGTATGCAAATGCTTCACCCTTTACATAATCAATCTAAAATTAGAGCTCCAAATATTTAGGAAACTTTAGCTCTTAGCACTGAACTCAACAAAGTTGTTTTTTTCGTTGTTTGCTCAAAATGAAAAATTAGTTCAGATACATAGGGCGCGCCTTCATGTGGAGTTGCTAGTCTCTCAACAGACTTAATGCGTCTTCTCCCGAGGATCTTCCATCGTGAAAAAATTGTCGTTCGAGTCAACATTTTCCGGACTTATACCAACAGCTATGAGTGTCTGTCGGTTCTATGTCGTTTGGGAAATTCGGACACATGGAATGTTGTTATGATCCTTTTTCACGAATATTTTCTTTATTTGTGAGAACAGATCATAAGGGGTGAAAAAACTTATAGCAAACTTTTTAGTTTTGCTTAAATATCCTCCAAATATCTCCGGTCTTACCTTGTTTTATCGCTATTCTTACAAAAAATCAGATCAGTATACCCTCAAGCTTATCTCAGTGCTGCCGAAAGTATTGCAACAGCAGTATTACACTGCGCGTCATCAGGTTAGCACAGCTTCATCAGCTTATACGATTGCTTCTGATTTTGATGTTGTTAACTTGCAGTTACTTTTTTGTTTTCAATTTTTCTCATGCAATAACAATGTACCGTTATATGGTTTTTGCTATTTTCTTTTAGTTTAAATGGAAATATGAGCTTAATTTTTGCGTCATCAGGTTAGCACATGCGCCTTGTTTTTCATTTATCTTCGGAATTTGAACACTTATTATTACTGCTCAAGTGATCTATTTTTTTTAATATGGGTAAAGGAAAAATGCTATCGGTTGAAGAGATAGCAAAAATCGAAGCTTATAAAGAGCTCAAGCTTTCACTAAGTGAAATATCAAAAAAAGTTGGCAGAAGTCGAAAAGTGATATAAATTTTTTTACGTAATAAGTCGGGATATGGTCGAAATAATAAAGGCGGTAATAATAAATTGAATTCCGATGCTTATAAGAGAGCAATTTTGAGAAACGCATCCAACTCTCATGAATCTACCGCAAAGATCAGGGCAAATGTTGGTGTTAAGGCGAGCTTATCTACTGTTCGAAGGGTGATAAGGAAGGCTCCACAATTGAAAAGATTAAAACTAAAGAAAAAACCACCACTTAACGATGCTCGAAAAAAAAATGCGATTAAATTTCGTACGAGAGCACTTGGCCTGGAAATCTGATTGGCACTATGTTGTCTTTTCGGATGAAAAAAAAATTTAATTTGGAAGGACCCGATGGATACAACTATTATTTCCATGATCTTCGGAAGGAGGAACATCAGTTGGATCGACTTCATAGTTGTGTGGGCGGTGTGATGGAGCTATCTCCTACAATGGTCCGTGCGAGCTGCAATTTTTGAACACAAATATGAATGCAAACACTTTTAAAAACGTACTGGAAACTGCTTTTCCCCATTTTAAAAATTTATTTGGAAATGTGGCATGGCGTTTCCAACACGACAATGCTCCGATTCACACTGCCCGGGTGATTAGGTCTTGGATTGAAGCACAAAACGTCGATTTATTGAAGTGGTCGCCTTACTCACCGGACATCAATATAATAGAAAACGCATGGGGATGGCTTGCTCGCAAAGTTTACGAATCTGGCAGGCAATAATTAATTGAAGGCATTAAAAGCGCTTGGTCAGCCATTTCCTTGAATTATATTGGAAAGTTGTACGAATCGCTTCCCAATCGGATCTATGAGATGATTCTCAACAAGGGAGGATCGACTCATTATTAAAATTGTAAAAAAATGTTTAAATTAGTTATTTTATAAGTTTAAAAATAAGTTCTTACCTGTAAAGTTAAAAAAAATTTAAAAAAAGTGATGTGTGCTAACCTGATGACCTAATTTAAATTTTTAATTTTTCAGTTGATATCGAAAGTAAATTATAAAAAAAATATTGACAAATAGAGAAACACTATTTTTTATTTTACTTAGTTGAAAATTGATTTGTTAATAATCGCTAGAATTTTTAGAATCTTAGCTTTCTTACTTTTATTGGACATGAGCGAAAAATATTAAAAGAAGGGGTGTGCTAACCTGATGACGCGCAGTGTATATTGCTATTTTCTCATACCGTACAGTGCGGTTCACATGGTTAGCCGCACCATTTTTCACTCAATAAATTGCAGTTTTTCTGTTTTTTTTTTATGAACTACTGCATTGTTTATTTGTTGGAAAGGTTATTAAATTCTCTTCGAAAAAAAACTAAATTCAAGATTAGTGAGAGACACTTAACGGTTGTTTTGATCTCTTTCTTCCCACTAGCGCAAAAAAAGCTCAAAAAATCGGTTCACTTGGTTAGACGCACAAATTTATACAGTTATTTCTTAATGCTGGGTAATGCAAATTAAATTTTGTTAATGAGTAAAGGTTATTAAAGTTTTTCCGAGTGTTTAAAGTGAATATGGGTAAAAAAAAAAATGTTGACGGTGGCGGAAAAGGCAAAAATTGAGGCCTACCACTTAGAAGGTTTTTCTATGCGGAAAATTGCAAGCAAAATAGGAAGAAGTGATAAAGCAGTACGAATTTTTTTTATCAAACCCTGCTACCTATGGAAAAAATAACAAAGGAAGGACAAAAACAGCCTTAACACCGCACGAGAAGCGAAAGATAATAAGAATTGCCTCAAATTCAGCACACTCCACGATGAAAATCAGACAATTAGCGGGTGTAAGTGCCAGCAAATCAACGGTTCGTCGAGCTATTTTATGCGCTCCACACTTGAAATTCAAAAAGTTATAAAAAAAACCACCACTAAACGCTGCAAGAACGGAACTTCGGTTGGAATTCGCGCGTCTTCATATGGCATGGGATACTCAGGTTGGGAGTGTTTCAAATTGGAGAACTGTGGTGTTTTCTGATGAGAAAAGGTTCAACCTAGATGGTCCTGATGGGTATAATTTTTATTTTCATGATATCCGCAAAGACGAATGCTTTTTGAATCGCAACCATTACAAGAAAGGAAAAGTAATGGTATGGGGGGCCATTTTATACTATGGTGCCTTTGAGTTGGTTTTTGTGTCTCACAAAATGACAGGAATGTCTTATAAAGCTCTTTTGCAAACAGCTTTTCCAGCCATAAGAGAGCTTTTTGGACCAATCCAGTGGATCTTACAACAAGATAATGCTCCGATCCACAACGCGCACGTTGTAAAAGCATTTCTCGCTAGTGAAAATGTGGAATTGTTGCCGTGGCCACCATACTCACCTGATCTAAACATTATTGAAAACCTTTGGGGATGGCTGACCCGTCAAATTTATGAAGCAGGCAAGCAGTATAAAAGCTGTGAGGAGCTTATTGCAGCAATTAAAAAAGGCTGGACTAAGACTATTTAAAAATATTGTATGAATCGCTTAAAAGTAGAATTTTTGATGTCATTTCAAGTCGCGGAGGTTGTACAAAGTATTGAAATTGTGCAAAATAATTAAAATAATAATAAAAAAGCAAAAAAAAAATTATGGCAATCGATCAACTTTTTCTTTTTCAAACTTTTAACAGGTGCGTCTAACTAAGTGAACCGATTTTTTTGAGCTTTTTTTGCACTAGTGGGAAGAAAGAGATCAAAACAACCGTTAAGTGTCTCTCACTAATCTTGAATTTAGTTTTTTTTTTAAAGAGAATTTAATAACCTTTCCAATAAATGCATTGTTTGGTAGTTCATGAAAAAAACAAACAGAAAAACTGCAATTTATTGAGAGAAAAATGGTGCGGCTAACCATGCGAACCGCACTGTATACCCGTATACCCAAAGGCAAATAATACTGCTCAGTCGAACAATCCACTGCCATGAATAAAACTACCAAATCCAATTCCAATTCAGGTAAGCGAATAATTTCCTTACCATACAGGGTGGACCATCTAGTCGTTTCTTTTTAAATCGTAGGTTATTTTGACACTTTCAACAGTTTCCCGCTCGAAATATTAACAGAAAGTCAGTATTATACCTGCGCGGAACGAAATGATTCGCTTTAGCCTTGAATAAAGTTGGGTAGGATCGAAAACTTATTTCCAAAGTGAGTGCTGTGTAGGTATTTGAAAAAAAAAAAAAGTTTTGTCCGAAATGAAGCATCTGAACAATAGTTTGTGCAAAATGTTCATGGGACTGGGGTCTGGTATACTAGTTAACAACACTCATGTTCCAAATCGTCGTACGGTGTGTACAGACGAGAATGTGGCTGCTGTAGCCGAAAGTGTGAGACTCAATTCATGAACATCAATCCACCATCGATCGCAAAAGGTCCGTCTTTCACGGATTAGTTTGGAATATTCATGTACAAGGTCCAATGGACTGAGCAATTGAAGGCGTACGACCATCAGCTTGATTATCGCTTCCTAGTTTGGCCCTTAGAGCAGCTTGAATTGGACAACGATATCGGGCGAAAAAATCATCTTTTCTGATTTCGGAAGATACGTTAACAAACGAAATTGCCTGGAGCTCAGATGCATTTACAGAGAGGGACAGTTTGGTGCGTATTGTAGAGTGGTGGTATCGTTTGACCATTTTGCTTCGAAAATGCGACTGGGAATACGTTGGGTGTGTGTGGGTGTTGGGTGGATGTTGGGTGAGTGTTTACCGACTTTTTTTTACTGAAATTAGAGGCATGAATTTGGATGGTTCATACAGGCTGCCACGCCAAGCCACGTGGCGCATGCCACAATCGAACTTTTGGGCACCAAATTCACAAATCGTGTTATCAGCCATTTTGTGGATATCATTTGGCCGCCTCGTAGCTACGATTTGACCCCATTGGACTTGTTGGTAAGGAAGCCATGTTGTGTCAATAATCCGGAAACGATTCAAGCACTTAAGACCAATATCATCCAAGCAATCGAAGCCATCAACATGGTGTTGGAAAACAAAGTGACAGTATGTGCTATTGCGAAGCTAGCCAAGGCAGATACTTGAACGACGTTCTGCTTTATAGGAAATGTTATAGAAAATATTTGGTCTTATTAATAAAGCCATAACACATGGAAAAAAATAATTTTGTGCATTTTTAAAAAGAATCTTGTACTTGGCCCATCCGTTACAAACACAGAATGCAGAAAAAAAATTGTTATTTTACTTATAATCTGTAGTAACATAGTAATTATGGTTGTATTTAACATTTTACAGCCCAGTGCTACCCAAAAGGATCAAATTATACTGACGAAAAAATTTTAGAAACGGCAGCACTGCTATGTTCGGGCAAACGCTGAAATATAGGGATTCGTACATAAACGAATATGGAATGCTCTACTGAACTCTGTTTTTCCAATGTGCATTGGTAACTCCTTTGTTCTTATCTCAAATTTCCTTAACTCGTGCATTATTCTAGAACATATACAGGGTATTCATAATCCTTTAACTGCACGCAAATTATAAAAAAAAAACATTTTAGACTGATTCATCAAAAATTGGAAAGACCGCTTGAAAGACTACCAGGAATGCCGAGGCGGGCATTTGAATTCTGTGTTATTTCACCCATAATAGCTTGAGGGTAGTTTGAAAATATAGCGAAAAATTTTTTTTTTTATCACTACGTCCTTATTTTTATTTAAATTGTCCTTCCAATCGTTCTTATCTGATCGCTCCTTATACACAGATACTTTCTTAAACTTTCTGAATGTGTTTTGTAAAATTATTTATCTGGCACTTTTTTTGACACCAATTTGGATTTTTTTCTTTTGTCCTCCACACCACTCATATTGCAATTTCCTTCCAATTTGTGTCACAATTAAATCCGCTACTGAACTCCATTGCCCTCAAACATCTTATCACACAAACCGTCCATATGTCCTATTCAATCCTTTGCTGCCGTTTCATTGTGTCACTCCGATACGGAAATAATAATTTAATTTCATTAAAAATACATAAATACCATCGGTGGTAGTAAAACCAAACAATTCAAATGCAACAAAAAAAAAAACAAAAACAAAAGGGAAACCCGCCAACCTTAACGAATGGCATGTATTTATCGTTAAGGGGGATACATGCATTTTGCATAATTAATTAAAAGCAACAGCGAATAATGTTGAATATGTGAGAGTGCGGTGCATTTGCAAATCATCAAGGACACAAGTGTGCATAACCTTGTGCCTTCAATATACACTTATGTATGTGAATGTGACCCAGCAACATCCACGCGTGCAGGCGGCTGTGTGTGTGTGGCATATCTGACTAAACCCCTGGCATTCGTTAATCGTAATTTTTGCACGCGGATGCATTAAATTGCATTCCCATGCCAAACGCGTTCCTTCCATCCACCATATATTATGTTAGCCTGAAGCTGTTGAAGTTCATGTCATTTATGGCAAATTCTCGCAGAGATACATAATCGAACAGATACACCCGCACACCATCAATGCATATCCATATCCTTCATCCACCACACCCGCTTAGCCTTTTTGAGCATAAATTATGCGAAAATCAATTACGTGCATAGGATCTGATCCATTTATACTGGTGACATTAATCCCGATGGAAAATCGATGAATTTCCAAATGGGATTTAGCTGGAGTACTCGTTTTTATTTTTTTTTTCTTGTATCCTCATCTATCCCCGATGGTAAGCCATCACCTCCACTGAGCTGTCATTGGTTTTGTGAGGACTGGCGAACTGGATATGAAAGTGGGAAATGCATTAAGTGATAATGAGATGATCACCATAAGATTAGGATGCTTTAGGATTCCATGCAATCAGAAGCTTATTCCACTGGGAGGATCCTAGTAATTGTGAAGTGGATGTATGTTGCTATGTAATACTACCAGGGGGGGGGATGATTTAGGCGTATCTCTGTGTGAAGAGATTCCTTGAATTGCTTTCGGATTAATTATTAATGTAGATGCACATTCGGCCGTGACATATACCTACCAGTATTTGATCATGTTTCCACTTCCCCTCGGTACTTTTTTTCTTTGGGCTTCCTTTTTGAAATTTCCGTTCATAATTTATCGGAATGTGAAGTGGCCCGCAGTCGAATCGGAGGGTTTTCCATTGAGTGACGATGCAGTGATTGCTCCCCTCGATTAAATGAAAAGCGTTGCGAATATTTTCCGATTCAATGACTTTTCATTGGAATCCCGTGAGCAATCGACAATGTGGAAACGGATATAGTCGAGGTGACAATGGACAATACGAATATGGATACATGGAGGTAAACTGCATGCGGTGAATTTAAACAATGGGCTGTTGAATTTTATTTTAAATTTACTGCATTGAATAGACTTTAAAGTGCTTGCAATTGTATGAGTTGTATTTAATAAAAAAAAATTCAACTGGACATGGGAAATTCCAATAAAATGGATGAACCACTTATATCCTTCGCTGTACAGTGCTTTCTTTAACAGGGTGGTGCAAACTAAAACCGCTTCTTTTGGCAGAGTTTTTTAAAACATCATGTGGGATAACATCTTTTCCCGGCGACTTTCTGTTTTCCAATGTTACGAATATGTAAAGCAGTTCAGCTTTTTTTACAAACAGGATCAAGCTGTGGGTGACAATGCCATTTCAGGTGTTTTCCTTATCCCAAATCTTGAACTTGGACTTGTGACTTGAGTGACTGTAGACTATTTCTTCGATATTCCGATTAGTTTACCAAAATCAGGATATCGAATAAATAGTCTTCCTACATCGCTTAAAATTCGCTACATTACATGAGTGTTGTCATTATTCGTAGGGAAAACAGAAACAGAGTCATAAAATGAGCGATTCCATTATTTAATTTTAAATATTAAACAAATAGAGTGTGAGATGTTACTACTTACTTACTTACGTACTTACTTACTGGCGCTACAGTCCGGAATGAACATGGGCCTTAACCACCATGGTTCTTCAATTAGCCCGGTATTTAGCTAATTGCCTCCTGTTGCGGAGTCCAAGTTGGCCGTTTCTACTTGAGCTTGTCACTTAAGGAGATGTCGTCTACTTCTGCTTCCGACGTCTGGCTGTGCATCGAAGACTCTGCGAGTTGGTGTATTGATGTCCATTCGTTCTACATGTCCTAGCCATCTTAAACATCCAATTGACCAGGGGCATGTCGCTGTACAGCTCGTATAGTTCTTGGTTGAATCATCGTCTCCATAGCCCGTCAACGCATACGGGACCGAAGATTTTTCGATGAATTTTCTTTTCGAATCGAATAAGTATTTCTCCATCCGCTTTTGATAAGGTCCATGAATCAGCGAATTAGAGCAGGACTGGGATGACCACGGTATTATATAGAATCTCCTTGCTAGTTCTAGTGAGGGCTTAATTTATAAATTGCCTTCTTAGACCGAAGAATCTTTGTTTAATCGTTTAATTTCTGTTGAGATGTTGTTGTCAAAGTTGATAGCGGAGCCGAGAAAGGGAAAGCCCCGTACTACCTCAAAGTCCCAGCTGTCAATGGTGAGGTTCTGTTCAATTCGTCGATGCTGTGTATCCCTTCGTGTTGACAGCATCTACTTAGTCTTACCCTCATTAACTGCTAAACCCATTTTTGCCGCTTTCTTCTCACTCCTTGCAAGTATACAAACGTGGCTAAGACATCACATTGAGTCCTAACAATGATATCAATATCGTCGGTATATGCTAGTAGTTGCAAAGATTTTTGGAAAATTATGCCTCTGGTGTTGGCTCGAAAGTTTTGCACGACCCTCTCAAAATCAAATGAAAAAAGTCACATGACAGTTCATCGCCTTGCCTAAATCCTATTTGGTATCAAATGTGTCGATGAGGTCGTTTCCGATCCTGATGGAGCAGGTAGAATTCTCCATCGTCATCCTACACAAACGGTTGAGTTTGGGCGGTATGCCAAAATTACACATGGCTCTGTATAGTTTGTCTCTATAAATGCTATCGTATGCGGCTTTGAAATTGATGAATAGGTGGTGGGTATCCATTTGGACTTCTTCGATTTTTTCGAGGATCTGCCAGAGTGTGAAAATTTGATCGGTTGTGGACCTTCCTGCCCTAAGACCGCTCTGATAAGGGCCGATCAGATTGTTGGTAAACGGTTTTTAGAGTCCCTGTTTGACGGAAGATTGGATATTGTTGGCTTTGTTGAGGAGATTGATGCCTCTGTAGTTGACGCATTTCAGAAGGTGGATCGGGCAAACTACACTGAGGTTCCATTCATCAAGCATACTTTCATTCGACCAAATTTTGCTTTTGACTAAAAGGTCCTTATTTCTGACAGCTTCGTTAAACTTTAGTTAAGATATTGCTATCTCACTTCACTAAGATCGGGTAGTTGATAGTTTTCGCTCTTATCGACAGCATTGAATGCTTCGTTTTGCCTGACAACGGAATATACTTCGTCGTCGACGGTTAATAATATGCAGGAGTGCGGGTCTATCCTCTGCATCGACTTTGTCTTAGCTACATATTTCCTTGTTCATCTCTACAGGATTCTGCGCGACCTTTGACTTTTTACAATTTGGAAAAACTTGCGAACATCGTTGAAGAAGTGGTACCTCTCTAGTTCGCGCGCTTTGTTGTTCTGTTTTTCTGGAAAGTCGGTGCTTTTCCCCTTCTTCTTTGCCTTCTTTCTAGAGCTCAATGGTAGCTCTCGTCTTTATCTGCATCTAAGCCTGGTAGATCTCGTTCTTGGCTGCGAGCATATGTCGGCCTCGGTATTCCTCATCAGAGCTTTCTTACTGTGGGGCGCGAGAAACCTAGCATGTCAGTTGTGGCTGATCTGATGTCTTGTTGGCATCGTTGCTATCGCTGGTTTGGTGTGCATCGAGAAGGGTCTTGGCAATATTTTGCGAAGGTCTTGGATGCGTGCCTCTTGTCTATCGCAATGTGATCAATTTTGTTGACCGTTCGTTGATCTGGAGACCGCCATGTCCCCTATGGATATTGAGGTGAGGAAACCGTGTGTTGGCTATAGTGGCATTTCGTTCCGTAGCGAAGTCAATTAGCGTAATTCAGTTACCAGACGTGTTGTCATGTGAGCTATGTTTTATGCCAATTCTACTAAAGAATCCTTTCCTTCCTAACTTTGCGTCAAAATCTCCCAGAACGATTTTAACATCGAACTTCGGTAGTCGCTCATAGGTTTGGTCAATGTGCTCATATAAGCAGTCCTTCACCAATTTTTTCCTCCATCTGGGAGTGAACGCGTATAAGGAATATGTTGGCATATTTGGCCTTGATGCGGATTGTGTCAATGCGTTCGCTAATTTCCTGGAAACATATGATTTGTTGCCTAAGTCTGGCATTTATAACAATCCCGTATCCGTATAGTCGCTGTTTCATCACCGTTCCATTCCATCATATTTCCTGGATGGCAGTAATGCTGCTTTGTAGCAGTTAATGGCTTCCGCAAGTTGTTCGCTTGCACCTATCCTGTATTATGTTCTCGCATTTTAGTGCAGATACGAACGTCGTTGTCCTTTTTTTGTTTAGCAGTGTCGTCAACAGTAAAATCAGTATTTTTCGATTCTATTTGTTGATTCGTAACATTACAGCTATTTTCATCGGTGGGTAGTTTACCCAAATAATAATTAAATACCTTGGGATCCTGTTCCAAGTTATTAGATACCCCAAGGACACGGGGCCATCAATATTCACTGCTGGATTGAGGACTGCTTCGGCCTGTCGTTTCATCTGTGACCATCTCTGTTAACCCAATAGCCCACAAATATGTGCATGTATATGAAACTATATATGTAAGCCTCACGTCGATGTTAAAAAATAATCACCCTTCATGACGAGTGCTACTTTTAAGAAAATAGAGTGATATTCTTACCACGGGAAGAATCCAAAAATCCTACTAAAAAACGCTCACTTCCATACCACAATATGCAGAACACACTGCGGCATATCCTCTTTCACATATAAATTGCAGAAAAAGAAAGAAACAATTCACTGCAAAACTTTACACAAACTCCAGGCAAACTCCTGATAATCATTGCTTACTCACACTTTAAAAAGAAAGCTTCATTTAGTTGGGTATTCCAGGAAAACTTCTTTTGCAAAAGATTTCATTCGATGCAATTTTCCTCGATCCCTTCCCCCCGTAGGCAAGAATCCATTTCGATGCAACTCAAACGTGCGAATAAAACTTTTATTCCAACCCTATTTGGCACTTTCCCTTGCTGATCAAAAAACTTGAGAAAAAACTTTCCGATTCCAATCAGAATAATCCTTCGGGAAAGAACAAAAACGAAACCATCCTATACCGCATTCATACGATTCACACGACAGAAGACGCAAGTGTAAAGCGAGCACAAGGAAAACATGAGCCGCTCAATTGAAATCCTTTTTTTTTTTGCAAATCCTATATTATAGATTCCACAATGTAATGTTGTTATCGGTATACAGAACTGAATTACAGTCCTGACAGTGAACGGTTAAAATGGTGATTGAAGTAATTGCCGAGCTGAATGACAATTCCCTGGCAATCCGGAAGGATACGCCAGACTGTCATCAGCTGACAAAATTTCATTTTTTCCCCTATCCTTTTTGATATTCATTCTGATTGGGATGACAGGATTTGTAATTAGAAAATATTTTGATTCACTTGACTTTATCCTTCGCATTTGTTTCCTTCATCGTCGTTGTCCTTGTCTTCTTTCATTGAACTTCCGCTCAATTTTTTACTTTTTTAAAAGTTTTTTTAAAAAAAAAAAAGAAACTTTACACTTTGGAGGCATAGCATCAGGCTTTAGAGGGCCAGATAAATCGTTGTGGTGTTTTATGTTTGTTCGTCCTTAAAGTTTTCAGTGAATTTAACAGATGGCCATTAAGGGATTTTTTTTTGTTTCTGTTTTGTGTGTGCGAGCTGGACTTGAACTGCGAGAGAGCATAAGTTAAAAGTAATTAACATTGCAAGGCAAAGTTCATTTTGTTTACAACAAATTTAATACCCCTACGGTCGATACAAATACAAGTGGAATGGAATAATTTTTGTAAATTTTTAAATAAAATCCAATTTTACGGTATTCTGCATAAGCGGGTATAGTGCGGATTAATTTAAAAAATTATAAAAAAAAACAGAAGCAAACCATTGAATGATTTTTAATATAAACGCGTAAATAATTTAAATAATTAAATTTAATGTACGGGAGGGGTGATATGAATTATATTTGCATTAAAAATCACTTTGAGGGAGGTGTAGATGACCTCCATTATGCAACGAAACGAGTAGCGATATCCTCATCAATTTCTAAGTAGTCGGTACTTTGTTGTAGAAAACATATAACTTCGGTCACATAAAAGAATAGAGAAACTAGGCTTGAGGTTCTGTATGGACTGTTAATGGCAGGTATTTAATTTGTTTAACTCAGCAGCACTATGTTCAACTGGAAAGGGGTCATCTAAGGGATTTGCATAATAGCTCGGGTTTACTACTCAACAAGCTAAAGTTATTCGAAGTTGAATTCCTGACGAAATATCGATGTCAAGGTAAACACGTGGCCACCAGCCGTTAGGTCAAATGCATAAACTCCAGTTAAGAATTCATATCCTAAAGTTCATAGGACTAAAACAATTAAAACAACGTTCGAAATAGCGTGAATTGTGTCGCATGTAGCGCCGACACGTTATGAAATAACATACCATTGGTGTGCATATCCATCCGATTAAGGCCAACAGAAGTTGGTAATCATCGACACATTGCGTTCGCTAATGACGTCGTTCTCAAAGAAATATGAGACGATGATGACTGCAGCATAAAATCCACACCAAACGCCGAATTTTTCGGGATGTATTGGGAGCTTTTGGATCTTATGTGGATTGACATCATCCCGAATTCGACCATCCATCCACAAATGGGCCTCATCGCTGAAGATACATTTTTGATGAAAACTAGCGCCAATTTTCCAACAGCTCCAGAGCCCATTCAGCTAACACATTTCGTTGTCTATGTTATGTTATGTAATTTTGTACAAGTGCTGGCTCAAGTCACGACGCAAAATTCGCCAAGTTGTTGTCTGCGAAAAGCCGAGTTCTTGTCACGGAAAGTGGTATGTGTTTCGTCGAAGCTCTGATATTGGTTTATTGTTTATTGAACCAGTGGCGTCAATTTCTCAACAAAACTGTGCATAGCTAGTCTTCTCGGTAGGACGATTATGGCGATCGTAAAACGAGTGAACCACGTGTATCATTGCTCGAATAGAACACTCATGGTGAATTGGATTAGAAGTTACAGACAGGGGATCATTTATAAAAATGAAAAAAAGAGAGTCGGAGACATAACCGAGCCTTGAGGGACACCAGCATTTATTCGGTAAGTTGCAGACTTAAAACCTTCCAAAATAATTTGAATTGAACGTTTCGAAAGAAAAAATCTATTCCATTGAAGAAGGTTTTCATCGATTACAAATGAACGCATTTTGGACAAGAACAAGAAAATCTTGCTTGGATTGATTGATTCCACTTTTAGGTGAGATATGTCGTCAAATACCAGTTTAACTGTTGCAATGAAAACCATACTGCAGGCCATTGAGAAGTTTTCGTGTTTCGAGATATTTCATAAGCTGACGTTTTATCAGCGTTTCCATGACATTGGAAAAAAGGTACGTAAGTGAAATTGGTCGGTAGTTGGAGAGATAAGCAGATTCAACTTTTTTTGGTAAGGGCTGGACAATTGCAGTTTTCCATCTACTCGGAAAGAGTCCTGATGAGTAGGACAGATAGAAACGCTTAGGAGTGCTTTTGCTAGCGTATAAGAACACCTCTTTAGAATAATGGGGGATATACAATCTGGACCAGTGGATTAATAAATGTCGAGATCAGATAAAACTCTTGAAACTGTTGGATTTACGTTCACAAGTACAGAAGTAGTCTGGACATACAATCTGGCAATGTGGAACTGGCTGGGAAATGCGCAGCAAGCAGATTGGCTTCGTCTAAGAAGTTGACGGCTGGAATGTCATTGTGACTTAGCGTCGGAACTCATGATGGAGTCCAATTTTCGAGTTCGAAATCTTTATTTAACAATTTTTAAGTGAGCACGTACACTATTGGTATTGGTGGCACCGCTTGTTCTGAGTTTAATCTTGAATTTCCTAGCTATCCATCAGATATGGTTAAGGGAGGGAATAAAGAGTTTGTTATATCATTACTGACTACTTAAGCATGGACTTTTTTTTACTTTTAAACTCATTTTTTATTTACTTAAAATATTAACTTACTACTATACAAAAATGCTTAAATCTAACTTATCAATAACTGGTTTACTTAATCTAACTTATCGGCCCTTAGTGGGCGTACTTAAGCATGGACCGAAATATCCGTGAGCCTCCGGGACATGACAGAAGTTTGTTAGATACTTAATATTTGTTGGCGGTCTTGAGGCTCTTGTATTTTTGTTGGCACTGTTTCAGTTGGACTTACCTACTGCTAATTTCTTAACTCTCTTTTTGCTGCTACAAATGACAAGCATTGCAATTTAAGGCTGCTTCTCGGAAAGCAAAATTTTTGTGGTCATAAAACCAAATTCTGATAGGCTCAGTGGCGCGATGGTTAGTGCGTTGAACGCGCGCAGAAGGTCTGGGTTCGATTCCCAGCCGTAGCAACACCTAAAATGGCCCTCCCCTCGTGATGATCTGACATGTCATCCGAGTAGTATTAATTGTCAAGAGAAGCTTATCTCAAATTCGCCGTTCAGAGTCGGCATAAAACAGGAGGTCGCGCCATCGTGCAAGAAGTACACACGCTCACATGAATGGTTGTAAGAAAGCTCGGCCCTGCGTACTAATGAGCCTGTTACCCAATTCTTCCAAATACAAGCCCAAGTTATGCCCATATTTCAGGTGAGTAACATAGACATTCTTTCCCCGACAGATCACTGGGGTTCAACATGAATCCGAAGTCACACATTAAAGATCCGTGCGGTGAGGACTCCTGATAAGATACTTTTAAAATGTGAATTACATTTTGCGGTCGCTTTTCACTTATAAGTCCATGTAAAGCGAGTTCTTCCTTTCCTTCGACTACCGTCTCGCTGGATTTCGAAGATCCCGTGAGCTTATGTACTGCAGTTCATTTGCACTACATATCCCAGCTATTTGAAATTTATATCCAAAGCGGAGTTATTTTTTACCAAATCAATGTCCTCATCTCCTTCTCCAATTTGCATTAGCTTCAGTGCCGTAGAAGAGGACTGGGGTGATAAGGATCTTATATGTAGTAATTTCGACATGAATACATTTTGACGAGTTGAAGTCCTTGTAATTTTTATTTATTGGCCCAGACCATATTGCTTCCAATTTTTTACGGGTTATGAGTCTGTCAAAACCCAAGCTCATAAGCGCGGAAAGAAGGTAAACTTTCCCGTAAGTATGGCTACCTGAACGTGGTTTGCTCAGCGCGTGGGGTGGGCCCGTGCTTACACGAGACTTAAAAAGAGGATTCTTCGGACGCCACGTAATTTTTCACAGGTTAAATTAGGAAAGCCTTTTTGACGATCTGGAATTCAAAACAAAAGTGAATTTGGACCAAACGAAGCACGGCAACTGGTGATGGGAGTAAAATAAAACTCACGAAATTTTACCCCGCTATAAAAAAAGCGGTGGTTCGCCGAATTGATTTTATTCGCGGAAGAGATTTTCTGTCGCGATTATAAAATGTCGGACCACCACGATGGCCTCCGAATGGATTTGCTCCCGAATAAAAAAAGAAACACGATTTTACTTCGGGCGCGTTTCCCGTATTCTCTAGGGAAATGCTCGGTCGTGAAACAACCAACTCTAAACTACTTTTCCTAGCTTCTTCCTCCGCTCTTCTGTCTTACTATTTCGAATCCTGTCTCCTCTCTTCTGGTTATCACGTACTCTCCTTGTCCTACATGAGGTCTTTAAACTTATTTTGAGTTCAACTCAAAATCACTAACACTTATCCGAGTTCAAAAAAAGCCAAAACCAAAATTTTCATAAAATAACACGTCTACCGCTCCAACAAGATAACCAAGAAAAAGGAAACCCGATTCCTTTGTCTAGGATTGATCCCGTTCATTCGCTTGTGGAATTCAGCATCAGTAAGACAAACTGCAGATTCTAACTATTCTCCGCCTTCCAGCTGGAGAGTGTGTTTCGCGCTTTCTAGTGTGTTCCCTCGTTCACACGTGACTTAACGATTTTCTACCCATCGCCAGGTAATTTCCCGACGCGTGCTATCGCCATCTGTAGCACCACGTTCATTCTATCCAATTATTGTTATGTCGAGTCTAACATGCGTTTCATCGCTACTGCGGCTGACTATTTCCGGCGAGTGCAAACATAACCTGTCGGATAAATCCGATCCCGGCAGTATTCCTATGGACACTTGTTCTAGGACATTCGGTGTCAATCGTTGACAACTCTTTGTATCAGTCGAACATGTGCCGCGAATGCTATAATATTTCTCGCTTTGGTCCAGGAAAGGACGTTGACTTCTGTAGTAAGGAGGGAGGAGACGCCACTCATTGTAGGAATAAGTGAGCTTGGGCTAGAAGGAGAAGAGTGACGATAAGAAAAACAAATTTTGGCGAACTATGTTGGTAATTTAGGGTAAGGGGTATGTCATTCGAGTGCCATGCTTTGCATTAATCATTCTTAATGTTGGGCTCGAGGCCATTCCACAGAATGTGCTTGTGGTTATCGCTTTGGTTTTTGTTTTTGCCTGCGGTCTTGTTTGCTGTTACCGAGTTTTCGTCGAGTCCCAGTTGTGGACATGTTCGTTATTTATTTTAGACAGCACAATGTGTCTTATGTGTTGCCGACATGTTTGGTGATGTCTCGAATTTTTGTGTTGTGGCGATCGTGTTTTTGTCTGGCCGTCCATCTAAACACCTCGCTTTCTCCTCCGTTGCTCCATGGGTGGGCGAAAGAGATCGTTGTCACTTGGCAATAGATCCCGACTTTGAATGTTGCGCCTTTTTTGGAGGAGTGTCTTTTGGGCTGTTGGCTCCATGCCTCTGCTGCTCCTTCGTTGCTCCAACGTTGGGCGGAAAGAAAATGACTACTCTTTTACCATCGAACATGTTTTTGTGGCGTTTGCGCCCATAATGTGGTTACGCAAACGCTCGTGTTTGGGTGTAAGATATTCCCCCACCCGTCATTTTCGTGTTGGGGTCGACGAGGGATCGTCCTCCCTCACCCATCGAACTTTCAGACCTCTCCAGTCTAATGTTTGCCTTCGCGAGTCTCCCAAGGCCGTTGGGCTTCGACGATGGCGTTTTCTCGTCGCAAGTTTTGTGCGGTGTTGCTCTGCCGTGAGTTTCCCTAATTTCTCTGCACTTCAGAGTTGGGCTATCTTGGGTGACTGCTCTGTCGCACTCGTTGTACCTGTTTTAGGGTGCTCGTCAGGATCTGAAGGTAGTGGACCAGTGCCTGTTAGGACCACCGCAACCCACCACTTCCCACAGATTCCGGGCTTGTGACCATTAATTGCAAGACCAAAAGTACATTACGGATATAGCGTGAGAATTGTTGCGGTAAAATTAACCGTTACAATATTAAAAGATAAACGGAGCATTCAGGACTTTAAACCTAGCTTGCATTCATTTACGTCTAAAGTTATATTTTCGAGGCAAAGAATGAAACCTACCATTTAACACGGGCTTAGATCGGCAAAATAGAGAGGCTTCTCGCGATTGTACTATCCTCTTGGATGCTTGTCAAACATTTTTCAGACATTCGCAAGGGTAAAGATTCTCGCAGGTTTTAGAAAGCAGTATAGAAAACATTAGGAGTTGTATTTTCAGAATTTTGAACCTCGGACACGTACTCAAAGGTTGTCACTGCCCTATAACGTGAAAAGCTAAATTCAAATACTGTTTCTAATTTATTTTTAGAGGACAGATTTAAAAATTCTTTCATACAACCAAAAATGCCCAAAAATTCTTTCGAATGTGTTGGAACTAATTTTGATCATCATTTAAACCTAGACAACCTCCTCAAGCTATATCTCAATAACACGTTTAATAGAGTGTGGCAACCATCTACACTGAAGTGTGGAACCCCTTCAAACACTAAAGGTGTCCCACACTAAATCCAAATGACCCTTTAAACAAAATACCCTTCTCATGTCATCACCATTTGACCCCAAGCAACCGGTCATCATAACACCAGGACCAATGTCATGCCACATTTAAAAATTCCAAACCGGATATAAACACTTCGATAGGGGATAGTAAATCATTTCCTCAAGCATCAACAAAAAAAAGGACACAACGAGAAAAAAAAACCCAAATGGCCCACAAAAAGGACACTAATATCACGAAAAAAAAATGAAAACATTATCATTTTATAGGACATCTTGACTAAGGAAAAAAAAAACGAAATTTCCAAACGTTTTCTACCACCAGAAATGATGCCATCCCGCAAGCGTGGCGAACCCTTTCATCCAGAATCATTTACCCATCAGCATTTTGTTATGCAAACCGTCAGCCTTAAGTATTCATCCTCAGAATGCCCACGTATACAATGTCATCGAAGACAAGGGTTCCTTCGAGATGGTAAAAGACATTTTTTTGTTGCCGTCTTTTCCGGAAAAGTACATTTGACTTTTGAACGTTCCGCTCGGCCTCGCAAAGTGTAAATTTTTCTTCGTCCTATTATTTTGTTGATTCCTTCCTCTCATCTCGTCGAAGCGTTCTTTTGCTCCTGGTGACATATTTTTTATTTTTCCCCATTCCTTGTGTGTGTTTGCTTGTGTATTTGTATTTTTATGCGGATAATTTATGAAATTTTTACTATTCCTGAGCGATGGAGAAGGATGAAAATGGAAAGCACAACAGAGTGTCCTTCCTTTTATTTTTCTCAGTCAGAGCAAGATCACAGTTACATTGGGGTTGGCGACACATCCCAGTTATCTGCCGTAACACTGCGGAATGGCAAAACTCGCATAAATTTTCAAATTTAGACATTATGAATTATTCACGAATCCTTTATGAATGCTGGCAGCTATCCGCTATGGATATTTGTCGTGTGTTCCCCCCGAGATGTGTACATATATAAAGGACACAAAAAAAAAAAAGCAGTCGTCAAGGACGACACAAAACGCGACGAGTAACACTGTAGGTGTGTTGAGAAGCCCCATTCTATTGGCGTTGGAAGTTTCCCAGCGGTTGAGTAAACTTTAATAATGAAAAGGTATATTAAGTACCAGCCCCACCAGGTTTCCTTAAAGATCCTTGTTGTGGTGTTTATTTTTTTCTTTTTTTTTTTGTTGGCTTCGTTTTGTTGACACGACCGACGGTAAGACATTCTCCTTGCATAAAACTTGCTTGCGTTTTCTTCGTTCACACGAATGAAGTGGATTTGATGAATGAAATCCTTGTCGTCCTTTTGTGTGTTTGTGTGTGAATCACATTCAAACGCACATACTTGGTTCTCACGAGATCTTAAGTAACTCGCTGCCTCAGATTTACAAGGAACGATGTTTATTTTGCTTCCTTTCAGTTCCGGATTTTTTTTTGTTGTCTTTCATGCAGAGGCGCAATATTATCCTGTGCTGTCCTGGCATTTCTAAACGGTTTGCCTTTTTGTCCATCTATCCTAACCACCGTCAATTCCCGTGTGCTGCTTATGTTTACAGTATAAAGGTCCTTAAAAAAAGAAGGCCTTAAAAAAAGCAAGCACGAATAAATAAACCCAAGCAGGACGACGAGGACGTGGATGACGATGAGCTTGAATGAGACAAAGGAGAGCAAAACAGTTAGGAGAAAATCAAAATGAACGCATAATGAAGTGCGATTCGGTGTCATAAATTTCCTTTTGAAGGCGAAATTGTGTGAACCAAGTGAATGCCTAAGTGAGCGACTGAGTGAGTGAGCGAGTGAATTAATGTGAAGACACTGAAAGTGAAATTGTTTCGTCGGGAGGGGGTGGTGCTGCAGAATGGTTCTGGCCTGGTAGTGTGTAAATATTTAATTTGGAGTTCCTTGCGCTCGTCCGCATGTCCTTATGTTACTTCTTCGTGCTGTCGAAATAGCTATCTTGAACAAGCTTTGGATACGTTTAGGGAATATGTCCTGCTCCGGCTTGCGTTAAATTATTTTTTCATTGTGTAAATTGAAGTAGGCGATTCCAGGACGAGCCAAGAAGAAGAGCGAACAAAAAAAAAACAAATTTATGGTGTGTGATTACACGTCGCGCTGTTATTCACATTGGACTGCTGCTGGTTACAGACTTATGCTATGTATACGTAGGCTGCTGCATGAAAGGGAATTCATTTGATCCTCGAAAGTGTTGAGAATTTTCTTTTCGAATGGATGGATAAAGCTTTACGACCATCATGAGGGTTATAGTATTCCTTGCTGATGGCAGGTGAATATTTTGCCTCAAATTAACTATTTAAATGTTATGTGCGCGTGGACAAGGCGCATTCTATTTTTTGCGAGGGTTTGAGGTTGGATGGTTTTGTTTACACTTTGCGTTCATTGCGTTAAGGACCCTCGAGATGCTGGTAATGTCGGTTGTTTTGTGGTTTAATTATAAGCCTTGAACGAATTGATTCGAAGAAGTAAGACGTTTCTGAGTTTTATTTAAAAATTCGAGTGATTTATTAATGAAGTGGACGTGCTTGGAGAGTGGAGAATAGAGTTCGTAGTAGGATCCTGGTGGGTGGCAGATAAGGAACGTTTTGAAACGTGATGCAAATAAAATTTCATAATTTGTTGGTTCTCGTTTGTAGAACTGAATAGCCGATAAGGGATTAAAGTGTGGTGTTGGACCAAGCAAACGGTGTATAAAATATTTGTCTTCATTACGAAAACGGAATAAAATAGTTCTAGGATGACTTTGAGAGCTTTGGTTATAAAATCTTAATGAATCTATCTCAGTACTAATATTTGTTAAGCAAGAGCTTGAAGACAAATGGATAAATATTGGATCGGGATGTAAATTATAAGGTTAACAACAATTTGAAAGGCTGATGATTAACCAATAGGCAGCAGATGATTTACCGATAGGATATCTCTATTTTAAAATCGGGAAATTGCTCTCAATATAGCAAAGTCAGAGATAATAACCTTTTGGGTCGCCAAGATAAATTGAGAAAAATTTATCAAGGTGATGTAATTGAAGTCCCGTGACAGCTATAATCAAGACAATGCCATTGAAATCCAGTGAGAAAATAAGTTATAGCAAGACTAGATCGCATCTTACCTTAATCGAAACAAATGGGCAAGGGAAGATAAAGAAAAAGCGGACGTTTTTGACTTCCATTTGGTAGAAACTTTTAAATCTTTCGATGTTGATTCACATCAACACCATTAGGCTTACCTAATCTCAGGGCTGTTCACACAACATAGGCATCAACAACAATGCCCATCCAATTAGTACGGTCCTTAGCGAACTGCCACAAGTTTCAAAGTTCAAGTTGGTTGAGTATCTACTTGAACGTGATACTTCAGTGACGTCTTTGTCTACTGCTTGAAGGACTCTTCGAGCCGCAGTATTGGTGTCCATTCGCTCTACATGTCCCAGCAATCTTAAGTGTCGAATGTGGGGTTTTTGACGAGAGTATGTTGCTGTACAGCTCGCATAGTTCATGGTTGAATCTTTGTCTCCATATACCGTCAACGCAAATGGGACCGAAGATTTTTGAAGAATTTTCCTCTCGAATTAACCAAAGATTTCTTCATCCGCTTTTGAGAAGTAGACCCTGACTGGGATGATCAGGGTCTTATATAGGATCTCCTTGGAAGCTCGAGTGTGGACGTTATTACTAAATTGCCTTCTCAGCCCGAAGAAACAGCGGTTGACAAAAGTAATTCTTCGTTTAAAATTCTGACGAAATGTTGTTGTCAGAGTTGATAGCGGAGCCGAGCTAGACAAAGTCCCGTACTACATTAAAGTTATATCTGTCAATGGTGACAATGGTGTTGGTTTCCAACCCTGATGGAGCGGTGAGAATTCTCCATCATCATCCTACACAAACGGGCGAGTTTGGCCGGCATAACAAAACTCGACATGGCAGTGTATATTTCATCCCTATAAATGCTGTCGTATATATCGATGAATATCGATGATTAGGTGGTGGGTATCGATTCGGACTTCTTGGGTTTATTCCATGGTCTGACGAAGTGTTAAGATTTGATCAGTTGTGACTTTCCCGGCCTAAAACCAAACTGATAACGGCGGATCAGGTTAGTTTGGTAAACTTTTCAGGCGTTCACATAATACGGCATGCCCGATTTCCCTTTTTGTGGATCGGGCTTACGATACTGAGGTTCCATTTTTCAGGCATACTTTCGTCCGATCAGATTTGGCTTATAAGTAGGTGGATGTTATTTACCAAATCATCTTCCATCATGTAGCATGGTCTTAGGCCTCGTTTTTGTTTGCGAACATCTGTCGACTTTTCGCACCAAAGCAAGGGTTTTATTGCTGGTGCTGGCGCGAGAATCCAAACACATCAGTTGCGGCTGATCGAATGGCTTGTAGGCATCGTTGCCATTGTTCTTCTACATTCGATGCTGTTGCGAATGGATAGATTAAGGGACAAGTGTTGTGTTAAGGCCTTGGCTGTCGCCTTCGGTTGCAGTCTTTCGACGTTATATTTTTTCATAGCAGTTCATGTTGTGACATTGTGGACCTCCGCTGCAACAAGGTTGTGTTAGTGTTGGCATAACAATTGAGGACACGAATATAAAATTACAAACGCTCTTAACGAGGTAAATGAATGCACAAAGTCCTGGCGGATTGCACTTAACGAGAGCAAATCGATTCATGTAGATTTTTCGTATCAACGGACAAACAATTTGCCAGTATTTTCTCTCGTGTCAATTTTGCATATCCAAAGTCCCTTGAAATATCTCGGAATGACACTCGATGTAGAATTGAAATGGAAGTCGCATGTAAAAAAGAAATGCGAAGAACTTAAAAATAAATACATAGAACTGTTCTGGTTACTTGGAAAATATTCGAAGCTTAACCTTAATAACAAGCTGCTATCATACAAGCAAGTGCTAAGGCCGGTCTGGACATATGGTATACAACTATGGGGTTGTACCAGTGAAACGAATCTAAATATTTTACAAACTTTTGAAAACAAAATGTTAAGATCATTCGTCAATGCGCCGTGGTATATAAGGATTGATGATCTACGCAGAGATCTGGGTATTCCCGCGGCTAAAGATGAAACAAAAAACTTTGCACGCAAACATAAAAAACGTTTATTGGGACACTTTATCACAACAGTCCTCCAAATTCTTGACAAAACAAATTTATTGCGGCGTTTTCAAAATTAAGCCCTTAGATTTGGCCCGATAAGAACAAACTGCGCTATAAATTGCGGCAAAAGCAGGAACTCTCACAGGACAGTTACCTGCCAAATATTCATTACTCGTGATAAAAAAAATTGCTAGATAAATCGCATACTTAGTTGCAATAAAAAAAAATACAAAAAGGGGGATGATTTTAGTGGTGTTAAATTCCCACACTTACTTTGGGCACGTGCTCATCGTGTCTTTCGAGATTTCCACCACCCACGAAAAAAAATTTCTATAGATATGGTCTTCGATGCGCTCTTCAATGTGGTTGAGGTCAGTTTCTACTTCTGCACATCACTTACGCTGAGATCTTCTATAAATTCGGGCTGAAGTAATAGTGCGTCGATAGTTCGAATATATGGAGCATAAACGCGCAAAGCAAATATCTCGGAGAACTAAGATTTCATAGATGATGTGTCGGGCTAAGCCGTTTTAGATGAAATGTCTTGCAATGCATAACACAAGTACCATGACACGAATGTCATGTTATCTGACAATTATCCCAACTTCGTATAAGGATCGCAATATACAATTTTTTTCCAGCTCATTCTTCAGATTTGATAATTCCCTCAAGATATAATTACCGGTAATGCAATCCAAAAAAAAAAAATTTAAAACGAACAACTTTTAAAGCACCGCCAAATTAATCCAAACGCAGAAAAAAAACTTGTCAAACCTACTTTCAAAGAATTCGAGGAAATTGCCTCCGTGGAAAAAAAAAACTTTTTCCCAAGTAATTGCTAGAACTTATCAAAACCAGTTACTACCAAAAAGAGATAAAAAAAACTTTTTCATCCCCTTGTCTATGGAAAAAGATGTAATAGATCCAAAAACGTGCATGCAAATGTTTCAAAATTAAATCATACCAACTCCACCGGTGTGGAACAGGAAGTTTTTGTTTTTCTTAAGGAAATGTTACCCCAAAATCAAAGGACCAGTCAGCAAGAACGAATGGCATAAAAAAAAAGAAGTAAAATTCAATCATTCCATTAGAGAAGCAGATACAAAGTTAGTCCTGTTTTCCTATCCCTTTCGCCAGTTTATTCCCAATTTGATCCAAGCCCGCATAGCGTACGGCATTACTGTGATTTGAAGTTTTCTTTCCAAGGCAAACACTTGATGCAACTGTAAAATACAACCAAAATATATGTAAATAAAATAAATCCTTTATTTTTGTCCTTCCTTGCAGAACAACTCACCACCGGCCTATCCATGACAGAGGTTCGAATTCCCAAACACATTATGCGCTATGAGGATGCAGTTCTGGGATGCAAATATTATTTGGACGGTGAATCACTGTACTCGGTGAAGTGGTACAAGGACGGATATGAGTTCTATCGATATGTCCCGAGGGATATGCCACCGGCGCAAGTGTTTCCACTTCCTGGCGTTGATATTGATGTAAGTTTTTTTTTTTTTTAATTCTCTCAGTCATTTTTGTTTTTTGCTGCCACTTCCTATTGCATCGTGGTTTTTAGTCGACCTGCTTTTTTGAAGCAGAACTAAATCCTCGGCGAGTGTATGTTCCTTTCCTTTTGGTGCAAACGTGATGTGTCCAAAAGTTTTTTTTTTTTTTGAAAAATTAAATAAAATAACTTTTGAGTGCCAGAACAAAAACACCCATTGAGAGGAAAGAGAACAAAAAAAAACATTAAAATGAAGCATTGCCAGTAGATGCGATATTACTGCAATCTGTAACCGCGAAGTTGGTTCGTGTTCGTATCGGGAACGTCATCATTCTGGAATTGCATTTTCAAGTCACGTAGGACCACTAACTACCCCACTGACAGTTTATATGTATGGTGCTCCATTTTATGTAACCGCAGTGAAGTCAACAATACTATGGCCGACATTCGTGGCCCCTGCTGGTATTTGCAGTTTTTGGGCGTCATTTTCAAGTGAAGGTGGAGCTCGTATGCTGCATCTCGGGACCTGACTTCAGACCTTAGTGGTGGATAAGTACACCATTTACAGATCAGAATTTCGGGCTGTAGGAGCTTAAGCTGCGTCCCATTACATTATGGAAGCTGTTTCAAATTGGTTTGCTATATGAGATTAAAAATTAAATTATAATATTTATGCGCGACACGAACATGGACTGTGACATAAGGGTCCTGTAATTTTGGCTGCTAGATTGTGGTGGTTGTTAAAACAAGATGTGTTGCGGTTAACATTCTGGTAGCTAATAAAAATTTGGGGGAGTGTTCTTAACGGCTACATATAGCCCTTTTTTGGAACGAGACCAATCGAACAGAATGCTTGATTTCACATTGTTCTATTATAAGCACTTACATTACTTACTTATCGGGCTCCCGAGCCGTGAAGAATCTCCGCCTGAGACACTGCAGCCTTCCATCGTCTAAGATCCCTGGGTCGCTGCTTCCAGTTGTCTAGACCAAGCGCTCTGGTATCCGCGATGGCTTGGTCTTTGAAACAGAGTTTCGGTCTTCCTTGCCTTCTCCATCCTGGGGTCTGGTATTTAAAGATCCTCTTAGCTGGAGCATTATACTCCATTCGCTCGACGTGGCCGAGCCAATGTAGTCGACGTGTTTTGTCTTTTTGGACTACATCCACATCTTGTTACAGCTCATAGAGCTCGCGGTTTAATTTTCTCCTCCATTCGCCCTCCCCGCACACAGGACCGAAAATCCGCCCAAGTATTTTTCTCTCGACTGAGCACATTATCAGTTCTCCCTTCTTACTTATCGTCCAGCACTCGGCGCCATAAAGCAGAACTGGATAAGAGTTTTGTAGAGCACATATTTCGTCCTTCGAGTTAGGAGTTTTGAATCCAGATTGTTCGCCAAATCAAAGAAGCAACGGTTTTCTATTCTAATTCTTCGCTGGATCTCCACTAGGGTGTCATTCGTGGATTCTATGTTTTCTCCGTGGTAGGTGAACTCTTTAACTACCTCGAAATTGCTGCTATCAATAGTGACGCTTTGTCCTAGCCCGTGGACAGATGCTTGTTTGTTTGTTGATAGCATGTTCTTAGTCTTGTCCTCAATTACTTCAAGGCCAACGGAACACTTCTATCACGGTAGGCTGGGAGCGACCGACGATGTCAATATCGTCCGCAAAGCCCAGCAGCTGGACGGACCTGTTGAAAATAGTGTCTTCCGTGTTGGTCCTTCTTACTATCTGCTATAGTACGAGAATGAAGAAGTCACATGATAGCGCGTCTCCTTTCCGAAATCCGGTGCAGTTTTGAAACAGTTCGGAGGAGCTACTTCCAAACTGCAGCTGAATCAGTTTTGCTGGGATACCGATTTCGGCCATCGTCATATAGAGTACGCTATCATACGCGGCTTTGAAGTCAATGAATAGGTGGTGAGTTTCGACTTGAAATTCGTTGGTCTTTTCTAAGATTTGCCTCAGTGGTCTATAGTCGATCTGCAGGGCCGGAAGCTGCACTGGTACGTGCCGATTAGTGTGTTGCAGAAAGGTTATAGACCTTCACACAGAACGTTAGAAAGAATATTGTATGCGACATTTAGCAGTGATTTGCCTCGATAGTCCTTACAAGACATAGGATCGCCTTTTTTTTTAGGTGGGGCATATGAAGATGATAGCATAGTCATCGGCCATGTTTTCTTCCACAAATACTTGGTTGATAATTCGGTGCGTGTTCCTTACTAAAACATCACCAGCGTATTTAAAAAGCGCCCCTGGCAAGCCATCAGACTCTGCGGCCTTGTTGTTCTTATGCATTTTTATAGCTATGCCAACTTCTTCTATACTAGGTGTTGGAACTAGTTCCTCACTGACTGGACGTTGGTTCTCTTCTTGTCCCATCACTTTCTCTACATGATGCCCATTAAGCAGCTGCTGAAAATGCAGCTTACACACATCTACTATTCCCTTCGCTTTGGTAACTAGGTTTCCTTCGCTGTCTCGAAGAGTCTAAGTTCCGGTTTTGTAGCCAGCAGCCAGTTGCTAAGCTTTTTTTTATAAAACCTCCGGATGTTGTTTCAATAGCGCGACTCTTCGACCGACTCCTTGAACTGGGAAGCTGCGTAAGCCCTATTCCTTCTCCTTCCTTCTCCTGGCTCGATACTCTTCTCTCGCTGTCCTTGTTTTGCGCTGCAGTGTTTTGTTGTGTGCATCATCTGTCACCTTTCTTCTTTATCATCATCATACCGGATCTTTCTCGGGGGTGGCTGGTACCCTTGAAGCCTGTTTAAGAGATTATGCAGGAAAATTCACAAGCAAAATTATAACCTCTGAAAGGTTGATTTTAAGTTTCCGGAGATGTGTGTACATGTACCACGAAGTTCCATAAGTCTTCATACACGTATCCAATATGGCTGATGGAGAAAAAGCTTCGATAGTGCTTTATCGAAGCGATATTGATACGTTCCAATCAAAAGATATGAAGCTCTAAGACTAGTGGCTGATGGGACCATGGCTAGGTCTGCCTCCGTTTGTGACCACAAAGAATTAAGTAACAAATGGATTTAAAGGAAAGAGCTCGAGCCTTGTTGCGTTAAATGCGACCTTAACACAGTGAGGAGACGAACAACTAAACATAAGCTTAACAGAGCTGCGGAACATGAAGGCCCTTCTGCCGAAATGATAATATGAAAAAACCGCTTCTGCAGACTGCAAAACAACAATATTGGAGACGAAAGCGAACACTTCCCGTCATCCGACCTAAGTGAAACAAAGATAGCAATATATAAACTCAACAAGGATAGCAGAAATGATGGATTTCGAGTTAAGCTGATGAGAGAAAGATGATGACGTTCTCATGAAAGTTTGTCTGAAGAATGCATCGTTTTCCTACCTAAAATAAAGGAAACTCTCTGAAATCCAGGGAACTGAAATACAGAGGTATAAGTCTTGACCAAATCGCATTTGAGGCTATATCTGTCACTTCGTTATATCCTGAAAAACCCAAGAAATCCCAAATAAACACCCACCACATATTTATACAATAGACAACAGAGCCATTTCCAATCTCCTTTTCTATAGGATGACTATAAAGAATCTTCGTTGCTCAAAATATCAAGTATCGACCCAACACCAGAGGGAAACTCTTCCATAAATCTGTGCAACTACTACAATGTGGGCCAAAAGAAGTCATCCGATGTTGTTTGGCTCTCATTTTTATCGGTTGTGGCTCGTGCAGTGTGTGCTGTTGCTCCGTCCTGTTGAAACCACATGTTCTTCGTTCCTAATTCGTCTAATTGCGATAGAAAAAAACTCTGTTAACATGGCCCTATAGCGCGCACCGTCCATTTTTTTTCGTTTGACCAGCGGCGTTCTCTAAACAAAATGGTCCGATGGCTTCTCCATTGTGAACAGTGCACCATGCAGTAAATTTAAGCGGGTGAATGGCTCCTAGTGCTTTACTCTTGGATTTTCGGTGCCAGAAAAGCGATAGTCTTACTTTTTTACGTACCCGCTTAGATGGAAATGAGCATCATCGCTCATTATGATTTTTTCCGAAAAATCGTTCACTTCGTCCTCGAAATTGAGGATGGCTATGGCGTAGGTTACACGCGTTTGGCGATCGACAGGCAGCAGCTGAAGCATGGACAGGACTTTGTACGACAACATACGCAAGTCTTTGACCAAAATACGCCCGGCGCCGACCACTCTTGGCAACGTCTTGTGTGGTCCCATACTCTTCAAGGTTGGTGGTTAAACGGCGCAGTGTTTGCGCAGTAGGTGTCTGACGGCCGGGGAATCGACGATGGAATTCGCGCTACGCCAACACTACAGACGAGGCACGTCGTAAGGTCGACATCCAGCGATATTCTCGACACAACGGCCGCTCCGGGGCCGACCACTCTTGGCAACGTCTCGTGTGGTCCCATACTCTTCAAGGTTGGTGGTTAAACGGCGCAGTGTTTGCGCAGTAGGTGTCGGACGGCCGGGGAATCGACGATAGAATTCGCGCTGCGCCAACACTACAGACGAGGCACGTCGTTAGGTCGACATCCTCAGCAACACCGGCGATATTCTCGACACAACGTCCACTCCGGGACCGGGCACTCTTGGCAACGTCTCGTGTGGTCCCATACTCTTCAAGGTTGATGGTCAAACGGCGCAGTGTTTTGCGCAGTCGGTGTCGCACGGCCGGGGAATGGACAATGGAATTCGCGCTGCGCCAACACTACAGACGAATCGTTACGAAAAAAAATAGACACGATTATTCCGCGTTTTCGGGGAGTGTTTCGCTCCATTGCTTGTTCACTTGTATTCTACATCTGTCTAGTCCAATGTCAACACAGTGACATTGGCGGTCATTTGCAAAACTAAGAGCATCTTCCAATAGGGTGATCTCTTGTATAATTCACAGACGGCATTGACGTCATTGGTATAGGAATCAACGAGATGTCACCGAAGTACTCTAGCAGTAGAGTACTGCTTAGTCCGCCGTAACCATCACAACAGTTGCAAGGATCGTTATTTTGAAAACGCTTCGATAAATTACAAAAAAGTTTCATTGTGATTCCATCCTTTTAATGTGCACGTCGTGCCCTTACAATATTGTTGCCATTGTTTATTTTTCATCAAAAGAAAATGCGGCAAAAAATTTAAACTTCCAAAGAAGTATACAACTGCAAGTCCTATGTGACCGCGAGTCATAACTTAAAATAAAATTGGATTGAAGTGTTGTTTTGAAAGTTGACGAAAATTGTCAAAAATAAAACAAAACCGGTGGGAAGCATGCCAACAATAGAACAGGAAACAAAACTTTACAAAGGTATACAAATGTAAACACACCTACATTCCAAAGGTTTCATTCAGAATAACAAGTAATGCCCAAGTGCACAAACAACGTACAATTACATTTAATATTTAAATTTTGATTAGGGGTTTCATTTCCGCTTTGAGTTGGCACTCTATTCATGGCGAAAGACTAAAGCTTTGTTATTTTAGGATAAAGTAGCTGACAGTGAATTGCCAGCGAATTTTAAACAGGTAAGGCCTTTTGTGGATTTCCAATCTACTCATTCGAAAATGCCTAGAGCTTCTGATAAAACGAAGGCAAATATTTGACGAATCGCAGAATTTTCGAGAGAAGAAGGCCGTAAGCTGACTTTTCCTACTATTAGCGATTTGCAATAATATTTTTGCATGAAGACTAACCCTTGATACGTTACTAAATTTACGAATATGTCCAATTAATTAACGATTGGAATGAATAAAACAAAATTTCACCCATGCATTATGGCAAACAATCCCATAAATTTGGAGAATAATGTCATTCAGGTGACTGCCACCAAAGATTATAAATTCATACAGATAACGCACCTTGAGAACAATAAATAGAAAATTTTGCTCACCAGCTTCACCAGTCGTGCACACATGAGAAACGAGATCCAAACATATGGCGGGCTGTGCCAGTGCGATCCGCCTTAAAACAATTTTTCATATATGCAGTACGTCATCTGTATGCCTTTATAATCTTTGATGCCAAGTATAAAGTTTTTCAATAAGAGCGCTACAAAAGCGGTTTTGGATATCAATGAAATTCTTTAATCCTGTGAAAGTACGTTCGATGCTATTATGTATGGATTTCGATTTCTTTTGCATGGCCACCACGGGCACGCTGCAGAAGTCCAGACGCTGAACCCAATTTTCGTGGGTTTTCAAGCATAAATCGGCCGATACTGCTGCAATTTCACGTTCGATATTCGTCCGAAGTTCATCAATCGTCGCTGGCTTGTTGGCATAGACCATAGACTTGACGTAGCCTCACAGGAAATAGTCTAACGGCGTCAAATCGCACGACCGAGGCGGCCAAGCGACTGGACCATTTCGTGAGATAACATGTTCTCCAAGCTTGTTTTCCAATAAATTGATTGTGGCATTCGCTGTGCGGCTTGTGGCGCCGTCCTGTTGGAACCACATGTCCTCCAAGTCCATATCATCCAATTGGGTCCAAAAATATTCGGTTATCATTGAACGGTAGCGATTCCCATTCACATTAACGTGCCAGTCTTGATCATCACGGAAGAAGTACGGCCCAATGAGGCCGCCGGCCCATAAACCACACCAAAACGTAATTTTTTCGGGATGCAATGAGGACTCATGGAGTACTTGTGGATTACTGCCTGATCAATGCCGCATATTTTGTTTATTGACGAAGACATTCAGCCAGAAATGAGCCTCATCGCTGAAGATGATTTTTCGATGAAAATCCGAATCATTTTCAAGTTGTTGCTCAGCCCAATTCACGAACATACGACGCTTCTGGTG
Organism: Rhingia rostrata; assembly: GCA_949824845.1. Lineage (NCBI taxonomy): Eukaryota > Metazoa > Arthropoda > Insecta > Diptera > Syrphidae > Rhingia > Rhingia rostrata. Next base: position 24,213,593 of record OX463755.1, on the reverse strand, counting down.
GTCAAGCGGCTTCAGTTCTTGCATCCATTTAATCTTGTACGTCACAGAGATGCCCAACGCTGGAGAACGACGTGTGAGAGACACATTTGGGCTTTCTTCAACTGAAGCCTCAGCGGCAGCAATATTCTCGACACTACGGGCACTTCTTTGTCCCACTGGCACGGAAATAATTTGTACTGTGCCCGGGATTCAAATTTTTCCACTAGACGCTCAATTGTTGATCTGCTAGGACGATTATGACGACCATAAATTGGACGTAGCGCTCTTAATGTTGAGGCCACTGACTCCGAATTCCGGTTGTAAATTTTAATAATTTCGACTCGTTGTTGGATCGTATATCTTACCATCATGAAATGGCAAACCTTACTGAAGAGAAATGTCAAAAGAGCGGCAAGAAATATGGCGTCGTTTGCTGTCCCTGTCGCTCAACTTTTGTAGCGTCCCCGTTGAAAAACCCTATATTATTGCATTCTCTCACTCCAATTTTCCAAGACGTCGGTGATGGTTTCGGGCTGTAGTTTACGGATAGCTTGGATAACATTGGTTTTTAGTATTTAGATCGTCAGGATGTTAGCATAAACTCTGTCCTTCAAGATTTCCCATAAAAAAAGTCCAAAGTGGTAAAAACGCAGCTCTGAGGCATGCAATTGAAATCGCAAATACGGCTGAAAATACGATTTAGGAATTTGGTGCTCAAGAGATCGATTGTGGCTTCTTGACAATATCATGCGGGTTTTCCGAGCAGAAAAGATGATTTTTCAGCCAAAATGGTTTTCCAAATCAAGCTGTTCCAAGGCCCAAACTGCGAAGCGATAACGAAGCATATGGTCGTGCGCCTTCAGTTGCTGAGTCAACTGGACCTTGTAAGCAAATAATCCGAGATCTTTATGCAGAATTCTTCTCAGGCTAGCGCGTGAAATGTTGGTGGCGAGTTGATGCTTGTGATATTTTCGGCTACAGCAGCACATTCTCATCTGTGAGCACCGTACGACGACAAGGTCCATGAGCGTAGTCTCTCGAAATTTTTGCACAAGCTTGCGTACAGCTGCCACGGTGGGTAATTCATTTCGGCTAAAACTTTCAGAACGTTTCAGAACGCTAAATTTAGAAATAAGCTTATAAAATTTCCAAACGTTGTTAAAGCGTAAAGCAACTCATTTCGTTCCGTGAAGGTATGAAACTGAATATCTGCTAAGATATCTATCGGGAGACAGCTGTCAGTGTAAAGCCTTTGATTTGAAATAAACCACTAGATGTACCACTTAGCATTAACATTAACCCTGGGTAATAAAACAACTCATCTAATGTCAAGAACAACGGCAACGATGTCTCAACAAGCCATTAGATAACCCGCTACTGCTAGCTTTCTCGCTGGCCAGGACATGTAGAAAGAATGGACACCAATACTCCCAGCCAAACGTCGGACGCAGTAGAGGACGACCTCGTCTTAAGTGGCGCGCACAAGTAGAAACCGACCTCAACCAATTGGCTAATTGAAAAGGCATGTTGGTTGAGGCCTACGTTAATTCCGGACTGTAGCGCCACTAAAGTAAGTAAGTAAGCTAGGTTTCTAGCGCCAACCAGAAATATGAAGAGTGCCAACAGATTCCTGCATCCAAAAACGGTCTTTGAGCTCTATAAGCAGAGAAGTAGGGAATAACACAAGCTCTTCACAAAAAAAAAGAGCAAGAAAAGCACGCGATCGAGGATACAAAGAGGTCTTACTCCATGAACGATATTTGCAAGCTTTACCAAATTTTGAAACGTGAAAGCCAGAGATACAAGGCGTGAAGGCTTAGATGAGACACAGTCGATGCTGGCAAATTTGGCCTTGATGTGGATTGCTACAATGCGTTCGCTTGGAAACATAAGACTTTTTGCCTAAGTTTGGCACTTAAAACAAATCCGCATCTGAATTGTCGCTGTTTCTACTGACTATGACACGGTCCGTAGTAGACGTCACAGTTTTTCATCCTCATTTTGCCCGGCCCATCCCAACGTATTTCCTGGATGGCAGTATTGTCTGCTTTGAAGCAGTTTAGGGCTTCCGTAAGTTGTTCGCTCGCTCCTCTTCTGTTTAATGTTCTCAAATTCCAGGTGCAGATACGAACTTCGTTGTTCTTTTTTCATTAGGCAGGGTCGTCAACAATAAAATCTGTCCTTTCCGAGGCTACTGGTTGCTTCGTAAAATATAGTCTTTTCCATGGGTGTGTAGTTAACCCAAAGCACAACCCCCAACCTGGCGGGCCAGTTCCATCTCATTAGATACCCTAGTATACGCCATCAGTATTCACTACGGGATTGAGCGTTGCCGTTGGCCTTTCGGCTCAGCCGCTACCATCTCTGTTCAAGTGGCCTGAACTACCCTTGAAATTCCTAGACAAACTGTTGTCCTAATTATGTTGAAGCAGCTTGTTTGGTTCGCCTGGGACACCAGGCCGGGTATTCATTGCGTGCCGTTTTGGCATGGCTGTTTATAGTGTTGCTGTTTTTCGTCTTGCTATCAACACTTGCACTTATCGTTTAGCTAGCCAAATACGGATGGATGAGACCAGCACCCCATGGTTACCACTTGGAGGTTAAAAATAAGCGCTTGATGTGTAGTGACATTAATAACCACTAGACATTGCCAAGTTAAGGCAAATCAGAGTCTACCCCCGTTTTACAACACCCAACCATCTATTTAATTTTACGTTTAAAGGAAATTTATGATCTAAAACCGTCATTTAATAAGTATCTATGGATATGAAGATACAACAACAGTCTATACGAAGTGTACAGCAAATAAAAAAATCTCTGTATTAGACGTTTAAGATGGCTAGGACATGTATAACGAGTGGGCACCAATGCTCCGGCTTGTAGAGTCTTCGATTCCCAGCCAGGCGGTAGATGCATCAGAGGAAGACCGTGCCTTAAGTGGCGCGCACAAGTCGAAGCCGACCGTAACTAACATGTTTTGCGCAACTGGATGAAGTTAGTAAGGACCGGTTAATTTGAGAGGCATGCTTAACGCCCGCACTGTGCTAAAATATATAAAGGGTATTCATAGCCCCTTGAGTGCACTCAAATTATAACAAAAAAAAAATTTGGTTGAGGCCCAGGTGGTGCCGTGAAATAATACCGAATTCCACAATTTGGCGTTTCACTTTATGAAAGCAGAATAACGCTGAATTTCCATTTACGGTGTTATTTCACTTTGCTTTAGTGAAATAAAGCAGATTGGGCCTTCTTTCACTTTGCATACATCCAAATTCGCACCCATCCCATATCTAGCAGTGGTTCCAAGCAATGGGTTCATCCGAGTGCGAGATTAGTATATGAAAAGTTTGAAAATGGCAAAAACCCTGCTTGGTATCACTGTTGGACTTCGGTTGCATGCGAAGTTGGATGTATGGACAAACAAGCTTGCACCAATTATTACGATTTCGCAAAGTGAAATAACACCGAATTTTTGGAATTCGGCTTTAATTCGCTCAGCGTTAATTCATCGCACCGGCCAAGGTTCATTCTGGACTGTTGCGACACTTAGGTATGGAAGTAAGATGTTTAATATGGCAAGGACATGTACAGCAAATGAACTCCAATACTCCTGGTCGCTGAGTTTTCGATTCCTAGCCAGACGTCGGACACAGTGGAAACCAGCACAAGTAAAAACCGACCATAACAAGCTTGAAGTGTGCAACTGGAGGCAGTTACCTAAGTACTGGGCTAATTGGAGAGACATTTTTGTTGATTCCTAGGTTCGCAACTAAGTAAGTAGGTAAGTGTGTTTCGTACCCCTCATGTGCCATTTATCCCTAATATTTATTTATGTAACGCATAAAGTTCGTTGTTGTAGATAGACATCGAATAACCCTCCCATAGGCTTAGTACTCTTTCGCAAATCCAAAATTTCCGAATGACAACTTCCAAAAACAATTTAAAAACAAAATGGGAGGTGATCTATCCTTACATCTTTACCTCAGGTCATCGTAGTTTTGCAAATATAATATCGTGCATCTGACATTGGCAAACCACTATGATTTTGAATGGCAATTAAACACATCCCACGGCAAAAATATCCCAGAGCATGTAATATCAATTGTATACGCACACCATTATAATGTCACCCCCTATGACCCACTAAGTTGCAAAAAAACCAAACCTGCAGTCTTTATTGCACCCGTAAATGCATAAATCCCTTTGAAGCTAAACCATAACCTTCCCCAGCTGGTAACAATTTATCCTTCTATATCCTGCAGATGACAATTAAAATCGGTAAAATTATTTTCCATTTCTTTTCCTTGGCCATAATTATAATTTATTTCCTTTCATATTTCTTTATTACAAAGCGAATGCTAGTCTCGTCCTTCCTTGCTGTCCTGCATGAGTATGTATATCCTCTTCTTTGCACCTTTGCATAAGGGTTGATGCAGAACAAAAAAAAAAAATACGAGAAAAAACTCAAATTCCAAGGATAATAGGCTCATAGTCCTGTTTGGCTTTGTTCGGGTTATGCAACCGCACTCTCACACTAAGCCAATATATAGCTAACCCTCCAGCGCAGTGTTCTGAAGCTTTTACCACCACACCACTGGGATCGGGAATACCTCAGTAGGACAAATTAAGATCGAGTGAGTGTGGAGGCTAGCAAGTTGGGGTTGTACCAGAAAGCCAAACCAAAAGTACTTTGTTGTGTGCCATTAGTGTTTGGTTGCAGGACAAGCAAACGGCAAAAATACGAGAAAAACTTTTCCATTTCCACCCCAAAAGCAGTAGGGGAATATATAAATTTAATAAGCATTTGCTACGTGACTTTTGTCACAATTCACTGCGGGGATTTATCCTTTCATCCTGCCTTACACATACACAAGGACAGAACAGAACAAGCAACGGACCTGCCTGCGTTCAGCTCTGTGTGATGCAATTTACTCAAAAGGAATCGCAGTTAAATGGAAAAGCAGGGCCTCTACTTTTTCCCACCCACACAAATATATCCCCCGCCACGGCACTTTGTGTAGCCGTCTCACAGGATCACAAGTGAATCCGTCTGTGGTTGTTGTGTGGTTGTGTTTTTTTTTCTGTATCCCATTCATTTGCTTTTAGCTCATACAACTTTATGATAATACCGTTAACTTTTCGAAAACTCACATTTTTCTAGAAACACGCGTGGGTTTTTTTTTTACCAAACTACCACCACAAACTAACAACACCCACACCCCAGCTTTGATGGTTGTTGTAGATATAAATAGTGTGAAGCTATGGGTGGTGTAGAAAAAAAAGTTATCCTTGATACTTCCGCGATATACAAGGACAACTGTGGCAATGGCGATGACGATGAGCGATAAAATGTACAAGTTTTTCGCTACTCTGTCTTTGATAGTGTTAGGTGGCTTTTGGTCAAGTAACATGGTGTATGGGGGAAAACTTATCCTTACTCTGTCATGTCAGTTTTCTTATGTTGTCCTTGTGTGTCGTGGACCAGCGGCATTGTTGTTTGCGTTTATTGAAAAACAAAATTGCGGATGGACAGTTGTTAAGAAAACAACAACTGACAACAATCTGCGCGACAACCACTTGGCAGGATGAACAAAAAAAAAACGGTTTTCCTCTCTAAGAAAAAAATAAAAAAAACTTTCTCTCCGACAAAGTCCTTTCTTATCCGCAAAAAGTTTTGCATAATTTAATGACAAACATAAAATATATAAAACGTTTTTTTTTTTCTTAATCCCTATTGCAGCTGACTAATTCAACGGACAATGTAGTTGTCCTGAAACGAGTGACACTTCAATCGACCGGTCGCTATAGATGCGAAGTTTCCGGTGAAGCACCATCATTTCAAACTGTTTCCGGCCACGAGGATATGATCGTTGTTGGTGAGTATAAATACACAAAACTTAACGCACCTTACCCCTTGTACGTGGTTATATCCTTTTCTTATATTAATGAAATCAGTTCCTATGTTATTACTAATTTGTTGCTATTATTATCCTAACAACACAAAAGGATTGCAAAAATGAATAACTATGCATCATAGGATGCGCCATTGGTAGGTCGGTGGTCGGTGGTGGATGGACAGAAATTAATTATAATTTTATTAGGTTTCCAAGGCTAATAAAGTTTCCTTAAAAGATCCTTGAATGAGCTATCGCCTAGGGGTAACCTCCTTTTACTCGCTCCTATTTGGTTCGGTTCAATGGAAAGGAATGAGGAAATAAGTACTTTCACTGCGGTGGAAACTTTGGTGCAAGAGATGCATTTCCTTCGTAAAATAATTTATTAAGTATCCTAGGAGCAGGGATGGATGGAGTAAGAATACAAAAATGATGGAGAGGATGATGACTTTCTTGCTACAAAAATGATTTTCTTCGTTATTCAGGAATATTAATAAATGGAATTATATGACATTGATTACATTTTTGGTGGTAGGGTTTTAAAGGTTCAGCTTCTCACCCTTCCTCTCCCTCTTTGGTATAATAATGTCGGTTTTGTGGAATAGTTCGTTGTTTTTCAGGATTCAGAGATATGATAAATGGTAGTTTTTGTGCGATAGGGATTAAGAAGGATTGTTGACATTGTAGACTTGGCAGTTGGCTGATGAAGACCACATTGGGAAATGTTGGAGTGCTATATTTTTGGAAACTTTTATTGAAATTTTTTTCCTGTTGGGTTTTTTAGTCGTTTTATAAAAGCCACACAACATATTAAAGCGAAGAGTTAAAAATATATTTAATGGTTTCATTCAAAAAGAAAAGAAACATTAAATAAATATTTGTAATGTGTTATACGAGATTTAAAAAAAAATTTTACACATAAGGCGAAGTCATCTTCTAAAGCGCTTCCTATCTTTAAATTGAAATAAAAAAAAAGAATATGTGTGAGATGTCATCCATTTTTTTTGATTCTTTTGATAGGCATATCGATGTCACTCCTGTGTATAATATATTATCCTTCAAATGTCCCCTGCAGCTTCTCCTAGGGGCGCACTTCCAAAATGTCCAATATTCCATGACTCTCACGCTTAAATCCGGCTGAATTTGAACGATGGTATGGGCTATGTTGGCTTTGAAGGGCACTTGTGGATTAATCGCGTAGACCTGCGACCTTAGAAATCCAACAAGAAAAATCTAATTGCACGATCTCCGTGGCCAGTTCACATCACAGCCACGTTAAATGACCTTGCTTTTGAATCGCTTGTGAAGAATTTCCAATGTGGCCTGAGCTGTGTGCCACATAGTGCCTTCCTATTGAAACCACATGTCGTTAGTATTAATATCCATCGAATTCAGGTTTTCAATAATCGACCCATAGTGCTTGCCGTTGATGGTGATAGCCTAGTCAACGCTGTTTTCAAAGAAATATGGATCGATGAAACCGCTCGCCCAAATCTCAAGCCAAACAGTGACTTTTTCGGGATGCATTGGGCGCTCTTGGATCTCATGTGAATTGACATCGTCTCGAATTTGAAAATTTTGTTTATCGTCATGGGTACGACAACAAACAAAATGTTCATCCAGAAATATTCCATCCGCTGAAGATGATTCTTAAATGAAAATTAGATTCAGCTTCCAAGGCCATTCCGCCAACACACGTGTTTATCGATTGTGGATTTTTGTACTGATGCAGGCTCGGATTCTACTTTATATTCCCACGAACAGCGGTGATTATTTTGGCAGATCTTGCCAAAATAACCACTGAACCAGTAGTTTCAACCAGTGGTTTCAAATTTATCCACCAAACTGTGAATATTCCTCTATTCAGGATGATTATGGCGACGGTAAAGTGGGCGAAGTGCACGGAGTGTTTCCCGAACTGAACACCTATTACGATAAAAGAATTTTTTTATTTGCACGTGTTGTTAAACGTTATGTCCATCCATGGCAATTTAGCAAAACAGAGTGAATAAATGACATCTAATTTGACAGATGTAGGTTCAACAATAGGGCCGGTATCAACTAATAAATTTCGGAAGTCTCTATTGAAAGATCGTTTACTATGAAGACCCTGTTGCCCACGTGAATTATCTCCAATGTCTAATGCGGATATTTACTAAACTAGATAACTATAGTCCGGTATACAACTCCTAAAGCTCTTGGCGTAGTCCAACTATTTTCTGATGAATTTTTCCGTCATCGGGTCGCTCTAAGTGTTCGCTGTCATCGCCATTGTTGAATGGTTCGTTCCTACCACCAGCGGCGAATCATTCGTATTCTCACCATTGAGTAGTTTTCGGAATTTAACACAAAGGAAGGGAGAGAAGACAACCTTAGCGGTATTTTCAGAAAACCGAGCCTACACAGCAACACACCTGGCAAAATATTCGGACTTGGCTTGACTTCGCTGCAGAACGAAATACCACTACACCCATCACATCGTCTTCTATCCTCGACATCCATAAGAGGACATGACGGTCTCCAAATCAACGAACTTTATTGCCCAAATGGATCACACTGCGATAGACAAGGGAAGTATATTCAGTATTTTGGATGATTGAAGGTTCCGAGGGGCTAACATCGACTCGAAACACTACTTTTTTGCAGCAAAGGTAAGAATGCCAAAAAATAATTTAGTGTCGAAAGACTGCAATCGCAAGAAACAGCCAATGCCTTCGCTGAAATGCATAGCCCTCAACCTCATCATTGAAAACATGCCACCAGCATCGAATGTCGAAGAAAATGGCAATGCGTTGGCATCATTGCCATGCTCTTCGACATTCATTAGATCAGGCGCAACTGATGTGCTAGTTTTCTCGCGCCTGATTTGATGAGGAATGCCGACAAATGCTTGCTAAGAACGAGGTCTAGAAGGCTAAGCTGCAGGTGATGATGAGAGCTACCATTGAGCTCTATAGGCAGAGCAGAAGGGAAGAACCCCGGCTATTCAGAAAAAAAAAGATCAAGAAAAGCGCGCAATCGGGTAATATAGGGATGTTCCATTCCAGGAACGATATTCGCAAGTTTTACAAAAGTGAAAAACGAAAAAGCCAAGGATACAAGGATAAGATGCTGAGGATATGGAAGATCCACTTCTGCAGACTGTTAAACGGTGTTGACGAACAACATTCAGGTAGAACGACCCATTCAATATTGGCAACGACAGCGAAAACTGCTAATTACCCGACCTGAGTAAAGTGAGGATGGCAATATCTAGACTCAAGCCTTCCCCCTTGAGTCTTAAAAAGCCTTCGGGTATGACTTGGTTATTAACATTCACAAACTCATAAGCCAAATCTGATCGGATGAAAGTATGAATGAAGAATAGAACCTCAGCATCGTTTACCCGATGGAACCATCTTAACTGCGCCGACTATAGAGGCATAGTCTCCTCAACATGGCCTACAAGGTCATATCTGCTGTAATATGTGAACGCCTGAAAGCGTTTACTAACAACTTGATCGGCTGTTATCAGTGTGGTTTTAAACCAGGAAAGTCTGCAATCGATAATATTTTCAAACTTCGACAGATCCTGGAAAAAACCCAAAAAGTCCAAGTCGATATCCCCTACCTATTAAATATAGAGACGAACTATACAGTGCCATGCCTAGTTTTTGTATGCCGCCAGCTCGTACATTTGTGAAGGATGACGATGGAGAATTCTCGCTGCTCCATCAGTGTCGGAAACAACCTCACCGACAGATTCGATACCAAAAAGGGTTTGGACAAGGCGATGCGCTTTCGTGTGATTTCTTTAATTTTATTCTTGATTGGATTTTACAAAATTCCCGAGCCAACAGAAGAGGCACAATTTTCCAGAAATCGGTACAACTACTACCGTCTCAAACGCGGATGAAGAAATCCTTAATCGATTTGAGAGGAAAGTTCTTCGAAAAATCTTCGGTCCCATTTCCCATTACGGGCTATCGAGATGAAGATTCAACCAAGAACTATACGAGGTGTAGAGCCAGCCAGACGTCGGACACGTAGGTAGGTAGATAGAAGTGGCACTGTTGTGCCTTTTTATTACCTATATAACGAATGTTATTGTGGATGTGACACAGGTGGTCTCTAGATCCAGCCTGGGGTTTAGAAAGAGGATAAAATCTTGTATATCTTTAATCTTGTATCCCTTTAAATGGTTGGTCTAACGTACGCAATCTGGCTCTCTGGCTAGTGCCGGACATTTCCGGATGAAATGGGAGAGGGTTTCTCTCTCATTTGTATTCTCGCAAATGCGGCATTGAAGGTTGTATGGGGGTCCCTAGTTTATCCGCATTGTCTCCAATTATCCAGAGTCGATTACATCTCAGTCAATATCTGGATCTAGATTTATCCGAGTTCAAGATACATTATATCCACATCCGAACCTTCAAACAGTTACCTAAATTTATCTTATTTCGGTCGCAAACTCTAACCATTTTTATGGAACATACAACACTATCTTAAAACATAAAAATCTTTTGAAATCTCACAACGTGGACTCATTCATATCCCATATATACCACTTGACAACTAAGAAGGGATGATGCCTTCCGAACATTGCTCTGCAACCACAACACTGGGGATGATTACAAATTTATGAGTGAACCACATTCCCTTGACGTTCCTGAGAGTTACAATGACAGGAATAGCACAACTACGAGAAGATAATCACCTGTCTCCGAATGCCAGGAATATTTTATTTTCTTTCTATGCATCTGTTAGCGTTTCAAATTGATCCAAATGTCATTGGTGTCATACGACAAGGACATTGTAGCCCCAAATTATCGATTTTTATCAGAGCATCTGGAAAGTTCAAGTGCGCGTATATAATTACCCCACCACAAGGACGATACTGGCAAAGGCCACCGTTATACTGGTGAAGTGCGTCAGTTGAGAATATTTTCTATTCAAATAGCAGAATATTCCCATTCTCAAGATAGTTTCTTCTTCACTTTTTTAGTTAATTGAAGTGAAATCCTAGAGAGCCACCACCACAGAGTTGTCTTCCGCACGTTTGTGTCCAATCGGGGTGACGATGTTGTGCCACATACAATGACGCTGCACAGTGGTAAAGGAGCAAAGAGAGAAAGGACAAAAACCCACAACTGAAAAAGTGAACCTTTTAATGTACACACCGAGGATTGCATTGTGTGGAACATTGCTGCGGCAGGTATGTAGCCCTGTGGAAGACATTGAAGGACTGTGCAAATTTGCACAGCCTAGCTCACCACTTCAGATGTAATCTAACCCTAATTCATCTAAATGAATTTGCGTAAGTGGTGGGATGGGTGGTGTGGTGTGCGATGAGCAGAGGTCTCCCTTCTATGCAGGTGAATTGATTGTCCTGCGTATATCTGTGTTGGGTTTTTCTCACATCCATCTTCGACACACACACACACACATTTTTTTCCATGACAACCACCACCCTATTGTGATATATGCCTTCTTGGGCTTATCTGGTACGGTTTTAATGGACGCTTCAACTGTATTGTTGGTCCTGCCTCGAGACCGAGTGCTGCATGGAAATAAATATTAGGTCGTCGTGTAGGCCAGGTAAGAGACATAGGACGAGGTGATGAATTGGAACTCGAATGATAGTGATTTGTGGCGCTCGCACTGACGTCGACTGGAGGGTGAGTAATTAATATTATTCCTCTCCATTGCATCCCGGAACCCCACTTGTGTATTTATCTTATTTTTTGTTCGCTGTTGCTTCATTTTCTAATCTAAATGAGAAGATGGAGTGCGGTGATGACGCTTTTTCTTCGGCTTTGTGGTGAGTGTACTTCCTTTGCTTATCCTTGATGAAAACGGTGAAAAATGTATATACTTGAGGGGGTCCTTGGCGATGATTGCACTTGAATAGATGGCATACAGCGCGGGGCGTGAGACGAGATTTTTTTTTTTAATTTAATTTTTTGTTGTGTAGAATGGAGATTGCACTTAATTTGCAATTGAATTATGCATTTTAGATTGCCGTTGAGATAGGTTTTTAGTGAATCTTGTGGGAAACTATAAATAGCGAAAGAAGGTGCTAGAAGTCGAAACGATTCTACCGCGGGGAGAACTATAACTGGGCTCCTTTGACGTGAGGAAAATATTTGGACAAAATAATGGAGGCTTTTGAAACCAGAAGAGTTGAAAGATTGTGTCTGGCCGGAGGTTGCTATTACCTTTTTAGCATGTCCTTTAATTGCTAATCAATAGAATAGCTAAGACGATGTTTGAGACATAATTGAGGGTAAGAAAACACATTAACATATATTTTTGGAGGTTGCAAGATTTCGTTGGCGGGAAATATTCTGAAATGCTCCGAATATTGAATGTCAATGAATTTGAATACTCAAAAGACAATTTACGAAAGTTCCCATTCGAGACAATTGCCACAAGAAGTGGGCTAGGGAACAGAAAACAGACAAACTAGACCAGGCAAAACGTTCTCTAACTACCTGGAAATTTTCGATCGATCGTCCAAAACCAGGCCTGCCCGTATGCCTCACATCTATACTGTTCCCATATTTTTTTTTAATTTTGACCAATACAGCGCGAAAAGTGCGTGCTATTGGAACATTTCTAACACCATAAATATCCATTAAGTCACGTTGAATACAAATTATTGACTGGCATTGGTTGTGTCCATTGCGCAACGCGTATCCCTTAATCTCCCGATTAACACCATACCACCAGCATCGAATTTCGAAGAACAATGGCAACGATGCCGTCAAGCCATTAGGTCAGCCACAACTGATGTGAAGGGCATTCTGAGGAATGCCGACAGTAGCTCATAGCCGTTAACGAGGTCTGCAAGGCTAAGCTGTAGGTGAAGACGAGAGCTGACATGGATCTGTAAAGACAGAGAAGAATGGAAGAACACCGACTTATTTGAGAAAGGAAAAGAAAAGCGCGCTATATAGATAGGTGCCACTCCAGCAACGATGTTAGAAATTCTTACCAAAGTGTAAAACGTCAAAGCCAAGGATATTTGTATCCTCGATTAAAATCCTGTCGGGAGGAACAAGGTAACATCGTAATTAAGAGATAGTCGGTGCCATTCGATATTCGCGATGATGGCGAAATCTGCCAACCAATCTTAACTCAGGCTTAAGAAAGCTTTCGGGAAAATACTTCATTCCCGCTTTATAAAGCTGGCGGAGTTGACTTGGTAAGTAACATCCACTCACTCATAAGCCAAATCTGTTCGAATGGAAGTACGCCTGCAGAATTGAACATCAGGATCGTTTTCCCGATCCACAAAAAAATTAGAACCATCTGAACTGTACCAACTATAAAGGCATAAGTCTACTCAACATCGCCTACAAGATCCTATGTGCGGTAATATTTCAACGCATAAAACCGTTTACCAAAAACCTCATCGACCCTTAGCCATGTGGGCTTAGGCAGGAAATTCCACAACTGGTCAAATCTACAGACTTACTTACTAACTTACTTAAGTGGCGCTACAGTCCGGAATGAACCTGGGCCTTAACCAACACGTCTCTCCAATTAGCCCGGTCCTTAGCTAATTGACCCAATTACGTACTCCAAGTTGGTTAAGGTTGGTTTCTACTTGTGCGCGCCACTTAAGGCGAGGGTTCCTCTACTGCGTCCGACGTCTGGCTAGGAATCGAAGACCCTGCGAGCCGGAGTATTGTTGTCCATTTGTTCCACTTGTCCTAACCATTTTAAACATCCAATGCGGAGTTTTTGACCACGGGCATGTCGAAGATTTTTCGAAAAATTTTCCTCTCGAATCGACCACGGATTTCTTCATCCACTTTTGGAAGGTCTTAAAAAAGATTTCCTTAGTAGTTCAAGTGAGACTTTACTTTTGGCAACAGCGGTTGGCAAGAGTAATTTTTTTGACGTGATGTTGTTGTCAGAGTCAATAGCGGAGCCGGGAAAGACAAAGTCCCCTACTACCTCAATATTGTATCTGTCAATGTCGAAGTTCTGTCCGATTCGTCGACGTTGTGAGTCCTGTCGACACCATAAGCTTGGTCTTGAACTCACTTACTGCTAAACCCATTTTTTGCAGCTTTCTTCTCAATACTAGCAAACGTGGCTATAAAATCACGTTGAGACCTAACAATGATGTCCATATCATCGGCGTATGTAAGTAGTTGCAACATTTCTTGATCCATTTCAAACGGTTCATTTGGAAGGTGCAATATTGCGTCACTTTATCGAACATTTCGGCCTGTATTCCACGAATTGCACGTGTTAAGTTATCCTGTAAGGCTGCAAACGTGATCTACTTGTCCACATACACTTATTACTGTACGTAACCCATAACAAATAATCAGGAGTCGTTATATCAAATGTTATTAGCGGCCAACTCACTGGGCCATTTCGAGAGTTAAGCTGCTCACCATATTCATACTTGAACATTTCCATTGTTTCACGAACTGTGTGTTATGTGGCACCGTCTTGACGAAACCATATGTCAACCAAGTACAACTTACCCAACTGGAGCAAAAAAAAGTCGCGTATCAGTCCCGATATCATTCAACGTTGATGGTAACGTTTCTTCCACGGTCGTCTTTCAAGAAAAATGGACCGATAATGCCACCAGCCCATAAACCACACCAAACTGTCGTTTTTTTTTGACACATCGGTAATTCTTGTATGGCATGTGGCTGTTCATCGTTCCAGATGTGAAAGTTTTGTTTATTTACGTATCCGTTGAGCCAGAAATGAGCCTCATCGCCGAACATAATTTTTCGATAAAACAGCGTATTTTCATGAAGCTGTTCTAAGGCCCATTCACCAAAAATTAGACGTTGGTCATTCGGCTTTAATTCTTGCACAAGTTGAATTTTACAGGCTTTTAAACTCAAATCGATGCGTTAAATTTTCCATGTGGTTGAGTAACTCATGCCCAAATGCTAAGAACGGCGACGAATTGCCATTTCATTAACATTGGACGCTACGACTGCAATATCCTATTCGGTACACACTGTACGCATGCGATTCGATGGTTTTTTGTCCAAACAAAATAAATTTGGTGATAACAGCACGAATTGTTGATTCACCAGGTCGATTATGACGACCATAATAGGTCGTAACCAACGGTGCAAATTTTTCACAGAGCACGAATTTCGATAATAAATTTCAATAATTTGCAATCGTTGCTCGTTTGTAAGTCTTTCCATGATTAAATGGCAGAGTATACCGAAAGCTTTTACTCTAACAGATGACGTTTGGACCTCAGTACTAACCAGTGCTGCTTACCTGAAAAACTTAACTCTTAAAAAATCACGAATTTTTTTCAAATACATTTTCTAACTTTTTTGTTCCTACAATACAATTTTCGGGATTTTGCACTTTCTTTACTTTGGGTTTTCGAAATTTAAGATTTTCGGTATTTTATATTTTCGCGATTCTGGGTTTTCGGGATTTTGGATTATGGGTTTAATGTCCGACTCTCTTTCTTGTCACGTCTGGCACAAAATCCGCATCTGCAAAAAGCTGCGCATTAATTAATGCAGATGCGAATGCGGATGCTAAAATTAATGGGGAAGTTTTGCGATTGCGAATGCGGATGCGAATATCCGCAATTTCCCTGATATAGATAGAAAACCCAAGCATTTCCGTAAATTTTGGGACTTACCTTGAAAGAATTTTAATCTTTTGTTTTTTCAACATCTACACAGTATCCGTAACCTACCCATATAAGCCTCAAAACCCCCACCCAGCTTCAAACTTTAAAATTTCACATTATAATGAGACTTTCGAGTCACCTTGTACAACTTTCTTGTATTTACGAGCAAATTGGTAACAAAGATTTTTATCGGAATACAAAAGCTACACAATATCCGTAACCTACCCATATAAACCATCAAAACCCCCATCCGGCTTCAACTAATCATGACTTCACATCTGCGAATATAGCCTCATTATAAAAATACCCTCATACATATACCTTCGAATTTCCAAGGCTCTGCCAAGACATTTAAACACACTTTCCAACTTAAATGTGCTGCCAAGGCTTAATTTTAACGACTAAATTAATTAGTAAATCTCTTCCAAAACGGATGTCTTCCTCTCGATGAATCACTTCCTCCGCGCGAAAAGAAGACACCTTATCCTAACCAGTGAAATATCTTCAAATTTACGGCCGCATTAATTTAATTCATCTGCAATATATATCACAAGAAATCAACTTAAAAAAAAACACCGATCCTGTCTCTGTTTGGCTGTTTTTCATCCTGCTTTGGGAGCAAACAAAAAAAAAACCAAAAATATTGTGAACATTTACAAAGTAAAAGGACACGCAATAAAAAAGAAATGAAGAGCACAGCCTCGCGGTGTTCTGTGCGTTTCTCTGTCAGACATCCTTCTTATATCCTGTTTTTTTTTTTATTTCTTTTTTAATTAATTAAATTCTTTTCATTTGTGATTTTTAATTTCTCTTTGCACCCGAAATAGGACATAATTATAGAGCACTTGCACACACCAAGGACGATGAGGAGCAAATAAAATAAAAAAATCAACTGAGTAAAAAGACGCACATACACTTAATGATGGCAGTTAAACAAAATGAAGCACATTCAATGTTTATTTCGGCAGAGGCAGATGACAGTTAGCTTTTTGACTGTGCGGCTATGTGAGGGTGAATTTCTGTATAAGGAAGGAATTCTGTTTATAGAGGTTGAAAATTAACAGCTTCTACTTTATCCTTACCTACTGCATTCAGTTTGTGTCCTTTTTTTCTTTTCCCTGCGTTGTTATTTTTTTGAATTCATTTGAGAAGAAAAGGCATACGCAGGATAATAGGATAATAGACATCCTACAAAAATACGCTATAAATAGTAAAAACAAAATATGTAGATGTGTACATTTCAAATTCCCACCAAGGACGATAAAGTTGCACACATAGAAAGGGAGACAAACTGACTTTGAATGAGTAGGTGCGGAAACTGAATTCATTTGCGTCCTTGTAATAAATGTTTTTTTTTTTTTTGAAAAAAGGCAGTTTACGGTTTCTTCTTTTTTTGCTTGTTTGCTGGTACAAGGTAACGTAACGTCCTACTTCTAGTCGTATGTCTTTAACCGCTCTCAGAGATTTTTAATTGAATGAATAAATCTTAATTTAAAATTCCGTAAAATCCTGTGGAAAAAAATACAGCGCAAGGAAAAAGATCCGCATGGATATAAAATAAGAACGACGAATATTATTTACAAAACTACATCTGCTGCCTGGCAGTCAAAGAACGAGAACAAGGACGCGCCAAGACTTGCCATTAAAAATGCAAAAATCCCAGCTAATGCGCTGTTTCAAGACTTGAAAATTAAACGGGAAAAACACTGCAAGGGAACAGCGAGAACAACACAAAGAAAAATCATGCGAACATATCATGACGACGGACAGTGACTTGCATAGCTTGTACTAGGACACACAATACGGACTCGCTATAGCGATCAACCATACAATCAAGGGTCCAACGAACTGTGGCGGACGATTTGTAAATTGTAATTAGGCGTCTGGCTGTGTGCCTTAAGTTATTGCCAACTGCCATGGAAATATAAAATAATTCACTCGACGAAGACATGGGTCATGCCCCGAAAGTGCTGCGGCTTGGGAGAGCTTAAAGGATGGTCCTCGTTAATATTTTTGCCTTCGTCTTTTCAATTCTTCATTTCGTGATGCCACTGCGAGTGTTGTGCTTATTTCTTCGTCTCAGGGGTTTCTTTGGGGTTTGGTTTGTTTTTTTTTTGTTTGCTTACAGAGCCCTGCCTTGCTATTTTGTCCTTTAATGAGTATTAATGACGGGGAGAATTCAATTTTAATTTTTTAGTGGAAATTTGTCTCTTTCGGAATTTCAACGCCTTATCCGCAGTGGATAGATTTGTCTTCCTTTTTCAAGCTAATTAACGGGCAGTATGAGATGAAGATTAAGAGGACACATCAAAGCAAATGGATGATTTGTTTTATTAAAATCTATTTCGCTGGGAGATAAATATGTCAGATTTGCGAAAAAAAAAGGTCACCAAGCGATTAGTTGCCTCAATCTAGATTGGTGGCACAACAACCAGCATTCAAAATTGGGCAGCCAATGAAGATGGATTTGATTGATAAACAAAACAGAAGACAAGGATGAGGTTAGGTTAAGTCTTAAGGCGTTGTTTGAAGAAGTTTCCTTACCAGATTTTCGGGTAGGGGCAATAAATACGATTAGTGGTCTTCTATGCGCGGGATCTCTCGCGAAAGTTACAATGATTCAAAAGTCACACTATCATGAGAAGCTTCCCAAAGCTGACATTCGGATTCGGTGGTTAACAGGGGGTCCTCTTAAAAATTTACTTTGCATACAAAATGAACGGAGAAGCAAGGTTTGAGTTAAAGTGTGTGTCTATAATTCTTTTATTATTATTATTTACAATTAATAGCAACTAATAATCCAAATATGTGGCATAATATGCAGGATTGGACATGACAGCAAGACCTACAAAAAGTTTTGAAAATTAGATCACTTAGGCTACATTAGGTTAGGTTGTAGTGGCTGCACGCGATGCGCGTGCACACTTAGACTAAGTTTATGCTACCAACACGAAACGCCACACAGCATCGATAAATTCGACAGACCTTCAACATTGAAAGATATTAATTTGAGTTAATAACGGGCTTTGTCTACCTCAGTTTCGCTATTAACTCTGACAACAACATCTTGTCAGAAATTAAACGAAAAATAACTCTTGACAACCGCTGTTTCTTCGGACTAACAAGGCAATTCAGTACTAAAGCCCTCACTGGAACTGCTAAAGACTCTGATCATCCCAGTCCTGTTCTACGGCGTTGAAGCATGCACCGTCTCATAAACGGATGAAGAAATCTTTGGTCGGCTCGAGAGGACAATTCTTCGAAAAATTTTCGGTCCTGTGTGCGTTGACGGGCTATGGAGACGAAGATCCAACCAAGAACTATACGAGCTGTACAGCGACATCGCCCCGGTCAAAAAAATCCGCATTGGACGGTCAAGATGGCTTGGATATGTAGAACGAATGGACATCACAGGACGGACGCAGCACAGGAAGACCAACTTGGTGTGCGCAACTGGAAGCAGTTAGCTAAGGATAGGGATAATTGAAGAGGCATGATGGTTGAGACCCAGGTTCATTCCGGACTAAAGCGCCACTTAAGTAAGTAAGTAGTTAAGTATCCCGGTTTGCAAAGTCTTCGATTCTGAGTCAGAAGTTGGACATAGAAGAGGAAGATCTCACTTTAAATGGCTCTTATATGTGGAATACGGTCTAATTGGGAAGGTATGTTGGTTGAGGCACAGGTTCATGCGTGAATATAGCACCACTGAGGTAAGTAAGTAAGCAAGAGTTGGGGATGTTTCGAATACCTCACTGAGGCAGACCAAACAGTTCGATTCAGCACAACATATGTGAATGGCAAAAAGTTCAGGTATATACCAATTATTTTCTCAAATAGTATCACTATGGGCCCAAGAAGGTCTATATCAGTTGGAGACACAAAATTTAACTACACGTATATACCACTTGTTTTCTCAAGGAGTATTGCTATTTGCCCATGAAGGCTTATTCCAGTTTGGTGACCCAAACTTTACCTTCGTGTTACTTTCTACATTTGTCTTTCCAATGCATGACCAAAGAAATTATTTTCTCAGCAATTTTCTCCCCGATAATATAAAGGGTGGTTAAATTTTAAGGGCCGATGTTGATTTTGAATTAAACACAAATTATTTAGGAAGTTATTGTCATTTCTTTTTATTACAAATATTTTTAAAAAAAATTATAAATTGCGGCCAAATGGCCGCCTCCGCCTCGGCGGCACACCTCCATCCGATGGTCCAAATTTTCGATGACGCTGAAGCATAATAGGTGTTCTATTAACTGTAACTGGCTTATGGACTTAAACCTTTTCTTTCAAATAACCCCAAAGAAAAAAAGTCCAACGGTGTCAAATCACATGATCTAAGCCGCCAATTGGCATCGCCACCACTTGAGATTACACGGCCATTGCGCAAAAGAGCCATTGTTTCGTTAGCTGTGTGGCAAATTGCACCGTCCTGTTGAAACCACACATCGTCCACATCCATGTCTTACAATTCGAGCCATAAAAAGGACGTTCGATAAAAAGTTCTCACGATAGAGAACACCATTCACAGTAACTGCCTGACCGGAATCATTTTGGAAAAATACGCACGATGATGGCGCCAGCCCATAAACCGCAACAAACAGTCACTCTATGTGGGTGCATTGGTTTTTCAACAATCATTCTTGGATTATCATTCACCCAAATGCGGCAATCCTGCTAATTGACGAATCCACTGAGGTGAAAATGTGCCTCATCACTGAAGATGAATTTCTTCGAAAATTGATGAGCCACGGTTGCCATTTCTTGCCACCATTCTAACCATTGACCACACTTGAAATGGTCAGGAGGCTTTAGTTCTTGAGTCAATTGCACCTTGTAAGTGTGGAGCTGCATAATGTTCATCAACGATGAGCGTAAGAGGTGCAATTGTTGGGCATGACGACGAGTTGAGGTGGACGGCTCTTCAGCAATATTTTCTGCAGTACGAGCTGGACTAGCATGCACTGGTGTTTTCACTACTCCTACAGACCCGGTTTGCTCAAATTTTTGCACGATTTTCACGATTGTACTCACATTTGGACGATTAAATTTACCGAAAAAATCACGAAGTGTACGATATGCATTTTAATTTGAACGCCTGAATAACTGTAGCGCATTGCTCGATTGTGTATCTTTCCATGATTCAAATTGTCAAATAAAATGCAGAAAAAAACATCGGCCCTTAAAATTTAAACACCCGTTAGTTAATCCAACTGACTTCTCAGTCTCAAAAATAAGCATTCCCTTGTTTAATGGAAGAACTTTGAAATTTTATTTTGTCAATGTCAAGGGGACATTATCACCATTCTGCATATCTCCCCCGTATCACGCACGACTTTACAACCCTTCAAAGTAGTCAATTTCAATGACACTCTGGCGTATACGTAACACTTATCCACCATCACTTGAACTTCGTCATTACGCAAATGAGTCTAATTTAATATGTCACCCCCCAATTGGGGTACAATTAAAAATTGATTAGCTTATCATAACTAATTCACTTGATCCCATACTCATGATAAGTGCCCAGACGACACGCAGCAAGCGTGAGTAAGACACCTCTCCCCAAACAGGCAAAAATTTAATCAATTTGAAACCTTTCCTCCCCTACCACCGACCATCAAATTTGTCCCGGTACGTATTTCCATACACAACCACCCCACCCCATCCACAAATAATTCCAAACTCCGACAATAATAATAATCATAATCATAATACCGTTTTGTGTGCACTTGTGTACTGTATTATTCATTTTGCAGTTACCCCAAAACGTGGACCACAAATCACGGGCGGTCAACCGCGCTACCAAATCGGAGACACGGTCCGAGTGAATTGTACCTCGGCTCCATCGAAGCCGGTCTGCCATCTTAGTTGGCTCATAAATGGTGTCCACGCCAATCGGTCATTCCTCCGACCGTATGACAACAATATTGTCGGACGTGAGGGATTAGAGGTGGCAAGACTCGGCCTGGAATTTCGAGTACGTGGATGACATTTCAAGCATGGAGACATGAAGCTCAAGGTATGTTATTGCAATAGAGAGTTAAACCATGTGAATACTATACACACACACACACACACATGCAGGACGACAGCTGTATCTAATTGTTACGGGTTACGGACGACAAAAAAAAAAAACAGACGAAGGAAAAAAATAACGTCAGTGGATACTGAATGAACCCTCCTCCGATATTCGTCCTGGGGGTGCAGACGTTTGCCCTTAACCGCCCACCTAGTAATCAATTAGAAGTGTATTAAGTGGAGTTAGATCTGCTTTCTTTATTTTCTCCATGGTCTTTGCCATTTGGAGGAATTAATTTTGTCCCTCCGGCAGGATATACCCACATGGGGTTGAGTTTATATTCTCTCTCTATGTTTGTGTGTGTGTGTGTCTAGTGTTTTATTGATTTTACGTGCGCACTTTGTTTTGATGAAGAATGTCCTTAAATTGGCGCCTGAAGCTTTAGTCTGTGTCTAAAAGTTTGCTTGTGTTCTTCCAGTGTGTGGCAAAAATATCATCAGTGTACTGGCAGAGCAACGAGGAGAGTGTCGAAAGTGACAAACACCAAAGGATACCAGTACTAGAATCAAGAGAAACAGTTGTGCCCAAATCTCGTCTGCTGGACAAAGCGCTTGAAGGTAAGTTTTCAAGATCTTCTTTAATCTTTTAACCATCTTGGATGACACTTTACGGTAACCTCTTATTCGTTATGAAATTCATTTCTCTCGTTCTCTTTTCCCCCTTTTATTCGCAGATAAAACGATAAAAGATAAAAGCACCAGCAGTAGCAGTAGCAGCAGTAGCAGTGGTAGCAGTACCATCAGTCGATGTTGTAGCACTGGTGGACACTTAACCATTCAAAGGATGTCCTTTTACGCTTTGCCAATTTTAATAGCCATCTCACAGCATGACATAATGTCTTATCAATTAATTAGCCTTCATCGGAGATAACAATAAAAATGTTATCGACTCGAATTAAGTGAAATTTAATTGTAGCACAATGGAGAAGGCGGTAGCACATCCAAGGATGTGCCTCGAGAGAATACAGGATACCTGGTTAGGAAAAAGAAAATTTTCAAAACAAACAGACACATTCAATTTTAATTGTTATTTTATCAAGGATAGCTGGAAGGTGAATCGCGTGTATGTTAAATTATAGAATAAGTATCTGAGGTGATGATTAAAACCGAACATGTGATGTATACTGAAGTAAAGTATCTTTTAGGGGATTTTCATTTATTTTTCAAATCGAGAAGTGGGAAATGGGTTTTAATTTTGTAAATAAGTGTGGGGTACACGGTAGAATATAAAAAGGTTAATTAGACATACCTACAGATCTTTCTCTTAATTGGTGTTGTCGTATGATAATGGAATACATGTTGACGTATGATACGGGAACTAGTTAATGGGCTACCAAATAAGAAGTGGGCGGTAATTTTGATGATGCTAATCAAAATAAATGTGGGAATGGATATAAATATGACGTTGAGTTTCGGAAATGCTGTTTTTTGTTTAACGGATTCTTCGACAAGGAAGTGATATAGCCTCTTCGAATCAATAAATAATCAGAGAAATTAAGTCCTCTAGCTCTTTTCTTTATTTGATATACTTTTCTCAGGTGAGGCGAAAATATGACGCTCCAAGAGACCATTGAGATGAAGATTCGAGATGTTTATGGGGTCTATTATTGAGTTGTTCAAAACTGTGTAATGGTGAAAGTATGTCTTCCAGAATTTCCTTCGTTTGTTCAAAAGAATTTAAATACTGTGCTGATCATGTCGCGTGTGCATGCGAGCTGAAGCCGTGTGTCTTGTAAGCCTTTGAAATGAAACGAGTCTAGGGATGAATTCTCTAAGCTCTTGGCAACATCTTGCGTACTTACTTATCTGAAAATAGATTCCAGAATGAAATAGGATCTCAGACAACGTGTCCTTAAAATTCAACCCGTTTCTAGCTAACCTCCAGTTGAGCACTCGAAGTGGGTTGAGGTCGGCACTTAAGGCGAGGTCTTCCTCGATGTCTGCGTTCGATGTCTGGCTGCAAATCGAAGACATTTTAACATCATCTATGTGGCTGTGCTAATGTAAGGAATCGAAAGATCTCTCTGGAATTTCTTAGCTTATGACCACCAAGGATTTGGTCATACGCTTTTGACACGTTTCATGCTTTGGCAATGTAGAGCAGGACTCGGTTGATTAGGGTATTATAAAAGACTTCCCCAGTAGTGAGGAATTTACTATTGAATTGCCTTCCTATCCCGAAGGAACAGCTTGGTAAGGGTAATTCTTCGTTTATTTTCTGACAAGATGTTGTTGTCAGAGGTATTAGCAGAGCCGATGTAGACACGGTATCGTACTACCTAAAAGCTATATCTGTCAATGGTGACGTTCTGTCCGATTCGTCGATGTTTTGAGTCCTTTCATGTTGAAATCATATACTAAGTCTCGCACTCATTTAATGCAAAAATCCTTTTTGCCGCTTCCTTCTCTTTACCAGCAAAAGTGACTATGACATCACGTTGAGTTCTACCAATGATGGCAATATCGTAGGCGTATGCTAGTAGTTGCACCGATTTTTGGTAAATTGAGCCTCCGGTTTTGGCTCGTAAGCTTTGCACAATCCTCTCAAGAGTCAAATGCAGAAATCACATGACAGAACATCACCTTGCCTTAATCCTTTATTGGTATCGAATGTGTCGGTGAGGTTGATTCCGACCCTGATGGAGCAGCGAGAATTCTCCATCGTCATCCTACACGAACGGACGAGTTTGGGCGGTATACCAAAGCTAGTCATGGCTCTGTATAGTTCGTCTCTAGAATCTGACGAAGTGTTAAAATTTGATCGGTTGTGGACTTTCCAGGCGTAAAACCAAACTAATAAGGGCCGATCAGGTTACTGGTAAACGGTTTCGTGGCAGCTCTCGTCTACACCTGCAGCTTAGGCTTGTAGGCATCGTTCTTGGCTGCGAGCATCTGTCGCATTCCTCATCAAACTATGCGCTTTTAGCTGGTGGGCTCGAGAAACTTAACACGTCAGTTGCGACTGATTTATTACCTTGTTGGCATCGTAACCATTGTTCTTCGATATTCGTTGCTGGTGGTATGGTATTAATCCAGAGGTTAAGGGATACGCATTGGGTGAAAGCCTTGGCGGTCTCTTGCGATTGCAGTCCTGCGATTGCAGTCTTGCGACGCTAAATTTATTCACAGTCTTCTGGATTGCTGTGGCGTGTTGAATATCCGCAATCTTACCTTGGCTGCAACAAGGTAGTGGTCCGAGTCGATGTTAGCTTCTCGGAATGTTCGGACATCCAAAATACTGGACGCTAGCCTCTCATCTATCGCAATGTGATCAATTTTGTTGACCATTGATCTAGAGAGTGGTCCGATTCGATGTAAGCTCCTCGGAATGTTCGATTATTCAAAATACTGGATGCGTGCCGCTTGTCTGTTACTCAATTCGTGATCAATTTGGTTGACCGTTCGTTGATCTGGAGACCGCCATGTCCCCTTATAAATATCGAGGTGAGGAAACCATGTGCTGGCTATAGTGGCATTTCGATTCGTAGCGAAGTCAATTAGCCTAAGGCCATTACCAGACGTGCTGTCGTGTAGGCTATGTTTTCCGACAATACTGCTAAAGATGTCTTCTATTCCTACCTTGTGTGTTCCAGCACGATTTTAACATCGTGCTTCGGCAGTCGCTCATAGGTTTTGTCAAGGAGCTCCTAGAAGCAGTCCTCGGCTATATCATCTTTTTCATCCTTTCTGGCGTGAGGGCATATAGGGCTTATGTTGGCGAAATTGTCCTTGATTTGAATTGTTTCAATGCGTTCGCTAATGTCTTCGAAAAATAAGACTTTTTGCCTTAGTCTTGCACTAATAACAAATTCGCATCCGAATATTCGCTTTTTCTGCTCACTATAACACGGTCCGTAGTAGATGTCACAGCTTTTCATCAACATTTTGCACGGCCCATCCCATTGTATTTCCTGGATGGCAGTAATGTCTGCTTTGTAGCACTTGAGGGCTTCCGTTAGTTTTTCGCTTGCACCTCTACTGCTTAATGTGCTCGTATTCCAGGTGCAGATAATAACATCGTTGTCCTTTTTTCGTTTAGCAGGGTCGTCAACAATAAAATCCGTACTTTTCGAGGCTATTTGTTGCTTCGTAACACAAAGTTTTTTCCATGCTTAGGTAGTTAACTCAAAGCACAACCCCCAACCTGAATGGCCAGTTCCAATTTATAAGATGCCCCTAGGACACGGACCATCAGTATCCACTACATGATTCAGCGCTGCCGTTGGCCTTCGGTTCATCCGCCGGACTGACTGGGGGATAGCAGGCCGGGTATTCATTCCGTGCTATTATGACCTGGCTGTTCTTAGTGTTGCTGTTTTTCGTCCTGTTATCAACATTCGCGCTTATCGTTTATGAAGTCAAATCCGGTTGAATGAGATCAGTACCCCGATGGTTGCCACTTGGAGATTAAAAATAACCACTTGATGTGTAGTCAGAGTTAAAACCATTGGACATTGCCAAGTCAAAAGCCAGTCAGAGTCTTCACTCGTTCTACACCCAACCATCGATAACGCATTATCGAAGCTATTTCCCTCTCAGTAATCTTATGGAAAAACATTGGGCACACTTGTGGGAAGGTACGTGCTTCTATAAGACTTCTCTAAATAGGTACTTCTAATAAGCCTTTCAGTAAAATCTCTGTTTGCTAAAAAAGGTTTAATAGTGGCAAATTATTATGAATGTATGAAATTCAATGCAATTAATTATATAGAAACTCTTATCTTACTGGGATTCGAACTCGCGTTCTCTGGCATGGCAGTCTAACACGCTATCAGGCTGTACTCTGGAACATGAAAGACCAGTAAGTACAACGAAGAACTTGAATCGTGTTGACTCATTCTTAGGTAGGTTCCCGATGTTTTCACCTTTTTACCGATCTTTTCACCTTTTCCCGATTTTTTTACCTTTTTCACTATCTTTTAACTTAAGGTTTTTCAAGCCTTCATTCGTGAGCTCACTTTATGCTTGGCTTCGGATTAACTTCTTGCGAAGTACTACCGAAACATCTTAAAAGTACGTTAAGATGTTAACAGTATGTAAAGATGTTTCGTAAGCATCTCCGGTAGCTTTAAGCAACCTTTCAGAGGTTATACCATAATTACTTTGGTTATGCTTGCAAATTTTCCTGCATAATGTCTTGAAAAGGCTTCTTCCCAAAAAAATCGACTGGGAAATTGTTGAACGAGAAGTACTATTTTAAGCCTTCAGAAATAATTGCTTGTGGAAATTAAATGTTATTACCATACAGAGGAATAATTGTTAGATGGCTACCCCAAAGAAAGTTCTTAAATACGAAAACAATTAAATGAAACAACAATTTCTGTTCTAAAAAAAATAAACCTACTATCCGAAAGTACAAACCAGTCTATGATATCCATTACCCCATCGCATATTTTTATCAAAGTCTCATACTTTTAAATAGCAGTTGTGAAATATATAAAAAAAATCATTTTCAATATTAGATAGCTAACCTGCATAAAAAAAAATTGTTACTATAAAAATCTCTCTAGAAAATTAACCTATAAAAAAAAATTATAAAAAAATTCGTGTAAATATTAAATTTCATCAAATTTCAATATTCTTTTGTAGAAAAAAGTAAAAAAAAAAACGAATTAGAAAAATTAAATCTACAGCTAACTAACGCATATCCATGTAAATATTTCAGATTCAAATAATTGTGAACAAATATTTTTACCTTATAAATTGTTAAGTAGTATGGCATATCGTTAAATAAAAATTCAGCAACTAATATATTTGCAAAAAAAATTAAAAGTAGAAAAATAAATATCAATCAATATCGGTATTGCATTTACTTACTGAGAAAATAAAAAAAAACTATAAATTAATATTTGAGTAAGATTTTAAGTTTTTCTTTTTGTAAAAATGATGCTAAACAACAAATTGTAAACTCTTAAGGGGAAAAAAGGACAAAATTGAAAAATAAAATATTTTTTTCGGAATAAATTAAAAGAAATTAAATTGGTGGTGTTTTATTTTAAAGAGCTTTTTAAGTAGTAATCCAACTTTTTAAAAAAATGATCAAGTGGCCAGCTAATAGATTTAGTTGCTGTGGCAGATGGATGACAACGGAAGTATTGAACGTTCCCAGCATAGCTTTGTAAAAGGGTTGATTGCAATTTTATAAACAGGTGAGTTTTGTAGATTCCTAGGATTTGACAAGGTTTATGTTACCATGAAGGAAATACAAGGTGGCGCAAAAGTAATCCTCCTATCAGAAAATGGTATAAATTTTGCGATTGGCCCCTAATGTCAGTTCTGTTTTGACATTTGTGTAGTAAACACATGCGAAATACACGTTAATAAACATTGTTACGCTACACTGTTCCAGAACGCGGAATATTGGTGACTATTTATTTGAACAATAATCGGTCGGTGACTTTGGCACAACGTGAATTTCGTCGCAGATTTCCTAGCCGTCCAACGCCTGCTGGTGAAACACTGCGACGTTTATCCGCTCGCCTCGAAGAGACTGGCACAACACGAGATGCTGCTAGGCGTGGCAGACCCCGGAGTAGCCGTTCTGCAGAGAATATTGCTGCTGTAGCCGAAGATGTCATGGAAGCGCCGTCGACATCGACCAGACGACTTGCCACGCAAATGGGTATCAGTCGACGGTCTTTACAGCAAATTTTGATACAGGATTTGAAGATGTTTCCGTACAAAGTCCAGACGGTGCATCAGCTGTTAGCTGCTGACCGCCATTCGCGTCTAACATACGCTCAAGCCATCCTTAATCACCACCAAGAGGAAGATGATTTTTCATCAAAAATAATCATGAGTGATGAGGCCCATTTCCATCTTAGCGGGCACGTAAATTAGCAAAATTTACGCTTCTGGGGCACTGAAAATCCGCGTGTAACCCACGAAGAGCCATTACACCCGCTCAAAGTCACTGTATGGTGTGCTCTTTTCGCTGGAGGAGTCATCGGACCTTTTTTCTTCGAAGACGTCGCGGGCCAAACGGTTACTGTGAATGGTGAGCGCTACAGAGCAACGAGTTCTTTTTGCCGCAACTTGATGAATTGGGATTGGAAAACATGTGGTTCCAACAGGGCGGTGCAACGGCACACACTGCACGTGCCACAACCGATATGCTGAAGGATGCATTTCCCGGGCGCCTAATCTCCCGTTTTGGCGATTTGCACTGGCCAGCAAGATCGCCTGATTTGACCGCTCCAGACTTCTTTTTGTGGGGCATTTTGAATTCGCGGGTTTATGTCAACATGTCAGACTCTTGCAGCTCTTAAAGACAATATCCGTCAAGAATGTGAGGACCTATAGCCGGAAGTTTCGGCCAAAGTGATGGATATTCCATAAAAACGGCTCAAATGACAATCAACTGTGGCGGCGGCCATTTACATGACATCATATTCTCGACTTGATGTAAAAAAACTAAAACACCAAATAAAAATAATCCACAAAGAGCATCAAAGTTTTTCATTTTTTTTTAAATTACAGCCAAAAAACATCTGAAGGTTATTTTTGCGCCACCTTGTATATTCAAAAATGGTTTTTGATAACAACACAGTGACAACGTTATACTTCTGAATGAAGGAAACTTGAGTATTGCCACCCTTGTACTTACTTACTCACTTAGTTGAGTGTTGTTTGAGTCAGGAATGTAAATGTTCCTAAATAAACATGTCTCGCAAAATACATAGCCAACTGCCTCCGCGTGTGCGCTTCACTATGGTTGGGATCGATATCTTCTCGTGCGTGTAACGTAGGGTATGGCTGTTCTCCATTTCGTCCGATATCTGGCTGAGAATCGAAGATTCTGCGAACCCGAATAATGGTGACCATTTGCTCGAAATATCTCAGCCATCTTGAGCATCCAACGCAGCGTTCTTTGACCAGCTCCTTGTCGCTGTACTTTTTGTAAAGTCCTTAATTCAATCTTTTTCTCCATATCCCGTCAGCATTTATGACACCATACATTTTTCAAAACGACAGAGCTTCATCCACTTTTGATACGTTTCATGGATGATCAGGGTCTTATGAAGGATATTACTCAAGTTTATCACATTACAAAACTTCCTTTTTGGGTGCACTTACAGCAATCATTAATAATCCTCATTGGAAATTTTCTTTTACACCTTTTTTATAAATTCAACAAAATATGCTTAAAGTGATGGTTGGGTGTTGTCGCATAGGGTAGACTCTGATAAGCTTTAACTTGGAAATGCCCAGTGGTTGTAGCTCTGACAAAACATCAACTGCTTATTTTAATGCCAAGTGGTAACCATCCGGTACTGGTCTCATCCAACCGGATTGTATTTGCTAAACCATTAGCGCGAGTGTTGATAACGCGATGAAAAACAGCAACACTATTAACAGCAACACTATTCATCCGCCACATGGTGGCGGATGAACCAAAAGGCCAACGTCTGTGCTCAAACCCGTAGTGGATACTGATGGCAATGTGTTTTCGGGGTATCTAATAAATTGGAACTGGCCCTCCAGGTTTGGGGTTGTGCTTTGGGTTAACAACACAACTATGGAAAATTAAATTGTTACAAGGCAACCAATAGCCTCGGAAAGGACTAATTTTTTTGTTAACGAGCCTGGTAAACTAAAAAAGGACAACGACGTTCATATCTGCACCTGCACCTGGAATGAACATTAAACAGGAGTGGTGCAGACGAACAACTAGCGGAAGCCCTAAACTGCTACAAAGCAGACATAACTGCCATCCAGGAAATACGATGCGATGGGCCGGGCAAAAAGAGGATGAAAACTTGTGACATATACTTTGGAAAGTAGTAAAAACAGCGACTTTTCGGATAAGGATTTGTTATAAGTGCCAGACTTAGGATAGAAGTCTGATGTTTCCACGACATTAGCGAACGCATTGTAACAATCCGCATCAAAGCCAAATTCGCCAACATAAAAATTGTATGCGCACATTCCCCGACGGAAGAAAAAGGACATAAAACTAGGGATTGCTTCTACGAGCATCATGACAAAACCCATGAGCGACTACCTAAGTTCGATGTTTGTATCGTGGTAAGAGATTTTAACTCGAGAGTAGGAAGAGAAGACATCTTTAGCAGTATTGTCGGAAAACATAGCCTACATGACAACACGTCTGTTAACGGACTAAGGCTAATTGACTTCGCTACGGAACGAAATGCCACTAAAGCCACGGTTTCCTCACCTCGATATCCATAAAGGGACAAGGGACGAACGGTCAACCGAATTGATCACATTGCGATAGACAAGAAGTACGCATCCAGTATTTTAGATGTCCGAACATTCGAGGAGCTAAAATCAACTCGGACTACTACCTTGTTGCGGCCAAGCTAAGAATGCGGATATCCACCACGCCACAACAATCCAGAAATACTGTGAAAAAATTTAATGTCGAAAACGTGCAATCGCAAGAGCCTGCCCAGACCCTCGGCAACGCTTATCCCTTAAACTCTCGACTCACAACATACCACCAGCAGCGAATGTCGAAGAATAATGGCAACAATGCCAACAAGCCATTATATCCCCGCAAATGATTTATGGCGCCCACCAGCAAGAAACCAATGGTTTGATGAGGAATGCCGACATATCCTCGCAGCCAAGAACGAGGCCTACAAGGTTAAGCTGCAAGTGAAGACGAGAGCTGCCATTGAGCTCTATAGGCAGAGAAGAAGTGAACAACACCAGCTTTTCAGAAAGAAGAAAAAAGAGCCGGAAAAGCGCGCGATCGAGGGTATAGAGAGGTGCCACTCCAGGAACGATGATCGCATGTTTTACCAAAGTGTAAAACGTCACGGCCAAGGATACAAGGCTTCAACAGAATCCTGTCGAGATGAATAAGGAAATATTCTTAGTTGAGACACAGGCTGAGGATATGCAAGAACCACTTCTGCAGACCGTTAAACGGTGATTAC
This sequence comes from Rhingia rostrata, assembly GCA_949824845.1. Lineage (NCBI taxonomy): Eukaryota > Metazoa > Arthropoda > Insecta > Diptera > Syrphidae > Rhingia > Rhingia rostrata. The sequence continues at coordinate 24,182,106 of OX463755.1, read as the reverse complement.
AAAACATTCGCTGTCAGGCAGAACAAACCGTTCAATATTAACAACGACAGCAAGAGCTGCCAACAACCAAACCTGAGTGAAGTGGGGTCAGCAATATCTAAACTCAATCTTAATAAGGCTGCCGGAAATGACGGCCTTCCCGTTAATAACATCCAATAACTAATCAGCAAACCATAGTCGGAAGAAAGTATGCCTGAAGAATCGAACCTCAGAAGCGTTTGCCCGGTTGACAAAAACGGAGACCCATTAAACTGCGCCAACTAGAGAGGCATAATTCTCCTCAACATCGCCTACAAGATCCTATCGGCCGTAATATGTGAACACCTGAAGCCGTTCACCAACAATCTCAACGGCCTTATCAGTGTGGTTTTAGGCCAGGAAAGTCCACAAACGAGCAAATTTTCACATTTCGGCAGATCCAGAAAAACATCCCTAGAAGCCCCACCACCTATTCCTCGGTTTCAAAACTGCATACGGCCGCATTTATAGAGACGAACCATAATTTTGGTGCACCGCCAATATTCGTCATTTGGTGTAGGAAGGCGATAGAGAATTCTCGCCGCTCCATTAGGGTCGGAAACGGCCTTACCAAAACACATTCGATACCAAAAAAAGGATTAAGGCAAGGCGATGCGCTATCATGTGACTTCTTCAATTTCATTCTTGAGAGGGTTGTGCAAGTCCCAATCGAATAACAGAGGTGCAATTTTCCAAAAATCGGTGCAACTACTAGCATATGACGAAAAGATTGACATCATTGGTAGGACCCAACGTGATGTCGTAGCCACGTTTGCTAGTAAAGAGTCCTTCTCTTAGGTTTAGCTTAAATGATGGCAAGACAAAGTATTTGCTGTCAACACGTAAGAACATTCGAAGACAGAACGTCATCAATGACAGATATAACGTTGACGTAGTACGGGACTTTGTCTGTCTCGGCTCCGCTATTAACTCCGACAACAATATCTTGTCAGAAATTAAACGAAGAATTACTCTTTCTTCGGACTAACAAGGAAATTCAGTAGTAAAGCCCTCACTCGAATTACTAAGGAGTTCCTTTATCATCCCAGTCCTGCTCTACGGTGCTGAAGCATGGATCGTCTCAAAAGTGGATCAAGAAGTCTTTGTTCGATTCGAGAGGTAAATTCTTCGAAAAATCTTCGGTCCCGTTTACGTTGACGGGCTATGGAGACGAAAATCCAACCAAGAACTATACGAGCTGTACAGCGACATGTTCCTGGTCAAAAAACTCCACATTTACGTTTCAGATGGCTACGACATGTAGAACGAATTTCGGCAGATAGGATTTTGTAGACGATGTTGCTTGACTAACGCTTCTGTAGTTGGTGCAAGAGGGTCTCCCTTTTGTGGCTACATGCCACACTTCCAATGAATCTTTCGCTTTTTTGAGGGAAAGCTTCGTGGAAAACATAGTCTCAAGAAATGGTTCTGTCTTTTTGTCACCAGTATCATGTGATTCGACACTCTTTGGCTACTTTTCATGGGGATATGTGAAATCTCTTGCTTATGTCAATAAGTATAAAACAATTGAATCTCTGAAAACAAACTCAAAACTCGTGTTTTTCATTGCATACCGGCCGATATTCTGAAAGAGTGGTCGAAAATTGGACCCAGAATGGACAATATAAGAGCTAGTCGTAGGCAATATTTGAAGATAATTATTTTCAAATATTAAACGGCATGAACAAAACTTACATTCCAAATAAAAATTGTCCGCAATAATTGGATTTTTTTATGTTTTATCAAGAAAAAAGGGGGGATCTTCCTTTATATATAGTATGGCAGACATAATTATCATCTTTATCTGCTAGGCATAAAAAGGGTTAACTAAAACCTCAGATTGAATTATGCTATCACTCTAATAAAATAAAAATTGTGACCTTATAGGCAAAAATGAATTGACAGTTTGACCGGTTCCAAGACTAAAACTTTTCCAAACAATACTTCGCAACGTTCGCTGCTTGTTCAGCTTCTTTATATTTTTCTGTGAAAGAAAAGGTTGGATATCTACTGATGGCAAAAAAGCTAAAAATGTTTAAAATAATGAAAGATTGGAAAAGTATTTAAAGAAGCCTGTTCTATATGCTCATTCCTCGAAATTCTTGGGTGGTTCATTCACTAAAAATCTCCCTCACAATTATTTTAATGCACTTTGAATAATAGAATAAAAATGTCTTTCTCTTTGCCCATTGTAAATATAAATAAATTCAAGTACATATTCTCTCTCCCAAAGGCAATTTTATACTCTCCATAATACACAACAGCCTTCGCCCTGATATAAAATAAAATCTGATCTGAATCTCCCTAAGGATATCAGAAAAACATACAAAAAAAGATGCATACACTGCTTTTACAGTAACCAACACGATTGATTGACTCTGTCAGATAAAACGAACAACAACAAAAAAAAAACGCCTGCAAACACCAGATAACTACCTCTGGTGATCATAGAGCTGTGTGCCAAAAAGCAGTCTGGACGCCAAAGTAATAAAAACCACACACGCATATACCATCACAGAACGGGGTTGACATTTCCATATTTCTTATCGTCCATCGGGGTGCAAAATTGCGCACCCAATTCCCATGCCAAGGGATTCCAATTAAAAACCTCAAATAAAAAACAAAAAAAAAAACTCTCGACGGACTGGCATAATTCAAACAATAATAATTTTTATTTATACTTTGCACATTCAACACTGTTGCCAACAAACACACAACACCCCATGTTAACCAATAAAACGGGAATATATTGTGTATACGCCTCAGTGTCATCCGTAAGCAACATTATCGCCGATGATTTATACGCATGCAGTAATCATTTTTATTGTTAATATGCTGCACCATCCTTAAGCAGGGGGAGACTGAGCGAATAGCCTGGCCATTTAATGCAAATGTCAGTGCTGCCAAAGCTACTAAAATAGGAGTTTCACTAATAATGATTTTTTTTTGTTTTTTTTATTTGTATTAACTACTGTTCTCCAAATATCAAATTTGATTGTGTTTGATTAATATTTGCAACCTCAACCCTATGAACCCCACGCTCTTTTTGTATACTAACGCACTAGTTACTAAAGTGGCGATACCGCCCGGAACTACATCTAGGCCTCAACCAACATATCTCTCCAATTAGCATTATCTCTCCTGGGAATCGAAGACTCTGCAAGCTGGAGTAATGATGTCCAGTCGTTCTAGATGTTTCCTAGCCACCCTAAACGTCCAATGCGGAGAAGTTTTTTGATCAGGGGCATGTCGCTGCACACTGTTGTCAGAGTTAATTGCGGAGCGAAGGTAGACAAAGTCCGTACTACCTCAATGTTATATCTGTCAATGGTGACGTTCTGTCCAAATCGTCGATGTTGTGTCTCCCTTCGTGTTGACAGTATATACTTTGTCTACCGAAGTACGATGTTAAAATCGTGCTGGGAGCTATTGTCGGAAAACATAGCCTACACGACAACATATCACGCGGTTTCCTCACCTCGATATCCATTAGGGGACATGCCGGTCTTCAGATCAATAAACGGTCAAAAAAATCGATCACATTGCGTTTGACAAGAGGCACGCATCCAGTATTTCGGATGTCCGAATATTCCGAGGAGCTAACATCGACTCGAACCACTAGCTTGTTGCAGCCAAGGTAAGAATGCAAATGTCCAACATGCAAAAACAATGCAGAAATACAAAGATGGAGTTCTGTCAAATTCATCGATGATGTGTACCCCCTCGTCTTGACAGAATATACTAAGTCTTACCCTCATTTACTGCTTAACCCGTTTTCGCCGCTTCCTTCTCTATATTAACAAATGTGGCAAATCACGTTGAATCCTACCAATGATGTCAAAATCATCGGCTTATGCTATTAGGTGCACCGAGTTTTTTTTTTAAATTGTGGCTCTGGTGTTGCCTTGAGAGTTTTGCACAATCGCCCCAAGAATAAAATTGAAAAAGTCACATGACAGCGCAATGCCTTGCCTTAATCGTTTATTGATATCGAATGTGTCTTTGAGGTCCCTTCCGACCCTGATGGAGCAGCGATAATTCTCTATCCTCATCCTTCACAGATGGACAAGTTTGGGCGGTATAAAAAAACCAGACATGCCACTGTATAGTTCGTATCTATATATGCTGTCTTATGCGGGTTTTAAATCTTCTTGGGTTTTTTCCAGGATCTGCCAAAGTGCGAAACATTGATCGGTTGTGGACTTTCCTGTCGTAAAACAAAACTGATAAGGTCCGACAGGTTTTTGGTAAACAATTTCAGGTGGTTTCATCTTACGACAGATAGGATATTGTAGGCGATGTTGAAGAGACTTATGACTCTGTGAAATAGCGTCTCCTTTTTTGTGGACTTTTATCCGACCAGATTTGGCTTATGAGTTGGTGGATGTTACTTACCCAGTCATCTCCTCCGTATTTATAAAGCTCAGCAGGAAAGCCGTCATTTCCTGCAGTTTTATTTAGCTTGAGTTTAGATATTGCTGTCCCAAATTTAAACAGGTCGGATGGTTGTCACATTTTGGGGATACACATTTTTTGGTTAGAATGGGATAGTGTATTAAACGATCCGCTCAGCGGATTGTAGCCTTCTCATATACTTTTATACCCCATTCCAAAGGGTTATATTAGTTGAAATACATAGTTTGTAAAATAGAGAATTAATATTGGTAGATAAACCTCAAAGTATCCTAGGCTACAGAGCAAGTGTACAAATTTTTTTAATCAGCCCACGATCACGTCCTCTTTTCAGTTAAAAATTGTTCTTGGCTAAAGGGTTAGGCTTTTAAAAAAAAGGTATCTGACGGGGATACTTAAAAAAATCTCAATAGCTATACTTATTTTATATAAAGTTTTTTGCCACTCCCACTTTTTGAGGACGTTTTCTTAAAAAAATATTTTTTGGTACAATTTTGGGAAAACTTGAAATTACATTTGATCAAAATATTTTGAAAATAATGCTAGAACATTTGGTCTTTGGATAATTTTCAACAGCGCCCACTTTTTGGGGGCAGTATTAAAAACAAAAAGGATTTGTAAAGATAATCTCAAAGCATATCCGCATAAGAATGCCGTTTTTTGTCGAACTATTAACGAATTGGGTAAACAGTTTGAGTAATAGTTTTATTGTGGCAATGCCATGTCCACTTTTTGGGGATGCTAATTATCATATGCTAATGTGTTGTTAACCTTACTTCTCATGCTTGTAATACAGGGAAATAATTTAGCTAGGTATACCTCAAGCTATATGTATCGACTCAGGATCGCTAGCTGAGTTTAATTAGCCACGTCTGCCTGTCTGTCCATCTGTTGGTCATTGGATTTTTTGTCTTAATTTTTGAAGTTGTAGTCCCTTCCAAATTACCTGTCGTCAGTGGGAAACGGCACTTTCAACTACCAACTAACACATAAGAGGAAATATGGAAAAGCAAATGCCTCTCACGATTTTAAGACAGGACACACCGCCGGAATGGAACCGTTGGACTTTTATTTTCTCCACACACACACACACGCAAAATTATATTTTTTTTATAATTAACACGTACTCTAGGGGTTATGAATACCCTTTATAACCACAGTACGAGCTTTTGAGAAGGGGAAGAAAGAGAGTGATAGGAAAGATTTTGGATGTAGTGGAGCTAACTCCATGGGTACACGCAACCTTCCACTCAACAAGCGAACACATAACCACTACACCGCGGTTGTAGTTATGTATATATATATTGTATATCTACTTACAGCAGTTCGGGAGTGAATTCACAAGATCAGGTTACCAAGTTTGCATTTTAAACATTTTTTTTTCTTATTTGTGGAGTTGAGAGTTAATTTTTTTTCAGGTTGGCAGCACTAGTTAGTAATGGCATCCAAACGTCATCTGTCAAAGTAAACTGTTTGCATTCTACTCTGTAATTTAATCATGGAAGGACTCACATACGAGCAACGACTGCAAATTATTGAAATTTATTATCAAAATTCGTGCTTTGTCAAAAAAGTGCACCGTTTGTTACGACCATATTATGGTCGTCATAATCGATCTGGTGAACCAACAATTCATGCTGTTATCAATAAATTACGGACCAAACTTACTTTGTTGGATATTAAACCATCGACTCGCTTGCGTAAAGTGCGTACCGAATAGAATATTGCAGTCGTAGGGTCTAAAATTAATGAAGATCGAGAAATGTCGATTCGTCGCCGTTCTCAACATTTGGGCATGTGTTACTCCACCACATGGAAAATTTTACGTGTCGATTTGGGTTTGAAAGCCTATAAAATTCAACTGTGCAAAAATTAAAGCCCAATCAAATAACACAACGCCTTATTTTTGGTGAATGGGCCTTACAACAGCTCCATGAAAATCCGCTGTGTTATCGAAAAATTGTGTTCAGTGATGAGACTCATTTCTGGCTCAACGGATACCTAAATAAGCAAAACTTTCACATCTGGAATGATGAACAGTCACATGCCATGCAAGAATTACCGTGGGTCCCGAAAAGAACTACATTTTGGTGTGGTTTATAGGCTGGTGGCATCATCGGTCGATTTTTCTTCAAAAACTACCTTGGAAGAAACGTTACCGTCAACGGCGAATGATATCGAGCCATGATACGCGACTTCTTGTTGCCCCAGTTGGCTGAGTTGAACTTGGTTGACATGTGGTTTCATCAAGACGGTGCCACATGATACACAGCTCATGAAACGATGGAAATGTTGAGAAAAGAATTTGATAAGCAGCTTACCTCCCGAAATAGCCCTGTCAGTTGGCCGCCAAGATCATGCCATTTTAAGTCTCTTGATTGCTTTTAGTGGAGTTATGAAAAGTCGTTAGTATATGTGGACAAGCCGAACACTATTGAAGCTTTACAAGATAACATTACACGTGTAATTCGTTGAATACAAGCCGAAATTTTCGAAAAAGTGGCACAAAATTGGACCTTCCGAATGGGCCATTTGAAACTGAACCGCGGACACTTTTTACATGAAGTTGTCCTTAAAACGTAAATGGCAAAATCCTATTTACTGATCACAATAAAAATCTTGAATATTTGATGCATATTTGAGTGTTTTATTCGATTTGTTATATTTAATAAAATCGAATGCTTTAATATGAATAAAAGAAAAATGAATTCCGTACACTGAAAAAAAGTTATTTGAGTTTCTCAATGTAGCAATATTCATCAGCCACAACAGTCTTTTGAAAATGTGGGCGTGGGCTAAAATTATATAAAGGCGAAATATTTGTGTAAATAATACCAATGATTTTCCGTCAAAAGTTTTTTCGAATATTTGAAAATTTGACTGAAAATTGTTTACTAACGAAAAAACGAACAGCAGATTATGTTTACATTGACTCAGCTGGCGGTTCTCAGTCGATCCATATACTTTGAGGTTAATCTATCAAAATTGTTTGTCTATGTTATAAACTTAATATCAAAACATACGGGTAGTTGCATTTTTAGGGCCGATGTTTACTATGAACCACACCTAGACGTCAAGTTTTTTTCTGCATTTCTTTTGACATTTCTCAATTTCAGACTAACGCAATTTTAACCATGGAAAGATAAACAGTCGAGCAACGCACTAAAGCTATTCAGGCTTATTATGAAAATGGGCGTTCAAATCCGTTCAAATCAATCAAATGGATATCGTGCACTTCGGCATATTTTCGGTCAATTTAATCGTCCAAATGTGCGTACAATCGGAAAAGTCGTGCAAAAATTTGAGCAAACAGCTCGTACTGCAGACAAATTATCTGCTGATGTTCCCGAAAGTGTGGCTGGAGAGCCGTCCATCTCAACTCGTCGTCGTGCCCAACCATTGCACCTCTCACGCTCATCGTTGAGGAACATTATGCATAAAGACTTGCATTTACACACTAACAAGGTGTAATTGACTCAAGAACTAAAGCCTCTTCACCATTTCAAGGTCAGAATGGTGGCAAGAAACGGCAACAGTGGATGATCAATTTTCGAAAAAAATCACCTTCATGTAAGAGGCACATTTTCACCTCAGTGAATTCGTCAATAAGCAGAATTGCCACAAGATTGTCGAGAAACCAAAGCACCTAGAAAGAGTGACTGTTTGGTGCGGTTTATGGGCTGGCGGCATCATCGGGCCGTATTTTTTTTGCAAAATGAGGCCGGTCAGGCAGTTAATGTAAATGGTGTTCGCTATCGTGAGATGATAAACAACTTTTCATGGGCCGAATTAGAAGATATGGATGAGGATGATATGAGGATTCAACAGGACGGTGCCACTTTTGCAGGCGTTTCTTTGGGGTTATTTAAAAGAAAAGGTTTACGTCGATAAACCAGTAACAATTCAAGAGCTAAAGGAATATTAACGGCATAAAACCTCAGTTATGCCTCAGCGTCATCGAAAATTTGGAACATCGGATGGAGGTGTGCTGCCCATTTCGCGGCGGCCCTCTTGACCAATATTTTGTTCAATACATAATTGAACAACACCAGTATTATCATAATAAAAAGAAACGACAGTTATTTCTTAAAAATTTAGTGTTTTATTCTAAATCAACATCGGCCTTTAAATTTTAACCACCATTTAGTATACCCCTATGGGACAGGCCATGAGAAGGTAAACAGTGAGTAATCACGAGTTTGATGAGCCAACAACTTTGAATTGCATTTTCGTATCGTTCATGTCCTGGAGCAAAAAAACTTCACAGCCTTGTTACCGTACCGTTTCCTCAGTCCTGTAATTATTCATAAGCTATTTTATCCAAGAGGTAGTAAAATAAATCTTAGCAATATCATCTTTTTTAATCTTCTGACCGTGGGGTCATAAAGCGCATTAGATATCCCTATGACAATACGGGATTGAGCACTGCAGTTGGATTTTTGGCTTATCTGCCGCTATCTCTCCCTCCCCTCAAAGGGTCTGATTAACCCTTGAGAATCCTAAATGACCTGTTGTCTGAACATGCCGTAGCAGCTCATATAAGCGTTCAACTTTGCCCATCGTAACTGGGTCTCCAAGAGCCACTGTTTATTTGATATTATGAACTCTTCCGCTGTCATCTTGGAAAAACTCTACATATACCTTATATACGGTCAAATTACCAAACACCTAGACCCAGTGGTCACCATAAGGAAGCTGAGAGTCACAGTTCATAAGCACCAGACTAACAAACAATTTTTATGTTTTCATACCTACCATGCCTACCATTGTACTCTTTCACAATATTAAGAAGTTTCATCCCTGGCACCTACATTTACGCACACAACGACCACACCGAGGAATGGGAATTAAGTGCATTATCCTGCCGACCATTCATTGTTTTATTGTTGGCAAATCCTTTTTTTTCGAAAGTAATTTTGTTGATTTTATTATTTTCAACTGGTGGTAGTCTAGCATAGTCATAAAGGACGTCCTGCTCCCCTGACTGATACGTCAGCGTTCATTAAAAAAGGATTTTTTTGTATGTATAACAAATTGCGAAAAAATATTGCAAAAAAAAAATAGATTGCGGCATTTTTCGCGTCAATTAACTGCGTGAAATAATGAGCGATATTATGTGGCGCTTTGCTATTGTTGGCAGAGGTGGGATCTGCATGATGGTGCCAGTTCCCACAGGATACGCTTGGTTTGTGTGAAGTCTATTACTTTTTGTGTTGGTGTTCTTTATCTTTTGTGTTTGTTTATTTTTTGTCGGTTGAATAACGGCGTAGGGTTATGCGTAGGCATGGGCTATTGGTTAATGTTGCATTTATGGTATTTTTTTTGTATCTTTTTGTGGAGTGAATTTTTTTCGAGAGAAAATAATGTATGGTTAGTCCTTTATTGTTTTATTATTCAGCAATTGTTTAATATGGATATCGGTCATTCGTAATTGCTAGAAAATTCTCATTAGTGATTTTATTTTGGGCTGTAGATATTTTCTTTTGCACTTGCACAGATGTAGTGAAGAGTTGTATTAATTAACTTGGGGATATATTATATGAAATGATGAATTAAAAATAATTTATTTTCAATTATTTGTAATTCCAGGACGGATGCTGTTGGTTTTAGTTATAATTGTTTGATTTTTGAATTTATTAGTTACACTTTATTTCTTAAATAGTCGAACATCAGTAGGCAGATCATTTTAAAGTAATCTGGAACGAGTTGAAAATGAATCCTTTCACAAGAAATAAAAGAAAAAGATCCAGGACCTTAGAGATTATGTGATCAGCAGCATCAGTAAAGAAAACCGATTGATCAGGTCAATGGGGATGAAAAATAAATAAAATTTTTTGACATCCTGGAATAAAAATATCGTAAGTTAATCTGGCTAGTCCCAGAATAAATCTTAAGTTAAACTATCAAAGTGTTAACAATTTGAGGCAAAAAATAAATAAATACAAACAAATACTTCAAATATAAATATTACGAAATTGCTAGATAAGTCGCATACTAAGTTGCAATACAAATTCAAAAAGGGTGGTGGTTTTAGTGAATAAAATTCCACACTACTTTGAGCAAGTGCTGATCGTGTCTACGAAGATTTCCACCAGCCCCGGAACAAAAGTTAAGAGGATCTGAATCTTATTTAGGCGTTTTAGCATCATAGTATCAAAGAGAACATATTTCAACGGTAAATATCCAATTTTGTGGTTGGCGTAAACTTGAATGGTGGTCAGTTGTTGTAACTTTTGTAAAACATCAATAATTGTCCTTATTCTAACGGGTGTTTTTTTTTAGAGGTTGGTTTTTCAAATAGAGATAAAACTAACATTTTGTGGTCAAATCGGACAATTCTCACGCCATTTCAGTTTAGTTTGGTTTGCTATATCATCATAAACAGGTTGACAAATTAGCAACGCTTGCAAATCGTGCAAATTTATTTTTAAAATAATGGTTCAGTTCGCAAGGGTTACCGCAAGCTCCGTCCATTTTATGGTCGACATAATCGTCCATCAGAGCAATTAATTCGGTTAACCATGGATCGTTTTCGCACTACGTTTACTCTACGTATGTGATAATACGCATCCGCATAGACGTCGAACAGTGCGCACCGTAGAAACAATTGCCGCTGTAGAGCAAAGTGTTGAAGAGGACCCGAATGAATCCATTCACCACCATGCACAGCAATTGGAGCTTTTTCCATCAACTTTATGTATGCGCAAACATCTTAGCTTACAACCTTACAAGATCCAGCTTGTGCAAGAATTAAAGCCGCGAGACCATGTTATGCGTCGTGATTTTGGTATGGGCCGAAAGTAAAAATGATCTCGATGATGATTTTCTTCGCAAAATTTTGTTCAGTGATGAGGCTCATTTTTGGTTGAATGGCTACGTTAACAAGCAAAATTGCCGCATTTGGAGTGAAGTGAATCCACATGAGACCCTTGAGACGCCATTACATCCACAAAAACTGACTGTATGCTGTGCTCTATGGGCTGGTGGAGGCATTGGGCCATAATTCTTCTGAAATGATGCTGGAGAGTCAGTTACCGTAAATGGAAACCGGTGTAGAGCCATGATAGCCGACTATTTTTTTCCCGAATTCGATGGCAAGAATGCGAATGCGATGTGGTTCTAACAAGACGGCGCTACATGCCACGCAGCGCACGTCATAATCGATTTATTGAAGAAAATATTCGATGAGCGCATAGTTTCCCGGAATGGACCTGTCAATTGGCCACAAAGCACAAAGATCGTGCGACTTGACACCATTTTCTTTGGGGATATGCGAAGTCGCTTGTCGACGCCAACAAACCAGAAATGTTAGGGGATTTGGAATATTCGTGGCGTTATTGGGAAATACAGCCCCGAATGCTCTAAAAAATTGTTGAAAATTAGATCTCTAGACTTGTCTTTATTCCAACCAGCCGTGGCGGCAGAGTTAACCATTAGATACTGACTTCTAACAATCGAAATTGAGTTGCTAAACTTATAAAAGCGAGTGTTGATCACAGAAAGAAAAATAGGAACGTTATAAGAGAGCCTGACCTGAATAACTGCAGTAGACTATCTGGTCTGATGTCCACTGCTCAATATTTGGTTTTGGCCAAAAACCTGGTAAAGGAATGATAATACTGCCGACGACTATGAAAAGAGAAAATGGCCAACGTACTTCAATCAAATAACACCCAACATAAAAGGTACATCCGAAAAGCTGGCAGGAGCCATAAGCTGGTACAAAGCAGACATTACTGTCAATCAGGATATACAATCGGGTGGGGCGGGAAAAATAGGAATGAAAAACTATCACTTCTACTAGGGACCGTGTTATGGGGGCAAAGATACGACTAAGTAGTTGGGTGCGGATTTATTATAAGTCCTAGACTTAGGCAAAAAGCTTAATGATTCCAGAACTTTAGCATATAATTTTTAACAATCCGCGTTAAGCCAAAATTCGTCAATGTAAACCTTAGATGTGATCACGCTCCATTGGAGGAAGAGATGATATTGCGAAAAACTGGTCTTCGTCAAGCTCCTTGATAAAACTTGTGAGCGAATACCAAAGTACGATATTAAATACTTAATGGGAAATTTTAAACCATAAGGTAGGAGGAGAAGACATCTTAAGGAGCATTTTCGGAAAACACAGCATTTAAGCCTCGATGTATGGTACTTAGTATAATTGAATTTGCTGTGGAACAAAATTCCACTATAGCCAGCACGCGGTTTGATTACCTCGATATTCAAAAGAGGATATGGCGGTCTCCAGATCAATGAAGGGTCAATCAAATTTATCGATTGCGATGGACAAGACGCAGGCATCCAGTATCTTGGATATCCGAATATTGCGAGAGGCTAACTCTGGATATTTACCATGCAAAAAAAAGCGAAACACTGTGAAAAATATGAATGCAAAACGATCCAATCGCAAGAGGCAGCCAATTCCTTCGCTGTCTGAAAAACATACAAGAATAACACTGTCATCTGAGGATAGCATATCCCACCAAATTACCAACAATACCACCAAAATCTAATATCGAAGATCAATAGCAATGATGTCAACAATCCTTAAGATCAGATATAACTGCTGTGCTAGTTATACCCTTGGTTTGATGAAGAATGCCGAAATATGCTCACAGTAAAGAATGATGCCTGCAAGGCTTACCTGCAGGAGAAAATGTTGGGTGAAGAAGGGGGGAAGAATACCGGCCTTTCACACTTTTCATGCCTGTGGAACGGAACCTCAGCATCGTTTGCCCAACCCACTAAAAAGAGGACCATCGGAACTAAGTCAACTACAGAGGAAAAAGTCTCCTCAACAAAATCGTATTATCTGCCGTAATATGTGATCGTCTGAAACTGTTGACCATCGTCCTGATCGGACCCTTTCAGTTTTTAAATACTCCAGAAAAGTTCACAACCAATCAAATCTTCACACTTATCAGATCCTGAAAGAAAGCCCAAGAAGTCCAAATCGATACCCAACACCTGTTCATTGATTTTGAAATCCGTATACGACAGCATTTATAGAGGCGAATTATACAGAGCCAGGTCTAGTTTTGGTATACCGCCCAAACTCCCCAGGATGTCGATGGAGAGTTTCTCGCTGTTCCATCAGGGTCAGAAACGCCCTCACCGACACATTCGATACCAAAAGTTACGTAGACAAGCCAGTGCACTTTCGCGTGACTTATTAATTCGATTCTCAAGAGGATTGTGCAAAACCCCCGGTCCAACACCACAGGCACATTCTTCCAAAAAAAAGGTGAAATTACTTGCATACTGCGTTGATATTCACATCATTGGTCGGACTCAACGTGATGAAATTTAACGAAGCATTACTCTTGCCAACCACTAAGGAAAAAGCGGATGAAGAAATCGTTAATCGTGTTGCACTCAAAATTCTTCGGAATGTTGTTGGTCCCGTTTTTGTTAATGGTATGGAGTCGAAGATTCAAAAAATAACTTTACAAAAAAAAAAAAAAAATCCGAATATGACGTTTAAGTTAATAAGGATATATACAGCGAAGCGATACCAACTACTCAGGTTTTTTTTGAAGTCCAGACGTTGAACCCAATTTTCGACGGTATTCAATCATAAATCGGCCGATACTGCTGCAATTTCACGTTCGATATTCGTACGAAGTTCATCAATCGTCGCTTGCTTGTTCGCATAGACCATAGACATGACTAAGCCCCACAGGAAATAGTCTAACGGCGTCAAACCGCACGACCGAGGTGGCCAAACGACTGGACCATTTCGTGAAATAACACGTTCTCCAAACTTGGTTTCCAATAAATTGATTGTGGCATTCGCTGTGTGGCTTGTGGCGCCGTCCTGTTGGAACCACATGTCGTCCAAGTCCATATCATCCAATTGAGGCCAAAAATATTCGGTTATCATTGAACGGTAGCGATTCCCATTCACAGTAACGTGCCGGTATTGATCAACATGGAAAAAGTACGGCCCAATACGCCGCCGGCACATAAACCACACCAAATCGTAATTTTTTCGGGATGCAATGATGACTCATGGAGTACGGGTGGATTGCTGCTTGACCAATACCGCATATTTGTTTATTGACGAATCCATTCAGCCAGAAATGAGCCTCATCGCTGAAGATGATTTTTCGATGAAAATCCGAATCGTTTTCAAGTTGTTGCTCAGCTCAATTCACGAACATACGACGCTTCTTGTGGTCAAGCGGCTTCAGTTCTTGCGTCAATTTAATCTTGTAAGGATGTAGACCAAGATCTTTTCGCAAAATTCGCCACAACGACGTCACAGAGATGCCCAACGCTTAGAACGGCGTGTGAGAGACACATTTGGGCTTTCTTCAACTGAAGCCTTAGCGGCAGCAATATTCTCGACACTACGGGCACTTCTTTGTCTCACTGGCACGGGAACATTTTGTACTGTGCCTGTGGATTCAAATTTGTCCACTAGACGCTCAATTATTGATCTGCTAGGACGATTATGACGACCATAAATTGTACGTAGCGCTCTTAACGTTGAGGCCACTGACTCCGAATTTCGGTTGTAAATTTTCATAATTTCGACTCGTTGTTGGATCGTATATCTTTCCATCATGAAATGGCAAACCTTACTGAAGAGAAATGTCAAAAGAGCGGCATGAAATATGGCGTCGTTTGCTGTCCCTGTTGAAAAACCCGATAGTTAGGCCAAGATGATTCCGGACTGTAATTCCACTTTAGTAAGAAATTATGAACGTTTTCTTGAGGCTTCTGCATATTTTTCACAGCTTTGCACTTTCTGTATTCCATCGGCGCGTGGTGTGGACTACCATCACAATGATAATGAAGAGTGTCATCTGCAATTATACACCTATTCTGGGAATCTTCTGTGTCTCATTAGGAGTTGTGAAAGGTAGAAGTTAACCTTTTCTGTCTTATTGTTCTCTGATCTTGATGGAGAGATTTTTTACATCCACCGTCCTTTTGTTGTTGGGTTTCGTTCCCCTTTCCATTCTATCTCAGCGACTTGGAGCTTATGTCTCCATATTTTTCATCCTGACATGTTTTCAGATGTGGGCGAAATGGCCTAGTGGTTGGCCTACTAAACCCGAGTTCCCTGGTTACAATCCCGAAAGTGAATTAAACTGTTTGTTCTCTACTCCACCTCTTGCGAAAGCCAGGAAAAAATCCAAGAATAATACTGTCTGTGATGCTTCTCAAATTTCTCAAAACCTCCTCTGCCTTGTTGCAATAATAATGGCTTCACACTTTCAAATGAAGGTAGCAGCTAGCTAGTTTTGATGCCCTATGTGGAACATTATTACCAGATATTTCATTTCATATTTCTCTCTAGCATCAGTTCCACTAATACATCATTCTTTATTCCTTGTCATGCATGAGTTATGGGAGCTGGATTTAAGAGGTTCAAGTTGCTCACTATAACATTCTTATTTGCCTTACAAAAATAAATACAAAAAATTGGCGCAAAAGGCTCGTTAGTACCCAGGGCCGAGCTTTCTTATAACGTGTATACTTCTTGCACGATGGTGGGACCTCCTATTTTATACCTGCTCCGAACAGCGAATTAAGATAAGCTATTCTTGACAGCTGATACTACACGGAATATTTGTCAGATCACCACGAGAATAGGGCCAGTGAAAAATCATTTAGGTGTTGCTATGGCTGGGAATCGAACCCAGGTACCTTCTGCGCGGCAGTTCATCGCACTAACCATCGCGCCATTGAGCCTTGATCCTTCAATATTTGCCATTAGCCTGCAAACTAGCTGGTGGGTTTTTTTTTTTTTCTATACCTATCTTAAGCTAAACAAGATAAATCGAGATTTTAGATTTAGGGCTTCGACTACATTGCCTCCAAACTTTAGTCTGAAGCGCTCTGCAATTTTTGGCTTTTAACAATGATGGCGTTTGTTATTCGGCCCAATAGTTACAACCCTGATGATGAAGTAATCCTAAAGTTGGGTCAATTCTTGAAGGGTTTTTACTACAATTACCACCGTCTTTTCGTAGCATTTAAATGCCAAGTTCTCCATCCATATTATGTTCCATGGAGTGAATCAAAAACGGACCCTTTTGGGAACTTCTTAAGTATTTGCATAATTTTGTACTCAGTATAAAATTAAATTGATTTTGGTGCTTACCTAACTTAAACGTGTCTACTAAGTCATATCTTAGCCTTCACACAAGCAACAGGACCCATCGGTGGTCAGCGACTTCAACCTGATCTCGGTTTTCTTTCAAACCTTGTATTCTCCATTTTCTGTGAGAGTGCATCTGTTTAATTAATCTGTTATTTGTATCATTAATTTTCATAGCGATTGGTCAAATCCTTGCCAGCTAAAACGATGCCCATAGGAACCCACCAAATATCGCTTTTGTGCTGTGAGTCAATAGTCATTACCTAATCAATTTTTATTGATGCCGGGCTTAGCTTTTTCGGGCCCTTGTCTGTCTATGAATATGGTACCGATGTACATAATTAACAATTCGACAGGATAATGGTCCTAAGAAATGGCTAGCCTTACAGGGGATAGAGACATTCCACCTGAAATTTCCTCAACGTAGCTATAGCCAGCTACCCTTATGTCATATACTGCAAAAAAAATCGTTTTTGCCCCATCAACTCTTCAGTCGAATCAGTTCGACTGAGAATCAACTCTTATTTCAGTGGTCGACCTACAATCCCCAGCATATTTCCCTACACTTATAGACGAAAGGCGTAAATTCATCCACATTTTCCCTCCGTATGCCTCCAGTAGCTTGTTGGATACTTCCTCGACTCTATGTACCTACCAAACATGCATATTGAATTTCTGTTAAGGAAAATTTAAAAGGACTTAATCCACTTTTAAAGGAACTCTCAGCGTAACATATTTTCGGGATGGAAGAAAGTTTTTCAGAAATGCAGATTCACACTGGGTTTGTCGAGAAAATAGATTCAAGCAAACGGTTGCTAGGATGTTGTATATTAAATGTTCCTCTTCGGTGGAGTCCTTCCATACGCCATCGCCATCTCTAAAGTATGTATTACTTGGTTTCACTTGATGCAAGTTTCTGAAGGAAATCTGATTTTCTTTTCTATCCTCACCGAAATAAAAGTTAGGTTTGATATTTTCCCAAAGGATGTAAGTATATGAAGTGAAAAGGATTCAGAGGAGAAATCTTATAAGTTTTAAAAATGAAATTAGAAAAAAGGAAACTATTTTAATTATTTAACTTTTAATGCTTTTGCCCATCAACACGTACAAATTCCTTTTTCTCTAAAACCTCTGTGAAATGCGATATCATGTCAAAGGTCTTCAACCTTCTTCAATGGTCACTGCACACGAAGATAATTTTCGAAATGATTATGTCATTCCACCGAGGGAATACGTTATTCTGGTTGAGCGGATTTCTGTTGACATTTCGCAAATACTTATGTCCATGAACTGAGTTGGGATCACATGTTCTTTCATTGAGGAAATACTTTTGTTTTTTTTTTGTTAAGAAAGGAGCTAATATCGATAAAGTTGTTTTTTGGGAATACAAACAACCATAATTAGCTAAATTTATAAATTTAAAATACTGGATGTAGTTTAAAAAAAATTGGTTTCCCTTTATTCATCTAAAATTCTTCATGTCAAGGGTGACCAGATCCAGGCCTAGAAAAAAGAAGACACCTTCAAAAATCTTAAATGAAGAGTTGACTAAATTTGACTCAAATTGAACATTTACATTACCAATTATTTTTTATGAATTCTTTTTTTAATTTGACCAAAAATCATTTTTTACTGAAAACTACCCAAAAATTTGGCGTGGAAAAAAACTTTATATCCACGAAATATAGCTATTGGGACTGTCAGAATATATCATTTAAAAAAAATATAATTTGGTCAAAAATTTCATCACACTTGCCCAAAACTTAAGCCTTTAAAATCGGTGACAAATAGATGATCGGACAGACAGACATTGATCCATATATTTATAATAAGTCTAATCCATACCAATTTCTGAATTAGTGTTGAAAAGAGCTTTGTTGTACTTTTGTGATGTCAAAAAATTTATTTAACTAAAAAAACCTTAAAAGTGGACAAATTGTTTTTTTTTTGTAAAAGAAGATATCGGCCTTTTTTTTCTGGACAATAAGAGGACCTCTGGTCAGCCTATTCATGTCATAACATGTCTTCGAATTAGGTCTTATTTATTAGTACATCATGTGTTCTTGTAGGAACATCATTAAAAATCTGCGCCTAGTCAAGTTTTTTTTTAAATTTCTTGAAAAGGTGAAAGCCCTTATCAGTGTGGTTTTAGGTCAGGAAAATCCACAACCAATAATGTTCGCACTTCGGCTGATCCTGAAAAAAATCAAGAAGTCCACGCATACGACAGCGTCTATACAGACGAACTATACAGTGCCATGTCAAGTTTTGGTATACCGCCCAAACTTGTCCGTTTGTGTATGATGACGATGGAGAATTCTCACTGCTCCATCAAAGTCGGAAACGACCTCACCGACAGATTTGATACCAAAAAACGATTTAGGCAGAGCGATGCACTGTCCTGTGACTTCTTCAGTTTCATTCTTCAGAGGATTATGCAAAACTCCTGAGCTAGTATAGAGAAGGAAGCGGCAAAAATGGGTTTAGCAATATATGAGGACAAAACAAAGTATATGCTGTCAACACGAAAAGACACACAACATCGACGAATTGGATAGAACGCCACCATTGACAGACATAACTTTGAGGTAGTACGGGAGCCGAGATAGAGGCTCCGCTATTAACTCTGACATCAACATCTCGTCAGAAATTAAACGAAGAATTACTCTTGCCAACCGCTGTTTCTTCAGGATAAGTAAAGCCCTGATTCGACCTACTAAGGAGAACTTATACAAGAGCCTGATCATCATAGTCCTGCTCTACGTCGCTGAAGCATGAACCGTCTTAAAAGCGGATGAAGAAATCCTTGGTCGATTAGAGAGGAAAATTATTCGAAAAATCTTCGGTCCCGTTTACGTTGACGGTCTATGGAGACGAAGTTTCGACCAAGAACTACACGAGCTGTGTAGAAACATGCTTCTGGTAAAAGAAATTCCCACCCATACGTCAGTCGTAGTAGAGGAAGACCTCGCTTTAAGTGGAGCGCAAAAGTGGAAACCGACCTCAACCAACATGGAGTGCGCAACTGGAGGCAGCTGGCTAAGTACCGGGTTAATTGGAGAGGCATGTTCCGTGCTGTAGCGCCACTTAAGAAGGTAGAAGATAGACCTATGAAATTAACGTTTACAGGTTCGAACAGTAGGCTATTGAGACTGCTAGAATGTTTCTTGAAGATATAATTGGTGACTAAGAATCCATGCATTTGGCCCCTGTGTGCACTTCTCACTATAGTCTTACCCTAGAAGTTTGTCAGACGATCCCAAGAGTTGGAGCAGTAAATAAAAATTAGGTGTTGTCACTTTTTAGGATTTCAACCAGGAACCTTGTGTTAAGTGGTCAAACGCACTAACCACTAGGCCTTTAAAGCCACAACGCCGAACTACAAATAAAGATTCTTGTCGCAAAAGCCTCGTTAGTACCCAAGGTCGAGCTTTCTCACAACCATTCATGTGTGCGTGTGTTCTTCTAGCACGATGGCGGAACCTCCTGTTTTATGGCGACTCCGAACGGCGAGTTTGTGATAAGCTTTTCTTGACAATTGATACTACTCGGATGATTTGTCAGATCATCACGAGAGGAGGGCCACTGAAAAATCATTAAGGTGTTGCTACATCTGCGAATCGAACCCAGACCTTGTGCGCTGCAATTCATCGCACTGACCATCCCACAACTGAGCTCGTCAGAAATTATATTTAAAGGAGAAAAATAAGAAAATTATATTGGTTCCCAAATTTACAGATGATCACATTTTTCCAGATATTTAAAAAAAAGATGCGGGTCAGGCATGCCGATCAAATGATAAAGTGCCAAAGTTTTAGCTCGAATTTATTTTGCTAGAACATCAAAAGTATGTTACTTGTGAAAACTGCGAAATTTGAACTTTCAGAAATTGAAGTGCAGGTTGAAACACTAGAACAAAATAAGAAAAATGTGTTTAACGCTTTCGAAACCAACCCCGATTATAATATTAAATATGCATTTCACTATTTCGCAGATTATATTTTGCAAAAAAAAAACAAACGAGAAGGCTACTATTCCTACACCATCCCAAAAATTCATATCCCCAAGACGTGGGCGTTACGGCCACCAAATATTGAAAATGACATTTTATCACAAAATATAGTTCAGACAGTTTGTCAAAAACTTGTAAGGTTCGACAAAAAACATCGTTTTTCTCCTGCATATAGTATGGCGTAGGTATACAAATGGTTTTTGTAGGAAAACGCCTCCAGTGGGCATAGGTTATAATAATAAACAGACGAAATGTTGATATTATCCAAACCAATGATTTTGCATCAAAAGTTTTTTTTTCGAATAATTTAACATTTGAACAAAAACGTTTTTAACTGAAAATGCCCATGAAAAGTTGGCGAGGAGAAAACTTTGTATGGACGAATTAAATACATTAGAACTTTCCAGCAGACGGGCCTAGTGGCGCGATGGTTAGTGCGATGAATTGCCTCGCAGAAGGTCTGGGTTCGATTCCCAGCTGTAGCAACACCTAAATGATTTTTCAGTGGCCCTCCTCTCGTGATGATCTGACAAATCATCCGAGTAGTATCAATTGTCAAGAAAAGCTTATCTCAAATTCGCCGTTCGGAGTAGGCATAAAACATGAGGTCTAACCATCGTGCAAGAAGTACACACGCACATATGAATGGTTTTGAGAAAGCTCGGCCCTGGATACTGACGAGCCTGTTGCGCCAAAAATTTGTATTTTTTTTTTAATTTTTCAGATAATGTGTCTGAACAACTTGTTTAGCCATGGGCTAAAAACTACGTTTTTCTAAAATAAGAGGCGTGGCAGTGGTGCGGAATTTAAAAAAGGTTAACACTTGTTCAGCGGGTGAACATCGAACACTTGTACCAAATTTTATCGTTCTAGGTCAAAATATAAGCCCCAAAAACTGCTGACACACGGACAGGCATGGCTAATCATAATCAGCTATCGATTCTGAGTCGTTCCAATTACTTCAAACAAAACTAATATAGCCATATGTGAAGGGTATTGAGTCACAAATTAACGTTTCCGTTTATTTAACAAACTTAAAAGAATATGAGGGTTCGAGATTAACACGAACTTCTTAAGGAGTCTTAAACTAGTTAGACAATCTTGAAATCCTATTTTCCCACTATGGGGTGATTTTTAGCATGGTTTTTTAAAAATCGAATAAACCACTCAAATTTGCATTAAATATTCAAAATTTATTATGTTCGAAAAATATGATTTTGCCATTTACGTTTTAAAGACAACTTCATGTAAATATTGTTCGCGGCTCAGTTTCAAATGGCCCATTCGGAAGGTCCCATTTCACGTCACTTTTTCGAAAATTTCAGCCTGTATTCAACGAATTACGAGTGTTATGTTATCTTGTAAAGCTTCAATCGTGTTTGGCTTGTCCACATAGACGAACGACTTTACATAACCCCACAAAAAATAATCAAGAGGCTATAAATCGCATGATGTTGGCAGCCAACTAACAGGGCCATTTCAAGAGTTAATCTGCTCACCACATTCATCCTTCAACATTCCATTGTTTCACGAGCTGTGTGGCATGCGGCATCGTTTTGATGAAACCACATGTCAGCCAAGTTCAACTCAGCCAACTCGGGCAAAAAAAAGTCGCGTATCAGGGCTCGATATCGTTCACCGTTGACGGTAATGCTTCTTCCACGGTCGTCTTTGAAGACAAATGGACCGATTATGCCACCAGCCCATAAGCCACACCAAACTGTCGTTTTTTTTTTTTTATGCATCGGTAATTCTTGTATGGCATGTGGCTGTTCATCGTTCCAGATGTGAAAGTTTTGCTTATTTACGTATCCGTTGAGCCAGATATGAGCGTCATCGCTGAACACAATTTTTCGATAAAACAGCGGATTTTCATGAAGCGGTTCTAAAGCCCATTCACCAAAAATAAGACGTTGTGGTAGGTCATTCGGCTTCAATTTCTTGCACAAGTTGATTTTTATAGGCTTTCAAACCCAAATCGATACGTAAAATTTTCCATGAGGTTGAGTAACACATGCCCAATTGCTGAGAACGGCGACGAATTGACATTTCATTAACATTGGACGCTACGACTGCAATTTTCTCTTCGGTACGGCACTGTACGCATGCTAGTCGATGATTTTTTGTCCAAACAAAATAAATTTGTTGCGAAATTTGCTGATAACAGCACGAATTGTTGATTCACCATGTCGATTATGACGACCATAATATGGTCGTAACAAACGGTGCACATTTTTCACAAAGCAAGAATTTCGATAGTAAATTTCAATAATTTGCAATCGTTGCTCGTTTTTAAGTCCTTCCATTATTAAATTGGAGAGTAGACTGAAAACTTTTCACTTTGGCAGATGACGTTTGGACGCAACTATTAACCATAGCTGCCAACCTGAAAAACTTATTTCTTAAAAAATTACCCTTTACATCCTTAAAAACTGTGAGATAAATATTTTTAACATTTTAAGTAAGGACAGAAAATCGAGACACGCGTTAAAGTAATTCAGACTTAATATGAAAATTTTATTCAGACACCTCAACTCGTCGTCGTGCCCAACAATTGCACCTATCACGCTCGTCGTTGATGTACTTTATGCATAAAGACTTGCATTTACACGCTTAAAAGGTGCAATTGTCTCAAGAACTACAGCCTTTTGACCATTCCAAGAGTCGTGAATGGTCAGAATGGTTTCAAGAAATGGCAACAGTGGATGATCAACTCGTCGTCGTGTCCAACAATTGCACCTATCACGCTCGTCGTTGATGTACTTTATGCATAAAATCTTGCATTTACACGCTTAAAAGGTGCAATTGTCTCAAGAACTACAGCCTTTTGACCATTTCAAGAGTCGTGAATGGTCAGAATGGTTTCAACAATTGGCAACAGTGGATGGTCAATTTTTGAAGAAAATCATCTTCAGTGATGAGGTACATTTTCACCTCAGTGGATTCTTTAGTAAGCTGAATGCCGTATTTGGGTGAATGATAATCCAAGAGTGATGTCGAAAAACCAATGCAAGCACTGTTTGGTGCGGTTTATGGGCTGGCGGCATCGTCGGGCCGTATTTTTTCTAAATGAGGCCGGTCATGCAGTTACTGTGAATGGTGTTCGCTATCGTGAGATGATAACAAACTTTTTATGTCCCGAATTGGAAGATATGGATGTTGACGATATGTGGTTTTAACAGGACGATGCCACTTGCCATGCAGCTAACGAAACAATGGCTCTCTTGCGCTACAAATTCAATGACCTTGTTATCTCACGTGGTGGTGATGTCAATTGGCCGCCTATATCATGTGATTTAACACCGTTGGACTTCTTTCTTTGGGGTCATTTGAAAGAAAAGATGTACGTCGATAAGCCGGCAACAATTCAAGTGGTAAACCTAAATTATGCCTCAGTGTCATCGAAAATTTGGACCATCGGATGGGGGTGTGCCGCCGAGGTCGCGGCGGCCATTAGGTCGATATTTTGTTCCAAACATAAATGGAACTATACCAATATTATCGAAATAAAAATAAACGACAGTTATTCCTTAAAAATTTGTGTTTTATTCAAAATCAACATCGGCCCTTAAAATTCAACCACCATTTATATGAAACATAGAGGTACTTCAAATTATTAAATCATTGAGAGTGTTCATACTAACTGTATGTGGATATACTCTGTTACATACAATAGCCCCAATCTGCATAGGTAATTTATGAATTAATAAAAAATTTAAGCTTTCTAATTAAAAATTACATTTTGCGCAAACTATGGTAAGCCCTGAAAAATTCGATATACAAATAACAACTTCAAGTGGCCCGTGACAGACTCGCGTAGCCAAATTCAAATCATAAATGTAAAGTTAACATCAAATTTTATTATAAGTAAATTAAATATAATCGGTTGAATTTAAATCTTAAATATGTTTTTGCATTTTATATAAAAATATTCAAATATTCCCTATTCGTCATTTGTTATTCGTTATATGCTTTAAAATAAATTAAATTCCAAATGTGCAACATAACTCTAAAATAATTAATAAATATAAATTAACGATTTAACACAGAAAAATATATTTTTCAAAAGTACTCATTTATAATATTTGATGCGTATTTATCGGATTTTTGAATAAATGATTTTTCAACTCATTGGAATTCAAATAGACAACCAGTATTGAGAGAAAAACTGTCATTACCAGAGGTTAATTGAAAACATACCATAAGCACACAAACGCCAAACCATTCGAGTTAAAACAATTTAATAAGGCAACACATTTATTTTCAATTACCCTTAAATGTTTCAATTTCCTCATTTTTTTCGATAAACGATTAATAAATAATTATTCGATTTGTGAAAGCCACTTGAAGGCAATACATTTTGAATTAACTCGCGTCACGAAATAAACTCTTAATGATAATTTTATTTTTTTTATAAGCTTATAGGAAAACTCATAAATTGATAAATACGAAATTATGAGGGTCTACATAATTAACTTGAAAATATTGTGAATTATAATTAACAAAATCATAATGTTATAGGAAATGTAATATTACCTGTTTTTTTTCTGAGCTCATATTTAATAATTATCTAATCAGAATAATAATGAAGCTATATAAAATTATAAAGCCCATAAAAGTGAATATGTTATGAAATAAAGACAAGGGTGGACGATCTCCAAAGGAATTTTGAAAATCGAGGTTAAGGTAAGTTAGGCTGGTAGGTAGAAGTGGCGGTTCGGGATGATCTCAAGTAGCACTTTTGTGTCTTTTGGTTACCACGACTCGTGTGACCTACATTATGCTTGTTATTGTTGATGTGATACCGGCAGTCTCTAGATTCAGCCTGTAAGGTTTAGAAAGCGGATCGAAGTTGAAAAGGGAACATATAATTTTTGGACATTGGACATCACAGTACTTCGCACACGAATGCAATAAACTACAGACACGTAACAGCACTGGCGACTGAGGCCATCGGCTGAATAATTTTTAGCCCTCTATTGCATATGGAGCCATATATGGACTTTCATTTCTCGGCGTCGATTGGAAGTACAGTATTATACGGTTATAAGAAAATACAAAAAAAAAATCGATAAACATTTTCTTATATCCGTTTTTTTCTTATATGAGAAAAACGGATAAAAGAAAAAAATGTATTATATAAAAACAGCGGATATAAGAAACAAAAAATTCTTATAACCAATCTTAAAGTTGCAGAAAAATAAAAGGCTGTACATTTAAATAAATTATTTAATAAAACCAACATAAACAAACAAACAACAGTTCACAGGATGAGTAAGAAGATACAAACGAATTTATAAGTATATAAGTAGGTACATATTAAGTTATTGAAGAAAAATATTCATCTATTTTCTTTTGAACATAGGATTCTTCTCGCCTTTTAAAAAGAACTTCTTCAATAGCGTGTAAGCAATATTCGTCACTTTCCAAATATTGCTTTAATAAAAAGAACGCATTTATTGCTTCATTTCTATTAATTCCTTGGTCTCTTTCGGCTATCTCATAGTCTTCCTCTTCGTCGTCCTCTTTCTCGTCAGCTAGCATATTATTCACAAGTTCTGTTTCGTCTATTTCCCCAAAACATTCTTGATTTTCTTCTTCATCTAATCCCCCATCAGCTTCATATTCGTCGAACTCATTATAAATTATATCCAGATCTTCCACTGCTTCGTTACTTTTAAAAACTCCTGCCTTTCGAAAACAATTTTGAATAGTTTGTGGAGTCACCAACCACCAAGATCGTTTTATGATATTTAAGGCGCAAAGCATATTAATTTCACGAAGAAAGCTCGACATACGATTGCCTTCTATTGCCAGAATTTGTTTGCGGACCAAACATTTCCTATAATGAGCCTTAAACGAATGAATTATCCCTGCAAAGACAAAACAAAAGGGAAATATGTAATTAACTGCTGTGCATTAACTAAATTAGCTTCCTACCCTGATCCAAGGGTGGTATGATGCTTGTAGTGTTTGCAGGAAAAAAACATATTTCCATGTTAGTAGGTTTGAAATCTATTTTGTGGCACGAGGCATTATCGATAAAGAGTAATATTTTTTTTTTTGTCCTCATTTCATCATCAAGTTGCTTTATTATTTCCCCCCACAGTGAAATCGTCATCCATCCTTTTTTATTGTACTTGTAGGGAATAGGAATGCTTTTCCCATGGAAACATCTTGGTTTTTTAAATTTTCCAATCGAAAACACATATTTATCCGAACCATTAGAATTACAAATGCACAGAAGTGTTATTCTGTCTTTCTGTTTTTTTTTGGCCACTTATTTCTTTATTTTTCGGGGCATATGTTCCACTAGGAAGAGCCTTATAGAGTAAGCCAGTTTCGTCGGCGTTATATATGTCTTCACCATCATACCTTTCCAAAAATCCTGGCAGAACGTACTCTTTGAAATTTTCTGCAGCTTCTTTATCGGCGGAGCAGGCTTCTCCATGCACTCTTTTAAAGCAGATGTTTTGGTTTTTTTTTCCAACGTTGGAGCCATCCTAAGTTGGCTTGAAAGTCCGGGATATCCAACTGCACGGCGAACTGTTGCGCTTTCTCGAGAAGAATCGGACCAGTGATTTTCGCATCTTTTTCAACCATTTGTTCGAACCATTTAGCCATCGTTTGGTTAAGTATTTCATATTTTCCTTTTCTGTCTCTTTTTCTATTCAAATTTTTGCACGAATATTTTAGTTTTTCAATACTCTCAGAATTTTTAATAATTTTGGAGAGAGTGCTTTGAGAAATTTTAAATTTACTGGAAATTTCTTTTCGGGGTTTTCAACACTTCACTTCCTATAAAATTTCTATTTTTGTTTTAACCGAAACTGCGTTTCTCGACTGGTTTCTCGACATTTTCAAGGAAAAATTCAATATTTGAATAAGCAAATCAAAAAATTACAGTAGCAAATGAAACTTGTTTTCTTAATGTCATAGGCTGTCATTTTAGTTCGAAATGTCAATTTCTTTAAGCTTCGCGCACATTTAAAATGATGAGTTCTGTACAGTTTGAAGACAAATTATTTACATGAGAACGAATTTCTTTTAACCGTTTTTTTTGTATTGGCTTATAGATTTTGATATTACAAAAAAGTTTCTTATATCAGTTTTTTTCTCATAAGCGTTTTTCTTAGAAGGGTTTCATTTTGCATAGAAGAATATTTGAAGGGGCACGGAATTTCGTATGCGTTTCTTATAAGCGTTTTTTTTTCTTATATGGAGTTTTCTTATATCCGTTAAATACTGTACTACAGAATAGTTACGGAAAGTAAACCGTTATTGTGTGACTTTATTATTGTTTGTGTATGTGTCGTGTGAATTTAGTTTTTTTTTTACACAAGCGACGAAATAATCGCAATCATGTTCAAACGTGTGCATCGTCAATGGTGGCAAGACTAAAGTGGAGATAAAATATTTATTTTGTGTTGTTAGTGGGCATAATACGGAAATATAACTTTTTTTCTTTAAATATTAGATATTGGTGAGTGAAATATAGTTATTTGTTTTTCAATTATTCATGTGCAGTTCATGGTACAATGCATTATTTGCAATGTCCATATATGGCTCCTCATGTATTCACTGAAATATTTGCCAAATTTTATGGTGCAAATATATGCATGCAAACTAGATAGTTAGGGTTTTGTGTTTTTTGTACAGGTGAAGATTTCATGATTCCAACAAGGAGCTTTTACCCAAAACGAAGGTTTTATACCATTCCTGGAGATGGAGAGCAATACTGGAATCAGAACCAGAAGATGAAGCAGCGGAAAATCGAGAAGAAGATTTGGTGATACCCGAAACGGGTGAAGACAGTGAATATGAAGATGATGTGCCATTTTATAATCTGAGTTCAAAAAAAGAAAAGAAAAAGGAGAGCAAAACAATCTGGGGGAGCAAAAAACGAGGTCCGCATAAAGAAAGCGATTATCCCTTTTTAGCAACTAAGGACCTGCCAGAGGAAATGACTGCCCGCTGGGTTCTTTTCATACCTATTTACTGATAAGCTTTTGGACATTATCACCGAAGAATCTAATAGGAAAGCATTGCAGACAAATATAAATAAGCCAGTCAGTATTACACGAACTGAAATAGAACAGTTTGTTAGTATATGTCTATTCATGTCAATCTAGTCCTAAAGGCAAAAAAAAAACAGCTAAATATAAGCTTACAGCGCCCACTAAGGGCCGATAAGTTAGATTAAGTAAACCAGTTATTGATAAGTTAGATTTAAGCATTTTTGTCTAGTAGTAAGTTAATATTTTAAGTAAATAAAAAATTATTAGGATCTATATGAGAATTAAGTCAGTCGATAGTTGTCTATTCATGTCGCTTGTCAAATTGCCGTCCACAAGACGTTATTGGAATTCTCAACTTGGGCAGGCTTTTGTATATGACACAATGACGTGTGGCCGGTGGGAAGAAATAAAACGTTTTCTTCACTTCGCCGATAATGATACGTTTGTTATGCCTGGTCTACCTGGACACGATAAGCTATTCAAGGTCAGGCCACTTCTTAACAAAATAAGAGAGCGGCTACTATTAATACCGAAAGAGCAATATCTAGCTGTGGACGAGCAAACTATTCCAACTAAGTGCCGTCATCACCTAAAGCAATATAATCCAAAAAAGCCGCATAAATGGGGCTACAAAAATCTAGTTCTTAGCGGAGTATCAGGATTTAGTTACGACTTTGATCTATTTGCGGGAGAGCAAAGTAATGTTATTCCAAATGGTGCTGAAGATCTTGGTGTAAGCGGGAATGTTGCGTCACGGCTAGTGTTTACAGTCCCAAGGAAATAAAATCTTTTTTGATAACTGTTTCAGTAGCCCAAGGCTCCAAGTATATCTTACGGAAACGGGTCTTCTACCACTGGGAGCTGTAAGGCTAAACAGAGTTTCAAATATAGATGTGCCATCCGAAAGGGAAAAGAAAAAGAAAGGACGCGGAAGCATTATAGAGAGAATGGCCAAGATCGATGGTGTCGACGTATCGTTTGTGTCCTGGTTCGACAATAAATTAGTCAATATGTTATCAACGTTCGTGGGAAGCAATCCTATCACGAAAAAAAGGAGGTATTCCAGGAAAGAAAAAAAAATACATAGAGCTAGACTGTCCAAGGTAATAGACGTGTACAATAAATATATGGGAGGCGTCGATCTTTTGGATTCCATGCTCAGTTTGTTTCGAATTGATATAAGATCAAAAAAGTGGTACATGAAGATCTTTTTTCACTTCTTGGACATGTGTGTGGTCAATGCTTGGATATTGTGGCGTCGGAAGAACGACATTTACATGCCTCTTTTCGATTTTAAGCTGGCAGTAGCGGAACACTTGAATAAGGTTGGTAAAAGTGTAAGCAAGAAGAGGGGTCGACCTGTTTCATGCTCGGGTACACCAACATGCCAGAAGAGAATCTCAAATTCGTGTTCTTCGACCCCAACGTCGTCATCTTCGCTGGCCAAAAAAATAAAACAATCCATAGCTCGGCGTCATGATTTCCCACTTAATGCTATTCGTTTGGATTCAGTCGGGCATTTTCCGGAATGGCAACAATCAAGACAACAGTTTTAAAAATGATTGTCAGTACAGGTCTTTTATATTCTGCACTAAATGCAAAGTACACCTATGCTTGAACAAAGACCGAAATTGCTTTACTTCCTTCCACATGTAACAACCTTTATTTTCTAATTCATAATTTTCATGATTTTTCTTGTTTATTTGTGTATTTTAGTGCGTAAATAAAGTTTTTTTTTTGAAAACACTATTTGTTTTAGGTGCATGAAACGCCATATATGGCTTGATTTTTTTAAGTTGAAAAATGACTTCTTGCATATGACGCCATATATGGCGAAAGTATTTTTTTTTTAATTGACAATTTTTAAAAAAAAATTGTTTCCACATCTTCTAATTTATCGAAATAGAAAACAAAATTAGCAAACAATTTTTTTTTCTACTGGATCATAATGCATGCAGTAGAGGGTTAGTTATTCAAAAGAATGGCTCCGTCCTTACATAAGATAAAATGAGTTAGTTAGATCGGTGGACCTACAGTAGGACCACTTTGATCCTCACAAACATTTTTTTTTAAATCCCATTTAGGCTTTTCTTCAACTTACAATCAATTCTCAAGCTAGACAAAAATTCAACTACAACCAACATATCGCCCCCACTTTAAGCAGGTTCTTCCATTACAGCCTAAGACGCGATGTCTGGTTGGGAACTTAAAATATGACAGACGGAACTGACGAACTCTAATTTACTTACTTACTTAAATGGCGCTACAGTCCGGAATGAACCTGGGACTCAACCAAGTCAACTGAACTCTCCAATCAGTCCGGTCCTTAGCTAACTGCCTCCAGTTCCGCACTCCAAGTTGGGTGAGTTCGGTTTCTACTTGTGCCTGCCACTTCAGGCGAGGTCTTCCTATACTGCATCCGACGTCCGGCTGGGAATCGAAGATTCTACAAACCGGTGTTCTGGTGTCCATTCGTTCTAGC
This sequence comes from Rhingia rostrata, assembly GCA_949824845.1. Classification (NCBI taxonomy): domain Eukaryota; kingdom Metazoa; phylum Arthropoda; class Insecta; order Diptera; family Syrphidae; genus Rhingia; species Rhingia rostrata. The sequence goes on along the minus strand of OX463755.1, from coordinate 24,151,045 downwards.
TATCCTAACCATCTTAAACGTCTAATGCGGCATTTTTTGACCAGGGGCATTTCACTGTATAGGCCATATAGCTCTTGGTTGAATCTTCGTCTCCATAGCCCGTCAACGCAAACGGGACCGAAGATTTTTCGAAGAATTTTCCTCTCGAATCGACCTAGGATTTCTCCATCCGTAGAGCAGGACTGGGATGATCAGGGTCTTATATAGGATCTCCCTAGTAGCTCAAGTGAGAGTTTTACTACTGAATTGCCCTCTTAGCCCGAAGAAACAGCGGTTGGCAATAGTAATTTTTCTTTTAATTTCTGACGAGATGTTATTGTCAGTGTTAAGAGCAGAGCCAAGATCGACAAAGAGTTATAACTATCAATGGTGCCACTCTGTCCAATTCGTCGATGTTGTGTGTCCTTTCGTGTTCACAGCATATACTTAGTCTTTCAATCATTTACCGCCAAACCCATTTCTGCCGCTTCCTTTTCTATCTTAGTTAACGTAGCTATGAAATCACGTTGAGTCCTATCAATGATATCTTATATCGTCGGCGTATGATAGTAGTTGAACCGATTTTTGGAAAATTGTGCCTCTGCTGTTGGCTTGGGAGTTTTGCACAATCCTATCAAGAATTAATTTGTAGAAGTCACATGACAGCGCATCGCCTTGCCTAAGTCCTTATTTGGCATTGAATTTGTCGGTGGGGACGTTTCCGACCCAGATGGAGCAGCGAGAATTCTCCATCGTCATCCTACAAAAACGGACAAGTTTGGGCGGTATACCTAAACTAGACATGACTCTGTATAGTTCGTCTCTAAACGCTGTCGTGTGCGGATTTGATATCGATGAATAGGTGGTGGGTATCGATTTTTATTTCTTTGGTTTTTTCCAGGATCTGCCGAAGTGTGAAAATTTGATCGGTTGTGTTATTTCCTGGCGTAAAACAACTCTGATAAGTCTGCATAAGTGGATCCTTAGCATCGACTGTGTCTCAACTAAGATATTTCCTTGCTCATCTAGACAGGATTCTGTTCGAGCCTTGTTTCCTTGGGTTTGACATTTTACACTTTGGTAAGACTTGCAAACATCGTTCCTGGAGTTGCACCTCAATATATTCTCGATCTCGCGCTTTCGTTTGTCGTTTCTCTTTTTTCTGAAAAACCGGTATTCTTCCCTTCTTCTTTGCCTATAGCGATCAATGGCACCTACAGCTTAGCATTATAGGCCTCGTTCTTGACTGCAAGCGTCTGTCGGATTTCCTTGTCAAACCAGGGGTTTCTTGCTAGTGGTTGCGGGAAACATAGGACATCAGTTTCCGATGGCTTGTTGGCATCGTTCTTCGATATTCGCTGCCGGTGTTATGATGTTAATCGAGAGGTTAAGGGATATGCGTTGCGCGAAGGTATTGGCGGTCTCTTGCGATTGCAGTTTTTCTACATCAACTTTTTTCACAGTATTTCTGGATTGCTGTGGCGTGGTAAATATCCGAATTCTTACCATGGCTGCAACAAGTTAGTGGTCCGCGTCGATGTAAGCTCCTCGGAATGTTTGATCAATTTGATTGACCGTTTGTTGATTTGGAGAACTCCATGCCACCTTATGGATATCGAGGGGAGGTTATTTTGGCATTTCGTTCAGTAAGGAATTCAATTAGTCTAAGTCCGTTACCAGACATGTTGTCGCGTAGGCTATGTTTTCCGATAATACTGCTAGAGATGTCTTCTCTTCCTACATTTGATTTAAAATCTCCCAGTCCGATTTCAACATCGTACTTAGGTAGTTGCTCACGGGTTTTTTTCAAGGAGCCGTAGAAGCAATCCTAAGCTAAATTGTCTTTTTCCTCCATCGGGGAGTGAGCGCATATAAGGCTTGTGTTGGCGAATTTGGCCTTCATTCAGTTTGTTACAATGCGTTCGCTTATGTCTTGAAAACATAAGACGTCTTGCCTAAGTCTGGCATTTATAACAAATCCGCATCCGAATTGCCGCGGTATTTACTACGTTCCGTCGTAGATTTTCATCCTCTTTCTGCCCAGCCCATCCCATTGTATTTCCTGGATCGCAGTAATGTCTGCTTTGTAGCAGTTTAGGGCTTCCGCTAGTTGTTTGGCTGTACCTATCCTGCTTAATGTTCTAACATTACAGGTTCTGATACGAACGTCGTTGTCCTTTTTTCTTTTAGCAGAGGTGGCAACAGTAAAACCATTCCTTTTCGATTCTATTTGTTGCTGGGTTAGTTAACCCAAAGCACAACTTCCGACCATGAGGCTCAGTTGTTATTTATTAGATACCCCTTTCAGTATCTACTAAGAGATTGAGCGCTGCTTTCAACATTTCGGTTCATTTGCCACCATCTCTGTTCCAGGGGCCTGACTTACCCTTGAGATTCTTAAATAACCTGTTGTCCGAATATGTCGAAGCAGCTCATCTAGGGTCACCTGTGACAGCAGACCGGGTATTCCGTGCCAGTCTGACCAGCTGTTTATAGTGTTGCTATTTTCGTCTTGTAATCGACACTCGCAGTCGCACTTATCGTTTATTATGTCAAATCCGGTTGGATGAGACCAGTATCCGATGGTTACCTCTTCAAGGTAAAAATGAGCATAATTGGTGTGTAGTCAGAGTAACAACCATTTGGCATTGCCAATCACATTCTAGCCTCGTTGTAAATACAACATCAACAAAGTTTACTGAGAAGGTGGCGCATGCTGGGATGGCAAGAACTTCCCCGTCCGACGAGCACTATCCGAGCAACCGCGTGCGTGCCGCGCCTACCCCACCTGCACTGAAGTTGCCCGTAAGGCCCATCCTAGACTCACAACAACCATCTTGTGAAGAGAACTAGTGTGGTTTTGGTCGGATTCACACCCAGGCCGCATGGTTCTGGCCATCTACTGAGTGTGCTGAGGCTTGTTTCCATGGTTGCGCTCAGTGACGGTGGGAAGTGAAGTAGCTAAAGAAGTTTTGAAAAAAAACCCCTCTGTGGAGTACCTCTTGTCGTTGTAAATCTTTTGGTACAATAGCACAGTGAGGATGAAATAATGCTTTTCTGAAGCATGGTTATGATCCAGTTTCGAATGACCGTATCTATTAATAGCTTTACAAAATGTCGTGTTAAATTTTGTTCATCAAACCAATCCTTGCACTACTAGGAGCAGTACTCCTGTATAAGTCCTCCAAAAATGCACTTTTTGTCAAAAATAGATTTACCGAAGTTGACTCAGTTTGTGATGTTTTGTTTGGATTAATCTCCTGCCACAGATCTATCGTATCTCTTAATGATATTAACATAAACGAAAAAATCTCTGTAATGACATATTTTTCCTATCAAATAATTTTTTTATTCGTCTATAAAACCATTTGATGCCATAAAAAACGCTGCCAAGACAACAATAATGATCAACATAATTAAAATCAACCGCATTGTGTAATAAAACCGAGTCTTGCGAATAAATAGATTGTCTGATGATTTAATTATAAAAGAAAACAAAATTATCTTCTTCATCTATACTACGTAGAATAATTAAATTATATTGCTATACACATCCGTAAACGTAATCCAATCTGTCCACCCTAGCTGGGAAATTCATTAAAAAAAAAAGGTTTCGACTCTATCCGTGTCGTCTATATCCCTATCAAAAATTCCAATCAAATTGCCATACAAATTGAATCGAAAACATCATGATAGACATACACGAACTTTTCCGTTGTCCTACCGCTATACAACATCGCAGTGGTGTCATCCTCACAACAACCCACCAGAAGGCGGAGGATTTTCATTCACAGAGAAATGAAATCCTTATCGTGAACTTCGAACTCCATCTCCGGCTGGCACATGCCATCCATTGTTAATCCAGTCTGAAACTAAAAGTCAGAAGTTTTATTATGTTACCTCCATAAAAGTGCCACCATATAATTGCCAATTGAATGATGTCCCTTCACTTTTGGACTGCCTTCAATCGCCGCACAAACACACAGATACTCAGATTGGACACAAATCCTAATTCGGAAGACATTTAATTTATATTTATGAGCAGATGACTGGATGCTAAGCCTTAGCATTGCTTTTGGTCTGTCGTGTGCCCTTTTCCCTTACCAATGTTCAGCCTACTACCCAGTTTATCCTCCAGGACCAAGGACAAATATGTAGCTAACTTTCCATCCGTATTGACCGACGAACAAATACGGATCTCGGTAATCAATCTTGACACAAAATCAATACATGAGGCACAATCGATGGAGTAGCTAGCTCCATGAGACGACAACGACGACAGCCACTGGGAGGGCGATGTTGGAGGAACATTAATAGTCAATCGTATGCACTTTAAAGTCGCAATACTTACCCCTATCCCGTGATTGTCACAAGTAAAATTCTTTGATTCTAATCAACGTCGGTCTGTCTGCCAAGTGAATTGATGGGATGGTATGACCCCCTTCCGAACGTACCATACCATGTCGTTGAAGTTTCGCTGGTGTGTCACTAACAGTTGGGTCATCCACGGTCACTATTGCACTATTCCACTGCACCGACAGACAAATAGCCTTCAGGAAGGGTGGAGCAGGCTGTGGACCCCGGAAAGAGACCGAGCAGTGTCCATTTAAACAGATGGGACACACATCACTTGGGATTAACTCAATTTGTTGCTTTTTAGCTTGCGTCCATCAGAGCTACAGAATTATATGTACATCCTTGTTGGTCACATCTCCGGAGAGAGTGTTCTTTGTGTATCTTTACCTTCCAGTCGTCATCAGGATTTTGTGAATGTGACTGTGATATGCCGGCTCTATATAGATCCATTTCATTACACTGTTGTCTGATACATCCTTAGATATAAATCAATGGTGATGTTTTTCTTCGTCGAAAAAAAAGAACTTCCTCCAGGTAATCCTGCTCGGCAAAAGAGGACTATTCACATCGTTCACGGTTAATTTCTGTGTAAATTTTAGTATCCCTTATTTTTCACCGACAGAGATATTCATCATCACAACTAAAGTTTAAACGTGACAAGAGGTCCTTCCACATCCGCATTGAGTTGGGTAAGAAGTATACGGACAAGGCAAATTACACTAGCGGTTTCTTTCTAATCTGCTGTGGTGTTGACGAGCGTTTTCCTTAACTAAGTCCTTGACCTTCTTTTGCTCGGATGTCAGAGTAATTGAAGGGTTTTTGTGCAAAAGCAAATGGCATTTTCGGATAGCAAAGAGCATATCAAAGAAAAGTATCTACATCGAGATGGGAGAAGGGTTTGTTGGAATTTTCAGCACTTCTTCGAAGGATAAGATGATTGGCATTCGTTGTGACATGATTTCTAAGTTTACAAAGGACTCGGAAGGATTCGATGAAAGATGCGGGCCAGATGGGACCAGAATCTAAGAAAATGCTTTCGAATGGAAATTGCAAATGTTAATGAAGTGCCCGGGGGCAATAGGGTTTTTATGTTCTCAAGATATAGGCTAAGTCGTTTGTTTTTGGTTGCCTTCTTGTTTAAGGAGAAAATCGATGGTTATAGGTTTGTATTGATAAATCTCGGGGTCACATGGAGTGTTTACCCTTCAAGGAGAATTTGATTGGGATTTAATTTTCAAAATATAAAGTTGTAGGTTGTCCTTTGTGGTGTGAATCGTCTTGAGCAGTTGCTATATGGGGACAAGTATAGAGGGTTGTGATGTTCACATACTTACAAAACGAGTTGTTCAGTCCGAAGTGAATCTAGGCCGCACATATATTGTTACGGTAAAATTTACTTAAATCCTTAAATCCTTTCGTTCCCTTTTTTGATTGTGGTCACAACGCCGGAATTTGGAAGAAGTTGTGGTCCATGACCTTCAGATCCAGAGATTGCAACCAGAAACAGGTATATCGAGTAAGACAGAGGAGTCCATTCGCCATATCTTTTCGGTGCAGCCATAGGGAAATTAGAGATACTCACGACAAGGAAAAACGCCGTCATCGAAGCCCAATGGACGTGGGAGACTCGAGGCGGCAGCATCGGACAGCAGCAGTCTGACAAGTTCATGAGGTGATGAGGTAGGACGATAACTCGTCTACACCAACACGATAGTGACGAGTTGGAAGGACGTTCGCTGAAGCTTGCACCCAACGAATCGTTTGTGACACCGCATTATTGACGCAAACACAAAAAGATATGATAGCATGGTCTAGACCGTATTTCACCCAACGAGGGAGCAACGGAGGAGCAAAAGAGGCATTGGGCGCACGTCGCAAAAGACACTTCTCCAACAAATAAGCGACACTAGAAGTTAGGTTCGATGGCCAAGAGAAGACGATGTCTTTTCCCCAAAGCATTGGATTGGATTGTTTTGGGCGGAATGCCATGTAAAAACATTTTTAAGAAAACAAAAACGAACACGCATGGACATCAAAGACATGATACACCATGGCCAAAGGCATTCAAAAGACAGCTGACAATGTGTCTAAGGGCAGCTGTAATACTATCCGACAGCTGTCAAGCCGCAAACAGTGGTCGAAGGGAAAGACAACAGGTGTCCCAAACACCACGAATTCAAAGGCCAATGCTACAAAGCAGATATTACTGCTATCCAGGAAATACGATGGGAGGGACGGGCAAAAAGAGGATGGAAAACTATGACATCTGCTACGGACCGTGTTATAGTGAGCACAAAGAGCGACCATTCGGATGCGGATTTGTTATAATTGCCAGACATAGGCAAGAAGATTCCAAGACATTAGCCAACACATTGCAACAATCCGCATAAAGGCTAAATTCTTCAACATAAGCCTTTTAAGCGCTCATGCCCTAAAGGAGGAAAAAGATGATGTAGCCAAGGATTACTTCTACAAGCTTCTTGACAAAACCTATGATCAACTACCGAAGCACGATGTCAAACTCCTCTTTGGAGATTTAATAGTATTTTGGGGAAACATAGTTTAAACGACAACACGTCTGGTACCGGATTTAGGCTAATTGACTTCGATATGGAAAGAAATACCACTATCGCCAACTGTTCCTCACCTCGATATCCAAAATGCGATATGGCGGCTTCCAGATCAACGCACGGTCAACCAAATTCATTACATTGCGATGCGAACATTCCGAGGAGCTAACATCGACTCGGACCATCTTGTTGCAGCCAAGGTAAGAAAGCGGATATCCAGCACTCCACAACAATCCAGAAATAATGTCAAAAGACTGCAATAGCTAGAGTCAGTCAAGACATTCGCGCCAGGCCTTTCCCTTAGCCTCACGATTAACACCATACCACCAGCATCGAATGTCGATGAACAATGACAACGATGGCAACAAGCCATCGGCAACTGATGTGCTAGAATTCATGAGGGATTCCGACAGACGCTCATAGCCAAGAACGAGGTGAAGACGAGAGATGCCGTTGAGTTCTACAGGCATAGACGAAGGAAAGGACACCGGCTTTTCAGAAAGATGAAAAATGAGCAAGAAAAGCGCGCGATCGAGGATTAAGAGAGATGCTCGCAAGTTTTACGAAAGTGTTAAATGTCAAAGCCAAAGATACAAGGCGCGAAAATAATCCAGTCGAGATGAACAAGGAAATACCGTAGTTGAGGCACAATCGACGCTGAGGATATGGAAGAACCACTTCTGTAGACTGTTAAACGGCGATGACGAACAATATTCCGCTGACAGGCAGAACGAAACATTCCATATTGGCAAAGACAGCGAAAACTGCCAACCAATAGACTTGAGTGAAATGAGAATAGCAGTATCTAAACCCAAGCTAAGTAAGGCTGCTGGAAACGACAGCCCTCACGCTGCCTTTTTTAAACCGGCACAGATGACTTGGTACACAACATCTATCACCTGAAGAATGTAACCTCAGCATCGCTTGCCTGATAGACAAAAAAGGAGACCCTCTTAACTGCGCCAACTACGGAGGCATAAGTCTCCACAACATGGCCTACAAGATCCTATCTGCTGTAATATGTGAACGCCTGAAATCGTTTACTATTGTGGTTTAGGCCAGGAAAGTCCACAACCGATCAAATTTTCAAACTAAGTCAGATCCTGGAAAGTTCCTAGAAGTCCAAGTCGATACCCACCATATTTTCATCGATTTCAAAGCTGCATACGACAGCATTTATAAAGACGGACTATACAGAGCCATGTCTAGTTTTGGTATACCGCCCAAACTCGTCCGATTGTGTAGGATGCCGATGGAGAGCTCTCGCTGATCCATCAGGGTCGGAAACGACCTTACTGACACATTCGATACCAAAAAAGGATTTATGCAAGGCGATGTGATGTCACGTGACTTCTTCAATCTGACTCTTGAGAGGATTGTGCAAAACTTAAGAGCTAACACCAGAGGCCGAATTTGCCAAAAATCAGTGCAACTACTAGCATACGCCGATGATATTGACATCGTTGGTAGGACTCAACGTGATGTCCTAGCCACGATTGCTAGTATAGAAAAGGAAGCGGCAAATAGGGTTAAGTTGCAAATGAGGGCAAGACTAAGTAAATGCCGTCAACATGAAATTACACACAACATCGACGAATTGGACAGAACGTCACCATTGACAGATATAACTTGTACGGAACTTTGTTTATCTCGGCTCCGCTATTAACTCTGACAACAACATCTCTTCAGAAATTAAACGAAGAATTACTCTTGCCAACCGCTGTTTCTTCGGGCTAAGTGGCCAATTCAGTAGTAAAGCCCTCACTGGAGCTACTAAGGAGGTCATATATAAGACCTTGATCACCCCAGTCCTGCTCTACGGCGCTGAAGCATGGACCGTCTCAAAAGCGGATGAAGAAATGCTTGATCGATCCGAGAAGAGAATTGTTTGAAAAATGTTCGGTTTGGAGACGAAGCTTTAACCAAGAACTATACGAACTGTACAGCGACATGCCCTTGGTCGAAAAACTCTGCATTGGACGTTTAAGATGGCTAGGACATGTAGAACGAATGGACGCCAAAACTCCGGCTCGCAGAGTCTTCTCTTCCCAGCCAGACGTCGGACAAAGTAGATGAAGACCTCGCCTTATGTGGCGCGCACAAGTGGAAACCGACTTAGTTATCTAAGGACCGGTCTACTTGGAGAGGCATGGTGGTTGAGGCGCAGGTTCATTCCGGACTGCAGCGCCACTTATGTAAGTAAGTAAGAAAGCTCTTCCGGTATTTGTTCGGATGCGCATATTCTGTTTATTATGCTCACATTCTAGATGCAGTCGTTGTCCGTTTTTTGTTTTGTTGTCAACAATGCAATCAGTCCTTTCCGAAGCCTTTGGGTGCTTCGTAACACCTTTTTTTCGTGGGAGGCTATTTAACCCTAGGCACTACCTCCAACCTGGAGGGCCAGTTCCAATATATACGATATCCCTAGGACACGGGGCCATCAGTATTCACTATGCGATTAGGCACTACCGTTGACCTCTCAGTTCTTCGACCATCATCTCTGTTTATGAGGCCTGAGATACAGTATACCTGTCATAGAAAGCCAGACGTCAATACCTTGAGCGTACGAACGAAGCTGCAACAGCTGTACTTACTACCGAAAGTAAGTTGAATTCCATTGAAAACTCAAAGCGGTCCAGAGAGGTGCTGTTGATAATTTTTTTACTAAAAATGTCTTATTAGGTGGTCAAATTTTACAATACTCTCCATTGTCTTAAAAAGAACAGATTAAAATTAGTGGACCAGAATCCGAAAATAAGAATTTTCCTAATGATACAATAGATCGTTGTTAGGAAGAACAATAAAAGCTTTAAAAGCTTCATTCCCATCACACCGACAATTTTAAATTGAAATTTACATTTTCATCGCAACCGAAATAAATTTCAGCATCCAAAGTCACTATATATTTCCATGAAGTTGAATGCTGCAATATATCATCATCCCTTCCCACAACTACTATAGCCAACCCACAACATTGTTTCATTATGTTCTACTCCTGACAGAACACGTTCCAAGTGATTTGTCTTAACAACTTCATCTACCACAATTTGCGTGGTTCCGTGTGTTGTACTCAATTTTTGTTGCACACACATCCAACTATGAGCATATTGCACAAGGAGACACAATTTAACTTTTTCACTGTTGGTTGATGCAAAAAAAAAAGAACCCCACCCCCACTGAAACAAAACACCATACCCGAGAGCCTGTCTGACAAGATGTGTAGATGAAAATTATACTTTGTGTGAGTTTTATTGCGATTAAAATGTGAAAAGTTTCCTGTTTCTCTGGAGAAGTCATATAAATATAACCCCGGCACTCTAACAATCGCCCTGCGGCGGCCAAATGCACCTGCACGGCAGGGAAATTAAATCCATCCGCAAGGGTACCAGCACGAGTACATAAAAGAAAACATCCAGACGCCTTGAAAATTTACAGGTGAAAATACTCACACATGAGTGAACGTGATGGTGAGATGCAGTTAGAAACAAAAGAGTAAGGTACAGGACTATAGGTTTGAAGTCATAAAAGCGTTTAATGCACATCACTGACACATCACGTGTCTTCCTATGAAACTTAAGCATGCAATGTTTGTTCTCACACAGTCCTTACGATCAAAAGCAAGGATTCTACAATCTACATCCCATCAAATCAGGTGCATACCATTGCTTCGTGGCGATGCCCTAAGGCGGACTCTTCTTAAGTTCTTCCCTCATTCGTGCTATTTTTGTTCTTTCAAAAAGGCAAAAACTCTGATGGGGAAATATTTACATGGGACTCTCGGAAATCTTTTGAGAACAAAAAAAAAAACGAACAACTTTCCACCGCGATAAAACTATACTTGGAAGGAGCTGAAGATCCTTCCTGGCTAAATTACTCATTCACTCAGTCGTGCGGTAACCCGCCACGATGTTCGGGATGAGTAATGTCAGTAAGCATTTTTTTTTGTTCATTCTTTCGCAATCTATTCTCATCCACCCCGCCCATCACATTCATAGTCCTAGACAAATGACAGGACACGCGATGACTTCTACAAATATTGTCCATTCGCTCGTGGAACATAACTCATAACACATTCGAGCAGATAACGACCATTCGCCAAGCTCGCATGTGTGGTGTTACACTACCTTACTTGTGCGTGGGTTAGAACTTGGGAGTATCCTTGTCGCAGATACATATGCATTAAAGTTGTCGACCAACTAAAGTTTAGTCGTATATTAATTTCGTTTTATCTCGTGCATACGAAAAAGGACTCCCAGCTCTCTATGAACTCTACTACCATAATGCATGCGTTCGTCGTCCTTTTTGTGCTCTTTTTTTGTTAGTTTGATACTCTCGAAGAGATCTAGGATGAATTATTTCCCCACAAAGTGAGACGATGGGTTGTGGAATTCACAAAGATTTTATGGTTGCATCTTGACACTGCCACACCCGAACTTTTCGTACGCGATATGTAAGCTTCAGATGTTTGTATTGTTCACTTTTCGTTGCGGCGATAATGTCGGTCCTTGGCAAGTCTCTTCTTGTGCTATGATTTTCAAGTTAATCCTTCAAAAAAGTTTTTAGGTGTGTAAGTTTGTGTGTGTGTTGAGATGTGGGTATGCAATCTGTAAGGATGCCAGGACAGTGTTATGTGAAAGTGCAACTTCACAAGCTACACAGTGGCAGATGGTAAGTTGCAACAGCAATTTGAGTATCCTTGCTGTGATTTTATGCAAGTCCCACAACAAATTAACTTTCCTTGTCATTGAAGTCATGTGAGTGATTGGATTTTATGTGCATGGAATGATGAAATGGATTGCAAATGACGAATGTACCGTTGTTGTTTGTTGGGTGATGGTGTAATAGAGACGCGCAAAATGTAAAACCAAATGCGAGAGTAATTATGGGAGGATAGTCCATTAGTGTCCGTTGTTGAATGATGGATGGTATTTGGGTGTTAATTAATTTTAATATATCCGTGAGAGAATGTAGTTTTGAAATTTTTTATGTTGCGATAATTATTTAATTAGCAGACGGAATTTTAATTTGAGTCGCTTTCGAAGGCATTGAGTGCGTTCGGAAATAGAATCTTTTGATTTTTTTATTTAAAGTCGTATACTAGCTCAACAACAGGGTAGTGTGTAGTATTTACCCACTCAGCTACATATATCTATAATCCACATACACGATCCACATCCTGTGGAAACAACAAGTATCGAAGTGTATTTTAGAAGAGTAGGTATAGCGCGACGAGCCATGCTAATATTTCAATCTAATTAGATCGTAACCCAATCATATTTTTCGTTTATTCTTTTGATTACTAAAGTTAATATTTAATAATAGGAGTACCTCTGAATTGCGGAAACTAATAAGTCTCCTCAACATCACTAGCCAATCCTATCGACCATCACAAAGTTTCCTCACAACGGTATCCATAAGGGGAAATGGCGGTATAAACGGTCAACCAAATTGGTCACATTTCGATAAACAAGAGGCACGCATCCAGCATTTTGAATTTCCGAACATATTCCGAAGGGCTAACGTCGACTCGTACCATTACCTTGTTGCAGCCAGGGTAAGAACGCGGATATCCACCACTCCAAAACTATCCAGAAATACTGTGGATCGGTAGTTTTGCAAAATAGTCTTCTTGAAGAGTCACATGACTGCGCATCTCCTGACCTAAATCCTTTTTTTTGTATCGAATAAATTCGTTTCCAACCCTGATGGAGCAGCCAGCGAGAGTTCTCCATAGTCATCCTACACAAACGGACGAGTTTGGGCGCTATACCAAAACAAGACATGGCTCTGTATAGTTCGTCCCTATAAATGCTGTCATATGCGGCTTTGAATTCGATGAATAGGTGTTGGGTATCGATTTGGCCTTCTTGGGTTTTTTTTTCCATGATCTGCAGAAATGTCAAAATTTGACCGGTTGTGGACTTTCCTGGCCTAAAACCACACTGATAAGGGCCGATCAGGTTGTTGATAAACGGTTTCAGGCGTTAACATAGTACGGCAGATAGGATCTTGTAGCTAATATTGAGGAGACTAATACCTCTGTAGTTGGCGCAGTTTAGAGGTTTTCCATTTTGTGGATCGGGCAAGGTTTCATTCGTCAGGCTTGCTTTCTTCCGACCAGATTTGACTTAAGAGTTGTTGGATGTTTCTTACCAAGTCATCTCCGCCGGCTTTGTAAAGCTCGGCGGGAAGGCCGTCATTTCCGGCAGCATTATTAAGCTTGAGTTTAGATATTGCTATCCCCACATCATTCAGGTCGGGTGGTTGGCAGTTCTCGCTATCGTTGCAAATATTGTACGGTTCGTTCTGCCTGACAGCAGAAGTGGTTCTTTAATATCTTCAGCATATGCTTTGTCTAAACTAAGATATTTGTTTATTCATCTCGACAGGATACTGTTCAGGCCTTGTATCCTTGGCTTTGAGGTTTTACACTGTGGTAAAACTTGCGAACATCGTTCCTGGAGTGGCACCTCTCTATATCCTCGATCGCGCGCTATTCTTGCTCTTTTTTCTTCTTTTGAAAAGTCGGTATTCGTCCCTTCTTCACTGCCTATAGAGCTCAATGGTTGCTCTCGTCTTCACCTGCAGCTTAGCCTTGTACCCACCGTTCTTGGCTGCGAGCATCTGTCGGCATTCCTCATCAAACCATTGGTTTCTTGCAGGTGGGCTTGAGAAACCCATTACATCATCGATGCCTTTGTTCTTCGACATTCTCTACTAGTGGTATGGCGTTAATCGAGAGGTTAAGGGACACGCGTTGCGCGAAGTTCTTGGTGATATCTTGCGATTGCAGTCGTTCAACATCAATTTTTTCACAGTATTTATGGATTGTAGTGGCGTGGTAAATATCCGCATTTTTAACTTGGCTGCAACAAGAAAGTGGTCCGAGACGATGTTAGCTCCTCGGAATGTTCGGACATCAAAAATACTAAATGCGTCTCTCTTGTCCATCGCAATGTGATCAATTTGGTTGACCGTTCGTTGGTCCGGAGAACGTCATGTCCCCTTATAGTGGCAATAGTGGCATTTCGTTCCGTAGATAAGTCAATTAGCCTAAGTCCTTTGCCAGACGTGTTGTCATGTAGGCTATGTTTTCGACAATACTGCTAGATATGTAATCACTTCCCACCTTTGCGTTAAAATCTCGCAACATGATTTTAACATCGTACTTCGGGAGTCTCTCATAGGTTTTCCCAAGAAGCTTGGAGAAGCAATCCTTAGCTATATCATCTTTTTCATCCGTTGGGGCGTGAGTGCATGTAAGGCTTATAATGGCAAATTTGGCCTTGATGCGGATTATTACAACCCGTTCGCTAATGTCTTGGAAACGTAAGACTTTTTGCTTAAGTCTGGCGCTTGTAACAAATCCGCATCCGAATAGTCGCGGTTTCTGCTCACTATAACAAGGTCCGTAGTAGATGTCACAGTTTTTCATACTTGTTTTACCATGCCATCGTATTTACTAGATGGCAGTAATGTCTGCCTTGTAACTAGCTTCCGCTAGTTATTCGCTGGCACCTCCTCTGTTTATTGTTCTCACATTCGAGGTTCGGATACGAACGTCGTTGTCCTTTTTCGCTTAGAAAGGTCGTCAACAATAAAATCCGTTCTTTCCGTGGCTATTGGGTGCTTCGTAACATAGTTTGTTTTTAATGGGTGGGTAGATTACCCAAAGCACAACCCCCAACCTGGAGGGCCAGTTACAATTTATGAAATACCTCTAGGACACGGGGCCATCAGTATCCACTACGGGATTGAGCGCTGCCCTTGGATTTTGATTCATAGGCCACCATATCTGTTCAAGGGGCATGACTTAGCCTTAAAATTCCTAGACAACCTGTTGTCCGAATATGTCGAAGCAGCTTGCCTATGTTCGCCTGGGACAGCAGGCCGGGTATTCATTCCGTGCCATTCTGAACTGGCTGTTTATAGTGTTGCTGTTTTTCGTCGTGTTATCAACAAGGATCGCATATATATATAAAATTGCATTATCCTAGCTCAAAATTTAAGGCATGAAAACCGGTGACCTACAGACACAGACGGACGGAACGGACGTACAGATGGACATGTCTAAATCGACCCAGCTTGCGATTCTGAGTCAATCCATATGCCTTGAAGTATGTCTATCTAAATTATTTTTCTATGTTGCAAAATATGTATCAAAACTAATATGCATACCCGTATGGGACAGAGTATAAAAAACTTAGCAAACGACCAGTCTTAATAAATTTTGAATGACTAAACTAAATATAAAAATCCTTATATGCACATATATAGATATGAGTTGCTGTAGTTTTTTATAAATCTATTCCATATTCACATCTCAACTTAAAAGACGGCGCAGTTTTTTATATTGAAAATATAAATAAATAACCGCATGTCAAAATGTGGCTGCACAGCGCCACAGTATCGCTTAAAAATGTTTTTAAAGGATTTTCTGAAATGCATATTTTTAATGCTTTTTGTTGTGTAATTTTGTATTTCACGGTTCACGGATAATAAATTCAAACGAACAAATATTCTCAGGTTTTGTTATTTCATAGCATCATAGCTTAAATAAAGTGACAGATTACTCCAATCTGGGAATCAAATTAGCGTCAACTTATGCACAAATAGTTGTGATTACAATCTCCAGTTTAAATTTGATTGGTATGTATGCTGTAATAAATTTAAGAGATACATGTGATCAATTCGAATTAAAATTCAGAATATAACTCGTAGTCGTATGGGATGTACTTTAAAGTATCGAGATATGAAATTGCTGTGTTTTCATGTGTGCTATCCGTTGATTATAATAAAAACCATCGGTTATAAAGCTTAGTGATCACAAAACTTAAATAAGCAAGTCAAATAGTATGACAAGGCTACTAACCCTTTTACGGTTGGATGTTATAGAACGAAGGTAAATTCTGATCGGCTTTAACTTGGAGATACCAAGCCATTGCAACTTTGACTACCCAATTGGGCATAATTAACCTCCAAGATTTTAAGTGCGAGTGTTGATAACAAGACGAAAAACATCATCACTAGAAAAACCTTAGTCAGATTGTCTGGCACGAGATATCAAACCGCCCTCCCACAGACGAACACGTGGGACTGTCGCTCCAGGATGGAGATTTTGCTTTGGAATTTCAAACAAACAAATGGAAAACAAACTGCGGTACGAAGCAATTTAGAGCCTTGGAAATGACTGATTTTATTGCTGAGAGGGAGAAAGAATGCAACTAGAATGTAAAGACATCAAATAGGAATAATGCAACTAGCGGAAGCCTTAAGCTGCTATAAAGCATACAGGAAAACCGATCTGACAGGCATGGCCAATAAAGATGACAACCGTGAACCTTACTTCTTATCTTATTATAGTGAGCAGAACCAATGACTATTCGGCTGTTGATAATTGTCAGACTTAAACTAGAAGTATTATGCTGTCAAGACATTTGCAATCGCATTGTTACAATCCGCATTAAGGCCAAATTCACCCACATAAGACTTATATGCGCTCACGCCCCGACCGGGACGGAGGAAAATATGATTTTGCGAAATAATGTTTCAACGAACTATTTGACAAAATTTATGAGCGACTGCTAAGGTGCTAATCAAATCAAAAAAGGCAGGAAAAGCAGATGGATATATTAAGCAGAAGTTGTTGTTGAAAAACACAGCCTATGCCAAAATACGGCTGGAAACAGATGGAGGCTTATTGACTTCGTCACAATAGCCAGCACACGGTTCCATCAACTTGATATCCATAAGGGGATATGGCGTTCCCCAGACCAACGAATGGCTTACCAAATTGATCACACTGCGATAGACAAGAGGTACGCATCCAGTATTTTGGATATCCACGCCAAACAATCCAGAAATACTGTGAAAAAATTTTATGTCGAAAGACTGCAATCGCAAGAGACCGCCAAGACCTTCGCGGAGCGCGTATCAATTAACCTCTCGATTAACACCATACTGCTAGCATCGAATGTCAAAGATCAATGGTAACGATGCCAACAAGCCAATAGATCAGCCGTAAAAGCAAGAAACCCCTGGTTTGATGAGGAATGCCGATAGATACTAGCAGCCAAGAACGAGGCATAGAAGGCTAAACTGCAAGTGAAAACGAGAGCTGCGATTCAGCTCTATAGGCAGAGAAGAAGCGAGGAACCTCGGATTTTCAGAAACAAGAAATAAGCGCTAGAAAAGCGCGCGATAGAGGATATAGAGAGGTGCTACTCCAGGAACGATATTCGCAAGTTTTACCACAGTGTAAAACGTCAAAGCCAAGGATACCAGGCTCGAACAGAATCCTGTCGTGATGAACAAGGAAAAATCGTAGTTGAGAGACAGTCGATGCTGAGCATATGGAAGAACCACTTCTGCAGACTGTTAAACGGCGATGTAGGACAACATTTCGCCGTCAGGCAGAACGAACCTTTCAATATTGATTCGTTAGGTGAAAGCTACCAACCACTTGACCTTAATGAAGTGAGGATAGCGATATCCAAGCTTAAATTAAACAAAGCTGCCGGAAATGAAGGCCTTTCCGCTGAGCTTTATAAAGTCGCGCGAAGATGATTTGGTAAATAACATTTACAAGCTTATATGTTAATTTGGTTGGGTGAATGTATTCCTGAAGAGTGGACCCTCGATTGCTCGTTCCAAAAAAAAGGGGACACTCTGAACTGCTTTAACAATATCCTATCTGCCCCAATATGTGATTTGAAACAGTTTAGCGACAACTTGATCGGTCTTAGCCTGTGTGGTTTTTGTCAAGAAAAGTCCATAACTGATCAAAACATGTTGGCATACCCTCATTGGTTGCCATCCATACGGAACGCATAACCTAGCATCCTTCACGCCTCGATAACTTAGCCAGACCGCTACCGGGCACAAGGTTAACCATCAGCAGTACCGGTCACGACGCGAATTTCGCGTGTCCCGAAAAGCAACAACACCATCATCTACTCAGCGAGTTATCAGAAAGCAGAATTGGAGAAATCCCAAAGGTGTACCTTACATCACATATCGTCCACCAAATCGATCAGCTGCGATCCGTATACGATCGATCCTCAAGACGGCAGAAACAATCAATCTAAAGTACGCAGCTTGGATCAGAAGCTAAGGACCGGCCAACCGGAGATGTTGGTTGAGACTTAGGATCGCCACTTCAGAAATTACAAGAAAAAGGACAAATTGGAGGAATTTTTTTGTACACTACTTGATATATTGCACCAAATTTTATAAAGCCATAAAGATGACGCATTGAGATCATAAAACAGAAACGTTTGCTCACCAGCTTCTTGGTACTGGCGGGCGGTGTGCATGAGAAACGATATCGAAATTATATGGCGGGCTGTGCCAGTACGACCCGCCAAGAACAATTTTTCTTGTATGCATTACGTCATCTATATGGCTTTAAAATCTTTGATTGCACTAAGTGTGCATTTGGTTAAGACAGGATTGAGTAAGCCTCACCTATCAATGATATCGACGGATGTTTTGAAGGAGCACTTTTCAGAGCGCCTATTCTCTATCATATGCGATTTTGAGTTACCATCGGCTCATTTCGGTTTTGTTAATGTTTACTTTTCGTAGATCCCACATTTACATAAACCGTCCAAGAAATCTTCAAAACCAATCATCTTGGCAGAGAATGCCAATATAACTCTTTCTACGTTCGATCAACCTTCCAAGGCCTCTACAATTTACAATATAACTCCTGATATGTTGAGTCTTGACAAATGCAAAATTTCGGCTTATTTAAGGTGAGCTACACCAAATAGTATAGAACTACATAGAGTGGGCATCTCATACAACGATTTTTTTCTATTCGGGGTATTGATATAGCTACCCCAGCATCAAACAACAGCCTTGCTGACGCATACGATCTACGAAATTTCCCCTTCGCACTTACCGCCCGCTTCAGAAACGGCTACACATTTTTTAGCTGTGATGCGTACTCTATGTACATAGTTCTAAACTCCTTGGCGACACCCAATTTAGCCTGCAAATATCATTCATTGACAGTCAACAGTTAGAGTAAGTCTAGAATCCTTTCATTAGTCCGTATAACTGCATTAAAAGAATACGTTTTAGAGAACAAAAGGTCTAGATATCATTGACCCATTCTAAAATTAAAGCCACGTTAACAGTTTGTCTGAAGTCCTTTGAATCTAAAACGAATATTGACCACACTCTCCCAACTGCGGATACAATTGAAATAGAAATTCCCAGAAGAATTAAACGAAACAATTATAATTCTTCTTCGTCCTTAAATTTTTTTAACACGCTGCTCATGAAGGACTTATCTGATATTTTAGAATTCGTTACGTAACGTAATACCTCTCATGATGATAAAACGATTTGTGCTCGTCAAGTATATAGTATCTCGTGTAAAAGTTACAAAAAAAAAAAATGGGAAAACTAAAGAGGTAAATAAAATGTTTTATAACAAATGCCATCAGGAAATCTCTGGCATAACTGTCGTAGGTATATATTCTCCATTCCTTCTGTTTCCTTTGAAATTTGACCCAGTCCGTGTTTTTTTCCCAGAATATAGTGACATCCAAACAAGCATATATATTTCCCCTTTACACAAACATATTAGCAGCCCTTACCCTTCAACCAGCAGAAGGAAGACGAAGTAACCTTCAAGACAAGCTCCGACTCAACACAAACATACATAGAAACAAACAAAAGGGACACATCACAAAGCTAGGATAAAGAGATAAATAAATAAAATATTGAACCAGGATGAGACGAATGAAGGCTGTGGCAATAAATCAACCCCTTTCGGCCCGATGTGATTTATTGTTCGTTGGCAAAACATCGGAAAAGCTAACGTTCACCAACGCAATTATTGAATTACACCCCAGTAACGGTGAATAATGGGTGACCGGGAATGTGTCATTGGATGACTCTCCACAAAGTTGCCAGTCTGCCCCGCACCGTAATGCTGATAGTGGCAGGAATTCCGAAAGTGATCAAATGGCCTATAAATAATAAATACACTCGTTATCCTTAGGATACTGCAGAGATCGGGTCGGGACAAAAGGGAGCGTGTGCTAATACCATGCTCACATAGTAAATTCACTCTTGTGCACACCCAAGAGGGGACTCCTCCCTGCCCATGCTGCTACTTGCGAAGACCAAAGAGCAGACGGTGAAAGGAGTGTACAGGGGTGGATAAATGTAGTAATTGCACATAAGTATCCTTTTTCCACATGCCCACGTTAGATGGCGACACATAGTAAAACTGTCTAAGGACATTATCTTGGCAGGTACTTTTTGTTTTTTTTTTTTCGACAAACACCGTTTTATCCCGCTTGGAGTCCTTGAGGAGAGGAGATTGCTTACTACTAGGATGTTAGGTGTTGTATACCGTTTTTTTTTGTTCTGGAGCAATAAAAGGATTGAAGGTTGAGATTGGATAATGGGAGGTTATTATTTATGGACGATTGATCCTCTATGTTAGAAGAAATCGAGACATTTTTGGTTAAGCTATTGGAGAATTGCAGCTTCTATTGGGTTTGAGCCTTTTATTTATTAAGGATAACACATCTCAGCCTGTTGAGTTGACAAAAAGTTTCATCAGGCATTTACAGATTGTTTCTTGGCGATGATGAGTAAAATCATTTGTTTGGCTACATTAGGATTTTTATTTATTTTCTAGCTGTTACCCAGTGCGCTTCCCTACACATATCATAAAACTCGTTAAAAACTTCTTCTTCTTCTTCTTAAGTGGCGCTACAGTCCGGAATGAAGCCAGGCAACAAACAACATGGCTCTCAAATTACCCAAATCCTTAGCTAACTGCGTCCAGTTGGGCACTCCAAGTTGGTTGAGTTCGGTATCTACTTGTGCGTGCCACTTTAGGTGAGGTCTTCCTCTACTGGTATGGCTGGGAATCGAAGACTCTGCAATCCGGAGTATTGGTGTCCTACATGTCCTAGCCATCTTCAACGTCCAATGCGGAGTTTGACCAGGGGCATGCCTTTAACAGCTTGTATAGTTCTAGATTGAATTTTCGTCTCCATTGCCCGTCAACGAAAATATGACCCAAGATTTTTCGAGGAATTTTCCTCTCGAATCGACCTAGGATTTCTTCAACCGCTTCTGAGACGGTCCATGCTTCAGCGCCGTAGAGCAGGACTGGGATGATCAGGGTCTTGTATAGATCTGCGTTGTAGTTCGATTGAGGGCTTTACCACTGAATTGCCTTCGTAGCCCGAAGAAAAAGCGGTTGGCAAGAGTAATTCTTCGTTTAATTTCTGACAAGATGTTGCTGTCGGAATTAATAGCGGAGCCAAGATAGACAAAGTCTCGTACTACCTCAAAAATGTCTGTCAGTGGTAACATTCTATCCAAATCGTCGATGTTATGTGTCCTTTCGTGTTCCTTTCTTTCATTTACTGCTACCCCCTTTTTTCCGCTTCCTTCTCTACACTAGCAAACGTGGTTAATACATCACGTTGAGTCCTACCAATGATGTCAATATCGTCGGCGAATGCTAGTAGTTCCACCGATTTTCGGAAAATTTTGCCTCTGATGCTGGCTTGCGAATTTTGCACAATCCTCTCATGAATTAAATTGCAGAAGTCCGACCCTGATGGAGCAGGGAGAATTCTTCATAGTCATCCTACACAAACGGACCGGTTTGGGCGGTATACCCAAACTAAACATCGGTCTCTATAGTTCGTCTCTATAAATGCCTTGAAATCGATGAATAGGTGGTCGGTATCGATTTGGACTTCTTGGGTCTTTACCAGGACCTGTCGAAGTTCGAAAAATTAATCGGCTGTGGACTTTCCTTGCCTAAAACCACACTGATAAGGGCCGATCAGGATATTGTTAAATGGTATCAGGCGTTCACATTTTACGGCAGATAGGATATTGTAGGAGATGTGGAGGACACTTATGACTCTGTTGTTGGCGCAGTTTAGAGGGTCTCCTTTCTTTTTGTGGATCGGGCAAATGTTGCTGTGGTTGCATTCTTCAGGCATACTTTCTTCCAACCAGATTTGGTTTATGAGTTGGTGGGTATTATATACCAAGTCATCTACGTCGGCTTATAAAGTTTGTCGGGGAGGCCGTCATTTCCGGCAGCCTCATTAAGCTTGAGTTTAGATATTGCTATCCTCACTTCCCTCAGGGTGGTTGGCAGTTTTCGTTGTCAATTTTCAATGGTTCGTTCTGCCTGACAGCGGAATGTGGTTCGTCATCGCCGTTTAACAGTCTGCAGAAGTGGTTCTTCTATATCTTCAAATAAATAAATTAAAATTAAATTTAGTCTTGCACCTTTGGCTTTCTCGTTTTACACTTTGGTAAAATTGCGAACATCGTTCCTGCAGTAGCGCCTCTCTTTATCCTCGATCGCACGCTTTTTCTGAAAAGACGGTAGAGATCAATGGCAGCTCCCTTCATCACCTTTTTCTTTGTTTTTTCTTTGTGGTATGTAGCCTTGTAGTCCTCGTTCTTGACTGGAAGTATCTGTCGACATTCCTCATCAAACCAGGGGTTTTTTGTTGGTTGGCGGAGAGACCTAACACATCAGTTGCATTGAATGGTCTCGCGGCTTTATTTCTTGCGCAAGCTAGATCTTGTAAGGTCGTAAGCCAAGATCTTTGCGCAAAATCTTCCATAAAGTTGATGAACAAAGCTCCAATTGCTGTGCAAGGTGGTGACTAGATACATTCGGCTCCTCTTCAACACTTTTCTCTGCAGCGGCAATTGTTTCTTCGGTGCACACTGTTCGACGTCTCTGCGGATGCGTATTATCACATACGTAGAGTAAACGTAGTGCGGAAACGATCCATGGTTAACCGAATTAATTGCTCTGATGGAAGATTATGTTGACCATAAAATGGTTGGAGCTTGCGGTAAACTTCGCGAGCTGAACCATTGTTTTCGAAATAAATTTGCACGATTTTCAAGCATTGATCATTTGTCAACCTGTTCATGATAATATGGCAAACCAAACTAAACATAAACGACATAAGAGTTTCCCGATTTGACCACAAAATGTCAGTTTCATCTCTATTTGAAAAAAAAACAACCTCTAAAAATAACACCCGTTACTAGGCCCATTTTTAGCTCAACTTTTATCAATACATATGCTCTGCTCATACTGTTGTTTTGTGGATTTTTGACAGTCAGGATTTCAAGTTTTTGGGTTTTCTGGGTTTTCTGGGTTTTTGTTTTCCGAATTTTTGATTTTCAGGATTTTGGGTTTTTGTTGTTTTCGGTATTTTCGGTTTTTAGGATTTTGTGCTTTTCGGATTTGTGATTTTCAAGATTTTTGGATTTTTGGAATCTTGGGCTTTCCGGATTTTTGATTTTCGATATTTTGGAATTTTTGTATTTCAGGACTTTGGATTTTGTTGTTTAAGGATTTTAAATTTAGGGTTTCTGTGTTTGATTATGTGTTTCTCGGATTTCTGATTTTCGGTATTGTGTTTTGCATTTTTTTTGGGTTTTGAGGTTTCTGGGTTTTACATATTCGGGATTTTGTTTTTTTTTTGGAATTTTGATTTTCGGGATTAAGGAATTTTTGGGTTTTTAGGACTTTGGGATTTTTCGGTTTCAGGGTTTTATGTTTTAGGGTTTTTGGATTTTCGGTATTTTGTGTTTTTCGAATTTTCGGTATTATAGGTTTTCGGGAGTTTGCATTTTTCGTATTATGTTTTTTTTTATCGGATTTTTGATTTTTTGGAATTTGGAATTTTTGGGTTTTCAGGATTTCGAGATTTTTATTTTCAGTATTTAAAGTTTTTCGGGAGTTTGGATTTTCGGTTTTCAGGATTTTGATTTTTTGGGATTTTCGGGATTTTGGGTTTTCCGGATTTTAAGTTTTGGGTTTTTGGTTTTCGAGAGTTTGGATTTTCGGTTTTCAGGATTTTAAAAATTTTGGATTTTTGGGATTTTGGATTTTCCGGATTTTAAGTTTTTGGGTTTAAGGGATTTCGGAATAAAGTTTTTTTGGTGATTTTGGTTTTTTGGGTTTTGGGTGATTTGGGACTTTTTAGACAATCACTAATTTACTGATACATATATATATCTGGCATTAAATATTTACTGTGTATGGGAGGTGCTATGCACACTTTTCCGATACCGCTCATTTTGTGTACGAAGACTCAAAAACACAACCAATTTAAAGACTCTCACTTTTATAGTGTTCCAAATGCATGAAATTAAACATTTACTTAATATTGGACGGAAATTCCACGTCTCCCTGAGATAGCCTATTGTTACTTCGAGCTATAGGCTTCAAACATTTTTGCATTTCTCTTACAAAGAGAAAGATATTGTTTTCGTGAAAACTTTCGGCCTCGAGATTTCGATTGATTCTAACATTACGATGATAGCGGAACCCAAAAAAAAGGTTTTTGGAATTGCGTCCGTCGGTTCGTCGGTTCGTCGGTTCATCGGTCCGTCTGTCCTCTCTCTCCAACCTAAACGACTAGACCGACTTTCTTCCAACTTCGTAACCAGCGTTTTTTTTGTTCATAATTCCAGGCTATTTATTTGTTAGATTTTAGCCATGTTATAACCGTTACCTTCCATATAAAAATTATAAATAACCTAAATTTTCTCAAAAACGGGTCTAACGATTTGGATGTGTCAATATGTAATTGCATTCCTCCGATCCAACTAATCCATTCTTGTATAGACGGGGATCTAAAATTACTCTGAAAACTAGCAATCAATTTTCGAACCACTTTAGCAGCAAAACGTCTTATATCGATCCAGCCAAAAGCCATAAACCTACCCTACCCATCCATCGCTTTTATTGAGCGATTACCACTAAACAGAAAATTCAATTTCATCAAAATCAGGGTTGAGGAGGGTGTGCTATGCACCCCCGAGAAAAACTGCACGACTATGGAAGACGATGTTAAATTCTGAATTTTGTCAATTCATTTGCATAATTGCCAACTTCCTTGTACCTTGCATTGGTACCGCCCCGCTTTCAAGCCACAATGTGATGTCTACCGCAGACTGCCTAACGCAGGGTACCATACCATATATGGGTAGTAATTTACCCATCACAAAACATTTTAATACACATACCCATGTGTGGTCGTGAATACACCATATCCAATCCAGGCAACCACCCACCATCATACGTGCAATCAAAATCAAATAGGAAAAGTTGTCTGCAAGTAAAGCGGCGACAAAGACGTCGTCGACGCACGGTGTATAATTCCAACACTGTCGTCGTAAACTTCCCAAAGACCAATGTCGATGAAATCCTTGCAGTAATCATCACATCCCTTTAATTTCAATTAGTTAGAGACACACATACCTCGCTGCGATGAGGGCATAATAACACAATGAGGACTCCCGCTCCCGCCACCATCTATCTAGATTAAGCGCTCGCCTGTCAGAACGGGAGGGCCTGTGAAAACGTTGTCGTCATGCTCGCCCACTTCTCGCATGGAAAGAAGGAACATTTTTGCAGCCGCAAAGGACGAAGCCGCATACACGAGTTTCGATGCCTAAGTCGCTCGGTATCGGTGGCTCTGTAATTATCTCATAATTTAGAGGCCTAATGACACCCTTCAGTGGTAAGGCGGAAGTCGTACCAATACGAACCGTTGTCGCTGCCAAAGTGGTATCGAAATTTGCACCAGTCACGTATACCGCTGCAGCGGACTACAGTGGGTGGGTGAAACGAACACCTCATGTCCTTTTCCGTTCACAGGATGATGATGTTGCACTTGTATTTGTTGTTGTTTGATGATATAACTGTCGGATATTTAGAAGCGATGACACCTTCAGATTTCGGCAGGTATAGGCAGAGTTTAATTACAGTATTCAGTTATCAGGAGCGCTTCAGCTTTTGTTCGGCGAACAATAATCCAACATATTACCCCCACCATACTGGATTGGTGGTGCTGGTGGCGGTAGCAACGGAAAGCTACTACAATTGCGTACCACTGCCATGATTTAATTTAATTGTCGCCTTACACTTGTGAGCTTGATTGACACATGCGAGTTGCGTGATTTAATAAAATCGTGAGGGTGTGGTATTGAAGCTCATTGTGCGGCTAGGATGCCTTGATGAGATATTATGATATCAAAGGCTGAGGAATCCATATCCTGATCGCAATTAACGAGCTGTCTGCAGACAGTGTTCAATGGAAATGGAAGATGCGTCGCTAAGAGATTGAATTGTGTTAATGTCAGAGTGTGTGGATGGATGGATGCGTTCGGCAGTGTGCATGTGAGATCCGCGAAGATATGAGTCAATTGTTGAATCGAGATTTGAATTTGGTGTCAAATGCACACAAAATGGCCGGAAATGTGTTCACGCACATCGATGGCTGTTTTAATAAGGAAATGGGGAGGGATATGATTAGTTCGCAGAGGAGATTGAAGAGAACTTTTGTAAGTAAAGTAATTTGAATCAATATCGATGAAGGGTTGCACTGATGCTCTGCTTTCAATCTGTTGAGGATGCTTGTTTTTTTTATGTGAGGCATTTAGGACCAATACAGGACCTCAAACTTAGCTTCTTCATTCATTTTTCCATTAGAAGATATCAATTTTGCCACAAAGGTGAGGACCTCCTGTTTAACGGCGAATCTGAACAGCAATTCGAAAAGCTGCACAATACAGTTATACTCTTGAATGTTTATCAGACTTTCTCTAGACGTGGAACAGTCAATAAAACTTAGGTCTTGCCACTTTTTGAATTTTAACCAGTGACCCCACCATTAGTATTTTAACGCACTTTCCATTAGCCCAGTGCACGAAAGAGTTCTTTCGATAGATCGCGTGATAGTAAGTTGGATTTTATGTCTTGCCTGCCTTATGGTTCGTAAAATTGTAGCTACATTTTGCTAACTCCTTTCGGACGTTGAACAAGTTTTCACTGAAATAACCGTTGTCATCTATTAGGCAAAAATTATTTGTCTTTGAAAAGATACCAATAAGTTCAGTGAACGTTTTGGGGCCGATAACCAAAACTTCGGATCAGTACTTTTTAAAGTCTGGTCTTTCATACAAGAAGGAGCTAACTTGGTGCAAAATATCACTTAACTCTTACAAGATAACTGAGCTTTAATTTGGGAATAGAAGTTATATGTCGAGGGGATCAGTGGTGCGAAGGTTAGTGCGATGAACTGCAGCGCAGAAGGCTTGGTTCGATTCCCAGCCATAGCAAGACCTAAAATGATTTTCTGGCCTTTCTCTCGTCATGATCTGACAAATCATGTGAGTAATAGGTCCCAGCATCGTGTAGGAAGTGCACACGTATTATTATTATTTTTTTGTTTCATGTAATTGCAATAATATATCAGAACAAACTATTAAGCCTAGAAGATGCAGGTAATCCTCTGATTTAATGACTGCATTCTCGATTTCCTGGTGGAGTTTCTGCGGCCTCCCATCTGCTACGAAATTCCATGTGAGCAAACTCTCAAACATAGATAACTCACACAAAGATTCTACCATGTAGGATTCAAACTTGGAGCGCTTTAGCTTCCAAGTGAACTATGAACTTTTGGACGCCACGTAATTTTTGGAAAAATTACGAAACCTGAAAATAACCCGAACGAAAATTAAAAGAAAAGCGAGATGGAAACTAGCCCCGATGTTATAAAACAAAAAGAAAATGGTTTACCCACGGTATATTGATTGTTGATTGGCCACGAAGATAACCATCGAACGAATTTTTCTCTTGATACTTAACAAACAAAATTTTTCAAAAAAAGGTCGCGCGTCTCGTTTTTTCTCGGGATTCTATCGGTCGCCGAACAAGCAACGAATCGCACTATTTTGCACTACTCGACTTAACGACGATCCCGTTGTCCAGAATCTATCCCGTTTATGCATTCACACACATACATTTACACTTAGTACTTTCCACTCGTAAGCCCACTGTGACCTCTAACACTTTCTGCTCTTTAGCTGGAAAGTTTGTTTGAGCTTACTAGTTTCTAGATACCCGCGTTCACACTTGACAGGTGCTTTTTAACGCATCGACGTCAGGCATTTCCCCAATGCGTGCTATCAGTTGCTCCTTCCCATTGGGTACACGAATTGGAGTTTAATTTGACGGCTGCTCTTGGGCACTTTGCCAGTTGTCTTTGGACTGTCTTTAGACATGATGTTCCTTGCCTTTGGTGTCCATGTTTGTGTTCATAATATGTTGAGAGTGTTTGTAACCTCATGGCCATCCGCCTAAACAACTCTGTTCCTCCATCGTTGCTCCAGCGTTCGGGGAAAGAGATCGCCTTCTGTTGGCCATCGAATCTAACTTTTATTGTTGCGATTTCGTTGAAGGACCGCTTCTGTCTGATACTGACCGTCGCGAAACTCCCATGTCGTTTGGGCTTCGACGAAGGTGTTTTCTCGTTGCCTCCTGTCGCACGTTCTGTATGCCGTTGCTCTGTCTTGAGTCTCCTTAATGTCCCTAGGGCAGCACCGAATAGAGTTGGACAATCTTCTTCTGAACGAACTCCTCTGTCACACTCGTTATACTGTTTTAGGTTGCACCCTCAGAGTCTGAAGGTAGTGGAACATCGGCTGATAGAGGAACGCTCTGCAGATAGATATGCAGGGAAGGTGAAAAAATAAAATACCATTAGCTAGGGGAAAGTCCACCACTCAAAAACTCATTGAAGGTGGCATCAGAGAAACTCCCTAAATGAAAACAATTGAGGCGACAAAAATCCCAAGTAGACTGAAGAAATGTACAATCCATGAGCCGCTCTGATATAATCGGACAACAGTTTGTTAAGGAACTCCAAGGGTCAGTCGCCAGTCATGCCTACTTTAAAGGGATGGTGGCATATGAACCGAAAGACTAACGTGGTTTATCCTATTTTGATAAATTGGATAAACAAATAAACCAGGAGCTTCGGAAAGCACTGACTATATTTTTAATGATCAAAAACGATAACGAAGAGATGTTTAACGAGACAATTAATAAGAAATTTAGAAGAATCCCTAAGCTACTATGAAGCAAACATTTCCATTTCGTCAAGGAAATAATGAAAGAGAGGGCCATTTACTAAGGTTCGCAATAAAGTGAGCGGAAACATTGACTATTCAGATGTGGATTTAACATAAGCGACTTGATAATGTAAAGTATCTATAATGTGAAGACCTATCCGGTTTTGCTCTTATTTTGCGGTGGGCGTACCCACTTTATCAGAACCATAGAAAAGTGTTAGTAAACACCCCGATGCAGGGCACATTTTATTGGTACATGCATACATTTTTGGCGCAACAGGCTCGTTATTACCCAGGGCCAAGCTTTCTCACAGCTTCATGTGTGCTTGTGTACTTCTTGCACGATGGCGGGACCTCCTGTTTTATACCGACTCCCAACGGCGAATTCGAGATAAACTTTTCTTAACAATTGATACTACTCGGATGATTTGTGAGATCATCACGAGAGGAGGGCCAGTGAAAAATCATTTAGGCTGGGAATCGATCCCTATACCTTCTGCGCGGCAGTTCACCGCACTAACCTTCGCGCCACTGAGCCAATTTTACCATATTATTGGCAAAAAGTTATAAATCATGTGTTATGCACGAACTTCATCCTTGCTAAAGACTGAGGTCATCCGATGAAAATTGTTTCAGGTTCCCGCAAAGTGGGGTAAAAACTGTTCATCAGGCCAAGCTATACAGTTCAAGGACCACATGACCTAGTGGCTGCTGATTCAAGTAGTACCAGACTATTGCCTGTGGTCAAGCCGTGCACGATCATTTTAATGAGTCCCTTATAACACAGTTCAGATTCTTTTGGTTACACAGCACCACTACCAACCAAGGTTAGTGATCAGCAGCAGCACCAAGCTGAATTTCCAACTACATGAGCGCACACTTACTTTCTTACATAAGTGGCGCTACAGTTCGGCACTACCCTGACCCTTAACTGACAATCATGAGCGCATACTTACTTTCTTACTTAAGTGGCGCTACAGTTCGGCATTACTCTAAGCCTCAACTAACATTAGCCCGATCCTTACCTAACTGCCTCCAGTTGCGCCCTCCAAGTTGGTTGAGGTCGGTTTCTACTTGTGCGCTCCAATTAAGGCGAACTCTTCCTCTATTGCGTCCGACTTCTGGCTGGGAATCGAAGACTATCCCAGCCGAAGTATTGGTTTCCATTCGTTCTACATGTTGCTGTACGGCTAATATAGTTCTTGGTTGAATCTTCGTCACCATAGTCCGTCAACGCAAAAGGGACATACGATTTTTCGAAGAATTTTCGTCTTGAACCGACAAAGGATTTCTTTATCCGCTTTTGACACGGTCAGTAGTTCAGTGCCGTGGAGCAGGACTGCGATGATCAGGGTCTTATATAGGATCTCCTTAGTAGTTCGAGTGAGGGCTTTACTTCTGAATTGCCTTCTTATCTCTAAGAAACAGCGGGTGGCAAAATTGATTCTTCGTTTATTTTCTAACGAGATATTGTTGTCAGAATTTATAGTGGATCCGAGGTAGAAAAAGTCCCATCCCACCTCTATGTTATATCTGTCAATGGTGACATTCTGTACAATTCGTCGATAATTTGTGTCCTTTCGTGCTGACAGCATATATTTTCGTCTTACCCTCATTTACTCCTTAACCCATTTTTGCCGCTGCCTTCTCTATACGTGGCTATGAAATATCGTTGAGTCCGACCAATGATTTTAACGTCGTCGGCGTATGCTATCATATGCAAATTTTTTTTTGAATGCTCTGTCTATTGTGTTTTGACAAAGACTGGATATATGACAGCCAAATGGACAGCTGTAGCTTCAACAATATGTTTGCTATCAACTTTCAAAGTTAGGAAGTCCCTATTGGAAGACTCTTTAGTAAGAAAGGATATCGTTGGCAATGTTGTCTTAATGTACATCCGACACGACACCACGTACTGCAATACATTGCGGTGGTGATGTAGTGGTAATGTGTTCTCCTGTTGAGCGAAATGTTGCGCGTTCAATCATAGCCAAAATCCGTATAACTTTTATTCAAAGTTAATTACTCCTAAAAGTAAACACCACTTAACAGGTCTGGGAATATACCGAGCACGAAAAACATTGAATCCCCGAAGTAAGTTCGGACACCACCCATAGAGTAAGTCTCCACAACATCCAAAATCTTTCCTATCCCTCCTCTCACACCCGTACTGTTGTAAAATATTTTAAGGGAATTCACAACCTCTTAAGTGCGCGGAATTCTTGATGAGCCAACATGATATCGTACCATACAGGTATGTCCATTCTCCGATGGGTTGACCCCAACTTCCCAAACGCACCTTAGACTTCGTAACCAAACTTCTATTCGATTGAAAATTTCACATTTTTTCAATCTATCTCTAACCAAATTCCACCGTTCACCTAACCTATCACCAGCATGAGTTAAAGGACAATATTTCGTTCATATATGCGATACCCTTGAACTGTTACACTCTGGAAATCCTTTGGAACATTAATTTCCATCTCCTTCAAGTCGAGATGCAATGCAAATCCCATTTCTGTGTATTGAACCATAAATCATTTTTTCTACTCCATTAGGGTTGTGTTCATTGCTATATTTCACCTTATTCCCTTAGCATTTCCCACGGCAGAGTTCCAGATTAGGGCATGTATTGCATCCCCAACGGAGATTCAGGGACACATTAGATATCGATCAGATGCCATTGTATCTGTTCTGTGGTAGGTAGGTATCTGTGTTCTTTCTTCAGTTGTGTATAAGCACACACACAGGACAGGCTATGAAAACGGAAGGTATCTATCCATTGGCAGTAATTTGCTTCTGGGGTAACCCCAACAAAAAGAAACCAGACAAAGAAGCTAAAAATCCATACACATGGATATGAAGTACACTACCAATTTTCTTCAATAAAAATATTCACCATTTGAAAAGATTGAACACGTCTGACTAGGGTGTCTCCGGACTTAAAAAACTGTAATTTCCTTGTGGTAATTTTTGCACCAAAAAACCTCGAAT
Source organism: Rhingia rostrata (assembly GCA_949824845.1). Classification (NCBI taxonomy): domain Eukaryota; kingdom Metazoa; phylum Arthropoda; class Insecta; order Diptera; family Syrphidae; genus Rhingia; species Rhingia rostrata. The sequence goes on along the minus strand of OX463755.1, from coordinate 24,119,192 downwards.
ATTAACAGGAAGCCATGGAAGATGATTACCATTACCCGGTCTATGTTACAATTGTGATGTAATATGGAACCTACCCTATAGGAGAGGAAGGATACATCCACATCTGTAACGCAAAGTGTTAAATTCACCTGCTGTACGGGGAGAGAGTACTCCCACATTGTTCACATCATCACGATATTCATCGTGACTGCAAGGAGCAATGCGGCATTAGCAGGCGATAAATGGCACCTGTGACATTGTGACAGTGGAATTCACTCGCACACAATTCTATTCGTCCTTCCGTTGCTATAAGCGCGACAGCCGACTGTCGCTCTCACCGATGCACTAGTGTTACTAATTTAACTGTGCGATGTCGTTCTGTAGTATCCTTGATGTGTAGTAGAGATACGAATGGAGGACGAAAAAAAAAGAACCCCAAAGATAACTGTATAAACCGGATGCTATTAGGGGCACGAGACAAATTCGTTTTCTCATTCTTTTGTCATTGTTCGTGGCTTTATTTTCATTTTTCAACATCCGCTGAAGGGGAGTTCGATAAAATGGTGGAGAGGACACCGCACGACCAAATCAAGCGATACTACGAATGGGAGTGGAAGAGTCGGAACAGGGAATGATGGAAGGACGCACAGATAAGGATACACCACCATTGCTAGGTGATGTCGAGGTGATGGCTCCCTCGGGGCTATGGATTGCCTTCTTTACTTTTTGCTTAAATTAAGGATGAAATATCTTGATCTAATGGCATCGAAAGTATACGTGACGGTGATGATGTTGGGCGAGGCAGGAGGTCGACGCCAAGGAGGAAATTGATGCTAACTTGTTGATTCCAGTCAGGTAAGAGTGTGACAAAAGCGGATGGTGGATGGCGGATTAACAAATCGCAAGGAACATTGATTTTTATTCTAAGCAGAAGGGAATTGATTTACTTTTAAGCTGTTGGGTATTGCATGGCTTGGCTTTGCTTCGATTTTCAATTAAGACTTGATCAAGGACAGGGATGGTTGTTATTTTTTTCCCGCTCGTTTCTTATGGTCGTTTTTTTTTGCTCTTTTCCATTTGCAGGTTTTATGAGATTCAATTTTAATTAATGATTGATTTTATGGTAACGCCTTTTGGCCTTAGGTATTCCAGCTGAAGAAATTGGACTATACGGATGTAATATTATATGAGAGTCAAGGAAGACGAATTGAGGGCGCAAATATTTGGTGTGCAAATGAGATTTCAAAAGGAATGAATAATCGAAACAGTTTCATTGAACTGTGTGCACAAGAAAAAGCGATTCATTTACACTAAAGCGTAAAGGATCAATAAGATTATTTACTTTTTAAATCGCTTTATCTTTGGAGATATAGTGCAGATCTTGTTTTTATATGACGCTGGAGTTGAGGGTTAACTTTGGCCATAGCAAAAATGTCTAAACAATCGGTAGAGTCTGAGGGCAACTGTCATTTGGGCGCGAAAAGTTGGTTGAGGTGCCTTTTTACAGTGCTAGGTCTCAGTCAATGAAAGACCCTGCAAACGAAGCACTGTTGTCCAGATAGATGGCTCATTTCTTATGTTTGGGAATCTGGTAGTAAACGAGATACTAGGTACCATAGAAATAGTAAGAAGCAAAGTGATTTCCTATGCAGATGACGTTAGAGGTTAGAGTGGATACCAGCAAATTGCATTACACATAGGCCAGGTTTTGGTCCATTGTAATATCGCGTGGATCTTGAGTATTCTCCCTGTTTCCTGTTACTAACAAAACTAATTCCAGTTATCAATGAAGGTGCGGTAATAGTGAATGTCACCGTGTTAACCAGCACACTTAGACCATTTTGTTGGTCCATTGTGGTATCCGTGATGGTTGGGTGTTGTAGAACGAGGGAAGACTCTGATTGACTTCAACTTGGCAATGCCCAGTGGTTGTAACTCTGACCAACCATTCAGTGCTTAGTTTTAACCTCCAAGTGGTAACCATCACTGGTCTCATCCAACCGGATTTGACTTGCTTAACGATAAGCGCGAATGTTGATAGCACGACAAAAAACTACAAAAAACTATAAATAGTCAGGTCAGAATGGCACGGAGTGATTACCCGGCCTGCTGTCCAAGAGAACAGAAATGGTGGCGAATAGAAAGGACAACGGAAGCGCTCAATCTCGTAGTGGACACTGATGACCCCATGTCCTAGGAGTATCTAATAAATTGGAACTGGCACTCCAGGTTGATGGTTATCCTTAAGGTTAACTACCAACCCATGTAAAAAAAACTATTTTACTAAGCAACCAATAGATTCGGAAAGGACTGATTTTATTCTTGACGGCCCTGCTTAACGAAAAAAGCACAACGATTTTCGTACCTGCACCTGGAATGTGAGAACACTAAACAGGAGAGATGCATGCGAACAACTAACGGAAGCCTTAAACTACACCAAAGCAGACATTACTGCCATCCGGACAACAACTCAGCAAAAACAGCGACTATGTTATAAGTGCCAAACTTAGGCAAGAAGTGTTATGTTTCCAAGACATTAGCGAACGTATTGTAACAATCTGCATCAAGGCCAAATTTGCCAATATAAGCCTTATATGCGCTCACGCCCCGATGGAGGAGAAAGATTGCTTCTACGTGCTCCTTAACAAAACCTATGAGCGACTACCGAAGTACGATGGTAAAATCGTGATGGCAAAATTTTACGCAAAGGTGGGAAGAGAGGAGATCTTTAGAAGTAACGGAATAATGCTAATTGACTTCGCTACGGAACAAAATGCCACTATAGCCAGCACACGGTTTCTTCACCTCGATATCCATAAGGGAAAATGGCGGTCTCCAGATCTATGTACGAACGGTCAACCAAATCGATCACATTACGATAGACAAGAAGCAGGCACCCAATATATTGGATGTTCGAACATTCCGACTCGCACCACTACCATGTTGCAGATAAGCTAGGAATGCAGATGTCTTACATGTCATAGCAATCCAACAACATTGTGAAAAAATTCCAATGTAGAAAGACTGCAATCGCAAGAGACCACCAAGAATTTAAAGCAATGAGTACCCCTTAACCTCTCGAATTACACCATACCACCAGCAGAGAATATTGAAGAACAATGGCAACGATGCCAACAAGCCAATAGATCAGCCACAACTGGTATGCTAGGTTTCTCGCGCCCACCAACAAGAACCACTGTTTTGATAAGGAACGCCGACATATGCTCACAGCAGAGAACGAGGCCTTCAAGACTAAACTGCAGGTGAAGACGAGAGCTGCCGTTGAGCTCTATAGGCAGAGTAGAAAGGAAGAACACCGGCTTTTCAGAAAGAAGAAAAAAGAGCAAGAAAAGCACGCGATCGACGATATAGAGAGGTCCCACTCCAGGAACGATGTTCGCAAGTTTTACCAAAGTGTTAAACGTCAAAGCCAAGGATACGAGGATCGAACAGAACCCTGTCGAGATGAACAAGGAAATATCGTAGTTGAGACACAGTCGATACTGAGGATATGGAAGAACTACCTCTACAGGCTGTTAAACGGCGTTGACGATTGACATTCCGCTGTCAGGCAGAACAAGAATATGGGCAACAATAGCGAAAACAGCCAACCACTAGACCTGAATTAAACGAGTATAGCATTATCTAAGCCCAAGCTTAATAAGGCTGCCAGAAATGATGGCTTTACGCTGAGCTATATAAAGTGGGAAGAGATGAATTGGGAAGTAGCATCCACCTACTCAAAAGCCAAATCTGGTCGAAAGAAAGTATTCCTGAAGAATGGAACTTCAGCATCGTTTGGCAGATGACAAGATCCTATCTGCCGTAACATTTGAACGCCTGAAACCGTTTACCAACAACCTGATCGGCCCTTATCAGTGTGGTTTTAGGCCAGAAATGTCCACAACCGATCAAATTTTCATCAATTTCAAACCCGCGTACGACAGCGTTTATAGAAACGAACTATACAGAGCCATGCCTAGTTTTGGTATACCGCCAAACTATACCGTTTGTGTAGGATGACGATGGAGAATTCTCGCTGCTCCATCAGGGTCAGAAACGACATCAGCGACACATTCGATACCATAGGAAGAAGGAAGCTGCAGAAATGGGCTAAGCAGTAAATGAGGGCAAAACGGAGTAACTATATGCTGTTAACACGAAAGGACACACAACATCGACGAATCAGACAGAACGTCACCATTGACAGATACAATTTTGAGGTAGTATGGCACTTTGTCTACCTCGGCTCCGCTATTAACTCTCACAAGAACATCTCGTTAGAAATTAAACGAAGAATTACTCTTGCCAGCCGCTGTTTCTTCGTGATAAGAAGACAATTTAGTAGTAAAGCTCTCACTCGAACTACTAAGGAGATCCTATAAAAGCCTCTGATCATCTCAGTCCAGCTCTACGTCGCTGAGGCATGCACCGTCTCAAAGATGGTTGAAGAACTCCTTGGTCGATTTGCGAGGAAAATTCTTCGAAAAATCTTCGATCTCGTTTGCGTTGACGGGCTATGGAGACGAAGAATTAACCAAGAACTATACGAGCTGTACAGCGACATACCCCTGGTCAAAAAACTCCGCATTGGATGTTGGAAGATGGCTAGGACATGTAGAACGAATAGACACCAATACTCCGGCTCGTAGAGTCTTCGACTCCCAGCTAGATGTCGGACGCAGCGGAGGAAGACCTCGCTTTAAATTGCGCGCACAATTAGAAACCGACCTCAACCAACTTGGAGTGCGCAACTGGATGCAGTTAGCTAAGGACCGGACTAATTGGAGAGGCATGTTGGTTGAGGCCCAGGTTCATTCCGGAATGGAACACCACTTAAGATAGTAAGTTGCATTTTGTAGGCACCTTAGTCAAAACAATTCTGAATTGGGAGTTGAAGTTTGATGTCGTACGTTTTTGGACAGTACGTACGCCAAAAAAATTCGTAAGCAAACATTTGCGTACATTTATTGGAAAATTAGATGTAATTGCCAAATTTTGTCGTTTACATCAAAATAATAAGCGAACTTGATGAATTTGATGGATATACCTCAGAACCATTCTCTATATCTTTGAAATGTAAAGGGATAGAGCAAAACAGATAAAAAATTTGGAAATAGCTACACAGATATAAGACTGCATACCAAACGCTTAAAGTGTATTTTGGCGGTTATGGTAACCCAATATTAGGGCGGAGAAATGTAGGTATGACTCTTAAAGAAAAAAGCGCACCAGACTTTAGCTTGTTTAAGCTTATGCATATTTCTTCTTTTTTTTCATTTCTCCAGACTCGTCTGTTGGATTCAAATCCATTCAATTGAAAGTCATCGTCTTGAGCTGTTTAGTTTTCGTTTACCAATCATTAACATGTCATAAATATTCCGAAATGTATCGCGAGTAAAGGAATCTGACCCCATACTAAATCCCCTTGCAGTTGCTATTAAAAAAAATGTATATATTCATCAGATACAATAATCTTAAGGTAACCCAACTCTGGCTTTCATAAATAAAAAGAACCCTCGAAGGACAATCCTCCCCCAAAAACATTTAAATTCCACTCACCAACACGTTGGTCGTTGTAAATATATTTCCTAATTTGACAGTTCAAATTACATTCCGTTGCATATTTATCAAAAATCGAACAAAGGACGATGAAGACGTTGAAAAAAAAACCCAAATAGCTCTCCAAACTGTCCAGACTGTCAATTTGCATTTTAATTTCAACTAAATCAAGCGAACAGCTTTCGCCTTCCCAGGCTCCATCAATGCCGCCGCTAGTGGTGGTGGTGGCGGCGCGCAGTAGTGGCTAGCCAAGCATAAAGAGGCCCATAAATTCTAAAACCAAATTACAATCTAACAGCATTTCATATTTGATTCCCGTTCATGTCCTTTGGCAGGATTTATAGCTTTCGCAAATATTTCGCCAATAACTCGACACACATAGCGCAGCAAAAAATACAAAAAAAAAACAAAAAAAAAACCAGAAGAAAACTTTTGCGCAGAAACTTTTGCTGGACAAGCGTAACATGGCCACCCTGCAGTCCCCGATCCTCTTAAAAGCTAAATAGAATTATTATTTCGCTATTTTTATGTTCCCATTCTCTGGGACCTCTCTGATTTATTGATTGGCCGACAAGTCCGCCCATAAACCGGTACACTTCATTGGCCAATAAATTTTCCATCGCTTAACTCGACATGCGACTATGGTTCGACTACAGTGTACTCGAACTATATCGTCATCGTCATCAGGACAATAGTTGTTGCAGTTGACCAGTGCTCTAGCCTTGTTCGTACATCCAGCGCGCAACATAGAAGTCCAGTGTTGCTCGGCACTGGATACCCAATACTCTGGACATACCGAACGCTGGAAACATCAGCGCTCTGCTAGCGAAGTGAATGCATTTGTAAATATAAAATAAGAGCCACGTTGAGTTTTTAATAAAATTCCCTCTCAATTATTTATGACGTCGCATTAGAATAGGGCGCGCTTGAGGCACTGGTGGACGGTGTATCTGAGGGGTGGTTCTGGGAGGCTTCAATGGTTTTTATGGTGGAAAATAGATGCTTGGATGAGAAGTGCTGTTTATTTTTTTTTTGTCTTGTAAAATGAAAAATTTCCAAAGGGAGTTGGGTGTTTTTGGAGCGGCATACGTATGGAAAATTATTATTTTTAATAAACCACCCCGAGGGAAATCTAGTCAAGTATTTTTGGCAGAGACGCAGGATTAACTGATTTTGTGTGGGAGGATTACCAAAATGCTGAGCGTTTGAAAAAAAACAACAACAAAGTTTTAAAAGTCAAAGGACAGGTGAAGGCATCTAATAGAAGAGGAGGAAATGTAACACTTCGTGTTTTATATAAAAAATTGCGACCAAAAACGTTCAAAGTAAAGCGCCATAAAACTTGGTACTCCCTGGGGTTAATGAGTGCAATTAAAAATATTCACCGCCGTCCTTGCTGTTCATTGACACTTAAGTTCCCTAGACTTTATTTTTTTTAAGGGTAATACGTAGGATATGCTTGCTTCAAGTTCTTACGAGTCCAAGAGGTATTCATGATGTTTCAAGAACATAAATGTGGATAATGCCCTAGACTTGTTGACTGAACGTCCTTTTATCTTGCCAACTTAAATTATGAGGTGAACGAACTTAGGTGAATATTGACATAAAATTATGTTCTCAGCAAATTATTTTCCCCGTACATAGATTGATGATGCACACCCTCGACTGTAAAAGTCTTCAGCTTTTGTTTATAATTTGACTTTTGCTTATGACAAGTGCCGATTAAGTGCCGCACAAAAGGTCGGAGTTCGATTCCCACCTGATTTTTCACTGACCTTCCTCTCGTGATATTCCGAAAAATCAACCTGGTGGTAAAAATTGTCAAGAATAGCTTCTCTCAACTAAGCCATTCGAGTCGACATAAAACATGAATGGTTGTGAGAAAGCTAGGCAATGGGTACGAACGAGCCTGTTGCACCAAAATTTACTTTTTTTTGTAAAACCACATTGACAACCGCGATCAGGTTGTTGGCAAGCTGTTTCAAGTGTTCACATTACACGACAGATGGTATCTTGTAGTCGATGTTTGCTTGTTTTCGCTATCACCGCCAATGTTGAATGGTTCGTCCTGATAGCGAGTTTATTCGTCATTGCTGTTTAATCCTCTGGTTCTTTCATATTCTCAGCATTGATATTTCCTCAATTACGATCTGTGCTTGCTTATTTCTATCCCTAGCATTGTCGTTTTACACTTACGACCATATTTTCTGTAGTGGCACCGCTCTATGTCTTCGATTGCGCGCTTTTATAGCACTTCTCTCTTCTTTCTGAAAAGGTTATGTTGTTTCTTCATTCTTCCACTATAAACATTAATGGCAACTCTTGTCATCATCTGCAGCTTCGGCCTGCAGGCCGTGTTTTTAGCTCCAACCATCCGTGGACATTCTTCATGTTAAACTTTCGAACCTCTGTTAACTCCCAGTTGCTTGGCATGTTTGTGTAACTGCTAGTTAAAGTCGGATGGAATGGGTTGTCTTACTGGAAATCGAAGACTCTGCGAACCGGAGTATTGGTGTCCATTTGTTCTTCAGGTCCTATCCATCTTAAACGTGCAATTCGGATTTCTTTAACCAGAGGCATTTCGCTGTACAGCTCGTATAGTGCTTGGTTGAATCTTCGCCTCAATAGCCCGTCAACGCATACGGGACCAAAGATTTTTCGAAAACTTTTCTTCTCGAATCGACCATGGATTTCTTCATCCGCTTTTGAGACTGTCCATGCTTCAGCGCTGTAGAGCAGGCCTGGGATGACCAGGGTCTTATAAAGGATCTCCTATTTGTTAGTGTGAGGCCGTACTACCTTAAAGATATATCTGTCGGTGGTGACATTCTGTCCAATTCATCGATATTGTGTTTCCTTTCGTGTTGACAGCATATGCTTAGTGTTGCCCTCATTTACTGCTAAACCCACTTTACCGCCTTCTTCTCTATACTAGCAAACGTGTCTAAGACATCACGTTGAGTCCTACCAATGATGACAATATCATCGACGTATGCTAGTAGTTGCACGCATCGCCTTGCCTAAATGCTGTTCTGATATCGAATGTGTCGGTGAGGTCGTTTCCAACCCTGATGGAACAGTGAGAATTCTCCATCGTCATCCTACACAAACGAACGAGTTTGGGCGGTATACGAAAACTAGACTTGGCTCTGTATAGTTTGTCTCTTTAAATGTTGTCGTTTGCGGCTTTGAAATCGATGAATAGGTGGTGGGTATCGATTTGGCATCTCGGGTTTTCTCCAGGATCTGCCGAAGTTTGAAAATTTGAATGCTTGTGGGCTTTCCTGGCTTAAGACCACACTGATAAGGGCCGATCAGTGGTCTATTTCACCAAATTACAAATACAATTACAAATTTGTATTTGTTGATTACATTTACAAATTTGTTTACTGATTTTCTGTTTCACAAAATAGACAAACTTAATTCCAATATATTTGTTAAAATGATAAAAAAAAATCAGGGGAAATTGTATTTGTTATTTACAAATACAAAAAAAAAGCCGTTTCACCACTTACTTTGCAAAGTTGTAAACAACAACTGTTTCTCAAAAAATTGTAAGCTCTCTAACTGATAACATCTGGGACAAAAATGAATTAACAGAAAAAAACTTTTTATCGCCGGTTTAATTCGTGATAAGGAAAATGTTTTGTTCAAAAAAATGTCTCATACTATTACACATAATGTTAAGGTTAGCGAGTGGCAAATAATTTTCAACAGCTTAAAATCTAATGGAGTCTTTATAGATAAGGATTGGAAATACAGTCTGGCAAAATTTTAGACGACAAACTGTGGTAAGTCAAAAACATTTCAAAAGATGCAATAAAAGCCTGAGAAGAAAAATTTTGTTTATTTTGTGAAATTTTGTGAAAGTGAAAACATTATTGAATTTCATAATTTTTGAATAATTATCCTATTATGTGTGAAGAAGGAAAATTATAAGAATAGTAAGTTTATTTTAATTTTAAGAAAAAAGTGTACAAAAACATTTCCAAAAAAAATGAATACATGTTTTTATGTTTTTGAAGCTACGAATTTTTTTTTTTTAGTTTCAAGAAAAATAATTCAAAATATAACTCAATGTGTTTTCGTCGTCTAAGTTGTCAAAGTTGTCATATAGGTTTTCTTCTTCTACTTCATCGCTTATTGGCAATTCAATGCTGTCATTGGTTTCATCTTTTTGGGAAATGTTCGTAAAAATTATGCAGCACTTTATAATTTAAATTGCCCTTCTTGGTTGAACTCTCAAATGGTTGAGGCAAGAAAATTGTATTTTTAGAATACCGATCGCATTCTCTATGATCCTTCGCGTTGATTTATGGGCTCTATTATAGCGATCGATGCTTGAGATGACGTCCTTGTGACCGGTGTCATCAGCCAATCTTTTAACGGATATCCCGTATCCCCCAGGTAAAACGCAGTGAGGAAAAGGCCGGAATCCGTTTTCAAATGTTGAAAATTACTGGCTTCTTCGGAGTACTCGCGCATCGTGAACACTACCGGGCCAATTAACGTATGCATTATAAAATGTATAGTCAGGACCGCAAACCAACATACAATTAACTGAGTGGTTGCCGTGTCTATCGACATACGCTGATTTGAACTCGTTAGGTGAATCAATTTTAATAAGCGTTCCATTGATAAAGGGTGATCCATTTCGAGGTTCCCTAATTTTTTAAAGAAAAAAACACAGAAAATTCAAATTTAATGGAGAATGTTTATTATCATTTGAAAGAACATTCTTTGGCATTTATTTTTTGAAGATTATGTTTATCAAATGTTGGCCGTTGCTACGTCGCAGATGGTCCATCCGTTGAGTCCAATTTTCAATCATTCGTTCGAGCATTTCGACTGGTAACTGGCGAATGACACGCGTGATGTTTTCCTCCAAGGCCTGAATCGAAGCGGGTTTGTCGGCATAAGCTTTTGACTTTACATATCCCCACAGGAAAAAGTCTAACAGTGTGATATCACACGATCTTGGTGGCCAATCGACCGGCCCAAAACGTGAAATTATGTGCTCACCGAAATGTTCTCTCAATAAGTCCATTGATTGATGCGATGTGTGGGAAGTGGCGCCATCTTGCTGAAACCAAATGTCGCCGAGATCACGAGCTTCAATTTTAGCCATCAAATAGTCGGTTATCATGGCACGATAACGGTCGCCATTGACGGTTACGTTCGCACCGGCATAATTTTTAAAGAAATATGGACTGATGATTCCACCGGCCCACAAACCACACCAAATCGTTGTTTTTTCTGGATGAAGTGGTAGTTCTTCAATCTCTTCAGGTTGCTCTTCGTCCCAAATGCGGCAATTTTGTTTGTTTACATACCCATTGAGCCAGAAATGGGACTCATCGCTAAACAAAATTTGCCTCGAAAGCGTCGGATCTTCTTGGAACTTTTCAAGACCCCATAGAGCGAAGCGATGTCGCTTGGGAAGGTCGAGCGGCTTCAGTTGTTGCACAAGCTGTATTTTGTACGCTTTCAATTTAAGATCTTGACGTAAAATGCTCCAAGTCGTTCCATACGTCAGTCCGAGTTGCTGCGAACGGTGCCGAATCGACTCACTAGGGTCTTCGTGTACACTCTCAGCTACGACCGCTATATTTTCTTCACAGCATGCTGGACGTGGTCTATTCGGTCGAATATTATCCAATAATGAATGCTGGGTCTCAAAATGGGTGATGGTGTTGCGAATAATACGCTAAGTAGGCCGATTATGTTGACCATAAGTTGAGCGAAGTGCACGAAACACATTCCTCACAGAACGTGAATTTTCATAATAAAGTTGAACAATTTGTAAACGTTGTTCACGCGTAAGTCTTTCCATTATGAAATGCCAAACAATACTAAACAAAAATAACATGACAGCATGACACGACTCACACGTGATCTGTCAAAAAAGGCTATTGAAAAAAGTATCTCTACTTGGATCACCTGTTACATCCATAAACAAATGGCATACCTTAAGAAATTAATAATCATTATCTCAAGTACATGGATTTGTAAGAACCGTTCAGGAATGCCTTCGTGTTCTTCTGGCTAAGGCACAGTATTTTCAAAGAAAGCATCAAAAATGGCTAAACAAACACGATATGGACAGTTCTGCATACCGTAGATTTTGATATACCGTGCATGTGTGCGAACCCGAGATACTACCCACCATTTCCCAGCAAATGTAAAGCTGTTAGAAATTGCTGTGTCGGTGTCAGTGAAAATTTTTTTTGTTGAAAACGAAAATAATGAAATATTTAAAAAATTTCCCATTGTAAACTACAACTACAATTTTGTAGCACAAATATTTTGTGAAACAGTATAAACCGATTTTTCTAAAAAATTGTTGAAAAAGTGCTTGTAAATTACAATTTGTAAGTTGGTGAAATAGGCCACAGGATTTCAGGCGTTCACATATTACGGGATATAGGATCTTGTAGGCGATGTTCAGGTAACTTATGGCTCTGTAGCTGACGCAGTGTAGAGGGTCCTCTTTTTTTTAGATCAGACAGACGATGCTGAACTTCCATTCTTCAGGCATAATTTCTTCAGACCAGATTTGGCTTATGAGTTGGTGGATGTTATTTACCAACTACGGTTTTAAAAAGCACAGTGGGAAGGCCCTTATTTCCAGCAGCCTTATTAAGCTTGAGTTTAAATATTGCTATCCTCACTTCACTCAGGTCGGGTGGTTGGCAGTTTTCGCTGTCGTTGAAAATATTGAAATTTTCGTTCTGCCTGATAGCGGAATGTTGTTCGTCATCGCCTTTTAACAGTCTGCAGAAGTGGTTCTTTCATATCCCAGCATAGTCTATGTCTCAACCGCGATATTGCCTTGTTTATCTCGACAAGATTCTGTTTAAGCCTTGCATCCTTGGTTGTACACATTGGTAAAACTTACAAACATCGTTCCTGAAGTGGCACCCCTCTTAGATTTAGCTAATGTGAGTAGGTAGGATTAAAAATATTGTTTGTAGATTTTCCCAGTTTTTCGCTTATTTGTTCCTTAATTGTCGAGAGTGTATTATTTCTCCAAGGCACTAATTGAAACACAAATTGAATATTAAAATTGAATTTAAGAAAAATAAAATATTTTTCATACCATTGAATGTATTCGAATGTGTTTGCTAGTAAAACATCCTTTTGGTTTGAAAGCCAGAAGAGAAAAGATTGCGTAGCTAAGAAATCTAACAAAACCAGCTTTGTATCTGCTTAACTCATTGCGATTAATTATTTATCGTACAATATTTCGTCAATCGAATTCGTGTTCGTAGGACACTAATACTCAAAAGGGGGTTTTCCATCCGCAACAAACCAGAGGTTTCTACCTGCTTTACGAAAGAAACCTACCACATCAGCTGCGAATACTCGAATAGCTTGTTGTAATCGGGGCCATCATTCTTCGTTCTTTCTTGCTACCTTGCCGTTAAATTCTCCCAGTTTGACTTTCGGACTTCGGTAGTCGTTTTTAAAAGTTATCCAAAAGCTCAAAGAAATAGTCCTTAGCAATAATTTATTTCGTATTGATGCGGATAGCTACAATCGCTTGCTAAAGCTTAAGACTTCACACCAAAGTCTGGGCATTGTAAACAATCCACAACCTAAGAGTAGATGTTTCTGCTCAAAACAACACGGCTGAAGTAAATGTCACTGGATTTCATTTTTTTTGTCCATCCCATCGTATTTCTTGAATATCAGCAACATCTGCTTTGTAGCAACTTAAGTCTTCCTATTACTGTTCGGATACACCTCGACCTATTGCTTGGATGTTTTTCTAATCGCTAAAATTTTTAATTTCCCTGAGCTGGGTGGCTGCGCATTTTCTTTTCCTTTCCTTATTTTTTACTATGGCTTGACACTTTTCCCGGTCTTGGCATGTCTTGCATTTTAACGCCCGGATATGTGCCTCCTCTATCATATCATTTTGGCATTTCGAAATATCACCAGGGACATCTTTTTCCGGGTGGCTTGTACCAAAGATTATGAAGTCATACAGATAACGCACTGCATACAAGAAAAATTGTTCTATGGATCTGGTTTCTCTTATGTACCCGACCGTACCTAGAGGCTGGTGAGCAAATGTTTTTGTTTTTTTGTTCTCAATGCGTCATCTGTATGACTTTATAATCTTTGCTTGTAGCCTATGGTGCTTTCCATTTGGAGATCGTATGGCTACTTTATGGATAAGGCCGCGGTTAGGACCAACACTAGCAAGTGATGGCGCTAGTTCGCTCTAGTGAGCTAGTAAATCTAGTGTATGGATATAACTTAGTCGCAGTGTGATTTTTAAGATAACTTCCTTGAACTAGCCTGAAAATCATCTACGGTTTGTTTTACTGCTTAGTTGTAAAGCACAGCACGGAAAGCAGCCTAGCGCGCTCGCTTACTAACGTTGACCTTAGCCTTGACCTAAGAAGTCGTGAGAACATACGCTAATATCTATAATACATGATGGCAAAAAGTCCGTTAGATGAAGGCCTGGCCTGTACGTTGTCTTTTCGCGGAGGCTGTGCTCTCCAACTAAGCCGCCGAAGATGTTTTTATTACCAATTTCCGCATTGAAGTTCCCATGTACGAATGCCTTCCAGAAGGACGTTATATTCCTTGTTGATGTGGTATTTAGTCTATTCGATAGGGGAGTGTAGGGAAAAAAGGCTGATATTGTATAACGTTGCTTTGATGCGGTTCACAGCGATTACTCTTACCCCAGACAGCTCCCCAGTGACATAGACCTGGTCAAAAACATTGAGATTGATGTTTAAGTGGGGTTGGGCGTGAAAGTAGACACAAATACTCAGGCTGGTAGAGTCCTTGATTTCCATCCATAAGTTATAGGCAAAAATGGATGACCTCCCCTTACGTTACGCGCACAAGAATGGAAACAAAACTCATCTAACTTGATGCGCGCATCTGGATGTAGCTGCCTACGTAGAGGTATGTTGATTAAGGCCCAGGTTTATTCCGGACTAAACCAAATATTTAAGGAAAGACCTCTGTATAACAGACAAAGGTTTGATGAGACATTGTAAAAAAAAACTATTGTTTGACTCTTTGCAGATTCTTTTGGCTCCTCCTAATAATTTAAAATTATGGGCAAAACAGTGATTGCAATGTTTGGGTCTTGATATTCATTGCTTCTGTGAAACATAGGTGTCATAACCACATTGCTCTTCCAAATCTTTAGATTCGAAATTATAAACCTTCTCTCTGCGATTAACTCCCTATCAACATTTAAGCTCTGACTTGGATTTATATTCCTCCACTACCATGTCTTCTATAGCTACAAAACGCTATATCACTCTAATATTATTTTTTTTGGACTTCCCACCAATACTGCAAGGCCAGGTCCTCTCTCCATAAGCCAGCCTAACTGTGGCTCGTAGAATTCAAATTAAAAATTCAATTCAATGTAACGTACGAACCAACTTCACAATCTAATGGCTTTGGTTTCTTCAATCCAACAATAAGCCCGATACCGTGCCGCGTAGCCAGTTGTATACCATCTAGGTGCCTTGCACTTTCAAATTGAAATTCATAATTGATGTGTGGATAAAGGCGAAAGCAAATACATGCCCCCCTGCACACATACACGTACAACGAAAAACCGAAATCCATTTGTGGATACCTTCTCTTCCCGAATGTGTGAAGGCGCGCATCCACACATGAGTGTTAAGTAAACCAAACTCATATTTCCAGACTTTCTTCTTTTCGCCTACCCTTCAGCAGAGGAAGGACTCGACTTTTTGGGTGCCCATAAATAATATTTCAACAGAATGCACTGCTCGCTTTTTTGTTTGTATCCTTTGGACTTGGCTTTGGTAAACACTCATTTAGGTTAGCTCGGCGCAGTAAGTTCACCTATACCTAGGACCGAAATACTGAGTAGAAACAGACCGTATTTACCCTCCCTCAAAACAACGGAATTTGCATCTCCTTCCGGTTCAGATGAATGGCGAAGACCCAACCACAAACTAACTTTGGGGTTACCAGAGATAGAGAGAGAGAGAGGGAGTGAGTTTCTGAAGGCGACCGGTAGACGGTGTGAGGTATCCATAAATTCACCTTTAAGGGAAGGCTTTACCTAGTGGAATCTCTTCATGCAACCTTCAGATGAGGGTTTTTGTGCACCCCTTTATCCCATTAACTTGTGTTTGGATATGTGTATAACTAGACCTTCACCATAGTTGGTGGTGGAGCGAAAATGACCAGCATCTGGCGCTGGTATTTCGTATGCATTCCAGAGCATATTTTCATTTAATGTTCTGCACTTGCAACAGCACGAGGATATGGTACGCCGATACTAAGGTTCTTCATTCCTTATGTCGTTGATGATGTGGGCGTATGGGCAATGGTTCGGTCTGACTATGTGGCAAACTAGATACTTCTGATACTTTGGCTGAATTTTAAGCACATTATTATATTCAGATCAGGAACGAGAAAAACTCTAATGGGGACTCGAATGCAAGGATATACGAGTAGGATACAACTTTTTCCACACATATGAATATGGATATATTCGATGTAAGGTTAGGTATGCTCTCAGAGATGATTGAGGTGGAGAACAAACAACTATTTCTATCTAGAAACTAACAATAACAACTATTTGCTTAAAAAAAGAAAAGTATTGCAGATGGAAATTATGCATAATATATCTGGATGAATGCCAATTGTCGATGGTTGCTGTTTTTTTTTTTCTTTTTTTTCTTTTGTGGAAGCTCTTTGTGGTGAATGATGCATGCACTGACTTAATCAAAACAATTAAAATTTCAGTATGAATTTTTTATGATAAAATGAGTGTAGATGTGCCCTATTTTTAGGTCAAACAAATGGTTCAGAATAATAGCTTGGCAGTCATAGCAATTCACAAACGAAATAAGTCCGCTTTTTGTTCAAATACATTACATGCCCATAGAAATACAGATATGATTTGATGGTGCACGTACTTTATCCGTGAGGCAACCCTCTACAAAATCAAACGAAAAAATAACTGACGCCTGTTGATCATTTGAAATAGCGAAATATCTCTTTCTGGACTCTGCTAAAAAAATTAAGAAATTTCATCAAAAAATCATATTCAGCGATATAAGTTGGACAGGTACCCCTTCGCATTCACAAAAAGCTTCATAACAGAGGTACATTTGTTCGAAAATGAAAGTAATCGTCAGAATGGTATGGGGTTGACATAAGTGAACTGTGACTCCAACAACATAGTGCCAGAAGTCACATAGCTTGTCAAAAAATTGGTCTGAGAGGAAAGTTCGGTAATAGTAAAGCCCGATCGAATGGCCACCTGGCTCATGTGTTTTAATGCTAAGCCATTGGAATTCTTTTATGGGTTATGCCAAAAAACTAGTTGAATGTTGTAGAAACAGGGCGAACTTTGACGGGTGTTCACTTGGCAATGCCCAATCATTTTTTTATATCACATCTTCGTGCTTATTTTATCTCCAGGTGGTAACCATCGAATACTGGCTTTATCCAATCGAAGTTGTTTTTGAACATTATAATTCCGAGGATTGAAAACAACGCGAAAATCATCAAGACTATAAGAAGCCTATTGAGAATGGCTGGCACAAAATATTTGGGCTAGCGAGATGGTAAGTTCGATTAACTGCCGCGCGGAAGGTCTGGGTTCGATTCCCAGCCGAAGCAACACCTAAATGATTTTTCGATGGCCCTCCTCTCATGATGATCTGACAAATCATCCGAGTAGTATCAATTGTCATGAAAAGCTTATCTCAACCTAGACGTTCGGATTCGGCATAAAACAGGAGGTCCCGCCATCGCGCAAAAAAGTACACCCGCACACATGGTAATGAGAAAATGAGCCTGTTGCCACATAAATGTATTTATTTTTATTTATTTGTTCTCACGAACATTAAACAGCAAATGTGCAGCCGAACAACTAGCGGAAGTTCTAAGCAGTGTTATGGATTGTATTGCGTTCGTCTGCATTATTATGCCACCACTGTAAATGCAAATGATATAAAAATACGTTGGTTCTTCGTTCCTCGTACATTGGTGGAAGGAGAGCCAACTAAATATACTCCGACTAGGGACTTAGGGATCACGAGTGTTGTAATGGTGTTCACGAAAAATCGTGCGTAGGAGGGAACAATGTACTCAAGTCAACAAAATATCTTGTTGCCAAACACAAAAAAATTTATTGGTGAAGTAGTGAGGTCCAGTCAATTAAAAAACCCTAAATTATTGGCATGCGTTTTTTCCTTTTGTCTGGTAACTAGAACCAACCATATCCGACCTTTAAATAGCTGAGCAAATGCAAGCATGCCAATTCCTGTCCTTTCGTTAGTAACTAGAGTTCAAAATCGTAAAAGCTGCTAAACAGCAGGTTATAATGCCATCCAGGAAATTCTATGACATTGAACGGGGGACCAGAGGATGCAAAAAGGTGACATCTTACGCACCGCCGCAACTGATGTGTCAGGCCGACCAGCAAGAAATCCTTGGTTTGATGAAGAATGCCGACAGATACTTGGAACCACAAATGAGGCATACAAGCAAAGCTTCAAGGGAAGATGAAAACTGCCATTTAGATCTATAGGCAACGAAGAAGGAAAGAAAAACGGTTTTTCGGAAAGACGGAAAAAAAGAAAGAAAAGCTCGCGATCGAAGACGTAGAGAGGTGCCATCTCAAAAAAGATTTTTTTTTTTTTTTTTTTTTTTTTTTTTTTTTCCGTGGGCTGGTGGAAATCTTCATAGACACGATGAGCACGTGCCCAAAGTAGTGTGAGATTTTTACTCACTAAAACCACCACCCATTTGGTATTTCTATTGCAACTAAGTATTCGACTTATCCAGCAATTATTTTATCACGATTATATAATATGTTTGGCAGGTAACTTTCCTTTGAGAGTTCCTGCTTTTCCGCAATTATAGCGCGGTTTGTTATTATCGGGCCAAATCTAAGGGTTTAGTTCTTTGAAGACGCCGCAATATATTTGTTTCGTCAAGAATTTGGAGGACTGTTGTGTTAACGTGTCCTAATAAACGTTTTTTATGTTTTCGTGCAAAATTTTTTGTTTCATCTTTAACCGCGGGAATACCCAGATCTCTGCGTAGATCTTCGTTCCTTACGTACCACGGCGCATTGACGAATGATCTTAACATTTTGTTTTCAAAAGTTTGTAAAATGTTTAGATTCGTTTCACTGGTACAACCCCATAGTTGTATACCATATGTCCAAACCGGTTTTAGCACTTGCTTGTATAATAGCAGCTTGTTATCAAGGTTAAGCTTCGAATATTTTCCGAGCAACCAGTACAGTTCTCTGTATTTATTCTTAAGTTCTTCGCATTTCTTTTTTACATGCGACTTCCATTTTAATTTTGCATCGAGTGTCATACCGAGATATTTCGCTTCATTTGCAAACGGGACTCGAACCGTATTTAGAAATACAGGCAAATTGTTTGTCCGTTTATACGAAAAATCTACATGGATCGATTTGCTCTCATTAAGTGCAATCCGCCAGGATTTAGTCCATTCATTAACCTCGTTAAGAGCGTTTTGTAATTTAATATTTGTTTCCTCTATTGTTGTGGCAACTGCTAGTATAGCAGTATCGTCAGCAAACGTTGCAACTATTGTATCGTCTGTTTGTGGGATATCACGAGTGAATATGAGGTACAGGATTGGTCCAAGGACGCTTCCTTGCGGTACACCTGCCATTATTTCTTTGAACTCGGAATATTCGCTTCCAAGTTTCACACGGAAGAGTCTATGCTCAAGATACGACACGAGGATTTTATATAATTGTTCTGGCAAAACTTGACTTAGTTTATAAGTAAGGCCTTTGTGCCACACCTTGTCAAAAGCTTGCGACACGTCAAGAAATACGGCTGAACAAATTTTCTTTTCTTCGAAAGCTTTCTCAATTACATCTGTAATTCGATGTACTTGGTCCACCGTTGAATGTTTACTTCTAAACCCAAATTGATGGTCAGGTAAAAGACGTTTCTGTTCAATTATGGGGTGTAAGCGACCGAGTAATATCCGTTCAAAAACTTTTGAAATTATTGGAAGAAGTGAAATAGGCCTGTAAGATTTTATTTCATTCGGTGATTTTCCTGGTTTTAGAACCATAATCACTTCCGCGACTTTCCACTGTCTTGGTATGTATTCTAATCTGATTGCTGCATTTATAATAAAAAGAAGCTTAGTTAATGCTTTCCGAGGCAACATTTTAAGAAGTTCTCCTGTAATCAGGTCATAACCCGGAGCTTTTTTAGGCTTTAGTTTCTGTATTTCCCGTTTAAGCTCGGCAATACTTGCATATCTTACTATGTTATTATCGGTTGTACTCTCGAATATATTAATGTTTTCATTTTGCGCCGGACCATCAAATGGCTTAAATGTTTCCTCAAGATGTGAGGCAAAAACGTCAGCTTTTTCCTTATCGCTCTTTGCCCAAACGTCTTGAGTTACCCTAATGGGCGGCACAGCGATTTTTGGCCGTTTTATGACTCTAATTGCTTTCCAGAGCGAATAATTCGATTCCTTTCCAGCGGTTAGGCTTTGCAGATAAGTTTCTACTGAATGGTTTTTAAAGTATTTAATCGAATTTGATAGCAAATTACTCAACCGATTGAGATGTGTTTTATCTTGCGGGGCACGAGTTTGGTGCCATCTTTTACGAGCTTTTCTTTTTTGTCTTACTAAATCTTGTATTTCACGGGGGTACTTAATTTTACTATAGCTCACTATTTTGTTCTGTTGAGGAGTATTATTCCAAGCTGCTTTTTGGATGGTATTGATAAATGAGTCAACAGCGACTTCGAGTTCCAATGGGGTTCTAAGCGATACACCCAGTCGGATATTATTTTCAATATCGTTTTTGAAACCTTCCCAGTTGGTTTTCGCGTTTGTTAATCTGGGTGGTTTTTCATTTATAATCAGTGACTCGCTCATTGTTAAAATGACTGGAGAATGATCAGAGGAAAGATCAAAGCATTCTTCAACTTTGATTCGATTGGACGGCAGACCTTTTACAATAAAAAAATCGATCAAATCCGGTATTTTTCTAGCATCAGTTGGCCAGTAAGTTGGTTTTCCCGTAGAATGAAATTCGGTATTGTACTTTCTACCTATATCATAAAGCATCCTACCTTTCTGTGATATGCATCTAGATCCCCAGAATGTATGTTTTGCATTAAAGTCTCCTCCGATGACAAAACGTTGTCCAAGGGAATTAAGCAAGTTTTCAAAGTCAATTTTCTCAACCTTGCATCGTGGTGGGCAGTAAATAGACGATATCTTCAGAAAGGATTGTCTGCTTTTGACTTGTATAGAGCTAACTTGCATTGTTTCGATTTCTAGTTTAAGATCAATCGAATGTTCGATACACTCTTTTATATATAGTGAGGCTCCACCTCTAGCCCTTTTCGATGGATGTAGAGCATGATAGTCGAGGTAACCTTTTATTTTTAAGTTCGAATTACTCTTTGCGTGAGTTTCGGATATTAAACAGATGTCTATATCTTTTTCCTGCATAAATAATTCAAGTTCTCCAAGTTTTTGCCAAAGGCCATTGGCATTCCATGTAAGAATTTTAAGCAATCTATTCATGTTAAAGGTGTGGTACTTCTATTGCGAATACTATTTTCGAGCCTAACGAGCCTGTCAAAAATAAGTTTATTCGTTTTGCTTTGTTCCTCAAGTTTTGAAAGAATAATCGAAAATACATTTGAAACTGGGTCAGGTGAGATATTTTTTTGGGCGTTATTGGATACTGTGGCTTGAGCATACGTTTGTACATTTGGTTTTGGATGTACAAGATCCGAACGGATATCTGATGGCCGCGTAGTTTGTGGACATTTAGGTTCTTCGATTATGGCCTGCTTTTTCTTCGACATATTTTTAATCGGAATTTTAGGCTGTTGCTTGTTTAAATTTAATTTCTGTGAATTAATACTATTAAATTTCGTCCGTCTTTTTTGCAACTCTTTAGCTACTTCGCAGCCGCGATAATTTGCCGGATGATTGCCTTTACAGTTAATGCAGATAGCAAGAGCTTTCTTATCTGACATACAATCTACCGTCAGGTGATTGCCGGCACATTTTACACACCGCGGTTCTTTTTGACAATAGCTTTGCGTATGATTGTATCCTTGGCAGCGCTTGCACTGGGGAACTAGTTTGGAATCCTTACGCATAGGCTCTATTTTTACAACAATATTAAGTATTGTTTTTATTTCATAAATTTTGTTCAAACTTTCTGTTTTATCGAAAGTGAGTATAAATAAAGGAAGGCCGCGTTTTATTACATTTCCTTCGCCATCTTTTTGCTTTTGGTCTCGTTTGACAATGTTAACGGCATCTATGACTTTATATTGCCTGTTTTTCAGATCATTTACAATGTCATCCTTTAAGCACGACGCATGTAACCCTCTAGCTACAACGCGTAAAGGCCTTTCAGATTTATTTTCAAAAGAATACCATTCTATTTTATCGATATTAAGCTTGCGAGATAATAGACGGTAACTTTCAGGGTCTTTAACGCAGACTTTCCATGTATTTTTTCTTAGCGAAGTTACTTGGTAGCCCGATAATGGCAACGATTTTAGCAAGGTATGCAACTTGTTAAAGTCGTCAATACCGATCACATTAATTGGCGGTGGGGGACGTTGTTTTAGCTGTTTCGCTTTGTTAATAATCTCTTTGTCGCGGTTTATTATTTCAGGAGAGGATACAGCTTTCCTCTTTTTAACTGGTCTTTTCTTTAAGATCCAGTCAGTTTCGCGACTGAGTTCTTCTTCATCCGTGTGGTATTCCGAATTCACGGGGCCGTTTGAACTTGTTTTTGGTATTTTAAATGAACTCTTCAGAGTCATATTTTCTTCCTTTAGATGGAGAATTTCTTTACGAAGCTCTTCGCAGAGCAGTTCGACATTGTAAAGCCTTGTTCGAAGAACGTCGTTTTCTTCCTTTAGGCTCTTATTTTTCACTGTGTCTCGTTTTTCGTGGGCTGACACTTCTGGTGTTGTCGAGCTCCTTGAGACACATATATTTTTTTGAGATCCTGATGTAGGTGACCTCGTTACCCTTGAACTTTTCCCGAAAGGGTTACACATTTGCAATAATTGGCTCTCCCCAGAATCCGTAGAGCCGACCTCCGTAGAGGGTGGATTTTCCAGTGAAACTGAATTGCCACCTGGGGTAGTAAATCTTTTCGTTGTACTCATTGCATTTTTGTTGTTTGTATACGCTTTACACTCGGTATACGGGGAGTGGATTTTAGTCGCCTTCTACGACAGGCATGCCTTACCTCGGGTATATTCTGACCCCTAACCCGAAGGGGTTATCATCTCAAAAAAGATGTTTGTAAATTTAACCAAAGTGTAGGTCTACGAAGGCATACAAAGCGCGAACAGAACACAGTCGAGAGACATAGTCGATGCTGACGATGTGGAAGAACCACTTCTGCAGACTGTTCAACGGCGATGACAAATAATCTTCCGATGTCCGGGAGAACGAACCATTCAATATTGGTGACGGCACCGAAAACTACCAACCAGCCGACTTAAGTGAGTGGGGATAAGGATATCCAAAGTATGCTTAACAAGGCTGCCGGCAATAAATTCCATCCCAATGATTTGTTAAGCCGGTAGAGTTGACTTCGTCAGTAACAACCACCAACTCATAAGCAAAATCAGGTAGGATGAAATTGTTTTCACAACTGATCAACTCCTTATACTTCGGAAGATCCTGACAAAAAAAAAG
The DNA here is from genome assembly GCA_949824845.1 of Rhingia rostrata. Taxonomy (NCBI): domain Eukaryota; kingdom Metazoa; phylum Arthropoda; class Insecta; order Diptera; family Syrphidae; genus Rhingia; species Rhingia rostrata. The sequence continues at coordinate 24,095,915 of OX463755.1, read as the reverse complement.
AGCCAAATTCGGTAAAGAGTCCAAATCGATATTCACCACCTCATCATCGATTTCAAAGCCGCATGAGACAGAATTCCAAACGACGAACTGACGGGCTCGGTGGCGCGAACTGCTGCGCAAAAGGTCTGGGTTCGATTCCCAGCCGTAGCAACACCAAAGATGATTTTCCAATGACACTCCTCTTGAGATGATCTCTTAACTCATCCGAGTAGTATCGATTGCCAAGAATAGCTTATCTCAGCTTCGCCTTTCGGAGTCGGCATTAAACAGGAGGTCCCGCCATCGTGCAAGAAGTACACACGCATTCATGCATTCATGTGCGAAGTACTGCGATGTCAATGTCAATAAAGTCAGGATTTCTCAAGCCAGATTCACTTGTATTCTTTCAACTAAGGGTGATTTTAATAGAAAGGAAATAAGAAGGTAATTTTGAGATAATAATGAACCCATCGACACATTTTATATCATCGCGATTTTCTTCAAATACGAATTTTCTTTGTATGTTTACAGGACTTGAAACCGCTTATCATTCCCAACGATAAAGCTGCTGGTACTTATTTTACTCATTACTGAAGTTTGACCCGGAATTGTCCCCTGCAATCAGCGTAAGTGTTATTAGTATCCACCCCTGCAAAGGTTAACTTTACATTCATGCATACCATCCTCAATGTCCTACGTATATACACAATCCAATTAACCTGACTTAAATGACTCTTTAAAAATGACTTTTGTTGCGCAAGGAAATCTACTCCTCCCCCACTCCCGACTAGAAAATTTTCCTGAAATGCAGTTACTTGTAATAACCTCGCTTCCTGCCAATTCATTTCTTAATCACAATCATCACTGAATTGCACATTATAAAATAACAGTCACCACATCCACCGGCTCACAAAACTCAGCCCCAGTAAATGGTATCACTTCCCTTTCGACCATCCAAAGGATATGGCCACCAAAGCAAAGCGCGTCAATGGATTCCTCCCCTCCCCTCCAATAAACTTTATTAATTACAACATTAAAATTCAGCACACTTCCTCGGCCATAATCATAGATAAAATTACACAGCTAAAGCGGTTTTCGTAGCAGCAGTCCTTCATGCCACCCATGTGTGAAATGCGCGGCGCACCAAAATCTACTTAAAACAAATGAAAGATTTCGAAAACGCTTCTCCTTGTTTCGCATTAACTTGCACAATTATGTTTGCCAAGACCACCACCCGCCGAAGGCTTTCGATCTTGCAAAAGTTGCTCATGTACGAAAACAGTTTTCCTTTTCGTCCTTGGTGGATTTGTGTTTTTTTTTTTCATCGCGCATCAAGTGAAAAGTTTCGACATTAAGAATAAACCCACATGCATACACCTATACACAGCCGTCCTTTGTGATTGCCACCTTCAAGTGTTGCGCTCCTGCTTATCCTTTTATTTTATTTTTTTTTTTCGGTTTAACATATTTTAAGGATGAGCATGAAGAAGGCAAAATTGCAAAAGTTAAATGAAAACCTCGGGGAAAATCAAAGCACAGCGATCATTATAACCGAAGAACAAGGTACACGCGGAAGAAGGATATAAAAAGTTATGTTACTACCGCAGGCGAAGGTAAGCCGACCAGAAAAAAACCCCCACATAGGTTGAGGTCAATCTTGGAAGTTCTGATGAAAAAAAAAACAAATTTTTAGAATTCTTACTAACCGTTTCTAAACCGGGTGTTTAAAAAGTTTCCTCCCCCTCCGCAAGGACGAACGCCAAATTTTCTAATTTTATATCATTTACTAAGTTTTGTTGCGAAATTAACCTTCTGATGGTATATCGTCACGACAACTGTTTCCTTTACCGACATACTGGGAATTTCTAGAAATGTCATCATACTCTCTGTACCGTTGTTGTCGTCCTGCAGCAACGACGAGAGAAGCACATAAACCTGCGAAAACAGGAAACATAAAATTAGACCACCTTCTCGTACGTGCAACGTTTATTACCTTTTCCCTCCCAACACACATATTGTGTTGTCCTTTTGCACTCGTGCTCCGACAGATGGTGGAAACACGCTCATTTGTAAACAGTAAACGGTTGAATTAGGGCCAGGACATGCTGCCGTCCGAACGGAGAAGAGCAGACAGCCGGCAAGCCAAGCAACCACGTCGGTAGGGCTTCTTTTAGGAAAACCTTTTGTCAGAAATCTGCAACAACATATGCAATTCGTGTCCTGAAGGTGTTCGGGGATGCTATGCCAGACACCCATCCAGCCAGCCAGCCACTCTGGCTGTCGTTCTTTGCTCTTCTCCACCAGGTTAATGAGAAAAGTTTCATGCCATTTCGGCGAAGGCTGAAGCTCCATTAAGCACACACGTCGAGAGAGTTTTCGTGGGCCAAGTGAGTTCGAGGTACGGTGCGGGAGTGCCAGAGCCAGTCACTTCTTCCTGCATCAGTCGCTCTGTTGTCATTCTTCCTTAGTTGCCTGCAGGGCTTCAGCATCCTGGTGCAGTACTAAATATCGCCATGAAAATCCAGGATAATTTACACACTTGCAAATGTGAATGGGCTAAGTATCCTTGAATGCATGCTCAACATGGAGTTCTTCGTCGCTGTCGTTGTAGTCACTTACCTTTCAATGGGAAGGTGTAGGTTGCTCATGGAGTGGGGTTGAATTTGCTTTCTTTTTTGGTTGTTTCTTTGCTTTATGTTCATATAGTCGGCTACCATCAGAGACCCCCTGGTTTTGGTCCGCTTCGGTAGTCATCCTTAAACGGGATGAATGTCATAATTTGCTGCGAAAACGCTCTCGTTCATACATCCAAATGTGTGGGCTGTGTATATGTTGCATGATACGTGGCTTACGGAGGACTTTTCAGGTTCTTCGAAAAGAAGAAGAGCTAATTTTCGTAATAACGTGCAACTTCCGATGGCAGGAACGATGATGAAGTTTTCACTAATGTGAATCCGGATGAGCTTCTGCTAATTGGGCTTTATGGAAGTGGTGACTTTTGTTGGCAAAGTGTTTCCGGAGCACTAAATGTTAAATAGTTGGTTCTTCTTGGAACGGTGTTTTCAGTGGTTGCTAGACAAATGTACATTAATGCACATGAAAAGGTTTATAAATTGAATCCCTCGATGGGGGTAGTAAATTTAATCAAAAATTTTGTTACGTTCTGTTTGTTTTCGTCAGTATTTGGTTAATCGAGAAATGGTGTACAATTATGCGTTACCTTATGTGATATTTACTGAAGACAGTTTAAACCATTGAATGGGTCCAGAAATCCTTACGTAGACTCGACGTGAGTGCATGAGATTTTTCATTCAAATTCCGCAATCCCAAAAGTTTTCCATCCGAAATCATCATAAAACGGCTGTGGTCGGGTCATAGTGCTCTAGTCAATGGTCGAAGCTAAAGCTAAGATCCATAAAACCATATTTTTATGAAATAAAAATTAGGTTCGGTGCTAAGGTTGGGTAAGCTTAGGTAAGAGTGGTTGCCAACGTTCGCTAGCATACTTAGACAATTTTGGTCCATTGGAATACCACGTGGATCTAAGCCACTCTCCTATAATCCGTGTAAAAACCATCTCGAGCTTTTGATGAAGCGAAGGAGGCTTTTCAACTCCGTTTTCGTCAAATCACTGAGATTTTGAAAGTAGTAAGCTCAAAGATGTAGCTTCGTTTCATTTGATAGCGCCGGGCAGTTACGAAGAAGATGAAGTATTGTTTCCTCTTCCTCATCGTCCATGAATCTCCTACAGAAGTCGCTTGAGTAGAGGACTTTCCTTTTGCGTGCTTGACTATTAAAAAGTGTCCCGTGATGACACCTATGGTGGCGTTAATATACTATCTTTCGGTCAAAATCAGTCCCTTTGATCTTCTCAAATCTAGCTTTGGCCAAATTTGTTTCGTTATTTGACATGTCTGCGTCGTGCAAGGGCTTCATCTGAAGTTTGATTTGATTGTTTTTTATTAGCATATTGCGCTAGTAAGCTTTTGCATATAGCGATAGGAATACCCTGTGCATGCGTGTCGGGTACAACTGGTAATTTAGTCCCATCTATGGGGAGTTCATCAGCCTTACAGTTCCCTGGTTCGGTGCTTACTCGCCAATAAATATACACAAACTTTCAATGAAAAACGATTACAAAATCAGAGATCAATCAGCGATCAATCAATGGATGACTCGTGTCCTATTGATATCAAATTACTCGGACCTGACCCTCCAGATTGGGGTTGTGCTATCGGTTAACCGTTTTCGGTTTGTTGTTTATCGCAAAGCAACCAACAATCACCGAAAGGATTGATTTTATTGTTGACGACACGGCTAAACGAAAAAAGGACAACGACGTTCGTATCTGCACTTGGAATGTGAGAACATTCAACAGGACAGGTGCCTGCGAATAACTAGTGGTAGCTCTAAGCTGCTACGAAGCAGACATTACTGCCATTCTGGAAATATGATGAGATGGGCCGGGCAAAAAGAGGATGAAAAACTGTGACATCTTTTATGTACATGGATGTACATTTTTTATAAGTACCAGACTGTGCCAGGTTTTCAAGACATTGGCGAACGTATTACAAAAAATCGACAAAAAGGCGAAATTTGCAAACCTAAGTCTAAGATACACTCACGGTGCAATGAAGGTAACAGATTATATAGCGCAAGCCTGCTTCTACGATATCGTTGACATAACTTATGACCGTCTGTCGAAGTGCGATGTTAAGATTCGTGCTGGGAGATTTTAACGCGAAGGAAGAAACAAAATACAAATTTAGCAGAACATAGTATCGGAAAACACAGCCTATACGACTATAAGTCTGTTAATGGACTTAAGAAACGGTCTGGCAATGGATTGAGGCTAATTGACTTAGCTGCGAAAGCAAATGCCACTAAGCCAAGCAAACGACATCATGTTCTTGGTATCGAAAAGGGGACATGGAATCCACCATTGAAGCCTCAACTGAATTCATCACTTTGCGATAGACTAGGGGAAGTAAATAAGCGATCCCATGCTAATTTACAACAAATGTGAGATGATGAAAAATATTTATTTCTAAAGACCAAAATCGCTAGAGACTGACAAGTCCTTCACCGAACTTGAATATCACGATTAATATAATTCCAACAGCCTCTTATATCGAAGAACAATGTCAACAAGCCTTAGATCAGCATTAGAATGCTATAGACGTTGTTGAGGACACTTATACCTCTGAGTTGTTGCGGTTCAGAAGGTCGCCTTTTTTGTGGATCGGGGACAGGATGCTGAGGTTCCATTCTTCAGGCATACTTTCATCCGACCATAATTGGCTAATGAGTTGTTGGACGTCACTTGCCAAGTAATCTCCTCCGGCTTTATAAAGCTCAGCGAAGGGGCCGACTTATTAGTCTTGAGTTTGGAAATTTCTATCCTCAGTTCACTCAGATCGGGTGGTTGGCAGTTTTCGCTGTCGTCGCCAATATTGAATGATTCGTTCTGCCGGACAGCGGAATATTGTTCGTCATCGCCGTTTTACAGTCTGCAGAAGTGGTCATTCCACATCCCCAGCATCTTCTGTGTCCCAACTACGATATTTCCTTGCTCCTAACGCCAGGATTCTGTTTAAGCCTTGAATCTTTTACTTTGACGTTTTACACTTTGGTAAAACTTCCGAACATCATTTCTGGAGTGGCATCTCTATATCCTATATCCTCGATCGCTCTTTATCTTCTTTCTGAAAAGCCGGTGTCTTTCCCTTCTTCTTTGCTTGTAGAGATCACTGGCAGCTCTCTTCTTGACCTGCAGCTTAGCTTAGGCTAAGTATCAGCTGCGAACATCTGTCGGTATTCCTCATTAAACCAGGGGTTTATCGCTGGTTGGGCACATCAGTTGCGGCTGATTTAATGGTTTGTTGGCATCGTTGCCATTGTTCTTTGGCATTGGATGCTGTTGGTATTCTATTATTCCAGAGGTTACGGGAAACGCGTTGCACGGCGGTCTTGGCGGTCTCTTGTGATTGCAGCCTTTCGAAATTAATTTCATTCATAGTATTTCTGGATTGCTGTGGCGTGGTGGATATCCGCATTCTAACCTTGGCTGCAACAAATGTTCGGACAACATATTGGATGCGTTTCTCTTGTCTATCGCAATGCGATCAATTTGGTTGACCGTTCGTTGATCTGGAGACCGCCATTTCCCCTAATGGATATCGGGGTGAGGAAACCGTGTGCTGGCTTTAGTCTAATTCCGTTATCAGACGTGTTGTCGTGTAGACTATGTTTGCCGACAATACTGCTAAAGATGTAATTTCGTCCTACCTTTGCATTCAAATCTCCCAGCGTGATTTTAGCATCGTACTACGGTAGTCGTTCATATGTTTTGTCAAGGAGCTCGTAGAAGCAATCCTTACCTACATCACCTTCTTCCTCCGTTTGGGCGTGAGCGAATATAAGGCTTATGTCGGCGAATTTGGCCTTCGTGCAGATTTTTACAATGCGTTTACTAATGCCTTGGAAACATAAGACTTCGCTGTTTCTGCTCACGGTCCAAAGTAGATGTCACAGTTTTTTATCCCCTTATCATTTCGCAAGTCAAATCCGGTTGGATGAGACCAGTATCCGATGGTTACCACTTGGAGGTAAAAATAAGCACTTGATGTGTAGTCAGAGTTACAACCACTGGACAATGCCTTGTCAAAGTCAATCAGAGTCTACCCTCGTTCTAAAACACCCAACCAGCCGTAGCAACACCTAAATGATTTTTCACTGGCCCTCCTCTCCTGATGATCTGACAAACCATCCGAGTAGTATCAAATGTCCAGGAATATTCATCTCGAATTCGGCATCCGAATTGTATCTCAAATTCGCCGTTCGGAGTTGGCATGAGACTAGAGGTCTCGCCATCGTGCAAGAAGAACACACGTGAGAAAGATCGGCCCTTGGTACTAAGGAGCCTGTAGGGCCAACAATTTGTATTTTGTTTGTAAGGAATTTTGAAAAAAGTTTCCAAACATATTTAGACAATCCTAGTATCTGTATTTATTCCATAGGTCGGCATTCCTCTTCAAACCAGGGTTTCTTGCTGGTGGGCGCGAGAAACCTAGCACATCAGTTGCGGTCGATCTAATGGCATTTTGGCATCGTTGCATTTGTGCTTCGATATTTGATGCTGGTGGCATGGTGTTAATTAGAGAGGATAAGAGAGGTCTTGTGACATTAAAATTTTTCACAATATTTCTGGATATCGGTATTTCTTCCATATAAAATGTTTTGTTTTACAGAGGAAGATATTTAAAACACTTCACATCGCTTCCTAAAATCGTCGACTGTTTATACCACAGCACTACCCAATTAAACAAATTAATTCAATGATCCTCAAAGCAGAGTTAATGTTAATACGTGCAAATTACAAAAGATGCACCAGTATACCTACATAAATGTGGTGGTATTAAAATGGGACGATAAAAATTAAAAAAAATCATCTACGCCACTGCTAATAAAATTTACATTTTCATCCTCTTCATTTTTTTATGTTTGTTGTATTAATATCTACCCCCTGAATGTGACCCTTAAGCAGGTGCGCGACATTATTCAAGTATAAAAAAACAACAACTACCGTAGGGTGATGCTGAGCAGGCTATGATGAGCTGCAGGTCTATATAGATATAATTTTTTTTTTGTGAAAATGGTGAAAATGTTGAAAATAACTTTGTTAGTTCTATGCTTCGTTCCTCATCAGCAGGTCTCGTCGCGACCGCAACTTAATTACGAAATCTCTGGGTCCATCTAATTTAAAATCCATTAAAGGCGCTTTCGCGACCTCCTCATTATGCACATCGGACAAACGGAATATTTTATTCTCTGGATGGTATCTCAAATATGGAAACGTTTTTGCTTGTGTTCTTTTGCCATTTTTTATACTCCATCCCATAGGGGTATATTAGTTTTGATACCATAATTTGTAACATAGAAAAATAATTTTGCTAGAAATTCTTCAATCTATATGGATCGACGCTGAATCGCTAGCTGATACTAATTTAACTTACAAATACAAATTTTTGGCGCAACATGCTCATTAGTACCCAGGGCCGAGCTTTCTCACAACCATTCATGAGTGCGTTTATCTGATATCAAAAAAATTCTTAGTTTGGCTCACGGTTTAAATGAATGTGGTGGATCTGTTTCTTTTTAAAAAATGTTCAGTCTACGTGTGGAAAAAGTTGCTTTTAAAGCAAAATTTATCGCGTTAATACGTTCAACTATATACATAATCTAATAAACTGGAACTGGCCCTCCAGGTTGGGGGTTGTGCTTTGGGTTAAGTACCCAACCATGAAAAAAAACTTACAGTTACGAAGCAACCAATAGCCTCGGAAAGGACTGATTTTATTGTTGAAGGCCCTGCTAAACGAAAATTGGACAACGACGTTCGTATCTGCACCTGGAATGTGAGAACATTTAACTCGAGAGGTGCAAGCGAACAACTAGTGGAAGCCCTAAATTGCTGCCATCCAGGCAATACGATGACATGGGCCGGGAAAAAGGAGAAAAAATTAAAAACTGTGACACCTACTACGGACCGTGTCAACTGAGCAGAAACAGCTACTATTCGGATGCGGATTTGTTATAAGTGCCAGAGTTAGCCAAGAAGTCTTGTGTTTCCTAGACATTAGCGAACGCATTGTAACAATCCATATCAAGGCCAAATTTGCGAACATAACCCTTATATGCGCTCAAGCCCCAACGGATTAAGAAGGTGATATAGCTAAGGATTGCTTCTACGAGCTCCTTAACAAAACCTATGAGCGACTACCGAAGTACGATGTTAAAGTCGTGGTGGGAGATTTTAACGCCAATGTAGGAAGAGAAGACATATTTAGCAGTATTGTCGAAAAACATAGCCTACACGTCTGGTGACGAACTTAGGGTAATTTACGTCGCTACGGAACGAAATGCATCTATAGACAGCACACGGTTTCCTCACCTCGATATCCATAAGGGGACATGGCAGGGCGGTCTCCAGATCAAAGAACGGTCAACCAAATTCATCACATTACGATAGAGAAAATGCATGCATCCAGTGTTTTGGATGTCCAAACATTTCGAGGAGCTAACTTCGACTCAGACCAATACTTTGTTGCAGAAAAATTAAGACGGGGGTATGATAACCTTTCCGCTGAGCTATAAATAGCTGGCAGAGTTAAATTAGGAAGTAGCATCCACCAACTTATAAGCCAAACCTGTTAGGATGAAAGTATGCCTGGAAAAAGGAACCTCAGCATCGTTTGCCAGATCCATAAAAGAGGAGACTCTTCAAACTGTTGCAACTACAGAGGAATAAGTCTCCTTAACATCACCGACAAGATCCTATCTGCCGTAATATGTGAACGCCTGAAACAGTTAACCAACAACCTTATCATCCCATATCAGTGGGGTTAAGGCCAGGATATTCCACAACCGATCAAATTTTCACACTTCGGCAGATCCTGGAAATAATCCAAGAAGTCCAAATCGATACCCACCACCTATCCATTGATTTCGAAGCCGCATACGACAGCATTTAAACAGACGAACTATACAGAGCCATGTCTAGTTCTGGTAAACCGCACAAACTCGTCCGTTTGTGTAGGATGACGATGGAGAATTCTCGACGCTCCATCAGGGCCGGAAACGAGCTCACCGACATATTCGATACCAAAAAAGGATTTAAACAAGGCGATCCGCTTCTTCAATTTGATTCTTGAAAGGATTATGCAAAGCTCCCATGCCAAAACCAGACGCACAAAATTAAAAAAAAGAAAAAACGGTGCAGTTGCACCGGCATACGCCGACGATATTATCAACATTGGTCGGACTCAACGTGATGTGATAGCCACGTTTGCTGAATGAGGGTAAGACTTAGTACATGCTGTGAACAACCAACACCAAAGGACACAGAACATCGACGAATTGGACAGGACGTCACCATTGACAGATATAACTATGAGGTAGCTCGTACGGGACTTTGTATGAAGTGACAACGTAATTTTCTTGTTTCATTCTCATCCAGTTTTTTGACACTTCACAAATTTTTGCGGAAATTGATTTAAAGGATGTGATGGATAGGGTATTCAACGATTCGCATAACGAATTGTAGCCTTCTCATATGTTTTTTTTTGCTGAGTTTTCTTTTCATAGTGTGTGTTTGTTATTTTTTTTATCCATTTTTGATTCTTAGTAATATTTTGAAATCTACCCGTCAGGTTTTGTTTTGTTGTGAGGATTTTTCAACATGACAGATTGTCTGAAGGGCTTTGATTTTTAGAGTGGCCGTTGCTTACCCGGTTGCAATTGTTTATTTTGTTTTATTAAAAAAATGCAAGGATAATGGACGAAAAGTATTTTGTGGGATTAATAAAGGAGGAAAGTAATATCTTGTTTGGATGTCTGTTGATAGCTTCGGCTATAATGGTGGTATGAAGTGAACGGCTTATGTTGTTCTGCATTTGTCATGAAGATGAATGGATTCTTCACACAGCTAGAACAAAGAAGAGAATGTTGCTACTTATAAACAATTTGCAAAACAAAAAACAAACACACACATTAATATCCGACTTTGTGCTATGATATGCTTACAAATTCTAAAGACTATCGCGGGAGCTATTTTCATGAAATTTGGGGCATTTTTTTAATTTAAAACACCGAAAAGATTTAATTACAAAACATCTAATAGCAGTGGAAAGGACTAACTTAATTGACAAAAACAGCAGAACGGCGTTTCTATCTGAATAAAAATGGTGCAGTCAAACGACTTGTGGAAGCTCTAGAAAGCAGACATTACTACCCTCCAGGAAATATGATGCGCAGGAAGGGCTAACGGAGGATGAGCAAAGAAGGCGACGAATTCGGGTGTAGATTTGTTATTAGCGACAGATTAAGGCAAGCCTTATTCTTCAAAAACATAAGCGAATTCATTGTTACAAACACCATAAAAGCAAAATTCGCCATCCTTAGTTTTAATATGCGCAGACATATAGATGAAAAAAAAAGATTCAATCTAAAACATCAAAACAAAACTTATGGGCGACTACCAAAGAGCCAATTTAGAATCATGCTGGGAGGTTTTAACGCAAATGTAGGAAGAAATGACATTTTTAGCAGTACTGTCGGAAGACACAGCCTAAAAGTCTGCCAACGGACTCAGGCTAATTGAATTCATTGTGAAACAAAATTCCATTATAGCCAGTGCTAAAAATAAAGGGATCGAATTACCACATTTTATATCGAGTCATACGTCATACGTGACGAATTTCGAGTATCGAGTATAGAATTTTGGTATAAAATTAATAAATTAACGTCAGAAAGTAACAAAAGAAGAGACGCCACCTCGGGACAAAAAGATAAAATTTATAAAAATAATGGTTTGGTCTGATATCGATGAACTTCCAGATATGTGCATCTTAGCTGATTGGTTTTCACCTGTCTATGCCCAGTGGTTACACATCAAATGTGCTTATTTTTAACCTCCAAGTGGTAACTAGTCTCACCCAACCAGACTCGACTTGCTAAACGATAGGTACGAGTGCTGATAACAAGACGAAAAACAGCAACACTATAAACAGCCAGGTCAGAATGGCACGAAACTAATACACGGCCTGCTCTTCCAGGCGAACCTAGACAAACTGCTTCCGAATATGTGGACAATAAGTTGTCTAGGAATTTTAAGGGCAAGTCAGGCCTCTTGAGCAGAGAAGGTGACAGAAGAATCGAAAGGCCAACGACAGCGCTCAATATCGTAGTTGATACTGATAGCCCCGTGTCCTAGGGATATTTTATAAATTGGAACTGGCGCTACAGGTTGAGGGTTGTGCTTTGGGTTAACTACCCAACCATGCAAGCAAAATATTTGTTACATACCAACCAATAGCCTCGGCAAGGACTGATTTTATTAGTGACGACCCTGCTAAACGAAAAAAGGACAACGCGGTTCATATCTGCACCTGGAATGTGAGAACATTAAACTGGAGAGGTGCAAGCGAACAACTAGTGGAAGCCCTAAATTGCTACGAAGCAGACATTGCTGCCATTCAGGAAATACGATGTGATGAGCCGGCCAAAAAGAGGATGAAAAACTGTGACAGAGACTATTCGGATGCGGATTTGTCGCAGACTTTGGCAAGGAGTCGTAAGTTTCAAAGACATTAGTAAACGCATTGTAACAATCTGCATCAAAGCCAAATTGGCCAACATAAGCCTTATATGCACTCACGCCCCGACGAAGAAAAAATTGTATATAGCTGTGGATTGCTTCCACGAGCTCCTTGATAAAAAAATGTGTATGACTGCCGTGGTACTTTGTTAAAATCGAAATGGGAGACTTTAATGCAAAGGTCGGAAGAAAAGACATCTTTAGCAGTATTATCGGGGAATATAGTCTACAAGACAACGCGTCTGGTAACGGACTTAGACTATAGCCAGCGCACGGTTTGCTCACCTCGACATCCATTAGGGGAATTGGCGGTCTCCAGATCAACGAACGGTCAACCAAATTGATCACATTGCGATAGACAAGAGAAACGCATCCAATATGTTGTCCGAACATTTGTTGCAGCCAAGGTTAGGATATCCACCAAGCCACAACAATCCAGAAATACTGGGAAAATTTTTAATGCCGAAAGACTACAATCGCACCTCTCTATTAACACGATACCACCAGCATCGAATGTCGAAGAACAACGGCAATGATGCCAACAAGCCATAAGATTAGCCTGAACTGATGCGCTAGATTTCTCGCACCCACCAAAAAGAAACCCCTGGATTGATTAAGGATGCCGACACATGCTCGCAGCCAAGAACGAGGCCTAGAAGGCTAAGCGGCAGATGAAGATGTGAGATGCAAATAAGCTCTATAGGCAAAGAAGAAGGGAAGAACCCAGCCTTGAAGAAAGAAGACAAAAGAGCAAGAAAAGTATGCGACCGGGGATATAGTGTAAAACCGAAGTGTAAAACGTCAAAGCCAAGGATACAATACTCGAACTGAATCCTATCGAGATGAACAAGGTAATATCGTAGTTGAGACAAAATCGACGCTGAGGATATGGAAGGGTAAGGATATAAACGGCGTTGACGATTAACAATCCGCTGTCAGGAAGAACGAAAAATTCAATATGGGCAACAACAGCGAAAGCCGCCAACCACTAGACCAGAATGAAACGAGAATAGCAATATCTAAGCCCAAGTTCAATAAGGCTGCCGGAAATGACGGCCTTTACGCTGAGCTATATAAAGCGGACAGAGATGAATTGGGAAGTAGCATCCACCTACTTAAAAGAAAAATCTGGTCGAAAGAAAATATTCCTGAAGAATGGAACCTCAGCATCATTTGTCCGATTCATAAAAAAGGAGACCTCTGAACTGCGCCAACTACCGAGGCATAAGTCTCCTCGATATCTCCTACAAGATCCTATCTGCCGTAATATGTGAACACCTGAAATCGTTTACCAACAAACTGATCGGCCCTTATCAGTGTTTCTTTAGGCCAGGAAAGTCCACAACCGATCAAATTTTGACACTTCGGCAGATCCTGGAAAAAAACCCAAGAAGTCCAAATCGATACCCACTACCTATTCATCGCACACGACAGCATTTATAGAGTGTAGGATGACGATGTAGAATTCTCGCTGCTCCATCAGGGTCGCAAACGACCTCACCGACACATTCGATACCGGAAAAGGATTTAGGCAAGGCAATGCGCTGTCATGGAACATCTTCAACTTGATTCTTTAGAGGACTGTGCAAAACTCAAAAGCCAACACCAGACGTTCAATTTTCCAAAAATCGGTACAACTATTAGCATACGCCGACGATATTGATATCGTAGGTAGGACCCAACGTGATGTCATAGCCACGTTTGCTAGTATACAGAAGGAAGCAGCGTAAATGGGTTGATCAGTAAATGTGGGCAAGACTAAGTATATGCTGTCAACACGAAAGGACACGCAACATCGACAAATTGGACAGAACGTCACCATTGACAGATATAACTTTGAGGTAGTATGAGACTCTGTCTATCTCGGCTCCGCTATTAACTCTGACAACAACATCTCGTCAGAAGTTAAACGAATAATTACTCTAAGAAGCCAATTCAGTAGTAAAGCCCCCACTCGAACTACTAAGGAAATCCTGAATAAGATTCTGACCATCCCAATCCAGCTCTACGGCGCTGAAGCATGGACCGTCTCAAAAGTGGATGAAGAAATCCTTTGTCGATTCGAGAGGAAAATTCGTCGAAAAATCTTCGGTCCCGTTTGCGAATATTATAGTTGGTTCCTGGAGTTGCATGACGCGTATATCATGATGTAGTTTGACGACGCCGATCGCAGTTTTTCAAAAAAGTCATAAGGTTTGCCTTTTATCGGATTGTCTGAGAGCGAAGGAACCGTGTAAATAGGCATATTATTCCGACTCAGAAGGGCTTCTGCATGGCTGTTCAGCGCACTAACCTTCGCGCCGCTTAATCTGTGTACCGTAAAACCGAATTCCATTGCTATGAAGCAACACCAAAACCTCATCAATGTTAGAGAGGCCCATACAACCAACACAACAATTCCATTAATTCCAAGATGAATATACGCTACACATTCCTATGAACGAAAACAATGATTGCTTCCATTACAATGGCATCCGTGTTATGATTAACCCCCGAGCGAAACAATCGAATACCAGCATCCGTAACAAGGTACCTAAACTCCGGAATTTAACTTGCAACGGTTATAAATCATATTGTTACAGAAAACTGTTGGCCCAAATAAGCAATATTGATTTCAGCTGCAAATCCGTTTTCAAGGATATACCGCCAGCGGCACCGTTTCAACCCGAATTTACCATCTCGACCGCAGTACAACTTCATCCGGTGAATCCGACCAGAGGAGAGCAAACATGGAATGCAACACCAAAAAAAAAAAAAATACAAAGGACGAACGAAAATCCCCAACCACACCGCAATATTTTTATAGCCGCGAAGAAAATGTTTCAATCATTCGCAGAGACGAAATCTGGAACAAACCCATGTGCATGGTCCCATGAAAATCTCTTCCTGCAGTGTTATTCTTCCACACCTTCTGCACCAGGCCAGGACAAGCCATCGCCAAACGCCGCACAAGTTTGGCATTTTGTTCGCTGCCACGGAATGGTTATAGGTCTCCTCCTATCCCCACCCCACTATCACGAAATGTGATCAAGTTTGCCAACCCAATAATCCTCAGGACTTATGTAGGATGTCGTATGGTATATGTGTGTGTTGGTTTTGTAGTACAACGAGACTACACGGTGGTCCGGCTGATTCGCAATATCGATGGTCCTGCACTTACTCACTGCCGACACTCGCGCCGAAGCGATGTAGAACAGGTGTAATGCTCCTTCGTCCAGTGCCAAAGGTAGAAAATATTTTGATAAGACTGGCAAATGCTTACGTGACTCTGCATAGGTTTCTGACTTTACGGCATGGTGGAGAGTCGAGAACCCCCTCCTGAGAGTGTACAGTGTATGAATGGTGGTTTTTGGCAGGATATCATGCCAGCACTTATAGCACGGAGTACGTGAGTTGGGTTGGTTGGGTAACTGCTGCTATTTTGGCGGTGGTGGCGGCGCGGCGGTTGCACGTTACTTTGGGATAATCTTTCGTTCTTGGTCTCGTAGGGGAGTGTATCAGTTAGTGGCGGACGTTTTTCGACAGCGACCGCTGGAGATTTAGCCTAGGCAACTGGGTACTATACTGGCTGTCGCGTTGCACAACTGACCACCGAATTGAATGCTAAGCATTCGACGTGCTGAAACTTTTAATAAAGACCGTTTGTGGTTCGACAGAGGAAATTATGAAAGCATTATCAGATGGGTGGAGGGATTAGATCTCGAGAAGGTTAATTAAATGAGTGGATGTGTGTGCGGATGATTTTAGAAATGAGTTATTGCGACGAGCTCAAAGATTGGCATTCATTATGTTTCTGTCTGTTGGAGATCTGTTTCAATGATGATTTTGAAAAGATGCGGTACGCGGATGCAGTCGAACGTGATATGAACTCAATGCATTCGCAATTGAGTATCAAAGGGAACTTGGAATGAGGTGGAATATATGAGTAAGTTTCTGGTGAGGTTATCTCAATTCAACCCATTGTGAAGAAGTACTTAATCCTTGTGAGTTATGGTGACACAGATTGTCTGGTTGACCACCGATTCTGCTAATGTGCTGTTTCTCTACTTGAAACATCGAATTTAGGATCCTTGGTGATTAGGAGCAATCTGTGTCATGCTTTACTGATACAAACTCAAATCAAGACAGAAGATATAATTAAACGCCCATGATATTCCACTGGCATACGATGACATCTGATAGTTTAAACGTTTGGGCTAAACGCTTGGCGAATAGTTTCGCCTTCTGAGTATCTCCAAGCCCACTCACCATTGTTCTTTGGTTTTGTTGACGGTGCCTATATGTATGTGACGAAGGTTTAAGACTCGCAAGTACGCGTTGGTAGCACCGCTCAGGTTAAGTGACACCTTGGCTGTGTGAAAGAAGCCGACAGAATCGTCCACGTCGACGCCAACCCGGCAATGTTGCAACGTCTCGGGATGAAAATTCCTCAGTCTAGTCTGTAGCTACGAAACCAGATAGATGAATCTCTTCTTTGTTGGTTTTAATTAAAAGACAATTTTGTGAATTTGACTAGCGTTTTATTTCAACTAAGGTGGTGACCCCGATGTGATGTCCTTGAACATCTCCGACCACAACGTAGCCTAGTCTGTCTTCGGACGACCGCAGTTAGAGTTCCTAGGTCAACTTATTTATTAATTTATTTCATCAATTAGATTATACATTTATATATATATACAATCATATAGATTACAGAAAAACATACATAGATTAACCACCAAGTTGGCTTAAAATAAATAGCAAATGATGTTTAAAAGCTTCTCTACATAGATTGCTAAAAAAATCAATGGAATCACATATTGAATTTGCTTCTCTTAGACAACGGGAAACAGGTTCATTTCTTCCATAATTTACTCGGCGAAAAGTTTCACTAAATAAATTAAGTGCCCGTAAAGCAATTAATGGAACTCTTAAATAAATTAGGGATAATAAATAAGGACAATTGACTTGGAATAATAATATGTCTCTTATAAATACAATTGAGTAGTATTTACGGCGTACTTCAAGTGTTTGTAAACCAATAAGTAAGCATCTTGACCTATATGAAGGCATTCGAATATTCCAGTGAAGGAGATAAATTGCTATTCTAGTAAAGCGTTTTTGGATGCTTTCAATTCGTAAAGAGTGAACTTTGTAAAACGGGTTCCAAATTACACAACGGTATTCAAGAATGGATCTAACAAAAGATGTAAAAAGCGTATCAACGTATTTTTTTTTTTTAATTCATTTTTTATTTCTTTAAAATATTAACTTAATACTAGACAAAAATGCTTAAATCTAAGTTATCAATAACATATTTACTTAAACTAAATTATGGCCCTTAGCGGGCGCTGTCAGCTTACATCTAACAGTTTTTATTTTGCCTTTCGGCTTCAAGTTTCTTTTTTTTTTATTTTAAAATAAATTTATATTTCAAAGAAAAATTTAAAAAGCTTTGATTAGCGACAATTTTATATATAAAAAAAAAAAAAAAACTTAGTCTACTTAAGACTACTTAATACTACTTAACTACTTAAGACTACTTAACTACTTAAGATTACTTAACTACTTAAACTTAATTATAATCTGGATGGCGAGCCCTCGCTTAATATGCCCCGAGGGGTCGCCATCCTGATCGAGTCTTTTGGTCCATAGGCAGCATGCAACCACCCATATTGTACGCCAATATGAGCACAATCCCCGCCACAGACCTAGTACTAGAATAATTTTTTGAAGAACTAATTATTGGACTAAAAGTCCGCAAAGTCTAGAGGAAGTGCTGAATCACTTCCCTCGTGTAGCCACCAGAATTCGGTGCGCTGCCTCTCGGCCTCGGTCCTATCGCGATCCGATACCGCCGTGCTAAGGAGCTCCGTAGCATTGTCAACGTACCCGTCGCGGATTAGCCGTTTGTCACGCGCGTCACGGTAGCGGTGGTATACGATTTCAAAGTATATGGATCATTAAAATCCTTGGAGTTACGAACTAAAAAACCCAACATTGAATTAGCTTTGGCTATGACATAGTCAATATGTGATACAAATGTGAGATTTGTGTCAAAAATAACACCTAAGTCCTTTTTTTTTGGAAATTCTTAAAAGGGGTGTGTTACCAATCTTATAAGTTAAAACGAAAGGACATCTGTTATGGCAGAAAGTTAAACACTGACATTTGGAAACATGCAGTTTGTTTAAATCATTTTGAAGGAGTTTGCAATCTTCAATAGATCTGATGCGCATAAAATTTTTTAAATCATCTGCGTACATAAGGCAGTGAGAGTTGGAAATGATATTGGGGATATCATTTATAAAAAGTAAAAACAAAAGAGGTCCCAAATGACTTCCTTGGGGAACCCCAGATGAGACAAGAATAGGATTCGAAAATATATTATTTATGCGAACCAACTGGGTTCGTTTTGAAAGGTAGGAATCAATCCATTTTAAAAAAGATGCATGAAATCCAATTTTTTCTAATTTCATTAATAGAATAAAGTGATTTACTCTATCAAATGCCTTAGAGAAGTCCGTATAAACTATATAACATTGGTTTCCATTTTCAAAGTCTAAGGTAACCTTATTACACAAAATAGCTAAATTTGATGTAGTTGATTTGCCAGGTACAAATCCATGTTGAAATGGAGAAATAATTTCTTCAAGGAGAAACGATAATTTATTAGAAACTATTTTATCAAACAACTTTGGAATGGTAGACATTTTTGATATTGGTCTATAGTTACAAACATTTTGTTTTGATCCAGATTTATATGGAGGAATAACGTATAGTGCGTACCAAAACAGTTGGCCATTCTACTGCGCAGGTCTCTTAAAATGTGTTTTACAATCTCTTAAAATTGCAAAAACAAGCACAAAGAGACGAAAATGGGCGGAGCCATAATAAAAAACGACGTATACCCTGCCTTGTGTTCAAGATCGCTGTCGCGATCTCACTGAGGGTGGTTTCTTCATTTTCCTTCTTTTATACTGAAATTAGGAGCGGAGGAAAAATATAGACCATTATATGTCAACTTTACTTGGAGAAAAATATATTGTTTCGTTTTTTGTCTTGTCGGTTCTTTATGATGATGCGATCACGGTCGGATAGATTAAGCAAAACATTGCACATGAATTGATTGTGTGACTGTGTCTGTATGAAGGTGTACGGTTTTAGATTTAAACCCTATTTGCTCATTATGCTTTCGTTGATCATTATTAATTGTGTCGTGCATATTGATCATGTAGGTACTGATATTGGCACGCAAAGTAAAGTAAATTGCAGTGTCACACCAATTTTTTTTTGTTTATATCATTGAATTTGGGCGAGGTAGGTAAATTTAATAAAAAAATTACAATTTGGGAATTTTTTGGAAACGTAAACGATTTTATACCCAATAACAATAGGCACGATTTTCTGTCACAAAAAAGAGGATGGGGTATTAAAAGGTTCGTTAAAGACAAAATGGTGAACGTTCTTGATTCTTCAATAATTTTTTTTAAGAAATGCAGTTTTTAAAACTTATTGAACTACCCACCACTTTTAAATTTGTAACCTTGATTAAAAGTGTAAATTATAGCGAGATAAAATTGACGATGAATTGCAAATATAAAACAGATTTACAGCGAGCAGCAAAACAAAACACCAGTATACCAAATGGGTGGTTCGGTTTGGTTTGAATTAAGAAGTAAAAACACACACGTTTTAGTACTAAGATAAAAATATTTATTGTTTTTGCTACCTATATATGAAATAGTTAATATTAGTGTATATTAAATTGAATTCGAAGAACTGTCAGTTTCATAATCGGTTGAAGAATCATCTCCTGGATTGATAATTATTGCATCCGACATTGTGTCCCACATCTGCTCGTGTGAAAAGTATTCCTCCTCTGTCCATATAATTTTTTCACAAACTTTGCGCCAATCTTCAACTGTTATTTTTGAAAATTCTTCTTCAGCTAGTTTCTGAACATCCGATAATCTAAACGTTGTATTTCGGCTTCCGACTCTTCCCTTGACTGTTGCCCAGATCTTTTCAATAGGGTTGAGATCTGGATGATAGGGTGGCAATCGTAGTACTTCGTGTCCCGCGCCGTGAATCATATCGTCAATCTTATGCTTGGGGTGGTGATTAGTCCGATGTCGCTTTATAAGGTCATAACGTTCGACTTTGAGCATTTTTGAAGAATGCGGTATATTGTTGACGGAAAGCCATTCTAACATCTCCGATTTAACGGAAGCAGAAGTGATTTGCTTGTGTTCCCATTTGTTGTGATATGATGCGTTGTCCATTACAATAACCGATGGTTCCTCTAGGTTATTTAAAACTTGATCCTTCACCCATTTGGAGAAATTTTCAAAATTCATCTCATCGTGATAATCTCCTGTTTTCGACCCAGATTTAAATAAAAGCAAGGCATTATTCACGAAGCCCTTCGCTCCACCTGCATGCGCCATTATCAGCCTTTGGCCTTTTGAAATTGGCGCCTTTAAACCTTGACTGGTGCCGTCAGTCCATGCCCTTGGCCTTGTGTGAGAGCTGTGAATATAGCTCTCGTCCAAATAAATAATCTCATATCCTTCTGACCTGTACTCCAGCACCTTCCTCAGATATTTCACTCGTAAAAGTTTGATTTCATTTCTTTCGCAAAGAAATTTACGGTTGTTCTACGTTTTCCTATAAGAAAATCCATTTCTTTTTAAAATCCTATGTAGCGACATATTGCTTAGGTTCAGCTCCAAATCTTCCTGCACCCGTTGTCTTAACATTTTTAATGTTATCATCATTTTTTCTTCAATGTGGAAGTAGTATATAATTCGCCGAACAGCTGTGATATCAAATTCGTCCAATCCAGTTTTCCATTTTGTATGTGGTACTCTTTTAGTTGGAGATTCAATAGCGCCTTTCTTCTCATATTCTTTAATTATCCTTCTTATTGTTCGGGCCGAAATTCCCGTAAACTCCTCTGTCTGTGAATTTGCGTATGTGATGGGATTATCTATACATAAATTCCTAGCTTCTTCAATTTTTTTGTAATATATCCTAACAACGATCTTACGTCCTAGTCTTCCTATTGGGTTTCCTTTTCTTGAAAGATCCATGACAATTTATTTTATTTTAATAAACTAATGTCCTAGCAATGCTTTTGTTTTCGTGAAAGTGAATTCCAAATAGGAAATCCATAATATATATGTGTTATCTTAAAATAAAAAAACTCTAAAAAAAATCTAAAAAAAACTATAAAAAAAACCAGGCAACAAATTTATTCCTTGCCCCTACAGGTAACCAAATGCAAACACTAATCATGTCGTAAAACTTTTAAACTTAAGTCAAACAGGTAAAATCAAACATCATAAAATAATGCTAACCAAGCACACCACCCATACAGGTACCTAGCGCTAAACCACGAAATGTTCAACCATAAAAAGGGTTGGGAACCCTTTCAAATACAATCGGACTTCTAGGTAGAAATGTATAAAAGTCGACCTCATAATAAAAAATTAAGTTTATTTAGATATTCAACAACAAAGTTGGGTTACGCATTGTAAATTACAGGCAAAAACGCTTAGTGATTAAATCTCTTTCGCGTCATTTTTGTTCTCTTAAATCCTCTCTCTGCGCAATCGACCGTTGGCCAACTGTTTTGGTACGAACTATAAGAAGTTTTCCAATCATCTAAAAATATACCCCTCTCAAGAGATGCATTCAAAAATATTTTTAACGGTTCTGAAAGAGCAACTACTGATTTTTTTTTAGAAAGATTGGAGGAATGCCATCAGGGCTTGGATTTGTGTCATGTTTCAGGGACATCAGGGCGTTTTCAACATCTGAGATGCTTAAAACTAAGTTACCAATGTTGACAGAATTAGTGTTAATATCAGGAACCGTTGTTCTTGTTAAAATAGAAGAGTGGGTATACACGGATTGGAAAAAATCAGCAAACATATTTTTTTTTAAATTTGTTTCAGTGCGGAGTAAAAAATCTTTGTATAAAAAATTGTTTAAAACATTAAATTCTTTTTGAAGACGTTTATAATTTATCTTCAACAAATTATTATGCGTACAATTCCGGAAAAGTTTGTTTGCTTTGTTCTTTTTGTTATTTAAGTTGCAAGGCCTTTTGTTATACCAAGGAGGCTTGGAATTACTAATAACAGAAACTTTAGGCACAAATAAGTCAATTGTTCTTTTAAGAGTCTCGATAAAAATCTTATAAGCAGCAGACAATTTATTTTTTTTGTTGGAAGTAATTTCCATGGAATTTCATTGATATAATCGCAATTGCGTTAAAATTACCTTTGGAATAATCATACCTAGTAAAACTATTGTTTACAGGTTTACAATAATCAAAAAAATTAAATTGAAAGCTCAAAGCCGTATGTTGAATTGAATTACGAAGAATTGGGTTAATACATTCAATAATGTCAATTGAAAAATCTTTATCTACAAAGATAAGATCGAGTATACGATTCACAAGAGAAGGAATAACTCCTGTTCCATCACGAGTGGACGTCATCCAACGCGTTAAACGACTAGACACAGCAGAACAACTGAAGGGTAAAACAGACCACAAGCGGCTAATCTGCACCTTCAAGCAACGACTAGAGAAGTCATCACCGCGACAAACAAATTACTTATCGATTCCACGAGGTGCACAAAACGCCTTCCACTCATATTACTCGGCCTTTGCTCGACTCTGAAGGCAGATATCAACGCCACTCCAGCAGAGTTTGTCTGCGACACAGCACTTTCAGCCGATTTACTAGCACTGACGCTCGACAGCCGCTGACAAAGCGAGTTAATAAACAGCCTTCGACATATGATGCACCAAACTAGACTGCAGCAGACACCTTGGCATACTCAACAAAGCCAGGTCCACCATGACCTACAGACGTCGAGTTACGCAATCGTTCGAAACGACTCGGTCAAAGCAAATATAGTTCCGCTATTCGACGAACCCTTTAAAATAGCCGAACACCACAACAAATTCTTCACTCTCAATATCCGTCTGACCACCAACCGCCACAACTTACATCAATTCAGCCTTCCCGCACCCGTACAGTTCGCCGCAGCTAGATTCTGCCCGCTACCTGTAGAGCGCGTAAGTCTTCTGGGAAGCCTCTGTGGCGGGAGGTTTAGACTTGCCAAGCAAGTACGCGTTGGCAACCCCGTCACGTAATTGTGCAACTATGTCCGACGTCTGCTTTTCATAAGGTCCATGCACCTTTCTACGATCAGGTTTTTGCAAAGGCTCTCATTAGTTGTTCGAGTGAGGGCTTTACTGATAAAAAAACCTTTAGTGCCTGAAGAAACAGACCAATAATCCTAGCTGAGGAATCCGTTTACCACCACAATGCGACTTTAGTGAATGGCACGAATTTTTATGCAATTCTCAGGGACAGAAAGATGAACACCATCTTCCACGGTGTCAACGTCGCTGGTTCTATACGCATCACCTTCTCGGAAACAGGGTAAAAGTTCGAATGATTTAATACCAAACTGAATTAAGCTTCGCGTATTTTCTAGTGTTGAGCGACACAGCAGTATCAGTTGTCAACGTCGCTTTATTAAGCTCTAGGCGATGGATGTTATCATACGCTGCCTTGAAGTCGATAAAAAGATGGTGTGTCTCGAGTTGAACTTCATTGCACTTTTCGAGGTTTTGCCTTAGTTGGTCTATGGTCGATATTCCGGGCCGGAAGCCACATTGCCAGGTGCCGGTAAGTGTGTTAAATAAATGCATAAGGCAGACCGTTGGATAAGATCTTATATGCCTTTGAAGTTGGAGCAACACATGGGTTCGCCTTGCTCGGCCCTGCGTACATTTTTTATTTGTAAGTAGCTCCTGGAAATGCTGTCCGACTACATTTACAATACCCTGCGTCAATGTTCTAGTTTGCAGTTAATGTTTCGAAGAGCCTGTCTTCCTATTTGGAAGCCAGGTACTAGAATTGACTTCTTTATAGAATTGACGAACGATCTTCTCAATGCGAGACTCTTCGAATGCTCTAAACTGGGAGGCTGCATGTTATAATTCTGAACCCTTCTTCTGGTTCGATACTGTTCTGGTGCGATGAATGTTTTGCGTTGTAGCGCCTTGATATGAGTATCTTCTGTCATCTCATTTTGTTACCTGGAAATCTCATCATATCGCGGACATCTTTTCGGGGTTAGATGGTAGCCTATGGTGACTTAGGCTACTTCTTAGATGATATCGGGATACACAGCGGGGAGTCTCTAACTCGGTTTTTATTTGTAGATTCTAGCCGTCTCCGGTTCACAAGGGCGTCCATTGTGAAGTCTATTTTTGCCACTATTCGCAGCTTTCTCACGTTAACAGTCGGACTCTGTGTTTGGCTGCGACGAGAAAATGGCCAGAGTCGACATTTGCCCTTCTGCATGTGCGTTCATTTAGGATGTTGGATTAGTGCCTCGCATCTAGGAGCACATGGTCGATGTGGTTGGCGGTTCGACCATCTGGACAACGCCAGGTTCCTTTGTGGATTCGTAGTCCTGGGAGCCTAGTGCTGCTGCGAAGTCTATAAGTCGGAAGCCATGATCTTTTGTCGTTTTCGAGAGGCTGTGTTTTTCAACTCTCTCACCGAATATTGTTGTCTTACAGGTTTTCGCATCGCATTCCGCATAAGCTCCGTATGCTTCATGCAGGAGTTCGTAAAATTCTAAATTAATCGGTCTTCTCATCGGAAGGGGCGTCTCATCGGTAGGGGCGTGTCGATATATAAGGGTTATGTTGCGAAATGTTACTGTGATGCGAATCACAGCCAGGCGATCACCAACGGGTTTAAAGTTGATTACCCTTGACCTAATTTGGGTCCCCACAATAGCTTAAGGGCACTGAAGCATATGCCACATGGGCTGCATCGAATGGAATTGAGCGAATGGAAATCAATATTCCGACTGGCAGAGTCGTCGATTGCCATCCAGACGTCGGTCGGTCGCGTTACAGAAAGAAGTCGCATTAAGTGGCTCGCACAAGTTGAAAACCTATCTCAGCCAACTTAAAGTGTACAACGGGATGCATTTATCTAGGGCCCGAGATAATTGGAGAGCCATGTTGGTTAAGGCTTAGGTAAATAACGGAATGCAGCATCACTTAAGTAAGTGCGAAAATTTTTACTCATTTTCACAAAATTCGGGACAAACTATTGTACCATGAGATGGTTAAAGGCTACAATAATCTCAGTGCTGATGGCCTCAGTCCCCAGTGTTGTTGTGTCTGTAGTTCTTTGCATTCATGTGCGAACATGTTATATCAATGTAAATCAAAGAATGTAAATTTAACTGAAAGTTCCTTCTATGTTATTGCAAAACAGTCGAAGCACAGGAATAGAAAAATCAAACTACCGAAGCGCTACAGAAACAGGGTCGGCAGACGTTTACCAGAATTATCTCAAGAAGTCTCCGGTGGACTTGAAAAGATTTAAGAAAATCTTTGAAAAAATTTGGATTACCGAGAATTTCAGTTATCAGGTGTTTACAGACAATTTCTTGTAAATCGACATTAAGATTAAGATTGTAACCACAATTTCAATGAATCATAACATATTTTGTTCCGAACAGTCCCAATCTGTATAATATTTCTTTCCCACTAAGTTACAAAAAAAAAAATCCGTACATGTATTCATCTAAACTCCATTTAAAGTCATTTAAAGTGTAAGCAAAACTTTCAGCTACAGTTGCAATGAAGACATAAAGCAACGCCCACCTCTAATCTATATGAAACCATCAATCTCATCCCTGCGCCTATGTTCAAAAAGCGCATTCGGGCACGACTAACTTTTCCCAACAATACAACTGTTAACAACGAACAACAAGCGCAATCGCTAATGGGTATACACTTCACTACCAAATCAGAACATTACCATCAAACAACACTGCAATTCTGCACCGTCTGACGTTTCGACGCCCCAGCAACCCACCGCCGCCGCCGCCATCATGATGAATCCGAAATGCATAGCGCGTTCTGTGAAACAAACAAAATCCCTAATTTGATAACTCAACTTAAACGAATGCGCCCTCAAAATGCAGTCGCACACTCGAAACGAATTACCGTATCACGCCAAAGTGAATACATCCGGTCGATGGATATACAGTGAAATATTTTACAGCCCAACACCCAGTGTATTCCATGGTATCCTGCAGATACATTCCTTCCCCTAGATGCACTTCCATGGCATGACGATTGAGAAGGAAAAATGGTGCCCTTAACCAGCGGCCACTGCGCCCAGTCCTGTCATTTGCAAAATGTCTCCACATTCAATGGAAGTACATACACCCCGATGTAGCGGCGGCGGCGGTAAGGCGGAATTTGTTTTTATGCGTTACCACCCTTAGCGTTCCGTTTCAAATTGAAATTCAGTGTGATTGTGTGCATTTGTGCGGGCACAACAATTGTCGGCCTACAAAAACTACACTTGTGCAGAAAAACCAAAATCGTAGCACCGGGCTTGGGAAAGAAATATTCGCCGTTTAGATTTGACGCAACAACACCAGCAAACACTGCAAGGCGCTCACTCAGTGAGCACCGACTGAATAGCGCGTATAGTTGCAATCCATAAGGACGAACCTTCGAACTAAACCGAGGCGAACAAAAAAAAAAAGGAATTTAAGCTCCAAACGGACGGAATATTGCATTTAATGAAATTCCCGAGGGAATTATTTATTCCCGCCTGGATACAAATAGCCGACAAACTCATATTTCACTTTACAAATGGTGGCTACGCGCATATACACGCGCTGCAATGTTTGAGTCGGTGGTTCGTTCGGCTCCATGGACTGCACCTATTTTCAATGAGGGAATGTAACACGGGTTTGTATTTTTTTTGTAGGTCCCTATGAGTCCCACTTTACAGAGGAATCGACAAGAAAGGTTTACCAACAGAAATTTGCAGAGATTGTCCACCTTAACAGTTAGAATCATGGTTGCACCTAATCATACGAATGGTTTATGTTTGTGTAAAAGTTCAAAACTAGTATTTTACAGAACTTTTTCAAATGTCTAAGCTCGGACATGTGGAGTAGTAAGGAATATTTTTAAAAAAAATATGAGGATCGCTTGAGTTTGCCAATAAATCTGCCTATAAGTCCTGCCTTGTTCCTTGTAAGATAGCTACACATTACCTTCCAACTAACAATTATTTTAGTAAGGCAATAAAATTTAATTTCAACAAGCAAATATTGCTGTATATCTTAAACAGTACTTGTGCGCTTAGGTTAAGTATTTTTGCAGGCGATTGATTGGGTAGAAGCCTGTTTAAGACATTATGCAGGAAAATTCACAAGCCTAACCGAAGTTATTATGGTAAAGGGTGTTTTTTCTAGAGGTATAGAACTTTGAATTGAAATAAAACAAAATAAAGTCGTTTTAATGTCCATCACTTTGACTGTATTGGAAGGATAATTTCATGCCATTAATGTTTAAATATGATTTTGAGCATGTAACTGCCGCAACTGTTTCGAATAAAGTCAAGTTAGAGGTCCGGTTTTCAACCACTTTTTCGAGCATTTGGGACGGTATGTCGGCAATAAAGCCACGAATGTTGGCTTCCAAGTCCCCTGACGTTTCTGGTTTGTTGGCGTAGACGAGCGACTTCACATATCTCCGAATAAAATATTCCAATGGTGTCGAACCCCACGATTTTGGTGGCCGATTGACATATATTCTGAGAAATAATGCGCTCATAGAATGTTTCCTTCAATAAATCGATTGTGACGTCTCACATCTCATCCACATTCATGCCATCCTATTCGGGAACAAAAAAAGTCGGTTATAATGGCTCCATACCGGTCTCCATTAAGGGCAACTGACTTTTCAGAATCATTTCGGAAGAACTATGACCCAATGAGTCCACCAGCCCATAGAGCACATCAAACAGTCAGTTTTTGTGGATGAAATGGCGTCTCAAGGGTCTGATGTGGATTCTCTTCACTCCAAATGCGGCAATTTTCTTTGTTTACGTAGCCTTTCAACCTCTGTAAGGCTGTTTTTTAGTTTTTTTCAAAAAGGCTTTGATAAAGGACCAACATACTAATCAGGATATTTACATCTCTTTAATAGCTGCAACCCTTAGAAGTGATTTTCACTCGGCAACAAACTGCATTCCATATCAAGCTAAGTTTGGTCAGCCTACGATCCTTGATGGATCAGAGTACTGATTCGGATCAACAAAATTGATCACATTTGGAAAGACAAGAGGCACGCATCCAAAATTTCGGTAATCCGAACATTCCGAGGAGCTAACGTCGACTCGGACCACTACCTTGTTGCAGCCAAGCTGAGATTGCGGACGTCCACAAAGACCAATACATCCGCCGCAACTGATGTGCTAGTATTCTCGCGCCCACCAGCCAGTTTGATGAGGAATGCTCGCAGCCACGAACGAGGCCTACAGGGATAAGCAGTAGAAGACGAGAGCTGCCAAAGGCAGAGAAGAAGGGTAGAACACCGGCTTTTAAGAAAGAAGAAAAATATAGCAAGAACAGAGCGCGATTGAGGATATAGAGATGTTCAACTCCAGGAACGCTCGACCAAAGTGTAAAACGTCAAAGCAAAGGATGAAAGGTTCGCACAGAATCCTGTCGTGATGAACAGGCAAATGTCATCGCTGAGACACAGTCGATGCTGAATATATGGAAGAACCACTTCTGCAGACTGTCAAACGGCGATGACCAACAACATTTAGCTTTCAGGCAGAACGAACCACCGGAAATGATGGCCTTCCCGCTGAGCCTTATAAAGCCGGCACAGACTTGGTAAGTAACATCCACCAACTCATAAGCCAAAACTTGTCGGATGAAAGTATGCCTAAAGAATGGAACCTCAGCATCGTTTGCCCGACCCCAAAACTACAGAGGAATAAGTCTCCTTAACATCGCCTACAAGTTCCTATCTGCCGTAATATGTGAACGCCTGAAACCGTTTACCCACAACCTGATCGGCTCTTATAAGTGCGGTTTTAGAGCGGGAAAGTCCACAACCGATCCAATCTTCACACTTCGGCAAATCCTGGAAAAAAACCCAAGAAGTCAAAATGCAGAGATGTCTAGTTTTGGTATACCGCCCAAACTCGGCCATCTGTGTTGGATGACGATGGAGAATTCTCGCTGCTCCATCAGGGTCGGAAACGACCTCACCGACATCTTCGATACCAAAAAAGGGTTAAGGCAAGGCGATGCGCTGTCATGTGACTTCTCCAATCTGATTCTTGAGAGGATTGTGCAAAACTCACAAGCCAACACTAGAGGTACAATTTTGCAAAAATCGGTGCAACTACTAGCATACGCCGACGATATTGACATCATTGGCAGGACCCAACGTAATGTCATAGCCACGTTTGCTAGTATAGAGAAGGAAGCGGCAAAACTGGGTTTAGCAGTAATGACGGCAAGACTAAGTATGTCCTGTCAACACGAAAAGGCACACAATCAATGTTGGACAGAACTTTGGTTATCGCGGCTCCGCTATTAACTCTAACAACAACATCTCGTCAGAAATTAAGCGAAGAATTACTCTTGCCAACAGGTGTTTCTTCGGGCTAAGACGGCAACTAGTAGTAAAGCCCTCACTCGAACTACTTAGTAGATCCTATATATGAATCTGATCATCCCAGTCCTGCTCTACGGCGCTGAAACATGCACCGTCTCAAAAGAGGATGAAGAAATCCTTGCTCGATTCTTGGGATATGAGACAAAGAAACAACCAAGAACTATACGAGTTTTACAGCGACAAACCTCTGGTCAGAATTGGACGTTTAAGATTGCTGGGATATGTAGAATGAATGGACATCAATACTCTGGTTCGCAGAGTCGATTCCCAGCCAGACGTCGTACGCAGTAGAGGATGACCTCGCCTTATGTTTCGCGCATAAGAAGAATCTGACCTCAACCAGCTTGGAGTGCGCAACTGAAGTAAATAAGCTAAGGACCGGGCTAGTCGGAGAGACATGTTGGTTGAGTATGTTGGTTGAGGCCAGTATTATTCCGGACTGTAGCACCACTTAAGTAATTAAGTAAGCAAGACTGCATCGGTTCTTTATTTCTTCAGCTGACTTTCTGGTGACGTAATGTACGTACTAAGAAGAGCCTATATAAGATTTCAAGGCCTGCTTTACGGTGCCGAAACATGTACTGTATAAAAAGTGGGTGAAAAAATGTTGGCTCGTTTTGGGCAAAAATAATGCTGGAATTCTCCAGGAGAGGATTTAGCAAAGACCTTTACGAACTGTTCAGCGAGAAAAAAAGTCGGTCGGAAAGTTTTAGATTGCTATGGACACCAATAATCCGACTCGCAGAGTCTTTGATTCCCAGAAGTCTGACGGAGTTGATGAAGACTTCGCATTAATTAGAGCGCATAAAAAGAAATATACCTCAACCAACTTGAACTGTCATACCTACTGTCTAATATAAGAAAAATGTAAGAGGCATGTAAGCCTCAGGTTTATTCCAGACTGTAACTCCACTTATTATGTACTTAATATGAAGTTATTACTGCGTGTGGTTCATTGAAATAAAGGACTTCTTTGGGGTTGTTAAACTCCGCCATGATGATTTCAAAACTTCATGTGATCCCCAACTTGTTTGCGATACAGTTGCCAATATAAAAACACCATTCTTTGATTTTTTATTCGGTCCCCCATGAACGGCTTCTCTTTTCGTATGTTTACTCTTCATCCTCTACACCCAACATGGTACACCCAACACGGGTCAGACTAGAGTAATTTATTCGCATATGAGTCGGATTTAATCCTTTTTACACACAGGCACCTACTCTCCACATAATGGTATGCGCCCTACCGCCTGCATAGAATCGTGTCCTGTGAAATAAAAATTTATCGCTAAAAATCTAGAATCAATGAACTGCGCTCTTTGGATTTGCATAGCATGCATTCTGTGGCATGAGGGGTGCATGTTTCTGTGCGCCTGCCGTCTATAGAGAAACCTTCTGCCGTCCAAGGACAACCTTTTGTGCTGTGATATCATTTTTTTTTGGTTTAGTTTTCGCAATTTTTCAAGGCTTACCGACTACACTCGTGCTATTAAACAAACAAAAGTGTAACGTAAGCGGTATGGTTTCGGGATACGGACTCCAGCGACTCTTTCCGTCGCGCCCGCCGCCGACAAGGAATAAAGAAGAATCGTACGAGAGTATGACACCAATCGCCTCGCACTCGAGGATTATATGGGACAAGGTTTCAATTAGGCGAGAGAAGTGTAGCAATTTGTTCATAGCGGCAACAGCAGCGGATGTAGATACTATATGCATGTGGCAATGTGTGTGTAATACTAGATGTGCGGAAATGCGGAGAATTCTCATATTTTTCCGGTGCCTAGATAGCTGGTGGAGTTTGTGTGGATTTTGGCCCATTTTGCATGTATGCGGGGTACGCAGTGAGTTGTGCGTCTGATGACATGAGGTACATTAGAATGTCATAACGGTTTAATTAAGCTCCAACTGAGAGCTACTGGTAGCTGACCCATTCCCCATGCGTAATTGGAAAGATGAGTTTATTTAATTAAGTCGCCGCCCAGTGAGCAATACTACACTCTTCATATGGCTTGGGTTGGTTTGTGTGTGTTTTGCTTAGCCCGTGACAATGACGATATAGCGACAGCAAGTGTGTGAATGAATGGTCTTAGCTGGGATACGAGAATCATTATAAGGATAAAGTCGAATGAGATAAATTTATGGGACTGTTTGTACGGAGTATGAATGGGATTTGTGGATTATTTTCATTGCACAACAAGCTGGAATATGGCAAATTGTTGGACTGGATGAAGAAAGGTGTTTTTCGGAATTAGTTCGCTTCATTTGGAAGGACATTGAATGCAAACTCACAGATGCTATGAATATATTCCTACGATTTGAATTGAAATGGACTATTCTGGGAAATTAACAAAAGATCTTGGGATGCTTTCCGATTTAATCTCCTATGTACATTGTACATGTACTGGCTCTAGGGTATACATCCTTTTTTTACCAAATGAAGTTCTAATTAACCAGGAAGTTGAGGCTTGTGTGTGTTTATAAAAGGATACGTGTAATCTTATAAAGGTTATATGAACTTGGAGTGTACGTATGTTGTGATCCTTGGCTGGCCACGGAGTCATCTTTGTTCGATTACACCAGGAGACTCATACTCTATGGTCTTAAAGTTTATCTTTCCATTGGTGAGCGTTTATTAGTTAAATTTAAGTTATGTTAGGTTTGATGGGCTATCGACGCTCAGGTGAGTCGTCAAACTTGCAGAAGCATATATGAGCCCATAGCGATACCCTATTTTGAGAGAAAAGTACATGAAAAGAATTTATAAACTATAGTAAGTGTGATACTTATGTTGTGATCTGCGTTGTTCCATCCACTTCAACAGATAATCCATCCCGATGATTTGGTGGATTATATGATTATATGTTTCCATAAATGTGTGAAAAATATCGAAAGGGTTGCTAGGTCCAGCAAGGTGATGCCCCATGTCACATTGCAATTGAATCAATGCAGTATCTGCAACGAAAAGCGAAAAGTGGCCAGATATATCTCTCGATTTGACTCCTTTGAATTTCTTTTTAGTGTAGAAAACCAAGCCTCAGACCATTGACGAACTGAAGATCTAAAGCAACGCTTTGCACCTCGAATACCTCGAAAAAGTGTTGAAAAACGCAGCACAAAAGGCACAGATTGCTTTGGTCAATGGAGGCAATTAATTAATAGATGATGCTAGAAACATTCAAAATCTAGTCCAATTAAAACAGCTCAATTGGGGAATATGGAAATGTTTTTTTTTAAGATATTCAATATTCAAGAACACATGCCCGATGACTGGACTACCAAAAAGGCGATCCTATGCGTTGCAAGAAGAATCGGGCATATCACCGCTAAATGTCGCATACAAGATCCTATTAAACGTACTTTGTGAAAGTTTTTAGCCGTTCTGCAACATTCTAATCGTACTAGTGTGGCTTACAGCCCGGCAGATTGACTAAAGACAAAATTTTCACTCTGAAGCAAATTCTGGAAAAGACCAATAAATTTTAGGTCGAATCTCACCACCCATTTATCGACTTGAAAGCCATACGTATAATAGCATAGAACTCCAGGACCACTATACGGCGATGGCCGAATTCGGAATGCCGGCAAAACTGATTCAGATTTGTTGCGTGAAGTAAGGAAGCACGCTCCGAACTATTCCTACCATTAAACGGATATCGGCAAAGAGGCGTGCTATCATGCGACTTCTTCAATCTGATAATGGAGCATATAGTGCGCAGGGCAGGTGGCAACACGGAAGGCACTATATTCAATGAAGTTGCTGGGCTATGCAGACAATAATGACAACGTCGGTCGCTAAGTACATGCTATCAACATACAAAAAGGCGTCTATCCACGGTCCTAGGACAAACCGTCACAAATGATAGCAACAATTTCGAGTTAGTTAAGGAGTTCACATATCTCGGAGTAAACATAAACTCCACGAAAGACACCCTTGTGGAGATCCGCGGAAGAATTACCGTAGGAAACCGTAATATTACGTGAAAGCCTGAAACCATTTCCCAACAACCTGATCGGCCCTATCAGTGTATTTTTTTTAGGCCAGGACAGTCCACAATCGATCAAATTTTCACACTTCGGCAGATCCTGGAAAGAACCCAAGAAGTTCAACTACGGTACAACTATTAGTATACGCCGACGATATTGACATCATTGGTCGGACCCAACGTGATGTCATAGCCACATTTTCTAGTGGCAAAAATGTGTTTAGGAGCAAATGAGGGCAAGACGAAGTAACTATATGCTGTCAACACGAAAGCACACACCACATCGACCAATTGGACAGGACTTCAGCATTAAAAAAGATATAACTTTGAGGTAGTATGGGACTTTGTCTATCTCGGCTCCGCTATTAACTCTGACAACAACATCTCGTCAGAAATCAAACGAAGAATTACTCTTGCTAACCGCTGTTTCTTCAGGCTAAGAAGGCAATTCAGTAGTAAAGCCCTCACTCAAACTACTAAGAAGATCCCAGTCCTGCTCTACGGCCCTGAAGCATGGACCATCTCAAAAGCGGATGAAGAAATCCTTGGTCGATTCAAGAGGAAAAAAACACCGCATTGAACGTTTAAGGTGGCTAGGACATGTAAAACGAATGGAGACCAATACTCCGGCTCGCAGAGTCCTCGATTCCCAGCTATACGTCGCGTCGGGCGCAGTAGAGGAAGACCTCACCTTAAGTGGCACGCACAAGTAAAAACCGATCTCAACAAACTTGTAGTGCTCAACTGGAGAAAGTTAGCTAAGGACCGGGCTAATTGAAGATGCATGTTGGTTGAGGCCCAGGTTCATTCCGGACTGTAGCGCCACTTAAGTAAGTAAGTAAGTAATCATTGCTACTTCGGTTTGGCAAAACAGCTGGCTTCAAAACTTCTAACTCGAAGGATGAAACGTGCGTTCTAAAAAATCGCTTGTCCTGCCATTTCTGCTTTATGGCGCCGAGTGCTGGAAGATAAGCAAGAGGGAGAGCTGATACTGGGCTCTGTTGAAAGAAAAGTACTTAGTCCTGGAGGAAAAGATACAATCACTAGCTCAATGAGTGAACAAAAAATGTGGATGTAGTCCAATAAGCCAAAACACGTCGACTACATTGGCACGGCCAATGGCAACTTACATATTCAACTATCCAGTCACTCTGATACATTTCAGCCAGCTAACCACTGGTTAGTGCAAGCGGCCCTTAATATACCTCACACGTATTTTATAAAGAGTCAGCAAATATCTTGAATGAATACTTCACCTAATATTGGACTAAGGTGTTAAATCCCCCCACTACATTTTTCCACACATAATTAATGGATTCGTTCGCCTAAAAGCACTATTCAGAGCTGACTGTATAGCCTATGAGATGGTCACGGACACGTTTATGGTGCTGATGTTTGATCTGTTCAGCATTGTCAAGCATATGGTGCGCTTCTGATAATAGTTTGGCCAGAGTTGCCTGGATAGTTGCTACGTTGCCCAGTATATCCATTTATGGCTTTCTTTCCTGATCGCATCCGGTTTGATCTGCAATTTACATGTACCTATCATATCTGGTGGTGGTTGGATATCAAGGGTTGAATTTCCCTGGTATGTGTGCACCTAGTAGGTTGCGGTTGGAGGCTGTTTCTTAAGCCGCCCACAAGACTAAGATACCATACAGGATGAGTTGTACGACAGACACGTAAAGCCAGAAAGAGATTATGGGATATGCAACACCTGATTTGTTTCTGATTGCCTTCCCACAAGTGTATAAGGCTAAGGTGGCTATCTTAACGCGTTCTTCGATATTATCTTTCCCATCCAGTTTCTTTAGCTAAAAAACAATTCCGCACACACTTTTTTTTTGAAGACTAAAATTATGTCTGTACCGTTATTTTGTTTCTTCAAAGTTTTCCTTTCTTGGCGGTATTATTTCCTTAAAATATTTTTCTCCAGCAACACTGGTGTCTAAGGCAGAGACTCTTCACGGTTCCTGACCCTGATAATCAAATCATAATCAGTCAATCAATATTCACATCCCAACGTTGAAAATTGTACTTCATATGCATATTATATTTGTTTCCCTCTAACAACTGAAATTTATATATTTTTCAACATTTAATCAAACGAAACCTCTATTGCTACGTCAAAAACAACCAGCTGCTCACTTTTAGCATAAATGGTTAGATGTAAAATACAACAAATATTTGTTTAATCGAATAAAGTGAAATTCCCAGTTTTTTTTAAAGTATTTTTTACCCTCGCCGTAACAAGAAAAAAAATCTTTGCAGCCTCTGACTTTTATCATCTGTATAGCTTCTAGGAAAATTCTGCAGCCAATATGTCATCGCATTCTAGGAATAATATTTTGCATCCTGCACTTCTACGGATTTTTTATTTATTTATTTATTCTATATTTCATATAATTCCGGCTTTAAAATAACATTGTAAGACATACGAAAAAAAATTATATAATGGTGGGTCAGTGGTTAGCCAGTTGAACTATTAAACTTTGTTCCTAGTTCAACCCCTAAAAGTAAAAATGTAAATTATTTGTTGTTATAGTTTTTGGCGAAAGTCTGAAATATATTCAGAAGTATAAAATGTCATAACTGGGTTCTCGAATTTGCTGTTAAAAGTCAGCTTTATGTCATGGGTTTCGATTATTGTGCCAAAAATGAAAACATAGCAAGCATAATGAATGATGAAGCTAGGTTCTGGCCTTGTACAGCCCTTAATGGAAAATGTTTATTTATAACCAAAATGACAAAGTTATTCCTAGCAAATTGTGACAAATAGATGTCGTTCTTCTAGAGGTATACAAAATCAATATAAAATCATAAAATGTATACCACCAGCGTTTAATTATGATTTAGGGCATAAGCGCGACAGGTTATATCGAATGAAGCGCGATAGTGAAGCCCTATTTCCGACAACTGGGGGCTTATATGCAATGTTGATGTTGATTTTCAATATAGTCCAACGTTTCTAGTTTATCGTCACTCCAAGTTGGTTGAGGAAGGTTTTTACCTGTGCCCACCACTTAAGGCGAGATCTTTCATTATTCCGAATCGAAGATTCTACGAGCCGGAGTTTTGTTATACAAGGGGCGCAAAAATAACCTTCCGATGTTTTTTGGCTGTAATTTAAAAAAAATGAAAAACTTTGATTCTTCTTGTGGATTATTTTTATTTGGTCTTTTAATTTTTTTACATCAAGTCGAAAATATGATGTCATGTAAATGGCCGCCGCCACAGTTGATTGTCATTTGAGCCCTTTTTATGGCATTTTCCATCACTTTGGCCAAAACTTCCGGCGATAGGTCCTCACATTCTTGCGGATATTGTCTTTAAGAGCTGCAAGAGTCTGAGGCTTATTGACATTAACCCGCGACTTCAAAAAGCCCCACAAAAAGAAGTCTGGAGCGGTCAAATCAGGCGATCTTGCTGGCCAGTGCAAATCGCCAAAACGGGAGATTAGGCGCCCGGGAAATGCATCCTTCAGCATATCGGTTGTGACACGTGCAGTGTGTACCGTTGCACCGCCCTGTTCACCATTCACAGTAACCGTTTGGCCCGCGACGTCTTTGAAGAAAAAAGGTCCGATGACTCCTCCACCGAAAACAGCACACCATACAGTGACTTTGAGCGGGTGTAATGGCTCTTCGTAGGTTACACGCGGATTTTCAGTGCCCCAGAAGCGTAAATTTTGCTTATTTACGTACCCGCTAAGATGGAAATGGGCCTCATCACTCATGATTATTTTTGATGAAAAATCATCTTCCTCTTGGTGGTGATTAAGGATGGCTTGAGCGTATGTTAGACGCGATTGGCGGTCAGCAGCTAACAGCTGATGCACCGTCTGGACTTTGTACGGAAACATCTTCAAATCTAGTACCAAAATTCGCTGTAAAAACCGTCGACTGATACCCATTTGCGTGGCACGTCGTCTGGTCGATGTCGACGGCGCTTTCATGACATCTTCGGCTACAGCAGCAATATTCTCTGCAGAACGGCTACTCCGGGGTCTGCCACGCCTAGCAGCATCTCGTGTTGTGCCAGTCTCTTCGAGGCGAGCGGCTAAACGTCGCAGTGTTTCACCAGTAGACGTTGGACGGCTAGGAAATCTGCGACGAAATTCACGTTGTGCCAAAGTCACCGACCGATTATTGCTCAAATAAATAGTCACCAATATTCCGCGTTCTGGAGCAGTGTAGCGTAACATTGTTTATTAACGTGTATTTCGCATGTGTTTACTACACAAATGTCAAAACATAACTGACAATAGGGGCCAATCGCAAAATGTATAGCATTTTCTGATAGGAGGATTACTTTTGCGCCACCATTCGCTCTACAGGAGTTTTTTTTTTGACTTGGGGTATGTAACAGCTCGTATAGTTTTTGGTTGAAAATTTGTCGCCATAGCCCGTCAACTTTAACGGGGCTGAAGATTTTTCGAAGAATTTTTCCCTCAAAACGACAAAGGATTTCTTCATAAGATTTTGCTACGGTCCATGCATCAGCGTAGTATATGAGGACTGAGCCGACCAATGTCTTGCTTAAGATCTAACTCTAGTAGTATCGTTTAATTTTTGACGAGATGATGTTGTCAGAGTTAACAATGGAGCCCAGGGAGACAAAATCCAGTAGTACCCCGAAGTTATATCTGTCAGTGGTGAAGTTCTGTCCAATTCGTCTTTGTATTCTACAATGCATATGATATGTGGTCTTACTCAAATTTACAGTTTAGCCCATTTTTGGCGGCTTCCTTATCTATAGCAGCAAAGGGTTCTATAACATCAAAGCGTCCGAACTATGAAGTCAATAACTTCAGTGTATTGTAGTAGTTACACCGATTCCTGGAAGATTGTGCCTCTAGTCTTGGCTCGGAAGTTTCGCACATTCTTCTCAAGAACGTCCGAACTATGATGTCAATAACTTCAGTGTATTGTAGTAGTTACACCGATTCCTGGAAGATTGTGCCTCTGGTCTTGGCTCGGAAGTTTCGCACATTCTTCTCAAGAACGTCCGAACTATGATGTCAATAACTTCAGTGTATTGTAGTAGTTACACCGATTCCTGGAAGATTGTGCCTCTGGTCTTGGCTCGGAAGTTTCGCACATTCTTCTCAAGAACGTCCGAACTATGAAGTCAATAACTTCAGTGTATTGTAGTAGTTACACCGATTCCTGGAAGATTGTGCCTCTAGTCTTGGCTCGGAAGTTTCGCACATTCTTCTCAAGAACGTTGTCACATGACAGTGCGTGCGTCGCCAATTTTTTAAGTGAATGTTGCTCAGAAAATCAACTCCGACATCTTTATAAGTCTCATCGAAAAGGCCGTCACTTCCGGCAGCCTTATTATGTACAAGTTAAGATATTGCTATCTTAAAATAGCTTAGCTCGGGTCGTTCTTAATTCACATTGTCATCGCGAATTTTTAAAGGTTCTGCCTGTTTGAGAGCGGGAGATTATTCATCATCATTCTCAAGTTGTTCTTCCATTGCCTCAGCATCGAATGTGTCTCAACTGATGGGTTTCCTTCTTCATTTTGAGAGGATTGTGTTCGATATCCCTGGCTTTGACGTTTTACACTCGAGGAGTGGCAGTTCTCTAATGACATCGTTGGAATCGCTTTCTGCGAATGTCTTACCGGTCTTTTGCGATTGTTGTCTTTCGACATTTTTATATTTTTTTTATAGTTTCTCTGATTGATTAGTTACGGCGTGATGGATATCCACATTCTTCCATTGGCTGCAGCATAGTAGTGGCCCGTGTCAATGTCCGGAAAACCGACATCCAGAATGCGTGCCTCTTGTCTATCGCAATCGGATAAACTTGATTGACCTTTCGTTGATCTGGAGACCATCATGTACCCTAATGAATAACGAGGTGAGGAATCAATTGCTACCAATTTTCCTGAGTTATAATTCTATATAAACGTGTAAAATTTGCGAACAACTTTTCCCGCTTTATAATTCTGTCAAAACACAAGATCATAAACGTGGAAAGAATGTAACTTTCCCTTAGGTGGCTGCCAGACTCTGGCTCTTTCAACGTGTTGAGTGGGCTCGTGTTTACACGAGACTTAAGAAACTCTATGGCCGCCACTTAATCTTTCACAGGTTAAATTATAAAAATCTTTTTGACGATCTGAAATTCAAATAAAAATGTGAAATTGCACCTAGCGAAGCATGGCAACTGGTAATGAGAGTAGAATTAAACACAACAATTTTTCCCAGTTATTTTTTTTTTTTATATAATTTACACATGCTCAAGAGGTTACGAATACCCTTTATATGTTACCACAGTACGAGCGTTAGAGAAGGAGAAGAAAGAGAGTGATAGGAAAGATTTTGGATGTAGTGGATACTTAACTCCATGGGTGGTGTCCGAACTAGCTTCGGGGAGTCACTTTTTCTTGTGTTCGTTAAATTTGAAGAAATTCAAGATGGTGTGCATACTTTTAGGTATTACACCGACCTTTTTATTTCTTTTTAAATAAAAGTGAAATGGATTTTGGCTGGGATTGAACGCACAACCTTCCACTCAACAGACGAACACATTACCACAACACCGCGGCCACCCACTAGTTATAAAAAAAAGGATCCACCGGCGATCCGCCACGAATTGATTTTACTATCGGAAGAAATTTTCTGGCCCGATTATAAATTGGTTGGGCACTATGAAAGCTCTCGAATGGATTTTCTCCCGATTTAATAAAAAAAAAACGATTTTACTTGGGGAGCTTGTCCCGTCTTCTCAAGGGAGGTTTTCGGTCGCTAAACAACCAACTCTGAACTAATCTAATTAGTTCTAAGCGCACTCTAATTACATTTATCCTCTAATTGGTCGACTCCTCTTCTTCCTCCGCTCTTCTGTCTTCCTTTCCTGTCCCCAACTTTCTCCTCCCTTCATGTTATCTCGTTCTCTCCTTTTTCTACAAGAAGGCTTTATAACTTACTCTGAGTGCAACTAAGATTAATGCTAACTTTCCCTTGTAAAAAAAAAAAAAAAAAATTACAAAAAACACGTCTATTGGTCAAAAAGATAACCAAGAAGTGTTTTTTTGTTTAAACCCGATTTCTTTGTCCAGGATTGATACCTTTCATTCGCTTTCACATTCGCTTTTGGAATTCCACACTAGCAAGCCTAACTGCGAACACTTCTCTTTCCAGCTGATGAGTGCGTTTCACACTTACTAGTGTATTCCCTCGTTCCCACGTGACCTTACAATTTTCTACGCATCGCCGTCAGATCATTTCCCTACGCGTGCTATCGCCATCTGTCACACCACATTCATTCTATCCAATAAGTTTTCATCGCGCTACTGCGTAGTACTCTTCCCGGCTAGTGGGAACGCTACTCAAAATAACCTTTCAGATTTATCCGATCGCGCCAGTATTCCTATGGAAACTTGTTAGTGCCAATGGTTGTGCCAATCAAACATGTGGCCTGAATGCCAATGTTGGGTTGACGTATTTTTTCGTGACTCTACTCTACTCGACTTTCGCTTTCGACCAGGGAAGGACGTTGACATCTGTCAGGATGGAGTGGCCGCCGCTCATTGAGGAATCAATGGCTTGGACTAGAAGAAGAATCACGTTGGTGATTCAACGTGCAGGTTTTCGGGTAAGGGATGTTCCACTCGAGTGCCATCCTTGGCATTTACCATTCTTTATGTTGGGCTCGAGGCCATTCCACACCATGTGCTTGTGGTTATCGCTTTATTTTTGGTTTGTGCCTTCGGTCTTGTTTGCTGTTGCCGATTTTTCGTCGAGTCCCAGTTGTGGAAATGTGCGTTATATGTTTTAAACATCATCATGTTTCTTTTGTGTTGCCGACATGTTTGGTGATGTCTCGAATTTATGTGTTGTTTGTATTGTGGCGAGGGTGCTTATGTCTGTCGGTCCACCAAAACACCTCGCTTTCTCCTCCGTTGCTCCATCGGTGCGTGGGTGAAAGATATCGTAGTCTCTTGGCAATCGATCCTGACTTTGAATGCTGCAGCTTTGTTGGAGGGGTGTCTTTTAGGTTGTCCGCCGCACGCCTCTGCTGCTCCTCCGTTGCTCCAACGTTGGGTGGAAAGAGAACGTCTACTCTTTTGCCATTGAACATGTTTGTATGGCGTTTGCGCCTATAACGTGGTAACGCAAACGCTTGTGTTAGGGTGTAAACTCCAGCGATCGTCCTCCCCCACCCGTCATCTTCGTGTTGTGTTCGACGGGGGATCGTCTTCCCTCACCCATCAAACTGTTCCGACCGCTCCTGTCTGAAGTTGGCCGTCGTGAGTCTACAACGATCTTTGGGCTTTGACGGCGGCATTTTCCGGTAACTCCTGTCACAAGCTTTTATTTGGCGTTGCTCTGTTGTGAGTCTCATTAATCTCCCTAGGGCTGCACCGATTAAAGTTGGGCCATCTTGTTTGACTCCTCCGTCGCACTCGCTGTACCTGTTTTAGGTTGCATCCTCCCGATCTGCAGGAAATGGACAAGTGGCTGATGGGGCCACCACTTCCTAAATATTCCGGGTTTGCGGAGGGACCAAAAGGATTGTCAGGGATAGAGCGTGGGACTTTTTGCGGTAAAATTTATGGTAACGCTGTGTTCTGCCTATTTTTGAATTAACTTAAGCACTTGTAAGAAATTCACATCCTAATAGTCGCTGTTTGGTCTCACTCTTACACGGTCCTTGTTAGATTTTCATCCTCATATTTCCTCGATAGTAGTAATGTCTGCCTTGTAGAAGCCTAGGACTTTCACTAGTTGTTTGCATGCACCTCTCCTGTTTAGCGTTCTTCCGTTCCAGGTGCAGATACGAATGTCGTTGTTGTTTAAAGATCCATTATGCCAAATTATGCGTTCAGTAAATGTTTTGATAGTGTCGCGCTCCGATTGGCACGTTGTGCCATCTTGTCATAAACAAAACTCAGTCAGGTAAATTCTATTCCATTGAAGAAGTCTTAAATCATATTTCTAAACGCCCTCCATGGCGGAGTACACCAAACAGCGGGTTTTAATGGGTTTTCTCAACTCTGCTCAGCACAAATCCACTTTCAACTATTAAATCTACAATCTGCAGAAACAGTGTTTCCAGTTTAAAAACAAAACCTCTAAAGCACGTCCTCTAAAAAATAAATGAATTCCTTGCAGTAACACAAACAAATTGTTTAATACACACGATGTATATATATATTATTTGTATTTGTGAATGATTTTTCTAGTTGATCGCATTGTACATATGTCGCATTCTATTGTTGAAAAACATTTAATCAATTAGTGCACATGCTACATGTTTGATTAGGCTGCATTCCAAAATCCTGTTTTTAATAAATTCCGAATGCATTCTGGATACATGTAGCGTCATAAATCAAAATAAAATTAAAATCCTATTGAATAAATCCAAATGTACTACAAAAATATTCAAATTCAATTAATTCGTCAAACTAAATTCCGACAAAAAAAGGACATACTAAGGATACTTATGCAGTTTTAGTGGTGTATCGTGTAGTGTCCTATTTTTGTCAACCATGTGAAATTAAAGAGGAATGTTTTCGGGGGAACAATATTTGGAGCGCCCAACTGAACTAGAGGGGTATAAAAGACTAAATAACAACATATGGACCTAGTTATACACCTTGGTGTTTTCGAAGTTAAGTAGAAAATTCAACCCAGAAAAAAACGGGCCAAACCATGTTTCCTTATTGATGAGTATATATTCCTCTCCTTGAACAACTTAGATTTGGTTTTGGTGGAATACAATAAATTAAGATTCTTACTGCTGCTTGGATATATTTGAACACCAGGTCTATGGGGATTTCAAATACAGAGCCAGGCTGTTGTAAAAGAGATGGCGGCGGAAGAGCTCTCAATGGGTCAACGGCAGCGCTCATCTCTCAAAATGGGTTACTGATATCAGTTATTACGGCTTTATGTCCTGAGGTCAAAAGAAAGCCTGGCCTTAGAGGTGTGGGGTTGTGCCTGGAGACAGAACAATCCTCGGATCATATGCAACAAAACCCGGAACGTCAATGGACCATGATATGAGAGTAAATACCTAGAATGTATGGGCATTCTACATAATATCAGGTGCTACTCAAAAACTTGAATCTATTCGTACAA
Organism: Rhingia rostrata; assembly: GCA_949824845.1. Lineage (NCBI taxonomy): Eukaryota > Metazoa > Arthropoda > Insecta > Diptera > Syrphidae > Rhingia > Rhingia rostrata. The sequence goes on along the minus strand of OX463755.1, from coordinate 24,052,158 downwards.
GGCAGATATAACCGCTATGCAGAAGATACGATGGGTAGGATCAGGTATAATGAAGAGAAAAAGTTGCGACATTTATTACAACTGCAAAAAAAGATTGCATGCGTTACGATGCGGATTCGTAGTGGGAAATCGGCTTAGGGCAAAAGTCATTGACTTCAAGCCGACAAGTGATCCGCATCAAAGCAACTTTCCAAAACATAAGTCAGATATGTAAACACGCCCCTACCGACGAGGCTGTGAAGATCCCATCAAGAAGGACTCCTGAATGGAGCCTACGGAGCCTATCAGGCGTATGATCTAAGAGTTGTTCTCGGGGATTTCAATGCTAAAGCCGGTGTTTAGTTGGTAAGAACAGAATGCACGAAAAAACAACAGACAACGGCTATCAACTAATCGGAGAGGGAGTGTGATAGGGCAAGAGAAGAGCCCACGTCCAGTCAATGAAGAACTAGTTCCACCACCTAGTATAAAATAAGTTGGCCTAGCTATTAAATAGCTTAGGAACAACAAAGCGGCAGGCTTATCAGCTGAGCTTTTAAATACGGTGGTGATGTTTTGTTACGGAGCATGCACCGAATCATCAACCAAGTATGGGTGGAAGAATGACTGCACTATTAGCTCCATATGTCCCACCTATATAAAGGCGATCCTATTGCTTGCAAGAACTATCGAGAACTTATGGCGTATACATGATTCTATCCAACGTACTATGTGAACGTCTAAAACCTTTCTGGAGCAGACTAGTCGACACGCCCCTGACTATAGACCAAATTTTCACACTGAGGAACATCTTGGAAAAGACCAACGAATTTCATGTTGAAACTCACCACCTATTCATCGAATTCAAAGCCGCGTATGGAGCTTTATAAGGCGATGGTCGAATTCGGAATCACGGCAAAACTTATTAAGCTGTGTCGCGAAACGCTGGAAAACAGGCACTGTAACATGCAGTTTGGAAGAAACTCCTTGAAACCAAAAAAAAAAAAAAACGTTACTATTGATAGCAGCTATTTCGAGATGGTTAAAGAAATCACATACCTCAGAGTAGGCATAGACTCCACGAATGACACCCTAGTGGAGATCCGGTGCTGAATTATATTAGGAAACCATTGCTACTTCGATGTGGAAAAACGTTTGGATTCAAAACTCCTAACACGAAATGTTTGCTCTACAGAACTCTTATCCTTGACAGTTCTCCCTAATTGCGCCGAGTGCTGGACAGCTGATACTCGATTCAGTCGAAAGAAAATTACTTCGTCGTCCTGTACGCGAGGAGGGCGAATGGAGAAGAAGATACAACCGCGAGTTCTATGAGCTGTACCATGATGTAGGTGTAGTCGAAAAATCCAAAACACGTCAACTACATTGGCTTGGTCACATCAAGCAAACGTACAATAATGCTCCAGCTAATAGTGTCTTCGAATCCCAGCCCCAGGTTTGAGAAGGCACGAAAGACCGAACTGCTGTTTCAAGGACCCATCCATCGCGGATGCCAGAGCGCTTGGCCAAGACAACTGGAAGCAAAGTGCTCGGGATCGCCGACGATGGAAAGCTGTAGTGGGTCAGGAAGAGATTCTTCACGAGTCGGTAGCCCAAAATGTACATAATGCGCAACCAAAAAGTGCAAGCATGTAAAAACTTTGTGTATATTAAATAAAGGGTGGTATGTACAGAGAAAACACACTCACAAAAAGTTTTCCGAGACTTATCTTAGCATTTTTCATTATGACAGCAGAATCTATGACAACTATATGTGAAACATAATACTGCAGCCACGGCTTGGGTGGCATACCTCTATTCGACGGTCCATATTTTTAATGACTCTGAATGGCAAGGAATGGTTTCATGCTTGTGGGCGCGAGACACTTTGCATTTAAAGTCTTGTTGACATCGTTGACATCGTTGCAATTGGTGTTAAACGAGCGGTTAAGATATAAGCGTTCTGCGAATGCATTAACGGTCTCTTCCGATAACAGTTTTTCAACATAAAATTTTGTTCACAGTATTTATTTCTGATTTGCTTTGGCATGATAGCCGCATCCTTACCTTGCCTACACCATGGTAGTGGTCTATGTCGATGTAAGACACTCGGTATGCTGAAATATCCAAATATCTGCTTTATACCAGCTTAAGGCTTCCAATATTAGTTCTCCCGCACCTCTCCTGTTTAATGTTTTCAAATTCCAGTTGCAGACATGAACGGCGTTGTGCTTTTTTTTGTTTAGCATGGTTGTCAGCAATAAAATCTGTTTTATTTTCCTAGATGCTGTCCGAACATTTCGAATAAGCTCATGTAGGCTACGCATTTTGTCCATTCTAATTAGTAATGTAGGCGCCACCGCGGACTCCATCTTGGGATATCTTCTGCTGTTGCCTGAAATGGAATATGTGCTCTCATCTGCTGCCGCCATGACTTTACACATGTATTGAGATCCCATCTACGGTATGCACTCAGCGAATTCCATGAGAAGCCTGAAAGTCGAAGTTTGTAGGCATCAGCTAGGTGAAAGTTCAAGGTTTCGCATAATCACATTGCCTTCAACTTGACAAGAGTACAAAAATTTGAGAAAACTTAACATGCGATTATTAGTTTTCAAAAAAATTCATTAAAATTCTTCCGAAATAGATTGTTATGAGTATTATTCCTTGAGGTTCCCGAGCAATTATAAAAAATCTATCTGAGGAAATCTACCGCTACATGCGAATATCTGTCTTTATGAAAGTATTATATCCAGCAGCACTCTATATATAAGGAAGTCCGTATACTGTTAATTTAGATGGTAAAGCCCAGTGTCAAACTCGATCGAAAGCCTTCAAAATATCCAGAGCCAAAGCTCTCGATTCAATTCGTTAGATATGCCTTGCACACGGGATCATCAGTATCTACTACGGGATTGAGCGCTGCTGATGGTGCTGATGAAAAACACGCTGCTGATGGCCTTTCGGCTTTTCCACCACCGTTTCAGTACAAGGGTTCTGACTAAACCTTAAGATTCCTCAACGACCTATTGTTCGAATAAGACGAAGCAGCTTATTTAGGTTATTCACTTTGTTTATTCTAGCTGGGACTATTGACGCCCCCGCTGACTGGATATGTAGTACATGGATTAGTGTCGGTAAACATCTTAACGGCGCTCTAAACTGTCAGATCATTGTGGTGTTTATGGACCTATATGGACCTATGTTATCCCGATTTCAATTTCTACATGTAAACATACATCTAAACAAATGCATTAAGCGAAATTTTTTAAATTTTACAAGAGACAAAAAATCACATTTTTCACAGCTAGTCTTGTTCCATTGCATAGTCGAGGTTGAGTAATGTTATGCAGCATGATGACAACTGATCCTACTTTAAACTACAAATTGTGAGGTAGTAATCCTGGCAATAGCAGTGAATTTAAAAACTCCTTGGGATAGTTGACTTCGTCATACTGGTTCACAACGGTTGAAGGAAACCAAGTTTCCCGGAAGAAAATTCAGAATGGTCGCATTGAGATCCTCGACATCTTTATTTTTCTCCGCCAATACTGCTCGTTTACACACCCAATTATGGTTATTGAACTGTTTCGGTATATCTGGGAAAACACGCTGAATAAGCTCCTCTTTTGAGTCTGTGATTTGACAGATTGATTTGACTCGCATGTTAGTTGTTAATTGGAGTATCTTTACGTACCGCCACAAATTCGATGATCTTAGGCATGCGGTTAGTTCAAAGCAAAAGTTGATCGGGGAATAACTTGAAGAGTCTGACCAAAAATAACCTGACAACAGAATAATGGCCCAGCCAAAAAAATTTTGGTTGTCAAGAAGACCTTTCAACTTTCTGTACAAAATATTCCCGTGCCAGTGGGACAAAGAAGTGCCCGTAGTGTCGAGAATATTGCTGCCGCCGAGGCTTCAGTTGAAGAAATCCCAAATGTGTCACTCACACGTCGTTCTCAAGCGTTGGGCATCTCTGTGACGTCGTTGTCGGGAATTTCGCGAAAAGATCTTGGCCTACATCCTTACAAGATTAAATTAACGCAAGAACTGAAGCCGCTGGACTACCAGAAGCGTCGTATGTTCGTGAATTGGGCTGAGCAACAACTTGAAAATGATTCGGATTTTCATCGAAAATTCATCTTCAGCGATGAGGCTCATTTCTGGCTGAATGGCTTCGTCAACAAACAAAATATGTGGCACTGGTCAATCAGTAATCCACACGTGCTCCATTAGCCCTCATTGCATCCCGAAAAAATTACGGTTTGGTGTGGTTTATGGGCCGGCGGCGTCATTGGGCCGTACTTCTTCCGTGATGATCAAGACCGGCACGTTACTGTGCATGGGAATCGCCACCGTTCAATGATAACCGAATATTTTTGACCCCAATTGGATGATATGGACTTGGAGGACATGTGGTTCCAACAGGACGGCGCCACAAGCCACACAGCGAATGCCACAATCAATTTATTGGAAACAAAGTTTGGAGAACGTATTATCTCACGAAATGGTCCAGTCGCTTGGCCGCCTCGGTCGTGCGATTTGACGCCGTTAGACTATTTCCTGTGGGGCTACGTCAAGTCTATGGTCTATGCCAACAAGCCAGCGACGATTGATGAACTTCGTACGAATATCGAAAGTGAAATTGCAGCAGTATCGGCCGATTTATTCTTGAAAACCTTCGAAAACTGGGTTCAGCGCCTGGACTTCTGCAAGCGTGCCCGTGGTGGCCATGCAAAAAAAATCGAGTTCCGTACATAATGGCATCGAACGTACTTTCACAGGAATAAAGAATTTTATTTATATCCAAACCGTATTGCGGCGTCTTCAAAGAACTAAGCCATTAGATTATAAATTTCGGAGAGAGCAGGAACTCTCACAAGAAAGTTGCCTGCCAAACGTTCATTACTCGTGATACAAAAAAATTGCTAAATAAGTCGCATACTTAGTTGCAATAAAAATACAAAAAGGGTGTTGGTTTTAGTGGAGTTAAAGTCCCACACTACTTTGGGCACGTGCTCATCGTGTCTTTTGAGATTTCCACCACCCACGAAAAAAAAAATGTTGGCGGTATTGGCGTTTCGTTGATTTGTATGTTTAATGGTACTTTCAAGACAGAATGTGTAGGTCGCCCGCCTTCTAGCAGAGTCGCAGCTATTCCAGATGATGCCATCGCTAGAGCTACATCATTTCGCGATCTGATCCTCGCCAAAAGCAATGAAATTCAGTAAGAGAGAGTACGAGCTTGATGAAATTCAGAAAGTCTTTCTGGTTCCTCCGGGTGAATCAAGAAAATAAATTCCACCAGATCGACTTTTCATAGCTTCTATCAAAGTTGTTGACTTAATTGTGGAACATTTGTACGAACTGTTTCGGACAACGCTTCAATGTTGCACTGTCGTTCTCGATGAAACACGTGGCTTAATGTATATAGTGATTGGGTTGCTGTCATTCCCAAACTTCTGCAGTGATTTGTAGTGCAGGATTCAAAATTTGACGGCGCACATGAGGCAAAACATCCTCAGAAATGTCATCTCTATACTTATCCCACAAATCTTTTTGATTTTAAAGCAAACATGTCGATATACAAATCGCTTTCAATGTACGAAATAGATGCGGCGATAAATATGTTACGGAATCCTTGAGCGTATCACCCCAGTGCGACCTAAGAATGTAGTCTTCTCCTCGGCATCGTAAATTGTGATTAACCAAAGTGAGAAAAGTTCTCACGCAACTAGCAGCAAAGTGTCACTATCACAAAAGATCAACAAAAAAAAAGACCACATAACTTGAAAAGTCACTATCACAAAGGATCACCGAAGTAAAGAACGTTCTCGCGCACGTAGCGGTAATCGTCACTCACAAATATAGAAGGATGCCAACTTTCTTTGAGATATCAATCAACATAGAGGATGAATCGCCATATTAGTTGGTTGTCAAATGTCAAATATTATGTTTGCGTTCAGAAACTTAATTTGTGACGAGACTTAGGATTTTTCTATCTACATCAAAACAGTCTGAAAGATAGTTAACAACTTTCACATTTATTCACATTTAAAACCTTCTCTGGACTTCCGCAAATAATTCAACACCAAAATTAGCCGAATCGGTCCAGCCGATCTCAAGATTTAGTGAGACTAACGACCACCAATTCATTTTTGTATATTAATGGTAGAAACCTCAAAAGCCTGAAAAGTTGTCGCTTAGTACATTTTTACGGGATGTTATCGATATTTACAATTCTTTTTGTTAAAATACTTCTTACAAAATTTACAGACTTTACAAATCCTATCTCATAGAATAGCTATATTCATAGACTCCACTATTCGGATGATCTACCATGGCATGAAAAGACTGTTGGTATCACTAAATTGAAATGAATTTTTTTGGGTTTTCCTAGACATCTTATTGAAATTCAAAATAAATGACTCTCAATACCAAATTCCCTGCCAAAAGTTTAAATAATTCATTCCATAGATACATTTTTGGCATTTGCCTTCAACTGCCAATCAGTCTAGATTTGCCCTATCGAATAAATTATAAAAACCTTTTTGCAAAACTTCCCCCAGATATGCATTATACATATTATTCTGGTATACTCTCAACCTACAACTCAATTCAACTGATAGTCAGAATAAGTTTTCATTTATTTCAAATCAAATGAACATTTTCGACAAAAAAATGCGAAAAACTGGTTATCCAACCAACTTATTGAATTAACCACCACCACATACCACACTAAAAAAACAGGATATCCCATAAATTTATGAAATGAATAAAATAAACGCTCCATTCCTAATCAAGGATATACCAACCTATACCTAGGAATATCTACATAATGTCCAGCAGGGTTTTTTTTTACGATTCAATATCAGCCGATACCGCAACTACTCGAATGGAAAAAGCCTATGAAGTCGAATAGTTTATCGCCGGCAGTTTTAGTATTTATTATACATAACTGTTCATATCAGTATCCGATAGTGTTTTTCATCCTCATTCATTTGATTTGACAATTGAGAAGTGTCCATTCAAATAAAGAGACCGATATATACAGTCAACCTAAGCACCCAAGGAGTTCTCATTGATTGCAGAGTCCCTGCGACCCCCTCCTGGTACCCTTATCGGCAGGATGATTTATATTTTAATTTCATTTGGAATATTTTTTTTATTTCGCACATCAAGAGAGGAATATGACAAAAAAATATGAAAAATAAAATAACCCCAATGAGTACGGTGATGGACAAAAATTGTAAAAAAAAAGGAAATAAAACGTAAAAGTGTTTCAGTTTGAGGGAATCGAAGGACATTTTGGCGTATATGTATAATATTTTATGATCAAATTCATTTTAGGCATGAAATTCAAATACACAGATATAGGAACCACACCAAAGCGGATTGAGGAATCCTTGGTTATTTTGGGGAAATAATTCGTTGGAATATATTGGGTCCAGTTTGCTTTGACAGGTTATGGAGACAAACCATAAATCGGGCTGTACATCCACATGGATATGGTCAAAAAGACCTCCGCATTGAATGAGGGAGCATTGGCTTGGGCCGAATGGGCACGCAAATTTCTATCCAGATGGTGCCCAGTTAGTTAAGGACCGCGAATATTGGAAAGCCACGTTCATACAACAGCGGAAGTTACCATCCTTGGAGATTTTACAGTGTACAAATCCAATTGCCTAAGATACCAGTCAGAATGGATGACGCAGGAACACATTCCGAAATGTATGCCATTAACAGAAACTTGACCCAAATTGTTCGAATCCAAGCAAATTTCCGTAAAAAGGAATAAAATTCATGCGTGAAAACTACACACCTATTGCATTGCTATCCATACTTACAAAATAAATGAAAGCAAACAGTTTTTTAAGAGGTCGGCAATATGGGATCCGATAAAAATATTCACATGGATTTCTACTAAGTAAAATAAGCCATTTATGAACATTTACGATGTAAAATCATGGAGAATCGAGAGATTTTGCACTGGATATTGTAAAGAAATCCGGGTTCGACGGTGTTGTTTGAATGGGGAGAATTTGAAAATTGAGTAACAGGCACTGGCTTTATCTGTAGGAAGAAATCCCACATAAAAATACCCTTCTTATACGAGATGGTATTAACTCACCACCGAATCTCCCCTACCACTATGATCCATTACTCACAGGTACACTAGGCCAGTCCAGTCAGCTAGAGTGGAGGGGTGTCCTGTACAGGCCTTAATCGCTTGGTATGCTAGTATTAGCACGTTCTAGCTCGTCGTTGGGGGTGTTCTTACTGTCAGTAGCACTGGATTGCTCCTTACGCATTTACATGCCAGAATTTTATGAACAAGGCGAGGCAAGAATTGTTCTTTGTATGCCGCAGACATGATGTTGTAAAGACGAGAACTTACGATGGAATTGTTTTCTGAGGGGTACCCACCCCTGTTGCAATACAATATTGCCTATGAGAATAGTTGCGATACCATGGTTTCCAAATCCTTAAATATTTATGGAAGCCCGAAAATTGAAGTAAACTGAAAAAATCTCTAAAATCAACAAAAAAAAACTCTTAAATATAAAAAAGGTTTCGAAATTCTAAAACTCCAAAGATCATAAACAAAGTCTTCACCGATTCTTTTGCAATCTTTGGAGAAAGTAAGTCACTGTCTCCTTCCTTTTCGTTGTCGATATCTCCCCATTTTGAGAGCGTTAAGTTGTCACATTGTCTGTTTTCTCGATGAAGCGAATCGGATATTTTAGCATGTCTTTTAGTTTTGGTTTTATTATTTCATGGTTAAACTTTTAAGCACATTATGTTAATCACGCGACTTTTAATAAACATTTCCGACAACGTCACGAACAAAATCACGATCTCTACTGTAGGTGTTAGCACTTTAAAATCGTAATTTTATTTGGAAAATTAACATATTGGTCTTAAAATTCATATTAGAATTTTTAGAAAATATATGTGACCAAAACATAAATTTTAAAATTAAATTCGGATTATAGGAAATCCGCCATGCTTGGATGTCAACGTTTATTGCGCATGAACACCAGACGAATCCTTATATTCTTTAGGATCAAGCGAAAAAATCCTATATGGCTCGTCCGCAATAACTAAAGTGGCCCTCTAAGCCAAGAAAATTCAAAATAATTGGTTGCCTGTTTGCTAAGCACTACGAGAAGCACTACATCGGTCTTACTCAATTTTTTCCATGCCTGGTTTCGAACCTTGCGAAATACATTTTTATTTATTGCTCTCATTACATATTTTTGGATAACAGATGTCAACATAAATAAAACCCACTGAACATGTTTCATTCATATTCATATCGTAGAATTTCCTCTTTTTTGAACTTAAAATCAATCCGTTTGCGGTGGACTGAAAGCGAAGCTAGTATGCAATTCTCCACACCACTCGATGAACCAACCATCTTCAATCGAAAAACTGTTTTTTTTCTTAGAAATGTCAGTAAAACTCAGCTTCCAACCATTTTCTATCCTAGGCAAGAACAACCAATTCGAAGGCAATTGAATATTTAAGCATTGGAACGATTTATTTTTCAATGTCGATTCTTGGACTTTACATAAAAATAACGCTTATACGACTTACAAAAAAAGGCGTTTACTTAAATATTTTGAAGGCTTTCGATCGAGTTCGGCACTACTCTTCGCTATCCAAATTGACAGCATACGGACATCCTTAAATATAGTGTGCTGCTGGATGGATTAATTTCATAAAGACAGATCTTTGCAAGAAGCGGTAGAATTTTTATTAACGCTGGGGTACCTCAAGGAAGAATTCCCATACCCAATCTATTTCCGATGCATTTTATTGATTTTTTGTGGATTGCTAATAATCGCATTTTAAGTTTTCTAAGATGTAAGTACTCTGGTGAAGTTGTACGTAACGCGAATATATGAAACCTTGAATATGAACCTTGCCGATGCCTACCACCTTCGACTTTGAGCCTTCTCGTGGAGACCGCTCAGTGCATACTAACTTCACCGTTGATGGCGTCTCAATCCACGTACAAAGTCTTGGCGGCAGCAGATGAGAGGACATATTCCATTTCAGGCAACAGCGGAAGATATCCGAAGATGGAGTCAGCGGTGACGTCTACATTCCCATTTAGAATGACAAAGAGCATAACCTATGTGAGCTTCTTCGAAATGTTCAGACAACAGGCTATCTAGGAAACTAAAAGGTGGGTCAGGACCTTGATGGTGTCGAATGAACCGAAATTATTGCACTCAATCCCGTTGTAAATGCTGATGGCCTGGTGTAGGCTGGGTTTTTTGCCTAGGTTTATCTAACCACTCACAAAAAATTGTTGTTACAAGTCAACCAAGATCTTCAGAAAAACTTGATTTTATTGTCGATGACAAGGCTTAATGAAAAACAGACTATATGCATCTAGACTGTGAGAACATAAACAGTAGATGTGGAGCCGAATCACTAGATGAACACGTAATCTGCTTAATAGTATTCATTGCTGCCATCCCGGAAACACGATGAAAAGGCCCAGGCTAATAGAGTATGAAAAACTGTAACATCTACTACGGACCGTGTTATAGTGATTCGTAATAGGTTCCAGACTTGGGCAAGAAAGCTGATGTGTTGTAGACATAAACGAACGCATTGTAACAATTCGCATCAAGTCGCCAACACAACAGAATCCTTATGGTCGCTGATGCTCAGACGGAGGAAAAAGATCATGCTTCTACGACCTCCTTGAAAAACCAAATTGATCACATTGCGATAGACAAGAGGAACGCATCTATTATTTCGGATATCCGAACATTCCGAGGAGTTAACGTCGACTTGGACCACTACCATCTTGCAGCCAAGGTAAGAATGCAGATATCCACCTCGCCAATGCAATTGCAAGAGACCGCCAAGATCTTCGCGCAACGAGTAATACCTTAACCTCTCGATTAACACCATACCACCAGTAGCGAATGTCGAAGATCAATGGCAACGATGCCAGCAAGCCATTAGATCAGCCGCAATTGATGTGCCAGCAAGCCATTAGATCAGCCGCAATTGATGTGCTTGGTTTCTCGCACCCACCAACAAGAAACACCTGGTTAGATGAGGAATGCCGACCAACGCTCGCAGCCAAGAGGGAGGCCTACAAGGCTAAGCTGCAGGTGAAGACGAGATCTGCCATTGAGCTTCATAGGAAAAAAAGGGAGGATCACCAGGTTTTCGGAAAAAAGAAAAAAATAGCAAGAAAAGCACGCTATCGAGAATATATAGAGAATGGAATGATGTTTGCCAGTTTTACACAAGGATATGGAAGAGCCACTTCTGCAGACTGTAAGACGGCGATGACGAAAAGCTTTCCGCCGTCAAATAAAACGAACCATTCAATGTTATCAATGACAGCAAAACTACTAACCACCTAAACTAAGTGAAGTTTATCAATACTTTAGTTTAAGCACAACAAGGCTACCAAAATTAACGGCCTTCCCCGCGAAGCTTTATAAAGCCGACGGAGATGACTTGATAATTAACATTAAGCAACTCATGTGCAAAATTTGGTCGGATGAAAGTATGCCCGAATAACGGAATCTCAGTATTGTTTGGCGGATCCACAAAGCAGGTGACTTTCTGTTCTGCGCCAACTACATATGCCTCCTCAACATCATGGTTTACCAACAACCTGATCGGCCCTTACATGTGTGGTTTTAGGCCAGTAAAGTCAACACTGACACATTCGATACCAAAAAAGGATTTAGGCAAGGCGATGCATTGTCTCGTGACTTCTTCAAATTGATTCTTGAGAGGATTGTTCAAAAATCCCGAGCCAACACCAGATGCACTAGCATACGCTGACCATATTGATATCGTTGGTCGGACTCAAGTGGATGTTATAGTTTGCCAGTCAAGTATGTTAATACTCCCAACACGGAAGGACACACAAGATAGATGAATTCGAAATTACTTCACCATTGACAGATATAACTTCGAGGTAGTACGGGACTTTATCTGCCTGGGCTCCGCTATTAACTCTGACAACAACATCTCGTCAGAAATTAAACGAAGAATTACGAAGAAGGAAATTCAGTAGTTAAGAACTCACTCGAACCACTAAGGAGATCCTATATAGGACCCTGATCATCCTAGTCCTGCCTGGGAACTATAGGAGCTGTACAAAAACAACCCTTAGTCATAAATCTCTGGTTTGGACGTTTAAGATGACTCAGGCGAATAGAGCAATTGGAAACGAATACGTGTGGCTCACAGCTTCTTCGATTCCTAGCCCGACCTCATATGCAATAGAATAGCACCTCGTCTAAAGTGGCTCGAACAAGTAGAAACCGACCTCAACCGACTTGGAGTGTGCATAACATCGGTCCTTCACGGTTCCCACAAAAAAATGCCAAAGGGTTAAAATCGCATATACCAGGCGTCCAATTGACATCGCCGAGACGACTGATAACACGACTTGGGAATTTGGTGCGCAAAAGACCAATTATGGCATGGGTTGTGTGGCATCCTGCATTAACCAGAGGTCGTCCAAATGCATATCTTGGAATTGACCGAAACGTTGTTCCCTGCCACATTTTCGAAGTAAAATGTTTCAATAATGCCATCACTGCACAATCCGCACCAAATTGTCACTCTCTGTGGATGCATCGACTTTTCGACAATAACTTGCGGGTTTTCCGAGTCCGAGATGCGGAAATTTTGTTTGGTAACGTAGCCGCCGAGATGAAAATGCGTCCAATTCATCAGCTCTAAGGCCCTAACTGCGAAACTATAGCGAAGCGGATATTCGTGCGCTTTCAATTGCTGGATCAATTGCAACTTGTAAGCGAAGAATCCGAGATCTTTGTGCAGAATTCTCCTCAGGCTAGTCCGTGAGCTGTTGAGATCGACTACGAGTTGTTGTTCATCAATTGAGTCTTACACTGTTGGCTACAGCAGTCACATGCTCGTCTGTGCGAAGACTACGGGGACCATGAGTGTTGTCCACAAGCATACCTGATAAGCTGTTTGCACAAACTTACGTATAGACCCCACCTGCTGTACGAGAGTTTGTGCAAAAATTTCGTTAGACTGGTATGCTTGTATACAACAGTCATGGTTCTATAATATTTTGCCAAAACTTCTTTTTATATAACTAAATAAGTGAGAGTAAAGCGACTCATTTCGTTATGTAGGTATGGTACTGACTTTCTGCAAGATTTTGGGCGGAAAACACCTGTCAGTGTCAAAATAATTTGACAAGAAAGCACTAGATGGCTCACCCTGTATTTATGGAAATTGAAGTTAAAAAGGATTAAAAGTTGACACTCTTCAAAAATAAAGAAGTCTGACAAGACGAACGGGAAGCAGAGTCCGTAGAACATCTCCTGTGTTACTGCCCCTTTTTACAGGAACACTGCCTAATCTGGATGGGATCACGTTCCTTTGACATCTTGTTAGATATGACAGAGGTATCTTTGTAAAATTGAATGGATTTATTAAAAGATCCTTATGGCTCTTTTAGTCAAAGGTTCAATTCCTTTTTTTCCAAATGTTCTTTAAAAATGAGTTCCGTACCACGGATTAAGATTAACATAATAGAACTGAGAACTAAAAGAGAATCGAATATCAAAATTAAAGCTGCTACTGCTAATGGAAACTGAAATTTTTCAAAACATTTCATTTAATCATACTCACAAGCGTATGTGTGTGTTACAACCAGAAGGACACTCTTCCTCTTATAACCACAGTCCAATCTCGCATATTCAAACCTCAAGTCATTCAATTCAATGGCGATCCTCATACATTTTTATTGCAGGACGGGATAATTTTTCATCAATATGTAACATTTTGATAAGCAATAATCCTTAAAAGGGATCAATTCCCCGTTCCGAGTAAGGCGCCTTCAGTACCAAAAGTGAAAAGGACTCAAGCATCCGCGCCGTTCGTCCGCTGTTGCTGCCATTTGCCACCCTCATTCGTGACGACTTTACATACAGCAACCCGGAATGACTTGTGAGGGTGGCCATGGCCAATCATCTAGGTTGGTCAGTCAGTCAATCAGTCGTAGTTATTGAGTCCTTACGTTACTGGTGATCATCATCTATATTCAAGCGACCTTCCCCACTGCTGGGACAGAATTATATTTTCATGTCCCTATTTTCCATCTTTCGATGATTTTTAGAATTTTTTCTTTTTTTTTCTGTTCATGGTTCTTTCTTTTCTTTTGCTTCGGCGACGACGACGACGATGACGACGGAAGGACTCGAATTCGATTTTTGGTCATTTCAGTTACTACTCATATAACAGTCGAATGGTCTGGCTAGGGTTACGACGATACGATACGATTCGATTCGACTCAATGATGCTGATGATGATGACAGGGACCAGGGGATGGTGATGATGGGAATCATGACGACGATGACGACAATGATTATGATGATGATGATGATGATGGGCATGAAAAGGAGCCTCATAATATCGAAATGACATAAACGAATGAATGATGCCTTTGATGAAAGGATCTTCATCACTGTGAAGCTAATAAATTGAAGGCAAATAGTTGAGGGTACCTACGCAGACATATAAAAGTATATCCGAGTGGGCGGATTCGCCCATCTATCATTCCTATATGAACGTGCTGGATGAAGGATATTTTTCGGTATAGGAAGGGTAATCGGTTTTAAATGGAAATTTCCTATCATTTTCCTCTTTTCTCTCTGCTTTCCGGTAAGAATCAGAACAACCCCTCATCTCATCAACTCATCATCTCATCATCTACTGCTGGTGCTTTCACTTCTTGCGCCAAGTACTGCAATCGGAATGAAACACGAGTATCCTTGATTTTTGTTCTCCTTGTCATGTTTTCAGTCAGCCAACTATACGATGAATGAGTCTTTTCTTCATTCGCCATTCTCTTGTTCTCATTCTCCGTTGATTTTGTGGAGAATTTTCATCTAAACTCCTTCAAAGGAGTAATTTTTAAAAGGATTTTCATATTCTACTAGTATGCTCCTCTGGCGCAAAACAAACACCAACGCCAATGTAGGTATCCTAATTTAACTTATTGTTATGCACAAGATGAACGTAAACAAATTTCACGTGAACAGCTATTTCCAGTGTGTTGAGATGTTTGATTATTGAAATTAATTGCTTAAAGGTCCTTTTGGGATATTGATGATATCAAACAGCCGTAGTAGGTTGTATTTGTTTCACATGTGTGGGGGTAACACAAAATTCAAATTGTTTACTTCCTCATTGTATAAGTTATGGGGAGGTATGACAAATTTTGACAGATGTTCATATTTAAAGACATGATGTGACTAAATTAGGAGCAGGATATACTTATTGTGAATTTAGTTGGTTATTAGTTTTCGACTTATTTTGGTTTATGAATTTATAGGTTCTCTGATATGCCCGAGTTGTCAAATGGTGTGGAATGTGATTATATGACACCAATTGAACTTTCACCAAGCTAAGTCTACTAAGCCTGATGCCTTCAAGCTGTTGCCTACTAAGCCTTAACGTGGAGACCGCCGATTGAATAGTTTACCTTTACAGTAGATAGGGCCTCAATCCCTATTTTAAGTCTTAAGATGAGAACGTGGAGAAAACAAATGTCTTCACACTATGGCACATAATTCTACTTCAAGAATTCATAATATTTACGGTGGAAGAAGGGATGGTAGGCCACGGACTTCGCGCAACGTGTATCCGTAGATTAACACCATACCACCAGCATGCTATTCGATCACCAGCAACTAATGTGTAAGGCTTCTCGTGACTTCCAGCAAGAAACCCCTAGTTTGATGAGAAATTCCGACAGATGCTAGCAGCCAAGAACATGACCTACATGGATAAGCTGTAGATGATGACGAGAGCTGTCATTGAGCTCTATGGGCAAAGAAGAGGGAAGGAAGACCGCCGAAGAAAAGAAGCAAGAAAAACGTGCGATCGAGGATAGGGTGAGGCTACTCCGTGAACGATTTTCATAAGTCTTACGAAAGTGTAAAAAATTAAAGGATAAAAGACTCTAGTAGAATCCTTGCGAGATGAAAAAGAAAATATATAACCGATGCTGAGTATAAGGGAGAACCACTTCTGCAGATTGTTTAACGACGACGACGTACAACCTTCCGCTGTCAGACAGAACGAAGCATTCAATATTGGCGACTACAGCGAAAACTGCCAACCACGCGACCTAAGTGAAGTGAGGATAGGAATATCCAAACTCTATCTTAATGAGGCTGCCGGAAATGATGGGCATCCATCCAAGTGTTGTTTTAGGACAGGAAAGTCCGAAGCCGATCAAATTTTCACACTTCGGCAGATACTTGAAAAAACCCAAGAAATCCAAATCGATACTCACCACCTATTCAACGATTTTAAAGCCGCATACGGACGGACTATACAAAACCATGCCTGTATAGTCTGTCTGTACAGGATGTGGAATGAGAATTTTTACTGCTCCAACCGAGTTGGGAACGACCTAACCGTCACCATTCTTGAGGGGATTGTGCAACAGTCCTGTACCAACACTACAGCGAAGAATTAAAACGTAGAATCACTCTTGACAACAGCTGTTCTTTCGAAGTCAGAAGACATTATTTTTAGTAAAAACCTCACTAGGAACGCCTTTTGTATGAGCATGACACTCATTATCACAGTATTACACTACAGCTGTCCTAAAAGTGAAACAGAAAATCCTTGGTCGTCTTGATCGAATAAATCTTCGGCTCAGTTTATGTTGAGAGTCTTTGGAAAGAGAAATTCCACAAAGAAACTTACAAGCTGTTGAGCAACACAGTCCGGAAATAACCTGGGCGTTAAGCAATATGCGTCTCCAATCAGTACGTTCCGTAGCACACTGGATCCAGTTGTGCACTTAAGGTAAGCTAATGCAGTTTCTACTTCTGCGCACCACTTAAGGCGAGTACTTCCCCTAATGCGTCCGACGGTGCAGTGAAATAACCCTGCGAAAATAAGCCCCATGAGGCTTTATTCCCAACAAAAACTAAATTGCTTCCGAGGGGCTTATTTCTTTTTCGGAATGGAAATAAGTCCCACAAAGTTAATGCCTCTTGCTTGTGGGGTTTATTTCCTTTTCAGGCATCCAAACTCGCACATATGCCAAGTCCAACAGTAAGCCCAAGTACTGGGGTTGCAAGTCACATTGCAACTTTGCATACACCAAATTCAACTTTCAAACAGCAATAATACCCGCAGGTTTAATGCTTTTTCGTGGCGGGGCTTATTTCCATTTCGAAAATTATATAAGCCAAGTGGAGCTGTTTCAATTTATATAGAAAATAATCCCCATGGGGCTTATTTCCGTGGGGGTTATTTCACTGCACCGCGTCCGACATCTGGTTGATAATCGAACAATCTGTGACATGTCATAACGATTTTAGACATTCAATTCGGAGTTATTTCATCAGGCATGTGTGGTATGTCACTGTACAGCTCGTTCAGTTCATTTTTGAATCTTCGTCTCCATAGACCATCAATGCAACCAGGACCGAAGACTTTTCAAAGAATTAATCTCTCCAACCGTTCAACGATTTCTCCATCCACTTATGATAAGGCGGCATAAGCCTGGTCTAAAATCTCAGCATTAGACCTTAAAGATAAGCTGGACATGTCGAGCGGATCTACACAAATGCTTCGCCTCGTAGAGTGTTTCGATTCCCATTTGGACGTCGAACGGAGTAGAGGTAGACTTCGGTTTACTTGTTGCGAAGCAGAACTTTCGTTCCGTTTAACAGGTTAAACCATGGCTTCTAATGGTATCTATGTCAGCTCAACTTCCTGTAAAATACTATCTGCTAGGGAAGCATAACCAAATTATGATTGGAATGCAAAATTCGTTTAGAATGAAGACTCACTCCGGCTGAGTTCATATCCAGTCAACATTCCAGAATTGTGTTGAAACATTCTCGTCAGTTGTTCTTTATTTAGGGCATATGAATTCGAAGTCAAGACAAGACAAGTATAGCAACAGATGTTCTATGCTCCATCGTTCCTTTACTGACATTCTATGACAGTGGCTCAGTGGCGCGATAATTGGTGCGATTAGCTGCCGCGCAAAATGTATCGGTTCGAATTCCAGCCGTTGCAACAACACCTAAATGACTTTAGGTGGCCCTTCTTTCGTGATAATCTGATAAATCATCCGATTATTATCAATTGCCAAGAAAAGCTTATCTTGAATTCGCCGTCCGGAGTCGGCATAAAACAGTATATCCCGCCATCGTGCAAGAAGTACACAAGCACACATGAATGTTTGTGAGAAAGCTCGGCCATGGGTTCTAACGAGCCAGTTGAGCAAAAAAATTGAAAGTACATGCAGTTCTTAGTCAGGACATCGATCAGGACAAATCCGACCAAGGGATGGAAAATACTCAGAAACAATTTCCGACCGACTTGTTACAACCTAAACTTAAACTTTTTTATACTTTCGTATGCGATTTTTTCCTCCCGACTATTTGACTATTTGTACGTACCTACGCTACATTTTGTTTTTTTTTTTTTGTGACACATGTCATGTTATTGTACATTATACGTTCAAAATGTACCGTATATAGGATATCAAAGGAAATGTGCAAAAAGTTTTAAGTCAACTGGTAGCAGAGCTGACGGCAGAATTACATTCACAAGTGGAATTGACCAACTTTCCAACGGCAACTGGGAAGAAATCGAAAAACTTTTTAGTTGTCATTTTCAAAATGGTGGTTGGCAAGCAATGGTGGGGAGGTTAACAAAACCAAATAAGGAATGAAGAAGTTTGAACTTTTTTACTTTCCTCATATAGGGCTTATCGAAACATATAATTGTATAAAATATTGTTGAGGTGGTCTAAATATATACCACAAGGATTTGCATTATTGTGTGGAGAGGACTCGGTGAGTAGGTTTACATGATATAGACATGTGGAGGATTTTTTTGGTTCATTTTGATGACTTTAGGGTTGGGGAACTTTATTAAAGAAAACTGGCAAGATATCAATGTCGACTTGAGAAATTGTCAATATATTATGTTTGCATATCGTATCGTCAAATATTTATTAGAATGTTCTACGGTTGGAGAAGTGCCCTTGGCTAGCCGGAGTATTATTTAGAGATGAGTTGGCATATCCTAAACAGATGCTTTTGCTATGTAGGGATTTAAAAGCAGACCTTCTGCATGACCTTTGAACTTAAGAACAAAAATATTTATGCCAGAGAGAAATTGAATAGCCTGATCGTTGGAAAGGAAGGGAAGGGTTCATCTAACGAAAGCGTAATCGGGCGCAAAGAGCCATGAACGGCGCCTTGTTAAGTGATTTTACGCAACGGAGGTTAGTTAGAGGCGAGTTAGACTGTATCCTTTCCATATCGGACTATCAACAATAATGTGCACGTATACATCTCTCGTTAATAACATCTCAGTTAATAATCAAGGTTGTGAAATCGCTAAAGAACCACAAAAAAAAGAGGCGACATTTTTAAGAAACCGGTGCATCCAGAGCCAAGCTTAAAATATCATAAAACTGATAAACCAAAGACAGCTAAGCCAGTCAAAAAGACGAAGCCGATTATCGAAAATAAAAAAAATTGCGCTAAAGAATGTTGCTACCCAAAGAAAAAATCGGGATTGTTTGGTGCGAGATAATACGAACGTGTTGCGACACATGGAAGCCATATAAGATCAGATACAATATTACCGATAGGAATTCCATAATAAAAGGACTAATTTGGTCGCTCAAGATACAGCTTTGCAAAAATAGTGCTCTTTAG